>OZ002740.1:127535620-129935620 GCA_963924295.1 Dioctria rufipes
TATAAACTAGGCATTTATTTAGCAAAATTCCTTTTCACATTCCTTTGTATTCCTTTCCTCGTTATAAGCTCTCAATCGGCAAGATCGGTGACAATGTATTTTATGAATGAAAAAAGTGCAAATGCAGTCCATGCTTCTTTTGTGAAATTTCGATTAAAATTTTTTGTCACCGATTTTGACGAGTGAGGACTCGTTGGACGCGGAATAACGAGAGAAATATAACTGCAAAATATTTCTGACCGAATCTTGCTATTTTCAAAAATATGCCTCAAAAACTTTTCGTGTTCGGCCTGATTTCAGGTGACCTTTCCTATTCAGTTTTTTTGCTCTATTTTAAAACCTAGACATTTATTTAGCAAAATTCCTCTTCACATCGCTTTGTATTCCTTTCTCGTTAAAATAAGCTCTCAATCTTCAAGATCGGTGACAATGTATTTTATGAATGAAAAAAGTGGAATGGCAGTCCATGCTTCTTTTGTGAAATTTCATTCCTAACTGGGAGCTGCTGGATCACTATTCCTCACTGTGAAAATTACTCCGAGTAACAGCATATATTAAACGTTTCATACACAATGCTCGCAATCGTACAGACAAGATAGCAGGTCAAATTACATCTTCCGAGATATTACAGTCTCTGTCGTTTTGGGTACAACATAGAAAACAACAGAGCTTCAGCTATGAAAAATGCATCTTAAGTAAAGGAAAACCTTTACCAAACTCCAGCAAGCTATCAAGTCTGAGCCCTTTTACCGACAGTAATGGAATTTTACGCGTTGGAGGCAGATTGCAACTCGTCGTGTTGCCATACGACCAAAAACATCCCATCATACTCTCAGCAGCATCAAAGCTATCGTCGCCCCTTTTAAGTGATGCACACCAGAAGACTTTACACGGCGGAATCCAACTTACGTTGGGATATCTCCGATTAAGATTCTGGATAATTAGCGCCAGAAGTAAAGTAAGGCTATATGTTAATAAGTGTCCAATCTGCATAAGATATAGAGCTAAAATATCTTCACAGTTAATGGGAAGTCTGCCCTCTGAACGAATTACACCGCCTCATGCTTTTGAACATACTGGAGTGGACTATACTGGACCCATAAACGTAAGAACTACAAAAGGTCGTGGATACAAATCTTATAAAAGCTATATAGCACTGTTTGTGTGCCTTGTAACGAAAGCTGTGCATATAGAAGTGGTCAGCGAAATGACCACAGACGATTTCATAGCTGCCTATGATCGATTTGTGTCCCGAAGAGGCCTATGTACTCATTTATACAGTGATAACGGCACGAACTTTGTTGGAGCTGACAGAATATTGAAGTGTATGCATCATAGCTGCTTAAAACAACAGTGTGGGGAGATTGCAGAACAACTATTGACAAAAGGGACTGAATGGCATTTTATACCTCCTTCAGCACCACACTTCGGCGGTCTTTGGGAGGCAGGTGTAAAGTCAATTAAGCACCACCTGCGTCGTACAATTGGAAACCATACCCTTACGTATGAGGAACTATCCACCCTATTATCAAAAATAGAAGCATGCCTAAATTCTAGGCCGCTTTATCCACTGTCCAACGATCCAGACGACTCATCTGCGCTAACTCCTGGACATTTTTTAATTGGGAAACCGCTTCTCAGTATTTCTCGACCCAGTATTATAAACGAATCACCTAATCTACTTGCAAGATGGAAATTAGTGCAAAGAATGTATGAAGGCATTTGGAAGATATGGTCAAGAGATTATCTCCACTGCTTACAACAAAGGTATAAATGGCGAAATCCTATCGAAAACCTAAAAATAGGAGATCTAGTTCTTGTTCGAGATGAAAGGTGTCCACCATCAGTTTGGTTACTTGGTCGTATCCTCCAACTTTATACTGGTCCCGATGGTCTAGCACGTGTTGCTACAGTCAAATGCAAGAATTCTACTATTCGTCGACCTATCGTGAAACTAGTCGTTCTACCAGTCAATGGAACAACACTATCATGGTATGGTAGTATCCACCATATTTATCACATCATCTTTTGATTCATCATTTGAATATTTCATGGCGGGCGGATATAATATTCGTTGTATCGCGTATCAACGAGGCGGGCGGAATGTTTGGTAACCAAATATGAACTGTAACTCAGCATGCTATGCTTTCAATCTAGTTACTTATAATCAATCAACTGTCAAGATTTTGTTCATTCACTTTTGTTTTTGTTTTTTTTCATTAGAATTGGTGTGTAAGCTAGACCACAAAATTGTTTTAATAAATTACTTGCATTAATCCCAGTCAGCGCATTTTAATCAGTTTCAGCTCGAGCTCACCTTTTATCCTGAATTCGTCTGTTCCTGGCTGCCACAGAATGCCTAAGTTTTGAGATGACTATCTTCATCAATAGTGCGGAATAACGTCCATTCTTTATCCTCGTTTGGAATCTCATCAAGTAAGGAGGGTGCATTCGTTGACCCTTTTTTTTAAGGTGAATCCTCCTGATGCTAACAGCTTTATCAGCTCGCATTGAATAGCGGACTCTATACTCTCTGCTCCAAAGAACGCATCATCCACAAAAAAATTGTTGAGCAATATGTTTGAGGCGATAGGAAATTGCTGTATACCATAGATTGCGAGCTGCTTAAGAGACCGTATGGCTAAATATGGTGCACTGGCTAAGCCGTAGGTGACTGTTGTTAGTCTAAATTCTTGAATTGACTCATCTGTACTCTTTCTCCAAAGTATTCGCTGCAGATCTTGATGTATTTTATCTACTTTGATTTGCCTGTACATTTTTTGTATGTCAGCATAAAGAACGAATTGATGTGTTCTCCAATTCAACAGTATCGCACCCAGATATTGTTGAAGCTTAGGACCAACATATTGGAAAGCGTTGAGAGATGCACCTTTTGAATTTTGTTGAGACCCATTGAATACCACGCGTAGCTTAGTCGTAGAGCTTTCCTCCTTTAATACTCCATGGTGTGGTAAATAACATATGTTTTCTGTCTTCAATACTTCCTCTTTCGGTATTGGTTGCATATGTCCCAATTGAAGATAATCTTGCATGAAAGCCATGTATCTTTCTCGATATATCGGATTAAATCTAAACCGTTTTTCAATCTGGTATAATGATCTTAGTGAAGCCTTGCGCGTGTCGCTAAGGTCAAGCGGTAATGTTGTTTTCAGTGGAAGTTGAACTACAAATCTTCCTGATTCATCTCGTCAATAAGAAGTCTTAAAAAATTCTTCACACAATTTATCTTCAGCAGATAGCGATATGATTTGATCCACTTCTTCAATTTCCCAGAATCGTTGGAGTTGTGCATTGATACTTTCTCCAATCTGGCTGTGGAACGTAATCAATTGCTTAGTTCCATGATCACTTGGAAGCGAATATTGAACTGTGTTAAGCGAAATTGGGCCACTTAGAATCCATCCCAAGATAGTTTGTTGTGCAATGGGTTCCCCACGTTTTGTTTTATGGAGACCATTCAGAATAATTTCGTTGTAATAATCTGCTCCGATTAAGACATCAATCGAGGATGGTTCATAGAACCTCGGATCTGCAAGCGTCAGACCTTTAACATGAGACCAAATTAGCTTCGTAGAGAGTTTTCGGGAGGGTATCTGTCTAGTTATGTTAGGCAGTACATATGCTTCAATGGTTATTGATACATTTGCATCGTAATGAGATAGTATATCAAATAAAACACATTTATTAGCTGTCTTCGACACTTCCCCGCCTATTCCAATTATTGGCATGACGGTAGTCTCATCAGGCAACTTCAAGTCCTTTGCCAAGGCAGAAGTAATAAATGATGACTCTGACGCTTGATCTATCAGAGCACGAGCCCTGACAGTCTTTCCATTAGGTGCCCGTACAAATATTTGAGCAGTTGCGAGAAGCACCTGTTTAAAAGAAGAATCTTCTTTAGCGACATGCGAGGAAGTAACAGGAGCGTTACTTATATTATTTCTGACATGCTCTGAAGTTTCTGCTTGCATAATTCTAAAATCCTTAGAGCCAATAGAACCCATTTTGTCAAGATGTAACAATGTGTGATGACTACTGTCACATATTTTGCACTTATGTTGAGTAGGACACTGTTGACTGGAGTGATCTCGCTTCATGCAGTTAAAACAAAGCTTCTCTTTTGAGACGAAAACACATCTCTGAGCAATGGACAATCTCCGAAACGTAGATCAAAACATCATTATATGATTTCCCTTACAATAAACACATCTTCCTGATAAAATGGCATGATGAGCCCTAACGTGAGTTACCGCACTACGACGGGGAGTAGCTTCTCTGCTCTGAAGATCTACGGAACTATCTATAACTTCTAACGTTTGAGGACGACTTTCTAAAAATTCTCGCAAAGTTTCGAATTTGGGAACAGAAGTTACATTATTGATTGATTTTTCCCATTTTTTACGCAGGATTGCATTCAACTTTTCAGCAATGGTGAATACAAGCCAATCATCCCAACTATGGAGAGGTCTCCCTAAGTTCTCTAGTGCTCTAATTGCTTCTGTCGCACCAATCAATAATCCCTTAATAGAAGTGGCTGATTCCTTAGTGATACTAGGCAATCTAGTTAATTGATTTAAATATGTATTAACCAGGATACGTTCGTTGTGGAAGCGTTTGTTCAGAAACTGCCATGCACCGGTATAATTGGTTTCAGTTAAAATGACATTGCGTAATAATTGTTCAACTTCCCCGATACGATTACTTTTTAAGTAATATAAACGTTGTACATCCGTCAAACTACTGTTGTCATGAATAAGAGTTTTAAACATGTCTCTAAAAGAGGGCCATTCAGCGAATTTGCCATTGAATTCTGGAACTCGAATGCGTGGAATTTGTATTGACTCAGAAACTGTCACTTGTTGCGTTGTAGGACTAAGATCAATTTCACTGCTCTTGGTTTTAAATTTCTGTCGACGTTCCTGAATACAGACCAATGCATCTATATATGCACATTCAATTGTCTCGTACTTGCTGTCTGTGAAGAATGCGTGCTCCAATACTTTGGGATCTTTTAATGATAGTATATCATTGTGTAAATTTCCGAAACTGGTCCAGTATCTATTTAATAGATCTTCACGTGCTGATAAAAAGCATTTGCTTTGTTTATCCTTTCCAGTTTTGTCCGTGTTTTCGATAAACCTTGCGATAACCCTCGCTTGAAACTCAAGTTTCTCGACGAAGTCCGTCATTGCGCTTTCCTTAAGGATATATAGGCACTATTTCAGATATTGGTTAGACAATGCCATTCACAGCCGTGTACTTCTCCGAAAGTACGGACGATGTAGTTGCTTAGACCGACAATTTAGCTACATTATTTTAACGATTGTATCACTTTAATCCCTTATCCGGCTCGAAGGACCAAAATATTTCGAGCTGAAACTGATTAAAATGCGCTGACTGGGATTAATGCAAGTAATTTATTAAAACAATTTTGTGGTCTAGCTTACACACCAATTCTAATGAAAAAAAAAACAAAAACAAAAGTGAATGAACAAAATCTTGACAGTTGATTGATTATAAGTAACTAGATTGAAAGCATAGCATGCTGAGTTACAGTTCATATTTGGTTACCAAAGAGTTGCTAACTTTTTAAAATTATTACGATGTTTTGCAATTGTTCGGAATTTTTTTCTAAATTATTAAGATTTTTTTCCAATTGTTCCGAACGTTTTTCCTATTGTTCCGAATTTTTTGCAATTATGACGTTTTTTTTGTTTTAATTTTGTGCATTTCTTTCCAATTGTTCTGAATTTTATTCAAATTGTTACGTTTTTTTCAATTGTTTCAGATCTTTTTGCAATTGTTACGGTATTTTTTTAATTTTGTGGATGTTCTTCCAATTGTCCCGAATTTTTTTCACTTGTTCCGAAAGTTTGTTTCAATTATTGCGATTTTTTTAATTTTTTCGATTTTTTAAGCATTTTTATGATTTTTTTTCTTATTATTCTGAATTTTTTCCTACTTTTCCGAATAATTTTCTAGTTTTTCGGGGTGTTTTCCAATTTCTCCAAGTTTTTTCCGAATTGTCCGAATAATTTTCCAGATGTTTTCCGAATTTTTCCCGCATTTTCCGAATAATTCTCCAAATTTTCCGAATAATTCTCCAAATTTTCCGGATGTTTTCCAATTTTTCCGAATTTTCCTAATTATTCCGAATTCTTCCCGAATAATTTTCCAATTTTTCCGGGAAAATTGCAAAGAAAAAAGTTCGAAAAATAAATCATTAAGATTTAAAAAAAAATTGTTAAGATTGTAAAAAATCGTTAAGATTGAAAAAGTTATAAAATGAAATTGCAAAAATTGCAAAAAAATTCTTAAGTTTGCAGAAAGTTCGAAAAATGAATCGTAAAAATTGCGAAAAATCGTTAAGGTTGCAAAAAGTTCAAAAAATGAATCGTTAAGGTTGTAAAAAAGTCGTGAATATTTTAAAAAATCATTGAGATTGTAAAAGCTTCGCAACATAAATCGTAAAAATTGCAAAGAAATCGTTAAAGTTGCAAAAACTTCGACAAATAAGTCGTTGAGATTGGAAAAAAATCGTGAAGATTTCTAAAATCTAATCAAATTTCTAATCTTAAAAATGGGAAAGAAATTTGCAAGAATTGCCAAAAATTGCGTTTGTGTGTGTGTGTTGTCTAGCGCGTTTTTCGCTATTTCTAATTTTTTTCTTAAAATGCTAAAATTTTGTGTTTTCCAATTGTTCCGAATTTTTTCCAATTGTTCCGATTTTTTTCAATTTTCCCAATATTTCTCAATTGTTCCGAATTTTTTTAATTTTTTCCGAATATTTTTCTAATTGTTCCGAATTTTTTAATTTTTTTCGAATATTTTTCCAATTGTTCCGAATTTTTTTAATTTTTTTCGAATATTTTTCCAATTTTTCAGAATTTTTTCCACTTGTCCGGAATTTTTTCGAATTGTTCCGATTTTTTAAATTGTTCCGAATTTTTTCCAATTGTTCCGAATATTTTCCAACTGTTCCGAATTTTTTTCAGATTGTTCCGATGTTGTTCCATTTTTTCCGAGTTTTTTCCAATTTTTCCGAATAATTTTCCAATTGTTCCGATTTTTTCCAAATTTTCCGAATTTTTTCAAATTGTTTCGAATTTTTTTCTATTTGTTCCGAATTTTTTTCGTATATTTTTCCAATTGTTCCGAATTTTTTTAATTTTTTTCTATTATTTTTCCAATTGTTCCGATTTTTTTCCAATTGACCCGAATTTTTCCGAATTGTTCCGATTTTTTTAAATTGTTCCGAATTTTTTCCAATTGTTCCGAATATTTTCCCATTGTTCCGAATTTTTTTCAAATTGTTCCGATGTTGTTCCATTTTTTCCGAGTTTTTTTCCAATTTTTCCGAATAATTTTCCAATTGTTCCGATTTTTTTCCAATTTTTCCGAATTTTTTCAAATTGTTCCGAATTTTTTTCCAATTGTTCGGATTTTTTTCTTCAATTTCTCCGAAGTTTTTCCAATTGTTCCGAATTTTTCCAAATTTTTCGAACTTTTTCCAATTGTTCCGATTTTTTTCAAATTATTACGATATTTTTCAATTGTTCCGGATTTTTTTTCCAATTGTTCCGAACGTTTTTCTAATTGTTCCGGACTTTTTTCAATTATTACGATTTTTTTTTAATTTCTGGATTTTTTTGCAATTGTTGCGAACTTATTTTATTACGATGTTTTGCAATTGTTCGGAACTTTTTTCTAAATTATTGATATTTTTTTCCAATTATTCCGAACGTTTTACCAATTTTTTAGAATTTTTTGCAATTATGACGATTTTTTTGTTTTAATTTTGTCGATTTCTTTCCAATTGTTCCGAGTTTTATTCAAATTGTTACGATTTTTTTCAATTGTTTCAGATATTTTTGCAATTGTTACGTTATTTTTTTTATTTTTTTTTTTGATTTTTTTTCAATTGTTCCGAAAAAAAATTGTTTTAATTATTGCAATTTTTTTTTTAATGTTTCGATTTTTTAAACAATTTTATAATTTTTTTTCTAATTATTCTGAATTTTTTCCTAATTTTCCGAATAATTTTCTAACTTTTCGGGATGTTTTCCAATTTTTCCAACCTTTTCCGAATTTTCCGAATAATTATCCAAATTTTCCAGATGTTTTCCGAATTTTTCCCGAATTTTCCGAATAATTCTTCAAATTTTCCGATTTTGCCGAATTTTCCAAATACTTTTCAAAACCTTCCGAGTAATTTTCCAAATTTTCCGGATGTTTTCCAGTTTTTCTGAACTTTTCCTAATTATTCCGAATTCTTCCCGAATAATTTTCCCATTTTTCCGAATTTTCCGAACTTTCCGAATAGTTTTCCAAATTTTCCGGATGATTTCCAATTTTTCCGGATGCTTTCCAAATCTCCCGAATAATTTTTCAAATTTTCCGAATAATTTTCCAATTTTTCCGGATGGTTTCCAAATTTCCCGAATAATTTTCCGGATGTTTTCCAACTTTTCCGATTTTTTTCTAATTATTCCGAACTTTTCCGAATTTTCCTGGATGTCTTCCAATTCCAACTCTCCGCATACATTTGTTTTTCTTCACACCGAAAAAGAACTCTTCCCATATAAATTATATCATTCAGATAAAACCAAAATGATCTAATCAGCTATGTATGTATAAAAAAAATACATATTTTATTAATTTATTGAAACGGAAGTAGGTATATGTGTACCACACCCCGTCGCAAGTTTCTACCAACCACACAATCTAATCTTCCTTCCAACTCCCCATATAAATTTGTATCCATATCGCTATTTCAAGATCTTCAAATATAAATTAATTTCTATACGGCAGTGCAGTATGTCTATATATACCTCACCCCGTCGCCAGTTTCTTATATCTTAACCTTTGCCTGTCTTCAATCCATTTTGGTTGCATACCAGAGAATATCTCGAATCGTCACCAAAATGATCTATAAGCTCGACGATTTCTAAAAATGTTTTTTTTTCAAATTATTACGATTTTTTTCAATTGTTCCGGATTTTTTCCAATTGTTCCGAACGTTTTTCTAATTGTTCTAATTATTACGATTTTTTTTTTAATTTTATGGATTTTTTTGCAATTGTTGCAAACTTTTTAAAATTATTACGATGTTTTGCAATTGTTGGGAATTTTTTTCTAAATTATTAAGATTTTTTTCCAATTGTTCCGAACGTTTTTCCAATTGTTCCGAATTTTTTGCAATTATGACGATTTTTTTGTTTTAATTTTGTGGCTCCCTTTCCAATTGTTCCGAATTTTATTCAAATTGTTACGATTTTGTTTCAATTGTTTCAGATCTTTTTCCAATTGTTACGTTATTTTTTTAATTTTGTGGATGTTCTTCCAATTTTTCCGAATTTTTTTCAATTGTTCCGAAAGTTTGTTTCAATTTTTTAGGCATTTTTATGATTTTTTTTCTAATTATTCTGAATTTTTTCCTAATTTTCCAAATAATTTTCTAATTTTTCGGGAAGTTTTCAAATTTTTCCAAGTTTTTTCCGAATGGTCCGCATAATTTTCCAATTTTTCCCGATGTTTTCCGAATTTTCCCGAATTTTCCGAACACTTTTCCAAATTTTCCGAATAATTTTTCCAATTTTCCGGATGTTTTCCAATTTTTCCTAAATTTTCCTAATTATTGCGAATTCTTCCCGAATAATTTTCCAATTTTTAAGAATTTTCCGAATAATTTTCCGAATAGTTTTCCAAATTTTATGGATGTTTTCCAAATTTCCGGATGCTTTCCAAATCTACCGAATAATTTTTCAAATTTTCCGAATAATTTTCCAATTTATCCGGATGTTTTCCAACTTTTGCGAATTTTTTCTAATTATTCCGAACTTTTCCGAATTTTCCTGGATGTTTTCCAATTCCAACTCTCCACATACATTTGTTTTTCTTCACACCGAAAAGGAACTCTTCCCATATAAATTATATCATTCAGATCAAACCAAAATGATCTAATCAGCTATGTATGTATAAAAAAAAAAAAAGTTATTAATTTATTGAAACGACAGTAGGTATATATGTTCCTTCCAACTCCCCATATAAATTTTTATCCATATCGCTATTTCAAGATCTTCCCACATAAATTAATTTCTATACGGCAGTGCAGTATGTCTATACATACCTCACCTCGTCGCCAGTTTCTTATACCTTAACCTAAAATCTTTGCCTGTCTTCAATCCATTTTGATTCCATACCAGAGAATATCTCAAATCGTCACGAAAATGATCTATAAGCTTGACGATTTCTAAAAAAAATCCGGATTAAAATATGCACCATAATGGGATCTACTTAAATACAAAGTTTGGTAAAGAAGTGTTTTTTCGAAGTTACCCCCTCCATTTTCGAAATTCGAAATCGAAAAGTATCCTATGGAACGCTCCATTAAGTTTTGAATCCATTGGTATAAAAATCATAGCTCTCGTTTAAAAACTGTAGGAGGAGATAAGTTGCTACGAAAACGCAAAGTCCGTTCGGATGCTTGCTACGATGCGCCTAGGAGTGGGATGGGTGTGACGCTTGCAGATGGATAGGGGGAGGGGCTAGCTATCATTTGAGTACAAATATAATATACATATATATAAATATAGCCATAGGTGCATAGGTACAAATATATATTTATATAAATATAGACATAGGTACATAGGAACAAATATATATATATATATAAATATAAAAATAGACATAGGTACAAATATATATAGATATATATATATATATAAATATAAATATAGACATAGGTACATAGGTACAAATATATATATATATATATATATATATATAATTATAAATATCGACATAGGTACAAATATATATATACATATGTGTATAAATATAAATATGGAGAAAGCTATGTACGTACAGACAGTTAATGAGTAAATAAAAATAAAATAAAAGTAGTTATAAGTCGATATTGATTAAAATCGGTAAAAAATTGCATCTAAATTTTGTCATCTAATCGTGAGTCTTATTAGTTCATCAATACGGCACAATAATAATAGCTAAAAAAAGAAGATTTGGTTGGGTCGTTGAAAGTGGCATACCGCAATGTTTTTTGCTGTATACCTTCCCGTTGACAGTTTCTTCGCTCAGAAATTATTCTTCCAATCTTATAGAAAAAATTAAAAAAAAATGCAAAAATTGAAAAAAAATTGTCTTAAAAATTATAAAAAATTGTCGGTAAAATTGCAAAAAAAAAACAAAAAACATTGGCGGGAAAAAAAATTGGCGGGAAAAAAAAATGGCGGAAAAATTAAAAAAAAAATGGCGGGAAAATTAAAAAAAAAATTGGCAGGAAAATTAAAAAAAAATTGGCAGGAAAATTAAAAAAAAATTGGCAGGAAAATTAAAAAAAATGGCGGGAAAATTGCAAAGAAAAAAAGTTCGAAAAATAAATCATTAAGATTTAAAAAAAAATTGTTAAGATTGAAAAAGTTCTAAAATGAAATTCCAAAAATTGCAAAAAAATTCTTAAGGTTGCAGAAAGTTCGAAAAATGAATCGTAAAAATTGCGAAAAATCGTTAAGGTTGCAAAAAGTTCAAAAAATCAATCGTTAAGGTGGTAAAAAAGTCGTGAATATTGTAAAAAATCATTGAGATTGTAAAAGCTTCGCAACATAAATCGTAAAAATTGCAAAGAAATCGTTAAAGTTGCAAAAACTTCGACAAATAAGTCGTTGAGATTGGAAAAAAATCGTGAAGATTTCTAAAATCTAATCAAATTTCTAATCTTAAAAATGGGAAAGAAATTTGCAAGAATTGCCAAAAATTGCGTTTGTGTGTGTGTGTTGTCTAGCGCGTTTTTCGCTATTTCTAATTTTTTTCTTAAAATGCTAAAATTTTGTGTTTTCCAATTGTTCCGAATTTTTTCCAATTGTTCCGATTTTTTTCAATTTTCCCAATATTTCTCAATTGTTCCGAATTTTGTTAATTTTTTCCGAATATTTTTCTAATTGTTCCGAATTTTTTAAATTGTTCCGAATTTTTTCCAATTGTTCCGAATATTTTCCAACTGTTCCGAATTTTTTTCAGATTGTTCCGATGTTGTTCCATTTTTTCCGAGTTTTTTCCAATTTTTCCGAATAATTTTCCAATTGTTCCGATTTTTTCCAAATTTTCCGAATTTTTTCAAATTGTTTCGAATTTTTTTCTATTTGTTCCGAATTTTTTTAATTTTTTTCGAATATTTTTCCAATTGTTCCGAATTTTTTTAATTTTTTTCTATTATTTTTCCAATTGTTCCGATTTTTTTCCAATTGACCCGAATTTTTCCGAATTGTTCCGATTTTTTTAAATTGTTCCGAATTTTTTCCAATTGTTCCGAATATTTTCCCATTGTTCCGAATTTTTTTCAAATTGTTCCGATGTTGTTCCATTTTTTCCGAGTTTTTTTTCCAATTTTTCCGAATAATTTTCCAATTGTTCCGATTTTTTTCCAATTTTTCCGAATTTTTTCAAATTGTTCCGAATTTTTTTCCAATTGTTCGGATTTTTTTCTTCAATTTCTCCGAAGTTTTTCCAATTGTTCCGAATTTTTCCAAATTTTTCGAACTTTTTCCAATTGTTCCGATTTTTTCAAATTATTACGATATTTTTCAATTGTTCCGGATTTTTTTCCAATTGTTCCGAACGTTTTTCTAATTGTTCCGGACTTTTTTCAATTATTACGATTTTTTTTTAATTTCTGGATTTTTTTGCAATTGTTGCGAACTTATTTTATTACGATGTTTTGCAATTGTTCGGAACTTTTTTCTAAATTATTGATATTTTTTTCCAATTATTCCGAACGTTTTACCAATTTTTTAGAATTTTTTGCAATTATGACGATTTTTTTGTTTTAATTTTGTCGATTTCTTTCCAATTGTTCCGAGTTTTATTCAAATTGTTACGATTTTTTTCAATTGTTTCAGATATTTTTGCAATTGTTACGTTATTTTTTTTATTTTTTTTTTTGATTTTTTTTTCAATTGTTCCGAAAAAAAATTGTTTTAATTATTGCAATTTTTTTTTAATGTTTCGATTTTTTAAACAATTTTATAATTTTTTTTCTAATTATTCTGAATTTTTTCCTAATTTTCCGAATAATTTTCTAACTTTTCGGGATGTTTTCCAATTTTTCCAACCTTTTCCGAATTTTCCGAATAATTATCCAAATTTTCCAGATGTTTTCCGAATTTTTCCCGAATTTTCCGAATAATTCTTCAAATTTTCCGATTTTGCCGAATTTTCCAAATACTTTTCAAAACCTTCCGAGTAATTTTCCAAATTTTCCGGATGTTTTCCAGTTTTTCTGAACTTTTCCTAATTATTCCGAATTCTTCCCGAATAATTTTCCCATTTTTCCGAATTTTCCGAACTTTCCGAATAGTTTTCCAAATTTTCCGGATGATTTCCAATTTTTCCGGATGCTTTCCAAATCTCCCGAATAATTTTTCAAATTTTCCGAATAATTTTCCAATTTTTCCGGATGGTTTCCAAATTTCCCGAATAATTTTCCGGATGTTTTCCAACTTTTCCGATTTTTTTCTAATTATTCCGAACTTTTCCGAATTTTCCTGGATGTCTTCCAATTCCAACTCTCCGCATACATTTGTTTTTCTTCACACCGAAAAAGAACTCTTCCCATATAAATTATATCATTCAGATAAAACCAAAATGATCTAATCAGCTATGTATGTATAAAAAAAATACATATTTTATTAATTTATTGAAACGGAAGTAGGTATATGTGTACCACACCCCGTCGCAAGTTTCTACCAACCACACAATCTAATCTTCCTTCCAACTCCCCATATAAATTTGTATCCATATCGCTATTTCAAGATCTTCAAATATAAATTAATTTCTATACGGCAGTGCAGTATGTCTATATATACCTCACCCCGTCGCCAGTTTCTTATATCTTAACCTTTGCCTGTCTTCAATCCATTTTGGTTGCATACCAGAGAATATCTCGAATCGTCACCAAAATGATCTATAAGCTTGACGATTTCTAAAAATTTTTTTTTTTCAAATTATTACGATTTTTTTCAATTGTTCGAAAAATGAATCGCAAAAATTGCGAAAAATCGTTAAGGTTGCAAAAAGTTCAAAAAATGAATCGTTAAGGTTGTAAAAAAGTCGTGAATATTTTAAAAAATCATTGAGATTGTAAAAGCTTCGCAACATAAATCGTAAAAATTGCAAAGAAATCGTTAAAGTTGCAAAAACTTCGACAAATAAGTCGTTGAGATTGGAAAAAAATCGTGAAGATTTCTAAAATCTAATCAAATTTCTAATCTTAAAAATGGGAAAGAAATTTGCAAGAATTGCCAAAAATTGCGTTTGTGTGTGTGTGTGTTGTCTAGCGCGTTTTTCGCTATTTCTAATTTTTTTCTTAAAATGCTAAAATTTTGTGTTTTCCAATTGTTCCGAATTTTTTCCAATTGTTCCGATTTTTTTCAATTTTCCCAATATTTCTCAATTGTTCCGAATTTTTTTAATTTTTTCCGAATATTTTTCTAATTGTTCCGAATTTTTTTAATTTTTTTCGAATATTTTTCCAATTGTTCCGAATTTTTTAATTTTTTTCGAATATTTTTCCAATTTTTCAGAATTTTTTCCAATTGTCCGGAATTTTTCCAAGTTTTTTCCGAATGGTCCGCATAATTTTCCAATTTTTCCCGATGTTTTCCGAATTTTCCCGAATTTTCCGAACACTTTTCCAAATTTTCCGAATAATTTTTCCAATTTTCCGGATGTTTTCCAATTTTTCCGAAATTTTCCTAATTATTGCGAATTCTTCCCGAATAATTTTCCAATTTTTAAGAATTTTCCGAATAATTTTCCGAATAGTTTTCCAAATTTTATGGATGTTTTCCAAATTTCCGGATGCTTTCCAAATCTACCGAATAATTTTTCAAATTTTCCGAATAATTTTCCAATTTATCCGGATGTTTTCCAACTTTTCCGAATTTTTTATAATTATTCCGAACTTTTCCGAATTTTCCTGGATGTTTTCCAATTCCAACTCTCCACATACATTTGTTTTTCTTCACACCGAAAAGGAACTCTTCCCATATAAATTATATCATTCAGATCAAACCAAAATGATCTAATCAGCGATGTATGTATAAAAAAAAAAAAAGTTATTAATTTATTGAAACGACAGTAGGTATATATGTTCCTTCCAACTCCCCATATAAATTTTTATCCATATCGCTATTTCAAGATCTTCCCACATAAATTAATTTCTATACGGCAGTGCAGTATGTCTATACATACCTCACCTCGTCGCCAGTTTCTTATACCTTAACCTAAAATCTTTGCCTGTCTTCAATCCATTTTGATTCCATACCAGAGAATATCTGAAATCGTCACGAAAATGATCTATAAGCTTGACGATTTCTAAAAAAAACCCGGATTAAAAGATGCACCATAATGGGATCTACTTAAATACAAAGTTTGGTAAAGAAGTGTTTTTTCGAAGTTACCCCCTCCATTTTCGAAATTCGAAATCGAAAAGTATCCTATGGAATGCTCCATTAAGTTTTGAATCCATTGGTATAAAAATCATAGCTCTCGTTTAAAAACTGTAGGAGGAGATAGGTTGCTACGAAAACGCAAAGTCCGTTCGGATGCTTGCTACGATGCGCCTAGGAGTGGGATGGGTGTGACGCTTGCAGATGGATAGGGGGAGGGGCTAGCTATCATTTGAGTACAAATATAATATACATATATATAAATATAGCCATAGGTGCATAGGTACAAATATATATTTATATAAATATAGACATAGGTACATAGGAACAAATATATATATATATATAAATATAAAAATAGACATAGGTACAAATATATATAGATATATATATATATATAAATATAAATATAGACATAGGTACATAGGTACAAATATATATATATATATATATATATATAATTATAAATATCGACATAGGTACAAATATATATATACATATGTGTATAAATATAAATATGGAGAAAGCTATGTACGTACAGA
Source organism: Dioctria rufipes (assembly GCA_963924295.1). Classification (NCBI taxonomy): domain Eukaryota; kingdom Metazoa; phylum Arthropoda; class Insecta; order Diptera; family Asilidae; genus Dioctria; species Dioctria rufipes. The sequence continues at coordinate 127,551,648 of OZ002740.1, forward strand.
CAGTTAATGAGTAAATAAAAATAAAATAAAAGTAGTTATAAGTCGATATTGATTAAAATCGGTAAAAAATTGCATCTAAATTTTGTCATCTAATCGTGAGTCTTATTAGTTCATCAATACGGCACAATAATAATAGCTAAAAAAAGAAGATTTGGTTGGGTCGTTGAAAGTGGCATACCGCAATGTTTTTTGCTGTATACCTTCCCGTTGACAGTTTCTTCGCTCAGAAATTATTCTTCCAATCTTATAGAAAAAATTAAAAAAAAAAAAAATGCAAAAATTGAAAAAAATTGTCTTAAAAATTATAAAAAATTGTCGGGAAAATTGCAAAAAAAAAAATTGGCGGAAATTAAAAAAAAATTGGCGGGAAATTAAAAAAAAATTGGCAGGAAAATTAAAAAAAAATTGGCGGGAAAATTGCAAAGAAAAAAAGTTCGAAAGATAAATCATTAAGATTAAAAAAAATCGTTAAGATTGTAAAAAAATCGTTAAGATTGTAAAAAAATCGTTAAGATTGAAAAAGTTCTAAAATGAAATCGCAAAAATTGCAAAAAAATTCTTAAGTTTGCAGAAAGTTCGAAAAATGAATCATAAAAATTGCGAAAAATCGTTAAGGTTGAAAAAGTTCAAAAAATGAATCGTTAAGGTTGTAAAAAAGTCGTGAATATTGTAAAAAATCATTGAGATTGTAAAAACTTCGCAACATAAATCGTAAAAATTGCAAAGAAATCGTTAAAGTTGCAAAAACTTCGAAAAATAGGTCGTTGAGATTGGAAAAAAATCGTGCAGATTGCTAAAAGTTCGCAAAATAACCTTAAAAATGGGTAAGAAATTTGCAAGAATTGCCAAAAATTGCGTTTGTGTGTGTGTGTTGTCTAGTGCGTTTTTCGCTATTCCTAATTTTTTTCTTAAAATGCTAAAATTTTGTGTTTTCCAATTGTTCCGAATTTTTTCCAATTGTTCCGAATTTTTTCCAATTGTTCCGAATTTTTTCCAATTGTTCCGAATTTTTTTCAATTATGACGATTTTTTTGTTTTAATTTTGTGGATTTCTTTCCAATTGTTCCAAATTTTATTCAAATTGTTACGATGTTTTTCAATTGTTTCAGATCTTTTTGCAATTGTTACGATATTTTTTAAATTTTGTGGATGTTCTTCCAATTGTTCGGAATTTTTTTCAATTGTTCCGAAAGTTTGTTTTAATTATTGCAATTTTTTTACTTTTTTCGATTTTTTAAGCATTTTTGTGATTTTTTATCTAATTATTCTGATTTTTTTCCTAATTTTCCGAATAATTTTCTAACTTTTAAGGATTTTTTCCAATATTTCCAAGTTTTTTCCGAATTTTCCGAATAATTTTCCAAATTTTCCAGATGTTCTCCGAATTTTCTCGAATTTTCCGAATAATTCTTCAAATTTTCCGATTTTTTTCCGAATTTTCCAAATACTTTTCAAAATCTTCCGAATAATTTTCCAAATTTTCCGGATGTTTTCCAATTTTTACGAATAATTTTCCAAATTTTCCGATAAGTTTCCGGATGTTTTCCGAATTTGCCGAACACTTTTCCAATTTTCCGGATGTTTTGCAATTGAATTTTTCCTAATTATTCCGAATTCTTCCCGGATAATTTTCCAATTTTTCAGAAATTTCCGAATAATTTTCCAAATTTTCCGGATGTTTTCCGAATTTATCCCGAATTTTCCGAATAATTTTCCAATTTTTCCCGATGTTTTCCGAATTTTCCTGAATTTTCCGAACAGTTTTCAAAATTTGCCGAATAATTTTTCCAATTTTCCGGATGTTTTCGAATTTTTCCGGATGGTTTCCAAATTTCCCGAATAATTTTCCGGATGTTTTCCAACTTTTCTGAACTTTTTCTAATTATTACGAACTTTTCCGAATTTTCCTGGATGTTTTCCAATTCCAACTCTCCACATACATTTGTTTTTCTTCACACCGAAAATGAACTCTTCCCATATAAATTATATCATTCAGATCAAACCAAATTGATCTAATCAGCTATGTATATATATATATAAAAAAAAACATATTTTATTAATTGACTGAAACGACAGTAGGTATATATGTACCACACCCCGTCTCAAGTTTCTACCAACCACACAATCTAATCTTCCTTCCAACTCCCCATATAAATTTTTATCCATATCGCTATTTCAAGATCTTCCCATATAAAATAATTTTTATATGACACTGCAGTATATCTATACATACCTCACCCCGTCGCCAGTTTCTTATACCTTAACCTAAAATCTTTGCCTGTCTTCAATCCATTTTGATTCCATACCAGAGAATATCTCGAATCGTCACCAAAATGATCTATAAGCTTGACGATTTCTAAATTTTTTTTTCCAAATTATTACGATTGCTTTTTACTTTGTGGATTTTTTTGCAATTGTTGCGCGCTCTTTAAAATTATTACAATGTTTTACAATTGTTCGGAATTTTTTTCTAAAGTATTAAGATTTTTTCAAATTGTTCCGGACGTTTTTCCAATTGTTCCGAATTTTTTGCAATTATGACGATTTTTTTTTTAATTTTGTGGAATTCTTTCCAATTGTTCCGAATTTTATTCAAATTGTTACGATTTTTTTTCAATTGTTTCAGATCTTTTTGCAATTGTTACGTTACTTTTTTAATTTTGTGGATGTTCTTCCAATTGTTCCGAATTTTTTTTTTATTGTTCCGAAAGTTTGTTTCAATTATTGCGATTTTTTTTAATTTTTTTTCGATTTTTTAAGCACTTTATTGATTTTTTTTCCTAATAATTCTGAATTTTTTCCTAATTTTCCGAATAATTTTCTAATTTTTCGGGATGTTTTCCAATTTTCCCAAGTTTTTTCCAGATTGCCCGAATAATTCCAAATTTTCCAGATGTTTTCCGACTTTTTCCCGCATTTTCCGAATAATTCTCCAAATTTTCCGAATAATTCTCCAAATTTTCCGAATAATTCTCCAAATTTTCCGGATGTTTTCCAATTTTTCCGAATTTTCCTAATTATTCCGAATTCTTCCCGAATAATTTTCCAATTTTTCCGATGTTTTCCGCATTTTCCCGAATTTTCCGAACACTTTTCCAAATTTGCCGAATAATTTTTCCAATTTTCCGGATGTTTTTCAATTTTTCCGAATTTCCTAATTATTCCGAATAATTTTCCAATTTTTCCGAATTTTCCGAATAATTTTCCAAATTTTCCGGATATTTTCCGAATTTTCCCGAATTTTCCGAATAATTTTCCAATTTTTCTGGATGTTTGCCAATTTTTCCGAATTTTGCCTAATTATTCCGAATTCTTCCCGAATATTTTTCCGGATGTTTTCCAATTTTTCCAGATGCTTTCCAAATATACCGAATAATTTTTCAAATTTTCCGAATAATTTTCCAATTTTTCCGGATGTTTTCCAACTTTTCCGAATTTTTCTAATTATTCCGAACTTTTCCGAATTTTCCTGGATGTTCTCCAATTCCAACTCTCCACATACATTTGTTTTACTTCACACCGAAAAGGAACTCTTCCCATATAAATTATATCATTCAGATCAAACCAAAATGATCTAATCAGCTATGTATGTATAAAAAAAAACAATTTTTTATTAATTTATTGAAACGGAAGTAGGTATATATGTACCACACCCCGTCGCAAGTTTCTACCAACCACACAATCTAATCTTCCTTCCAACTCCCCATATAAATTTTTATCCATATCGCTATTTCAAGATCTTCCCGTATAAATTCATTTCTATACGGCAGTGCAGTATGTCTATACATACCTCACCCCGTCGCCAGTTTCTTATACCTTAACCTAAAATCTTTGCCTGTCTTCAATCCATTTTGATCCATACCAGACAATATCTCAAATCGTCACGAAAATGATCTATAAGCTTGACGATTTCTAAAAAAACCCGGATTAAAAGATGCACCATAATGGGATCTACTTAAATACAAAGTTTGGTAAAGAAGTGTTTTTCGAAATTCGAAATCGAAAAGTATCCTATGCAACGTTGCATTAAGTTTTGAATCTATTGGTATAAAAATCATAGCTCTCGTTTAAAAACTGTAGGAGGAGATAGGTTGCTACGAAAACACAAAGTCCGTTCGGATTCTTGCTACGCTGCGCCTAGGATTGGGGATGGGTGTGACGCTTGCCCATGGATAGGGGGATGGGCTAGCTATCATTTGAGTACAAATATAATATATATAAATATAAATATAGCCATAGGTACATAGGTACAAATATATATTTATATAAATATAGACATAGATACAAAGGTACTAATATATATAGATATATATAAATATAAATATAGACATAGGTACAAATATATATAGATATATATATATATATAAATATAAATATAGACATAGGTACATAGGTACAAATATATATATATATATATATAAATATATATATCGACATAGGGACAATTATATATATAAATATATATAAATATATATAAATATAAATATCGACATAGGTACAAATATATATATATTTATATAAATATAAATATAGACAAAGCTATGTACGTACAGACAGTTAATGAGTAAATAAAAATGTATTTATAAGTCGATATTGATTAAAATCGGTAAAAAATTGCATCTAAATTTTGTCATCTAATCGTGAGTCTTATTAGTTCATCAATACGGCACAATAATAATAGCTAAAAAAAGAAGGTTTGGTTGGGTCGATGCAAGTGGCATACCGCAATGTTTTTTGCTGGATATCTTCCCGTTGACAGTTTGTTCGCTCAGAAATTATTCTTCCACTGTTATAGAAAAAATTGAAAAAAAATGCAAAAATTGAAAAAAATTGTCTTAAAAATTATAAAAAATTGTCGGTAAAATTGCAAAAAAAAAAAATTGGCGGAAAAAGAAAATTGGCGGAAAAATTAAAAAAAAAATGGCGGGAAAATTAAAAAAAAATTGGCAGGAAAATTAAAAAAAAATTGGCAGGAAAATTAAAACAAAATGGCGGGAAAATTGCAAAGAAAAAAGTTCGAAAAATAAATCATTAAGATTTAAAAAAAAATTGTTAAGATTGTAAAAAATCGTTAAGATTGAAAAAGTTATAAAATGAAATTGCAAAAATTGCAAAAAAATTCTTAAGTTTGCAGAAAGTTCGAAAAATGAATCGTAAAAATTGCGAAAAATCGTTAAGGTTGCAAAAAGTTCAAAAAATGAATCGTTAAGGTTGTAAAAAAGTCGTGAATATTTTAAAAAATCATTGAGATTGTAAAAGCTTCGCAACATAAATCGTAAAAATTGCAAAGAAATCGTTAAAGTTGCAAAAACTTCGACAAATAAGTCGTTGAGATTGGAAAAAAATCGTGAAGATTTCTAAAATCTAATCAAATTTCTAATCTTAAAAATGGGAAAGAAATTTGCAAGAATTGCCAAAAATTGCGTTTGTGTGTGTGTGTGTTGTCTAGCGCGTTTTTCGCTATTTCTAATTTTTTTCTTAAAATGCTAAAATTTTGTGTTTTCCAATTGTTCCGAATTTTTTCCAATTGTTCCTATTTTTTTCAATTTTCCCAAAATTTCTCAATTGTTCCGAATTTTTTCAATTTTTTCCGAATATTTTTCTAATTGTTCCGAATTTTTTTAATTTTTTTCGAATATTTTTCCAATTGTTCCGAATTTTCTTAATTTTTTTCGAATACTTTTCCAATTTTTCAGAATTTTTTCCAATTGTCCGGAATTTTTTCGAATTGTTCCGATTTTTTAAATTGTTCCGAATTTTTTCCAATTGTTCCGAATATTTTCCAACTGTTCCGAATTTTTTTCAGATTGTTCCGATGTTGTTCCATTTTTTCCGAGTTTTTTCCAATTTTTCCGAATAATTTTCCAATTGTTCCGATTTTTTCCAAATTTTCCGAATTTTTTCAAATTGTTTCGAATTTTTTTCTAATTGTTCCGAATTTTTTTAATTTTTTTCGAATATTTTTCCAATTGTTCCGAATTTTTTTAATTTTTTTCTATTATTTTTCCAATTGTTCCGATTTTTTTCCAATTGACCAGAATTTTTCCGAATTGTTCCGATTTTTTTAAATTGTTCCGAATTTTTTCCAATTGTTCCGAATATTTTCCAATTGTTCCGAATTTTTTTCAAATTGTTCCGATGTTGTTCCATTTTTTCCGAGTTTTTTTCCAATTTTTCCGAATAATTTTCCAATTGTTCCGATTTTTTTCCAATTTTTCCGAATTTTTTCAAATTGTTCCGAATTTTTTTCCAATTGTTCGGATTTTTTTCTTCAATTTCTCCGAAGTTTTTCCAATTGTTCCGAATTTTTCCAAATTTTTCGAACTTTTTCCAATTGTTCCGATTTTTTTCAAATTATTACGATATTTTTCAATTGTTCCGGATTTTTTTCCAATTGTTCCGAACGTTTTTCTAATTGTTCCGGACTTTTTTCAATTATTACGATTTTTTTTTAATTTCTGGATTTTTTTGCAATTGTTGCGAACTTATTTTATTACGATGTTTTGCAATTGTTCGGAACTTTTTTATAAATTATTGATATTTTTTTCCAATTATTCCGAACGTTTTTCCAATTTTTCAGAATTTTTTGCAATTATGACGATTTTTTTGTTTTAATTTTGTCGATTTCTTTCCAATTGTTCCGAGTTTTATTCAAATTGTTACGATTTTTTTCAATTGTTTCAGATATTTTTGCAATTGTTACGTTATTTTTTTTATTTTTTTTTTGATTTTTTTTCAATTGTTCCGAAAAAAAATTGTTTTAATTACTGCAATTTTTTTTTAATGTTTCGATTTTTTAAACAATTTTATAATTTTTTTTCTAATTATTCTGAATTTTTTCCTAATTTTCCGAATAATTTTCTAACTTTTCGGGATGTTTTCCAATTTTTCCAACCTTTTCCGAATTTTCCGAATAATTATCCAAATTTTCCAGATGTTTTCCGAATTTTTCCCGAATTTTCCGAATAATTCTTCAAATTTTCCGATTTTGCCGAACTTTCCAAATACTTTTCAAAACCTTCCGAGTAATTTTCCAAATTTTCCGGATGTTTTCCAGTTTTTCTGAACTTTTCCTAATTATCCCGAATTCTTCCCGAATAATTTTCCCATTTTTCCGAATTTTCCGAACTTTCCGAATAGTTTTCCAAATTTTCCGGATGATTTCCAATTTTTTCGGATGCTTTCCAAATCTCCCGAATAATTTTTCAAATTTTCCGAATAATTTTCCAATTTTTCCGGATGGTTTCCAAATTTCCCGAATAATTTTCCGGATGTTTTCCAACTTTTCCGATTTTTTTCTAATTATTCCGAACTTTTCCGAATTTTCCTGGATGTCTTCCAATTCCAACTCTCCGCATACATTTGTTTTTCTTCACACCGAAAAAGAACTCTTCCCATATAAATTATATCATTCAGATAAAACCAAAATGATCTAATCAGCTATGTATGTATAAAAAAAATACATATTTTATTGATTTATTGAAACGGAAGTAGGTATATGTGTACCACACCCCGTCGCAAGTTTCTACCAACCACACAATCTAATCTTCCTTCCAACTCCCCATATAAATTTGTATCCATATCGCTATTTCAAGATCTTCAAATATAAATTAATTTCTATACGGCAGTGCAGTATGTCTATACATACCTCACCCCGTCGCCAGTTTCTTATATCTTAACCTTTGCCTGTCTTCAATCCATTTTGGTTGCATACCAGAGAATATCTCGAATCGTCACCAAAATGATCTATAAGCTTGACGATTTCTAAAAATTTTTTTTTTCAAATTATTACGATTTTTTCAATTGTTCCGGATTTTTTCCAATTGTTCCGAACGTTTTTCTAATTGTTCTAATTATTACGATTTTTTTTTTTAATTTTATGGATTTTTTTGCAATTGTTGCAAACTTTTTAAAATTATTACGATGTTTTGCAATTGTTCGGAATTTTTTTCTAAATTATTAAGATTTTTTTCCAATTGTTCCGAACGTTTTTCCAATTGTTCCGAATTTTTTGCAATTATGACGATTTTTTTGTTTTAATTTTGTGGATCCCTTTCCAATTGTTCCGAATTTTATTCAAATTGTTACGATTTTGTTTCAATTGTTTCAGATATTTTTCCAATTGTTACGTTATTTTTTTAATTTTGTGGATGTTCTTCCAATTTTTCCGAATTTTTTTCAATTGTTCCGAAAGTTTGTTTCAATTTTTTAGGCATTTTTATGATTTTTTTCTAATTATTCTGAATTTTTTCCTAATTTTCCAAATAATTTTCTAATTTTTCGGGAAGTTTTCAAATTTTTCCAAGTTTTTTCCGAATGGTCCGCATAATTTTCCAATTTTTCCCGATGTTTTCCGAATTTTCCCGAATTTTCCGAACACTTTTCCAAATTTTCCGAATAATTTTTCCAATTTTCCGGATGTTTTCCAATTTTTCCGAAATTTTCCTAATTATTGCGAATTCTTCCCGAATAATTTTCCAATTTTTAAGAATTTTCCGAATATCTTTCCGAATAGTTTTCCAAATTTTATGGATGTTTTCCAAATTTCCGGATGCTTTCCAAATCTACCGAATAATTTTTCAAATTTTCCGAATAATTTTCCAATTTATCCGGATGTTTTCCAACTTTTCCGAATTTTTTCTAATTATTCCGAACTTTTCCGAATTTTCCTGGATGTTTTCCAATTCCAACTCTCCACATACATTTGTTTTTCTTCACACCGAAAAGGAACTCTTCCCATATAAATTATATCATTCAGATCAAACCAAAATGATCTAATCAGCTATGTATGTATAAAAAAAAAAAAGTTATTAATTTATTGAAACGACAGTAGGTATATATGTTCCTTCCAACTCCCCATATAAATTTTTATCCATATCGCTATTTCAAGATCTTCCCACATAAATTAATTTCTATACGGCAGTGCAGTATGTCTATACATACCTCACCTCGTCGCCAGTTTCTTATACCTTAACCTAAAATCTTTGCCTGTCTTCAATCCATTTTGATTCCATACCAGAGAATATCTGAAATCGTCACGAAAATGATCTATAAGCTTGACGATTTCTAACAAAAACCCGGATTAAAAGATGCACCATAATGGGATATACTTAAATACAAAGTTTGGTAAAGAAGTGTTTTTTCGAAGTTACCCCCTCCATTTTCGAAATTCGAAATCGAAAAGTATCCTATGGAATGCTCCATTAAGTTTTGAATCCATTGGTATAAAAATCATAGCTCTCGTTTAAAAACTGTAGGAGGAGATAGGTTGCTACGAAAACGCAAAGTCCGTTCGGATGCTTGCTACGATGCGCCTAGGAGTGGGATGAGTGTGACGCTTGCAGATGGATAGGGGGAGGGGCTAGCTATCATTTGAGTACAAATATAATATACATATATATAAATATAGCCATAGGTGCATAGGTACAAATATATATTTATATAAATATAGACATAGGTACATAGGAACAAATATATATATATATATAAATATAAAAATAGACATAGGTACAAATATATATAGATATATATATATATATAAATATAAATATAGACATAGGTACATAGGTACAAATATATATATATATATATATATATATAATTATAAATATCGACATAGGTACAAATATATATATACATATGTGTATAAATATAAATATGGAGAAAGCTATGTACGTACAGACAGTTAATGAGTAAATAAAAATAAAATAAAAGTAGTTATAAGTCGATATTGATTAAAATCGGTAAAAAATTGCATCTAAATTTTGTCATCTAATCGTGAGTCTTATTAGTTCATCAATACGGCACAATAATAATAGCTAAAAAAAGAAGATTTGGTTGGGTCGTTGAAAGTGGCATACCGCAATGTTTTTTGCTGTATACCTTCCCGTTGACAGTTTCTTCGCTCAGAAATTATTCTTCCAATCTTATAGAAAAAATTAAAAAAAAAAAAAATGCAAAAATTGAAAAAAATTGTCTTAAAAATTATAAAAAATTGTCGGGAAAATTGCAAAAAAAAAAATTGGCGGAAATTAAAAAAAAATTGGCGGGAAATTAAAAAAAAATTGGCAGGAAAATTAAAAAAAAATTGGCGGGAAAATTGCAAAGAAAAAAAGTTCGAAAGATAAATCATTAAGATTAAAAAAAATCGTTAAGATTGTAAAAAAAATCGTTAAGATTGTAAAAAAATCGTTAAGATTGAAAAAGTTCTAAAATGAAATCGCAAAAATTGCAAAAAAATTCTTAAGTTTGCAGAAAGTTCGAAAAATGAATCATAAAAATTGCGAAAAATCGTTAAGGTTGAAAAAGTTCAAAAAATGAATCGTTAAGGTTGTAAAAAAGTCGTGAATATTGTAAAAAATCATTGAGATTGTAAAAACTTCGCAACATAAATCGTAAAAATTGCAAAGAAATCGTTAAAGTTGCAAAAACTTCGAAAAATAGGTCGTTGAGATTGGAAAAAAATCGTGCAGATTGCTAAAAGTTCGCAAAATAACCTTAAAAATGGGTAAGAAATTTGCAAGAATTGCCAAAAATTGCGTTTGTGTGTGTGTGTTGTCTAGTGCGTTTTTCGCTATTCCTAATTTTTTTCTTAAAATGCTAAAATTTTGTGTTTTCCAATTGTTCCGAATTTTTTCCAATTGTTCCGAATTTTTTCCAATTGTTCCGAATTTTTTCCAATTGTTCCGAATTTTTTTCAATTATGACGATTTTTTTGTTTTAATTTTGTGGATTTCTTTCCAATTGTTCCAAATTTTATTCAAATTGTTACGATGTTTTTCAATTGTTTCAGATCTTTTTGCAATTGTTACGATATTTTTTAAATTTTGTGGATGTTCTTCCAATTGTTCGGAATTTTTTTCAATTGTTCCGAAAGTTTGTTTTAATTATTGCAATTTTTTTACTTTTTTCGATTTTTTAAGCATTTTTGTGATTTTTTATCTAATTATTCTGATTTTTTTCCTAATTTTCCGAATAATTTTCTAACTTTTAAGGATTTTTTCCAATATTTCCAAGTTTTTTCCGAATTTTCCGAATAATTTTCCAAATTTTCCAGATGTTCTCCGAATTTTCTCGAATTTTCCGAATAATTCTTCAAATTTTCCGATTTTTTTCCGAATTTTCCAAATACTTTTCAAAATCTTCCGAATAATTTTCCAAATTTTCCGGATGTTTTCCAATTTTTACGAATAATTTTCCAAATTTTCCGATAAGTTTCCGGATGTTTTCCGAATTTGCCGAACACTTTTCCAATTTTCCGGATGTTTTGCAATTGAATTTTTCCTAATTATTCCGAATTCTTCCCGGATAATTTTCCAATTTTTCAGAAATTTCCGAATAATTTTCCAAATTTTCCGGATGTTTTCCGAATTTATCCCGAATTTTCCGAATAATTTTCCAATTTTTCCCGATGTTTTCCGAATTTTCCTGAATTTTCCGAACAGTTTTCAAAATTTGCCGAATAATTTTTCCAATTTTCCGGATGTTTTCGAATTTTTCCGGATGGTTTCCAAATTTCCCGAATAATTTTCCGGATGTTTTCCAACTTTTCTGAACTTTTTCTAATTATTACGAACTTTTCCGAATTTTCCTGGATGTTTTCCAATTCCAACTCTCCACATACATTTGTTTTTCTTCACACCGAAAATGAACTCTTCCCATATAAATTATATCATTCAGATCAAACCAAATTGATCTAATCAGCTATGTATATATATATATAAAAAAAAACATATTTTATTAATTGACTGAAACGACAGTAGGTATATATGTACCACACCCCGTCTCAAGTTTCTACCAACCACACAATCTAATCTTCCTTCCAACTCCCCATATAAATTTTTATCCATATCGCTATTTCAAGATCTTCCCATATAAAATAATTTTTATATGACACTGCAGTATATCTATACATACCTCACCCCGTCGCCAGTTTCTTATACCTTAACCTAAAATCTTTGCCTGTCTTCAATCCATTTTGATTCCATACCAGAGAATATCTCGAATCGTCACCAAAATGATCTATAAGCTTGACGATTTCTAAATTTTTTTTTCCAAATTATTACGATTGCTTTTTACTTTGTGGATTTTTTTGCAATTGTTGCGCGCTCTTTAAAATTATTACAATGTTTTACAATTGTTCGGAATTTTTTTCTAAAGTATTAAGATTTTTTCAAATTGTTCCGGACGTTTTTCCAATTGTTCCGAATTTTTTGCAATTATGACGATTTTTTTTTTAATTTTGTGGAATTCTTTCCAATTGTTCCGAATTTTATTCAAATTGTTACGATTTTTTTTCAATTGTTTCAGATCTTTTTGCAATTGTTACGTTACTTTTTTAATTTTGTGGATGTTCTTCCAATTGTTCCGAATTTTTTTTTTATTGTTCCGAAAGTTTGTTTCAATTATTGCGATTTTTTTTAATTTTTTTTCGATTTTTTAAGCACTTTATTGATTTTTTTTCCTAATAATTCTGAATTTTTTCCTAATTTTCCGAATAATTTTCTAATTTTTCGGGATGTTTTCCAATTTTCCCAAGTTTTTTCCAGATTGCCCGAATAATTCCAAATTTTCCAGATGTTTTCCGACTTTTTCCCGCATTTTCCGAATAATTCTCCAAATTTTCCGAATAATTCTCCAAATTTTCCGAATAATTCTCCAAATTTTCCGGATGTTTTCCAATTTTTCCGAATTTTCCTAATTATTCCGAATTCTTCCCGAATAATTTTCCAATTTTTCCGATGTTTTCCGCATTTTCCCGAATTTTCCGAACACTTTTCCAAATTTGCCGAATAATTTTTCCAATTTTCCGGATGTTTTTCAATTTTTCCGAATTTCCTAATTATTCCGAATAATTTTCCAATTTTTCCGAATTTTCCGAATAATTTTCCAAATTTTCCGGATATTTTCCGAATTTTCCCGAATTTTCCGAATAATTTTCCAATTTTTCTGGATGTTTGCCAATTTTTCCGAATTTTGCCTAATTATTCCGAATTCTTCCCGAATATTTTTCCGGATGTTTTCCAATTTTTCCAGATGCTTTCCAAATATACCGAATAATTTTTCAAATTTTCCGAATAATTTTCCAATTTTTCCGGATGTTTTCCAACTTTTCCGAATTTTTCTAATTATTCCGAACTTTTCCGAATTTTCCTGGATGTTCTCCAATTCCAACTCTCCACATACATTTGTTTTACTTCACACCGAAAAGGAACTCTTCCCATGATCTAATCAGCTATGTATGTATAAAAAAAAAACAATTTTTTATTAATTTATTGAAACGGAAGTAGGTATATATGTACCACACCCCGTCGCAAGTTTCTACCAACCACACAATCTAATCTTCCTTCCAACTCCCCATATAAATTTTTATCCATATCGCTATTTCAAGATCTTCCCGTATAAATTCATTTCTATACGGCAGTGCAGTATGTCTATACATACCTCACCCCGTCGCCAGTTTCTTATACCTTAACCTAAAATCTTTGCCTGTCTTCAATCCATTTTGATCCATACCAGACAATATCTCAAATCGTCACGAAAATGATCTATAAGCTTGACGATTTCTAAAAAAACCCGGATTAAAAGATGCACCATAATGGGATCTACTTAAATACAAAGTTTGGTAAAGAAGTGTTTTTCGAAATTCGAAATCGAAAAGTATCCTATGCAACGTTGCATTAAGTTTTGAATCTATTGGTATAAAAATCATAGCTCTCGTTTAAAAACTGTAGGAGGAGATAGGTTGCTACGAAAACACAAAGTCCGTTCGGATTCTTGCTACGCTGCGCCTAGGATTGGGGATGGGTGTGACGCTTGCCCATGGATAGGGGGATGGGCTAGCTATCATTTCAGTACAAATATAATATATATAAATATAGCCATAGGTACATAGGTACAAATATATATTTATATAAATATAGACATAGATACAAAGGTACTAATATATATAGATATATATAAATATAAATATAGACATAGGTACAAATATATATAGATATATATATATATATAAATATAAATATAGACATAGGTACATAGGTACAAATATATATATATATATATATAAATATAAATATCGACATAGGGACAATTATATATATAAATATATATAAATATATATAAATATAAATATCGACATAGGTACAAATATATATATATTTATATAAATATAAATATAGACAAAGCTATGTACGTACAGACAGTTAATGAGTAAATAAAAATGTATTTATAAGTCGATATTGATTAAAATCGGTAAAAAATTGCATCTAAATTTTGTCATCTAATCGTGAGTCTTATTAGTTCATCAATACGGCACAATAATAATAGCTAAAAAAAGAAGGTTTGGTTGGGTCGATGCAAGTGGCATACCGCAATGTTTTTTGCTGGATATCTTCCCGTTGACAGTTTGTTCGCTCAGAAATTATTCTTCCACTGTTATAGAAAAAATTGAAAAAAAATGCAAAAATTGAAAAAAATTGTCTTAAAAATTATAAAAAATTGTCGGTAAAATTGCAAAAAAAAAAATTGGCGGAAAAAGAAAATTGGCGGAAAAATTAAAAAAAAAATGGCGGGAAAATTAAAAAAAAATTGGCAGGAAAATTAAAAAAAAATTGGCAGGAAAATTAAAACAAAATGGCGGGAAAATTGCAAAGAAAAAAGTTCGAAAAATAAATCATTAAGATTTAAAAAAAAATTGTTAAGATTGTAAAAAATCGTTAAGATTGAAAAAGTTATAAAATGAAATTGCAAAAATTGCAAAAAAATTCTTAAGTTTGCAGAAAGTTCGAAAAATGAATCGTAAAAATTGCGAAAAATCGTTAAGGTTGCAAAAAGTTCAAAAAATGAATCGTTAAGGTTGTAAAAAAGTCGTGAATATTTTAAAAAATCATTGAGATTGTAAAAGCTTCGCAACATAAATCGTAAAAATTGCAAAGAAATCGTTAAAGTTGCAAAAACTTCGACAAATAAGTCGTTGAGATTGGAAAAAAATCGTGAAGATTTCTAAAATCTAATCAAATTTCTAATCTTAAAAATGGGAAAGAAATTTGCAAGAATTGCCAAAAATTGCGTTTGTGTGTGTGTGTGTTGTCTAGCGCGTTTTTCGCTATTTCTAATTTTTTTCTTAAAATGCTAAAATTTTGTGTTTTCCAATTGTTCCGAATTTTTTCCAATTGTTCCGATTTTTTTCAATTTTCCCAATATTTCTCAATTGTTCCGAATTTTTTCAATTTTTTCCGAATATTTTTCTAATTGTTCCGAATTTTTTTAATTTTTTTCGAATATTTTTCCAAATGTTCCGAATTTCTTAATTTTTTTCGAATACTTTTCCAATTTTTCAGAATTTTTTCCAATTGTCCGGAATTTTTTCGAATTGTTCCGATTTTTTAAATTGTTCCGAATTTTTTTCCAATTGTTCCGAATATTTTCCAACTGTTCCGAATTTTTTTCAGATTTGTTCCGATGTTGCTCCATTTTTTCCGAGTTTTTTTCCAATTTTTCCGAATAATTTTCCAATTGTTCCGATTTTTTCCAAATTTTCCGAATTTTTTCACATTGTTTCGAATTTTTTTCTAATTGTTCCGAATTTTTTTAATTTTTTTCGAATATTTTTCCAATTGTTCCGAATTTTTTTAATTTTTTTCTATTATTTTTCCAATTGTTCCGATTTTTTTCCAATTGACCCGAATTTTTCCGAGTTGTTCCGATTTTTTTAAATTGTTCCGAATTTTTTGCAATTGTTCCGAATATTTTCCAATTGTTCCGAATTTTTTTCAAATTGTTCCGATGTTGTTCAATTTTTTCCGAGTTTTTTTCCAATTTTTCCGAATAATTTTCCAATTGTTCCGATTTTTTTTCCAATTTTTCCGAATTTTTTCAAATTGTTCCGAATTTTTTTCCAATTGTTCGGATTTTTTTCTTCAATTTCTCCGAAGTTTTGCCAATTGTTCCGAATTTTTCCAAATTTTTCGAACTTTTTCCAATTGTTCCGATTTTTTTTCAAATTATTACGATATTTTTCAATTGTTCCGGATTTTTTTCCAATTGTTCCGAACGTTTTTCTAATTGTTCCGGACTTTTTTCAATTATTACGATTTTTTTTTAATTTCTGGATTTTTTGCAATTGTTGCGAACTTATTTTATTACGATGTTTTGCAATTGTTCGGAACTTTTTTATAAATTATTGATATTTTTTTCCAATTATTCCGAACGTTTTTCCAATTTTTCAGAATTTTTTGCAATTATGACGATTTTTTTGTTTTAATTTTATCGATTTCTTTCCAATTGTTCCGAGTTTTATTCAAATTGTTACGATTTTTTTCAATTGTTTCAAATATTTTTGCAATTGTTACGTTATTTTTTTTATTTATTTTTTTGATTTTTTTTCAATTGTTCCGAAAAAAAATTGTTTTAATTATTGCAATTTTTTTTTAATGTTTCGATTTTTTAAATAATTTTATAATTTTTTTTCTAATTATTCTGAATTTTTTCCTAATTTTCCGAATAATTTTCTAACTTTTTGGGATGTTTTTCCAATTTTTCCAACCTTTTCCGAATTTTCCGAATAATTATCCAAATTTTCCAGATGTTTTCCGAATTTTTTCCCGAATTTTCCGAATAATTCTTCAAATTTTCCGATTTTGCCGAATTTTCCAAATAATTTTCAAAACCTTCCGAGTAATTTTCCAAATTTTCCGGATGTTTTCCAGTTTTTCTGAACTTTTCCTAATTATCTCCGAATTCCTCCCGAATAATTTTCCCATTTTTCCGAATTTTCCGAACTTTCCGAATAGTTTTCCAAATTTTCCGGATGATTTCCAATTTTTCCGGATGCTTTCCAAATCTCCCGAATAATTTTCCAATTTTTCCGGATGGTTTCCAAATTTCCCGAATAATTTTCCGGATGTTTTCCAACTTTTCTGAACTTTTTCTAATTATTCCGAACTTTTCCGAATTTTCCTGGATGTCTTCCAATTCCAACTCTCCGCATACATTTGTTTTTCTTCACACCGAAAAAGAACTCTTCCCATATAAATTATATCATTCAGATCAAACCAAAATGATTTAATCAGCTATGTATGTATAAAAAAAATACATATTTTATTAATTTATTGAAACGGAAGTAGGTATATGTGTACCACACCCCGTCGCAAGTTTCTACCAACCACACAATCTAATCTTCCTTCCAACTCCCCATATAAATTTGTATCCATATCGCTATTTCAAGATCTTCAAATATAAATTAATTTCTATACGGCAGTGCAGTATGTCTATACATACCTCACCCCGTCGCCAGTTTCTTATATCTTAACCTTTGCCTGTCTTCAATCCATTTTGGTTGCATACCAGAGAATATCTCGAATCGTCACCAAATGATCTATAAGCTTGACGATTTCTAAAAATTTTTTTTTTCAAATTATTTCGATTTTTTTCAATTGTTCCGGATTTTTTCCAATTGTTCCGAACGTTTTCTAATTGTTCTAATTATTACGATTTTTTTTTTAATTTTATGGATTTTTTTTGCAATTGTTGCAAACTTGTTAAAATTATTACGATGTTTTGCAATTGTTCGGAATTTTTTCTAAATTATTAAGATTTTTTTCCAATTGTTCCGAACGTTTTTCCAATTGTTCCGAATTTTTTGCAATTATGACGATTTTTTTGTTTTAATTTTGTGGATCTCTTTCCAATTGTTCCGAATTTTATTCAAATTGTTACGATTTTGTTTCAATTGTTCAGATCTTTTTGCAATTGTTACGTTATTTTTTTAATTTTGTGGATGTTCTTCCAATATTTCCGAATTTTTTTCAATTGTTCCGAAAGTTTGTTTCAATTTTTTAGGCATTTTTATGATTTTTTTTCTAATTATTCTGAATTTTTTCCTAATTTTCCAAACAATTTCTAATTTTTCGGGAAGTTTTCAATTTTTCCAAGTTTTTTTCCGAATGGTCCGCATAATTTTCCATTTTTCCCGATGTTTTCCGAATTTTCCCGAATTTTCCGAACACTTTTCCAAATTTTCCGAATAATTTTTCCAATTTTCCGATGTTTTCCAATTTTTTCCGAAATTTTCCTAATTATTCCGAATTCTTCCCGAATAATTTTCCAATTTTTCAGAATTTTCCGAATAGTTTTCCAAATTTTATGGATGTTTTCCAAATTTCCGGATGCTTTCCAATCTACCGAATAATTTTTCAAATTTTCCGAATAATTTTCCAATTTATCCGGATGTTTTCCAACTTTTCCGAATTTTTTCTAATTATTCCGAACTTTTCCGAATTTTCCTGGATGTTTTCCAATTCCAACTCTCCACATACATTTGTTTTTCTTCACACCGAAAAGGAACTCTTCCCATATAAATTATATCATTCAGATCAAACCAAAATGATCTAATCAGCTATGTATGTATAAAAAAAAAAAAAAGTTATTAATTTATTGAAACGACAGTAGGTATATATGTTCCTTCCAACTCCCCATATAAATTTTTATCCATATCGCTATTTCAAGATCTTTTCCCACATAAATTAATTTCTATACGGCAGTGCAGTATGTCTATACATACCTCACCTCGTCGCCAGTTTCTTATACCTTAACCTAAAATCTTTGCCTGTCTTCAATCCATTTTGATTCCATACCAGAGAATATCTCAAATCGTCATGAAAATGATCTATAAGCTTGACGATTTCTAAAAAAAAACCCGGATTAAAAGATGCACCATAATGGGATCTACTTAAATACAAAGTTTGGTATAGAAGTGTTTTTTCGAAGTTACCCCCTCCATTTTCGAAATTCGAATCGAAAAGTATCCTATGGAACGCTCCATTAAGTTTTGAATCCATTGGTATAAAAATCATAGCTCTCGTTTAAAAACTGTAGGAGGAGATAGGTTGCTACGAAAACGCAAAGTCCGTTCGGATGCTTGCTACGATGCGCCTAGGAGTGGGATGGGTGTGACGCTTGCAGATGGATAGGGGGAGGGGCTAGCTATCATTTGAGTACAAATATAATATACATATATATAAATATAGCCATAGGTGCATAGGTACAAATATATATTTATATAAATATAGACATAGGTACATAGGTACAAATATATATATATATATACATATAAAAATAGACATAGGTACAAATATATATAGATATATATATATATAAATATAAATATAGACATAGGTACATAGGTACAAATATGTATATATATATATATATATATATATAATTATAAATATCGACATAGGTACAAATATATATATACATATGTGTATAAATATAAATATGGAGAAAGCTATGTACGTACAGACAGTTAATGAGTAAATAAAAATAAAATAAAAGTAGTTATAAGTCGATATTGATTAAAATCGGTAAAAAATTGCATCTAAATTTTGTCATCTAATCGTGAGTCTTATTAGTTCATCAATACGGCACAATAATAATAGCTAAAAAAAGAAGGTTTGGTTGGGTCGTTGAAAGTGGCATACCGCAATGTTTTTTGCTGTATACCTTCCCGTTGACAGTTTCTTCGCTCAGAAATTATTCTTCCAATCTTATAGAAAAAATTAAAAAAAAAAAAAATGCAAAAATTGAAAAAAATTGTCTTAAAAATTATAAAAAATTGTCGGGAAAATTGCAAAAAAAAAAAAATTGGCGGGAAATTAAAAAAAAATTGGCGGGAAATTAAAAAAAAAATTGGCGGGAAATTAAAAAAAAATTGGCGGGAAATTAAAAAAAAATTGGCAGGAAAATTAAAAAAAAATGGCGGGAAAATTAAATTGCAAAGAAAAAAAGTTCGAAAGATAAATCATTAAGATTAAAAAAAATCGTTAAGATTGTAAAAAAATCGTTAAGATTGTAAAAAAATCGTTAAGATTGTAAAAAAATCGTTAAGATTGTAAAAAAATCGTTAAGATTGTAAAAAAATCGTTAAGGTTGAAAAAGTTCAAAAGATGAATCGTTAAGGTTGTAAAAAAGTCGTGAATATTGTAAAAAATCATTGAGATTGTAAAAACTTCGCAACATAAATCGTAAAAATTGCAAAGAAATCGTTAAAGTTGCAAAAACTTCGAAAAATAGGTCGTTGAGATTGGAAAAAAATCGTGCAGATTGCTAAAAGTTCGCAAAATAACCTTAAAAATGGGTAAGAAATTTGCAAGAATTGCCAAAAATTGCGTTTGTGTGTGTGTGTTGTCTAGTGCGTTTTTCGCTATTCCTAATTTTTTTCTTAAAATGCTAAAATTTTGTGTTTTCCAATTGTTCCGAATTTTTTCCAATTGTTCCGAATTTTTTGCAATTATGACGATTTTTTTGTTTTAATTTTGTGGATTTCTTTCCAATTGTTCCAAATTTTATTCAAATTGTTACGATGTTTTTCAATTGTTTCAGATCTTTTTGCAATTGTTACGATATTTTTTAAATTTTGTGGATGTTCTTCCAATTGTTTCGAATTTTTTTCAATTGTTCCGAAAGTTTGTTTTAATTATTGCAATTTTTTTACTTTTTTCGATTTTTTAAGCATTTTTGTGATTTTTTTCTAATTATTCTGATTTTTTTCCTAATTTTCCGAATAATTTTCTAACTTTTAAGGATTTTTTCCAATATTTCCAAGTTTTTTCCGAATTTTCCGAATAATTTTCCAAATTTTCCAGATGTTCTCCGAATTTTCTCGAATTTTCCGAATAATTCTTCAAATTTTCCGATTTTTTTCCGAATTTTCCAAATACTTTTCAAAATCTTCCGAATAATTTTCCAAATTTTCCGGATGTTTTCCAATTTTTACGAATAATTTTCCAAATTTTCCGATAAGTTTCCGGATGTTTTCCGAATTTGCCGAACACTTTTCCAATTTTCCGGATGTTTTGCAATTGAATTTTTCCTAATTATTCCGAATTCTTCCCGGATAATTTTCCAATTTTTCAGAAATTTCCGAATAATTTTCCAAATTTTCCGGATGTTTTCCGAATTTATCCCGAATTTTCCGAATAATTTTCCAATTTTTCCCGATGTTTTCCGAATTTTCCTGAATTTTCCGAACAGTTTTCAAAATTTGCCGAATAATTTTTCCAATTTTCCGGATGTTTTCGAATTTTTCCGGATGGTTTCCAAATTTCCCGAATAATTTTCCGGATGTTTTCCAACTTTTCTGAACTTTTTCTAATTATTACGAACTTTTCCGAATTTTCCTGGATGTTTTCCAATTCCAACTCTCCACATACATTTGTTTTTCTTCACACCGAAAATGAACTCTTCCCATATAAATTATATCATTCAGATCAAACCAAATTGATCTAATCAGCTATGTATATATATATAAAAAAAAAACATATTTTATTAATTGACTGAAACGACAGTAGGTATATATGTACCACACCCCGTCTCAAGTTTCTACCAACCACACAATCTAATCTTCCTTCCAACTCCCCATATAAATTTTTATCCATATCGCTATTTCAAGATCTTCCCATATAAAATAATTTTTATATGACACTGCAGTATATCTATACATACCTCACCCCGTCGCCAGTTTCTTATACCTTAACCTAAAATCTTTGCCTGTCTTCAATCCATTTTGATTCCATACCAGAGAATATCTCGAATCGTCACCAAAATGATCTATAAGCTTGACGATTTCTAAATTATTGCTTTTTACTTTGTGGATTTTTTTGCAATTGTTGCGCGCTCTTTAAAATTATTACAATGTTTTACAATTGTTCGGAATTTTTTTCTAAAGTATTAAGATTTTTTCAAATTGTTCCGGACGTTTTTCCAATTGTTCCGAATTTTTTGCAATTATGACGATTTTTTTTTTAATTTTGTGGAATTCTTTCCAATTGTTCCGAATTTTATTCAAATTGTTACGATTTTTTTTCAATTGTTTCAGATCTTTTTGCAATTGTTACGTTACTTTTTTAATTTTGTGGATGTTCTTCCAATTGTTCCGAATTTTTTTTTTATTGTTCCGAAAGTTTGTTTCAATTATTGCGATTTTTTTTTCGATTTTAAGCACTTTTATGATTTTTTTTCCTAATAATTCTGAATTTTTTCCTAATTTTCCGAATAATTTTCTAATTTTTCGGGATGTTTTCCAATTTTCCAAGTTTTTTCCAAATTGCCCGAATAATTCCAAATTTTCCAGATGTTTTCCGACTTTTTCCCGATTGTTCCGTATAATTCTCCAAATTTTCCGATTTTTTCCGAATTTTCCAAATACGTTCCAAATCTTTCGAATAATTTTCCAAATTTTCCGAATAAGTTTCCGGATGTTTTCCGTTTTTTTCGAACACTTCCAAATTTGCCGAATAATTTTTCCAATTTTCCGGATGTTTTCCAATTTCTCTGAATTTTTCTAATTATTCCGAATTCTTCCCGAGTAATTTTCCAATTTTTCCGAATTTTCCGAATAATTTTCCAAATTCTCCGGATGTTTTCCGAATTTTTCCTGAATTTTCCGAATAATTTTCCAATTTTTCCCGATGTTTTCCGAATTTTCCCTAATTTTCCGAACACTTTTCCAAATTTGCCGAATAATTTTTCCAATATTCCGGATGTTTTCCAATTTTCCTAATATTTCCAAATTATTCGGAATTCTTCCCGAATAATTTTCCAATTTTTCCGAATTTTCCGAATAATTTTCCAAATTTTCCGGATGTCTTCCAAATTTTTCCCGAATTTTCCGAATAATTTTCCAAAATTTCCGGATGTTTTCCAATTTTTCCGGATGCTTTCCAAATCTCCCGAATAATTTTTCAAATTTGCAGAATAATTTTCGAATTTTTCCCGAATTTTCCGAATAATTTTCCACTTTTTCCCGATGTTTTCCGAATTTTCCCGAATTTTCAGAACACTTTTCCAAATTTGAAGAATAATTTTTCCAATTTTCCCGATGTTTTCCAATTTTTCCGAATTTTTCCTAATTATTCCGAATTCTTCCCGAATAGTTTTCCAATTTTTCCGAATTTTCCGAATAATTATCCGGATGTTTTCCGAATTTTTCCCGAATTTGTTCAGAAACTGCCATGCACCGGTATAATTGGTTTCATGTAATTGGAATTATGCAAGCAGAAACTTCAGAGCATGTCAGAAATAATATAAGTAACGCTCCTGTTACTTCATCGCATGTCGCTAAAGAAGATTCTTCTTTTAAACAGGTGCTTCTCACAACTGCTCAAATATTTGTACGGGCACCTAATGGAAAGACTGTCAGGGCTCGTGCTCTGATAGATCAAGCGTCAGAGTCATCATTTATTACTTCTGCCTTGGCAAAGGACTTGAAGCTGCGTTATGAGACTACCGTCGTGCCAATAATTGGAATAGGCGGGGAAGTGTCGAAGACAGCTAATAAATGTGTTTTATTTGATATACTATCTCATTACGATGCAAATATATCAATAACTATTGATCCATATGTACTGCCAACCATAACTAGACAGATACCCTCCCGAAAACTCTCTACGAAGCTAACTTGGTCTCATGTTAAAGGTCTGACGCTTGCAGATCCGAGGTTCTATGAACCATCCTCGATTGATGTCTTAATCGGAGCAGATTATTACAACGAAATTATTCTGAATGGTCTCCATAAAACAAAACGTGGGGAACCCATTGCACAACAAACTATCTTGGGATGGATTCTAAGTGGCCCAATTTCGCTTAACATAATTCAATATTCGCTTCCAAGTGATCATGGAACTAAGCAATTGATTACGCTCCATAGCCAGATTGGAGAAAGTATCAATGCACAACTCCAACGATTCTGGGAAATTGAAGAAGTGGATCAAATCATATCGCTATCTGCTGAAGATAAATTGTGTGAAGAATTTTTTAAGACTTCTTATTGACGAGATGAATCAGGAAGATTTGTAGTTCAACTTCCACTGAAAACAACATTACCGCTTGACCTTAGCGACACGCGCAAGGCTTCACTAAGATCATTATACCAGGTTGAAAAACGGTTTACATTTAATCTGATATATCGAGAAAGATACGTGGCTTTCATGCAAGATTATTTTCAATTGGGACATATGCAACCAATACCGAAAGAGGAAGTATTGAAGACAGAAAACGTATGTTATTTACCACACCATGGAGTATTAAAGGAGGAAAGCTCTACGACGAAGCTACGCGTGGTATTCAATGGGTCTCAACAAAATTCAAAAGGTGCATTTCTCAACGCTTTCCAATATGTTGGTCCTAAGCTTCAACAAGATCTGTGTGCGATACTGTTGA
This sequence comes from Dioctria rufipes, assembly GCA_963924295.1. Taxonomy (NCBI): domain Eukaryota; kingdom Metazoa; phylum Arthropoda; class Insecta; order Diptera; family Asilidae; genus Dioctria; species Dioctria rufipes. Next base: position 127,575,867 of record OZ002740.1, read on the forward strand.
ATTGGAGAAAGCATCAATTCGTTCTTTGTGCTGACATACAAAAAATGTACAGGCAAATCAAAGTAGATAAAATACATCAAGATCTGCAGCGAATACTTTGGAGAAAGAGTACAGATGAGTCAATTCAAGAATTTAGACTAACAACTGTCACCTACGGCTTAGCCAGTGCACCATATTTAGCCATACGGTCTCTTAAGCAGCTCGCAATCGATGGTATACAGCAATTTCCTATCGCCTCAAACATATTGCTCAACAATTTTTATGTGGATGATGCGTTCTTTGGAGCAGAGAGTATAGAGTCCGCTTGTAAAATTCAATGCCAACTGATAAAGCTATTAGCATCAGGAGGATTCACCTTAAAAAAATGGTCAACGAATGCACCCTCCTTACTTGATTAGATTCCAAACGAGGATAAAGAATGGACGTTATTCCGCACTATTGATGAAGATAATCATCTCAAAACTTAGGCATTCTGTGGCAGCCAGGAACAGACTAATTCAGGATAAAAGATGGTCTGAATTGTCGTGTCCCAAAAAGCAATCCCGTGAAAACAATTAAAGACTAATAAAAACTCGCGTAATTCAATTATAAAACTTTATTTACGTTAACTTAAACTTTCCCTTAAACTCTCTAATTACTAACTGGAGCTACCACTCCGTCTAACCGCTCGAATTACTACTGACTGCCCTCTTGAGCACCGAACCGTTATCTTTTATTAAACTAAACTAACTTCCAACTACGCAACCCGATCTATCGAAACGACCGTGCTTACCTCCATTCAACCAGGCGGAAGCGACTTTGACCCAGTGACCAGCGCAATACCTTGCAATCATAATTACAAAGTATTACGCTAATCACTGCCGACAGCGGGAGCCCCCAATACTGTATGTAAACAAACAGTGAGCCCAGCTGAGTATTTCACAATGCGAAGTGAATTACTTAACCATGACTCAATGCCCAGTTACATACAGCAGTAGATGCGACAGTTTACAAGTAAACAATTCGCAATCGCCAAGCATATCACTGTGCGAAGTGAAATGCTTAGTTAATGCAAATCATTTAATTACCTGTACACCTGCTGCTAGCTCGAGTCGTGATGTCACAATTTCACCAATTGAATATTGGGTCACGACATTTGTTACGTACCTTTTGGGGGACTGGCAGGGGAGTTATCCAAAACACTGTTATTTTATTTTCACTTTTTATTATTTCTCTTAATTTCTTTGGGTACACTTTCACTCATGAATATTCCGGGTACAATCCTTCTTTCCCGTTTTAATTTCTTTTACCTTTTTAAAACTGGCCCCGAACCAACCGTTATCAAGTTTTGTTTTTTGTTCTTGAAACCAACTGTAATTCTTTTTTCAATCGCCGAGTACCAAATCTAAAAATACAACTCTGTAAGTTTGACTACCTTTCGCGCAACCGCCGCGGATAAAATTTTAATCACAACTTTCTTTTCCGTTTTTCAAAAATCGACTGCCCGTTCTTCGGTTAAAAATCCAACTCGGCTCTTGATCATTTTTGTCGCGATCAAGAGCCTTCGTTCAGGGTAGAAAATGCATAGTTGCATTTTCACCCTGAGAAAATTTTCATTTATTCTGGACTTGATTAAACAAGTCCAGAATATTTTTCGTTGGACGGAGGCTTGAAATTTGACGCTTTCATAAACATCAGCCACCGTCACGACGATTAGAATAGCCGCGCGCGTATACATCCAATGTATCTTCGCGGCGCGCGATTCTGAGCGTGAAAGCTTTTTTGTGATATGTATGGACGTTCGTACATACATATCGCAATCTCCACGACAAATCGTACTGAAGGTACGATTTGTCTTTTATTTTATTTTTCAACTTAAATATTTCTACTGGCAAATTTTGCTGAAGGCAAAATTTGCCATGGGAATAATTTTGTTTCAACTCTATGGAATGTGAAGAAAATTGCTGACGCAATTTTCTTCACTGATTGTACTGATAAGCTAACCATGTTTTGGGCATGTTAGCTTATGTGAAAATTTATGGATGAATTCTTAATTGTTATAGAAATTTTTAGATATCCCTTTATTTTGAATAATTTTTGGGTATCCAGGCTTTGGTACATAACAATCCTTCCCCTTTTACAAAATGAGAGTTATTATTAGAAGAGTAATAACTCTTGGTGAAGGTCATTTGTGCGATTTAGATTATGCAGAGCCGTTTTTGATTTGTTTGTTTCTGGGTCTCTTATCGGGGTGTCCGATTACCGTTCTGCTAGGGTTGTTACTTTGTCTTGGCAATGGATCTCATGATTAAATTCTCTGCTCGGTTTTATTCGAGTTTTGATCTTGAGCCGTTGCAGCTGCCTAATTAGATCCGGATTGCAGTTAAGATGTTGTTTGCCATCAAGGTCAGTAATCAACCCTGGCACAGCCCGGCGGGCCTCAGTTCTGTGGCCAACTTAATTTTCGTGGTCCACGTGATACCTGGGTGGCGGGGCCCGATTCGTCTGGTGCTTTTACGGCGAGGACAGCGGCCTTTCACTATGTGGGGCGCGGATGCCGTGGCCGGCCGCCACTACTGGGCTGATATACCCCTGTATCCCCACCAAGGGCAGGCGTGGGTTGTGCGAGGTAAGTCCTGATGGTAATTTGATTTAGCACGTTTGCCACCTATATTTACCCTTTTTCTTTTATTCAGGCGGTACCCTCAACATAACCGGCCGGCACGGACTCTGCGCATGCTGCCATCCCGTATTTGAATCAGCCGTTACGGGCATTCTACGCAGTTTGATGGCCACCCCACCCCCTTTAGAAGTCGAGGATGACTCCGAGGAGGACTGGGCGTGAAATCCCTGCGGGATAAAATTTTTTTCAATTTTACTTTAGCTTATAACTTTCCTGTCTTTCTTGTTTTTCTTTTTGCTTGTTTCTATAAAAAAAAAATAAAAAAATAAAATAAAAAAAAATACAATAAAATCGAATGTTTTGTTTCTAGAATTTGGTACCCTAGGCTGGTTTCGTTGGTGGTTTTTTTTTTGTTTTTCTTTTTGTTTTCATTAGGGGTTTCGGATCTTGGTTGGTTTCATCGGTGGTTTGGGTCTCGGTCGGTTCGGTTTAGGCTTTACAAAATTATTTTGTTTAGTTTAACTGTTATTTTATTTTTTAGGTTAGATTTGCTATCTTAATAATAATTATTATTTATTAGTCTATTCTCTAATTAGAGGTTTGTTAAAAACATTTTTTTTTTTCTATTAGTGTCCTGATAAATGTCTTCGTCTTACGTTACTTCTTTATCTTCTACTGTTTAAGTAGGTACATGTTTTCTTTTTTCTTTTTTTTTTTCTTTGGGTTTAACTAACTCTAAAGCATTTCCTTTTAAAGCTATTAGCTTATAAACTTCCTATTTATAATTAGGTTTTAATTAATTTTTTAACTATTTGTTATTTATTTATTTATTTCTACGGTACTTTATCATTTTATTTCTATTCCATTTTTTTTTTTTTTTTTATTGAGTTTAGCCTAGTTATATTTCTGTGGTTTTTTTTTTTTGTTTTGTATTAATAGTAGCCTGGTAAACTTCCTTTTTTATTTTCTTTCTGATAGTAATTTACCTTAATTTTATTATTTTATTAATATTTTATACTAATGAATTTTTCTTTCATTTTGTTATTTTATGCATTTCGTTTATATTTATTTTTCATACATTTTTTCCTTAACTCTTATTTTTTTTTATTTCTATTAATATTTAGTTATAATGCATTTTTTCTCTACATTGTTTACCAGGTCTACTTTTGTTTGTTCTATGTTTAATTTGATTGAGTGGTACATGTTGACAGTGTCGGCGTTCGCACCTTTTAAACTAGCTGTACCGACTTGGTCCTAGGTAGACTTTTAGCTCGCCTTATACTGGGTTGTGGAGCCCGGGTTTGCTCCTCTAAAGGAATTCCCTCTGTTGAAATTTCGGGGTTACCTTGTGGTTGATTTGCCCGTTGTCTCAACTCAATGACAACAGGGTATAGATATTTCACTGCTACAACTATCATTATGGCCAGAGCGAGTAGGCTCGTAAGTGATATAGAGGTTGTAGACAGGATGTGGGATTGTCTGCTTGCTACCTTATTTCTATACTGGTCTAATTTGTGTTGGATATCTTCCAACGAATGTGTGCCAGTATAGATTGATTTGCTGATATCGTCCCCTGTTATAATCTCGGTTTGCACACTTTGGTTATGGGATTTGGGTAAAATTTCGGCTAGATTCAGGTTGAATAAAGTATGGTTTAGCTCAGGAAATTGTTCAGGCTGAGTAATTTTGAGGGGGTGTTTATTTTCACCTTCGTATCTTAGCACCTTTTCCCCTATTTGCACCTGACATGGTTGCGTTATCTCTAGTATCCCCTGCCCCTCTAATTTTGAGATGGCAAAGTGATCTCGACATGTGATATGTAGTACCGTGGAGGTAATAAACGAAAATAGCCACGCATTGGGCTTGTTTAACTTTATCAACATGTCTCTTTGGGGAACTTGTACTCTAGACCTACACTTGGGCACTTCATTTAAAGGATTGTACAACAGTTTCACTATACATTCATCTGAGGTCGTTGCCTTAATTATGGGGGTATTTAGTCGACCTATATATGTATTTTCCTCCATGCTATGAGTGACTTTCTTGAAGCTTTCCATATCCTCACCTTTTAATAGGAGGAATTCCTGTGTGTGAGCGCTATTTGCCACATAAGAATATCCAGGGTCCGGAATTAAAGAATAATTCGTTGGCTTAGGTATTGGAAAGCATCGGACTTGCTGTAGCCTCATTTTGGGAGAATCAAAAATTGGGAGAGTAATTCTCACCACCAATTTATTTTGCATGAGACGTGACTGAGCTCCTGCTGATTGGTACAGAATCGATAAACAATTTTGGTCGTTTAGACATTTCGAAGTTGATTTTCGATATACATCCAGCAGATTTTTTGGGGACACGAGAAGTGGGTGAATATGATTGCCTTTAGTGGCTATTATTATGTCAAGAAGGGCTTGTTGTCGGTATTCGACTTCGATGATTTGGAGCAGTAAGCTCGATATAATTTCTTGTCTCAGCTGCCTTCTGGTTAGTTCCTCGGTTACAGTATGCAGATCGTTAATCTGATATGCTATGTTTTGTTGACGATCCATTAGCATAGCCAAAGGTTTTTGAATCTGTTCCAAGGTAGTTTTAACAACACTGATTTGTTGTTTCTCTAGCTCAGCTAGGGCTTGTGCATTTGATTCAATTTCATCCAATCTACTGTATATTTCCTTCTCGTTGTTGCTATCCATGGTACCAAACAGATAATGCATAGCATTGCCTATTCCGTCGAATAGTGATCTGGCCTTACGCCTTCCTGGAACTAATTCCTTAATGGTTCTCGTGCGCTTTTGTACGCTATCTATTATAGCGTGTATGTGTAGTTGCTGCACGTTGCACAGGTCTTCTTTATCTGTGATATTTATGCAGAGTTTATGCACTAAATATTCTGCCTGTTTCGTTAGTTTTATCTGTGAGTCTAACTCATCCAAGTCTATCTCCGTGAGAACATTCCAAGTGTTATGATACACCATGAGGCTTCCTAGATCCTCGAAAAATATGCCCGAGCTATTTAGCTTGGTTATAGCATAGGGTTTGTCGGCGATTTCTCCTATCGTGTACTGGATGAGGAGGGCAATTGCAATAGTTTGTAGCGCCATTTCTGTGGACAATTCGGAGGAAAAAAAAAATAATCCTTTAAGTATGACTTTACTTATTTCGTGCCGTTATTAGACCAGGCAGTGGAGTGGCTCCACCGCAAGTGTTCCTGAGAGCCGTTAAAATGGGATTAATTTGAAACAAACAGAGTAGGAATTTGAGTCAACCTGGTTCTGTGGCAACATGTTTATTTCATTCGAAGAATGGTTTTAGACGGTTGTTATGTACCGTTACAGTACGCTTACCAATTTTTATTGTGGTGTTTACTCCACTTGGTATAGCAGTTACCTGATAAGGTCCTACCCAGATTTGGGAAAGCTTATGTTTCCTGCTTTCATTTTTAATGAGGACCTTATCTCCTATGTGGAAAGTTAGGGGTCGTACTGTCTTATCATAGTACCCCTTCGAGCGTTGTTTACTGGCTAATAAATTCTTTCTTGCCGTGGCGTACGATTTTTGGAGCTTATACTTTAGTATATGATAATAGCTCTCGTGATTGTAAACGGGTTCGGGATCCCGTTTTAAATTTGATGGGACATCCGCTGTGAAGCCGTAGAGGCAGTCCATCGGGGTAAGTTTAGTACCCTCGTGTTGTTATACACGAATGCAGCGGTTCGTAGGTATTGGTCCCATGTTTTGGGATTTTCATCTACGATTGTTCGCATGTATTCTATTAGGGGTCTATGAGCACGCTCTAGTGCTCCATTAGACTGTGGGTGGTATGCTGAAGTCTGTAACTTCTTTACCTTTAGAAGCTTACATACTCTTTTGAATAATTCACTCAGGAAATTTGTTCCCTGATCGGTGAGTATTCTTTTGGGTATGCGATAGCGCGTAACGATTTCATCAAAGAAAACTTGCGCTACTGTGACTGCTTCGGCATTAGGTATTGCATACCAGTCGACAAATTTTGTTAGATTATCCTGGAAGGTCAAGATATATTTGTTACCTGATGTCGTCTCTTCTAATGGACCTACAATATCAAGGTAAACTTTGTCGAACGGTTGTTCTGCGATGTCCGTGATAACCATTGGCATTTTATATTGTGGAGAAGCTTTCATCGTCTGGCACTTTGGGCATTTTTTTATGTATTTCTTGATGTCGCTAAGCATGTGTCTCCACCAATACTTGCGTCTTATACGTTTGTAAGTTTTTATGACACCTTGATGGCCACCAAATGGAGAATCGTGATAATCTTTTAAGATTGTTCGGATTTCCGTAGGGCTCGTGATAACTTCGGGTGTCTTGCCAGTACTTACTTTTTGCTCAAGCGATGCTGGGTTTAGTTTTTCCGCCTCCGTATGTTGAATTTCGTTTTGGTCCGCATTCGTGTGCTCTTCTGTCTCCACACTGGAGCTATCTATTGTCTCTTGAGCCTTCTGCTTCTGAGCTCGAGTCACGACGAAACAATGAGCGGATTTCTTTTTCTTTTTGTTATTTGTGGGGTTGTCTTCCTCCACATCTGAGTCCATTGTGTGGTGGACTAGGGCTTCTACCGTTAAGGTATTGCCTAAACTGTCTTCCTTTAATGCTTGAGGGATGCGACTTAGTGCATCTGCATTAGTGTTGTACTTCCCTGGTTTATATTCGATGTTGTAATCGAATTCAGATAATTTGTGGTGAAATCTCACCAAACGGGAAGTAGGGTCTTTCACATTGAAGACACCTTTGAGAGGTTTATGGTCAGTGTAGACCGTGAATTTCCGGCCTTGAAGATAGCACCTGAAATTCTTGGTAGCCCAGACAATAGCCAATAACTCTTTCTCTATAGTGGAGTAATTTCTTTCGGCTTTATTTAATGTGCGGCTTGCATAGGCAATGGGCTGGTCCTTTCCGACTTCTCCTTGAGAAAGAACAGCTCCTAGAGCCTCGTTACTTGCGTCAGTAGTAAGATTAAATGATTTTGTAAAATCAGGGTAAATTAAAAGTGGTGGAGAAATTAAAGCACTTTTTATGCTCTGAAATGCTTCTTGGCATTTCTCTGTCCAAGTGAATTTTACATCCTTTCGGAGTAAATTCGTAATTGGGCGTACAATTTTGGAGAAGTCTGGAATGAATTTCCTGTAGTAATTGGCAAGTCCTAAAAATGACTGAACTGGCCTTACTGTTCTTGGAACAGGAAATGTTTGGACGCAGGCCGTCTTACTTGGGTCTGGTAGGGCTCCTTCGCTAGAACATTTATGTCCTAGGTAAACAACTTCTCTTCGTAGAAACTGGCACTTCTCTGGCTGCAGTTTCAAGTTGTTCTCTCTCAACTTATTGAAGACTTTCCTCAACTTTTCGTTGTGGTCATTTAAATTTTTTCCATAGATGACAATGTCATCTAGGTAGACAAAACATTCGAGGCCTTGTAGGCCTGTTAAGACGAAATTCATTAGGCGTTGAAATGTGGCGGGGGCTCCTTTGAGCCCGAATGGCATACGCTTGAACTCGTAGTGCCCATAGCTTGTGCTGAAAGCAGTTTTATGTCGATCTTTTTTGTCGACAAGAACTTGGTGATAGCCGTTGGCCAAATCGAGTGTGGTGAAATACCTTGCGTGACCTAGTTGGTCGAGAATATCCTCGATTCGGGGTAGCGGAAAGGCGTCGCCTATTGTCTTTTCGTTTAACTTACGAAAATCGACAACGACGCGCCACCTTTTTTCACCGTCAGGTCCTGTTTTCTTGGGGACAACTAGTAGAGGTGAATTCCAAGGGCTTTTACTAGACTGGACTATCCCACTGTCTAGCATTTCTTTTAGCTGCTCATTTATTACTTTCCGCTGTGTCTCAGGTAAGCGGTACATTTTCTGATTGATTGGTGCTTGATCTTGCACCAATGGAATATTATGCGTTATCGCATTTGTATAGGTGAGTTTGTCACCTTTGAGGAAGAAGATATCGTTATACTCTTGGCAGAGCTCCGATATCGAAATTTTTTCTTCCGCGGTTAAATTTGGGTCTAGGCTGAGTTCTTGCTCTAGCCTAGAAATACGCGGGTATTGTTTTGGGTCGTCCGGAGTCTCATTATCCGGGTATAAGTATCTTACATGTTGTAATATCGCCGTTTTGTCGGCTGAACCTATGTTTGACTTACTTTTCCTTGTGAATTTGTTTCCTGAAATTGGATTGAATTTAATTAATTCCTTATGAGGCTTTATTTTGTTGTATTTAGCATGTAACAGGGTACTTGCTTCCTGCTTTGTTGGCGGCTGAGTTTGATACACCTGTGCGGTCTTTGCCTTAGGTTGTGTGGAATACTCATGCGCGTCGATGCTATTGTGTTTTGACCATGTAAAGTTCTTTATACTGGAAGACGGTGGAGTAACATGCACCTTTAATATAGGCTTTGGCGACTCGCTACCGTTCTTATATGGCCTTTGTTTATATAGAAACGATTTATGCCTAGGAATTTTGGACGGCAGAGCTATATGCACCTTTTTAGCAGGCTTTGGACACTCGTGTCCGTCATTTTTGGAAGTCGTTGAATTTTTCGTTTTTAGTATGGGGATGTGCGTACTTTTGTGGTCTTTTGCACCTGTTAATGGGACTATCGTGTAGTCGTTTATCGGATACAGCTGTAATTTTAAGCTGTGTATGACTACTTGATAACTGTTAGCGTTGAGAATGCTAACCAGCACTAATTCTTCTCCAGATGATACCAAACCATTTGCAAGGAAGACTCCATCGCTTATCTCTTGGGATAAACAGAGCATTTCTTCCTTCGTTTTCAACGGGACTGGAGCAACAATTTGTGACCGCGCAGGTATGCATATTGGTTCCTTTAAGGTAACCAACTGCTGCCTGATTTCGTCAGTCTCTTGTTTGTCCAGACAGCTTATATCACATTCCTTGAGCTCTTTTGGAGCTTGGCAGCCAGCTTCTCTAGTTGGAGGAGCCTTGAAGACACTGCAAGTGGATAGTTCAACCTGTTTAGGCTCTAACTCTTTTGCTGGTGTACTTACTTCGACTGCTTTGTTTGAATGTAGCTTGTCCGTTTCAAACTCTAATGGCAAGGTGAATTCATCTGGGTTAGTTTCCGTGCGAGGAAACCTTAGTGCTTTGTTTGGACCCTCAACGTTACAGTTGTTGGTTAGGAAATCATTTCCTAGAAGTCCATCGTCGGAAAGGCCAGGCAAGTTCTTTACAACTTGAAACTTGCAGGGGATTTTGTTTTTGAAAACGAAGTTTCCCTTGCAATTTCCCAGCGTCTTTCCGGTACCAAATGGGGTCTGAAGTGTACATGCCTCATTGTGGTTAATTTCTTTGAGGTCTTTTAATGACCTTTTCTTTATTATACTAACCTCAGCGCCTGTGTCTACTACTAGTTTAGTTTGGCCGTTCAGGCCAATGTCTAAAGGAAGTTTTACTGTAGCGACACCGGAATCGGGCTGCTGAGGAGACCCTAATTTATTAGATGGGAGATTTATAGTCGAGCCGGGGAGTTTTGGGTCGACTGTACGTCGTTTCCCTGACTCCGGGCTTCCCATTTACGTTTTTGTTGGCAGTTATTTACTGCATGTCCAGAACGACCACAAAATTCGCACTTTTTACGCACGTTATAGACTCTGGAATTGTTATTGGGATTCTGCGGCTCTCTAGGGCGTTGATTCGATGGTCCACCATTATTGCTTGATCTTTGAATATTGTTGTTGTTCCTCCTGCAGTCACGTATATCGTGGTTGTATATTTTGCAGTTCACACAGTACGGAGTGTTTTTACGTTTGAGGCAATCTGCGTATGTGTGGCCTCTTAAATTACAAAAACTACAAGTAATTTTATTTAAATAATTATTTTTATTTTTTACATTATAATTTTTATCTGGCGATCTTGGTTCCTGTTTGATATATGCTGTGCCTCCCTGTGTGAACTGTGACGTTGGTATGTGACTGCTTGGGCTAATGGGCATATTGTTTTGGAGGGGGGCCTGTGAGTATGAGATGATGCCAGGATTGTATACGCTTTGATTTACTAGGGTACTGCTTGGAGTTAAATGTGTGTTACTGGGTACACTAGTACAGGCAGAATTTGGCAATGTATTCTGCATCATATTTGTTTGGAACTGTCCTGGAGGTTGCAGGAATAGAGCACTTTGCTGGAGACGTTCCATGTCGAGTGCTCTTTGTACGAGGTCATCCACCGTGCCGTCTGTCATGGTCAGAAGGTATTGGCACATATATGGGTTATTTACGCCTGTTTTCAGTGCGTTTTTCGCGAAATCTTCCAACTGCGTTTTAACAGCTGGTGCTGCTGTGGCTCCGTATTTGGATTCTGCTGCTTCATTGCAGAGTGCCAGCATTTGTTTTACTCGTGCCGTGAAGGCTGTGAGATTCTCTAAAGGATACTGCCTTGTAGTGATTAATTTATTTACCAGTTCCTGGTAAGTTTCTCTAGGCAGGTATGTGCGATTTAGCCGTTCTTCTACTTCTTTGAAAGTAGTAGGCATATTTGAGGCAAAAAGCTGATAAGCTTCGCCTCGAAGTCTGGTGGGGAAGATTTGCAGAAATGCTGTTAGTTCATCCACCGAAATGCACTGGATTACCTGCCTGCAGCATCCTAGGAACGTCTGGAGCTCAAGGCTCAATTTTGGGTGCTGCTCTCCCGAGAATAGGGGAACCAGCTGAGCAGTCAGTTTGGCGATTTTCGCGTAATCTGCCATGTTTATATTGGGGATTCTGAAGCTAAAGTTTGACACTTTTGGGGAGCTAGTTTCTTCTACGCTGGTTTCCAAAAGGGAGTCGCCCAGCCAATTCAATATGATTTCACTCACGGTGGAATCACTGACACTGTCTTCAATGGCACCTTCTCTTAATTCTACACTATTATTTGTAATTTCTGTTTCGAGAGAGTGCGAGAGTTCTCCAAACTGCTTTAAGCTTTCTTTAAATTTTTCCGTACTTTCTTTGAATTGCGCGATTTGCTCAAGCCGCCGTTCACGGGACTTTTTGAGCTGTTTATCGATAGAATCGCACTGTATAATAGAAAGTTCGGAGGAGTCTCGCACTTTCCCCTCTAGATATTTTAAATAATTTTCTAAATTTAAAGTAGAAGGTCTTACTTGTTGGGGACCTGTAAGGATTGTCCCAATCCTGAGTGTTACCCCTTTTTTTGTTGAATTTGTTGGGGGTGTTTGCTTAGCACCCTCTGTTGCGGATGTTGCTCCCGCGTTGCCTCCTTCGTACCGGGACGGATCTTCCTGTGCGTCGCCCGGCGAGGAAGATTGTTGAGGAGTTGATGGAAGTTGGATTTCCGGCGGTATTTCTTGGTGGGAGCTTTCCTCGCTCATGGACCACCGTGTGTGAAATTTGCAGCTAGGGGGGCTTCTGCCGTCTTAATTCCCTTGGTTCAAATTGAGAGGGGGGCTTATTGCCTTCTTCGAGGTCCCTCTCAATTCAGGATCGTTGGTTCGGTCTCTTGAAGTTCTTTTGCTGCCGGGGGGGCCCGTGGCCTACTTAAATTCCCCTGGATAAAAGCTGAAAGGGGGGCGCGTTGCCTACTTCGAAGTCCCTTTCAGCTCCCGATCGCAGATAGCGGATGGTTTCCAAACTTCCTTCCCTCAAGTGTAAATTTCGAAATTTTGGGTTGTGGACTTTTTTATCCTGGGCTGGGATGAAGCCCGCTATTGTCCCACGTTGGCACTTTGTGCTTTGATGAGGGGGTGGCTGCGTGTTTTTCAAACAGAGGCAGTTAAAGCTGTCCGACCCCGAGCGTTGGGAGCCGACAAGATCGAAATACTCCTGAAGCCAGATTCAACTTCAGGCGAAGGGTAGGGTGTCTTGCCCAGTATTCGATCTCGTCCTAAACTCCTTTTAGATTCGTAGGATAGAGGGTTTTCGAGCGCTTATACTTTTTTTGTTTTTCAAAGTAGGCTTCCTCTATCCTACCGGCTGCGCCAATTTGTTACGTACCTTTTGGGGGACTGGCAGGGGAGTTATCCAAAACACTGTTATTTTATTTTCACTTTTTATTATTTCTCTTAATTTCTTTGGGTACACTTTCACTCATGAATATTCCGGGTACAATCCTTCTTTCCCGTTTTAATTTCTTTTACCTTTTTAAAACTGGCCCCGAACCAACCGTTATCAAGTTTTGTTTTTTGTTCTTGAAACCAACTGTAATTCTTTTTTCAATCGCCGAGTACCAAATCTAAAAATACAACTCTGTAAGTTTGACTACCTTTCGCGCAACCGCCGCGGATAAAATTTTAATCACAACTTTCTTTTCCGTTTTTCAAAAATCGACTGCCCGTTCTTCGGTTAAAAATCCAACTCGGCTCTTGATCATTTTTGTCGCGATCAAGAGCCTTCGTTCAGGGTAGAAAATGCATAGTTGCATTTTCACCCTGAGAAAATTTTCATTTATTCTGGACTTGATTAAACAAGTCCAGAATATTTTTCGTTGGACGGAGGCTTGAAATTTGACGCTTTCATAAACATCAGCCACCGTCACGACGATTAGAATAGCCGCGCGCGTATACATCCAATGTATCTTCGCGGCGCGCGATTCTGAGCGTGAAAGCTTTTTTGTGATATGTATGGACGTTCGTACATACATATCGCAATCTCCACGACAAATCGTACTGAAGGTACGATTTGTCTTTTATTTTATTTTTCAACTTAAATATTTCTACTGGCAAATTTTGCTGAAGGCAAAATTTGCCATGGGAATAATTTTGTTTCAACTCTATGGAATGTGAAGAAAATTGCTGACGCAATTTTCTTCACTGATTGTACTGATAAGCTAACCATGTTTTGGGCATGTTAGCTTATGTGAAAATTTATGGATGAATTCTTAATTGTTATAGAAATTTTTAGATATCCCTTTATTTTGAATAATTTTTGGGTATCCAGGCTTTGGTACATAACACATTCCTCCCCCCTGAGAAAAACTGATTCCCAAGGGGAATCAGATCGGGGTGCTCAGTTAGGTTACAATATATAACTTAACTAATTTACACAAAAACTAAGGGACAATATTCACTATGATCTAATCAATTTTTATAGCTATGGTTCGGTATACTTACAATTCCTGTTCTATTCTTCTATTTTTTTTTTATTATTTTTATACATCATTTTTTTTCTTTTACATTTCCTTCAATTACTTTATAGTATCTGTTTCTTTTCTTTACAATGTTTGCTATCTAAATTTTCTTATTTGCCTTTTCTTACATTGTTTCATTTTTCGTGATTTCTCATTCAATTTCTATTTTTATTTTATTATCACATTTCATTTCTCTTTTTCTTCTCATATTTAATATTTCTATTTACATCTCATCTTTAAATTTTTTACATTTCATTTCTTACAATTTGTTTTTCAAATTATTTAACTTGACTCTGCTTTTTTTTTTACATATTTCCTATCCTAATAAGTTAATTATTTCTATTACATATTTCTTTCTAAACTTAAAAATTTTATTATTAATAAAAATACTTAATAAATTTACATGCATAATATTATCATTTATCAAAAATACCGTTCTTTTTACACTCAATTACAGTAACCAGAATACAAAAATACTGCCATAACAAAATTCTTTTCTACCATAATTACAATTTTTACAGTCTTCTAGGCCTTAAAGTTATTCTTCCTATGGGTGCCCTAAGCAATTACATCATTACAATAAAACTACTTTACTATTTACAGCTGCTTAACGAAGGGGAGGGATGGTCTGGTTTCGCTGCAAAGGTGATATCTATCATGTCAATGGTAAGGTCGAGCCCGATATCTGCTTCGACTTGTTGCTGTTCTGCATTACGAATTTGGAGTATGTTACCCTATAGTGGGTAGAACATCTAGTCTGTTGCTGTTGGCCTGAACTTGCTGTTTCTCGTCTGTTTTAAAAGATGTTTTCCAAATTTCTACTGCCAGTGATTTTATGCTACACTTATTCCAGCTTTTGTAATATTTCCTGCATATTACACACATATTTACATCTTGTGATGCAGCAAATTTCGATTCGCATGTTAACCATTTTTTCATTAATGTCATTATCAATGTATTTTTATTCTCACTGAATCGAGCATTCCAGATCTTAGTTCCACATTAACATTTTCAGCGACATTTATACATCGCTTTTCGTTACAGAGGATTCTCTAATCTTATTACAATAGACTGGACAAAAAAAAAATCGTTGCTCTTATTTTCGACGTTTTAAGAGGATATTTTGTTCCAGGAGATGATTAACACTTTATGTAGCAATACTCTCGATTATCTAGTTGCCTCGATGGTTGGTGGATTGATAATAATATTTGTAAAAACTTATTTACATTTTATTGATTCTCTTTTTGGCACGATGGAGTTCTCCCAATTATATTGAGAGTCCACCCGTACTTAAAGAAATATTTTTTAATTTCTGCATCACCTATGTATGTAAATACTTCATATCACAAGCTCTTAACAGGAAACTGTATGCTAGTCATTCCATAATGTTTATTAATTCTCGAGAAAGCATTTTCCTAGTGTCTAACTATCCTTTCCGGGCTTACTTCCAAACTTTGCATCCATATCTACACGAGTTAAATAATCCAGGGCTCCGTATAACACTGTTTTTCCTGTCATTCGCTGCGTACTTGATGGTATTGCTTTCGTCTGCGTACCGGTTTTTCCCCCCTCTGTTACCGTATTATATCCCTCGTTGAATTTCTAAGGCTAACACTACCCTAAATACATGCAATCTTTCTTAACATCTAAGTCTTAAGGTATCTTATTATACATAGTAATCATTATTGTTCTTTAATTATAAACTGCGATATCTAAACATTATATTTTCGAACTTGATGACTTTTTCTTTTAACTTGTACGAACTTGTTAATTGTCAATCGGTCTATGCATTTACAACATATACACATTTCTTCTTATTTTTTTTTAAACTTCTATTTTCCTTTTAATCTCTTAATTCTTTTTTATTTTTCAAGCTTCTCTTTATTTTAAAACTCTTATTTCTTCCTTTTTATTCAATTATTCTTGCAACATTTCAATTTTTTCTTTCTTATTCACTTATTCTTATATAATCTTTAGTCTTTCTTCTTGTTCTTCTGTACGTACATATATATATTTCTTTTCAAACATCTTCTATTACCTTTTTATCTGTAAATTTACCTTAAAATGGGCACTGGGTTTTCTTTATACCTCCTTTCATATCTTCCTGTCCATATCAAGCTCCGCTCATCGAACTGCTCCTGAAATTAGAGGGAATTTGGTGGAAAAAATCTTTGGTTAAGTCTCCCTATTCCTGGGTCATAACCATTACTTACCTTGTACCATCCGGCGTAACTTGGCGTAATATTTTTCCTTTCGGTCCTATTTCGGGCTGGCGCTACCGTTTCTATCTGACGAACATATTTTGGTAGATCCAACTTACCCTTTTGCGACATCTCCTGGGATCGCCGTCGTTGCAGATGAAAGCTGTAACTGCCCTTATGGTTCCATACTGGTCGTCTGGAAAATTTACGAGACCTCCGTTGTCTATGCGTAGAATTCCGGGTTTCTACGAAACAGGCGGTGGCATTAGCAATTCTTACGAATGACCTTGCATCCTCTATTCCGTTGTACCCATAACCTTTCTGTTGTATCCTCCCTTCTTCACAAATTTTTTTGGCTCTTACATTGTCCAATACCGCACTGTCGTAAGCTATGGTCCAAGTCTTCTCCCCTTGTTGTGGCTGGACTGGCTCATCCAATATGGGTATACTTTTCTCCCCCTGTCCTGAGGCTTCCTTTACATTACATTTTATATTTTTCCGGTTGCTGTCTGGGTTACTGATATCTGGTCTGCTGTTTTCCGCCAAGTTCCTGTGAGCCTCCTCTATTCTGGCATGGAACTGATTTCTAGGACTGTAATTATTGGATACATTTCTAAAAACGGAACTTTCTTTCTGCACTTCGTTGGCATCTTGAATCCACAATTTCCTATTTACACAATCGATCACAGCCTTGTCACTGAGGAAATCCATTCCAAGGATACCATCGGCGGGAATGGAGTCAGTGTCACCAATGACATTAAATTGGCAAACCTGCTGACCGTTATCTATCAGTAACTTTGCCTCACAAGCACCTATGGAGCTTTTCGTGTTTCCAAATAGTCCTCCAATTCTGATTTTATGTTGTGTGTGTATGAAGGTATCTCTTTTTATCCTATTGAGCTTCATTAAGCTACATGTGGATCCCGTATCTAATAAAAGCCTAAACGTACCTTCTACAGCTATATCTGATGCGACTGTAATGATAAATTTGCTCTTAGAATTTAATTTTTCGTTTTCCTTTTCTGCCAAGTACTTCTTTACGCAGATATCTGTGTAATGGTCACATGTTTGGCAAAATTGGCAATAAAGCCGCTCCCTTGCTAAATGGAATTCATCTTGTATGCCAGCTGCACAGTTTGCCACTCTGACGTGATGAATTCGACAATTGGATACCTCATGTCCATATTCTTGACATTCAGTACAGAAGAGAACTTGTTGCCTCTTGCATCCAGTTGCGCCATGTCCATATATCCGGCATTTTGTACAGTAAGGCGTCTGTTTCCTTTCTCTACATTCCTTAGCAAAATGTCCCCATTGTCCGCACTGAAAGCACTGAATAGGTCTTGGTTGCTCTGTTTGACTAGGAGAACCCCTGTGCATTCCCGATAATGCTGGCCTGAATTGCGGTCCCGTCCTTTTAGGTTCCTCCTTACTGAACCCACCATCATCCCAGCTGCCTGCTGCCATTCCTCTGTTCTCTTCCTTCGTATAATTCCGCAGCCCTGGCTCCTTAATTTTAAGTCTCCTAGCATCCATCTCAAAGTAGTCTGCCTCCTCACGTGCTTCATCCAGAGATCGAAATTTGCGTCCCGTCAAATATAGCTGAGTAGTCTGCTGCATAACACCTGCCTTGAATGTTGCCACCGCGTCTGCCTCAAGTTCCGCTATCAATCCCCCGTCTTTGCCTGGATACTTAGCCGAAACTGCCGCCTTGATTTGACACAGTAGCTCCTTAAGTCTATCCGCATAGTCTTTTATGTCGTCACCGGGTCTTTGAACGCATGCTATCATTTCAGCTCGCAGCTCACAGTACGATTTTTTTGGCATATAGGCAGTTTGAATTGTCTGCTGCAACGCTTCAAAATCCTCCGGCTCCTCCGAGCTTACTAGATAATATGCGTCGTCTAACAACCGATATCTTACACATTTCATGAAGATTGGCTGTTCCTCGGCCTTTAAACGATCGTAAAGATCTTTGCAGCAGCTCAGGAAACGGTGAACTTCCTTCGACAGTTTTGGCGTTCTTTCTCCAGAAAACGTGGGTATGTATCTGGATACCAAGTCCATGACTTTATCATAAGCATCAGCCATGGTTTTCCTTGCTGGTTTCTCTGAGTTTTTTTCTTTCGGCACTTGGTCTTCACTCGTCTTTGCTAAGGTCTGGTTTTTAGCTTTCAAAATTTCTTCTTGTCCTGAAGTACTCGCTCTTTCTTCTCGCTGCCGTTCGTGGAATACTAATTTCTTGGGTGACCACTTCTTAAAAATCCCTCGAACTAGACCCTCTTCTGACCTTTTCTTGTATTTTTTTGAATATTTTTATATTTTCACCTAGCCAATTTTAATTTTAATTCCCAATGACCAAAATTATATCACTTAATATGCCGTACATTTCGAATAGAATTTACTTACTTAATCTACTGAACTACTCCCTTTACATACAACACTATAACACTATGAATTAAGTAACACTCAGACCATATACCAAAAACAATCTCAAGCAACAACAATCACCACAATTTATACCCCTTTTTTTTAATTTTTTCCAACACTTTATCCTGAAAAGAGTAACCTGGAGTAGCTAAAAAGCATAACTCCTACTAAACAAAAATGGAGTAGCTAAAAAGTAATGTTAAATAAATGGCGAAGCCAAATGAGGCTTTGCACCAATTTAATTAACATACAACTTGTTGTTAAATAAATGGCGAAGCCAAATAAGGCTTTGCACCTATTTAATTAACGTACAACTTGTTTAAGCAAAAAAAAATAATGTTAAATAAATGGCGAAGCCAAATGAGGCTTTGCACCAATTTAATTAACGTACAATTTGTTGTTAAATAAATGGCGAAGCCAAATATGGCTTTGCACCTATTTAATTAACGTACAAATTGTTTAAGCAAAAATGGAGCAGCTAAAAAGCGTTAACTCCCAGAATAACAAAAATTAATTTCGAACATCACAATACCTAAAAACCGCTTAAAAAAAAAATTTCATATTAAAAAACACCAAAAACAAAAATCACCATACCTCACTTAAACTTTTACCGGCTGCGCCAAATGTCGTGTCCCAAAAAGCAATCCCGTGAAAACAATTAAAGACTAATAAAAACTCGCGTAATTCAATTATAAAACTTTATTTACGTTAACTTAAACTTTCCCTTAAACTCTCTAATTACTAACTGGAGCTACCACTCCGTCTAACCGCTCGAATTACTACTGACTGCCCTCTTGAGCACCGAACCGTTATCTTTTATTAAACTAAACTAACTTCCAACTACGCAACCCGATCTATCGAAACGACCGTGCTTACCTCCATTCAACCAGGCGGAAGCGACTTTGACCCAGTGACCAGCGCAATACCTTGCAATCATAATTACAAAGTATTACGCTAATCACTGCCGACAGCGGGAGCCCCCAATACTGTATGTAAACAAACAGTGAGCCCAGCTGAGTATTTCACTATGCGAAGTGAATTACTTAACCATGACTCAATGCCCAGTTACATACAGCAGTAGATGCGACAGTTTACAAGTAAACAATTCGCAATCGCCAAGCATATCACTGTGCGAAGTGAAATGCTTAGTTAATGCAAATCATTTAATTACCTGTACACCTGCTGCTAGCTCGAGTCGTGATGTCACAATTTCACCAATTGAATATTGGGTCACGACAATTTTCCAATTTTTCCGAATTTTCTGAATAATTTTCCAAATTTTCCGGATGTCTTCCAAATTTTTCCCGAATTTTCCGAATAATTTTCCAAATTTTCCGGATGTTTTCCAATTTTTCCGGATGCTTTCCAAATCTCCCGAATAATTTTTCAAATTTGCAGAATAATTTTCGAATTTTTCCCGAATTTTCCGAATAATTTTCCTCTTTTTCCCGATGTTTTCCGAATTTTCCCGAATTTTCAGAACACTTTTCCAAATTTGAAGAATAATTTTTCCAATTTTCCGGATGTTTTCCAATTTTTCCGAATTTTTCCTAATTATTCCGAATTCTTCCCGAATAATTTTCCAATTTTTCCGAATTTTCCGAATAATTTTCCAAATTTTCCGGATGTTTTCCGAATTTTCCCGAATTTTCCGAATAATTTTCCAAATTTTCCGGATGTTTTCCAATTTTTCCGGATGCTTTCCAAATCTCCCGAATAATTTTTCAAATTTCCAGAATAATTTTCGAATTTTTCCCGAATTTTCCGAATAATTTTCCACTTTTTCCCGATGTTTTCCGAATTTTCCCGAATTTTCAGAACACTTTTCCAAATTTGAAGAATAATTTTTCCAATTTTCCCGATGTTTTCCAATTTTTCCGAATTTTTCCTAATTATTCCGCATTCTTCCCGAATAGTTTTCCAATTTTTCCGAATTTTCCGAATAATTATCCGGATGTTTTCCGAATTTTTCCCGAATTTGTTCAGAAACTGCCATGCACCGGTATAATTGGTTTCATGTAATTGGAATTATGCAAGCAGAAACTTCAGAGCATGTCAGAAATAATATAAGTAACGCTCCTGTTACTTCCTCGCATGTCGCTAAAGAAGATTCTTCTTTTAAACAGGTGCTTCTCACAACTGCTCAAATATTTGTACGGGCACCTAATGGAAAGACTGTCAGGGCTCGTGCTCTGATAGATCAAGCGTCAGAGTCATCATTTATTACTTCTGCCTTGGCAAAGGACTTGAAGCTGCCTTATGAGACTACCGTCGTGCCAATAATTGGAATAGGCGGGGAAGTGTCGAAGACAGCTAATAAATGTGTTTTATTTGATATACTATCTCATTACGATGCAAATATATCAATAACTATTGATCCATATGTACTGCCAACCATAACTAGACAGATACCCTCCCGAAAACTCTCTACGAAGCTAACTTGGTCTCATGTTAAAGGTCTGACGCTTGCAGATCCGAGGTTCTATGAACCATCCTCGATTGATGTCTTAATCGGAGCAGATTATTACAACGAAATTATTCTGAATGGTCTCCATAAAACAAAACGTGGAGAACCATTGCACAACAAACTATCTTGGGATGGATTCTAAGTGGCCCAATTTCGCTTAACATAATTCAATATTCGCTTCCAAGTGATCATGGAACTAAGCAATTGATTACGCTCCATAGCCAGATTGGAGAAAGTATCAATGCACAACTCCAACGATTCTGGGAAATTGAAGAAGTGGATCAAATCATATCGCTATCTGCTGAAGATAAATTGTGTGAAGAATTTTTTAAGACTTCTTATTGACGAGATGAATCAGGAAGATTTGTAGTTCAACTTCCACTGAAAACAACATTACCGCTTGACCTTAGCGACACGCGCAAGGCTTCACTAAGATCATTATACCAGGTTGAAAAACGGTTTACATTTAATCTGATATATCGAGAAAGATACGTGGCTTTCATGCAAGATTATTTTCAATTGGGACATATGCAACCAATACCGAAAGAGGAAGTATTGAAGACAGAAAACGTATGTTATTTACCACACCATGGAGTATTAAAGGAGGAAAGCTCTACGACGAAGCTACGCGTGGTATTCAATGGGTCTCAACAAAATTCAAAAGGTGCATTTCTCAACGCTTTCCAATATGTTGGTCCTAAGCTTCAACAAGATCTGTGTGCGATACTGTTGAATTGGAGAAAGCATCAATTCGTTCTTTGTGCTGACATACAAAAAATGTACAGGCAAATCAAAGTAGATAAAATACATCAAGATCTGCAGCGAATACTTTGGAGAAAGAGTTCAGATGAGTCAATTCAAGAATTTAGACTAACAACTGTCACCTACGGCTTAGCCAGTGCACCATATTTAGCCATACGGTCTCTTAAGCAGCTCGCAATCGATGGTATACAGCAATTTCCTATCGCCTCAAACATATTGCTCAACAATTTTTATGTGGATGATGCGTTCTTTGGAGCAGAGAGTATAGAGTCTGCTTGTAAAATTCAATGCCAGCTGATAAAGCTATTAGCATCAGGAGGATTCACCTTAAAAAAATGGTCAACGAATGCACCCTCCTTACTTGATTAGATTCCAAACGAGGATAAAGAATGGACGTTATTCCGCACTATTGATGAAGATAATCATCTCAAAACTTAGGCATTCTGTGGCAGCCAGGAACAGACTAATTCAGGATAAAAGATGGTCTGAATTCAGCACTCTATCCAATTACGAAACGCAAGATTCTCTCTGATATTTCAAAGATTTTCGATCCACTTGGTTGGGGCTCCCCTACAACAATCAATACAAAAATCCTTATTCAAAAAATCTGGAGATGTGGAACTAAATGGGATGAGGACATTCCATCAGAGCTAGCTGCTAGTTGGATAGCTTACCGTCAAAGCTTGCATATTCTGGAGGATATTCGAATTAAACGATGGATAGGTACATATGCATCTCAAATTTCAGTTGAACTCCACGGCTTCTCAGATGCCTCAACTGTAGCTTATTCCGCTGTTGTGTATGCACGAGTTACACAGTCATTTGACAATATACAAACAACATTATTAATGGCTTAAACAAAAGTAGCCCCAATAAAGACCGTAATTCTTCCGAGGCTAGAGCTGTGCGGCGCATCCCTACTAGCCCTACAACGTTAGAAAAGCAATGAATCTGACTTCAGTTCCCACTCATCTTTGGACAGATTCCACAATAGTTCTGGCCTGCCTTCGAGGTGAACCAACCCATTGGAAAACGTTTGTTGCCAACAGAGTGTCGGAGATCCAAACATCCTGCTTTTACGCGAAATGGCATCACGTTCCTATTCAGTTTAACCCCGCAGACTGTGCCTCTCGTGGAATAGACTCAACGCAGTTGAAAGACCATTCTTTATGCTGGCGAGAACCTCAATTCTTGCGACAAGATTCTTCGTGCTGGCCTTCGCAAGACAACTGTACAATTGCCAAAAGAAATGTGGAAGCCGAAATTAGAACCGTTCGTACGCACGTGATTACATTTTTATTTGTTTATTCCTTTCCCCGTTAAAATAAGCTCTTAATCGTCAAGATCGGTGACACTGTATTTTATGAATGAAAAAGGTGCAAATGCAGTCCATGCCATTTTTGTGAAATTTCGATCAAAATTTTTTGTCACCGATTTTGACGAGTGAGCGGAATAATGAGAGAAATGTAAATGCAAAATATTTTTGACCGAATCTTGCTAGTTTCAAAAATATGCCACAAAAACTTTTCGTGTGCGGCCTGATTTCAGGTGGCCTTTCCTATGCAGATTTTTGCTCTATTTTAAAAACTAGACATATATTTAGCACAATTCCTCCTCACGTCGCTTTGTGTTCCTTTCCTCGTTAAAATAAGCCCTCAATCGTCAAGATCGGTGACAATGTATTTTATGAATGAACAAAGTGCAAAGTCAGTCCATGCTCCTTTTGTGAAATTTAGATTAAAATTTTTTGTCACCGATTTTGACGAGTGAGCACTCGTTGGAGGCGGAATAATGAGAGAAATATAAATGCAAAATATTTTTGACCTTATCTTACTAGTTTCAAAAATATGCCACAAAAACTTTTCGTGTGCGGCCTGATTTCAGGTGGCCTTTCCTATGCAGTTTTTTTGCTTTATTTTAAAAACTAGACACTTATTTAGCAAAATTACTCTTCACGTCGATTTATTTTAAAAACTAGACATTTATTTAGCAAAATTCCTCTTGACGTCGATTTGTATTCCTTTCGTGACAATGTATTTTATGAATGCAAAAAGTGCAAAGGCAGTCCATGCTTCTTTTGTTAAATTTCTATTAAAATTATTTGTCACCGATTATGACGAATGAGCACTCGTTGGACGAGGAATAATGAGAGAAGGATAACTGCAAATATTTTTGACCGAATCTTTCTAGTGTCAAAAATTTTCCACAAAAACTTTTCGCGTGCGCCCTGATTTCAGGTGACCTTTCCTATGCAGTTTTTTGCTCCATTTTAAAAACTAGGCATTTATTTAGCAAAATTCCTTTTCACATTCCTTTGTATTCCTTCCCTCGTTATAAGCTCTCAATCGGCAAGATCGGTGACAATGTATTTTATGAATGAAAAAAGTGCAAATGCAGTCCATGCTTCTTTTGTGAAATTTCGATTAAAATTTTTTGTCACCGATTTTGACGAGTGAGCACTCGTTGGACGCGGAAAAATGAGAGAAATATAAATGCCACAAAAACTTTTCGTGTGCGGCCCGATTTCAGGTGGCCTTTCCTATGCAGTTTTTTTGCTTTATTTTAAAAACTAGACACTTATTTAGCAAAATTCCTCTTCACGTCGATTTATTTTAAAAACTAGACATTTATTTAGCAAAATTCCTCTTGACGTCGATTTGTATTCCTTTCCTCATTAAAATAAGCTCTCAATCGGCAAGTTCGGTGACAATGTATTTTATGAATGAAAAAAGTGCAAAGGCAGTCCATGCTTCTTTTGTGAAATTTCGATTAAAATTATTTGTCACCGATTATGACGAATGAGCACTCGTTGGACGAGGAATAATGAAAGAAGGATAACTGCAAATATTTTTGACCGAATCTTTCTAGTGTCAAAAATTTTCCACAAAAACTTTTCGTGTGCGGCCTGATTTCAGGTGGCCTTTCCTATGCAGTTTTTTTGCTTTATTTTAAAAACTAGCCATTTATTTAGCAAAATTCCTCTTCACGTCGCTTTGTATTCCTTTCCTCGTTAAAATCAGCTCTCAATCTTCAAGATCGGTGACAATGTATTTTATGAATGAAAAAAGTGCAAAGTCAGTCCATGCCATTTTTGTGAAATTTAGATTAAAATTTTTTGTCACCGATTTTGACGAGTGAGCACTCGTTGGACGCGGAATAATGAGAGAAATATAAATGCAAAATATTTTTGACCTTATCTTGCTAGTTTCAAAAATATGCCACAAAAACTTTTCGTGTGCGGCCTGATTTCAGGTGGCCTTTCCTATGCAGTTTTTTTGCTTTATTTTAAAAACTAGACACTTATTTAGCAAAATTCCTCTTCACGTCGCTTTGTATTCCTTTCCTCGTTAAAATAAGCTCTCAATCTTCAAGATCGGTGACAATGTATTTTATGAATGAAAAAAGTGCAAAGGCAGTCCATGCTTCTTTTGTGAAATTTCATTCCTAACTGGGAGCTGCTGGATCACTATTCGTCACTGGGAAAATTACTCCGAGTAACAGCATATATTAAACGTTTCATACACAATGCTCGCAATCGTACAGACAAGATAGCAGGTCAAATTACATCTTCCGAGATATTACAGTCTCTGTCGTTTTGGGTACAACATAGCCAACAACAGAGCTTCAGCTATGAAAAATGCATCTTAAGTAAAGGAAAACCTTTACCAAACTCCAGCAAGCTATCAATTCTGAGCCCTTTTACCGACAGTAATGGAATTTTACGCGTTGGAGGCTGATTGCAACTCGTCGTGTTGCCATACGACCAAAAACATCCCATCATACTCTCAGCAGCATCAAAGCTATCGTCGCCCCTTTTAAGTGATGCACACCAGAAGACTTTACACGGCGGAATCCAACTTACGTTGTGATATCTCCGATTAAGATTCTGGATAATTAGCGCCAGAAGTAAAGTAAGGCTATATGTTAATAAGTGTCCAATCTGCATAAGATATAGAGCTAAAATATCTTCACAGTTAATGGGAAGTCTGCCCTCTGAACAAATTACACCGTCTCATGCCTTTGAACATACTGGAGTGGACTATACTGGACCCATAAACGTAAGAACTACAAAAGGTCGTGGATACAAATCTTATAAAAGCTATATAGAACTGTTTATGTGCCTTGTCACGAAAGCTGTGCATATAGAAGTGGTCAGCGAAATGACCACAGACGCTTTCATAGCTGCCTATGATCGATTTGTGTCCCGAAGAGGCCTATGTACTCATTTATACAGTAATAACGGCACGAACTTTGTTGGAGCTGACAGAATATTGAAGTGTATGCATCATAGCTGCTTAAAACAACAGTGTGGGGAGATTGCAGAACAACTATTGACAAAAGGGACTGAATGGCATTTTATACCTCCTTCAGCACCACACTTCGGCGGTCTTTGGGAGGCAGGTGTAAAGTCAATTAAGCACCACCTGCGTCGTACAATTGGGAACCATACCCTTACGTATGAGGAACTATCCACCCTATTATCAAAAATAGAAGCATGCCTAAATTCTAGGCCACTTTATCCACTGTCCAACGATCCAGACGACTCATCTGCGCTAACTCCTGGACATTTTTTAATTGGGAAACCGCTTCTCAGTATTCCTCGACCCAGTATTATAAACGAATCACCTAATCTACTTGCAAGATGGAAATTAGTGCAAAGAATGTATGAAGGCATTTGGAAGATATGGTCAAGAGATTATCTCCACTGCTTACAACAAAGGTATAAATGGCGAAATCCTATCGAAAACCTAAAAATAGGAGATCTAGTTCTTGTTCGAGATGAAAGGTGTCCACCATCAGTTTGGTTACTTGGTCGTATCCTCCAACTTCATACTGGTCCCGATGGTCTAGCACGTGTTGCTACAGTCAAATGCAAGAATTCTACTATTCGTCGACCTATCGTGAAACTAGTCGTTCTACCAGTCAATGGAACAACACTATCATAGTATGGTAGTATCCATCAGATTTATCACATCATCTTTTGATTCATCATTTGAATATTTCATGACGGGCGGATATAATATTCGTTGTATCGCGTACCAACGAGGCGGGCGGAATGTTTGGTAACCAAATATGAACTGTAACTCAGCATGCTATGCTTTCAATCTAGTTACTTATAATCAATCAACTGTCAAGATTTTGTTCATTCACTTTTGTTTTTGTTTTTTTTTCATTAGAATTGGTGTGTAAGCTAGACCACAAAATTGTTTTAATAAATTACTTGCATTAATCCCAGTCAGCGCATTTTAATCAGTTTCAGCTCGAGCTCAACTTTTATCCTGAATTCGTCTGTTCCTGGCTGCCACAGAATGCCTAAGTTTTGAGATGACTATCTTCATCAATAGTGCGGAATAACGTCCATTCTTTATCCTCGTTTGGAATCTCATCAAGTAAGGAGGGTGCATTCGTTGACCATTTTTTTAAGGTGAATCCTCCTGATGCTAATAGCTTTATCAGCTCGCATTGAATAGCGGACTTTATACTCTCTGCTCCAAAGAACGCATCATCCACAAAAAATTGTTGAGCAATATGTTTGAGGCGATAGGAAATTGCTATATACCATCGATTGCGAGCTGCTTAAGAGACCGTATGGCTAAATATGGTGCACTGGCTAAGCCGTAGGTGACAGTTGTTAGTCTAAATTCTTGAATTGACTCATCTGTACTCTTTCTCCAAAGTATTCGCTGCAGATCTTGATGTATTTTATCTACTTTGATTTGCCTGTACATTTTTTGTATGTCGGCATAAAGAACGAATTGATGTGTTCTCCAATTAAACAGTATCGCACCCAGATCTTGTTGAAGCTTAGGACCAACACATTGGAAAGCGTTGAGAGATGCACATTTTGAATTTTGTTGAGACCCATTGAATACCACGCGTAGCTTAGTCGTAGAGCTTTCCTCCTTTAATACTCCATGGTGTGGTAAATAACATACGTTTTCTGTCTTCAATACTTCCTCTTTCGGTATTGGTTGCATATGTCCCAATTGAAGATAATCTTGCATGAAAGCCATGTATCTTTCTCGATATATCGGATTATATCTAAACCGTTTTTCAATCTGGTATAATGATCTTAGTGAAGCCTTGCGCGTGTCGCTAAGGTCAATAAGAAGACTTAAAAAATTCTTCACACAATTTATCTTCAGCTGATAGCGATATGATTTGATCCACTTCTTCAATTTCCCAGAATCGTTGGAGTTGTGCATTGATACTTTCTCCAATCTGGCTATGGAGCGTAATCAATTGCTTAGTTCCATGATCACTTGGAAGCGAATATTGAATTGTGTTAAGCGAAATTGGGCCACTTAGAACCCATCCCAAGATAGTTTGTTGTGCAATGGGTTCCCCACGTTTTGTTTTATGGAGACCATTCAGAATAATTTCGTTGTAATAATCTGCTCCGATTAAGACATCAATCGAGGATGGTTCATAGAACCTCGGATCTGCAAGCGTCAGACCTTTAACATGAGACCAAGTTAGCTTCGTATAGAGTTTTCGGGAGGGTATCTGTCTAGTTATGTTAGGCAGTACATATGCATCAATGGTTATTGATACATTTGCATCGTAATGAGATAGTATATCAAATAAAACACATTTATTAGCTGTCTTCGACACTTCCCCGCCTATTCCAATTATTGGCATGACGGTAGTCTCATAAGGCAGCTTCAAGTCCTTTGCCAAGGCAGAAGTAATAAATGATGACTCTAACGCTTGATCTATCAGAGCACGAGCCCTGACAGTCTTTCCATTAGGTCCCCGTACAAATATTTGAGCAGTTGCGAGAAGCACCTGTTTAAAAGAAGAATCTTCTTTAGCGACATGCGAGGAAGTAATAGGAGCGTTACTTGTATTATTTCTGACATGCTCTGAAGTTTCTGCTTGCATAATTCTAAAATCCTTAGAGCCAATAGAACCCATTTTGTCAAGATGTAACAATGTGTGATGACTACTGTCACATATTTTGCACTTATGTTGAGTAGGACACTGTTGACTGGAGTGATCTCGCTTCATGCAGTTAAAACAAAGCTTCTCTTTTGAGACGAAAACACATCTCTGAGCAATGGACAATCTCCGAAACGTAGAGCAAAACATCATTATATGATTTCCCTTACAATAAACACATCTTCCTGATGAAATGGCATGATGAGCCCTAACGTGAGTTACCGCACTACGACGGGGAGTAGCTTCTCTGCTCTGAAGATCTACGGAACTATCTATTACTTCTAACGTTTGAGGACGACTTTCTAAAAATTCTCGCAAAGTTTCGAATTTGGGAACAGAAGTTACATTATTGACTGATTTTTCCCATTTTTTACGCAGGATTGCATCCAACTTTTCAGCAATGGTGAATACAAGCCAATCATCCCAACTATGGAGAGGTCTCCCTAAGTTCTCTAGTGCTCTAATTGCTTCTGTCGCACCAATCAATAATCCCTTAATAGAAGTGGCTGATTCCTTAGTGATACCAGGCAATCTAATTAATTGATTTAAATATGTATTAACCAGGATACGTTCGTTGTGGAAGCGTTTGTTCAGAAACTGCCATGCACCGGTATAATTGGTTTCAGTTACCATGACATTGCGTAATAATTGTTCAGCTTCCCCGATAAGATTACTTTTTAAGTAATATAAACGTTGTACATCCGTCAAACTACTGTTGTCATGAATAAGAGTTTTAAACATGTCTCTAAAAGAGGGCCATTCAGCGAAGTTGCCATTGAATTCTGGAACTCGAATGCGTGGAAGTTGTATTGACTCAGAAACTGTCACTTGTTGCGTTGTAGGACTAAGATCAATTTCACTGCTCTTGGTTTTAAATTTCTGTCGACGTTCCTGAATACAGACCAATGCATCACATTCAATTGTCTCGTACTTGCTGTCTGTGAAGAATGCGTGCTCCAATACTTTGGGATCTTTTAATGATAGTATATCATTGTGTAAATTTCCGAAACTGGTCTAGTATCTATTTAATAGATCTTCACGTGTTGATAAAAAGCAATTGTTTTGTTTATCCTTTCTAGTTTTGTCCGTGTTTTCGATAAACCTTGCGATAAGCCTCGCTTGAAACTCAAGTTTCTCGACGAAGTCCGACATTGCGCTTTCCTTAAGGATATATAGGCACTATTTCAGCTATTGGTTAGACAATGCCATTCACAGCCGTGTACTTCTCCGAAAGTACGGACGATGTAGTTGCTTAGACCGACAATTTAGCTACATTATTTTAACGATTGTATCACTTTAATCCCTTATCCGGCTCGAAGGACCAAAATGTTTCGAGCTGAAACTGATTAAAATGCGCTGACTGGGATTAATGCAAGTAATTTATTAAAACAATTTTGTGGTCTAGCTTACACACCAATTCTAATGAAAAAAAAACAAAAACAAAAGTGAGTGAACAAAATCTTGGCAGTTGATTGATTATAAGTAACTAGATTGAAAGCATAGCATGCTGAGTTACAGTTCATATTTGGTTACCAAACAGTTGCTAACTTTTTAAAATTATTACGATGTTTTGCAATTGTTCGGAATTTTTTTCTAAATTATTAAGATTTTTTTCCAATTGTTCCGAACGTTTTTCCTATTGTTCCGAATTTTTTGCAATTATGACGTTTTTTTTGTTTTAATTTTGTGAATTTCTTTCCAATTGTTCCGAATTTTATTCAAATTGTTACGTTTTTTTCAATTGTTTCAGATCTTTTTGCAATTGTTACGGTATTTTTTTAATTTTGTGGATGTTCTTCCAATTGTTCCGAATTTTTTTCACTTGTTCCGAAAGTTTGTTTCAATTATTGCGATTTTTTTAATTTTTTCGATTTTTTAAGCATTTTTATGATTTTTTTTCTTATTATTCTGAATTTTTTCCTACTTTTCCGAATAATTTTCTAGTTTTTCGGGGTGTTTTCCAATTTCTCCAAGTTTTTTCCGAATTGTCCGAATAATTTTCCAGATGTTTTCCGAATTTTTCCCGCATTTTCCGAATAATTCTCCAAATTTTCCGAATAATTCTCCAAATTTTCCGGATGTTTTCCAATTTTTCCGAATTTTCCTAATTATTCCGAATTCTTCCCGAATAATTTTCCAATTTTTCCGGATGTTTTCCGAATTTACCGGATGCTTTCCGAATTTTTCCCGAATTTTCCGAATAATTTTCCAATTTTTCCGATGTTTTCCGCATTTTCCCGAATTTTCCGAACACTTTTCCAAATTTGCCGAATAATTTTTCCAATTTTCCGGATGTTTTTCAATTTTTCCGAATTTTCCTAATTATTCCGAATTCTTCCCGAATAATTTTCCAATTTTTCCGAATTTTCCGAATAATTTTCCAAATTTTCCGGATATTTTCCGAATTTTCCCGAATTTTCCGAATAATTTTCCAATTTTTCTGGATGTTTGCCAATTTTTCCGAATTTTGCCTAATTATTCCGAATTCTTCCCGAATATTTTTCCGGATGTTTTCCAATTTTTCCAGATGCTTTCCAAATATACCGAATAATTTTTCAAATTTTCCGAATAATTTTCCAATTTTTCCGGATGTTTTCCAACTTTTCCGAATTTTTCTAATTATTCCGAACTTTTCCGAATTTTCCTGGATGTTCTCCAATTCCAACTCTCCACATACATTTGTTTTACTTCACACCGAAAAGGAACTCTTCCCATATAAATTATATCATTCAGATCAAACCAAAATGATCTAATCAGCTATGTATGTATAAAAAAAAAACAATTTTTTATTAATTTATTGAAACGGAAGTAGGTATATATGTACGTCGCAAGTTTCTACCAACCACACAATCTAATCTTCCTTCCAACTCCCCATATAAATTTTTATCCATATCGCTATTTCAAGATCTTCCCGTATAAATTCATTTCTATACGGCAGTGCAGTATGTCTATACATACCTCACCCCGTCGCCAGTTTCTTATACCTTAACCTAAAATCTTTGCCTGTCTTCAATCCATTTTGATCCATACCAGAGAATATCTCAAATCGTCACGAAAATGATCTATAAGCTTGACGATTTCTAAAAAAACCCGGATTAAAAGATGCACCATAATGAGATCTACTTAAATACAAAGTTTGGTAAAGAAGTGTTTTTCGAAATTCGAAATCGAAAAGTATCCTATGCAACGTTGCATTAAGTTTTGAATCTATTGGTATAAAAATCATAGCTCTCGTTTAAAAACTGT
Source organism: Dioctria rufipes (assembly GCA_963924295.1). Taxonomy (NCBI): domain Eukaryota; kingdom Metazoa; phylum Arthropoda; class Insecta; order Diptera; family Asilidae; genus Dioctria; species Dioctria rufipes. Next base: position 127,607,632 of record OZ002740.1, read on the forward strand.
AGGAGGAGATAGGTTGCTACGAAAACACAAAGTCCGTTCGGATTCTTGCTACGCTGCGCCTAGGATTGGGGATGGGTGTGACGCTTGCCCATGGATAGGGGGATGGGCTAGCTATCATTTGAGTACAAATATAATATATATAAATATAAATATAGCCATAGGTACATAGGTACAAATATATATTTATATAAATATAGACATAGATACAAAGGTACTAATATATATAGATATATATAAATATAAATATAGACATAGGTACAAATATATATAGATATATATATATATATAAATATAAATATAGACATAGGTACATAGGTACAAATATATATATATATATATATATATAAATATAAATATCGACATAGGGACAATTATATATATAAATATATATAAATATATATAAATATAAATATCGACATAGGTACAAATATATATATATTTATATAAATATAAATATAGACAAAGCTATGTACGTACAGACAGTTAATGAGTAAATAAAAATGTATTTATAAGTCGATATTGATTAAAATCGGTAAAAAATTGCATCTAAATTTTGTCATCTAATCGTGAGTCTTATTAGTTCATCAATACGGCACAATAATAATAGCTAAAAAAAGAAGGTTTGGTTGGGTCGATGCAAGTGGCATACCGCAATGTTTTTTGCTGGATATCTTCCCGTTGACAGTTTCTTCGCTCAGAAATTATTCTTCCACTGTTATAGAAAAAATTGAAAAAAAAATTCAAAAATTTGAAAAAAATTGTCTTAAAAATTGTAAAAAATTGTCGGTAAAATTGAAAAAAAAAAAATTGGCGGAAAAAGAAAATTGGCGGAAAAATTAAAAAAAAATGGCGGGAAAATTAAAAAAAAATTGGCAGGAAAATTTAAAAAAAATTGGCAGGAAAATTAAAACAAAATGGCGGGAAAATTGCAAAGAAAAAGTTCGAAAAATAAATCATTAAGATTTAAAAAAAAATTGTTAAGATTGTAAAAAATCGTTAAGATTGAAAAAGTTATAAAATGAAATTGCAAAAATTGCAAAAAAAATCTTAAGTTTGCAGAAAGTTCGAAAAATGAATCGTAAAAATTGCGAAAAATCGTTAAGGTTGCAAAAAGTTCAAAAAATGAATCGTTAAGGTTGTAAAAAAGTCGTGAATATTTTAAAAAATCATTGAGATTGTAAAAGCTTCGCAACATAAATCGTAAAAATTGCAAAGAAATCGTTAAAGTTGCAAAAACTTCGACAAATAAGTCGTTGAGATTGGAAAAAAATCGTGAAGATTTCTAAAATCTAATCAAATTTCTAATCTTAAAAATGGGAAAGAAATTTGCAAGAATTGCCAAAAATTGCGTTTGTGTGTGTGTTGTCTAGCGCGTTTTTCGCTATTTCTAATTTTTTTGTGTGTTTTGTGTTTTCCAATTGTTCCGAATTTTTTCCAATTGTTCCGATTTTTTCCAATTTTCCCAATATTTCTCAATTGTTCCGAATTTTTTTAATTTTTTCCGAATATTTTTCTAATTGTTCCGAATTTTTTTAATTTTTTTCGAATATTTTTCCAATTGTTCCGAATTTTTTTAATTTTTTTCGAATATTTTTCCAATTTTTCAGATTTTTTCCAATTGTCCGGAATTTTTTCGAATTGTTCCGATTTTTTAAATTGTTCCGAATTTTTTCCAATTGTTCCGAATATTTTCCAACTGTTCCGAATTTTTTTCAGATTGTTCCGATGTTGTTCCATTTTTTCCGAGTTTTTTCCAATTTTTCCGAATAATTTTCCAATTGTTCCGATTTTTTCCAAATTTTCCGAATTTTTTCAAATTGTTTCGAATTTTTTTCTAATTGTTCCGAATTTTTTTAATTTTTTTCGAATATTTTTCCAATTGTTCCGAATTTTTTTAATTTTTTTCTATTATTTTTCCAATTGTTCCGATTTTTTTCCAATTGACCCGAATTTTTCCGAATTGTTCCGATTTTTTTAAATTGTTCCGAATTTTTTCCAATTGTTCCGAATATTTTCCAATTGTTCCGAATTTTTTTCAAATTGTTCCGATGTTGTTCCATTTTTTCCGAGTTTTTTTCCAATTTTTCCGAATAATTTTCCAATTGTTCCGATTTTTTCCAATTTTTCCGAATTTTTTCAAATTGTTCCGAATTTTTTCCAATTGTTCGGATTTTTTTCTTCAATTTCTCCGAAGTTTTTCCAATTGTTCCGAATTTTTCCAAATTTTTCGAACTTTTTCCAATTGTTCCGATTTTTTTCAAATTATTACGATATTTTTCAATTGTTCCGGATTTTTTTCCAATTGTTCCGAACGTTTTTCTAATTGTTCCGGACTTTTTTCAATTATTACAATTTTTTTTTAATTTCAGAATTTTTTGCAATTATGACGATTTTTTTGTTTTAATTTTGTCGATTTCTTTCCAATTGTTCCGAGTTTTATTCAAATTGTTACGATTTTTTTCAATTGTTTCAGATATTTTTGCAATTGTTACGTTATTTTTTTTATCTATTTTTTTGATTTTTTTTCAATTGTTCCGAAAAAAAATTGTTTTAATTATTGCAATTTTTTTTAATGTTTCGATTTTTTAAACAATTTTATAATTTTTTTTCTAATTATTCTGAATTTTTTCCTAATTTTCCGAATAATTTTCTAACTTTTCGGGATGTTTTCCAATTTTTCCAACCTTTTCCGAATTTTCCGAATAATTATCCAAATTTTCCAGATGTTTTCCGAATTTTTCCCGAATTTTCCGAATAATTCTTCAAATTTTCCGATTTTGCCGAATTTTCCAAATACTTTTCAAAACCTTCCGAGTAATTTTCCAAATTTTCCGGATGTTTTCCAGTTTTTCTGAACTTTTCCTAATTATTCCGAATTCTTCCCGAATAATTTTCCCATTTTTCCGAATTTTCCGAACTTTCCGAATAGTTTTCCAAATTTTCCGGATGATTTCCAATTTTTCCGGATGCTTTCCAAATCACCCCGAATAATTTTTCAAATTTTCCGAATAATTTTCCAATTTTTCCGGATGGTTTCCAAATTTCCCGAATAATTTTCCGGATGTTTTCCAACTTTTCCGATTTTTTTCTAATTATTCCGAACTTTTCCGAATTTTCCTGGATGTCTTCCAATTCCAACTCTCCGCATACATTTGTTTTTCTTCGCACCGAAAAAGAACTCTTCCCATATAAATTATATCATTCAGATCAAACCAAAATGATCTAATCAGCTATGTATGTATAAAAAAAATACATATTTTATTAATTTATTGAAACGGAAGTAGGTATATGTGTACCACACCCCGTCGCAAGTTTCTACCAACCACACAATCTTATCTTCCTTCCAACTCCCCATATAAATTTGTATCCATATCGCTATTTCAAGATCTTCAAATATAAATTAATTTCTATACGGCAGTGCAGTATGTCTATACATACCTCACCCCGTCGCCAGTTTCTTATATCTTAAGCTTTGCCTGTCTTCAATCCATTTTGGTTGCATACCAGAGAATATCTCGAATTGTCACCAAAATGATCTATAAGCTTGACGATTTCTAAAAATTTTTTTTTTTCAAATTATTACGATTTTTTTCAATTGTTCCGGATTTTTTCCAATTGTTCCGAACGTTTTTCTAATTGTTCTAATTATTACGATTTTTTTTTAATTTTATGGATTTTTTTGCAATTGTTGCAAACTTTTTAAAATTATTACGATGTTTTGCAATTGTTCGGAATTTTTTTCTAAATTATTAAGATTTTTTTCCAATTGTTCCGAACGTTTTTCCAATTGTTCCGAATTTTTTGCAATTATGACGATTTTTTTGTTTTAATTTTGTGGATCTCTTTCCAATTGTTCCGAATTTTATTCAAATTGTTACGATTTTGTTTCAATTGTTTCAGATCTTTTTGCAATTGTTACGTTATTTTTTTAATTTTGTGGATGTTCTTCCAATTTTTCCGAATTTTTTTCAATTGTTCCGAAAGTTTGTTTCAATTTTTTAGGCATTTTTAAGATTTTTTTTCTAATTATTCTGAATTTTTTCCTAATTTTCCAAATAATTTTCTAATTTTTCGGGAAGTTTTCAAATTTTTCCAAGTTTTTTCCGAATGGTCCGCATAATTTTCCAATTTTTCCCGATGTTTTCCGAATTTTCCCGAATTTTCCGAACACTTTTCCAAATTTTCCGAATAATTTTTCCAATTTTCCGGATGTTTTCCAATTTTTCCGAAATTTTCCTAATTATTCCGAATTCTTCCCGAATAATTTTCCGAATAATTTTCCGAATAGTTTTCCAAATTTTATGGATGTTTTCCAAATTTCCGGATGCTTTCCAAATCTACCGAATAATTTTTCAAATTTTCCGAATAATTTTCCAATTTATCCGGATGTTTTCCAACTTTTCCGAATTTTTTCTAATTATTCCGAACTTTTCCGAATTTTCCTGGATGTTTTCCAATTCCAACTCTCCACATACATTTGTTTTTCTTCACACCTAAAAGGAACTCTTCCCATATAAATTATATCATTCAGATCAAACCAAAATGATCTAATCAGCTATGTATGCATAAAAAAAAAAAATTATTAATTTATTGAAACGACAGTAGGTATATATGTACCACACCCCGTCGCAAGTTTCTACCACCACACAATCTAATCTTCCTTCCAACTCCCCATATAAATTTTTATCCATATCGCTATTTCAAGATCTTCCCACATAAATTAATTTCTATACGGCAGTGCAGTATGTCTATACATACCTCACCTCGTCGCCAGTTTCTTATACCTTAACCTAAAATCTTTGCCTGTCTTCAATCCATTTTGATTCCATACCAGAGAATATCTCAAATCGTCACGAAAATGATCTATAAGCTTGACGATTTCTAAAAAAAACCCGGATTAAAAGATGCACCATAATGGGATCTACTTAAATACAAAGTTTGGTACAGAAGTGTTTTTTCGAAGTTACCCCCTCCATTTTCGAAATTCGAAATCGAAAAGTATCCTATGGAACGCTCCATTAAGTTTTGAATCCATTGGTATAAAAATCATAGCTCTCGTTTAAAAACTGTAGGAGGAGATAGGTTGCTACGAAAACGCAAAGTCCGTTCGGATGCTTGCTACGATGCGCCTAGCAGTGTGATGGGTGTGACGCTTGCAGATGGATAGGGGGAGGGGCTAGCTATCATTTGAGTACAAATATAATATACATATATATAAATATAGCCATAGGTGCATAGGTACAAATATATATTTATATAAATATAGACATAGGTACATAGGTACAAATATATATATATATATATAAATATAAAAATAGACATAGGTACAAATATATATAGATATATATATATATATAAATATAAATATATACATAGGTACATAGGTACAAATATATATATATATATATATATATATATATAATTATAAATATCGACATAGGTACAAATATATATATACATATGTGTATAAATATAAATATGGAGAAAGCTATGTACGTACAGACAGTTAATGAGTAAATAAAAATAAAATAAAAGTAGTTATAAGTCGATATTGATTAAAATCGTTAAAAAATTGCATCTAAATTTTGTCATCTAATCGTGAGTCTTATTAGTTCATCAATACGGCACAATAATAATAGCTAAAAAAAGAAGATTTGGTTGGGTCGTTGAAAGTGGCATACCGCAATGTTTTTTGCTGTATACCTTCCCGTTGACAGTTTCTTCGCTCAGAAATTATTCTTCCAATCTTATAGAAAAAATTAAAAAAAAAAAAAATGCAAAAATTGAAAAAAATTGTCTTAAAAATTATAAAAAATTGTCGGAAAAATTGCAAAAAAAAAATTGGCGGGAAATTAAAAAAAAATTGGCGGGAAATTAAAAAAAAATTGGCAGGAAAATTAAAAAAAAATTGGCAGGAAAATTAAAAAAAAATTGGCGGGAAAATTGCAAAGAAAAAAAGTTCGACAGATAAATCATTAAGATTAAAAAAAATCGTTAAGATTGTAAAAAAATCGTTAAGATTGAAAAAGTTCTAAAATGAAATCGCAAAAATTGCAAAAAAATTCTTAAGTTTGCAGAAAGTTCGAAAAATGAATCGTAAAAATTTGGAAAAATCGTTAAGGTTGAAAAAGTTCAAAAAATGAATCGTTAAGGTTGTAAAAAAGTCGTGAATATTGTAAAAAATCTTTGAGATTGTATAAACTTCGCAACATAAATCGTAAAAATTGCAAAGAAATCGTTAAAGTTGCAAAAACTTCGAAAAATAGGTCGTTGAGATTGGAAAAAAATCGTGCAGATTGCTAAAAGTTCGCAAAATAACCTTAAAAATGGGTAAGAAATTTGCAAGAATTGCCAAAAATTGCGTTTGTGTGTGTGTGTTGTCTAGTGCGTTTTTCGCTATTCCTAATTTTTTTCTTAAAATGCTAAAATTTTGTGTTTTCCAATTGTTCCGAATTTTTTCCAATTGTTCCGAATTTTTTGCAATTATGGCGATTTTTTTGTTTTAATTTTGTGGATTTCTTTCCAATTGTTCCAAATTTTATTCAAACTGTTACGATGTTTTTCAATTGTTTCAGATCTTTTTGCAATTGTTACGATATTTTTTAAATTTTGTGGATGTTCTTCCAATTGTTCCGAATTTTTTTCAATTGTTCCGAAAGTTTGTTTTAATTATTGCAATTTTTTTACTTTTTTCGATTTTTTAAGCATTTTTGTGATTTTTTTCTAATTATTCTGATTTTTTTCCTAATTTTCCGAATAATTTTTTAACTTTTAAGGATTTTTTCCAATATTTCCAAGTTTTTTCCGAATTTTCCGAATAATTTTCCAAATTTTCCAGATGTTCTCCGAATTTTCTCGAATTTTCCGAATAATTCTTCAAATTTTCCGATTTTTTTCCGAATTTTCCAAATACTTTTCAAAATCTTCCGAATAATTTTCCAAATTTTCCGGATGTTTTCCAATTTTTCCGAATAATTTTCCAAATTTTCCGAATAAGTTTCCGGATGTTTTCCGAATTTGCCGAACACTTTTCCAATTTTCCGGATGTTTTGCAATTGAATTTTTCCTAATTATTCCGAATTCTTCCCGGATAATTTTCCAATTTTTCAGAAATTTCCGAATAATTTTCCAAATTTTCCGGATGTTTTCCGAATTTAACCCGAATTTTCCGAATAATTTTCCAATTTTTCCCGATGTTTTCCGAATTTTCCTGAATTTTCCGAACAGTTTTCAAAATTTGCCGAATAATTTTTCCAATTTTCCGGATGTTTTCGAATTTTTCCGGATGGTTTCCAAATTTCCCGAATAATTTTCCGGATGTTTTCCAACTTTTCTGAACTTTTTCTAATTATTACGAACTTTTCCGAATTTTCCTGGATGTTTTCCAATTCCAACTCTCCACATACATTTGTTTTTCTTCACACCGAAAATGAACTCTTCCCATATAAATTATATCATTCAGATCAAACCAAATTGATCTAATCAGCTATGTATATATATATAAAAAAAAAATATATTTTATTAATTGACTGAAACGACAGTAGGTATATATGTACCACACCCCGTCTCAAGTTTCTACCAACCACACAATCTAATCTTCCTTCCAACTCCCCATATAAATTTTTATCCATATCGCTATTTCAAGATCTTCCCATATAAAATAACTTTTATATGACACTGCAGTATGTCTATACATACCTCACCCCGTCGCCAGTTTCTTATACCTTAACCTAAAATCTTTGCCTGTCTTCAATCCATTTTGATTCCATACCAGAGAATATCTCGAATCGTCACCAAAATGATCTATAAGTTTGACGATTTCTAAATTTTTTTTTCCAAATTATTACGATTGCTTTTTACTTTGTGGATTTTTTTGCAATTGTTGCGCGCTCTTTAAAATTATTACAATGTTTTACAATTGTTCGGAATTTTTTTCTAAAGTATTAAGATTTTTTTCAAATTGTTCCGGACCTTTTTCCAATTGTTCCGAATTTTTTGCAATTATGACGATTTTTTTTTTAATTTTGTGGAATTCTTTCCAATTGTTCCGAATTTTATTCAAATTGTTACGATTTTTTTTCAATTGTTTCAGATCTTTTTGCAATTTTTACGTTACTTTTTTAATTTTGTGGATGTTCTTCCAATTGTTCCGAATTTTTTTTTTATTGTTCCGAAAGTTTGTTTCAATTATTGCGATTTTTTTTAATTTTTTTTCGATTTTTTAAGCATTTTTATGATTTTTTTTCCTAATAATTCTGAATTTTTTCCTAATTTTTCGGGATGTTTTCCAAATTTTCCAAATTGCCCGAATAATTCCAAATTTTCCAGATGTTTTCCGACTTTTTCCCGCATTTTCCGAATAATTCTCCAAATTTTCCGAATAATTCTCCAAATTTTCCGGATGTTTTCCAATTTTTCCGAATTTTCCTAATTATTCCGAATTCTTCCCGAATAATTTTCCAATTTTTCCGGATGTTTTCCGAATTTACCGGATGCTTTCCGAATTTTTCCCGAATTTTCCGAATAATTTTCCAATTTTTCCGATGTTTTCCGCATTTTCCCGAATTTTCCGAACACTTTTCCAAATTTGCCGAATAATTTTTCCAATTTTCCGGATGTTTTTCAATTTTTCCGAATTTTCCTAATTATTCCGAATTCTTCCCGAATAATTTTCCAATTTTTCCGAATTTTCCGAATAATTTTCCAAATTTTCCGGATATTTTCCGAATTTTCCGAATAATTTTCCAATTTTTCTGGATGTTTGCCAATTTTTCCGAATTTTGCCTAATTATTCCGAATTCTTCCCGAATATTTTTCCGGATGTTTTCCAATTTTTCCAGATGCTTTCCAAATATACCGAATAATTTTTCAAATTTTCCGAATAATTTTCCAATTTTTCCGGATGTTTTCCAACTTTTCCGAATTTTTCTAATTATTCCGAACCTTTCCGAATTTTCCTGGATGTTCTCCAATTCCAACTCTCCACATACATTTGTTTTACTTCACACCGAAAAGGAACTCTTCCCATATAAATTATATCATTCAGATCAAACCAAAATGATCTAATCAGCTATGTATGTATAAAAAAAAACAATTTTTTTATTAATTTATTGAAACGGAAGTAGGTATATATGTACCACACCCCGTCGCAAGTTTCTACCAACCACACAATCTAATCTTCCTTCCAACTCCCCATATAAATTTTTATCCATATCGCTATTTCAAGATCTTCCCGTATAAATTCATTTCTATACGGCAGTGCAGTATGTCTATACATACCTCACCCCGTCGCCAGTTTCTTATACCTTAACCTAAAATCTTTGCCTGTCTTCAATCCATTTTTATCCATACCAGAGAATATCTCAAATCGTCACGAAAATGATCTATAAGCTTGACGATTTCTAAAAAAACCCGGATTAAAAGATGCACCATAATGGGATCTACTTAAATACAAAGTTTGGTAAAGAAGTGTTTTTCGAAATTCGAAATCGAAAAGTATCCTATGCAACGTTGCATTAAGTTTTGAATCTATTGGTATAAAAATCATAGCTCTCGTTTAAAAACTGTAGGAGGAGATAGGTTGCTACGAAAACACAAAGTCCGTTCGGATTCTTGCTACGCTGCGCCTAGGATTGGGGATGGGTGTGACACTTGCCCATGGATAGGGGGATGGGCTAGCTATCATTTGAGTACAAATATAATATATATAAATATAAATATAGCCATAGGTACATAGGTACAAATATATATTTATATAAATATAGACATAGATACAAAGGTACTAATATATATAGATATATATAAATATAAATATAGACATAGGTACAAATATATATAGATATATATATATATATAAATATAAATATAGACATAGGTACATAGGTACAAATATATATATGTATATATATATATAAATATAAATATCGACATAGGGACAATTATATATATAAATATATATAAATATATATAAATATAAATATCGACATAGGTACAAATATATATATATTTATATGAATATAAATATAGACAAAGCTATGTACGTACAGACAGTTAATGAGTAAATAAAAATGTATTTATAAGTCGATATTGATTAAAATCGGTAAAAAATTGCATCTAAATTTTGTCATCTAATCGTGAGTCTTATTAGTTCATCAATACGGCACAATAATAATAGCTAAAAAAAGAAGGTTTGGTTGGGTCGATGCAAGTGGCATACCGCAATGTTTTTTGCTGGATATCTTCCCGTTGACAGTTTCTTCGCTCAGAAATTATTCTTCCACTGTTATAGAAAAAATTGAAAAAAAATGCAAAAATTGAAAAAAATTTTCTTAAAAATTATAAAAAATTGTCGGTAAAATTGCAAAAAAAAAAATTGGCGGAAAAAGAAAATTGGCGGAAAAATTAAAAAAAAAAATGGCGGGAAAATTAAAAAAAAATTGGCAGGAAAATTAAAAAAAAATTGGCAGGAAAATTAAAACAAAATGGCGGGAAAATTGCAAAGAAAAAAGTTCGAAAAATAAATCATTAAGATTTAAAAAAAAAATTGTTAAGATTGTAAAAAATCGTTAAGATTGAAAAAGTTATAAAATGAAATTGCAAAAATTGCAAAAAAATTCTTAAGTTTGCAGAAAGTTCGAAAAATGAATCGTAAAAATTGCGAAAAATCGTTAAGGTTGCAAAAAGTTCAAAAAATGAATCGTTAAGGTTGTAAAAAAGTCGTGAATATTTTAAAAAATCATTGAGATTGTAAAAGCTTCGCAACATAAATCGTAAAAATTACAAAGAAATCGTTAAAGTTGCAAAAACTTCGACAAATAAGTCGTTGAGATTGGAAAAAAATCGTGAAGATTTCTAAAATCTAATCAAATTTCTAATCTTAAAAATGGGAAAGAAATTTGCAAGAATTGCCAAAAATTGCGTTTGTGTGTGTGTGTGTTGTCTAGCGCGTTTTTCGCTATTTCTAATTTTTTTCTTAAATTGCTAAAATTTTGTGTTTTCCAATTGTTCCGAATTTTTTCCAATTGTTCCGATTTTTTCCAATTTTCCCAATATTTCTCAATTGTTCCGAATTTTTTTAATTTTTTCCGAATATTTTTCTAATTGTTCCGAATTTTTTTAATTTTTTTCGAATATTTTTCCAATTGTTCCGAATTTTTTTAATTTTTTTCGAATATTTTTCCAATTTTTCAGATTTTTTCCAATTGTCCGGAATTTTTTCGAATTGTTCCGATTTTTTAAATTGTTCCGAATTTTTTCCAATTGTTCCGAATATTTTCCAACTGTTCCGAATTTTTTTCAGATTGTTCCGATGTTGTTCCATTTTTTCCGAGTTTTTTCCAATTTTTCCGAATAATTTTCCAATTGTTCCGATTTTTTCCAAATTTTCCGAATTTTTTCAAATTGTTTCGAATTTTTTTCTAATTGTTCCGAATTTTTTTAATTTTTTTCGAATATTTTTCCAATTGTTCCGAATTTTTTTAATTTTTTTCTATTATTTTTCCAATTGTTCCGATTTTTTTCCAATTGACCCGAATTTTTCCGAATTGTTCCGATTGTTCCGAATTTTTTCCAATTGTTCCGAATATTTTCCAATTGTTCCGAATTTTTTTCAAATTGTTCCGATGTTGTTCCATTTTTTCCGAGTTTTTTTCCAATTTTTCCGAATAATTTTCCAATTGTTCCGATTTTTTTCCAATTTTTCCGAATTTTTTCAAATTGTTCCGAATTTTTTTCCAATTGTTCGGATTTTTTTCTTCAATTTCTCCGAAGTTTTTCCAATTGTTCCGAATTTTTCCAAATTTTTCGAACTTTTTCCAATTGTTCCGATTTTTTTCAAATTATTACGATATTTTTCCATTGTTCCGGATTTTTTTCTAATTGTTCCGGACTTTTTTCAATTATTACGATTTTTTTTAATTTCTGGATTTTTTGCAATTGTTGCGAACTTATTTTATTACGATGTTTTGCAATTGTTCGGAACTTTATTCTAAATTATTGATATTTTTTTCCAATTATCCCGAACGTTTTTCCAATTTTTCAGAATTTTTTGCAATTATGACGATTTTTTTGTTTTAATTTTGTCGGTTTCTTTCCAATTGTTCCGAGTTTTATTCAAATTGTTACGATTTTTTTCAATTGTTTCAGATATTTTTGCAATTGTTACGTTATTTTTTTTATTTATTTTTTTTATTTTTTTTCAATTGTTCCGAAAAAAAATTGTTTGAATTATTGCAATTTTTTTTTAATGTTTCGATTTTTTAAACAATTTTATAATATTTTTTCTAATTATTCTGAATTTTTTCCTAATTTTCCGAATAATTTTCTAACTTTTCGGGATGTTTTCCAATTTTTCCAACCTTTTCCGAATTTTCCGAATAATTACCCAAATTTTCCAGATGTTTTCCAAATTTTTCCCGAATTTTCCGAATAATTCTTCAAATTTTCCGATTTTGCCGAATTTTCCAAATACTTTTCAAAACCTTCCGAGTAATTTTCCAAATTTTCCGGACGTTTTCCAGTTTTTCTGAACTTTTCCTAATTATTCCGAATTCTTCCCGAATAATTTTCCCATTTTTCCGAATTTTCCGAACTTTCCGAATAGTTTTCCAAATTTTCCGGATGATTTCCAATTTTTCCGGATGCTTTCCAAATCTCCCGAATAATTTTTCAAATTTTCCGAATAATTTTCCAATTTTTCCGGATGGTTTCCAAATTTCCCGAATAATTTTCCGGATGTTTTCCAACTTTTCCGATTTTTTTCTAATTATTCCGAACTTTTCCGAATTTTCCTGGATGTCTTCCAATTCCAACTCTCCGCATACATTTGTTTTTCTTCACACCGAAAAAGAACTCTTCCCATATAAATTATATCATTCAGATCAATCCAAAATGATCTAATCAGCTATGTATGTATAAAAAAAATACATATTTTATTAATTTATTGAAACGGAAGTAGGTATATGTGTACCACACCCCGTCGCAAGTTTCTACCAACCACACAATCTAATCTTCCTTCCAACTCCCCATATAAATTTGTATCCATATCGCTATTTCAAGATCTTCAAATATAAATTAATTTCTATACGGCAGTGCAGTATGTCTATACATACCTCACCCCGTCGCCAGTTTCTTATATCTTAACCTTTGCCTGTCTTCAATCCATTTTGGTTGCATACCAGAGAATATCTCGAATCGTCACCAAAATGATCTATAAGCTTGACGATTTCTAAAATTTTTTTTTTTTTCAAATTATTACGATTTTTTTCAATTGTTCCGGATTTTTTCCAATTGTTCCGAACGTTTTTCTAATTGTTCTAATTATTACGATTTTTTTTTTAATTTTATGGATTTTTTTGCAATTGTTGCAAACTTTTTAAAATTATTACGATGTTTTGCAATTGTTCGGAATTTTTTTCTAAATTATTAAGATTTTTTTCCAATTGTTCCGAACGTTTTTCCAATTGTTCCGAATTTTTTGCAAATATGACGATTTTTTTGTTTTAATTTTGTGGATCTCTTTCCAATTGTTCCGAATTTTATTCAAATTGTTACGATTTTGTTTCAATTGTTTCAGATCTTTTTGCAATTGTTACGTTATTTTTTTAATTTTGTGGATGTTCTTCCAATTTTTCCGAATTTTTTTCAATTGTTCCGAAAGTTTGTTTCAATTTTTTAGGCATTTTTATGATTTTTTTTCTAATTATTCTGAATTTTTTCCTAATTTTCCAAATAATTTTCTAATTTTTCGGGAAGTTTTCAAATTTTTCCAAGTTTTTTCCGAATGGTCCGCATAATTTTCCAATTTTTCCCGATGTTTTCCGAATTTTCCCGAATTTTCCGAACACTTTTCCAAATTTTCCGAATAATTTTTCCAATTTTCCGGATGTTTTCCAATTTTTCCGAAATTTTCCTAATTATTCCGAATTCTTCCCGAATAATTTTCCAATTTTTCAGAATTTTCCGAATAATTTTCCGAATAGTTTTCCAAATTTTATGGATGTTTTCCAAATTTCCGGATGCTTTCCAAATCTACCGAATAATTTTCCAATTTATCCGAATGTTTTCCAACTTTTCCGAATTTTTTCTAATTATTCCGAACTTTTCCGAATTTTCCTGGATGTTTTCCAATTCCAACTCTCCACATACATTTGTTTTTCTTCACACCGAAAAGGAACTCTTCCCATATAAATTATATCATTCAGATCAAACCAAAATGATCTAATCAGCTATGTATGTATAAAAAAAAAAAAATATTAATTTATTGAAACGACAGTAGGTATATATGTATCTTCCCACATAAATTAATTTCTATACGGCAGTGCAGTATGTCTATTCATACCTCACCTCGTCGCCAGTTTCTTATACCTTAACCTAAAATCTTTGCCTGTCTTCAATCCATTTTGATTCCATATCAGAGAATATCTCAAATCGTCACGAAAATGATCTATAAGCTTGACGATTTCTAAAAAACACCCGGATTAAAAGATGCACCATAATGGGATCTACTTAAATACAAAGTTTGGTAAAGAAGTGTTTTTTCGAAGTTACCCCCTCCATTTTCGAAATTCGAAATCGAAAAGTATCCTATGGAACGCTCCATTAAGTTTTGAATCCATTGGTATAAAAATCATAGCTCTCGTTTAAAAACTGTAGGAGGAGATAGGTTGCTACGAAAACGCAAAGTCCGTTCGGATGCTTGCTACGATGCGCCTAGGAGTGGGATGGGTGTGACGCTTGCAGATGGATAGGGGGAGGGGCTAGCTATCATTTGAGTACAAATATAATATACATATATATAAATATAGCCATAGGTGCATAGGTACAAATATATATTTATATAAATATAGACATAGGTACATAGGTACAAATATATATATATATATAATTATAAAAATAGACATAGGTACAAATATATATAGATATATATATATATATAAATATAAATATAGACATAGGTACATAGGTACAAATATATATATATATATATATATATATATAATTATAAATATCGACATAGGTACAAATAGATATTACATATGTGTATAAATATAAATATGGAGAAAGCTATGTACGTACAGTTAATGAGTAAATAAAAATAAAATAAAAGTAGTTATAAGTCGATATTGATTAAAATCGGTAAAAAATTGCATCTAAATTTTGTCATCTAATCGTGAGTCTTATTAGTTCATCAATACGGCACAATAATAATAGCTAAAAAAAGAAGATTTGGTTGGGTCGTTGAAAGTGGCATACCGCAATGTTTTTTGCTGTATACCTTCCCGTTGACAGTTTCTTCGCTCAGAAATTATTCTTCCAATCTTATAGAAAAAATTAACAAAAAAAAAAAATGCAAAAATTGAAAAAAATTATCTTAAAAATTATAAAAAATTGTCGGGAAAATTGCAAAAAAAAAATTGGCGGGAAATTAAAAAAAAATTGGCGGGAAATTAAAAAAAAATTGGCAGGAAAATTAAAAAAAATTGGCGGGAAAATTGCAAAGAAAAAAAGTTCGAAAGATAAATCATTAAGATTAAAAAAAATCGTTAAGATTGTAAAAAAATCGTTAAGATTGTAAAAAAAATCGTTAAGATTGTAAAAAAATCGTTAAGATTGTAAAAAAATCGTTAAGATTGTAAAAAAATCGTTAAGATTGAAAAAGTTCTAAAATGAAATCGCAAAAATTGCAAAAAAATTCTTAAGTTTGCAGAAAGTTCGAAAAATGAATCGTAAAAATTGCGAAAAATCGTTAAGGTTGAAAAAGTTCAAAAAATGAATCGTTAAGGTTGTAAAAAAGTCGTGAATATTGTAAAAAATCATTGAGATTGTAAAAACTTCGCAACATAAATCGTAAAAATTGCAAAGAAATCGTTAAAGTTGCAAAAACTTCGAAAAATAGGTCGTTGAGATTGGAAAAAAATCGTGCAGATTGCTAAAAGTTCGCAAAATAACCTTAAAAATGGGTAAGAAATTTGCAAGAATTGCCAAAAATTGCGTTTGTGTGTGTGTGTTGTCTAGTGCGTTTTTCGCTATTCCTAATTTTTTTCTTAAAATGCTAAAATTTTGTGTTTTCCAATTGTTCCGAATTTTTTCCAATTGTTCCGAATTTTTTGCAATTATGACGATTTTTTTGTTTTAATTTTGTGGATTTCTTTCCAATTGTTCCAAATTTTATTCAAATTGTTACGATGTTTTTCAATTGTTTCAGATCTTTTTGCAATTGTTACGATATTTTTTAAATTTTGTGGATGTTCTTCCAATTGTTCCGAATTTTTTTCAATTGTTCCGAAAGTTTGTTTTAATTATTGCAATTTTTTTACTTTTTTCGATTTTTTAAGCATTTTTGTGATTTTTTTCTAATTATTCTGATTTTTTTCCTAATTTTCCGATTAATTTTCTAACTTTTAAGGATTTTTTCCAATATTTCCAAGTTTTTTCCGAATTTTCCGAATAATTTTCCAAATTTTCCAGATGTTCTCCGAATTTTCTCGAATTTTCCGAATAATTCTTCAAATTTTCCGATTTTTTTCCGAATTTTCCAAATACTTTTCAAAATCTTCCGAATAATTTTCCAAATTTTCCGGATGTTTTCCAATTTTTCCGAATAATTTTCCAAATTTTCCGAATAAGTTTCCGGATGTTTTCCGAATTTGCCGAACACTTTTCCAATTTTCCGGATGTTTTGCAATTGAATTTTTCCTAATTATTCCGAATTCTTCCCGGATAATTTTCCAATTTTTCAGAAATTTCCGAATAATTTTCCGAATTTATCCCGAATTTTCCGAATAATTTTCCAATTTTTCCCGATGTTTTCCGAATTTTCCTGAATTTTCCGAAAAGTTTTCAAAATTTGCCGAATAATTTTTCCAATTTTCCGGATGTTTTCCAATTTTTCCGGATGGTTTCCAAATTTCCCGAATAATTTTCCGGATGTTTTCCAACTTTTCTGAACTTTTTCTAATTATTACGAACTTTTCCGAATTTTCCTGGATGTTTTCCAATTCCAACTCTCCACATACATTTGTTTTTCTTCACACCGAAAATGAACTCTTCCCATATAAATTATATCATTCAGATCAAACCAAATTGATCTAATCATCTATGTATATATATATAAAAAAAAAATGTATTTTATTAATTGACTGAAACGACATTAGGTATATATGTACCACACCCCGTCTCAAGTTTCTACCAACCACACAATCTAATCTTCCTTCCAACTCCCCATATAAATTTTTATCCATATCGCTATTTCAAGATCTTCCCATATAAAATAATTTTTATATGACACTGCAGTATGTCTATACATACCTCACCCCGTCGCCAGTTTCTTATACCTTAACCTAAAATCTTTGCCTGTCTTCAATCCATTTTGATTCCATACCAGAGAATATCTCGAATCGTCACCAAAATGATCTATAAGCTTGACGATTTCTAAATTTTTTTTTCCAAATTATTACGATTGCTTTTTACTTTGTGGATTTTTTTGCAATTGTTGCGCGCTCTTTAAAATTATTACAATGTTTTACAATTGTTCGGAATTTTTTTCTAAAGTATTAAGATTTTTTTCAAATTGTTCCGGACGTTTTTCCAATTGTTCCGAATTTTTTGCAATTATGACGATTTTTTTTTTAATTTTGTGGAATTCTTTCCAATTGTTCCGAATTTTATTCAAATTGTTACGATTTTTTTCAATTGTTTCAGATCTTTTTGCAATTGTTACGTTACTTTTTTAATTTTGTGGATGTTCTTCCAATTGTTCCGAATTTTTTTTTTATTGTTCCGAAAGTTTGTTTCAATTATTGCGATTTTTTTTAATTTTTTTTCGATTTTTTATGCACTTTTATGATTTTTTTTCCTAATAATTCTGAATTTTTTCCTAATTTTCCGAACAATTTTCTAATTTTTCGGGGTGTTTTCCAATTTTCCCAAGTTTTTTCCAAATTGCCCGAATAATTCCAAATTTTCCAGATGTTTTCCGACTTTTTCCCGAATGTTCCGTATAATTCTCCAAATTTTCCGATTTTTTCCGAACTTTCCAAATACGTTCCAAATCTTTCGAATAATTTTCCAAATTTTCCGAATAAGTTTCCGGATGTTTTCCGTTTTTTTCGAACACTTCCAAATTTGCCGAATAATTTTTCCAATTTTCCGGATGTTTTCCAATTTCTCTGAATTTTTCTAATTATTCCGAATTCTTCCCGAATAATTTTCCAATTTTTCCGAATTTTCCGAATAATTTTCCAAATTCTCCGGATGTTTTCCGAATTTTTCCTGAATTTTCCGAATAATTTTCCAATTTTTCCCGATGTTTTCCGAATTTTCCCTAATTTTCCGAACACTTTTCCAAATTTGCCGAATAATTTTTCCAATATTCCGGATGTTTTCCAATTTTCCTAATATTTCCAAATTATTCGGAATTCTTCCCGAATAATTTTCCAATTTTTCCGAATTTTCCGAATAATTTTCCAAATTTTCCGGATGTCTTCCAAATTTTTCCCGAATTTTCCGAATAATTTTCCAAAATTTCCGGATGTTTTCCAATTTTTCCGGATGCTTTCCAAACCTCCCGAATAATTTTTCAAATTTGCAGAATAATTTTCGAATTTTTCCCGAATTTTCCGAATAATTTTCCACTTTTTCCCGATGTTTTCCGAATTTTCCCGAATTTTCAGAACACTTTTCCAAATTTGAAGAATAATTTTTCCAATTTTCCGGATGTTTTCCAATTTTTCCGAATTTTTCCTAATAATTCCGAATTCTTCCCGAATAATTTTCCAATTTTTCCGAATTTTCCGAATAATTTTCCAATTTTTCCGAATTTTCCGAATAATTTTCCAAATTTTCCGGATGTTTTCCGAATTTTTCCCGAATTTTCCGAATAATTTTCCAAATTTTCCGGATGTTTTCCAATTTTTCCGGATGCTTCCCAAATCTCCCGAATAATTTTTCAAATTTGCAGAATAATTTTCGAATTTTTCCCGAATTTTCCGAATAATTTTCCACTTTTTCCCGATGTTTTCCGAATTTTCCCGAATTTTCAGAACACTTTTCCAAATTTGAAGAATAATTTTTCCAATTTTCCGGATGTTTTCCAATTTTTCCTAATTATTCCGAATTCTTCCCGAATAATTTTCCAATTTTTCCGAATTTTCCGAATAATTTTCCAAATTTTCCGGATTTTTTCCGAATTTTTCCCGAATTTTCCGAATAATTTTCCAAATTTTCCGGATGTTTTCCAATTTTTCCGGATGCTTTCCAAATCTCCCGAATAATTTTTCAAATTTGCAGAATAATTTTCGAATTTTTCCCGAATTTTCCGAATAATTTTCCACTTTTTCCCGATGTTTTCCGAATTTTCCCGAATTTTCAGAACACTTTTCCAAATTTGAAGAATAATTTTTCCAATTTTCCCGATGATTTCCAATTTTTCCGGATGCTTTCCAAATCTCCCGAATAATTTTTCAAATTTTCCGAATAATTTTCCAATTTTTCCGGATGGTTTCCAAATTTCCCGAATAATTTTCCGGATGTTTTCCAACTTTTCCGATTTTTTTCTAATTATTCCGAACTTTTCCGAATTTTCCTGGATGTCTTCCAATTCCAACTCTCCGCACACATTTGTTTTTCTTCACACCGAAAAAGAACTCTTCCCATATAAATTATATCATTCAGATCAAACCAAAATGATCTAATAAGCTATGTATGTATAAAAAAAATACATATTTTATTAATTTATTGAAACGGAAGTAGGTATATGTGTACCACACCCCGTCGCAAGTTTCTACCAACCACACAATCTAATCTTCCTTCCAACTCCCCATATAAATTTGTATCCATATCGCTATTTCAAGATCTTCAAATATAAATTAATTTCTATACGGCAGTGCAGTATGTCTATACATACCTCACCCCGTCGCCAGTTTCTTATATCTTAACCTTTGCCTGTCTTCAATCCATTTTGGTTGCATACCAGAGAATATCTCGAATCGTCACCAAAATGATCTATAAGCTTGACGATTTCTAAAAATTTTTTTTTTTCAAATTATTACGATTTTTTTCAATTGTTCCGGATTTTTTCCAATTGTTCCGAACGTTTTTCTAATTGTTCTAATTATTACGATTTTTTTTTTAATTTTATGGATTTTTTTGCAATTGTTGCAAACTTTTTAAAATTATTACGATGTTTTGCAATTGTTCGGAATTTTTTTCTAAATTATTAAGATTTTTTTCCAATTGTTCCGAACGTTTTTCCAATTGTTCCGAATTTTTTGCAAATATGACGATTTTTTTGTTTTAATTTTGTGGATCTCTTTCCAATTGTTCCCAATTTTATTCAAATTGTTACGATTTTGTTTCAGTTGTTTCAGATCTTTTAGCAATTGTTACGTTATTTTTTTAATTTTGTGGATGTTCTTCCAATTTTTCCGAATTTTTTTCAATTGTTCCGAAAGTTTGTTTCAATTTTTTAGGCATTTTTATGATTTTTTTTCTAATTAATCTGAATTTTTTCCTAATTTTCCAAATAATTTTCTAATTTTTCGGGAAGTTTTCAAATTTTTCCAAGTTTTTTCCGAATGGTCCGCATAATTTTCCAATTTTTCCCGATGTTTTCCGAATTTTCCCGAATTTTCCGAACACTTTTCCAAATTTTCCGAATAATTTTTCCAATTTTCCGGATGTTTTCCAATTTTTCCGAAATTTTCCTAATTATTCCGAATTCTTCCCGAATAATTTTCCAATTTTTCAGAATTTTCCGAATAATTTTCCGAATAGTTTTCCAAATTTTATGGATGTTTTCCAAATTTCCGGATGCTTTCCAAATCTACCGAATAATTTTTCAAATTTTCCGAATAATTTTCCAATTTATCCGGATGTTTTCCAACTTTTCCGAATTTTTTCTAATTATTCCGAACTTTTCCGAATTTTCCTGGATGTTTTCCAATTCCAACTCTCCACATACATTTGTTTTTCTTCACACCGAAAAGGAACTCTTCCCATATAAATTATATCATTCAGATCAAACCAAAATGATCTAATCAGCTATGTATGTATAAAAAAAAAAAATTATTAATTTATTGAAACGACAGTAGGTATATATGTACCACACCCCGTCTCAAGTTTCTACCACCACACAATCTAATCTTCCTTCCAACTCCCCATATAAATTTTTATCCATATCGCTATTTCAAGATTTTCCCACATAAATTAATTTCTATACGGCAGTGCAGTATGTCTATACATACCTCACCTCGTCGCCAGTTTCTTATACCTTAACCTAAAATCTTTGCCTGTCTTCAATCCATTTTGATTCCATACCAGAGAATATCTCAAATCGTCACGAAAATGATCTATAAGCTTGACGATTTCTAAAAAACACCCGGATTAAAAGATGCACCATAATGGGATCTACTTAAATACAAAGTTTGGTAAAGAAGTGTTTTTTCGAAGTTACCCCCTCCATTTTCGAAATTCGAAATCGAAAAGTATCCTATGGAACGCTCCATTAAGTTTTGAATCCATTTGTATAAAAATCATAGCTCTCGTTTAAAAACTGTAGGAGGAGATAGGTTGCTACGAAAACGCAAAGTCCGTTCGGATGCTTGCTACGATGCGCCTAGGAGTGGGATGGGTGTGACGCTTGCAGATGGATAGGGGGAGGGGCTAGCTATCATTTGAGTACAAATATAATATACATATATATAAATATAGCCATAGGTGCATAGGTACAAATATATATTTATATAAATATAGACATAGGTACATAGGTACAAATATATATATATATATAAATATAAAAATAGACATAGGTACAAATATATATAGATATATATATATATATAAATATAAATATAGACATAGGTACATAGGTACAAATATATATATATATATATATATATAATTATAAATATCGACATAGGTACAAATAGATATTACATATGTGTATAAATATAAATATGGAGAAAGCTATGTACGTACAGTTAATGAGTAAATAAAAATAAAATAAAAGTAGTTATAAGTCGATATTGATTAAAATCGGTAAAAAATTGCATCTAAATTTTGTCATCTAATCGGGAGTCTTATTAGTTCATCAATACGGCACAATAATAATAGCTAAAAAAAGAAGATTTGGTTGGGTCGTTGAAAGTGGCATACCGCAATGTTTTTTGCTGTATACCTTCCCGTTGACAGTTTCTTCGCTCAGAAATTATTCTTCCAATCTTATAGAAAAAATTAAAAAAAAAAAAAAATGCAAAAATTGAAAAAAATTATCGGGAAAATTGCAAAAAAAAAAAATTGGCGGGAAATTAAAAAAAAATTGGCGGGAAATTAAAAAAAAATTGGCGGGAAATTAAAAAAAAATTGGCAGGAAAATTAAAAAAAATTGGCGGGAAAATTGCAAAGAAAAAAAGTTCGACAGATAAATCATTAAGATTAAAAAAAATCGTTAAGATTGTAAAAAAATCGTTAAGATTGTAAAAAAATCGTTAAGATTGTAAAAAAATCGTTAAGATTGAAAAAGTTCTAAAATGAAATCGCAAAAATTGCAAAAAAATTCTTAAGTTTGCAGAAAGTTCGAAAAATGAATCGTAAAAATTGCGAAAAATCGTTAAGGTTGAAAAAGTTCAAAAAATGAATCGTTAAGGTTGTAAAAAAGTCGTGAATATTGTAAAAAATCATTGAGATTGTAAAAACTTCGCAACATAAATCGTAAAAATTGCAAAGAAATCGTTAAAGTTGCAAAAACTTCGAAAAATAGGTCGTTGAGATTGGAAAAAAATCGTGCAGATTGCTAAAAGTTCGCAAAATAACCTTAAAAATGGGTAAGAAATTTGCAAGAATTGCCAAAAATTGCGTTTGTGTGTGTGTGTTGTCTAGTGCGTTTTTCGCTATTCCTAATTTTTTTCTTAAAATGCTAAAATTTTGTGTTTTCCAATTGTTCCGATTTTTTTCCAATTGTTCCGAATTTTTTGCAATTATGACGATTTTTTTGTTTTAATTTTGTGGATTTCTTTCCAATTGTTCCAAATTTTATTCAAATTGTTACGATGTTTTTCAATTGTTTCAGATCTTTTTGCAATTGTTACGATATTTTTTAAATTTTGTGGATGTTCTTCCAATTGTTCCGAATTTTTTTCAATTGTTCCGAAAGTTTGTTTTAATTATTGCAATTTTTTTACTTTTTTCGATTTTTTAAGCATTTTTGTGATTTTTTTCTAATTATTCTGATTTTTTTCCTAATTTTCCGATTAATTTTCTAACTTTTAAGGATTTTTTCCAATATTTCCAAGTTTTTTCCGAATTTTCCGAATAATTTTCCAAATTTTCCAGATGTTCTCCGAATTTTCTCGAATTTTCCGAATAATTCTTCAAATTTTCCCATTTTTTTCCGAATTTTCCAAATACTTTTCAAAATCTTCCGAATAATTTTCCAAATTTTCCGGATGTTTTCCAATTTTTCCGAATAATTTTCCAAATTTTCCGAATAAGTTTCCGGATGTTTTCCGAATTTGCCGAACACTTTTCCAATTTTCCGGATGTTTTGCAATTGAATTTTTCCTAATTATTCCGAATTCTTCCCGGATAATTTTCCAATTTTTCAGAAATTTCCGAATAATTTTCCAAATTTTCCGGATGTTTTCCGAATTTATCCCGAATTTTCCGAATAATTTTCCAATTTTTCCAGATGTTTTCCGAATTTTCCTGAATTTTCCGAAAAGTTATCAAAATTTGCCGAATAATTTTTCCAATTTTCCGGATGTTTTCCAATTTTTCCGGATGGTTTCCAAATTTCCCGAATAATTTTCCGGATGTTTTCCAACTTTTCTGAACTTTTTCTAATTATTACGAACTTTTCCGAATTTTCCTGGATGTTTTCCAATTCCAACTCTCCACATACATTTGTTTTTCTTCACACCGAAAATGAACTCTTCCCATATAAATTATATCATTCAGATCAAACCAAATTGATCTAATCATCTATGTATATATATATAAAAAAAAAATGTATTTTATTAATTGACTGAAACGACATTAGGTATATATGTACCACACCCCGTCTCAAGTTTCTACCAACCACACAATCTAATCTTCCTTCCAACTCCCCATATAAATTTTTATCCATATCGCTATTTCAAGATCTTCCCATATAAAATAATTTTTATATGACACTGCAGTATGTCTATACATACCTCACCCCGTCGCCAGTTTCTTATACCTTAACCTAAAATCTTTGCCTGTCTTCAATCCATTTTGATTCCATACCAGAGAATATCTCGAATCGTCACCAAAATGATCTATAAGCTTGACGATTTCTAAATTTTTTTTTCCAAATTATTACGATTGCTTTTTACTTTGTGGATTTTTTTGCAATTGTTGCGCGCTCTTTAAAATTATTACAATGTTTTACAATTGTTCGGAATTTTTTTCTAAAGTATTAAGATTTTTTTCAAATTGTTCCGGACGTTTTTCCAATTGTTCCGAATTTTTTGCAATTATGACGATTTTTTTTTTTAATTTTGTGGAATTCTTTCCAATTGTTCCGAATTTTATTCAAATTGTTACGATTTTTTTTCAATTGTTTCAGATCTTTTTGCAATTGTTACGTTACTTTTTTAATTTTGTGGATGTTCTTCCAATTGTTCCGAATTTTTTTTTATTGTTCCGAAAGTTTGTTTCAATTATTGCGATTTTTTTAAATTTTTTTTCGATTTTTTAAGCACTTTTATGATTTTTTTTCCTAATAATTCTGAATTTTTTCCTAATTTTCCGAATAATTTTCTAATTTTTCGGGATGTTTTCCAATTTTCCCAAGTTTTTTCCAAATTGCCCGAATAATTCCAAATTTTCCAGATGTTTTCCGACTTTTTCCCGAATGTTCCGTATAATTCTCCAAATTTTCCGATTTTTTCCGAATTTTCCAAATACGTTCCAAATCTTTCGAATAATTTTCCAAATTTTCCGAATAAGTTTCCGGATGTTTTCCGTTTTTTTCGAACACTTCCAAATTTGCCGAATAATTTTTCCAATTTTCCGGATGTTTTCCAATTTCTCTGAATTTTTCTAATTATTCCGAATTCTTCCCGAATAATTTTCCAATTTTTCCGAATTTTCCGAATAATTTTCCAAATTCTCCGGATGTTTTCAGAATTTTTCCTGAATTTTCCGAATAATTTTCCAATTTTTCCCGATGTTTTCCGAATTTTCCCTAATTTTCCGAACACTTTTCCAAATTTTCCGAATAATTTTTCCAATATTCCGGATGTTTTCCAATTTTCCTAATATTTCCAAATTATTCGAAATTCTTCCCGAATAATTTTCCAATTTTTCCGAATTTTCCGAATAATTTTCCAAATTTTCCGGATGTCTTCCAAATTTTTCCCGAATTTTCCGAATAATTTTCCAAATTTTCCGGATGTTTTCCAATTTTTCCGGATGCTTTCCAAATCTCCCGAATAATTTTCCAAATTCTCCGGATGTTTTCCGAATTTTTCCTGAATTTTCCGTATAATTTTCCAATTTTTCCCGATGTTTTCCGAATTTTCCCTCATTTTCCGAACACTTTTCCAAATTTGCCGAATAATTTTTCCAATATTCCGGATGTTTTCCAATTTTCCTAATATTTCCAAATTATTCGGAATTCTTCCCGAATAATTTTCCAATTTTTCCGAATTTTCCGAATAATTTTCCAAATTTTCCGGATGTCTTCCAAATTTTTCCCGAATTTTCCGAATAATTTTCCAAATTTTCCGGATGTTTTCCAATTTTTCCGGATGCTTTCCAAATCTCCCGAATAATTTTTCAAATTTGCCGAATAATTTTCGAATTTTTCCCGAATTTTCCGAATAATTTTCCACTTTTTCCCGATGTTTTCCGAATTTTCCCGAATTTTCAGAACACTTTTCCAAATTTGAAGAATAATTTTTCCAATTTTCCGGATGTTTTCCAATTTTTCCGAATTTTTCCTAATTATTCCGAATTCTTCCCGAATAATTTTCCAATTTTTCCGAATTTTCCGAATAATTTTCCAAATTTTCCGGATGTTTTCCGAATTTTTCCCGAATTTTCCGAATAATTTTCCAAATTTTCCGGATGTTTTCCAATTTTTCCGGATGCTTTCCAAATCTCCCGAATAATTTTTCAAATTTGCAGAATAATTTTCGAATTTTTCCCGAATTTTCCGAATAATTTTCCACTTTTTCCCGATGTTTTCCGAATTTTCCCGAATTTTCAGAACACTTTTCCAAATTTGAAGAATTATTTTTCCAATTTTCCCGATGTTTTCCAATTTTGCCGAATTTTTCCTAATTATTCCGAATTCTTCCCGAATAGTTTTCCAATTTTTCCGAATTTTCCGAATAATTATCCGGATGTTTTCCGAATTTTTCCCGAATTTGTTCAGAAACTGCCATGCACCGGTATAATTGGTTTCAGGTAATTGGAATTATGCAAGCAGAAACTTCAGAGCATGTCAGAAATAATATAAGTAACGCTCCTGTTACTTCCTCGCATGTCGCTAAAGAAGATTCTTCTTTTAAACAGGTGCTTCTCACAACTGCTCAAATATTTGTACGGGCACCTAATGGAAAGACTGTCAGGGCTCGTGCTCTGATAGATCAAGCGTCAGAGTCATCATTTATTACTTCTGCCTTGGCAAAGGACTTGAAGCTGCCTTATGAGACTACCGTCGTGCCAATAATTGGAATAGGCGGGGAAGTGTCGAAGACAGCTAATAAATGTGTTTTATTTGATATACTATCTCATTACGATGCAAATATATCAATAACTATTGATCCATATGTACTGCCAACCATAACTAGACAGATACCCTCCCGAAAGCTCTCTACGAAGCTAACTTGGTCTCATGTTAAAGGTCTGACGCTTGCAGATCCGAGGTTCTATGAACCATCCTCGATTGATGTCTTAATCGGAGCAGATTATTACAACGAAATTATTCTGAATGGTCTCCATAAAACAAAACGTGGGGAACCCATTGCACAACAAACTATCTTGGGATGGATTCTAAGTGGCCCAATTTCGCTTAACATAATTCAATATTCGCTTCCAAGTGATCATGGAACTAAGCAATTGATTACGCTCCATAGCCAGATTGGAGAAAGTATCAATGCACAACTCCAACGATTCTGGGAAATTGAAGAAGTGGATCAAATCATATCGCTATCTGCTGAAGATAAATTGTGTGAAGAATTTTTTAAGACTTCTTATTGACGAGATGAATCAGGAAGATTTGTAGTTCAACTTCCACTGAAAACAACATTACCGCTTGACCTTAGCGACACGCGCAAGGCTTCACTAAGATCATTATACCAGGTTGAAAAACGGTTTATATTTAATCTGATATATCGAGAAAGATACGTGGCTTTCATGCAAGATTATTTTCAATTGGGACATATGCAACCAATACCGAAAGAGGAAGTATTGAAGACAGAAAACGTATGTTATTTACCACACCATGGAGTATTAAAGGAGGAAAGCTCTACGACGAAGCTACGCGTGGTATTCAATGGGTCTCAACAAAATTCAAAAGGTGCATTTCTCAACGCTTTCCAATATGTTGGTCCTAAGCTTCAACAAGATCTGTGTGCGATACTGTTGAATTGGAGAAAGCATCAATTCGTTCTTTGTGCTGACATACAAAAAATGTACAGGCAAATCAAAGTAGATAAAATACATCAAGATCTGCAGCGAATACTTTGGAGAAAGAGTACAGATGAGTCAATTCAAGAATTTAGACTAACAACTGTCACCTACGGCTTAGCCAGTGCACCATACGGTCTCTTAAGCAGCTCGCAATCGATGGTATACAGCAATTTCCTATCGCCTCAAACATATTGCTCAACAATTTTTGTGTGGATGATGCGTTCTTTGGAGCAGAGAGTATAGAGTCCGCTTGTAAAATTCAATGCCAGCTGATAAAGCTATTAGCATCAGGAGGATTCACCTTAAAAAAATGGTCAACGAATGCACCCTCCTTACTTGATTAGATTCCAAACGAGGATAAAGAATGGACGTTATTCCGCACTATTGATGAAGATAATCATCTCAAAACTTAGGCATTCTGTGGCAGCCAGGAACAGACTAATTCAGGATAAAAGATGGTCTGAATTCAGCACTCTATCCAATTACGAAACGCAAGATTCTCTCTGATATTTCAAAGATTTTCGATCCACTTGGTTGGGGCTCCCCTACAACAATCAATACAAAAATCCTTATTCAAAACTCTGGAGATGTGGAACTAAATGGGATGAGGACATTCCATCAGAGCTAGCTGCTAGTTGGATAGCTTACCGTCAAAGCTTGCATATTCTGGAGGATATTCGAATTAAACGATGGATAGGTACACATGCATCTCAAATTTCAGTTGAACTCCACGGCTTCTCAGATGCCTCAACTGTAGCTTATTCCGCTGTTGTGTATGCACGAGTTACACAGTCATTTGACAATATACAAACAACATTATTAATGGCTTAAACAAAAGTAGCCCCAATAAAGACCGTAATTCTTCCGAGGCTAGAGCTGTGCGGCGCATCCCTACTAGCCCTACAACGTTAGAAAAGCAATGAATCTGACTTCAGTTCCCACTCATCTTTGGACAGATTCCACAATAGTTCTGGCCTGCCTTCGAGGTGAACCAACCCATTGGAAAACGTTTGTTGCCAACAGAGTGTCGGAGATCCAAACATCCTGCTTTTACGCGAAATGGCATCACGTTCCTAGTCAGTTTAACCCCGCAGACTGTGCCTCTCGTGGAATAGACTCAACGCAGTTGAAAGACCATTCTTTATGCTGGCGAGAACCTCAATTCTTGCGACAAGATTCTTCGTGCTGGCCTTCGCAAGACAACTGTACAATTGCCAAAAGAAATGTGGAAGCCGAAATTAGAACCGTTCGTACGCACGTGATTACATTTTTATTTGTTTATTCCTTTCCCCGTTAAAATAAGCTCTTAATCGTCAAGATCGGTGACACTGTATTTTATGAATGAAAAAGGTGCAAAGGCAGTCCATGCCATTTTTGTGAAATTTCGATTAAAATTTTTTGTCACCGATTTTGACGAGTGAGCACTCGTTGGACGCGGAATAATGAGAGAAATGTAAATGCAAAATATTTTTGACCGAATCTTGCTAGTTTCAAAAATATGCCACAAAAACTTTTCGTGTGCGGCCTGATTTCAGGTGGCCTTTCCTATGCAGATTTTTGCTCTATTTTAAAAACTAGACATATATTTAGCACAATTCCTCCTCAAGTCGCTTTGTGTTCCTTTCCTCGTTAAAATAAGCCCTCAATCGTCAAGATCGGTGACAATGTATTTTATGAATGAACAAAGTGCAAAGTCAGTCCATGCTCCTTTTGTGAAATTTAGATTAAAATTTTTTGTCACCGATTTTGACGAGTGAGCACTCGTTGGAGGCGGAATAATGAGAGAAATATAAATGCAAAATATTTTTGACCTTATCTTGCTAGTTTCAAAAATATGCCACAAAAACTTTTCGTGTGCGGCCTGATTTCAGGTGGCCTTTCCTATGCAGTTTTTTTGCTTTATTTTAAAAACTAGACACTTATTTAGCAAAATTACTCTTCACGTCGATTTATTTTAAAAACTAGACATTTATTTAGCAAAATTCCTCTTGACGTCGATTTGTATTCCTTTCCTCGTTAAAATAAGCTCTCAATCGGCAAGTTCGGTGACAATGTATTTTATGAATGCAAAAAGTGCAAAGGCAGTCCATGCTTCTTTTGTTAAATTTCTATTAAAATTATTTGTCACCGATTATGACGAATGAGCACTCGTTGGACGAGGAATAATGAGAGAAGGATAACTGCAAATATTTTTGACCGAATCTTTCTAGTGTCAAAAATTTTCCACAAAAACTTTTCGTGTGCGGCCTGATTTCAGGTGACCTTTCCTATGCAGTTTTTTGCTCCATTTTAAAAACTAGGCATTTATTTAGCAAGATTCCTTTTCACATTCCTTTGTATTCCTTTCCTCGTTATAAGCTCTCAATCGGCAAGATCGGTGACAATGTATTTTATGAATGAAAAAAGTGCAAATGCAGTCCATGCTTCTTTTGTGAAATTTCGATTAAAATTTTTTGTCACCCATTTTGACGAGTGAGCACTCGTTGGACGCGGAATAATGAGAGAAATATAAATGCAAAATATTTTTGACCTTATCTTGCTAGTTTCAAAAATATGCCACAAAAACTTTTCGTGTGCGGCCTGATTTCAGGTGGCCTTTCCTATGCAGTTTTTTTGCTTTATTTTAAAAACTAGACACTTATTTAGCAAAATTCCTCTTCACGTCGATTTATTTTAAAAACTAGACATTTATTTAGCAAAATTCCTCTTGACGTCGATTTGTATTCCTTTCCTCATTAAAATAAGCTCTCAATCGGCAAGTTCGGTGACAATGTATTTTATGAATGAAAAAAGTGCAAAGGCAGTCCATGCTTCTTTTGTGAAATTTCGATTAAAATTATTTGTCACCGATTATGACGAATGAGCACTCGTTGGACGAGGAATAATGAAAGAAGGATAACTGCAAATATTTTTGACCGAATCTTTCTAGTGTCAAAAATTTTCCACAAAAACTTTTCGTGTGCGGCCTGATTTCAGGTGGCCTTTCCTATGCATTTTTTTTGCTTTATTTTAAAAACTAGCCATTTATTTAGCAAAATTCCTCTTCACGTCGCTTTGTATTCCTTTCCTCGTTAAAATAAGCTCTCAATCTTCAAGATCGGTGACAATGTATTTTATGAATGAAAAAAGTGCAAAGGCAGTCCATGCTTCTTTTGTGAAATTTCGATTAAAATTATTTGTCACCGATTATGACGAATGAGCACTCGTTGGACGAGGAATAATGAGAGAAGGATAACTGCAAATATTTTTGACCGAATCTTTCTAGTGTCAAAAATTTTCCACAAAAACCTTTCGTGTGCGGCCTGATTTCAGGTGACCTTTCCTATGCAGTTTTTTGCTCCATTTTAAAA
Organism: Dioctria rufipes; assembly: GCA_963924295.1. Lineage (NCBI taxonomy): Eukaryota > Metazoa > Arthropoda > Insecta > Diptera > Asilidae > Dioctria > Dioctria rufipes. Next base: position 127,638,639 of record OZ002740.1, read on the forward strand.
ACTAGGCATTTATTTAGCAAAATTCCTCTTCACATCGCTTTGTATTCCTTTCCTCGTTAAAATAAGCTCTCAATCTTCAAGATCGGTGACAATGTATTTTATGAATGAAAAAAGTGGAAAGGCAGTCCATGCTTCTTTTGTGAAATTTCATTCCTAACTGGGAGCTGCTGGATCACTATTCGTCACTGGGAAAATTACTCCGAGTAACAGCATATATTAAACGTTTCATACACAATGCTCGCAATCGTACAGACAAGATAGCAGGTCAAATTACATCTTCCGAGATATTACAGTCTCTGTCGTTTTGGGTACAACATAGCCAACAACAGAGCTTCAGCTATGAAAAATGCATCTTAAGTAAAGGAAAACCTTTACCAAACTCCAGAAAGCTATCAAGTCTGAGCCCTTTTACCGACAGTAATGGAATTTTACGAGTTGGAGGCTGATTGCAACTCGTCGTGTTGCCATACGACCAAAAACATCCCATCATACTCTCAGCAGCATCAAAGCTATCGTCGCCCCTTTTAAGTGATGCACACCAGAAGACTTTACACGGCGGAATCCAACTTACGTTGTGATATCTCCGATTAAGATTCTGGATAATTAGCGCCAGAAGTAAAGTAAGGCTATATGTTAATAATTGTCCAATCTGCATAAGATATAGAGCTAAAATATCTTCACAGTTAATGGGAAGTCTGCCCTCTGAACGAATTACACCGTCTCATGCCTTTGAACATACTGGAGTGGACTATACTGGACCCATAAACGTAAGAACTACAAAAGGTCGTGGATACAAATCTTATAAAAGCTATATAGAACTGTTTATGTGCCTTGTCACGAAAGCTGTGCATATAGAAGTGGTCAGCGAAATGACCACAGACGCTTTCATAGCTGCCTATGATCGATTTGTGTCCCGAAGAGGCCTATGTACTCATTTATACAGTAATAACGGCACGAACTTTGTTGGAGCTGACAGAATATTGAAGTGTATGCATCATAGCTGCTTAAAACAACAGTGTGGGGAGATTGCAGAACAACTATTGACAAAAGGGACTGAATGGCATTTTATACCTCCTTCAGCACCACACTTCGGCGGTCTTTGGGAGGCAGGTGTAAAGTCAATTAAGCACCACCTGCGTCGTACAATTGGGAACCATACCCTTACGTATGAGGAACTATCCACCCTATTATCAAAAATAGAAGCATGCCTAAATTCTAGGCCACTTTATCCACTGTCCAACGATCCAGACGACTCATCTGCGCTAACTCCTGGACATTTTTTAATTGGGAAACCGCTTCTCAGTATTCCTCGACCCAGTATTATAAACGAATCACCTAATCTACTTGCAAGATGGAAATTAGTGCAAAGAATGTATGAAGGCATTTGGAAGATATGGTCAAGAGATTATCTCCACTGCTTACAACAAAGGTATAAATGGCGAAATCCTTTCGAAAACCTAAAAATAGGAGATCTAGTTCTTGTTCGAGATGAAAGGTGTCCACCATCAGTTTGGTTACTTGGTCGTATCCTCCAACTTCATACTGGTCCCGATGGTCTAGCACGTGTTGCTACAGTCAAATGCAAGAATTCTACTATTCGTCGACCTATCGTGAAACTCGTCGTTCTACCAGTCAATGGAACAACACTATCATAGTATGGTAGTATCCATCAGATTTATCACATCATCTTTTGATTCATCATTTGAATATTTCATGACGGGCGGATATAATATTCGTTGTATCGCGTACCAACGAGGCGGGCGGAATGTTTGGTAACCAAATATGAACTGTAACTCAGCATGCTATGCTTTCAATCTAGTTACTTATAATCAATCAACTGTCAAGATTTTGTTCATTCACTTTTGTTTTTGTTTTTTTTTTTCATTAGAATTGGTGTGTAAGCTAGACCACAAAATTGTTTTAATAAATTACTTGCATTAATCCCAGTCAGCGCATTTTAATCAGTTTCAGCTCGAGCTCAACTTTTATCCTGAATTCGTCTGTTCCTGGCTGCCACAGAATGCCTAAGTTTTGAGATGACTATCTTCATCAATAGTGCGGAATAACGTCCATTCTTTATCCTCGTTTGGAATCTCATCAAGTAAGGAGGGTGCATTCGTTGACCATTTTTTTAAGGTGAATCCTCCTGATGCTAATAGCTTTATCAGCTCGCATTGAATAGCGGACTTTATACTCTCTGCTCCAAAGAACGCATCATCCACAAAAAAATTGTTGAGCAATATGTTTGAGGCGATAGGAAATTGCTGTATACCATCGATTGCGAGCTGCACTGGCTAAGCCGTAGGTGACAGTTGTCAGTCTAAATTCTTGAATTGACTCATCTGTACTCTTTCTCCAAAGTATTCGCTGCAGATCTTGATGTATTTTATCTACTTTGATTTGCCTGTACATTTTTTGTATGTCGGCATAAAGAACGAATTGATGTTTTCTCCAATTAAACAGTATCGCACCCAGATCTTGTTGAAGCTTAGGACCAACACATTGGAAAGCGTTGAGAGATGCACATTTTGAATTTTGTTGAGACCCATTGAATACCACGCGTAGCTTAGTCGTAGAGCTTTCCTCCTTTAATACTCCATGGTGTGGTAAATAACATACGTTTTCTGTCTTCAATACTTCCTCTTTCGGTATTGGTTGCATATGTCCCAATTGAAGATAATCTTGCATGAAAGCCATGTATCTTTCTCGATATATCGGATTATATCTAAACCGTTTTTCAATCTGGTATAATGATCTCATTGAAGCCTTGCGCGTGTCGCTAAGGTGCATTGATACGTAATCAATTGCTTAGTTCCATAATCACTTGGAAGCGAATATTGAATTGTTTTAAGCGAAATTGGGCCACTTAGAACCCATCCCAAGATAGTTTGTTGTGCAATGGGTTCCCCACGTTTTGTTTTATGGAGACCATTCAGAATAATTTCGTTGTAATAATCTGCTCCGATTAAGACATCAATCGAGGATGGTTCATAGAACCTCGGATCTGCAAGCGTCAGACCTTTAACATGAGACCAAGATAGCTTCATAGAGAGTTTTCGGGAGGGTATCTGTCTAGGTTTGTTAGGCAGTACATATGCATCAATGGTTATTGATACATTTGCATCGTAATGAGATAGTATATCATATAAAACACATTTATTAGCTGTCTTCGACACTTCCCCGCCTATTCCAATTATTGGCATGACGGTAGTCTCATAAGGCAGCTTCAAGTCCTTTGCCAAGGCAGAAGTAATAAATGATGACTCTAACGCTTGATCTATCAGAGCACGAGCCCTGACAGTCTTTCCATTAGGTCCCCGTACAAATATTTGAGCAGTTGCGAGAAGCACCTGTTTAAAAGAAGAATCTTCTTTAGCGACATGCGAGGAAGTAATAGGAGCGTTACTTGTATTATTTCTGACATGCTCTGAAGTTTCTGCTTGCATAATTCTAAAATCCTTAGAGCCAATAGAACCCATTTTGTCAAGATGTAACAATGTGTGATGACTACTGTCACATATTTTGCACTTATGTTGAGTAGGACACTGTTGACTGGAGTGATCTCGCTTCATGCAGTTAAAACAAAGCTTCTCTTTTGAGACGAAAACACATCTCTGAGCAATGGACAATCTCCGAAACGTAGAGCAAAACATCATTATATGATTTCCCTTACAATAAACACATCTTCCTGATGAAATGGCATGATGAGCCCTAACGTGAGTTACCGCACTACGACGGGGAGTAGCTTCTCTGCTCTGAAGATCTACGGAACTATCTATTACTTCTAACGTTTGAGGACGACTTTCTAAAAATTCTCGCAAAGTTTCGAATTTGGGAACAGAAGTTACATTATTGACTGATTTTTCCCATTTTTTACGCAGGATTGCATCCAACTTTTCAGCAATGGTGAATACAAGCCAATCATCCCAACTATGGAGAGGTCTCCCTAAGTTCTCTAGTGCTCTAATTGCTTCTGTCGCACCAATCAATAATCCCTTAATAGAAGTGGTTGATTCCTTAGTGATACCAGGCAATCTAGTTAATTGATTTAAATATGTATTAACCAGGATACGTTCGTTGTGGAAGCGTTTGTTCAGAAACTGCCATGCACCGGTATAATTGGTTTCAGTTACCATGACATTGCGTAATAATTGTTCAGCTTCCCCGATAAGATTACTTTTTAAGTAATATAAACGTTGTACATCCGTCAAACTACTGTTGTCATGAATAAGAGTTTTAAACATGTCTCTAAAAGAGGGCCATTCAGCGAAGTTGCCATTGAATTCTGGAACTCGAATGCGTGGAAGTTGTATTGACTCAGAAACTGTCACTTGTTGCGTTGTAGGACTAAGATCAATTTCACTGCTCTTGGTTTTAAATTTCTGTCGACGTTCCTGAATACAGACCAATGCATCTATATATGCACATTCAATTGTCTCGTACTTGCTGTCTGTGAAGAATGCGTGCTCCAATACTTTGGGATCTTTTAATGATAGTATATCATTGTGTAAATTTCCGAAACTGGTCTAGTATCTATTTAATAGATCTTCACGTGCTGATAAAAAGCAATTGCTTTGTTTATCCTTTCCAGTTTTGTCCGTGTTTTCGATAAACCTTGCGATAAGCCTCGCTTGAAACTCAAGTTTCTCGACGAAGTCCGACATTGCGCTTTCCTTAAGGATATATAGGCACTATTTCAGCTATTGGTTAGACAATGCCATTCACAGCCGTGTACTTCTCCGAAAGTACGGACGATGTAGTTGCTTAGACCGACAATTTAGCTACATTATTTTAACGATTGTATCACTTTAATCCCTTATCCGGCTCGAAGGACCAAAATGTTTCGAGCTGAAACTGATTAAAATGCGCTGACTGGGATTAATGCAAGTAATTTATTAAAACAATTTTGTGGTCTAGCTTACACACCAATTCTAATGAAAAAAAAACAAAAACAAAAGTGAGTGAACAAAATCTTGGCAGTTGATTGATTATAAGTAACTAGATTGAAAGCATAGCATGCTGAGTTACAGTTCATATTTGGTTACCAAACAGTTGCTAACTTTTTAAAATTATTACGATGTTTTGCAATTGTTCGGAATTTTTTTCTAAATTATTAAGATTTTTTTCCAATTGTTCCGAACGTTTTTCCTATTGTTCCGAATTTTTTGCAATTATGACGATTTTTTTTGTTTTAATTTTGTGAATTTCTTTCCAATTGTTCCGAATTTTATTCAAATTGTTACGTTTTTTTCAATTCTTTCAGATCTTTTTGCAATTGTTACGGTATTTTTTTAATTTTGTGGATGTTCTTCCAATTGTTCCGAATTTTTTTCAATTGTTCCGAAAGTTTGTTTCAATTATTGCGATTTTTTTAATTTTTTCGATTTTTTAAGCATTTTTATGATTTTTTTTCTAATTATTCTGAATTTTTTCCTACTTTTCCGAATAATTTTTTAGTTTTTCGGGGTGTTTTCCAATTTCTCCAAGTTTTTTCCGAATTGTCCGAATAATTTTCCAAATATTCCAGATGTTTTCCTAATTTTTCCCGAATTTTCCGAATAATTCTCCAAATTTTCCAATTTTTTTCCGAATTTTCCAAATACTTTTCAAAATATTCCGAATAATTTTCCAAATTTTCCGAATAAGTTTCCGGATGTTTTCCGAATTTTCCGAACACTTTTCCAAATTTGCCGAATAACTTTTCCAATTTTCCGGATGTTTTCCAATTTTTCCGAATTTTTCCTAATTATTCCGAATTCTCTCCGAATAATTTTCAAATTTTTCCGTATTTTCCGAATAATATTCCAAATTTTCCGGATGTTTTCCGAATTTTTCCCGAATTTTCCGAATAATTTTCCAATTTTTCCGATGTTTTCCGCATTTTCCCGAATTTTCCGAACACTTTTCCAAATTTGCCGAATAATTTTTCCAATTTTCCGGATGTTTTCCAATTGTTCCGAATTTTCCTAATTATTCCGAATTCTTCCCGAATAATTTTCCAATTTTTCCGAATTTTCCGAATAATTTTCCAAATTTTCCGGATATTTTCCGAATTTTCACGAATTTTCCGAATAATTTTCCAATTTTTCCGGATGTTTTCCAACTTTTCCGAATTTTTCTAATTATTCCGAACTTTTCCGAATTTTCCTGGATGTTTTCCAATTCCAACTCTCCACATACATTTGTTTTTCTTCACACCGAAAAGGAACTCTTGCCATATAAATTATATCATTCAGATCAAACCAAAATGATCTAATCAGCTATGTATGTATATAAAAAAAAAAAAAAATTTACTAATTTATTGAAACGAGAGTAGGTATATATGTACCACACCCCGTCGCAAGTTTCTACCAACCACACAATCTAATCTTCCTTCCAACTCCCCATATAAATTTTTATCCATATCGCTATTTCAAGATCTTCCCATATAAATTAATTTCTATACGGCAGTGCAGTATGTCTATACATACCTCACCCCGTCGCCAGTTTCTTATACCTTAACCTAAAATCTTTGCCTGTCTTCAATCCATTTTGATTCCATACCAGAGAATATCTCAAATCGTCACGAAAATGATCTATAAGCTTGACGATTTCTAAAAAACAACGCGGATTAAAAGATGCACCATAATGGGATCTACTTAAATACAAAGTTTGGTAAAGAAGTGTTTTTTTAAGTTACCCCCTCCATTTTCGAAATTCGAAATCGAAAGGTATCCTATGGAACGCTGCATTAAGTTTTGAATCCATTGGTATAAAAATCATAGCTCTCATTTAAAAACTGTAGGAGGAGATAGGTTGCTACGAAAACACAAAGTCCGTTCGGATGCTTGCTACGCTGCGCCTAGGATTGGGATGGGTGTGACGCTTGCCCATGGATGGGGGGATGGGCTAGCTATCATTTGAGTACAAATATAATATATATAAATATAGCCATAGGTACATAGGTACAAATATATATTTATATAAATATAGACATAGGTACAAAGGTACTATATATATAGATATATATATATATAAATATAAATATACAGGGTGTCCCGGACTAATGCTGCAACATTTTGCCAAATGATTCCTCTCGTCCAGACAAGCAAAAAATTGTATGGCAGGGGGTGGGGCAAAATGTCACCCTACCGACTTACAGGGTGATTAGTAAAATATGCTCTTTTTTCACTAAACACCCTATATCTTAAAAAGTACAGGGTGTACGGTCACAGTTAAGGGCACACTGTATGCAGAACTTCATGGCCTTTCCAACGACAGCTCAACCAGCCCCGTACAGCTCTCCCCTCAGAAGTTATAAAAGTCTAAACTAAAAATTTCGGATTTTCTTTCCTTTTTTTTACTTTGACCTCTATTATTTTTGCAAAAAGGTCATTAACATAACCTTTTTTTATAAAAACTGTAAACTGTGGAGCCTCCCGTTTAAGTTCACCTATTACACCCAATGTGCTATCTGAAGCCCTTTAAGAGCTATTAGCTCTAAACTTATTCTCAAACCTATTTTCAAACCGATTCTCAACAATAATTTGTTCCCTTAGCATGTCATTTTAAAAAATATCGTCTAATTTCGGTGTGACCGGAATAGGTTATGAGTTAATAACTCTTTAACGGATACAGATAGCACATAGGGTATAATAGGTCAAATTAAAGAGGAGGCTCCACAGTTTACAGTTTTTTTAAAAAAAGGTTATGTTAATGACCTTTTTGCAAAAATAATAGAGGTCAAATTAAAAAAAAGGAAAGAAAATCCGAAATTTTTAGTTTAGACTTTTATAACTTCTGAGGGGAGAGCTGTACGGGGCTGGTTGAGCTGTCGTTGGAAAGGCCATGAAGTTCTGCATACAGTGTGCCCTTAACTGTGACCGTACACCCTGTACTTTTTAAGATATAGGGTGTTTAGTGAAAAAAGAGCATATTTTACTAATCACCCTGTAAGTCGGTAGGGTGACATTTTGCCCCACCCCCTGCCATACAATTTTTTGCTTGTCTGGACGAGAGGAATCATTTGGCAAAATGTTGCAGCATTAGTCCGGGACACCCTGTAGACATAGGTATAAATATATATAGATATATATATATATATAAATATAAATATAGACATAGGTACATAGGTACAAATATACATATATATATATATAAAAATAAATATCGACATAGGGTCAATTATATATATAAATATATATAAATATAAATATCGACATAGGTACAAATATATATATATTTACATAAATATAAATATAGACAAAGCTATGTACGTACAGACAGTTAATGAGTAAATAAAATAAAAGTATTTAAAAGTCGATATTGATTAAAATCGGTAAAAAATTGCATCTAAATTTTGTCATCTAATCGTGAGTCTTATTAGTTCATCAATACGGCACAATAATAATAGCTAAAAAAATAGGTTTTGGTTTGGTCGATGCAAGTGGCATACCGCAATGTTTTTTGCTGGATATCTTCCCGTTGACAGTTTCTTCGCTCAGAAATTATTCTTCCACTCTTATAGAAAAAATTAAAAAAATGCAAAAATTGAAAAAAAATGTCTTAAAAATTATAAAAAATTGTCGGTAAAATTGCAAAAAAAAAACAAAAAACATTGGCGGGAAAAAAAATTGGCGGAAAAATTAAAAAAAAAATGGCGGGAAAATTAAAAAAAAATTGGCAGGAAAATTAAAAAAAAAATTGGCAGGAAAATTAAAAAAAATGGCGGGAAAATTGCAAAGAAAAAAAGTTCGAAAAATAAATCATTAAGATTTAAAAAAAAATTGTTAAGATTGTAAAAAAATCGTTAAGATTGAAAAAGTTCTAAAATGAAATTGAAAAAATTGCAAAAAAGTTCTTAAGGTTGCAGAAAGTTCGAAAAATGAATCGTAAAAATTGCGAAAAATCGTTAAGGTTGCAAAAAGTTCAAAAAATCAATCGTTAAGGTTGTAAAAAAGTCGTGAATATTGTAAAAAATCATTGAGATTGTAAAAGCTTCGCAACATAACTCGTAAAAATTGCAAAGAAATCGTTAAAGTTGCAAAAACTTCGACAAATAAGTCGTTGAGATTGGAAAAAAATCGTGAAGATTGCTAAAAGTTCGCAAAATAATCTTAAAAATGGGAAAGAAATGTGCAAGAATTGCCAAAAATTGCGTTTGTGTGTGTGTGTGTTGTCTAGTGCGTTTTTCGCTATTTCTAATTTTTTTCTTAAAATGCTAAAATTTTGTGTTTTCCAATTGTTCCGAATTTTTTCCAATTGTTCCGAATTTTTTCAATTTTCCCAATATTTCTCAATTGTTCCGAATTTTTTTAATTTTTTCCGAATATTTTTCTAATTGTTCCGAATTTTTTTAATTTTTTTCGAATATTTTTCCAATTTTTCAGAATTTTTTCCAATTGTCCCGAATTTTTTCGAATTGTTCCGATTTTTTTTTAATTGTTCCGAAATTTTGTCCAATTGTTCCGAATTTTTTCCAATATTTTTCCAATTGTTCCGAAATTTTTTCCGAATATGTTTCTAATTGTTCCGAATTTTTCCGAATATTTTCCCAATTGTTCCGAATTTTTTCTAATATTTTTCCAATTGTTCCGAATTTTTTCCAATTGACCCGAATTTTTTCGAATAGTTCCGATTTTTTTTAAATTGTTCCGAATTTTTTCCAATTGTTCCGAATATTTTCCAATTGTTCCGAATTTTTTTCAAATTGTTCCGATGTTGTTCCAATTTTCCGAGTTTTTTCCAATTTTTCCGAATAATTTTCCAATTGTTCCGATTTTTTTCCAATGTTTCCGGATTTTTTTAAAATTGTTCCGAATTTTTTCCCAATTGTTCGGATTTTTTTCTTCAATTTCTCCGAAGTTTTTCCAATTGTTCCGAATTTTTCCAAATTTTTCGAACTTTTTCCAATTGTTCCGATTTTTTTCAAATTATTACGATATTTTTCAATTGTTCCGGATCTTTTTCCAATTGTTCCGAACGTTTTTCTAATTGTTCCGGACTTTTTTCAATTATTACGATTTTTTTTTAAATTTGTGGATTTTTTTGCAATTGTTGCGAACTTTTTAAAATTATTACGATGTTTTGCAATTGTTCGGAACTTTTTTCTAAATTATTAACATTTTTTCCAATTATTCCGAACGTTTTTCCAATTTTTGCGAATTTTTTGCAATTATGACGATTTTTTTGTTTTAATTTTGTGGATTTCTTTCCAATTGTTCCGAGTTTTATTCAAATTGTTACGATTTTTTTTCAATTGTTTCAGATATTTTTGCAATTGTTACGTTATTTTTTAATTTTGTGGATGTTCTTCCAACTGTTCGGATTTTTTTTCAATTGTTCCGAAAGTTTGTTTTAATTATAGCAATTTTTTTTAATTTTTTCGATTTTTTAAACAATTTTATGATTTTTTTTCTAATTATTCTTAATTTTTTCCTAATTTTCCGAATAATTTTCTAACTTTTCGGGATGCTTTCCAATTTTTCCAAGCTTTTCCGAATTTTCCGAATAATTATGCAAATTTTCCAGACGTTTTCCGAATTTTTCCCCAATTTTCCGAATAATTCTTCAAATTTTCCGATTTTTCCCGAATTTTACAAATACTTTTCAAAATCTTCCGAGTAATTTTCCAAATTTTCCGGATGTTTTCCAATTCTTCTGAACTTTTCCTAATTATTCCGAATTCTTCCCGAATAATTTTCCAGTTTTTCCGAATTTTCCGAACTTTCCGAATAGTTTTCCAAATTTTCCGGATGATTTCCAATTTTTCCGAATGCTTTCCAAATCTCCCGAATAATTTTTCAAAGTTTCCGAATAATTTTCAAATTTTTCCGGATGGTTTCCAAATTTCCCGAATAATTTTCCGGATGTTTTCCAACTTTTCCGAATTTTCCTGGATGTTTTCCAATTCCAACTGTCAACATGCATTTGCTTTTCTTCACACCGAAAAAGAACTCTTCCCATATAAATTATATCATTCAGATCAAACCAAAATTATCTAATCAGCTATGTATGTATATAAAAAAAAACCAAATATTTTATTAATTTATTGAAACGACAGTAGGTATATATGTACCACACCCCGTCGCAAGTTTCTACCAACCACACAATCTAATCTTCCTTCCAACTCCCCATATAAATTTTTATCCATATCGCTATTTCAAGATCTTCCCATATAAATTAATTTCTATACGGCAGTGCAGTATGTCTATACATACCTCACCCCGTCGCCAGTTTCTTATACCTTAACCTAAAATCTTTGCCTGTCTTCAATGCATTTTGGTACCATACCAGAGAATATCTCGAATCGTCACCAAAATTATCTATAAGCTTGACGATTTCTAAAAAAAAATTTTTTCAAATTATTACGATTTTTTTCAATTGTTCCGGATTTTTTCCAATTGTTCCGAACGTTTTTCTAATTGTGCTAATTATTACAATTTTTTTTTAATTTTGTGGATTTTTTTGCAATTGTTGCGAACTTTTTAAAATTATTACGATGTTTTGCAACTGTTCGGAATTTTTTTCTAAATTATTAAGATTTTTTCCCAATTGTTCCGAACGTTTTTCATATTGTTCCGAATTTTTTGCAATTATGACGATTTTTGTTTTTTTAATTTTGTATATTTCTTTCCAATTGTGCCGATTTTATTCAAATTGTTACGATTTTTTGTCAATTGTTTCAGATCTTTTTGCAATTGTTACGTTATTTTTTTAATTTTGTGGATGTTCTTCTAATTGTTCCGAAAGTTTGTTTCAATTATTGCGATTTGTTTAATTTTTTCGATTTTTTAAGCACTTCTATAATTTTATTTCTAATTATTCTGAATTTTTTCCTAATTTTCCGAATAATTTTCTAATTTTTCGGGATGTTTTCCAATTTTTCCGACGTTTTCCGAATTTTCCAGAATTTTCCGAACACTTTTCCATGTTGTATAAAAAAAAAAAAAAATGTTAATTTATTGCAACGACAGTAGGTATATATGTACCACACCCCGTCGCAAGTTTCTACCAACCACACAATCTAATCTTCCTTCCAACTCCCCATATAAATTTTTATCCATATCGCTATTTCAAGATCTTCCCATATAAATTAATTTCTATACATACCTCAACCCGTCGCCAGTTAATTTTACCTTAACCTAAAATCTTTGCCTGTCTTCAATCCATTTTGATTCCATACCAGAGAATATCTCAAATCGTCACGAAAATAATCTATAAGCTTGACGATTTCTAAAAAAAAACCCGGATTAAAAGATGCACCATAATGGGATCTACTTAAATACAAAGTTTGGTAAAGAAGTGTTTTTTCGAAGTTACCCCCTCCATTTTCGAAATTCGAAATCGAAAAGTATCCTATGGAACGCTCCATTAAGTTTTGAATCCATTGGTATAAAAATCATAGCTCTCGTTTAAAAACTGTAGGAGGAGATAGGTTGCTACGAAAACACAAAGTCCGTTAAGATGCTTGCTACGCTGCGCCTAGGAGTGGGGATGGGTGTGACGCTTGCCCATGGATAGGGGCGAGGGGCTAGCTATTATTTGAGTACAAATATAATATATATAAATATAAATATAGCCATAGGTACATAGGTACAAATATATATTTATATAAATATAGACATAGGTACTAATATATATAGATATATATATATATACATATAAATATAGGCATAGGTACAAATATATATAGATATATATATATATATATAAATGTAGACATAGGTACATAAGAACAAATATATATATATATATATAAATATAAATATCGACATAGGTACAATTATAGATATAAATATATATAAATATAAATATCGACATAGGTACAAATATATATATATATTTGTATAAATATAAATATAGACAAAGCTATGTACGTACAGACAGTAAATGAGTAAATAAAAATAAAATAACAGTTTTTATAAGTCGATATTGATTAAAATCGGTAAAAAATTGCATCTAAATTTTGTCGTCTAATCGTGAGTCTTATTAGTACATCAATACGGCACAATAATAATAGCTAAAAAAAGAAGATTTGGTTGGGTCGATGCAAGTGGCATACCGCAATGGTTTTTGCTGGATACCTTCCTGTTGACAGTTTCTTCGCTCAGAAATTATTCTTCCACGCTTATAGAAAAAATAAAAAAAAAAAATGAAAAAATTGAAAAAAAATGTCTTAAAAATTATAAAAAAATTGTGGGGAAAATGGCAAAAAAAAATGGCGGGAAAATTTAAAAAAATTGGCGGGAAAATTAAAAAAAAATTGGCAGGAAAATTAAGAAAAAATTAGCGGGAAAATTGCAAAGAAATAAGTTCGAAAAATAAATCATTAAGATTTAAAAAAAAATCGTGAAGATTGCTAAAAGTTCGCAAAATAATCTTTAAAAATGGGAAAGAAATTTGCAAAAATTGCCAAAAATTGCGTTTGTGTGTGTGTGTTGTCTAGTGCGTTTGTCGCTATTTCTATTTTTTTCTTAAAATGCTAAAATTTTGTGTTTTCCAATTGTTCCGAATTTTTTGCAATTATGACGATTTTTTTTTAATTTTGTGGATTTCTTTCCAATTGTTACGAATTTTATTCAAATTGCTACGATTTTTTTTTAATTGTTTCAGATCTTTTTGCAATTGTTACGTTATTTTTTTAATTTTGTGGATGTTCTTCCAATTGTTCCGAATTTTTTTCAATTGTTCCGAAAGTTTGTTTTAATTATTGCAATTTTTTAATTTTTTCGATTCTTTTAGCTTTTTATGATTTTTTTTTAATTATTCTGAATTTTTTCCTAATTTTCCGAATAATTTTCTAACTTTTCGGGATGTTTTCCAATTTTTCCAAGTTTTTTCCGAATTTTCCGAATAATTTTCCAAATTTTCCGGATGTTTTCCAATTTTTCCGAATAATTTTCCAAATTTTCCGAATAAGTTTCCGGATGTTTTCCCAATTTTCCGAACACTTTTCCAAATTTGCCGAATAATTTTTCCAATTTTCCGGATGTTTTGCAATTGAATTTTTCCTAATTATTCCGAATTCTTCCCGAATAATTTTCCAATTTTTCAGAAATTTCCGAATAATTTTCCAAATTTTCCAGATGTTTTCCGAATTTTTCCCGAATTTTCCGAATAATTTTCCAAATTTTCCGGATGATTTCCAATTTTTCCGAATGCTTTCCATATCTCCCGAATAATTTTTCAAAGTTTCCGAATAATTTTCAAATTTTTCCGGATGGTTTCCAAATTTCCCGAATAATTTTCCGGATGTTTTCCAACTTTTCCGAATTTTCCTGGATGTTTTCCAATTCCAACTCTCAACATACATTTGTTTTTCTTCACACCGAAAAAGAACTCTTCCCATATAAATTATATCATTCAGATCAAACCAAAATTATCTAATCAGCTATGTATGTATGTATATAAAAAAAAACAAAATATTTTATTAATTTATTGAAACGACAGTAGGTATATGTGTACCACACCCCGTCGCAAGTTTCTACCAACCACACAATCTAATCTTCCTTCCAACTCCCCATTTTATCTACTTTGATTTGCCTGTACATTTTTTGTATGTCGGCATAAAGAACGAATTGATGTTTTCTCCAATTAAACAGTATCGCACCCAGATCTTGTTGAAGCTTAGGACCAACACATTGGAAAGCGTTGAGAGATGCACATTTTGAATTTTGTTGAGACCCATTGAATACCACGCGTAGCTTAGTCGTAGAGCTTTCCTCCTTTAATACTCCATGGTGTGGTAAATAACATACGTTTTCTGTCTTCAATACTTCCTCTTTCGGTATTGGTTGCATATGTCCCAATTGAAGATAATCTTGCATGAAAGCCATGTATCTTTCTCGATATATCGGATTATATCTAAACCGTTTTTCAATCTGGTATAATGATCTCCTTGAAGCCTTGCGCGTGTCGCTAAGGTCAATAAGAAGACTTAAAAAATTCTTCACACAATTTATCTTCAGCAGATAGCGATAAGATTTGATCCACTTCTTCAATTTCCCAGAATCGTTGGAGCTGTGCATTGATACTTTCTCCAATCTGGCTATGGAGCGTAATCAATTGCTTAGTTCCATGATCACTTGGAAGCGAATATTGAATTGTTTTAAGCGAAATTGGGCCACTTAGAACCCATCCCAAGATAGTTTGTTGTGCAATGGGTTCCCCACGTTTTGTTTTATGGAGACCAGAATAATTTCGTTGTAATAATCTGCTCCGATTAAGACATCAATCGAGGATGGATCATAGAACCTCGGATCTGCAAGCGTCAGACCTTTAACATGAGACCAAGTTAGCTTCATAGAGAGTTTTCGGGAGGGTATCTGTCTAGGTTTGTTAGGCAGTACATATGCATCAATGGTTATTGATACATTTGCATCGTAATGAGATAGTATATCAAATAAAACACATTTATTAGCTGTCTTCGACACTTCCCCGCCTATTCCAATTATTGGCATGACGGTAGTCTCATAAGGCAGCTTCAAGTCCTTTGCCAAGGCAGAAGTAATAAATGATGACTCTAACGCTTGATCTATCAGAGCACGAGCCCTGACAGTCTTTCCATTAGGTCCCCGTACAAATATTTGAGCAGTTGCGAGAAGCACCTGTTTAAAAGAAGAATCTTCTTTAGCGACATGCGAGGAAGTAATAGGAGCGTTACTTGTATTATTTCTGACATGCTCTGAAGTTTCTGCTTGCATAATTCTAAAATCCTTAGAGCCAATAGAACCCATTTTGTCAAGATGTAACAATGTGTGATGACTACTGTCACATATTTTGCACTTATGTTGAGTAGGACACTGTTGACTGGAGTGATCTCGCTTCATGCAGTTAAAACAAAGCTTCTCTTTTGAGACGAAAACACATCTCTGAGCAATGGACAATCTCCGAAACGTAGAGCAAAACATCATTATATGATTTCCCTTACAATAAACACATCTTCCTGATGAAATGGCATGATGAGCCCTAACGTGAGTTACCGCACTACGACGGGGAGTAGCTTCTCTGCTCTGAAGGTCAACGGAACTATCTATTACTTCTAACGTTTGAGGACGACTTTCTAAAAATTCTCGCAAAGTTTCGAATTTGGGAACAGAAGTTACATTATTGACTGATTTTTCCCATTTTTTACGCAGGATTGCATCCAACTTTTCAGCAATGGTGAATACAAGCCAATCATCCCAACTATGGAGAGGTCTCAATAAGTTCTCTAGTGCTCTAATTGCTTCTGTCGCACCAATCAATAATCCCTTAATAGAAGTGGCTGATTCCTTAGTGATACCAGGCAATCTAGTTAATTGATTTAAATATGTATTAACCAGGATACGTTCGTTGTGGAAGCGTTTGTTCAGAAACTGCCATGCACCGGTATAATTGGTTTCAGTTACCATGACATTGCGTAATAATTGTTCAGCTTCCCCGATAAGATTACTTTTTAAGTAATATAAACGTTGTACATCCGTCAAACTACTGTTGTCATGAATAAGAGTTTTAAACATGTCTCTAAAAGAGGGCCATTCAGCGAAGTTGCCATTGAATTCTGGAACTCGAATGCGTGGAAGTTGTATTGACTCAGAAACTGTCACTTGTTGCGTTGTAGGACTAAGATCAATTTCACTGCTCTTGGTTTTAAATTTCTGTCGACGTTCCTGAATACAGACCAATGCATCTATATATGCACATTCAATTGTCTCGTACTTGCTGTCTGTGAAGAATGCGTGCTCCAATACTTTGGCATCTTTTAATGATAGTATATCATTGTGTAAATTTCCGAAACTGGTCTAGTATCTATTTAATAGATCTTCACGTGCTGATAAAAAGCAATTGCTTTGTTTATCCTTTCCAGTTTTGTCCGTGTTTTCGATAAACCTTGCGATAAGCCTCGCTTGAAACTCAAGTTTCTCGACGAAGTCCGACATTGCGCTTTCCTTAAGGATATATAGGCACTATTTCAGCTATTGGTTAGACAATGCCATTCACAGCCGTGTACTTCTCCGAAAGTACGGACGATGTAGTTGCTTAGACCGACAATTTAGCTACATTATTTTAACGATTGTATCACTTTAATCCCTTATCCGGCTCGAAGGACCAAAATGTTTCGAGCTGAAACTGATTAAAATGCGCTGACTGGGATTAATGCAAGAAATTTATTAAAACAATTTTGTGGTCTAGCTTACACACCAATTCTAATGAAAAAAAAACAAAAACAAAAGTGAGTGAACAAAATCTTGGCAGTTGATTGATTATAAGTAACTAGATTGAAAGCATAGCATGCTGACTTACAGTTCATATTTGGTTACCAAACAGTTGCTAACTTTTTTAAATTATTACGATGTTTTGCAATTGTTCGGAATTTTTTTCTAAATTATTAAGATTTTTTTCCAATTGTTCCGAATTTTTTGCAATTATGACGTTTTTTTTGTTTTAATTTTGTGAATTTCTTTCCAATTGTTCCGAATTTTATTCAAATTGTTACGTTTTTTTCAATTCTTTCAGATCTTTTTGCAATTGTTACGGTATTTTTTTAATTTTGTGGATGTTCTTCCAATTGTTCCGAATTTTTTTCAATTGTTCCGAAAGTTTGTTTCAATTATTGCGATTTTTTTAATTTTTTCGATTTTTTAAGCATTTTTATGATTTTTTTTCTAATTATTCTGAATTTTTTCCTACTTTTCCGAATAATTTTTTAGTTTTCGGGGTGTTTTCCAATTTCTCCAAGTTTTTTCCGAATTGTCCGAATAATTTTCCAAATATTCCAGATGTTTTCCTAATTTTTCCCGAATTTTCCGAATAATTCTCCAAATTTTCCGATTTTTTTCCGAATTTTCCAAATACTTTTCAAAATATTCCGAATAATTTTCCAAATTTTCCGAATAAGTTTCCGGATGTTTTCCGAATTTTCCGAACACTTTTCCAAATTTGCCGAATAACTTTTCCAATTTTCCGGATGTTTTCCAATTTTTCCGAATTTTTCCTAATTATTCCGAATTCTCTCCGAATAATTTTCAAATTTTTCCGTATTTTCCGAATAATATTCCAAATTTTCCGGATGTTTTCCGAATTTTTCCCGAATTTTCCGAATAATTTTCCAATTTTTCCGATGTTTTCCGCATTTTCCCGAATTTTCCGAACACTTTTCCAAATTTGCCGAATAATTTTTCCAATTTTCCGGATGCTTTCCAATTGTTCCGAATTTTCCTAATTATTCCGAATTCTTCCCGAATAATTTTCCAATTTTTCCGAATTTTCCGAATAATTTTCCAATTTTTCCGGATGTTTTCCAACTTTTCATCGATGCTTTTCGCATAAAATCAAAGTCTTCCGCACAGCATGGCCCAATTGTTGTGCGCTTTTCTGGACACACAGAGCAGCGTGCTTTCTTATCCGCCTTCCACAGCTGTAAGAGCGTTCTTCTTTCTCAGCTTGAGGGCTTTTGTACTGCGAGCGCTATCTATGCTAATGAAAGTTTGACGGCAACAAATAATTCTCTTCTTCGGGAAGCTCTTAAAATACGTAGATTGGGGAAAATTCACTCTGCTACTACGAGGAATGGACTGCTGTACATCAGGAAAGAGAAGGATGGCCCTCTGATAAAAATTTTAAGTTTAGAGCAATTGCATGCCACTTGTAGTTAACCGTTTTCCCCTCAGCAACGATGGAGCCGGTGTGTATAATGTTTTTGAGATAATTGAACTTCTATTTTGCGTTATTCTGAAATTTTTTTTTTTTTTTTCTTTCTGTTTCTTCTCTTTTCTTTAATTTTACAATTAAAAATGTCTTTAATTTTATTTGATTTCTATCGCAGCGTAGCTTATGAATTATTTAGTTATTCCTTTTCTTTTGTGATAAACAGAGATTATATGACTTCCGTGTCTGTGGATAAGTGCATTGACAGCTACCGAAGTACAAATAAGTATGAGTACACATAGCTTTTCGGGTCTGGACAGGGTGAGAACTTTGCTTAAAATTTTTTGTAGTCGTACAAGTGGGTTAAACATCTGTTCGCTAAATGCTAGAAGCATTAAAAACAAAATCGATGAATTTCGCGAGATTTTTTCCGGCTCTGATATTCATGCGATTTTGGTATGTGAGACGTGGTTAAATAAAAATATACCCTCTTCTTTGCTAAAAATTCCCGGCTACAATTTATATCGTAATGACCGTACATCTCGTATTGGAGGAGGTGTGGCGATCTTTGTTAGGGATTGTTTGAAGGCTAAATCAATTTCTTTTTCGGTGGATGATGAAATAGAATTTATATGTGTTGAAGTTTCCACTGGAATAGAAAAATGTGTGTTGTCTACTGTTTACTGTCCTCCCAACCAGTTTAACGCTGATAATGCTAGGCAACTGGAAAACTGTTTATTTAACATAACACAACGCTATACAAATGTGATTGTGGGTGGAGATTTTAATGTAAATCTTCTTCGACGTGACCTGTTAGCTAACCAGTTTCTTCATCTTTTTCAGTCACTACATCTTAATACAGTGAACTCTCAACCAACCTACTTCAACACAACCAATCCGTCATTATTAGATTTATTTTTTGTTCCAGATTTAAGTAAAATATTTATGTTTAACCAGATTAGTCCACCCAGCACTTTGGATCATGACTTACTCTTTCTCAGCTATGACTTTTCTATGATTCTAGGGTCTCCTCAAAGCTTTTCATACAGGGATTACAATAATATTAATCTGGATGCCTTATTTGAAGAATGCCGACTGCTGCCCTGGTACGAGGTACTCAATCTTGCTCTGGCTGATGATCAGGTGGAGGTTTTCTCCACTCTTATCGCGTACTTATTTGAAAAATACGTCCCTTTGAGAGTGAGACTAATCCACAGAGTGGGGTGCCCGTGGTTTTCACCCGAAGTCTGTTCGCTTATTGCGGAGCGAGAATTCTTGTTCAAGCGATATAAGCGCCTCAAAACGAATGCTGCTCGACTAAACTATCTAGTTGCTCGTAATAGGGCCACGACAGCTATTCGGAATGCCAAACGCCAATTCTACAGCTCCAAGTTTAACACCGAACTTCAACCGAAAATTGTGTGGCGCAATCTACGGAACGCTGGAGTTTTTGGTGGGGATAGCGCAGCTTGTGGACTTGATGCGGATGATTTAAATTCTTTTTTTACCTCCTCTAACAATTCATCCCCAAGAATTCAAGCGAACGAATTAAATCCGCTTAGACTTCCGCGCTCATCACTCTCACAGGCGAGCATCAACAACTCTTTCTCCTTTCGTGGGGTATGCCTTGATGAACTGATTTCCGCAATCTTTTCTATCAGGTCGGAAGCAGTAGGCCCTGACAGGTTGCCACCTCGCTTTATTAAGCTGCTGCTGCCACTAATCGGGAAAGTTATGCTGCATATTATAAATACGTGTTTGATGTCATCCGCTTTTCCTAAAGCGTGGAAAACAGCAACAGTTTTACCAATACCAAAAAAAGCTTGTGCTTTAGAATTACCATCCGATTTCCGACCTATAAGTATTTTATGCTTTTTATCGAAGGTTCTGGAGAAACTAATTTATAAACAAATTCTCGAGCACGTGGAAAGCAATAATTTACTCACGCTTTGGCAATCAGGTTTTCGCACTTTTTTCAGCTGTGAAACAGCTATATTAAAAGTGTCCACAGATATAAGATCTGCGTTAAACAAGAATGAGTTTAGCGCCTTAGTTCTTCTCGATTTCTCAAAAGCCTTCGACAGCGTTGATCATAGTTTACTCCTACAGAAGCTCTCCATCAGGTTTGGGTTCAGTTCTTCTGCCATCGCGTTGGTTAGAGAGTTTTTATCTGATCGTCAGCAGCGAGTTAAGGTAGGACAAGCTGTCTCTGGTTCGTTGCCCATTCTCTGTGGTGTTCCTCAAGGATCAGTACTAGGCCCTTTATTGTTTAGCCTATTTATAAATGACCTCCCACAAGTGTTAGAAGATGCAAAAGTGCATCTGTATGCCGACGATGTGCAATTATATCTTAGTAGGCCTATAGGACTTCTTGAGGATTGCATTGCGCGAATGAATTCTGAGCTAGATAGAATAAGCGATTGGTCGTTAGTAAATGGGCTAGTGCTCAACCCTGCTAAGTCGAAGTGCATTGTCTTTTACGCCTCATCCCTAGATAACCTCGATGTTCCGCCAATAATTTTAAACAGTGTTATACTGCCGCTACATGATAGGGTTAATAATCTTGGGATTGTTTTAAATAGTGTGATGAAGTGTTGCGATAACGTTAATCTGGTGATCGGAAAGGTTTATGCTGGACTGCGCAGGTTATGGCTTTCAGCGAGTATTTTGCCAAGAAAACTTCGTATGAAGCTTGTGAAAACATTAATCATTCCGTACTTTACTTTTGGCAGCGTAGTTTTCCCAAAATTAGATAGCATATGTGCCCGTAAGATACAGGTTGCCTTCAATGATTGTATACGCTTCATTTTTGGTCTCCGTAGATTTGACCATGTCTCGCCATATAGAATCCAACTGCTTGGATGCTCCCTGGATTCTTACCTTAATCAAAGAGCATTAACTCTTCTTTTTAATATATTAAATCGAAATACACCTGAATATCTCAGGGAATTTTTCCAGTTATCGAATTCGCCACGCAATCGTAACATAATACTTCCGCGATTCAGCAAATTGGTCATGGAGAGTTCTTTCCCTGTTCAGGCTGCCAGACTTTGGAATAGTCTTCCATTAAATATTCAGAGTGCTGGTACTGTCAGTGCATTTAAGAAGCTTATAAAGATGCAATCGTGAGATAAGGTATTTTCGTCTGTTCTCTGTTTATCACTAATTTTATAATTTTATAATTTTATAATTTTTATATTTTTATATTCTTATTCTTTTTATTCTTTTACTTCTTTAGTTAATTTAGTTTAATATTTTCTATATTGTTTATGATTTATCTTTAATTATTGAATTCTTTGATATATGCTTTTGAGTGTTAAATTTCTAGCCCCGATTAATCTTATAGTACAAAAAAAGATTGTAAATCTTGTGTACGTATCCCATGAATAAATTATTATTATTATTATTATTATTTTCCGAATTTTTCTAATTATTCCGAACTTTTCCGAATTTTCCTGGATGTTTTCCAATTCCAACTCTCCACATACATTTGTTTTTCTTCACACCGAAAAGGAACTCTTCCCATATAAATTATATCATTCAGATCAAACCAAAATGATCTAATCAGCTATGTATGTATATAAAAAAAAAAAAATTTACTAATTTATTGAAACGAGAGTAGGTATATATGTACCACACCCCGTCGCAAGTTTCTACCAACCACACAATCTAATCTTCCTTCCAACTCCCCATATAAATTTTTATCCATATCGCTATTTCAAGATCTTCCCATATAAATTAATTTCTATACGGCAGTGCAGTATGTCTATACATACCTCACCCCGTCGCCAGTTTCTTATACCTTAACCTAAAATCTTTGCCTGTCTTCAATCCATTTTGATTCCATACCAGAGAATATCTCAAATCGTCACGAAAATGATCTATAAGCTTGACGATTTCTAAAAAACAACGCGGATTAAAAGATGCACCATAATGGGATCTACTTAAATACAAAGTTTGGTAAAGAAGTGTTTTTTTAAGTTACCCCCTCCATTTTCGAAATTCGAAATCGAAAGGTATCCTATGGAACGCTGCATTAAGTTTTGAATCCATTGGTATAAAAATCATAGCTCTCATTTAAAAACTGTAGGAGGAGATAGGTTGCTACGAAAACACAAAGTCCGTTCGGATGCTTGCTACGCTGCGCCTAGGATTGGGATGGGTGTGACGCTTGCCCATGGTTGGGGGGATGGGCTAGCTATCATTTGAGTACAAATATAATATATATAAATATAGCCATAGGTACATAGGTACAAATATATATTTATATAAATATAGACATAGGTACAAAGGTACTATATATATAGATATATATATATATAAATATAAATATAGACATAGGTATAAATATATATAGATATATATATATATATAAATATAAATATAGACATAGGTACATAGGTACAAATATACATATATATATATATATAAATATAAATATCGACATAGGGTCAATTATATATATAAATATATATAAATATAAATATCGACATAGGTACAAATATATATATATTTACATAAACATAAATATAGACAAAGCTATGTACGTACAGACAGTTAATGAGTAAATAAAATAAAAGTATTTAAAAGTCGATATTGATTAAAATCGGTAAAAAATTGCATCTAAATTTTGTCATCTAATCGTGAGTCTTATTAGTTCATCAATACGGCACAATAATAATAGCTAAAAAAATAGGGTTTGGTTTGGTCGATGCAAGTGGCATACCGCAATGTTTTTTGCTGGATATCTTCCCGTTGACAGTTTCTTCGCTCAGAAATTATTCTTCCACTCTTATAGAAAAAATTAAAAAAAATGCAAAAATTGAAAAAAAATTGTCTTAAAAATTATAAAAAATTGTCGGTAAAATTGCAAAAAAAAAACAAAAAACATTGGCGGGAAAAAAAATTGGCGGAAAAATTAAAAAAAAAAATGGCGGGAAAATTAAAAAAAAATTGGCAGGAAAATTAAAAAAAAATTGGCAGGAAAATTAAAAAAAATGGCGGGAAAGAAAAAAAGTTCGAAAAATAAATCATTAAGATTTAAAAAAAAATTGTTAAGATTGTAAAAAAATCGTTAAGATTGAAAAAGTTCTAAAATGAAATTGAAAAAATTGCAAAAAAGTTCTTAAGGTTGCAGAAAGTTCGAAAAATGAATCGTAAAAATTGCGAAAAATCGTTAAGGTTGCAAAAAGTTCAAAAAATCAATCGTTAAGGTTGTAAAAAAGTTGTGAATATTGTAAAAAATCATTGAGATTGTAAAAGCTTCGCAACATAAATCGTAAAAATTGCAAAGAAATCGTTAAAGTTGCAAAAACTTCGACAAATAAGTCGTTGAGATTGGAAAAAAATCGTGAAGATTGCTAAAAGTTCGCAAAATAATCTTAAAAATGGGAAAGAAATGTGCAAGAATTGCCAAAAATTGCGTTTGTGTGTGTGTGTGTTGTCTAGTGCGTTTTTCGCTATTTCTAATTTTTTTCTTAAAATGCTAAAATTTTGTGTTTTCCAATTGTTCCGAATTTTTTCAATTTTCCCAATATTTCTCAATTGTTCCGAATTTTTTTAATTTTTTCCGAATATTTTTCTAATTGTTCCGAATTTTTTTAATTTTTTTCGAATATTTTTCCAATTTTTCAGAATTTTTTCCAATTGTCCCGAATTTTTTCGAATTGTTCCGATTTTTTTTTTAATTGTTCCGAAATTTTGTCCAATTGTTCCGAATTTTTTCCAATATTTTTCCAATTGTTCCGAAATTTTTTCCGAATATGTTTCTAATTGTTCCGAATTTTTCCGAATATTTTCCCAATTGTTCCGAATTTTTTCTAATATTTTTCCAATTGTTCCGAATTTTTTCCAATTGACCCGAATTTTTTCGAATAGTTCCGATTTTTTTTAAATTGTTCCGAATTTTTTCCAATTGTTCCGAATATTTTCCAATTGTTCCGAATTTTTTTCAAATTGTTCCGATGTTGTTCCAATTTTCCGAGTTTTTTCCAATTTTTCCGAATAATTTTCCAATTGTTCCGATTTTTTTCCAATGTTTCCGGATTTTTTTAAAATTGTTCCGAATTTTTTCCCAATTGTTCGGATTTTTTTCTTCAATTTCTCCGAAGTTTTTCCAATTGTTCCGAATTTTTACAAATTTTTCGAACTTTTTCCAATTGTTCCGATTTTTTTCAAATTATTACGATATTTTTCAATTGTTCCGGATCTTTTTCCAATTGTTCCGAACGTTTTTCTAATTGTTCCGGACTTTTTTCAATTATTACGATTTTTTTTTAAATTTGTGGATTTTTTTGCAATTGTTGCGAACTTTTTAAAATTATTACGATGTTTTGCAATTGTTCGGAACTTTTTTCTAAATTATTAACATTTTTTCCAATTATTCCGAACGTTTTTCCAATTTTTCCGAATTTTTTGCAATTATGACGATTTTTTTGTTTTAATTTTGTGGATTTCTTTCCAATTGTTCCGAGTTTTATTCAAATTGTTACGATTTTTTTTCAATTGTTTCAGATATTTTTGCAATTCTTACGTTATTTTTTAATTTTGTGGATGTTCTTCCAACTGTTCGGATTTTTTTTCAATTGTTCCGAAAGTTTCTTTTAATTATTGCAATTTTTTTTAATTTTTTCGATTTTTTAAACAATTTTATGATTTTTTTTCTAATTATTCTTAATTTTTTCCTAATTTTCCGAATAATTTTCTAACTTTTCGGGATGCTTTCCAATTTTTCCAAGCTTTTCCGAATTTTCCGAATAATTATGCAAATTTTCCAGACGTTTTCCGAATTTTTCCCCAATTTTCCGAATAATTCTTCAAATTTTCCGATTTTTCCCGAATTTTACAAATACTTTTCAAAATCTTCCGAGTAATTTTCCAAATTTTCCGGATGTTTTCCAATTCTTCTGAACTTTTCCTAATTATTCCGAATTCTTCCCGAATAATTTTCCAATTTTTCCGAATTTTCCGAACTTTCCGAATAGTTTTCCAAATTTTCCGGATGATTTCCAATTTTTCCGAATGCTTTCCAAATCTCCCGAATAATTTTTCAAAGTTTCCGAATAATTTTCAAATTTTTCCGGATGGTTTCCAAATTTCCCGAATAATTTTCCGGATGTTTTCCAACTTTTCCGAATTTTCCTGGATGTTTTCCAATTCCAACTGTCAACATGCATTTGCTTTTCTTCACACCGAAAAAGAACTCTTCCCATATAAATTATATCATTCAGATCAAACCAAAATTATCTAATCAGCTATGTATGTATATAAAAAAAAAACCAAATATTTTATTAATTTATTGAAACGACAGTAGGTATATATGTACCACACCCCGTCGCAAGTTTCTACCAACCACACAATCTAATCTTCCTTCCAACTCCCCATATAAATTTTTATCCATATCGCTATTTCAAGATCTTCCCATATAAATTAATTTCTATACGGCAGTGCAGTATGTCTATACATACCTCACCCCGTCGCCAGTTTCTTATACCTTAACCTAAAATCTTTGCCTGTCTTCAATGCATTTTGGTACCATACCAGAGAATATCTCGAATCGTCACCAAAATTATCTATAAGCTTGACGATTTCTAAAAAAAAATTTTTTCAAATTATTACGATTTTTTTCAATTGTTCCGGATTTTTTCCAATTGTTCCGAACGTTTTTCTAATTGTGCTAATTATTACAATTTTTTTTTTAATTTTGTGGATTTTTTTGCAATTGTTGCGAACTTTTTAAAATTATTACGATGTTTTGCAACTGTTCGGAATTTTTTTCTAAATTATTAAGATTTTTTCCCAATTGTTCCGAACGTTTTTCATATTGTTCCGAATTTTTTGCAATTATGACGATTTTTGTTTTTTTAATTTTGTATATTTCTTTCCAATTGTGCCGATTTTATTCAAATTGTTACGATTTTTTGTCAATTGTTTCAGATCTTTTTGCAATTGTTACGTTATTTTTTTAATTTTGTGGATGTTCTTCTAATTGTTCCGAAAGTTTGTTTCAATTATTGCGATTTGTTTAATTTTTTCGATTTTTTAAGCACTTCTATAATTTTATTTCTAATTATTCTGAATTTTTTCCTAATTTTCCGAATAATTTTCTAATTTTTCGGGATGTTTTCCAATTTTTCCGACGTTTTCCGAATTTTCCAGAATTTTCCGAACACTTTTCCATGTTGTATAAAAAAAAAAAAAAATGTTAATTTATTGCAACGACAGTAGGTATATATGTACCACACCCCGTCGCAAGTTTCTACCAACCACACAATCTAATCTTCCTTCCAACTCCCCATATAAATTTTTATCCATATCGCTATTTCAAGATCTTCCCATATAAATTAATTTCTATACATACCTCAACCCGTCGCCAGTTAATTTTACCTTAACCTAAAATCTTTGCCTGTCTTCAATCCATTTTGATTCCATACCAGAGAATATCTCAAATCGTCACGAAAATAATCTATAAGCTTGACGATTTCTAAAAAAAAACCCGGATTAAAAGATGCACCATAATGGGATCTACTTAAATACAAAGTTTGGTAAAGAAGTGTTTTTTCGAAGTTACCCCCTCCATTTTCGAAATTCGAAATCGAAAAGTATCCTATGGAACGCTCCATTAAGTTTTGAATCCATTGGTATAAAAATCATAGCTCTCGTTTAAAAACTGTAGGAGGAGATAGGTTGCTACGAAAACACAAAGTCCGTTAAGATGCTTGCTACGCTGCGCCTAGGAGTGTGGATGGGTGTGACGCTTGCCCATGGATAGGGGCGAGGGGCTAGCTATTATTTGAGTACAAATATAATATATATAAATATAAATATAGCCATAGGTACATAGGTACAAATATATATTTATATAAATATAGACATAGGTACTAATATATATAGATATATATATATATACATATAAATATAGGCATAGGTACAAATATATATAGATATATATATATATATATAAATGTAGACATAGGTACATAAGAACAAATATATATATATATATATAAATATAAATATCGACATAGGTACAATTATAGATATAAATATATATAAATATAAATATCGACATAGGTACAAATATATATATATATTTGTATAAATATAAATATAGACAAAGCTATGTACGTACAGACAGTAAATGAGTAAATAAAAATAAAATAACAGTTTTTATAAGTCGATATTGATTAAAATCGGTAAAAAATTGCATCTAAATTTTGTCGTCTAATCGTGAGTCTTATTAGTACATCAATACGGCACAATAATAATAGCTAAAAAAAGAAGATTTGGTTGGGTCGATGCAAGTGGCATACCGCAATGGTTTTTGCTGGATACCTTCCTGTTGACAGTTTCTTCGCTCAGAAATTATTCTTCCACGGTTATAGAAAAAATAAAAAAAAAAAATGAAAAAATTGAAAAAAAATGTCTTAAAAATTATAAAAAAATTGTCGGGAAAATGGCAAAAAAAAAATGGCGGGAAAATTTAAAAAAATTGGCGGGAAAATTAAAAAAAAATTGGCAGGAAAATTAAGAAAAAATTAGCGAGAAAATTGCAAAGAAATAAGTTCGAAAAATAAATCATTAAGATTTAAAAAAAAATCGTGAAGATTGCTAAAAGTTCGCAAAATAATCTTTAAAAATGGGAAAGAAATTTGCAAAAATTGCCAAAAATTGCGTTTGTGTGTGTGTGTTGTCTAGTGCGTTTGTCGCTATTTCTATTTTTTTCTTAAAATGCTAAAATTTTGTGTTTTCCAATTGTTCCGAATTTTTTGCAATTATGACGATTTTTTTTTAATTTTGTGGATTTCTTTCCAATTGTTCCGAATTTTATTCAAATTGCTACGATTTTTTTTTAATTGTTCAGATCTTTTTGCAATTGTTACGTTATTTTTTTAATTTTGTGGATGTTCTTCCAATTGTTCCGAATTTTTTTCAATTGTTCCGAAAGTTTGTTTTAATTATTGCAATTTTTTAATTTTTTCGATTCTTTTAGCTTTTTATGATTTTTTTTAATTATTCTGAATTTTTTCCTAATTTTCCGAATAATTTTCTAACTTTTCGGGATGTTTTCCAATTTTTCCAAGTTTTTTCCGAATTTTCCGAATAATTTTCCAAATTTTCCGGATGTTTTCCAATTTTTCCGAATAATTTTCCAAATTTTCCGAATAAGTTTCCGGATGTTTTCCCAATTTTCCGAACACTTTTCCAAATTTGCCGAATAATTTTTCCAATTTTCCGGATGTTTTGCAATTGAATTTTTCCTAATTATTCCGAATTCTTCCCGAATAATTTTCCAATTTTTCAGAAATTTCCGAATAATTTTCCAAATTTTCCAGATGTTTTCCGAATTTTTCCCGAATTTTCCGAATAATTTTCCAAATTTTCCGGATGATTTCCAATTTTTCCGAATGCTTTCCATATCTCCCGAATAATTTTTCAAAGTTTCCGAATAATTTTCAAATTTTTCCGGATGGTTTCCAAATTTCCCGAATAATTTTCCGGATGTTTTCCAACTTTTCCGAATTTTCCTGGATGTTTTCCAATTCCAACTCTCAACATACATTTGTTTTTCTTCACACCGAAAAAGAACTCTTCCCATATAAATTATATCATTCAGATCAAACCAAAATTATCTAATCAGCTATGTATGTATGTATATAAAAAAAAAACAAAATATTTTATTAATTTATTGAAACGACAGTAGGTATATATGTACCACACCCCGTCGCAAGTTTCTACCAACCACACAATCTAATCTTCCTTCCAACTCCCCATGTAAATTTTTATCCATATCGCTATTTGAGGATCTTCCCATAAAAATTAATTTCAATACGGCAGTGCAGTATGTTTATACATACCTCACCCCGTCGCTAGTTTCTTATACCTTAACCTAAAATCTTTGCCTGTCTTCAATCCATTTTGGTACCATACCAGAGAATATCTCGAATCGTCACCAAAATTATCTATAAGCTTGACGATTTCTAAAAAAAATTTTTTTCAAATTATTACGATTTTTTTCAATTGTTCCGGATTTTTTCCAATTGTTCCGAACGTTTTTCTAATTGTGCTAATTATTACAATTTTTTTTTTAATTTTGTGGATTTTTTTGCAATTGTTGCGAACTTTTTAAAATTATTACGATGTTTTGCAACTGTTCGGAATTTTTTTCTAAATTATTAAGATTTTTTCCCAATTGTTCCGAACGTTTTTCATATTGTTCCGAATTTTTTGCAATTATGACGATTTTTGTTTTTTTAATTTTGTATATTTCTTTCCAATTGTGCCGATTTTATTCAAATTGTTACGATTTTTTGTCAATTGTTTCAGATCTTTTTGCAATTGTTACGTTATTTTTTTAATTTTGTGGATGTTCTTCTAATTGTTCCGAAAGTTTGTTTCAATTATTGCGATTTGTTTAATTTTTTCGATTTTTTAAGCACTTCTATAATTTTATTTCTAATTATTCTGAATTTTTTCCTAATTTTCCGAATAATTTTCTAATTTTTCGGGATGTTTTCCAATTTTTCCGACGTTTTCCGAATTTTCCAGAATTTTCCGAACACTTTTCCATGTTGTATAAAAAAAAAAAAAAATGTTAATTTATTGCAACGACAGTAGGTATATATGTACCACACCCCGTCGCAAGTTTCTACCAACCACACAATCTAATCTTCCTTCCAACTCCCCATATAAATTTTTATCCATATCGCTATTTCAAGATCTTCCCATATAAATTAATTTCTATACATACCTCAACCCGTCGCCAGTTAATTTTACCTTAACCTAAAATCTTTGCCTGTCTTCAATCCATTTTGATTCCATACCAGAGAATATCTCAAATCGTCACGAAAATAATCTATAAGCTTGACGATTTCTAAAAAAAAACCCGGATTAAAAGATGCACCATAATGGGATCTACTTAAATACAAAGTTTGGTAAAGAAGTGTTTTTTCGAAGTTACCCCCTCCATTTTCGAAATTCGAAATCGAAAAGTATCCTATGGAACGCTCCATTAAGTTTTGAATCCATTGGTATAAAAATCATAGCTCTCGTTTAAAAACTGTAGGAGGAGATAGGTTGCTACGAAAACACAAAGTCCGTTAAGATGCTTGCTACGCTGCGCCTAGGAGTGTGGATGGGTGTGACGCTTGCCCATGGATAGGGGCGAGGGGCTAGCTATTATTTGAGTACAAATATAATATATATAAATATAAATATAGCCATAGGTACATAGGTACAAATATATATTTATATAAATATAGACATAGGTACTAATATATATAGATATATATATATATACATATAAATATAGGCATAGGTACAAATATATATAGATATATATATATATATATAAATGTAGACATAGGTACATAAGAACAAATATATATATATATATATAAATATAAATATCGACATAGGTACAATTATAGATATAAATATATATAAATATAAATATCGACATAGGTACAAATATATATATATATTTGTATAAATATAAATATAGACAAAGCTATGTACGTACAGACAGTAAATGAGTAAATAAAAATAAAATAACAGTTTTTATAAGTCGATATTGATTAAAATCGGTAAAAAATTGCATCTAAATTTTGTCGTCTAATCGTGAGTCTTATTAGTACATCAATACGGCACAATAATAATAGCTAAAAAAAGAAGATTTGGTTGGGTCGATGCAAGTGGCATACCGCAATGGTTTTTGCTGGATACCTTCCTGTTGACAGTTTCTTCGCTCAGAAATTATTCTTCCACGGTTATAGAAAAAATAAAAAAAAAAAATGAAAAAATTGAAAAAAAATGTCTTAAAAATTATAAAAAAATTGTCGGGAAAATGGCAAAAAAACAATGGCGGGAAAATTTAAAAAAATTGGCGGGAAAATTAAAAAAAAATTGGCAGGAAAATTAAGAAAAAATTAGCGAGAAAATTGCAAAGAAATAAGTTCGAAAAATAAATCATTAAGATTTAAAAAAAAATCGTGAAGATTGCTAAAAGTTCGCAAAATAATCTTTAAAAATGGGAAAGAAATTTGCAAAAATTGCCAAAAATTGCGTTTGTGTGTGTGTGTTGTCTAGTGCGTTTGTCGCTATTTCTATTTTTTTCTTAAAATGCTAAAATTTTGTGTTTTCCAATTGTTCCGAATTTTTTGCAATTATGACGATTTTTTTTTAATTTTGTGGATTTCTTTCCAATTGTTCCGAATTTTATTCAAATTGCTACGATTTTTTTTTAATTGTTCAGATCTTTTTGCAATTGTTACGTTATTTTTTTAATTTTGTGGATGTTCTTCCAATTGTTCCGAATTTTTTTCAATTGTTCCGAAAGTTTGTTTTAATTATTGCAATTTTTTAATTTTTTCGATTCTTTTAGCTTTTTATGATTTTTTTTAATTATTCTGAATTTTTTCCTAATTTTCCGAATAATTTTCTAACTTTTCGGGATGTTTTCCAATTTTTCCAAGTTTTTTCCGAATTTTCCGAATAATTTTCCAAATTTTCCGGATGTTTTCCAATTTTTCCGAATAATTTTCCAAATTTTCCGAATAAGTTTCCGGATGTTTTCCCAATTTTCCGAACACTTTTCCAAATTTGCCGAATAATTTTTCCAATTTTCCGGATGTTTTGCAATTGAATTTTTCCTAATTATTCCGAATTCTTCCCGAATAATTTTCCAATTTTTCAGAAATTTCCGAATAATTTTCCAAATTTTCCAGATGTTTTCCGAATTTTTCCCGAATTTTCCGAATAATTTTCCAAATTTTCCGGATGATTTCCAATTTTTCCGAATGCTTTCCATATCTCCCGAATAATTTTTCAAAGTTTCCGAATAATTTTCAAATTTTTCCGGATGGTTTCCAAATTTCCCGAATAATTTTCCGGATGTTTTCCAACTTTTCCGAATTTTCCTGGATGTTTTCCAATTCCAACTCTCAACATACATTTGTTTTTCTTCACACCGAAAAAGAACTCTTCCCATATAAATTATATCATTCAGATCAAACCAAAATTATCTAATCAGCTATGTATGTATGTATATAAAAAAAAAACAAAATATTTTATTAATTTATTGAAACGACAGTAGGTATATATGTACCACACCCCGTCGCAAGTTTCTACCAACCACACAATCTAATCTTCCTTCCAACTCCCCATGTAAATTTTTATCCATATCGCTATTTGAGGATCTTCCCATAAAAATTAATTTCAATACGGCAGTGCAGTATGTTTATACATACCTCACCCCGTCGCTAGTTTCTTATACCTTAACCTAAAATCTTTGCCTGTCTTCAATCCATTTTGGTACCATACCAGAGAATATCTCGAATCGTCACCAAAATTATCTATAAGCTTGACGATTTCTAAAAAAAATTTTTTTCAAATTATTACGATTTTTTTCAATTGTTCCGGATTTTTTCCAATTGTTCCGAACGTTTTTCTAATTGTGCTAATTATTACAATTTTTTTTTTAATTTTGTGGATTTTTTTGCAATTGTTGCGAACTTTTTAAAATTATTACGATGTTTTGCAACTGTTCGGAATTTTTTTCTAAATTATTAAGATTTTTTCCCAATTGTTCCGAACGTTTTTCATATTGTTCCGAATTTTTTGCAATTATGACGATTTTTGTTTTTTTAATTTTGTATATTTCTTTCCAATTGTGCCGATTTTATTCAAATTGTTACGATTTTTTGTCAATTGTTTCAGATCTTTTTGCAATTGTTACGTTATTTTTTTAATTTTGTGGATGTTCTTCTAATTGTTCCGAAAGTTTGTTTCAATTATTGCGATTTGTTTAATTTTTTCGATTTTTTAAGCACTTCTATAATTTTATTTCTAATTATTCTGAATTTTTTCCTAATTTTCCGAATAATTTTCTAATTTTTCGGGATGTTTTCCAATTTTTCCGACGTTTTCCGAATTTTCCAGAATTTTCCGAACACTTTTCCATGTTGTATAAAAAAAAAAAAAAATGTTAATTTATTGCAACGACAGTAGGTATATATGTACCACACCCCGTCGCAAGTTTCTACCAACCACACAATCTAATCTTCCTTCCAACTCCCCATATAAATTTTTATCCATATCGCTATTTCAAGATCTTCCCATATAAATTAATTTCTATACATACCTCAACCCGTCGCCAGTTAATTTTACCTTAACCTAAAATCTTTGCCTGTCTTCAATCCATTTTGATTCCATACCAGAGAATATCTCAAATCGTCACGAAAATAATCTATAAGCTTGACGATTTCTAAAAAAAAACCCGGATTAAAAGATGCACCATAATGGGATCTACTTAAATACAAAGTTTGGTAAAGAAGTGTTTTTTCGAAGTTACCCCCTCCATTTTCGAAATTCGAAATCGAAAAGTATCCTATGGAACGCTCCATTAAGTTTTGAATCCATTGGTATAAAAATCATAGCTCTCGTTTAAAAACTGTAGGAGGAGATAGGTTGCTACGAAAACACAAAGTCCGTTAAGATGCTTGCTACGCTGCGCCTAGGAGTGTGGATGGGTGTGACGCTTGCCCATGGATAGGGGCGAGGGGCTAGCTATTATTTGAGTACAAATATAATATATATAAATATAAATATAGCCATAGGTACATAGGTACAAATATATATTTATATAAATATAGACATAGGTACTAATATATATAGATATATATATATATACATATAAATATAGGCATAGGTACAAATATATATAGATATATATATATATATATAAATGTAGACATAGGTACATAAGAACAAATATATATATATATATATAAATATAAATATCGACATAGGTACAATTATAGATATAAATATATATAAATATAAATATCGACATAGGTACAAATATATATATATATTTGTATAAATATAAATATAGACAAAGCTATGTACGTACAGACAGTAAATGAGTAAATAAAAATAAAATAACAGTTTTTATAAGTCGATATTGATTAAAATCGGTAAAAAATTGCATCTAAATTTTGTCGTCTAATCGTGAGTCTTATTAGTACATCAATACGGCACAATAATAATAGCTAAAAAAAGAAGATTTGGTTGGGTCGATGCAAGTGGCATACCGCAATGGTTTTTGCTGGATACCTTCCTGTTGACAGTTTCTTCGCTCAGAAATTATTCTTCCACGGTTATAGAAAAAATAAAAAAAAAAAATGAAAAAATTGAAAAAAAATGTCTTAAAAATTATAAAAAAATTGTCGGGAAAATGGCAAAAAAAAAATGGCGGGAAAATTTAAAAAAATTGGCGGGAAAATTAAAAAAAAATTGGCAGGAAAATTAAGAAAAAATTAGCGAGAAAATTGCAAAGAAATAAGTTCGAAAAATAAATCATTAAGATTTAAAAAAAAATCGTGAAGATTGCTAAAAGTTCGCAAAATAATCTTTAAAAATGGGAAAGAAATTTGCAAAAATTGCCAAAAATTGCGTTTGTGTGTGTGTGTTGTCTAGTGCGTTTGTCGCTATTTCTATTTTTTTCTTAAAATGCTAAAATTTTGTGTTTTCCAATTGTTCCGAATTTTTTGCAATTATGACGATTTTTTTTTAATTTTGTGGATTTCTTTCCAATTGTTCCGAATTTTATTCAAATTGCTACGATTTTTTTTTAATTGTTCAGATCTTTTTGCAATTGTTACGTTATTTTTTTAATTTTGTGGATGTTCTTCCAATTGTTCCGAATTTTTTTCAATTGTTCCGAAAGTTTGTTTTAATTATTGCAATTTTTTAATTTTTTCGATTCTTTTAGCTTTTTATGATTTTTTTTAATTATTCTGAATTTTTTCCTAATTTTCCGAATAATTTTCTAACTTTTCGGGATGTTTTCCAATTTTTCCAAGTTTTTTCCGAATTTTCCGAATAATTTTCCAAATTTTCCGGATGTTTTCCAATTTTTCCGAATAATTTTCCAAATTTTCCGAATAAGTTTCCGGATGTTTTCCCAATTTTCCGAACACTTTTCCAAATTTGCCGAATAATTTTTCCAATTTTCCGGATGTTTTGCAATTGAATTTTTCCTAATTATTCCGAATTCTTCCCGAATAATTTTCCAATTTTTCAGAAATTTCCGAATAATTTTCCAAATTTTCCAGATGTTTTCCGAATTTTTCCCGAATTTTCCGAATAATTTTCCAAATTTTCCGGATGATTTCCAATTTTTCCGAATGCTTTCCATATCTCCCGAATAATTTTTCAAAGTTTCCGAATAATTTTCAAATTTTTCCGGATGGTTTCCAAATTTCCCGAATAATTTTCCGGATGTTTTCCAACTTTTCCGAATTTTCCTGGATGTTTTCCAATTCCAACTCTCAACATACATTTGTTTTTCTTCACACCGAAAAAGAACTCTTCCCATATAAATTATATCATTCAGATCAAACCAAAATTATCTAATCAGCTATGTATGTATGTATATAAAAAAAAAACAAAATATTTTATTAATTTATTGAAACGACAGTAGGTATATATGTACCACACCCCGTCGCAAGTTTCTACCAACCACACAATCTAATCTTCCTTCCAACTCCCCATGTAAATTTTTATCCATATCGCTATTTGAGGATCTTCCCATAAAAATTAATTTCAATACGGCAGTGCAGTATGTTTATACATACCTCACCCCGTCGCTAGTTTCTTATACCTTAACCTAAAATCTTTGCCTGTCTTCAATCCATTTTGGTACCATACCAGAGAATATCTCGAATCGTCACCAAAATTATCTATAAGCTTGACGATTTCTAAAAAAAATTTTTTTCAAATTATTACGATTTTTTTCAATTGTTCCGGATTTTTTCCAATTGTTCCGAACGTTTTTCTAATTGTGCTAATTATTACAATTTTTTTTTAATTTTGTGGATTTTTTTGAAATTGTTGCGAACTTTTTAAAATTATTACGATGTTTTGCAACTGTTCGGAATTTTTTTCTAAATTATTAAGATTTTTTTCCAATTGTTCCGAACGTTTTTCATATTGTTCCGAATTTTTTGCAATTATGACGATTTTTGTTTTTTTAATTTTGTGAATATCTTTCCAATTGTTCCGAATTTTATTCAAATTGTTACGATTTTTTGTCAATTGTTTCAGATCTTTTTGCAATTGTTACGTTATTTTTTAAATTTTGTGGATGTTCTTCTAATTGTTCCGAAAGTTTGTTTCAATTATTGCGATTTGTTTAATTTTTTCGATTTTTTAAGCATTTCTATAATTTTATTTCTAATTATTCTGAATTTTTTCCTAATTTTCCGAATAATTTTCTAATTTTTCGGGATGTTTTCCAATTTTTCCAAGTTTTTTCCGAATTGTCCGAATAATTTTCCAGATGTTTTCCGAAAAATCATTAAGGTTGCAAAAAGTTCAAAAAATGAATCGTTAAGGTTGTAAAAAAGTCGTGAATATTGTAAAAACTTCGCAACATAAATCGTAAAAATTGCAAAGAAATCGTTAAAGTTGCAAAAACTTCGACAAATAAGTCGTTGAGATTGGAAAAAAATCGTGAAGATTTCTAAAAGTTCGCAAAATAATCTTAAAAATGGGAAAGAAATTTGCAAGAATTGCCAAAAATTGCGTTTGTGTGTTGTCTAGTGCGTTTTTCGCTATTTCTATTTTTTTTCTTAAAACGCTAAAATTTTGTGTTTTCCAATTGTTCCGAATTTTTTCCAATTGTTCCGAATTTTTTCAATTTTCCGAATATTTTTCAATTGTTCCGAGTTTTTTTAATTTTTTGCGAATATTTTTCAAATTGTTCCTAATTTTTTTAATTTTTTTAGAATAATTTTCCAATTGTTCCGAATTTTTTCCAATTTTTCCAATAGTTCCGATTTTTTTTGATTTTTTCCGAATATTTTTCCAATTGTTCAGAATTTTTTTCGAATGTTTTTCCAATTGTTCCGAATTTTTCCCAATTGTTCCGAATTTTTTCTAATTGTTCCGAATTTTTTTCAAATTGTTCCGATGCTGTTCCAATTTTTACGAATTTTTCCAATTTTTCCGAATTTTTTCAAATTGTTCCGAATTTTTTTCCAATTGTTCCAAATTTTTCCAAATTTTTCGAAATTTCTCCAATTGTTCCGATTTTTTTTCAAATTACTACTATATTTTTCAATTGTTCCGGACTTTTTTTCAAATTATTACGATATTTTTCAATTGTTCCGGATTTTTTTCCAATTGTTCCGAACGTTTTTCTAATTGTTCCGGACTTTTTTCAATTATTACGAGTTTTTTTTAATTTTGTGGATTTTTTTGCAATTGTTGCGAACTTTTTAAAATTATTACGATGTTTTGCAATTGTTCGGAACTTTTTTCTAAATTATTAAGATTTTTTCCAATTATTCCGAACGTTTTTAAAAATTTTTCCAGATGGTTTCCAATTTCCCGAATAATTTTCCGGATGTTTTCCAACTTCTCCGAATTTTTTCTAATTATACCGAACTTTTCCGAATTTTCCTGGATGTTTTCCAATTCCAACTCTCCACATACATTTGTTTTTCTTCACACCGAAAAGGAACTCTTCCCATATAAATTATATCATTCAGATCAAACCAAAATGATCTAATCAGCTATGTATGTATATAAAAAAAAAAAAAAAATTTACTAATTTATTGAAACGAGAGTAGGTATATATGTACCACACCCCGTCGCAAGTTTCTACCAACCACACAATCTAATCTTCCTTCCAACTCCCCATATAAATTTTTATCCATATCGCTATTTCAAGATCTTCCCATATAAATTAATTTCTATACGGCAGTGCAGTATGCCTATACATACCTCACCCCGTCGGCAGTTTCTTATACCTTAACCTAAAATCTTTGCCTGTCTTCAATCCATTTTGATTCCATACCAGAGAATATCTCAAATCGTCACGAAAATGATCTATAAGCTTGACGATTTCTAAAAAACAACGCGGATTAAAAGATGCACCATAATGGCATCTACTTAAATACAAAGTTTGGTAAAGAAGTGTTTTTTTGAAGTTACCCCCTCCATTTTCGAAATTCGAAATCGAAAGGTATCCTATGGATCGCTGCATTAAGTTTTGAATCCATTGGTATAAAAATCATAGCTCTCGTTTAAAAACTGTAGGAGGAGATAGGTTGCTACGAACACACAAAGTCCGTTCGGATGCTTGCTACGCTGCGCCTAGGAGTGGGGATGGGTGTGACGCTTGCCCATGGATAGGGGCGAGGGGCTAGCTATTATTTGAGTACAAATATAATATATATAAATATAAATATAGCCATAGGTACATAGGTACAAATATATATTTATATAAATATAGACATAGGTACTAATATATATAGATATATATATATATACATATAAATATAGGCATAGGTACAAATATATATAGATATATATATATATATATAAATGTAGACATAGGTACATAAGAACAAATATATATATATATATATAAATATAAATATCGACATAGGTACAATTATAGATATAAATATATATAAATATAAATATCGACATAGGTACAAATATATATATATATTTGTATAAATATAAATATAGACAAAGCTATGTACGTACAGACAGTAAATGAGTAAATAAAAATAAAATAACAGTTTTTATAAGTCGGTATTGATTAAAATCGGTAAAAAATTGCATCTAAATTTTGTCGTCTAATCGTGAGTCTTATTAGTACATCAATACGGCACAATAATAATAGCTAAAAAAAGAAGATTTGGTTGGGTCGATGCAAGTGGCATACCGCAATGGTTTTTGCTGGATACCTTCCTGTTGACAGTTTCTTCGCTCAGAAATTATTCTTCCACGCTTATAGAAAAAATAAAAAAAAAAAATGAAAAAATTGAAAAAAAATGTCTTAAAAATTATAAAAAAATTGTCGGGAAAATGGCAAAAAAAAAATGGCGGGAAAATTTAAAAAAATTGGCGGGAAAATTAAAAAAAAATTGGCAGGAAAATTAAGAAAAAATTAGCGAGAAAATTGCAAAGAAATAAGTTCGAAAAATAAATCATTAAGATTTAAAAAAAAATCGTGAAGATTGCTAAAAGTTCGCAAAATAATCTTTAAAAATGGGAAAGAAATTTGCAAAAATTGCCAAAAATTGCGTTTGTGTGTGTGTGTTGTCTAGTGCGTTTGTCGCTATTTCTATTTTTTTCTTAAAATGCTAAAATTTTGTGTTTTCCAATTGTTCCGAATTTTTTGCAATTATGACGATTTTTTTTTAATTTTGTGGATTTCTTTCCAATTGTTCCGAATTTTATTCAAATTGCTACGATTTTTTTTTAATTGTTTCAGATCTTTTTGCAATTGTTACGTTATTTTTTTAATTTTGTGGATGTTCTTCCAATTGTTCCGAATTTTTTTCAATTGTTCCGAAAGTTTGTTTTAATTATTGCAATTTTTTAATTTTTTCGATTCTTTTAGCTTTTTATGATTTTTTTTAATTATTCTGAATTTTTTCCTAATTTTCCGAATAATTTTCTAACTTTTCGGGATGTTTTCCAATTTTTCCAAATTTTTCCGAATTTTCCGAATAATTTTCCAAATTTTCCGGATGTTTTCCAATTTTTCCGAATAATTTTCCAAATTTTCCG
The DNA here is from genome assembly GCA_963924295.1 of Dioctria rufipes. NCBI lineage: Eukaryota > Metazoa > Arthropoda > Insecta > Diptera > Asilidae > Dioctria > Dioctria rufipes. The sequence continues at coordinate 127,678,839 of OZ002740.1, forward strand.
AATAAGTTTCCGGATGTTTTCCCAATTTTCCGAACACTTTTCCAAATTTGCCGAATAATTTTTCCAATTTTCCGGATGTTTTGCAATTGAATTTTTCCTAATTATTCCGAATTCTTCCCGAATAATTTTCCAATTTTTCAGAAATTTCCGAATAATTTTCCAAATTTTCCAGATGTTTTCCGAATTTTTCCCGAATTTTCCGAATAATTTTCCAAATTTTCCGGATGATTTCCAATTTTTCCGAATGCTTTCCATATCTCCCGAATAATTTTTCAAAGTTTCCGAATAATTTTCAAATTTTTCCGGATGGTTTCCAAATTTCCCGAATAATTTTCCGGATGTTTTCCAACTTTTCCGAATTTTCCTGGATGTTTTCCAATTCCAACTCTCAACATACATTTGTTTTTCTTCACACCGAAAAAGAACTCTTCCCATATAAATTATATCATTCAGATCAAACCAAAATTATCTAATCAGCTATGTATGTATGTATATAAAAAAAAAACAAAATATTTTATTAATTTATTGAAACGACAGTAGGTATATATGTACCACACCCCGTGGCAAGTTTCTACCAACCACACAATCTAATCTTCCTTCCAATTCCCCATGTAAATTTTTATCCATATCGCTATTTCAGGATCTTCCCATAAAAATTAATTTCAATACGGCAGTGCAGTATGTTTATACATACCTCACCCCGTCGCCAGTTTCTTATACCTTAACCTAAAATCTTTGCCTGTCTTCAATCCATTTTGGTACCATACCAGAGAATATCTCGAATCGTCACCAAAATTATCTATAAGCTTGACGATTTCTAAAAAAAAATTTTTTCAAATTATTACGATTTTTTTCAATTGTTCCGGATTTTTTCCAATTGTTCCGAACGTTTTTCTAATTGTGCTAATTATTACAATTTTTTTTTAATTTTGTGGATTTTTTTGAAATTGTTGCGAACTTTTTAAAATTATTACGATGTTTTGCAACTGTTCGGAATTTTTTTCTAAATTATTAAGATTTTTTTCCAATTGTTCCGAACGTTTTTCATATTGTTCCGAATTTTTTGCAATTATGACGATTTTTGTTTTTTTAATTTTGTGAATATCTTTCCAATTGTTCCGAATTTTATTCAAATTGTTACGATTTTTTGTCAATTGTTTCAGATCTTTTTGCAATTGTTACGTTATTTTTTTAATTTTGTGGATGTTCTTCTAATTGTTCCGAAAGTTTGTTTCAATTATTGCGATTTGTTTAATTTTTTCGATTTTTTAAGCATTTCTATAATTTTATTTCTAATTATTCTGAATTTTTTCCTAATTTTCCGAATAATTTTCTAATTTTTCGGGATGTTTTCCAATTTTTCCAAGTTTTTTCCGAATTGTCCGAATAATTTTCCAGATGTTTTCCGAAAAATCATTAAGGTTGCAAAAAGTTCAAAAAATGAATCGTTAAGGTTGTAAAAAAGTCGTGAATATTGTAAAAACTTCGCAACATAAATCGTAAAAATTGCAAAGAAATCGTTAAAGTTGCAAAAACTTCGACAAATAAGTCGTTGAGATTGGAAAAAAATCGTGAAGATTTCTAAAAGTTCGCAAAATAATCTTAAAAATGGGAAAGAAATTTGCAAGAATTGCCAAAAATTGCGTTTGTGTGTTGTCTAGTGCGTTTTTCGCTATTTCTATTTTTTTTCTTAAAACGCTAAAATTTTGTGTTTTCCAATTGTTCCGAATTTTTTCCAATTGTTCCGAATTTTTTCAATTTTCCGAATATTTTTCAATTGTTCCGAGTTTTTTTAATTTTTTGCGAATATTTTTCAAATTGTTCCTAATTTTTTTAATTTTTTTAGAATAATTTTCCAATTGTTCCGAATTTTTTCCAATTTTTCCAATATTTTTCCAATAGTTCCGATTTTTTTTGATTTTTTCCGAATATTTTTCCAATTGTTCAGAATTTTTTTCGAATGTTTTTCCAATTGTTCCGAATTTTTCCCAATTGTTCCGAATTTTTTCTAATTGTTCCGAATTTTTTTCAAATTGTTCCGATGCTGTTCCAATTTTTACGAATTTTTCCAAATTTTCCGAATTTTTTCAAATTGTTCCGAATTTTTTTCCAATTGTTCCAAATTTTTCCAAATTTTTCGAAATTTCTCCAATTGTTCCGATTTTTTTTCAAATTACTACTATATTTTTCAATTGTTCCGGACTTTTTTTCAAATTATTACGATATTTTTCAATTGTTCCGGATTTTTTTCCAATTGTTCCGAACGTTTTTCTAATTGTTCCGGACTTTTTTCAATTATTACGAGTTTTTTTTAATTTTGTGGATTTTTTTGCAATTGTTGCGAACTTTTTAAAATTATTACGATGTTTTGCAATTGTTCGGAACTTTTTTCTAAATTATTAAGATTTTTTCCAATTATTCCGAACGTTTTTAAAAATTTTTCCAGATGGTTTCCAATTTCCCGAATAATTTTCCGGATGTTTTCCAACTTCTCCGAATTTTTTCTAATTATACCGAACTTTTCCGAATTTTCCTGGATGTTTTCCAATTCCAACTCTCCACATACATTTGTTTTTCTTCACACCGAAAAGGAACTCTTCCCATATAAATTATATCATTCAGATCAAACCAAAATGATCTAATCAGCTATGTATGTATATAAAAAAAAAAAAAAATTTACTAATTTATTGAAACGAGAGTAGGTATATATGTACCACACCCCGTCGCAAGTTTCTACCAACCACACAATCTAATCTTCCTTCCAACTCCCATATAAATTTTTATCCATATCGCTATTTCAAGATCTTCCCATATAAATTAATTTCTATACGGCAGTGCAGTATGCCTATACATACCTCACCCCGTCGGCAGTTTCTTATACCTTAACCTAAAATCTTTGCCTGTCTTCAATCCATTTTGATTCCATACCAGAGAATATCTCAAATCGTCACGAAAATGATCTATAAGCTTGACGATTTCTAAAAAACAACGCGGATTAAAAGATGCACCATAATGGCATCTACTTAAATACAAAGTTTGGTAAAGAAGTGTTTTTTTGAAGTTACCCCCTCCATTTTCGAAATTCGAAATCGAAAGGTATCCTATGGATCGCTGCATTAAGTTTTGAATCCATTGGTATAAAAATCATAGCTCTCGTTTAAAAACTGTAGGAGGAGATAGGTTGCTACGAAAACACAAAGTCCGTTCGGATGCTTGCTACGCTGCGCCTAGGATTGGGATGGGCTAGCTATCATTTGAGTACAAATATAATATATATAAATATAGCCATAGGTACATAGGTACAAATATATATTTATATAAATATAGACATAGGTACAAAGGTACTATATATATAGATATATATATATATAAATATAAATATAGACATAGGTACAAATATATATAGATATATATATATATATAAATATAAATATAGACATAGGTACATAGGTACAAATATACATATATATATATATAAATATAAATATCGACATAGGGTCAATTATATATATAAATATATATAAATATATATAAATATAAATATCGACATAGGTACAAATATATATATATTTATATAAATATAGACAAAGCTATGTACGTACAGACAGTTAATGAGTAAATAAAATAAAAGTATTTATAATTCGATATTGATTAAAATCGGTAAAAAATTGCATCTATATTTTGTCATCTAATCGTGAGTCTTATTAGTTCATCAATACGGCACAATAATAATAGCTAAAAAAAGAAGGTTTGGTTTGGTCGATGCAAGTGGCATACCGCAATGTTTTTTGCTGGATATCTTCCCGTTGACAGTTTCTTCGCTCAGAAATTATTCTTCCACTCTTATAGAAAAAATTTAAAAAAAAAATGCAAAAATTGAAAAAAAATTGTCTTAAAAATTATAAAAAATTGTCGGTAAAATTGCAAAAAAAAAACAAAAAACATTGGCGGGAAAAAAAATTGGCGGAAAAATTAAAAAAAAAAATGGCGGGAAAATTAAAAAAAAATTGGCAGGAAAATTAAAAAAAAATTGGCAGGAAAATTAAAAAAAAATTGGCAGGAAAATTAAAAAAAATGGCGGGAAAATTGCAAAGAAAAAAAGTTCGAAAAATAAATCATTAAGATTTAAAAAAAAATTGTTAAGATTGAATAAGTTCTAAAATGAAATTCCAAAAATTGCAAAAAAATTCTTAAGGTTGCAGAAAGTTCGAAAAATGAATCGTAAAAATTGCGAAAAATCGTTAAGGTTGCAAAAAGTTTAAAAATCAATCGTTAAGGTTGTAAAAAAGTCGTGAATATTGTAAAAAATCATTGAGATTGTAAAAGCTTCGCAACATAAATCGTAAAAATTGCAAAGAAATCGTTAAAGTTGCAAAAACTTCGACAAATAAGTCGTTGAGATTGGAAAAAAATCGTGAAGATTGCTAAAAGTTCGTAAAATAATCTTAAAAATAGGAAAGAAATATGCAAGAATTGCCAAAAATTGCGTTTGTGTGTGTGTGTGTTGTCTAGTGCGTTTTTCGCTATTTCTAATTTTTTTCTTAAAATGCTAAAATTTTGTGTTAGCCAATTGTTCCGAATTTTTTCCAATTGTTCCGAATTTTTTCAATTTTCCCAATATTTCTCAATTGTTCCGAATTTTTTTAATTTTTTCCGAATATTTTTCTAATTGTTCCGAATTTTTTTAATTTTTTTCGAATATTTTTCCAATTTTTCAGAATTTTTTCCAATTGTCCCGAATTTTTTCGAATTGTTCCGATTTTTTTTTAATTGTTCCGAAATTTTGTCCAATTGTTCCGAATTTTTTCCAATATTTTTCCAATTGTTCCGAAATTTTTTCAGAATATTTTTCTAATTGTTCCGAATTTTTTCGAATATTTTTCCAATTGACCCGAATTTTTTCGAATAGTTCCGATTTTTTTTAAATTGTTCCGAATTTTTTCCAATTGTTCCGAATATTTTCCAATTGTTTCGAATTTTTTTCAAATTGTTCCGATGTTGTTCCAATTTTCCGAGTTTTTTCCAATTTTTCCGAATAATTTTCCAATTGTTCCGATTTTTTTCCAATGTTTCCGAATTTTTTTAAATTGTTCCGAATTTTTTTTCCAATTGTTCGGATTTTTTTCTTCAATTTCTCCGAAGTTTTTCCAATTGTTCCGAATTTTTTCAAATTTTTCGAACTTTTTCCAATTGTTCCGATTTTTTTCAAATTATTACGATATTTTTCAATTGTTCCGAACGTTTTTCTAATTGTTCCGGACTTTTTTCAATTATTACGATTTTTTTTTAAATTTGTGGATTTTTTTGCAATTGTTGCGAACTTTTTAAAATTATTACGATGTTTTGCAATTGTTCGGAACTTTTTTCTAAATTATTAACATTTTTTCCAAATATTCCGAACGTTTTTCCAATTTTTCCGAATTTTTTGCAATTATGACGATTTTTTTGTTTTAATTTTGTGGATTTCTTTCCAATTGTTCCGAGTTTTATTCAAATTGTTACGATTTTTTTTCAATTGTTTCAGATATTTTTGCAATTGTTACGTTATTTTTTTAATTTTGTGGATGTTCTTCCAATTGTTCGGATTTTTTTTCAATTGTTCCGAAAGTTTGTTTTAATTATTGCAATTTTTTTAATTTTTTCGATTTTTTAAACAATTTTATGATTTTTTTTCTAATTATTCTTAATTTTTTCCTAATTTTCCGAATAATTTTCTAACTTTTCGGGATGCTTTCCAATTTTTCCAAGCTTTTCCGAATTTTCCGAATAATTATGCAAATTTTCCAGACGTTTTCCGAATTTTTCCCGAATTTTCCGAATAATTCTTCAAATTTTCCGATTTTTCCCGAATTTTCCAAATACTTTTCAAAATCTTCCGAGTAATTTTCCAAATTTTCCGGATGTTTTCCAATTCTTCTGAACTTTTCCTAATTATTCCGAATTCTTCCCGAATAATTTTCCAATTTTTCCGAATTTTCCGAACTTTCCGAATAGTTTTCCAAATTTTCCGGATGATTTCCAATTTTTCCGAATGCTTTCCAAATCTCCCGAATAATTTTTCAAAGTTACCGAATAATTTTCAAATTTTTCCGGATGGTTTCCAAATTTCCCGAATAATTTTCCGGATGTTTTCCAACTTTTCCGAATTTTCCTGGATGTTTTCCAATTCCAACTCTCAACATACATTTGTTTTTCTTCACACCGAAAAAGAACTCTTCCCATATAAATTATATCATTCAGATCAAACCAAAATTATCTAATCAGCTATGTATGTATGTATATAAAAAAAAAACAAAATATTTTATTAATTTATTGAAACGACAGTAGGTATATATGTACCACACCCCGTCGCAAGTTTCTACCAACCACACAATCTAATCTTCCTTCCAACTCCCCATGTAAATTTTTATCCATATCGCTATTTCAGGATCTTCCCATAAAAATTAATTTCAATACGGCAGTGCAGTATGTTTATACATACCTCACCCCGTCGCCAGTTTCTTATACCTTAACCTAAAATCTTTGCCTGTCTTCAATCCATTTTGGTACCATACCAGAGAATATCTCGAATCGTCACCAAAATTATCTATAAGCTTGACGATTTCTAAAAAAAAATTTTTTCAAATTATTACGATTTTTTTCAATTGTTCCGGATTTTTTCCAATTGTTCCGAACGTTTTTCTAATTGTGCTAATTATTACAATGTTTTTTTAATTTTGTGGATTTTTTTGCAATTGTTGCGAACTTTTTAAAATTATTACGATGTTTTGCAACTGTTCGGAATTTTTTTCTAAATTATTAAGATTTTTTTCCAATTGTTCCGAACGTTTTTCATATTGTTCCGAATTTTTTGCAATTATGACGATTTTTGTTTTTTTAATTTTGTGAATATCTTTCCAATTGTTCCGAATTTTATTCAAATTGTTACGATTTTTTGTCAATTGTTTCAGATCTTTTTGCAATTGTTACGTTATTTTTTTAATTTTGTGGATGTTCTTCTAATTGTTCCGAAAGTTTGTTTCAATTATTGCGATTTGTTTAATTTTTTCGATTTTTTAAGCATTTCTATAATTTTATTTCTAATTATTCTGAATTTTTTCCTAATTTTCCGAATAATTTTCTAATTTTTCGGGATGTTTTCCAATTTTTCCAAGTTTTTTCCGAATTGTCCGAATAATTTTCCAGATGTTTTCCGAAAAATCATTAAGGTTGCAAAAAGTTCAAAAAATGAATCGTTAAGGTTGTAAAAAAGTCGTGAATATTGTAAAAACTTCGCAACATAAATCGTAAAAATTGCAAAGAAATCGTTAAAGTTGCAAAAACTTCGACAAATAAGTCGTTGAGATTGGAAAAAAATCGTGAAGATTTCTAAAAGTTCGCAAAATAATCTTAAAAATGGGAAAGAAATTTGCAAGAATTGCCAAAAATTGCGTTTGTGTGTTGTCTAGTGCGTTTTTCGCTATTTCTATTTGTTTTCTTAAAACGCTAAAATTTTGTGTTTTCCAATTGTTCCGAATTTTTTCCAATTGTTCCGAATTTTTTCAATTTTCCGAATATTTTTCAATTGTTCCGAGTTTTTTTAATTTTTTGCGAATATTTTTCAAATTGTTCCTAATTTTTTTAATTTTTTTAGAATAATTTTCCAATTGTTCCGAATTTTTTCCAATTTTTCCAATATTTTTCCAATAGTTCCGATTTTTTTTGATTTTTTCCGAATATTTTTCCAATTGTTCAGAATTTTTTTCGAATGTTTTTCCAATTGTTCCGAATTTTTCCCAATTGTTCCGAATTTTTTCTAATTGTTCCGAATTTTTTTCAAATTGTTCCGATGCTGTTCCAATTTTTACGAATTTTTCCAATTTTTCCGAATTTTTTCAAATTGTTCCGAATTTTTTTCCAATTGTTCCAAATTTTTCCAAATTTTTCGAAATTTCTCCAATTGTTCCGATTTTTTTTCAAATTACTACTATATTTTTCAATTGTTCCGGACTTTTTTTCAAATTATTACGATATTTTTCAATTGTTCCGGATTTTTTTCCAATTGTTCCGAACGTTTTTCTAATTGTTCCGGACTTTTTTCAATTATTACGAGTTTTTTTTAATTTTGTGGATTTTTTTGCAATTGTTGCGAACTTTTTAAAATTATTACGATGTTTTGCAATTGTTCGGAACTTTTTTCTAAATTATTAAGATTTTTTCCAATTATTCCGAACGTTTTTAAAAATTTTTCCAGATGGTTTCCAATTTCCCGAATAATTTTCCGGATGTTTTCCAACTTCTCCGAATTTTTTCTAATTATACCGAACTTTTCCGAATTTTCCTGGATGTTTTCCAATTCCAACTCTCCACATACATTTGTTTTTCTTCACACCGAAAAGGAACTCTTCCCATATAAATTATATCATTCAGATCAAACCAAAATGATCTAATCAGCTATGTATGTATATAAAAAAAAAAAAATTTACTAATTTATTGAAACGAGAGTAGGTATATATGTACCACACCCCGTCGCAAGTTTCTACCAACCACACAATCTAATCTTCCTTCCAACTCCCCATATAAATTTTTATCCATATCGCTATTTCAAGATCTTCCCATATAAATTAATTTCTATACGGCAGTGCAGTATGCCTATACATACCTCACCCCGTCGGCAGTTTCTTATACCTTAACCTAAAATCTTTGCCTGTCTTCAATCCATTTTGATTCCATACCAGAGAATATCTCAAATCGTCACGAAAATGATCTATAAGCTTGACGATTTCTAAAAAACAACGCGGATTAAAAGATGCACCATAATGGCATCTACTTAAATACAAAGTTTGGTAAAGAAGTGTTTTTTTGAAGTTACCCCCTCCATTTTCGAAATTCGAAATCGAAAGGTATCCTATGGATCGCTGCATTAAGTTTTGAATCCATTGGTATAAAAATCATAGCTCTCGTTTAAAAACTGTAGGAGGAGATAGGTTGCTACGAAAACACAAAGTCCGTTCGGATGCTTGCTACGCTGCGCCTAGGATTGGGATGGGTGTGACGCTTGCCCATGGATGGGGGGATGGGCTAGCTATCATTTGAGTACAAATATAATATATATAAATATAGCCATAGGTACATAGGTACAAATATATATTTATATAAATATAGACATAGGTACAAAGGTACTATATATATAGATATATATATATATAAATATAAATATAGACATAGGTACAAATATATATAGATATATATATATATATAAATATAAATATAGACATAGGTACATAGGTACAAATATACATATATATATATATAAATATAAATATCGACATAGGGTCAATTACATATATAAATATATATAAATATAAATATCGACATAGGTACAAATATATATATATTTATATAAATATAGACAAAGCTATGTACGTACAGACAGTTAATGAGTAAATAAAATAAAAGTATTTATAATTCGATATTGATTAAAATCGGTAAAAAATTGCATCTATATTTTGTCATCTAATCGTGAGTCTTATTAGTTCATCAATACGGCACAATAATAATAGCTAAAAAAAGAAGGTTTGGTTTGGTCGATGCAAGTGGCATACCGCAATGTTTTTTGCTGGATATCTTCCCGTTGACAGTTTCTTCGCTCAGAAATTATTCTTCCACTCTTATAGAAAAAATTTAAAAAAAAAATGCAAAAATTGAAAAAAAATTGTCTTAAAAATTATAAAAAATTGTCGGTAAAATTGCAAAAAAAAAACAAAAAACATTGGCGGGAAAAAAAATTGGCGGGAAAAAAAATTGGCGGAAAAATTAAAAAAAAAATGGCGGGAAAATTAAAAAAAAATTGGCAGGAAAATTAAAAAAAAATTGGCAGGAAAATTAAAAAAAAATTGGCAGGAAAATTAAAAAAAATGGCGGGAAAATTGCAAAGAAAAAAAGTTCGAAAAATAAATCATTAAGATTTAAAAAAAAATTGTTAAGATTGAAAAAGTTCTAAAATGAAATTCCAAAAATTGCAAAAAAATTCTTAAGGTTGCAGAAAGTTCGAAAAATGAATCGTAAAAATTGCGAAAAATCGTTAAGGTTGCAAAAAGTTCAAAAAATCAATCGTTAAGGTTGTAAAAAAGTCGTGAATATTGTAAAAAATCATTGAGATTGTAAAAGCTTCGCAACATAAATCGTAAAAATTGCAAAGAAATCGTTAAAGTTGCAAAAACTTCGACAAATAAGTCGTTGAGATTGGAAAAAAATCGTGAAGATTGCTAAAAGTTCGCAAAATAATCTTAAAAATAGGAAAGAAATATGCAAGAATTGCCAAAAATTGCGTTTGTGTGTGTGTGTGTTGTCTAGTGCGTTTTTCGCTATTTCTAATTTTTTTCTTAAAATGCTAAAATTTTGTGTTAGCCAATTGTTCCGAATTTTTTCCAATTGTTCCGAATTTTTTCAATTTTCCCAATATTTCTCAATTGTTCCGAATTTTTTTAATTTTTTCCGAATATTTTTCTAATTGTTCCGAATTTTTTTAATTTTTTTCGAATATTTTTCCAATTTTTCAGAATTTTTTCCAATTGTCCCGAATTTTTTCGAATTGTTCCGATTTTTTTTTAATTGTTCCGAAATTTTGTCCAATTGTTCCGAATTTTTTCCAATATTTTTCCAATTGTTCCGAAATTTTTTCAGAATATTTTTCTAATTGTTCCGAATTTTTTCGAATATTTTTCCAATTGACCCGAATTTTTTCGAATAGTTCCGATTTTTTTTAAATTGTTCCGAATTTTTTCCAATTGTTCCGAATATTTTCCAATTGTTTCGAATTTTTTTCAAATTGTTCCGATGTTGTTCCAATTTTCCGAGTTTTTTCCAATTTTTCCGAATAATTTTCCAATTGTTCCGATTTTTTTCCAATGTTTCCGAATTTTTTTAAATTGTTCCGAATTTTTTTCCAATTGTTCGGATTTTTTTCTTCAATTTCTCCGAAGTTTTTCCAATTGTTCCGAATTTTTTCAAATTTTTCGAACTTTTTCCAATTGTTCCGATTTTTTTCAAATTATTACGATATTTTTCAATTGTTCCGAACGTTTTTCTAATTGTTCCGGACTTTTTTCAATTATTACGATTTTTTTTAAATTTGTGGATTTTTTTGCAATTGTTGCGAACTTTTTAAAATTATTACGATGTTTTGCAATTGTTCGGAACTTTTTTCTAAATTATTAACATTTTTTCCAAATATTCCGAACGTTTTTCCAATTTTTCCGAATTTTTTGCAATTATGACGATTTTTTTGTTTTAATTTTGTGGATTTCTTTCCAATTGTTCCGAGTTTTATTCAAATTGTTACGATTTTTTTCCAATTGTTTCAGATATTTTTGCAATTGTTACGTTATTTTTTTAATTTTGTGGATGTTCTTCCAATTGTTCGGATTTTTTTTCAATTGTTCCGAAAGTTTGTTTTAATTATTGCAATTTTTTTAATTTTTTCGATTTTTTAAACAATTTTATGATTTTTTTTTCTAATTATTCTTAATTTTTTCCTAATTTTCCGAATAATTTTCTAACTTTTCGGGATGCTTTCCAATTTTTCCAAGCTTTTCCGAATTTTCCGAATAATTATGCAAATTTTCCAGACGTTTTCCGAATTTTTCCCGAATTTTCCGAATAATTCTTCAAATTTTCCGATTTTTCCCGAATTTTCCAAATACTTTTCAAAATCTTCCGAGTAATTTTCCAAATTTTCCGGATGTTTTCCAATTCTTCTGAACTTTTCCTAATTATTCCGAATTCTTCCCGAATAATTTTCCAATTTTTCCGAATTTTCCGAACTTTCCGAATAGTTTTCCAAATTTTCCGGATGATTTCCAATTTTTCCGAATGCTTTCCAAATCTCCCGAATAATTTTTCAAAGTTTCCGAATAATTTTCAAATTTTTCCGGATGGTTTCCAAATTTCCCGAATAATTTTCCGGATGTTTTCCAACTTTTCCGAATTTTCCTGGATGTTTTCCAATTCCAACTCTCAACATACATTTGTTTTTCTTCACACCGAAAAAGAACGCTTCCCATATAAATTATATCATTCAGATCAAACCAAAATTATCTAATCAGCTATGTATGTATATAAAAAAAAAACCAAATATTTTATTAATTTATTGAAACGACAGTAGGTATATATGTACCACACCCCGTCGCAAGTTTCTACCAACCACACAATCTAATCTTCCTTCCAACTCCCCATATAAATTTTTATCCATATCGCTATTTCAAGATCTTCCCATATAAATTAATTTCTATACGGCAGTGCAGTATGTCTATACATACCTCACCCCGTCGCCAGTTTCTTATACCTGAACCTAAAATGTTTGCCTGTCTTGTTTGCCTGTCTTCAATCCATTTTGGTACCATACCAGAGAATATCTCGAATCGTCACCAAAATGATCTATAAGCTTGACGATTTCTAAAGAAAAATTTTTTCAAATTATTACGATTTTTTCCAATTGTTCCGGATTTTTTCCAATTATTCCGAACGTTTTTCTAATTGTTCAAATTATTACGATTTTTTTGTTGTTCCGAATTTTATTCAAATTGTTACGATTTTTTTTCAAATGTTTCAGATCTTTTTGCAATTGTTACGTTATTTTTTAATTTTGTGGATGTTCTTCCAATTGTTCCGAATTTTTTTCAATTGTTCCGAAAGTTTGTTTCAATTATTGCGATTTTTTAATTTTTTCGATTTTTTAAGCATTTTTATGATTTTCTTTTCTAATTATTCTGAATTTTTTCCTAATTTTCCGAATAATTTTCTAATTTTTCGGGATGTTTTCCAATTTTTCCAAGTTTTTTCCGAATTGTCCGAATAATTTCCAGATGTTTTCCGAATTTTTCCCGAATTTTCCGAATAATTCTCCAAATTTTCCGATATTTTCCCGAAATTTCCAAATACTTTTCAAAATCTTCCGAATAATTTTCCAAATTTTCCGGATGTTTTCCGAATTTTCCGAACACTTTTCCAAATTTGCCGAACAATTTTTCCAATTTTCCGGATGTTTTCCAATTTTTCCGAATTTTTCCGAATTTTCCGAACACTTTTCCAAATTTGACGAATAATTTTTCCAATTTTCCGGATGTTTTCCAATTTTTCCGAATTTTACGAATAATTTTCCAAATTTTCCGGATATTTTCCGAATTTTCCGAATAATTTTCCAATTTTTCCGAATTTTACGAATAATTTTCCAAATTTTCCGGATATTTTCCGAATTTTCCGAATAATTTTCCAATTTTTCCGGATGTTTTCCAATTTTTCCAAATTTTGCCTAATTATTCCGAATTCTCCCGAATATTTTCCCAATTTTTCCGAATTTTCCCGGATAATTTTCCGAATTTTCCGAACAGTTTTCCAAATTTTCCGGATGTTTTCCAATTTTTCGGGATGCTTTCCAAATCTACCGAATAATTTTTCAAATTTTCCGAAAAATTTTCCAATTTATCCGGATGTTTTCCAACTTTTCCGAATTTTTTCTAATTATTCCGAACTTTTCTGAATTTTCCTGGATGTTTTCCAATTCCAACTCACCACATACATTTGTTTTTCTTCACACCGAAAAGGAACTCTTCCCATATAAATTATATCATTCAGATCAAACCAAAATGATCTAATCAGCTATGTATGTATATAAAAAAAAAAAAATTTATTAATTTATTGAAACGACAGTAGGTATATATGTACCACACCCCGTCGCAAGTTTCTACCAACCACACAATCTAATCTTCCTTCCAACTCCCCATATAAATTTTTATCCATATCGCTATTTCAAGATCTTCCCATATAAATTAATTTCTATACGGCAGTGCAGTATGTCTATACATACCTCACCTCGTCGCCAGTTTCTTATACCTTAACCTAAAATCTTTGCCTGTCTTCCATCCATTTTGATTCCATACCAGAGAATATCTCAAATCGTCACGAAAATGATCTATAAGCTTGACGATTTCTAAAAAACAACGCGGATTAAAAGATGCGCCATAATGGGATCTACTTAAATACAAAGTTTGGTAAAGAAGTGTTTTTTTGAAGTTACCCCCTCCATTTTCGAAATCGAAAGGTATCCTATGGATCGCTGCATTAAGTTTTGAATCCATTGGTATAAAAATCATAGCTCTCGTTTAAAAACTGTAGGAGGAGATAGGTTGCTACGAAAACACAAAGTCCGTTCGGATGCTTGCTACGCTGCGCCTAGGATTGGGATGGGTGTGACGCTTGCCCATGGATGGGGGGATGGGCTAGCTATCATTTGAGTACAAATATAATATATATAAATATAGCCATAGGTACATAGGTACAAATATATATTTATATAAATATAGACATAGGTACAAAGGTACTATATATATAGATATATATATATATAAATATAAATATAGACATAGGTACAAATATATATAAATATATATATATATATAAATATAAATATAGACATAGGTACATAGGTACAAATATACATATATATATATATAAATATAAATATCGACATAGGGTCAATTATATATATAAATATATATAAATATAAATATCGACATAGGTACAAATATATATATATTTATATAAATATAGACAAAGCTATGTACGTACAGACAGTTAATGAGTAAATAAAATAAAAGTATTTATAAGTCGATATTGATTAAAATCGGTAAAAAATTGCATCTAAATTTTGTCATCTAATCGTGAGTCTTATTAGTTCATCAATACGGCACAATAATAATAGCTAAAAAAAGAAGGTTTGGTTTGGTCGATGCAAGTGGCATACCGCAATGTTTTTTGCTGGATATCTTCCCGTTGACAGTTTCTTCGCTCAGAAATTATTCTTCCACTCTTATAGAAAAAATTTAAAAAAAAATGCAAAAATTGAAAAAAAATTGTCTTAAAAATTATAAAAAATTGTCGGTAAAATTGCAAAAAAAAAACAAAAAACATTGGCGGGAAAAAAAATTGGCGGGAAAAAAAATTGGCGGAAAAATTAAAAAAAAAATGGCGGGAAAATTAAAAAAAAATTGGCAGGAAAATTAAAAAAAAATTGGCAGGAAAATTAAAAAAAAATTGGCAGGAAAATTAAAAAAAATGGCGGGAAAATTGCAAAGAAAAAAAGTTCGAAAAATAAATCATTAAGATTTAAAAAAAAATTGTTAAGATTGAAAAAGTTCTAAAATGAAATTCCAAAAATTGCAAAAAAATTCTTAAGGTTGCAGAAAGTTCGAAAAATGAATCGTAAAAATTGCGAAAAATCGTTAAGGTTGCAAAAAGTTCAAAAAATCAATCGTTAAGGTTGTAAAAAAGTCGTGAATATTGTAAAAAATCATTGAGATTGTAAAAGCTTCGCAACATAAATCGTAAAAATTGCAAAGAAATCGTTAAAGTTGCAAAAACTTCGACAAATAAGTCGTTGAGATTGGAAAAAAATCGTGAAGATTGCTAAAAGTTCGCAAAATAATCTTAAAAATAGGAAAGAAATATGCAAGAATTGCCAAAAATTGCGTTTGTGTGTGTGTGTGTTGTCTAGTGCGTTTTTCGCTATTTCTAATTTTTTTCTTAAAATGCTAAAATTTTGTGTTAGCCAATTGTTCCGAATTTTTTCCAATTGTTCCGAATTTTTTCAATTTTCCCAATATTTCTCGATTGTTCCGAATTTTTTTAATTTTTTCCGAATATTTTTCTAATTGTTCCGAATTTTTTTAATTTTTTTCGAATATTTTTCCAATTTTTCAGAATTTTTTCCAATTGTCCCGAATTTTTTCGAATTGTTCCGATTTTTTTTTAATTGTTCCGAAATTTTGTCCAATTGTTCCGAATTTTTTCCAATATTTTTCCAATTGTTCCGAAATTTTTTCAGAATATTTTTCTAATTGTTCCGAATTTTTTCGAATATTTTTCCAATTGACCCGAATTTTTTCGAATAGTTCCGATTTTTTTTAAATTGTTCCGAATTTTTTCCAATTGTTCCGAATATTTTCCAATTGTTTCGAATTTTTTTCAAATTGTTCCGATGTTGTTCCAATTTTCCGAGTTTTTTCCAATTTTTCCGAATAATTTTCCAATTGTTCCGATTTTTTTCCAATGTTTCCGAATTTTTTTAAATTGTTCCGAATTTTTTTCCAATTGTTCGGATTTTTTTCTTCAATTTCTCCGAAGTTTTTCCAATTGTTCCGATTTTTTTCAAATTATTACGATATTTTTCAATTGTTCCGAACGTTTTTCTAATTGTTCCGGACTTTTTTCAATTATTACGATTTTTTTTTAAATTTGTGGATTTTTTTGCAATTGTTGCGAACTTTTTAAAATTATTACGATGTTTTGCAATTGTTCGGAACTTTTTTCTAAATTATTAACATTTTTTCCAAATATTCCGAACGTTTTTCCAATTTTTCCGAATTTTTTGCAATTATGACGATTTTTTTGTTTTAATTTTGTGGATTTCTTTCCAATTGTTCCGAGTTTTATTCAAATTGTTACGATTTTTTTTCAATTGTTTCAGATATTTTTGCAATTGTTACGTTATTTTTTTAATTTTGTGGATGTTCTTCCAATTGTTCGGATTTTTTTTCAATTGTTCCGAAAGTTTGTTTTAATTATTGCAATTTTTTTAATTTTTTCGATTTATTAAACAATTTTATGATTTTTTTTCTAATTATTCTTAATTTTTTCCTAATTTTCCGAATAATTTTCTAACTTTTCGGGATGCTTTCCAATTTTTCCAAGCTTTTCCGAATTTTCCGAATAATTATGCAAATTTTCCAGACGTTTTCCGAATTTTTCCCGAATTTTCCGAATAATTCTTCAAATTTTCCGATTTTTCCCGAATTTTCCAAATACTTTTCAAAATCTTCCGAGTAATTTTCCAAATTTTCCGGATGTTTTCCAATTCTTCTGAACTTTTCCTAATTATTCCGAATTCTTCCCGAATAATTTTCCAATTTTTCCGAATTTTCCGAACTTTCCGAATAGTTTTCCAAATTTTCCGGATGATTTCCAATTTTTCCGAATGCTTTCCAAATCTCCCGAATAATTTTTCAAAGTTTCCGAATAATTTTCAAATTTTTCCGGATGGTTTCCAAATTTCCCGAATAATTTTCCGGATGTTTTCCAACTTTTCCGAATTTTCCTGGATGTTTTCCAATTCCAACTCTCAACATACATTTGTTTTTCTTCACACCGAAAAAGAACGCTTCCCATATAAATTATATCATTCAGATCAAACCAAAATTATCTAATCAGCTATGTATGTATATAAAAAAAAAACCAAATATTTTATTAATTTATTGAAACGACAGTAGGTATATATGTACCACACCCCGTCGCAAGTTTCTACCAACCACACAATCTAATCTTCCTTCCAACTCCCCATATAAATTTTTATCCATATCGCTATTTCAAGATCTTCCCATATAAATTAATTTCTATACGGCAGTGCAGTATGTCTATACATACCTCACCCCGTCGCCAGTTTCTTATACCTGAACCTAAAATGTTTGCCTGTCTTGTTTGCCTGTCTTCAATCCATTTTGGTACCATACCAGAGAATATCTCGAATCGTCACCAAAATGATCTATAAGCTTGACGATTTCTAAAGAAAAATTTTTTCAAATTATTACGATTTTTTCCAATTGTTCCGGATTTTTTCCAATTATTCCGAACGTTTTTCTAATTGTTCAAATTATTACGATTTTTTTGTTGTTCCGAATTTTATTCAAATTGTTACGATTTTTTTTCAAATGTTTCAGATCTTTTTGCAATGGTTACGTTATTTTTTAATTTTGTGGATGTTCTTCCAATTTTTCCGAATTTTTTTCAATTGTTCCGAAAGTTTGTTTCAATTATTGCGATTTTTTAATTTTTTCGATTTTTTAAGCATTTTTATGATTTTCTTTTCTAATTATTCTGAATTTTTTCCTAATGTTCCGAATAATTTTCTAATTTTTCGGGATGTTTTCCAATTTTTCCAAGTTTTTTCCGAATTGTCCGAATAATTTCCAGATGTTTTCCGAATTTTTCCCGAATTTTCCGAATAATTCTCCAAATTTTCCGATATTTTCCCGAATTTTCCAAATACTTTTCAAAATCTTCCGAATAATTTTCCAAATTTTCCGGATGTTTTCCGAATTTTCCGAACACTTTTCCAAATTTGCCGAACAATTTTTCCAATTTTCCGGATGTTTTCCAATTTTTCCGAATTTTTCCGAATTTTCCGAACACTTTTCCAAATTTGACGAATAATTTTTCCAATTTTCCGGATGTTTTCCAATTTTTCCGAATTTTACGAATAATTTTCCAAATTTTCCGGATATTTTCCGAATTTTCGGAATAATTTTCCAATTTTTCCGAATTTTACGAATAATTTTCCAAATTTTCCGGATATTTTCCGAATTTTCCGAATAATTTTCCAATTTTTCCGGATGTTTTCCAATTTTTCCAAATTTTGCCTAATTATTCCGAATTCTCCCGAATATTTTTCCAA
Organism: Dioctria rufipes; assembly: GCA_963924295.1. Taxonomy (NCBI): domain Eukaryota; kingdom Metazoa; phylum Arthropoda; class Insecta; order Diptera; family Asilidae; genus Dioctria; species Dioctria rufipes. Next base: position 127,697,323 of record OZ002740.1, read on the forward strand.
TTTTTCCGAATTTTCCCGGATAATTTTCCGAATTTTCCGAACAGTTTTCCAAATTTTCCGGATGTTTTCCAATTTTTCGGGATGCTTTCCAAATCTACCGAATAATTTTTCAAATTTTCCGAAAAATTTTCCAATTTATCCGGATGTTTTCCAACTTTTCCGAATTTTTTCTAATTATTCCGAACTTTTCTGAATTTTCCTGGATGTTTTCCAATTCCAACTCACCACATACATTTGTTTTTCTTCACACCGAAAAGGAACTCTTCCCATATAAATTATATCATTCAGATCAAACCAAAATGATCTAATCAGCTATGTATGTATATAAAAAAAAAAAAAAATTTATTAATTTATTGAAACGACAGTAGGTATATATGTACCACACCCCGTCGCAAGTTTCTACCAACCACACAATCTAATCTTCCTTCCAACTCCCCATATAAATTTTTATCCATATCGCTATTTCAAGATCTTCCCATATAAATTAATTTCTATACGGCAGTGCAGTATGTCTATACATACCTCACCTCGTCGCCAGTTTCTTATACCTTAACCTAAAATCTTTGCCTGTCTTCCATCCATTTTGATTCCATACCAGAGAATATCTCAAATCGTCACGAAAATGATCTATAAGCTTGACGATTTCTAAAAAACAACGCGGATTAAAAGATGCACCATAATGGGATCTACTTAAATACAAAGTTTGGTAAAGAAGTGTTTTTTTGAAGTTACCCCCTCCATTTTCGAAATCGAAAGGTATCCTATGGATCGCTGCATTAAGTTTTGAATCCATTGGTATAAAAATCATAGCTCTCGTTTAAAAACTGTAGGAGGAGATAGGTTGCTACGAAAACACAAAGTCCGTTCGGATGCTTGCTACGCTGCGCCTAGGATTGGGATGGGTGTGACGCTTGCCCATGGATGGGGGGATGGGCTAGCTATCATTTGAGTACAAATATAATATATATAAATATAGCCATAGGTACATAGGTACAAATATATATTTATATAAATATAGACATAGGTACAAAGGTACTATATATATAGATATATATATATATAAATATAAATATAGACATAGGTACAAATATATATAGATATATATATATATATAAATATAAATATAGACATAGGTACATAGGTACAAATATACATATATATATATATAAATATAAATATCGACATAGGGTCAATTATATATATAAATATATATAAATATATATAAATATAAATATCGACATAGGTACAAATATATATATATTTATATAAATATAGACAAAGCTATGTACGTACAGACAGTTAATGAGTAAATAAAATAAAAGTATTTATAAGTCGATATTGATTAAAATCGGTAAAAAATTGCATCTAAATTTTGTCATCTAATCGTGAGTCTTATTAGTTCATCAATACGGCACAATAATAATAGCTAAAAAAAGAAGGTTTGGTTTGGTCGATGCAAGTGGCATACCGCAATGTTTTTTGCTGGATATCTTCCCGTTGACAGTTTCTTCGCTCAGAAATTATTCTTCCACTCTTATAGAAAAAATTTAAAAAAAAATGCAAAAATTGAAAAAAATTGTCTTAAAAATTATAAAAAATTGTCGGTAAAATTGCAAAAAAAAACAAAAAACATTGGCGGGAAAAAAAATTGGCGGGAAAAAAAATTGGCAGAAAAATTAAAAAAAAAAAATGGCGGGAAAATTAAAAAAAAATTGGCAGGAAAATTAAAAAAAAATTGGCAGGAAAATTAAAAAAAATGGCGGGAAAATTGCAAAGAAAAAAAGTTCGAAAAATAAATCATTAAGATTTAAAAAAAAAATTGTTAAGATTGTGAAAAAATCGTTAAGATTGAAAAAGTTCTAAAATGAAATTGCAAAAATTGCAAAAAATGAATCGTAAAAATTGCGAAAAATCGTTAAGGTTGCAAAAAGTTCAAAAAATCAATCGTTAAGGTTGTAAAAAAGTCGTGAATATTGTAAAAAATCATTGAAATTGTAAAAGCTTCGCAACATAAATCGTAAAAATTGCAAAGAAATCGTTAAAGTTGCAAAAACTTCGACAAATAAGTCGTTGAGATTGGAAAAAAATCGTGAAGATTGCTAAAAGTTCGCAAAATAATCTTAAAAATAGGAAAGAAATGTGCAAGAATTGCCAAAAATTGCGTTTGTGTGTGTGTGTTGTCTAGTGCGTTTTTCGCTATTTCTAATTTTTTTCTTAAAATGCTAAAATTTTGTGTTTTCCAATTGTTCCGAATTTTTTCCAATTGTTCCGAATTTTTTCAATTTTCCCAATATTTCTCAATTGTTCCGAATTTTTTTAATTTTTTCCGAATATTTTTCTAATTGCTCCGAATTTTTTTAATTTTTTTCGAATATTTTTCCAATTTTTCAGAATTTTTTCCAATTGTTCCGAATTTTTTTCAAATTGTTCCGATGTTGTTCCAATTTTCCGCGTTTTTTCCAATTTTTCCGAATAATTTTCCAATTGTTCCGATTTTTTTCCAATGTTTCCGAATTTCTTAAAATTGTTCCGAATTTTTTTCCAATTGTTCGGATTTTTTTCTTCAATTTCTCCGAAGTTTTTCCAATTGTTCCGAATTTTTCCAAATTTTTCGAACTTTTTCCAGTTGTTCCGATTTTTTTCAAATTATTACGATATTTTTCAATTGTTCCGAACGTTTTTCTAATTGTTCCGGACTTTTTTCAATTATTACGATTTTTTTTTAAATTTGTGGATTGCAATTGTTGCGAACTTTTTAAAATTATTACGATGTTTTGCAATTTTTCGGAACTTTTTTCTAAATCATTAACATTTTTTCCAATTTTTCCGAATTTTTTGCAATTATGACGATTTTTTTGTTTTAATTTTGTGGATTTCTTTCCAATTGTTCCGAGTTTTATTCAAATTGTTACGATTATTTTCAATTGTTTCAGATATTTTTGCAATTGTTACGTTATTTTATTAATTTTGTGGATGTTCTTCCAATTGTTCGGATTTTTTTTCAATTGTTCCGAAAGTTTGTTTTAATTATTGCAATTTTTTTTAATTTTTTCGATTTTTTAAACAATTTTATGGTTTTTTTTCTAATTATTCTTAATTTTTTCCTAATTTTCCGAATAATTTTCTAACTTTTCGGGATGCTTTCCAATTTTTCCAAGCTTTTCCGAATTTTCCGAATAATTATGCAAATTTTCCAGACGTTTTCCGAATTTTTCCCGAATTTTCCGAATAATTCTTCAAATTTTCCGATTTTTCCCGAATTTTCCAAATACTTTTCAAAATCTTCCGAGTAATTTTCCAAATTTTCCGGATGTTTTCCAATTCTTCTGAACTTTTCCTAATTATTCCGAATTCTTCCCGAATAATTTTCCAATTTTTCCGAATTTTCCGAACTTTCCGAATAGTTTTCCAAATTTTCCGGATGATTTCCAATTTTTCCGAATGCTTTCCAAATCTCCCGAATAATTTTTCAAAGTTTCCGAATAATTTTCAAATTTTTCCGGATGGTTTCCAAATTTCCCGAATAATTTTCCGGATGTTTTCCAACTTTTCCGAATTTTCCTGGATGTTTTCCAATTCCAACTCTCAACATACATTTGTTTTTCTTCACACCGAAAAAGAACGCTTCCCATATAAATTATATCATTCAGATCAAACCAAAATTATCTAATCAGCTATGTATGTATATAAAAAAAAAACCAAATATTTTATTAATTTATTGAAACGACAGTACGTATATATGTACCACACCCCGTCGCAAGTTTCTACCAACCACACAATCTAATCTTCCTTCCAACTCCCCATATAAATTTTTATCCATATCGCTATTTCAAGGTCTTCCCATATAAATTAATTTCTATACGGCAGTGCAGTATGTCTATATATACCTCAACCCGTCGCCAGTTTCTTATACCTTAACCTAAAATCTTTGCCTGTCTTCAATGCATTTTGGTACCATACCAGAGAATATCTCGAATCGTCACCAAAATTATCTATAAGCTTGACGATTTCTAAAAAAAAATTTTTTCAAATTATTACGATTTTTTTCAATTGTTCCGGATTTTTTCCAATTGTTCCGAACGTTTCTCTAATTGTGCTAATTATTACAAGTTTTTTTTAATTTTGTGGATTTTTTTGCAATTGTTGCGAACTTTTTAAAATTATTACGATGTTTTGCAACTGTTCGGAATTTTTTTCTACATTATTAAGATTTTTTTCCAATTGTTCCGAATGTTTTTCATATTGTTCCGAATTTTTTGCAATTATGACGATTTTTGTTTTTTTAATTTTGTGGATTTCTTTCCAATTGTGCCGAATTTTATTCAAATTGTTACGATTTTTTGTCAATTGTTTCAGATCTTTTTGCAATTGTTACGTTATTTTTTTAATTTTGTGGATGTTCTTCTAATTGTTCCGAAAGTTTGTTTCAATTATTGCGATTTGTTTAATTTTTTCGATTTTTTAAGCACTTCTATAATTTTATTTCTAATTATTCTGAATTTTTTCCTAATTTTCCGAATAATTTTCTAATTTTTCGGGATGTTTTCCAATTTTTCCGACGTTTTCCGAATTTTCCCGAATTTTCCGAACACTTTTCCATATTTGCCGAATAATTTTTCCAATTTTCCGGATGTTTTCCAATTTTTCCGAATTTTTCCTAATTACCCCGAATTCTTCCCGAATAATTTTCCAATTTTTCCGAATTTTCCGCATAATTTTCCAAATTTTCCGAATTTTCCCGAATTTTCCGAATAGTTTTCCCATTTTTCCGGATGTTTTCCAATTTTTCCGGATGCTTTCCAAATCTACCGAATAATTTTTCAAATTTTCCAATTTTTACGGATGTTTTCCAACTTCTCCGAATTTTTTCTAATTATACCGAACTTTTCCGAATTTTCCTGGATGTTTTCCAATTCCAACTCTCCACATACATTTGTTTTTCTTCACACCGAAAAGGAACTCTTCCCATATAAATTATATCATTCAGATCAAACCAAAATGATCTAATCAGCTATGTATGTATAAAAAAAAAACAAATATTAATTTATTGCAACGACAGTAGGTATATATGTACCACACCCCGTCGCAAGTTTCTACCAACCACACAATCTAATCTTCCTTCCAACTCCCCATATAAATTTTTATCCATATCGCTATTTCAAGATCTTCCCATATAAATTAATTTCTATACGGCAGTGCAGTATGTCTATACATACCTCACCCCGTCGCCAGTTTCTTATACCTGAACCTAAAATGTTTGCCTGTCTTCAATCCATTTTGGTACCATACCAGAGAATATCTCGAATCGTCACCAAAATGATCTATAAGCTTGACGATTTCTAAAGAAATTTTTTTTCAAATTATTGCGATTTTTTCCAATTGTTCCGGATTTTTTCCAATTATTCCGAACGTTTTTCTAATTGTTCAAATTATTACGATTTTTTTGTTTTAATTTTGTTCCGAATTTTATTCAAATTGTTACGATTTTTTTTCAAATGTTTCAGATCTTTTTGCAATTGTTACGTTATTTTTTAATTTTGTGGATGTTCTTCCAATTGTTCCGAATTTTTTTCAATTGTTCCGAAAGTTTGTTTCAATTATTGCGATTTTTTAATTTTTTCGATTTTTTAAGCATTTTTATGATTTTCTTTTCTAATTATTCTGAATTTTTTCCTTATTTTCCGAATAATTTTCTAATTTTTCGGGATGTTTTCCAATTTTTCCAAGTTTTTTCCGAATTGTCCGAATAATTTTCCAGATGTTTTCCGAATTTTTCCCGAATTTTCCGAATAATTCTCCAAATTTTCCGATATTTTCCCGAATTTTCCAAATACTTTTCAAAATCTTCCGAATAATTTTCCAAATTTTCCGGATGTTTTCCGAATTTTCCGAACACTTTTCCAAATTTTCCGAACAATTTTTCCAATTTTCCGGATGTTTTCCAATTTTTCCGAATTTTTCCGAATTTTCCGAACACTTTTCCAAATTTGCCGAATAATTTTTCCAATTTTCCGGATGTTTTCCAATTTTTCCGAATTTTACGAATAATTTTCCAAATTTTCCGGATATTTTCCGAATTTTCCGAATAATTTTCCAATTTTTCCGAATTTTACGAATAATTTTCCAAATTTTCCGAATATTTTCCGAATTTTCCGAATAATTTTCCAATTTTTCCGGATGTTTTCCAATTTTTCCAAATTTTGCCTAATTATTCCGAATTCTCCCGAATATTTTTCCAATTTTTCCGAATTTTCCCGGATAATTTTCCGAATTTTCCGAATAGTTTTCCAAATTTTCCGGATGTTTTCCAATTTTTCGGGATGCTTTCCAAATCTACCGAATAATTTTTCAAATTTTCCGAAAAATTTTCCAATTTATCCGGATGTTTTCCAACTTTTCCGAATTTTTTCTAATTATTCCGAACTTTTCTGAATTTTCCTGGATGTTTTCCAATTCCAACTCACCACATACATTTGTTTTTCTTCACACCGAAAAGGAACTCTTCCCATATAAATTATATCATTCAGATCAAACCAAAATGATCTAATCAGCTATGTATGTATATAAAAAAAAAAAAAATATTAATTTATTGCAACGACAGTAGGTATATATGTACCACACCCCGTCGCAAGTTTCTACCAACCACACAATCTAATCTTCCTTCCAACTCCCCATATAAATTTTTATCCATATCGCTATTTCAAGATCTTCCCATATAAATTAATTTCTATACGGCAGTGCAGTATGTCTATACATACCTCACCCCGTCGCCAGTTTCTTATACCTTAACCTAAAATCTTTGCCTGTCTTCCATCCATTTTGATTCCATACCAGAGAATATCTCAAATCGTCACGAAAATGATCTATAAGCTTGACGATTTCTAAAAAAAAACCCGGATTAAAAGATGCACCATAATGGGATCTACTTAAATACAAAGTTTGGTAAAGAAGTGTTTTTTCGAAGTTACCCCCTCCATTTTCGAAATTCGAAATCGAAAAGTATCCTATGGAACGCTCCATTAAGTTTTGAATCCATTGGTATAAAAATCATAGCTCTCGTTTAAAAACTGTAGGAGGAGATAGGTTACTACGAAAACACAAAGTCCGTTCGGATTGTTGTATAAATACCTTTAGCGGGGCTCTGGCAGCGGAGTTAATCCAAAACACCCTTTTATTTTTTGTGTAAACTTTATTTATTTTATTTATTTTTTTTTTTGCACTTTATTGGAAACTTTTTGATAACTCCACCACTTTTCCTTATATAGAAACTTTTGTAGTTTTACGCTAATTTCCGTTATCAACGCGACCGAGACCGATCCACCCGATTTTTTCCAAAAGAATTTCAAAAACCAACTCTAATTTTCTTTAAAACTCGACTGCCGCGTATGACATTTTTTAAATCACAACTTCTTCGTTTCCAAATTCGACTGTCACCTTTTCAATTAAGATTTACAAAACCAACTCGTTTTTTACAAACTTTTTTAATTCAACTTTTCTCTTTTTCAATCTAAAATTCAACTCCGTTCGCTTTTATAATTCGACTGCCGCGTACTCCAAGAGATTCAAAAACCAACTCGGCCCTTGATCACTTTAATCGCGATCAAGAGTCGTCGTTCAGGGTAGAAAATGCATAGTTGCATTTCTACCCTGAGAAAAATTTTCATTTATTCTGGACTTGATTAAACAAGTCCAGAATATTTTTCGTTGGACGGAGGCTTGAAATTTGATGCTTTTATAAACATCAGCCACCGTCCCGATGCCGCGCGCGTATACATACAATGTATCTTCGCGGCGCGCTCTTCCTATCGCGAAAGCTTTTATGTGACATGTATGTAATTCGTACATACATACTGTAATTTTCACGACAAATCGTACTGAAGGTACGATTCGTCTTTTGTTTTGTTTTTTAAAAGTAAATATTTCTACTGGCAAATTTTGCTGAAGGCAAAATTTGCCATGGGAATAATGTTATTTTAATTCATGGAATGTGAAGAAAATTGCTGATGCAATTTTCTTCACTGATTGAATAGATAAGCTAACCATGTTTTAGGCATGGTTAGCTTATGCGAAAATTTGTAATTGGGAATATTTTTAATGTTTTATAAATTTTAGGGTTTTTAGGAATTTTAGGAACTGATTCGCTTTCTTCAAATGTTTTTGAAGGTAAGCTAATCATGTTCCAACATGTATGTATGCATGTAAAATTATTCCCTTTTTATACTTTTCCAGGGTATTAAATTTACGTACATAACAATCCTTCCCCCTGAGAAAAAGAGAATTATTCTTTGAAGAGGAATAATTCTCAGGGGAAGTTGTCGTTGTACTAATTTGTATTATTTTATTCTCTTTTTTTTTGTTATATGCTAATTACTTTTGATTTGAGTTTTATTATTTCCGAATTTATTTAGTATATTTTACGTTACCGGTGTAGTACCTTATAGATCATTAGTGCTACTTTAATTTTATTATTTTATTCTTTCTCGAATTTGTTTTGCTTTTAGATCTGGTTAGGTTGGTACTAATTTGGCGGATCGGGTCTCGGTCGAGGTTTACAACATTTTGATTTAGCTTTCTAATCTTTGAAAGGTTCTTACCTTTCTTTTCTTATTGTTGGCCTGGTGGGGCCTTACAAAATTATATTGGGCTTACAACTATTTTGTTTTGGTTTGTTTTCCTTACCTATCTATTGTTATTATTTACTAGTTTAATTTTAATCCTATACCAATTTCTTGGTCGTAGCCTATTAGCCTGGTATTAAAGTTTATTTGTTATTTTCATTTCCATGTATATTTATTATTATTTTGTTATATATTTTTAATACATTTCTCTCTTAGGTCTATTATTTTGTTTATTTTATGCCTTTCTTTCTAAGTTTATTAGTTTATTTTTGGGCCTGCTTACCTTTTATGTATACGCTTGTACAAGTTCTTTTAATCTTTTCTTGTTTTATATTTATATTTAATAGCATGGTAAACTTTTGTTTTTATGTTTATTATGTACTTCTTTTCCTTATATATATATGTAAAGCCTATATCTAGCCTAATTAAAAACTATTTAGCCCATGATGCTCTATAACATCTGTATTTTGCTCTATAGTTAATTATACTTTATACTATATGCATAATTGCTGGGTTTTGTTTTTGTTAAATCGTTTCATATACATAGGTTGTTATATATATATATACATAGATTTGCTTTGAGTGCTTTACCAGGTCTACCTTTCCTATAAATTCTACTTTGATTAAGTGGCTCATTTTGACAGTGTCCGTGTTCCATTTTTTAAACGATTTGGACTGATTTTGTTTTCGGGAGGCTTCTGGCTCGCCTTAAACTGGGTTGGGGAGCAGGAGTTCGCTCTTCTAAAGGAATTCCCTCTGATAAAACTTCGGGGTTACCTTGTGGTTGATTTCTCTGTTGTTTTATTTTGATGACAACAGGTTTAAGATATTTTACTGCCACAGCAATCATTATGGCCAGAACTAGTAGGCTCGTAAATGATAGAGAAGTTGTGGACAGGATATGGGATTGTCTGTTTGATACCTTGTTACTATACTGGTCTAATATGTGCTGGATATCTTCCAGCGAATGTGTGCCAGTATAGATTGATTTATTGATATCGTCCCCTGTTATGATTTCGGTTTGCACTCTTTGGTTTTGAGACTTGGGTAAAATTTCGGCTAGATTCAGGTTGAGTAATGAATGATTCAGCTCAGGAAATTGTTCAGGCTGAGTAATTTTGAGAGGCTGTTTATTTTCACCTTCGTACCTTAGCACCTTTTCCCCTATTTGCATCTGACATGGTTGCGTTATCTCTAGTATCCCCTGCCCCTCTAATTTTGAGATGGCAAAGTGATCTCGACAAGTTATATGTAGTACCGTGGAGGTAATGAACGAAAATAGCCACGCATTGGGCTTGTTTAACTTTATCAACATGTCTTTTTGAGGAGTCTGTACTCTAGACTTACACTTGGGCACTTCATTTAAAGGATTGTACAACACTTTCACTATACATTCATCTGAGGTTGTTGCCTTAATTATGGGGGTATTTAGTCGACCTATATATGTATTTTCCTCCATGCTATGAGTGACTTTCTTGAAGCTTTTCATATCTTCGTCTTTTAATAAGAGGAATTCCTGTGTGCGAGCGCTATTTGCCACACAAGAGTATCCAGGGTCAGGGATTATGGAATAATTTGCTGGTTGTGGTACTGGAAAGCATCGGACTTGCCGTAGCCTCATTTTGGGGGAATCAAAAATTGGGAGAGTTATTCTCACCACCAATTTGTTCTGCATAAGGCGTGACAGGGCTCCTGCTGATTGGTACAGAATCGATAGACAATTTTGGTCGTTTAGACATTTCGAAGTTGATTTTCGATATACATCCAGCAGATTTTTGGGAGACACGAGGAGTGGGTGAATATGGTTGCCTTTAGTGGCTATTATAATGTCAAGGAGGGCTTGTTGACGGTATTCGACTTCGATGATTTGAAGCAATAAGCTCGATATGATCTCTTGCCTCAGCTGCCTTCTGGTTAGGTCCTCGGTCACGGTATGCAGATCGTTAATCTGGTGTGCTATGTTTTGCTGACGATCTGTTAACATAGCCAATGGTTTTTGAATCTGTTCCAAGGTAGTTTTAACCACACTTATTTGTTGTTTCTCTAGCTCAGCTAGGGCTTGTGTGTTCGATTCAATTTCATCTAAGCGGCTGTATATCTCCTTCTCGTTGTTACTATCCATGGTACCAAATAAATAGTGCATAGCATTGCCTATTCCGTCGAATAGTGATCTGGCCTTACGCCTTCCTGGAACTAATTCCTTAATGGTTCTCGTGCGCTTTTGTACGCTATCTATTATAGCGTGTATGTGTAGTTGCTGCACGTTGCACAGGTCTTCTTTATCCGTGATATTTATGCAGAGTTTATGCACTAAATATTCTGCCTGTTTCGTTAGTTTTATCTGTGAGTCTAACTCATCCAAGTCTATCTCCGTGAGAACATTCCAAGTGTTATGATACACCATGAGGCTTCCTAGATCCTCGAAAAATATGCCCGAGCTATTTAGCTTGGTTATAGCATAGGCTTTGTCGGCGATTTCTCCTATCGTGTACTGGATGAGGAGGGCAATTGCAATAGTTTGTAGCGCCATTTATGTGGACAATTCGGAGGAAAAAAATAATCCTTTAAGTATGACTTTACTTATTTCGTGCCGTTATTAGACCAGGCAGTGGAGTGGCTCCACCGCAAGTGTTCCTGAGAGCCGTTAAAATGGGATTAATTTGAAACAAACAGAGTAGGAATTTGAGTCAACCTGGTTCTGTGGCAACATTTTTATTTCATTCGAAGAATGGTTTTAGACGGTTGTTATGTACCGTTACAGTACGCTTACCAATTTTTATTGTGGTGTTTACTCCACTTGGTATAGCAGTTACCTGATAAGGTCCTACCCAGATTTGGGAAAGCTTATGTTTCCTGCTTTCGTTTTTAATGAGGACCTTATCTCCTATGTGAAAAGTTAGGGGTCGTACTGTCTTATCATAGTACCCCTTCGAGCGTTGTTTACTGGCTAATAAATTCTTTCTTGCCGTGGCGTACGATTTTTGGAGCTTATACTTTAGTATATGATAATAGCTCTCGTGATTGTAAACGGGTTCGGGATCCCGTTTTAAATTTGATGGGACATCCGCTGTGAAGCCGTATAGGCAGTCCATTGGGGTAAGTTTAGTACCCTCGTGTACACTATTATTATACACGAATGCAGCGGTTCGTAGGAATTGGTCCCATGTTATGGGATTTTCGTCTACGATTGTTCGCAGGTATTCAATCAGGGGTCTGTGAGCACGCTCTAGTGCTCCGTTAGACTGCGGGTGGTATGCCGAAGTCTGTAACTTCTTTACCTTTAGAAGCTTACATACTCTTTTGAATAATTCACTCAGGAAATTTGTTCCCTGATCGGTGAGTATTCTTTTGGGTATGCGATAGCGCGTAACGATTTCATCAAAGAAAACTTGCGCTACTGTGACTGCTTCGGCATTAGGTATTGCATACCAGTCGACAAATTTTGTTAGATTATCTTGGAAGGTCAAGATATATTTGTTACCTGGCGTGGTCTCTTCTAATGGACCTACAATATCGAGGTAGACTTTGTCGAACGGTTGTTCTGCGATGTCCGTGATAACCATTGGCATTTTATATTGTGGAGAAGCTTTCATCGTCTGGCACTTTCGGCATTTTTTTATGTATTTCTTGATGTCGCTAAGCATGTGTCTCCACCAATACTTGCGTCTTATACGTTTGTAAGTTTTTATGACACCTTGATGGCCACCAAATGGAGAATCGTGATAATCTTTTAAGATTGTTCGGATTTCCGTAGGGCTCGTGATAACTTCGGGTGTCTTGCCAGTACTTACTTTTTGCTCAAGCGATGCTGGGTTTAGTTTTTCCGCCTCCGTGTGTTGAATTTCGTTTTGGTCCGCTTTCGTGTGCTCTTCTGTCTCCACACTGGAGCTATTTATTGTCTCTTGAGCCTTCTGCTTCTGAGCTCGAGTCACGATGAAACAATGAGCGGATTTCTTTTTCTTTTTGTTGTTTGTGGGGTTGTCTTCCTCCACATCTGAGTCCATCGTGTGGTGGACTAGGGCTTCTACCGTTAAGGTATTGCCTAAACTGTCTTCCTTTGATGCTTGAGGGATGCGACTTAGTGCATCTGCATTAGTGTTGTACTTCCCTGGTTTATATTCGATGTTGTAATCGAATTCAGATAATTTGTGGTGAAATCTCACCAAACGGGAAGTAGGGTCTTTCACATTGAAGACACCTTTGAGAGGTTTATGGTCAGTGTAGACCGTGAATTTCCGGCCTTGAAGATAGCACCTGAAATTCTTCGTAGCCCAGACAATAGCCAATAACTCTTTCTCTATAGTAGAGTAATTTCTTTCGGCTTTGTTTAAGGTGCGGCTTGCGTAGGCAATGGGCTGGTCCTTTCCGACTTCTCCTTGAGAAAGAACAGCTCCTAGAGCCTCGTTACTTGCGTCCGTAGTAAGATTAAAAGGTTTTGTAAAATCGGGGTAAATCAAAAGTGGTGGAGAAATTAAAGCATTTTTTATGCTTTGAAATGCTTCTTGGCATTTCTCTGTCCAAGTGAACTTTACATCCTTTCGGAGTAAATTCGTGATTGGACGTACAATTTTGGAGAAGTCTGGAATGAATTTCCTGTAGTAATTGGCAAGTCCTAGAAATGACTGAACTTGCCTTACTGTTTTTGGAACAGGAAATGTTTGGACGCAGGCCGTCTTACTTGGGTCTGGTAGGGCTCCTTCGCTAGAACATTTATGTCCTAGGTAAACAACTTCTCTTCTTAGAAACTGGCACTTTTCTGGCTGCAGTTTTAAGTTGTTCTCTCTCAACTTGTCGAAGACTTTTCTCAACTTTTCGTTGTGGTCGTTTAAATTTTTTCCATAGATGACAATGTCATCTAGGTAGACAAAACATTCGAGGCCTTGTAGGCCTGTTAAGACGAAATTCATTAGGCGTTGAAATGTGGCGGGGGCTCCTTTGAGCCCGAATGGCATACGCTTGAACTCGTAGTGCCCATAACTTGTGCTGAAAGCAGTTTTATGTCGATCTTTTTTGTCGACAAGAACTTGGTGATAGCCGTTGGTCAAATCGAGTGTGGTGAAATACCTTGCGTGACCTAGTTGGTCGAGAATATCCTCGATTCGGGGTAGCGGGAATGCGTCTCCAATTGTCTTTTCGTTTAATTTACGAAAATCGACAACGACGCGCCACCTTTTTTCACCGTCAGGTCCCGCTTTCTTGGGGACAACTAGTAGAGGTGAATTCCAAGGGCTTTTACTAGACTGAACTATCCCGCTGTCTAGCATTTCTTTTAGCTGCTCGTTAATTACTTTCCGCTGTGTTTCAGGTAAGCGGTACATTTTTTGATTGATTGGTGCTTGATCCTGCACCAACGGAATATTATGCGTTATCGCATTTGTATAGGTGAGTTTGTCACCTTTGAGGAAGAAGATATCGTTATACTCTTCGCAGAGTTCCGATATCGAAATTTTTTCTTCCGCGGTTAAATTAGGGTCTAGGCTGAGTTCTTGCTCTAGCCTAGAAATACGCGGGTATTGTTTTGGATCGTCCGGAGTCTCATTATCCGGGTATAGATATCGTACATGTTGTAATATCGCCGTTTTGTCGGCTGAACCTTGGTTTGACTTCCTATTCCTTGTAAATTTGTGTCCCGAAATTGGATTGGATTTAATGAATTCCTTATGAGGCTTTATTTTGTTGTATTTAGCATGTAAGAGGGTACTTGCTTCCTGCTTTGTTGACGGCTGAGTTTGATACACCTGTGCGGTCTTTGCCTTAGGTTGTGTGGAATACTCATGCGCGCCGATGCTAGTATTTTTTGGCCATGTAGGATTTTTTATGCTAGAAGACGGTGGAGTAATATGCACCTTTAGTATAGGCTTTAGCGACTCGCTACCGTTCTTGTATGGCCGTTGTTTGTTTAACAGTGATTTATGCCTCGGGATTTTGGACGGAAGAGCTATATGCACCTTTTTGGCAGGCTTTAGACACTCGGTTCCGTCTCTTGTGTTGTTTGATATTGCCTCCATATTTGGTAGTGGAATGTGAGTTCTTTTGTGGACTTTTGTGTGTGTTAATGGGACTATGATGTAGTCGTTTATTGGAAATAGCTGTAACTTTAAGCTATGTATGACTACTTGATGACTGTTAGCGTTGAGAATACTAACCAGCACTAATTCTTCTCCAGATGACAGCAAACTGTTTGCCAAGAAGACTCCATCGCTTATTTCTTGTGATAAACAGAGCATTTCTTCTTGAGTTTGTAACGGGACTGAAGGGCAACAAGTTGAGAGCGCGCAGGTATGCAGATTGGTTCCTTAAAGGTAACCAATTGTTGCCTGATTTCATCGGTCTCTGGTTCGTCCAGACAGCCTTTTTCACATTCCTTGGGCTCTTTTGGAGCTTGGCAGCAAGCTTCTCCTGTCGGAGGAGCCTTGCAGACACTGCAGGTGGATAGTTCAGCCTGTTTAGACTCTACCTTTTCTGCAAGTGTTCTTACTTCGACTGCTTTTTCAGAATGTAGCTTGTCCGTTTCAAACTCTAATGGCAAAGCAAATTCGTCTGGATTAGTTTCCGTGCGAGGAAACCTTAGTGCCTTATTAGGACCCTCAACGTTACAGTTTTTTGCTAGGAAATCATTTCCTAGAAGTCCATCATCGGAAAGGCCAGGCAAGTTCTTTACGACCTGAAACTTGCAGGGAATTTTGTTTTTGAAAACGAAGTTTCCCTGGCAATTTCCCAGCGTCTTTCCTGTACCAAATGGGGTCTGAAGTGTACATGCCTCATTGTGGTTAATTTCTTTGAGGTCTTTTAATGACCTTTTCTTTATTATACTTACCTCAGCGCCTGTGTCTACTACTAGTTTAGTTTGGCCGTTCAGGCCTATGTCTAAAGGAAGTTTTACTGTAGCGACACTGGAATCGGGCTGCTGAGGAGACCCTAATTTATTAGATGGGAGATTTATAGTCGAGCCGGGGAGTATTGGGTCGACTGTACGTCGTTTCCCTGACTCGGGGCTTCCCATTTACGTTTTTGTTGGCAGCTATTTACTGCATGTCCAGAACGACCACAAAATTCGCACTTTTTTCGCACATTATATACTCTTGAGTTGTTATTGGGATTCTGCGGCTCTCTAGGGCGTTGATTCGATGGTCCACCATTGTTGCTTGATCTTTGAATATTGTTGTTGTTCCTCCTGCAGTCACGTATATCGTGGTTGTATATTTTGCAGTTCACACAGTACGGAGTATTTTTACGTTTGAGGCAATCTGCGTATGTGTGGCCTCTTAAATTACAAAAACTACAAGTAATTTTATTTAAATAATTATTTTTATTTTTTACATTATAATTTTTATCTGGCGATCTGGGTTCCTGTTTAATATATGCTGTGCCGGCCTGTGTGAACTGTGACGTTGGTATGTGACTGCTTGGGTTTGGCAGGGTCTGAGGAACTTGAGCGAATGGCATTATGCCGGGAGTAAATACGCTGTGATTAGCGGATGAGTTAAGTTGGTTAAAATGTGCGTTATTTGGTGTTGTTGCACTTATTGAATGGGGTATCGGATTTTGCATCACATTTGGCTGAAATTGCCCTGAAGGTTGCAGGAATAGAGCACTTTGCTGGAGACGTTCCATGTCGAGTGCTCTTTGTACGAGGTCATCCTCCGTGCCGTCTGTCATGGTCAGAAGGTATTGGCACATATATGGGTTATTTACGCCTGTTTTCAGTGCGTTTTTCGCGAAATCTTCCAACTGCGTTTTAACAGCTGGTGCTGCTGTGGCTCCGTATTTGGATTCTGCTGCTTCATTGCAGAGTGCCAGCATTTGTTTTACTCCTGCCGTGAAGGCTGTGAGATTCTCTAAAGGATACTGCCTTGTAGTGATTAATTTATTTACCAGTTCCTGGTAAGTTTCTCTAGGCAGGTATGTGCGATTTAGCCGTTCTTCTACTTCTTTGAAAGTAGTGGGCATATTTGAGGCAAAAAGCTGATAAGCTTCGCCTCGAAGCCTGGTGGGGAAGATTTGCAGAAATGCTGTTAGTTCATCCACCGAAATGCACTGGATTACCTGCCTGCAGCATCCTAGGAACGTTTGGAGCTCAAGGCTCAATTTTGGGTGCTGCTCTCCCGAGAATAGGGGAACCAGCTGAGCAGTCAGTTTGGCGATTTTCGCGTAATCTGCCATATTTATATTGGGGATTCTGAAGCTAAAGTTTGACACTTTTGGGGAGCTAGTTTCTTCTACGCTGGTTTCCAAAAGGGAGTCGCCCAGCCAATTCAATAGGATTTCGCTCACGGTGGAATCACTGACACTGTCTTCAATGGCACCTTCTCTTAATTCTGCACTATTATTTGTAATTTCTGTTTCGAGAGAGTGCGAGAGTTCTCCAAACTGCTTTAAGCTTTCTTTAAATTTTTCCGTACTTTCTTTGAATTGCGCGATTTGCTCAAGCCGCCGTTCACGGGACTTTTTGAGCTGTTTATCGATAGAATCGCACTGTATAACAGAAAGTTCGGAGGAGTCTCGCACTTTCTCCTCTAGATATTTTAAATAACTTTCTAAATTTAAATGGGAAGGTCTTACTTGTTGGGGACCTGTAAGGATTGTCCCACTCCTGAGTGTTACCCCTTTTTTTGTTGAATTTGTTGGGGGTGTTTGATTAGCACCCTCTGTTGCGGATGTTGCTCCCGCGTTGCCTCCTTCGTACCGGGACGGATCTTCCTGTGCGTCGCCCGGCGAGGAAGATTGTTGAGGAGTTGATGGAAGTTGGATTTCCGGCGGTATTTTTTGGTGGGAGCATTCCTCGCTCATGGACCACCGTGTGTGAAATTTGCAGCTAGGGGGGCTTCTGCCGTCTTAATTCCCTTGGTTCAAATTGAGAGGGGGGCTTATTGCCTTCTTCGAGGTCCCTCTCAATTCAGGATCGTTGGTTCGGTTTCTTGAAGTTCTTTTGCTGCCGGGGGGGCCCGTGGCCTACTTAAATTCCCCTGGATAAAAGCTGAAAGGGGGGCGCGTTGCCTACTTCGAAGTCCCTTTCAGCTCTGGATCGCAGATAGCGGATGGTTTGCAAACTTCCTTCCTTCAAGTGTAGCTTTAGCACTTTTGGTTGTGAACTTCTGATATCCTGGGCTGGGATGAAGCCCGCTATTGTCCCACGTTGGCACTTTGTGCTTTGATGAGGGGGTGGCTGCGTGTTTTACAAACAGAGGCAGTTAAAGCTGTCCGACCCCGAGCGTTGGGAGCCGACAAGATCGAAATACTCCTGAAGCCAGACTCAACTTCAGGCGAAGGGTAGGGTGTCTTGCCCAGTATTCGATCTCGTCCTAAACTCCTTTTAGATTCGTAGGATAGAGGGTTTTCGAGCGCTTATACTTTTTTTTTTGTTTTTCAAAGTAGGCTTCCTCTATCCTACCGGCTGCGCCAATTTGTTGTATAAATACCTTTAGCGGGGCTCTGGCAGCGGAGTTAATCCAAAACACCCTTTTATTTTTTGTATAAACTTTATTTATTTTATTTTTTTTTTTTTTGCACTTTATTGGAAACTTTTTGATAACTCCACCACTTTTCCTTATATAGAAACTTTTGTAGTTTTACGCTAATTTCCGTTATCAACGCGACCGAGACCGATCCACCCGATTTTTTCCAAAAGAATTTCAAAAACCAACTCTAATTTTCTTTAAAACTCGACTGCCGCGTATGATATTTTTTAAATCACAACTTCTTCGTTTCCAAATTCGACTGTCACCTTTTCAATTAAGATTTACAAAACCAACTCGTTTTTTACAAACTTTTTTAATTCAACTTTTCTCTTTTTCAATCTAAAATTCAACTCCGTTCGCTTTTATAATTCGACTGCCGCGTACTCCAAGAGATTCAAAAACCAACTCCAATTTTCTTTAAAACTCGACTGCCGCGTATGATATTTTTTTAAATCACAACTTCTTCGTTTCCAAATTCGACTGTCACCTTTTCAATTAAGATTTACAAAACCAACTCGTTTTTTACAAACTTTTTTAATTCAACTTTTCTCTTTTTCAATCTAAAATTCAACTCCGTTCGCTTTTATAATTCGACTGCCGCGTACTCCAAGAGATTCAAAAACCAACTCGGCCCTTGATCACTTTAATCGCGATCAAGAGTCGTCGTTCAGGGTAGAAAATGCATAGTTGCATTTCTACCCTGAGAAAAATTTTCATTTATTCTGGACTTGATTAAACAAGTCCAGAATATTTTTCGTTGGACGGAGGCTTGAAATTTGATGCTTTTATAAACATCAGCCACCGTCCCGATGCCGCGCGCGTATACATACAATGTATCTTCGCGGCGCGCTCTTCCTATCGCGAAAGCTTTTATGTGACATGTATGTAATTCGTACATACATACTGTAATTTTCACGACAAATCGTACTGAAGGTACGATTCGTCTTTTGCTTTGTTTTTTAAAAGTAAATATTTCTACTGGCAAATTTTGCTGAAGGCAAAATTTGCCATGGGAATAATGTTATTTTAATTCATGGAATGTGAAGAAAATTGCTGATGCAATTTTCTTCACTGATTGAATAGATAAGCTAACCATGTTTTAGGCATGGTTAGCTTATGCGAAAATTTGTAATTGGGAATATTTTTAATGTTTTATAAATTTCAGGGTTTTTAGGAATTTTAGGAACTGATTCGCTTTCTTCAAATGTTTTTGAAGGTAAGCTAATCATGTTCCAACATGTATGTATGCATGTAAAATTATTCCCTTTTTATACTTTTCCAGGGTATTAAATTTACGTACATAACAGGATGCTTGCTACGCTGCGCCTAGGAGTGGGGATGGGTGTGACGCTTGCCCATGGATAGGGGCGAGGGGCTAGCTATCATTTGAGTACAAATATAATATATATAAATATAGCCATAGGTACATAGGTACAAATATATATTTATATAAATTTAGACATAGGTACTAATATATATAGATATATATATATATATAAATATAAATATAGGCATAGGTACAAATATATATATATATATATATATATATATATATATATAAAAGTAGACATAGGTACATAAGAACAAATATATATATATATATATAAATATAAATATCGACATAGGTACAATTATATATATAAATATATATAAATATCGACATAGGTACAAATATATATATATATTTGTATAAATATAGACAAAGCTATGTACGTACAGACAGTTAATGAGTAAATAAAAATAAAATAAAAGTACTTATAAGTCGATATTGATTAAAATCGGTAAAAAATTGCATCTAAATTTTGTCATCTAATCGTGAGTCTTATTAGTTCATCAATACGGCACAATAATAATAGCTAAAAAAAGAAGATTTGGTTGGGTCGATGCAAGTGGCCTACCGCAATGGTTTTTGCTGGATACCTTCCTGTTGACAGTTTCTTCGCTCAGAAATTATTCTTCCACTCTTATAGAAAAAATAAAAAAAAAATGCAAAAATTGAAAAAAAATGTCTTAAAAATTATAAAAAATTGTCGGGAAAATTGCAAAAAAAAATGGCGGGAAAATTTAAAAAAATGGCGAGAAAATTAAAAAAAAATGGCAGGAAAATTAAGAAAAAATTGGCGGGAAAATTGCAAAGAATAAAGTTCGAAAAATAAATCATTAAGATTTAAAAAAAAAACGTGAAGATTGCTAAAAGTTCGCAAAATAATCTTAAAAATGGGAAAGAAATTTGCGAGAATTGCCAAAAATTGCGTTTGTTTGTGTGTGTTGTCTAGTGCGTTTTTCGCTATTTCTATTTTTTTCTTAAAATGCTCAAATTTCGTGTTTTCCAATTGTTCCGAATTTTTTGCAATTATGACGATTTTTTTTTTTAATTTTGTCGATTTCTTTCCAATTGTTCCGAATTTTATTCAAATTGCTACGATTTTTTTTTAATTGTTTCAGATCTTTTTGCAATTGTTACGTTATTTTTTTAATTTTGTGGATGTTCTTCCAATTGTTTCGAATTTTTTTCAATTGTTCCGAAAGTTTGTTTTAATTATTGCAATTTTTTAATTTTTTCGATTTTTTTAGCTTTTTTATGATTTTTTTTCTAATTATTCTGAATTTTTTCCGAATTTTCCGAATAATTTTCCAAATTTTCCGGATGTTTTCCAATTTTTCCGAATAATTTTCCAAATTTTCCGAATAAGTTTCCGGATGTTTTCCCAATTTTCCGAACACTTCCAAATTTGGCGAATAATTTTTCCAATTGTCCGGATGTTTTGCAATTGAATTTTTCCTAATTATTCCGAATTCTTCCGAATAATTTTCCAATTTTTCAGAAATTTCCGAATAATTTTCCAAATTTTCCAGATGTTTTCCGAATTTTTCCCGAATTTTCCGAATAATTCTTCAAATTTTCCGATTTTTTTCCGAATTTTCCAAATACTTTTCAAAATCTTCCGAGTAATTTTCCACATTTTCCGGATGTTTTCCAATTTTTCCGAATTTTTCCTAATTATTCCGAATTCTTCCCGAATAATTTTCCGTTTTCTTCGAATTGTCCGAACATTCCGAATAGTTTTCCAAATTTTCCGGATGATTTCCAATTCTTCCGGATGCATTCCAAATCTCCCGAATAATTTTTCAAATTTTCCGAATAATTTTCCAATTTTTCCGGATGGTTTCCAAATTTCCCGAATAATTTTCCGGATGTTTTCCAACTTTTCCGAATTTTTTCTAATTATTCCGAACTTTTCCGAATTTTCCTGGAGGTCTTCCAATTCCAACTCTCCACATACATTTGTTTTTCTTCACACCAAAAAAGAACTTTTCCCAAATAAATTATATCATTCAGATCAAACCAAAATGATCTAATCAGCTATGTATGTATATAAAAAAAAAAAACAAAATATTTCATTAATTTATTGAAACGACAGTAGGTATATATGTACCACACCCCATCGCAAGTTTCTACCAACCACACAATCTAATCTTCCTTCCAACTCCCCATATAAATTTTTATCCATATCGCTATTTCAAGATCTTCCCATATAAATTAATTTCTATACGGCAGTGCAGTATGTCTATACATACCTCACCCCGTCGCCAGTTTCTTATATCTTAACCTAAAATCTTTGCCTGCCTTTCATCCATTTTGATTCCACACTAGAGAATATCTCAAATCGTCACGAAAATGATCTAAAAGCTTGACGATTTCTAAAAAAAAACCCGGATTAAAAGATGCACCATAATGGGATCTACTTAAATACAAAGTTTGGTAAAGAAGTGTTTTTTCGAAGTTACCCCCTCCATTTTCGAAATTCGAAATCGAAAAGTATCCTATGGAATGCTCCATTAAGTTTTGAATCCATTGGTATAAAAATCATAGCTCTCGTTTAAAAACTGTAGGAGGAGATAGGTTGCTACGAAAACACAAAGCCCGTTCGGATGCTTGCTACGCTGCGCCTAGGAGTGGGGATGGGTGTGACGCTTGCCCATGGATAGGGGCGAGGGGCTAGCTATCATTTGAGTACAAATATAATATATGTAAATATAGCCATATGTACATAGGTACAAATATATATGTATATAAATATAGACATAGGTACAAAGGTACTATATATATAGAAATATATATATATAAATATAAATATCGACATAGGGACAATTATATATATAAATATATATAAATATAAATATCGACATAGGCACAAATATATATATATTTATATAAATATAAATATAGACAAAGCTATGTACGTACAGACAGTTAATGAGTAGATAAAATAAAAGTATTTATAAGTCGATATTGATTAAAATCGGTAAAAAATTGCATCTAAATTTTGTCATCTAATCGTGAGTCTTATTAGTTCATCAATACGGCACAATAATAATAGCTAAAAAAATAAGGTTTGGTTTGGTCGATGCAAGTGGCATACCTCAATGTTTTTTGCTAGATATCTTCCCGTTGACAGTTTTTTCGCTCAGAAATTATTCTTCCACTCTTATAGAAAAAATTAAAAAAAAAAATGAAAAATTGAAAAAAATTGTCTTAAAAATTGTCGGTAAAATTGCAAAAAAAAAAAAATTGGCGGGAAAAAAAATTGGCGGGAAAAAAAATTGGCGGAAAAATTAAAAAAAAAAATGGCGGGCTGGCGGGAAAATTAAAAAAAATTGGCAGGAAAATTAAAAAAAAATTGGCAGGAAAATTAAAAAAAATGGCGGGAAAATTGCAAAGAAAAAAGTTCGAAAAATAAATCATTAAGATTTAAAAAAAAATCGTTAAGATTATAAAAAAATCGTTAATATTGAAAAAGTTCTAAAATGAAATTGCAAAAATTGCAAAAAAATTCTTAAGTTTGCAGAAAGTTCGAAAAATGAATCGTAAAAATTGCGAAAAATCGTTAAGGTTGCAAAAAGTTCAAAAAATGAATCGTTATGGTTATAAAAAAGTCGTGAATATTGTAAAAAATCATTGAGATTGTAAAAGCTTCGCAACATAAATCGTAAAAATTGCAAAGAAATCGTTAAAGTTGCAAAAACTTCGACAAATAAGTCGTTGAGATTGGAAAAAATCGTGAAGACTGCAAAAGTTCGCAAAATAATCTTAAAAATGGGAAAGAAATTTGCAAGAATTGCCAAAAATTGCGTTTGTGTGTGTGTGTGTTGTCTAGTGCGTTTTTCGCTATTTCTAATTTTTTTCTTAAAATGCTAAAATTTTGTGTTTTCCAATTGTTCCGAATTTTTTCCAATTGTTCCGAATTTTTTCATTTTTCCCAATATTTCTCAATTGTTCCGAATTTTTTTAATTTTTTCCGAATATTTTTCTAATTGTTCCGAATTTTTTAATTTTTTTCGAATATCTTTCCAATTGTTCCGAATTTTTTCTAATATTTTTCCAATTGTTCCGAATTTTTTCCAAGTGACCCGAATCTTTTCGAATAGTTCCGATTTTTTTAAATTGTTCCGAATTTTTTCCAATTGTTCCGAATATTTTCCAATTTTTCCGAGTTTTTTCCAATTTTTCCGAATAATTTTCCAATTGTTCCGATTTTTTTCCAATTTTTCCGAATTTTTTCAAATTGTTCCGAATTTTTTTCCAATTGTTCGGATTTTTTTCTTCAATTTCTCCGAAGTTTTTCCAATTGCTCCGAATTTTTCCAAATTTTTCGAACTTTTTCCAATTGTTCCGATTTTTTTTCAAATTATTACGATATTTTTCAATTGTTCCGGATTTTTTTCCAATTGTTCCGAACGTTTTTCTAATTGTTCCGGACTTTTTTCAATTATTACGATTTTTTTTTAAATTTGTGGATTTTTTTGCAATTGTTGCGAACTTTTTAAAATTATTACGATGTTTTGCAATTGTTCGGAACTTTTTTCTAAATTATTAACATTTTTTCCAATTATTCCGAACGTTTTTCCAATTTTTCCGAATTTTTTGCAATTATGACGATTTTTTTGTTTTAATTTTGTGGATTTCTTTCCAATTGTTCCGAGTTTTATTCAAATTGTTACGATTTTTTTTCAATTGTTTCAGATATTTTTGCAATTGTTACGTTATTTTTTTAATTTTGTGGATGTTCTTCCAATTGTTCCGAATTTTTTTCAATTGTTCCGAAAGTTTGTTTTACTTATTGCAATTTTTTTAAATTTTTTCGATTTTTTAAACAATTTTATGATTTTTTTTTCTAATTATTTTCTAACTTTTAGGGATGTTTTCCAATTTTTCCAAGCTTTTCCGAATTTTCCGAATAATTTTCAAATTTTCCGATTTTTCCCGAATTTTCCAAATACTTTTCAAAATCTTCCGAGTAATTTTCCAAATTTCCGGATTATTCCAAATTCTTCCCGAATAATTTTCCATTTTTTTCGAATTGTCCGAACATTCCGAATAGTTTTCCAAATTTTCCGGATGATTTCCAATTTTTCCGAATGCTTTCCAAATCTCCCGAATGATTTTTCAAATTTTCCGAATAATTTTCAAATTTTTCCGGATGGTTTCCAAATTTCCCGAATAATTTTCCGGATGTTTTCCAACTTTTCCGAATTTTCCTGGATGTTTTCCAATTCCAACTCTCCACATACATTTGTTTTTCTTCACACCGAAAAAGAACTCTTCCCATATAAATTATATCATTCAGATCAAACCAAAATTATCTAATCAGCTATGTATGTATATAAAAAAAAACGAAATATTTCATTAATTTATAGAAACGACAGTAGGTATATATGTACCACACCCCGTCGCAAGTTTCTACCAACCACACAATATAATCTTCCTTCCAACTCTCCATATAAATTTTTATCCATATCGCTATTTCAA
The DNA here is from genome assembly GCA_963924295.1 of Dioctria rufipes. NCBI lineage: Eukaryota > Metazoa > Arthropoda > Insecta > Diptera > Asilidae > Dioctria > Dioctria rufipes. The sequence continues at coordinate 127,722,210 of OZ002740.1, forward strand.
GATCTTCCCATATAAATTAATTTCTATACGGCAGTGCAGTATGTCTATACATACTTCACCCCGTCGCCAGTTTCTTATACCTTAACCTAAAATCTTTGCCTGTCTTCCATCCATTTTGATTCCATACCAGGGAATATCTCAAATCGTCACGAAAATGACCTAAAAGCTTGACGATTTCTAAAAAAAACCCGGATTAAAAGATGCACCATAATGGGATCTACTTAAATATAAAGTTTGGTAAAGAAGTGTTTTTTCGAAGTTACCCCCTCCATTTTCGAAATTCGAAATAGAAAAGTATCCTATGGAACGCTCCATTAAGTTTTGAATCCATTGGTATAAAAATCATAGCTCTCGTTTAAAAACTGTAGGAGGAGATAGGTTGCTACGAAAACACAAAGTCCGTTCGGATGCTTGCTACGCTGCGCCTAGGAGTGGGGATGGGTGTGACGCTTGCCCATGGATAGGGGCGAGGGGCTAGCTATCATTTGAGTACAAATATAATATATATAAATATAAATATAGCGATAGGTACATAGGTACAAATTTATATTTATATAAATATAGACATAGGTACTAATATATATAGATATATATATATATAAATATATATATAGGCATAGGTACAAATATATATATATATATATATATATATATATATATAAATGTTGACATAGGTACATAAGAACAAATATATATATATATATATATATATATATATATAAATATAAATATCGACATAGGTACAATTATATATATAAATATATATAAATATAAATATCGACATAGGTACAAATATATATATATATTTGTATAAATATAAATATAGACAAAGCTATGTACGTACAGACAGTTAATGAGTAAATAAAAATAAAATAAAAGTACTTATAAGTCGATATTGATTAAAATCGGTAAAAAATTGCATCTAAATTTTGTCATCTAATCGTGAGTCTTATTAGTTCATCAATACGGCACAATAATAATAGCTAAAAAAAGAAGATTTGGTTGGGTCGTTGCAAGTGGCCTACCGCAATGGTTTTTGCTGGATGCCTTCCTGTTGACAGTTTCTTCGCTCAGAAATTATTCTTCCACTCTTATAGAAAAAATATAAAAAAAATGCAAAAATTGAAAAAAAATGTCTTAAAAATTATAAAAAATTGTCGGGAAAATTGCAAAAAAAAAAATGGCGGGAAAATTAAAAAAAATGGCGGGAAAATTAAAAAAAAATTGGCAGGAAAATTAAGAAAAAATTGGCGGGAAAATTGCAAAGAAAAAAGTTCGAAAAATAAATCATTAAGATTTAAAAAAAAAATCGTGAAGATTGCTAAAAGTTCGCAAAATAATCTTAAAAATGGGAAAGAAATTTGCAAGAATTGCCAAAAATTGCGTTTGTGTGTGTGTGTGTTGTCCAGTGCGTTTTTCGCTATTTCTATTTTTTTCTTAAAATGCTAAAATTTTGTGTTTTCCAATTGTTCCGAATTTTTTGCAATTATGACGATTTTTTTTTTTTATTCAAATTGCTACGATTTTTTTTTAATTGTTTCAGATCTTTTTGCAATTGTTACGTTATTTTTTTAATTTTGTGGATGTTCTTGCAATTGTTCCGAATTTTTTTCAATTGTTCCGAAAGTTTGTTTTAATTATTGCAATTTTTTTTAATTTTTTCGATTTTTTTAGCTTTTTATGATTTTTTTTTAATTATTCTGAATTTTTTCCTAATTTTCTGAATAATTTTCTAACTTTTCGGGATGTTTTCCAATTTTTCCAAGTTTTTTCCGAATTTTCTGAATAATTTTCCAAATTTTCCGAATAATATTCCAAATTTTCCGGATGTTTTCCAATTTTTCCGAATAATTTTCCAAATTTTCCGAATAAGTTTCCGGATGTTTTCCCAATTTTCCGAAAACTTTTCCAAATTTGGCGAATATTTCTTGCAATTTTCCTAATTATTCCGAATTCTTCCCGAATAATTTTCCAATTTTTCCGAATTTTCCGAATAATTTTCCAAATTTTCCGGATGCTTTCCGAATTTTTCCCCAATTTTTCCCGATGTTTTCCGAATTTTCCCGAATTTTCCGAACACTTTTCCAAATTTGCCGAATAATTTTTCCAATTTTCCGGATGTTTTCCAATTTTTCCGAATTTTTCCTAATTATTCCAAATTCTTCCCGAATAATTTTCCAATTTTTTCGAATTTTCCGAATAATTTTCTGAATAGTTTTCCAAATTTTCCGGATGTTTCCCAATTTTTCCGGATGCTTTCCATATCTCCCGAATAATTTTTCAAATTTTCCGAATAATTTTCCAATTTTTCCGAATAATTTTCCAAATGTTCCGAATAAGTTTCCGGATGTTTTCCGAATTTTCCGAACACTTTTCCAAATTTGCCGAATTATTTTTCCAATTTTCCGGATGTTTTCCAATTTTTCTGAATTTTTCCTAAGTATTCCGAATTCTTCCCGAATAATTTTCCAATTTTTCCGAATTTTCCGAATAATTTTCCAAATTTTCCGGATGTTTTCCGAATTTTTCCCCAATTTTCCGAATAATTCTCCAATTTTTCCCGATGTTTTCCGAATTTTCCCGAATTTTCCGAACACTTTTCCAAATTTTCCGAATAATTTTCCAATTTTTCCGGATGTTTTCCAATTTTTCCGAATTTTTCCTAATTATTCCAAATTCTTCCCGAATAATTTTCCAATTTTTTCGAATTATCCGAATAATTTTCTGAATAGTTTTCCAAATTTTCCGGATGTTTCCCAATTTTTCCGGATGCTTTCCATATCTCCCGAATAATTTTTCAAATTTTCCGAATAATTTTCCAATTTTTCCGGATGGTTTCCAAATTTCCCGAATAATTTTCCGGATGTTTTCCAACTTTTGCGAATTTTTTCTAATTATTCCGAACTTTTCCGAATTTTCCTGGATGTTTTCCAATTCCAACTCTCCACATACATTTGTTTTTCTTCACACCGAAGAAGAACTCTTCCCATATAAATTATATCATTCAGATCAAACCAAAATGATCTAATCAGCTATGTATGTATATAAAAACAGAAAAAAGTTTTATTCATTTATTGAAACGGCAGTAGGTATATATGTACCACACCCCGTCGCAAGTTTCTACCAACCACACAATCTAATCTTCCTTCCAACTCCCCATATAAATTTTTATCCATATCGCTATTTCAAGAGCTTCCCATATAAATAATTTCTACATGCCAGTCCAGCATGTCTATACATACCTCACCCCGTCGCCAGTTTCGTATACCGTAACCCAAAATCTTTGCCTGGCTTCTATCCAATCTATTTTGATTCCATATCAGAGAATATCTCGAATCGTCACCAAAATGATCTATAAGCTTGACGATTTCTAAAACAAACAAAAAACCGGGTGTTTTCCGAATTTTTCCCGAATTTTCCGAATAATTTTCCACTTTTTCCGAATTTTCCGAATAATTTTCCAAATTTTCCGGAAGTTTTCCCAATTTTTTCCCGAATTTTCCGAATAATTTTCCAATTTTTCCGGATGTTTTCCAATTTTTCCGAATTTTTCCTAATTATTCCGAATTCTTCCCGAATAATTTTCCAATTTTTCCGAATAATTTTCCGAATTTTCCGGATGTTTTCCAACTTTTCCGAATTTTTTCTAATTATTCCGAACTTTTCCGAATTTTCCCAGATGTTTTCCAATTGCAACTCTCCACATACATTTGTTTTTCTTCACACCGAAAAAGAACTCTTCCCATATAAATTATATCATTCAGATCAATCCAAAATGATCTAATCAGCTATGTATGTATATAAAAAAAAAAATATTTTATTAATTTATTGAAACGGCAGTAGGTATATATGTACCACACCCCGTCGCAAGTTTCTACCAACCACACAATCTAATCTTCCTTTTTATCCATATCGCTATTTTAAGATCTTCCCATATAAATTAATTTCTATACGGCAGTGCAGTATGTCTATACATACCTCACCCCGTCCCAAGTTTCTTATAAAATATCTCGAATCGTCACCAAAATGATCTATAAGCTTGAAGATTTCTAAAATTTTTTTATTTCACATTATTACGATTTTTTTTTTCAATTGTTCCGGATTTTTTTCCAACTGTTCCGAACGTTTTTCTAATTGTTCCGGACTTTTTTCAATTATTACGAATTTTTTTTTAATTTTGTGTATTTTTTGGCGGGCTGGCGGGAAAATTAAAAAAAATTGGCAGGAAAATTAAAAAAAAATTGGCAGGAAAATTAAAAAAAATGGCGGGAAAATTGCAAAGAAAAAAAGTTCGAAAAATAAATCATTAAGATTTAAAAAAAAATCGTTAAGATTATAAAAAAATCGTTAATATTGAAAAAGTTCTAAAATGAAATTGCAAAAATTGCAAAAAAATTCTTAAGTTTGCAGAAAGTTCGAAAAATGAATCGTAAAAATTGCGAAAAATCGTTAAGGTTGCAAAAAGTTCAAAAAATGAATCGTTATGGTTATAAAAAAGTCGTGAATATTGTAAAAAATCATTGAGATTGTAAAAGCTTCGCAACATAAATCGTAAAAATTGCAAAGAAATCGTTAAAGTTGCAAAAACTTCGACAAATAAGTCGTTGAGATTGGAAAAAATCGTGAAGACTGCAAAAGTTCGCAAAATAATCTTAAAAATGGGAAAGAAATTTGCAAGAATTGCCAAAAATTGCGTTTGTGTGTGTGTGTGTTGTCTAGTGCGTTTTTCGCTATTTCTAATTTTTTTCTTAAAATGCTAAAATTTTGTGTTTTCCAATTGTTCCGAATTTTTTCCAATTGTTCCGAATTTTTTCATTTTTCCCAATATTTCTCAATTGTTCCGAATTTTTTTAATTTTTTCCGAATATTTTTCTAATTGTTCCGAATTTTTTAATTTTTTTCGAATATCTTTCCAATTGTTCCGAATTTTTTCTAATATTTTTCCAATTGTTCCGAATTTTTTCCAAGTGACCCGAATCTTTTCGAATAGTTCCGATTTTTTTAAATTGTTCCGAATTTTTTCCAATTGTTCCGAATATTTTCCAATTTTTCCGAGTTTTTTCCAATTTTTCCGAATAATTTTCCAATTGTTCCGATTTTTTTTCCAATTTTTCCGAATTTTTTCAAATTGTTCCGAATTTTTTTCCAATTGTTCGGATTTTTTTCTTCAATTTCTCCGAAGTTTTTCCAATTGCTCCGAATTTTTCCAAATTTTTCGAACTTTTTCCAATTGTTCCGATTTTTTTTCAAATTATTACGATATTTTTCAATTGTTCCGGATTTTTTTCCAATTGTTCCGAACGTTTTTCTAATTATTCCGGACTTTTTTCAATTATTACGATTTTTTTTTAAATTTGTGGATTTTTTTGCAATTGTTGCGAACTTTTTAAAATTATTACGATGTTTTGCAATTGTTCGGAACTTTTTTCTAAATTATTAACATTTTTTCCAATTATTCCGAACGTTTTTCCAATTTTTCCGAATTTTTTGCAATTATGACGATTTTTTTGTTTTAATTTTGTGGATTTCTTTCCAATTGTTCCGAGTTTTATTCAAATTGTTACGATTTTTTTTCAATTGTTTCAGATATTTTTGCAATTGTTACGTTATTTTTTTAATTTTGTGGATGTTCTTCCAATTGTTCCGAATTTTTTTCAATTGTTCCGAAAGTTTGTTTTACTTATTGCAATTTTTTTAAATTTTTTCGATTTTTTAAACAATTTTATGATTTTTTTTTCTAATTATTTTCTAACTTTTAGGGATGTTTTCCAATTTTTCCAAGCTTTTCCGAATTTTCCGAATAATTTTCAAATTTTCCGATTTTTCCCGAATTTTCCAAATACTTTTCAAAATCTTCCGAGTAATTTTCCAAATTTCCGGATTATTCCAAATTCTTCCCGAATAATTTTCCATTTTTTTCGAATTGTCCGAACATTCCGAATAGTTTTCCAAATTTTCCGGATGATTTCCAATTTTTCCGAATGCTTTCCAAATCTCCCGAATGATTTTTCAAATTTTCCGAATAATTTTCAAATTTTTCCGGATGGTTTCCAAATTTCCCGAATAATTTTCCGGATGTTTTCCAACTTTTCCGAATTTTCCTGGATGTTTTCCAATTCCAACTCTCCACATACATTTGTTTTTCTTCACACCGAAAAAGAACTCTTCCCATATAAATTATATCATTCAGATCAAACCAAAATTATCTAATCAGCTATGTATGTATATAAAAAAAAACGAAATATTTCATTAATTTATAGAAACGACAGTAGGTATATATGTACCACACCCCGTCGCAAGTTTCTACCAACCACACAATATAATCTTCCTTCCAACTCTCCATATAAATTTTTATCCATATCGCTATTTCAAGATCTTCCCATATAAATTAATTTCTATACGGCAGTGCAGTATGTCTATACATACTTCACCCCGTCGCCAGTTTCTTATACCTTAACCTAAAATCTTTGCCTGTCTTCCATCTATTTTGATTCCATACCAGAGAATATCTCAAATCGTCACGAAAATGACCTAAAAGCTTGACGATTTCTAAAAAAAACCCGGATTAAAAGATGCACCATAATGGGATCTACTTAAATATAAAGTTTGGTAAAGAAGTGTTTTTTCGAAGTTACCCCCTCCATTTTCGAAATTCGAAATAGAAAAGTATCCTATGGAACGCTCCATTAAGTTTTGAATCCATTGGTATAAAAATCATAGCTCTCGTTTAAAAACTGTAGGAGGAGATAGGTTGCTACGAAAACACAAAGTCCGTTCGGATGCTTGCTACGCTGCGCCTAGGAGTGGGGATGGGTGTGACGCTTGCCCATGGATAGGGGCGAGGGGCTAGCTATCATTTGAGTACAAATATAATATATATAAATATAATATATATAAATATAAATATAGCGATAGGTACATAGGTACAAATTTATATTTATATAAATATAGACATAGGTACTAATATATATAGATATATATATATATAAATATATATATAGGCATAGGTACAAATATATATATATATATATATATATATATAAATGTTGACATAGGTACATAAGAACAAATATATATATATATATATATATATATATATAAAAATATAAATATCGACATAGGTACAATTATATATATAAATATATATAAATATAAATATCGACATAGGTACAAATATATATATATATTTGTATAAATATAAATATAGACAAAGCTATGTACGTACAGACAGTTAATGAGTAAATAAAAATAAAATAAAAGTACTTATAAGTCGATATTGATTAAAATCGGTAAAAAATTGCATCTAAATTTTGTCATCTAATCGTGAGTCTTATTAGTTCATCAATACGGCACAATAATAATAGCTAAAAAAAGAAGATTTGGTTGGGTCGTTGCAAGTGGCCTACCGCAATGGTTTTTGCTGGATGCCGTCCTGTTGACAGTTTCTTCGCTCAGAAATTATTCTTCCACTCTTATAGAAAAAATAAAAAAAAAATGCAAAAATTGAAAAAAAATGTCTTAAAAATTATAAAAAATTGTCGGGAAAATTGCAAAAAAAAAAATGGCGGGAAAATTAAAAAAAATGGCGGGAAAATTAAAAAAAAATTGGCAGGAAAATTAAGAAAAAATTGGCGGGAAAATTGCAAAGAAAAAAGTTCGAAAAATAAATCATTAAGATTTAAAAAAAAAATCGTGAAGATTGCTAAAAGTTCGCAAAATAATCTTAAAAATGGGAAAGAAATTTGCAAGAATTGCCAAAAATTGCGTTTGTGTGTGTGTGTGTTGTCCAGTGCGTTTTTCGCTATTTCTATTTTTTTCTTAAAATGCTAAAATTTTGTGTTTTCCAATTGTTCCGAATTTTTTGCAATTATGACGATTTTTTTTTTTTATTCAAATTGCTACGATTTTTTTTTAATTGTTTCAGATCTTTTTGCAATTGTTACGTTATTTTTTTAATTTTGTGGATGTTCTTGCAATTGTTCCGAATTTTTTTCAATTGTTCCGAAAGTTTGTTTTAATTATTGCAATTTTTTTTAATTTTTTCGATTTTTTTAGCTTTTTATGATTTTTTTTTAATTATTCTGAATTTTTTCCTAATTTTCTGAATAATTTTCTAACTTTTCGGGATGTTTTCCAATTTTTCCAAGTTTTTTCCGAATTTTCTGAATAATTTTCCAAATTTTCCGAATAATATTCCAAATTTTCCGGATGTTTTCCAATTTTTCCGAATAATTTTCCAAATTTTCCGAATAAGTTTCCGGATGTTTTCCCAATTTTCCGAAAACTTTTCCAAATTTGGCGAATATTTCTTGCAATTTTCCTAATTATTCCGAATTCTTCCCGAATAATTTTCCAATTTTTCCGAATTTTCCGAATAATTTTCCAAATTTTCCGGATGCTTTCCGAATTTTTCCCCAATTTTTCCCGATGTTTTCCGAATTTTCCCGAATTTTCCGAACACTTTTCCAAATTTGCCGAATAATTTTTCCAATTTTCCGGATGTTTTCCAATTTTTCCGAATTTTTCCTAATTATTCCAAATTCTTCCCGAATAATTTTCCAATTTTTTCGAATTTTCCGAATAATTTTCTGAATAGTTTTCCAAATTTTCCGGATGTTTCCCAATTTTTCCGGATGCTTTCCATATCTCCCGAATAATTTTTCAAATTTTCCGAATAATTTTCCAATTTTTCCGAATAATTTTCCAAATGTTCCGAATAAGTTTCCGGATGTTTTCCGAATTTTCCGAACACTTTTCCAAATTTGCCGAATAATTTTTCCAATTTTCCGGATGTTTTCCAATTTTTCTGAATTTTTCCTAAGTATTCCGAATTCTTCCCGAATAATTTTCCAATTTTTCCGAATTTTCCGAATAATTTTCCAAATTTTCCGGATGTTTTCCGAATTTTTCCCCAATTTTCCGAATAATTCTCCAATTTTTCCCGATGTTTTCCGAATTTTCCCGAATTTTCCGAACACTTTTCCAAATTTTCCGAATAATTTTCCAATTTTTCCGGATGTTTTCCAATTTTTCCGAATTTTTCCTAATTATTCCAAATTCTTCCCGAATAATTTTCCAATTTTTTCGAATTATCCGAATAATTTTCTGAATAGTTTTCCAAATTTTCCGGATGTTTCCCAATTTTTCCGGATGCTTTCCATATCTCCCGAATAATTTTTCAAATTTTCCGAATAATTTTCCAATTTTTCCGGATGGTTTCCAAATTTCCCGAATAATTTTCCGGATGTTTTCCAACTTTTGCGAATTTTTTCTAATTATTCCGAACTTTTCCGAATTTTCCTGGATGTTTTCCAATTCCAACTCTCCACATACATTTGTTTTTCTTCACACCGAAGAAGAACTCTTCCCATATAAATTATATCATTCAGATCAAACCAAAATGATCTAATCAGCTATGTATGTATATAAAAACAGAAAAAAGTTTTATTCATTTATTGAAACGGCAGTAGGTATATATGTACCACACCCCGTCGCAAGTTTCTACCAACCACACAATCTAATCTTCCTTCCAACTCCCCATATAAATTTTTATCCATATCGCTATTTCAAGAGCTTCCCATATAAATAATTTCTACATGCCAGTCCAGCATGTCTATACATACCTCACCCCGTCGCCAGTTTCGTATACCGTAACCCAAAATCTTTGCCTGGCTTCTATCCAATCTATTTTGATTCCATATCAGAGAATATCTCGAATCGTCACCAAAATGATCTATAAGCTTGACGATTTCTAAAACAAACAAAAAACCGGGTGTTTTCCGAATTTTTCCCGAATTTTCCGAATAATTTTCCACTTTTTCCGAATTTTCCGAATAATTTTCCAAATTTTCCGGAAGTTTTCCCAATTTTTTCCCGAATTTTCCGAATAATTTTCCAATTTTTCCGGATGTTTTCCAATTTTTCCGAATTTTTCCTAATTATTCCGAATTCTTCCCGAATAATTTTCCAATTTTTCCGAATAATTTTCCGAATTTTCCGGATGTTTTCCAACTTTTCCGAATTTTTTCTAATTATTCCGAACTTTTCCGAATTTTCCCAGATGTTTTCCAATTGCAACTCTCCACATACATTTGTTTTTCTTCACACCGAAAAAGAACTCTTCCCATATAAATTATATCATTCAGATCAATCCAAAATGATCTAATCAGCTATGTATGTATATAAAAAAAAAAATATTTTATTAATTTATTGAAACGGCAGTAGGTATATATGTACCACACCCCGTCGCAAGTTTCTACCAACCACACAATCTAATCTTCCTTTTTATCCATATCGCTATTTTAAGATCTTCCCATATAAATTAATTTCTATACGGCAGTGCAGTATGTCTATACATACCTCACCCCGTCCCAAGTTTCTTATAAAATATCTCGAATCGTCACCAAAATGATCTATAAGCTTGAAGATTTCTAAAATTTTTTTATTTCACATTATTACGATTTTTTTTTTCAATTGTTCCGGATTTTTTTCCAACTGTTCCGAACGTTTTTCTAATTGTTCCGGACTTTTTTCAATTATTACGAATTTTTTTTTAATTTTGTGTATTTTTTGCAATTGTTGCGAACTTTTTAAAATTATTACTATGTTTTGCAATTGTTCGGAATTTTTTCTAAATTATTAAGATTTTTTTCCAATTGTTCCGAACGTTTTTCCAATTGTTCCGAATTTTTTTCAATTGTTCCGAAAGTTTGTTTCAATTATTGCGATTTTTTTAATTTTTTCGATTTTTTAAGCATTTTTATGATTTTTTTTTTCTAATTATTCTGAATTTTTCCTAATTTTCCGAATAATTTTCTAATTTTTCGGGATGTTTTCCAATTTTTCCAAGTTTTTCCGAATTGTCGGAATATTTTTCCAAATTTTCCAGATGTTTTCCGAATTTTCCCGAATTTTCCGAATAATTTTCCAAATTTTCCAAATTTTCCGAATAAGTTTCCGGATGTTTTCCGAATTTTCCGAACACTTTTCCAACATAACATACATATATACAGGCATACATATTGCCAATCTAAATTGTAAGCAAGTCCAAACAAAATTAGTCGAAACAAGTAAAAAACAATTTCGACACAGTTCAAATTCTTTAACATGCCTAAATTGTGAAAGAATTTACAAATCATAAATTATTGACCCATAAAATAAAGAGAAACAAGATTTCATAACCGCAACCACAATGAATCGGATGTGCGAAGAAATGCATGTCAACATGTTCTGACTGCACTTGAGTGTCATAACAAATGGGTTCACGTATTTCACTGACTGACCCATTTGAAGTGGCCGTAGTAAGAGAATCTATTGTGCAAGATATTTTTCTTGTTTTGTTTAAAGATAACCATTTTTGTGATATTCTGAGTGGACAATTCTTGTTTTGATTCTTTATTGATTTCTGTTAAGAAATATTTTTGAGCGGACAATTTTGTTTGGACATGCACTAAATTTCTGTATAAATTAAGTGCACTTTTATATGGAAAATACAGTTGAATTTGAGTAGAGCAATAGTGAGTTTATCTCAAGACGTATTCCGAGCTGCTATCTTTTAGCAAAAGGAATAACCCCAATTGGCGATAAGAGCCGGGGATTTAAAAATACAAACAATTCTCCAAGTACACCCGAGTTGGCTTTAAAACTGGCGTTAAAACTGCGGCTTCATTGCCATAAATATATACTACCGAGAGGCAAGTAAAATCATATCTGATTTCGCCAAAGGTAAAATATATTCATTTAAAATGAAGATATTTCAACAGGAAAAATCAGCTTTATTACATGGCGACCCTACAAAACGAACCAATGGAACAATTTATAAGGAAACGAACTTTACCTGCGAAGATGACAACATCGTCAAGAAATATTGATAAAGAAATTAAAGAAATTGAAGCTGAAATTAAAAAGAATTTCCAGCCCAATCAAAGCAAAATCAAGAGAGGAACAGATAAACGAATTAATAGCAGAGGAACCTCGAGCTGGCCCTAAACCAATTACCATTGAAGATTACAGGAGTAGAAATATCAAGAAAAAATCTACAATTGATGTAAAACCACAAATAAAAACTAAAAGACAAAGAGGAGGAAAAGCTGTAAAGATTAGACAGCAGCTGGAGAAATTATATAGAATCATCCCGATAACAACAGATGATAAGTTAAAAATTCAGCTCATAAATAAAATACAAAGACTAAAATGGGAAGACGCAGTCTAAAGTAGAGATAATCATCGCGCAAGCAGCAGCACCAGCAACAGCATCTGCCTCGATCACTCAGATTCACCTTCCAACTGCAATAGGCATGCTAGTAGTAGTTTTAGTATTAATCTTGTTAGTTTATTTCATAAAAAAATATTTCAAGAAAGTTATTAGTAAGCAAGTGTTAAAGAACTTAGATAATGCTGATAAGGTTTAGATTTAAGATAGTATAAAAAAATATATATATATATAAGATTAATCAGCATATTTGTTTTTTGTCTATTTTTATTTGTATGGATAGATGCGAAAACTTAATTAAAGAATTAACGAAAATTTTAGAAACATTCACCAAAAAGGTGGAAAATGCTCTAGCAGAGAATTTGAAACTACGTTTCAACAGCAATTACAGAAGAATACAGCTGAAAATAGAAGAAGAGAGCAGAATAATACTAGAGAGTACAATCCCATCTGACTGCGAAGACCTAGAGGAAAATAGCATAAACATGGCAGGTGATTTTGATCTAGCGTTGGCTATAAAACTTATACCAGAATTTACAGGAGAGGAAAAGAAATTAGATAACTTCCTAAACCTTGTCGAATTATACAAAGAGACACTAAAACCTGAAGCCATTCCAGATTTAATAACTTTCGTTTGGTGTGCAAGATTCACAGATAAAGTTACGAATAAATTGACCGCCACAACAAAACCAACAACAGTAGAAGATTTAAAGAAAACATTAAAAGCGGTATACAAATCAAAGAATACTTCACAAAATATACACCAACAAATATCAACATGTAGACAAGCAGGAATGAAAGTACAAGACTTCTCAGACAGAGTATTGGATCTTGTCTCTGAACTAAACAAAATCCAAATAACAGAATTAGGAGAAACAAACAGAGAAATTATATGCAAATTAAATGGGAAAATTGGTTTAAATGCATTCCAGAATGGACTACATGAATCCCTAAAGCCAACAATATTGGCTGCACAACCAAAAACGCTGAATGAAGCCATAGGACTAGCGAATCAAATTGAGAAACCACTATCTGATGAAACAAGAATTCTACAAATAAGTGGAAATCATCAGGTACATTGGCGAGAGCGAAATAGCTACCACAGACCAATTGGAACAAATACTCAAAGCTGGAGGAAAAACAACTTCAGAAATAATGACTGGAGAAATAATAACAGCAAATGGAGAAACGAAAACAGCAACAATGGCCACCCTAGGCAGAATTGGCCAAATAATAGAAACCAAAACCGGAACCAGAATGGTACTTTCAGAAGAAATAACCTAAACTATAGAAGGAATCAAATAAATTTTCTTCAGGAAGACAGCGATTCTCTAAGCCCAGGTCAGGAACAACTAAACAAAGATTAAATGAAGATATAAAAATATGTAACATCAGTAATCACGCTACAAATTTTATAACGTTGCAAGATAAAGCAACTAACACAAATCTAAATTTTTTAATCGATTCTGGTGCAGACATATCCATATGCAAGGTAGAAAATATAGAAAACTGTAATATAAAACATGAAGACCAGTGTAAAATAACTGGCATAACAAATAATGAAACTGTCTCTCTAGGCAGGCCTGAGTTAAAATTAAATTATGAACACAAGAGTATTAATCACAAATTTCATATGGTATGTTCTGAGACATCAATCAGAACGGATGGAATATTGGGAAGAGATTTTCTTATGAAATACCTCTGTAAAATAGACTACGAGACGTTCACAATAACAATTGTCATAGACAATGAAGAAATCACAATCCCAATGGTCGACAAACACACGAAAATAATAAAAATACCAGCACGGACAGAGATGATTCTGCCAATAACTTTAAATATAAAGGAAGATATCGTCATATGCAGTGAAGAAATACAAGAAGGAGTCTTTCTAAGTAATTCAATCATACCAGCAAGAGGGATTGCTCATATGAAATTGCTAAATACCAAAGACACGGAAGTCACAGTAAAACCATTTTCACCAAAAATACATGCACTACGAGAATATAACATCATTTACATGAGTAAAAAGAATAAATCTAAAGATAGGATTCAAAAGCTGCTAAGTGAACTCAAATTGGAAGGCATGGATGAAAAATCCAAAGAATCAATAATAGAGATATGCAAAAAATATCATGACATATTTTACCTAGAGAATGAGAAGTTATCAACAAATAACTTCTACAAGCAACGCATAACAACAGTGGACGAAAACCCAGTCTACATAAAGAACTACAGATTACCACCTTCACAAATTGAGCAAATAAGTAAAGAAGTTGATAAATTAATAGAAAATGATATAGTTGAACCATCAGTAAGCCCATATAACTCACCACTACTGATTGTTCCAAAGAAGTCAGAAAAAGAAAAGAAATGGAGACTAGTAATAGACTTTAGACAGCTCAACAAAAAAGTAGTGAATGATAAATACCCACTAACACGTTTCGAAGATTTATTAGACCGTCTAGGAAGAGCGAAATATTTCTCAACCCTGGACATGACAAGTTCATTCCATCAAATTGAACTTGAAAAGACCTCGAGACATCTAACCGCATTCTCTACAAACCAAGGACATTTTCAATTTAAAAGACTACCGTTTGGATTGAAAATATCGACAAACAGCTTCCAGATGATGTTATCAATTGCACTAAGTGGACTCAAAGCAAGTGCTTTTATGTATGCTGACGACATAATCATTCATGGATGTAGCTTGAATCACCACAATGAAAACCTAGAAAAAGTTTTCAGCAGATTGCAGCTGTAGTGAACCGCTAACGAATTTTATAAACCGCAGTGAACTGCTAATGAATTTATACACCGCAGTGTACTGCTAATAACTTTATAGTAAACGGACTGAACGAACGCAACATAACGAATACACGATACAGAAGAAGAGAGAATAAGACATGATAACGTCAGGAGAGTGATTTTGTAAAATGTTGTCAAGCGCTCGTCACTTGCTCTCACTTCACATTGCAGTCAAGTAACGTTTAGACATTCTTTTATATCATAACAGTTGTTTGTAGATTAAGTTGTATTAATTGGATAAAATAGTTTTATTGGATTAAATAGTATTTGCTTTTATCTACGTACGTATTTTATTAAAAGAGCATATTACAAGTGGTGACCCCGAGAATAACGCACATTATAATCCAACAAACGATAATTTCTGCAAACCTCTTGTCCGAGGTAGAATATAAGAAGAAAGCAACCGATTCTACAATAAGCAACGCATGCCACAAAAAAGAAACAAGAAAATTCTTTTCGAAGACGTTAATTTCAAGTGCATTTGTAGAATATATTGGAATTTTGTTGCACCTTGAAAAATTGGAAATTCTTGTCGTCAACGACAAAGGAAATAACGGAACATACATTCTTTCATCTGCAACCGCACAACATCGGGTGATCTGTTTCATATCACAGTACTCCTTCAGCATGAAATTATTTGCACCGCTGAACGCATTCCATACAGAAAACATTTTATTTAAACTGGATTGAGATTAATCGCTCACATTTATATGAAAGTTGACATTCAACATGGATGACCATATTTTCTTTAATAAATTAAGTTTATTTGTGAATTAAATTATTTAGCGGAGGCCCAGTTCACAGTTAAAAACCTTAAAAAGGACGAAATTAAATACGCGCATATTTTATCTGCACTTCCAGTCGAAGCGATAAATAGCGTTTAAGATATATTAAACAAACCGCCCGACAAAAATAAGTACGATAATTTGAAAACTATCTTGATAAAACGTCACTCACAGTCAGAACAAAGACGCCTGGAGGAATTATTAAACGCTGAGGATCTAGGTGATCGAAAACCTTCGGAACTTTATCGGCAAATGCAAATAGTCGCAGGTTCCATGTCATCCTTAACGGATTCTTTAGTACAATCACTCTGGGAGAGAAAACTTCCTTCCAAAATTACGATACCACTTACGGTAGCCACAAATCAACCATTCGAAAGTAAACTTGAGTTGGCAGATAAGGTATGCGAAGTTACACGTTCTGGTATTAATTCGATACATTCCAATAGTTCAGGAGCGATACAAAATTTAAACGATATTTCGAACATTCAACGGGAATTACAATTAGCGCGCAACGAGATAACTGAATTACGAAAATCTTTCAGAAAATTCAACGTTAGTGACAGTAAATCTCCACAGCGAATTAAACAGCGGGCATTCAGACCTTGCCGACCGAAGTTGTGTTGGTACCATCGTGTGTTTCAAGGCAAAGCTACAAAGTGCACAGCACCGTGTTCTTTTAAACAAACCAGTAGGACCCAATCTGCTTATTAATTCAATGTAAAGTAACTCGTTTAAATTTCTTAATTGATATAAAAACATTCGGAACCAAATTATTGAAGATAGACCTAGGATTACGAAGAACTTTCGTATTCTCGTTTACTCTCGCCTCAGTTAATAGGCCTATAATTGGCGCGGATTTTTTAGTAAAACACGACCTCCTAGTAGACCTGAAGCATAGACGCTTAATAGATAGTAAAACTGACATTTCAGTTAATTGCTTAGTCAAGAATTCGAATACTCCTACACCAGTGATAACAAGCAATAATAGCCGCTATAGTAATCTTTTGAAAAGATTCCCAGCATTAACTGGCGCACCAGATTATACTCAGCCAGTAAAACATAAAATCGTTCACCATATAGTTACGAAAGGTCATTTACCTTTCTCACGACCACGAAGACTAGACCCAACGAGATACTCCGTTGCACAAACAGAATTTGAGTACATGCACCAACTAGGAATCTGTCGCCCTTCATCCTCGTCTTGTTCATCTCCTCTCCATATGGTACATAAAAGAGATCCAAATGATTGGCGGCCTTGTGGAGATTACCGTAGGCTCAATGCGGTCACGGTGCCAGATCGTTATCCACTGCCGCATATCCAAGATTTTTCGTCACGTTTTTATGGGTGTTCAATATTTTCAAAAATTGACCTAGTGAGGGCATACCACAATATTCCTGTGTCTGAGGAAGATGTCTACAAAACGGCTATCACTACACCTTTCGGTTTGTACGAGTTCAATAGAATGCCATTCGGGCTCCGGAACGCAGCACAAACGTTCCGGAGGTTTATGCATGAAGTCACACGTGGCTTGGATTTCATTTATGTCTACTTGGGTGATATTTTGGTGGGCAGCGCAAGTATTGAACAACATGAAAAGCATTTAGAAGAGCTGTTCGCTCGCCTCGTAGAATATGATCTTAAGGTAAATTTGTCAAAATGCGTGTTAGGAAAAAATGAGCTCGACTTTTTAAGTCATAAAATTAATAAAAACGGCATAAAACCGTCTGAGAATCGGGTAGAAGCTATTAGGTCATTCCCAACACCAACTTCAATCCGCCAGTTACAAAGATTTATTGGCATGACAAATTATTATCACCACTTCGTCCCGAAATTCGCGGAGTTACTGGTTCCAATTTATAACCATTTAAATACTCTTACAAATAAGTCTAAATCAACACGTTTCAGTTGGCCAAGGGAATGTGATCAAGCATTCATTAAAATTAAAGAAGCTTTAGTAAACGCAACTTTACTCGTATTTCCGGCAACAGACGCAGTTCATAGAGTTATCACAGATGCGTCAAATACCGCAGTCGGAGCAGTCTTAGAACAGAAAGTGAATTATGATTGGGAACCACTTGCTTTCTACTCGAGAAAGCTAACACCAACCGAGGTTAAATACTCGGCGTTTGATCGAGAATTACTAGCTATCTACCTCGCGATTCGGCAATTTAGGTACTACTTAGAAGGTCGCGAATTTTCTGTATACACAGATCATAAGCCACTAACGACAGCATTACTCACAAAAACAGAAAGAAGTCCACGTCAAGCTAGGCAGCTCGACTTCATTTCTCAATACACTGGAAGTATATGCCATATCCCAGGGAGAGAGAATATAGTAGCAGATTCACTCTCACGTACTTTCGAAGAAGACGTAGCCACATTGGACACGTCCAGCTTCACTTTGGAAAATTTAATTAATATGCAGCAAAATGATGGGGAATTAAGAACCCTTCTAAGCCACAAAAGACCACATAGTTCCAAATTCAAACTCGAGCAGCGATTTATCCCAACAATTAATCAGCCAATATGGTGCGAAATTAGCACGCCGCAAGTCCGTCCATTCGTTCCAGAGCCATTGCGAAGACAGGTATTCGAATCATTACACTCGTTATCACATCCGGGCATACGCGGTTCTCGAAAACTCATAGGAACACGTTATTTTTGGCGGGAACTCAATAACAACATTAAACAATGGACTCAGGCTTGTGTCGCCTGCCAACGTTCGAAAGTTATACGTCACACTAAGTCACCGTTAGAACAATTCCGCGTTCCACAGGCTCGCTTCGAACACTTACATATCGATATCGTCGGACCATTAGAGTACTCGAATGGGTATTCATATATCCTGACGGTAGTGGACCGATTCACTAGATGGCCTGAAGCCTATCCTCTGCGGGATATTTCGGCTTTCACAGTAGCGGAAACATTAGTAAGAGAATACATTTGCAGATTCGGTGTCCCGTTAAGGATTACGACGGATCAAGGGACACAATTTGAATCCAAATTATTTAGTGAATTGACAAGGTTTCTCGGTACCCACAAAATTCATACAACTGCTTACCATCCACAAGCTAACGGTATGGTGGAACGGTTCCATCGACAATTGAAGACTTCCATTAAATGCCGCGGACATCAATCTAAATGGAGCGAGGAAATTCCAATCATCCTCCTTGGGATTCGCTGCGCATACAAAGATGAGCTTAAATGTACGCCTGCCGAGATGGTTTATGGACAAACCTTAAGATTACCGGCAGAGTTTTTTGAACAAGATCAGAAAGCTTCAACAATCGACCCTAGCAATTTCATATCCATTTTACGTGAACGTATGAATAATTTAAAACCCACGACACCCAAACAAGCTCAGGTACCAGCATATATACCTAAAAATTTACACGACTGTGACCAGGTTTTTGTAAGAGTCGGGGGAATTAAAGCAGGCTTACGGCAGCCGTATGACGGACCCTTCAACGTCGTCCGGAGATTCAGAAAGTACTTTATCGTAGAAATTAAGGGCAAAAACACAACTATAGCTATAGATCGATTGAAGCCATCATTCTAAGTAGATGCTCAAAATATTAGAACCCCCAAGAAGAAAGTACGTTTTATCAATTTAGAGGAACAGTCTCTTTGACAACATAAGGACATGAAATAGCTAATCGCCTTCGGCTGGAAGGGGGTATTGTAGTGAACCGCTAACGAATTTTATAAACCGCAGTGAACTGCTAATGAATTTATACACCGCAGTGTACTGCTAATAACTTTATAGTAAACGGACTGAACGAACGCAACATAACGAATACACGATACAGAAGAAGAGAGAATAAGACATGATAACGTCAGGAGAGTGATTTTGTAAAATGTTGTCAAGCGCTCGTCACTTGCTCTCACTTCACATTGCAGTCAAGTAACGTTTAGACATTCTTTTATATCATAATAGTTGTTTGTAGATTAAGTTGTATTAATTGGATAAAATAGTTTTATTGGATTAAATAGTATTTGCTTTTATCTACGTACGTATTTTATTAAAAGAGCATATTACAGCAGCAATACAACCTAAAGCTGAATCCGAGCAAATGCAATTTCCTTAAATCCGAAGTAATATATCTAGGACATCTTATCACGCAAAATGGTATAAAAACTGATCCCAGCAAATATAAAACAATTAAATTATAGCCCATTCCGAAAAACGCGGATGATGTGCGAAGATTTGTAGCATTTTGCAATTATTATAGGCGATTTATTCCACAATTTGCCGAAATTGCAAAACCTCTAAACACATTACTTAAGAAAAACACGCTATTTAACTGGACAACGGAATGTATGGATGCATTTGAAACATTAAAGAAAAAGCTAATAACCCCACCGGTACTTCAGTATCCAGATTTTGAGAAACCTTTTGTTCTAACGACTGACGCATCTAACTACGCACTAGGAGCAGTATTATCGCAAGGAGAAATTTGACAAGATTTACCCATCTCCTATGCTAGTAAGACATTAAACAAACATGAACTTAACAAACCAATCATTGAAAAAGAACTATTGAGTATTCACTGGTTAATAAATTTCTTTAGACCATATCTATATGGCAGAAAGTTCAAAGTAGTAACAGACCACAGGCCACTAGTCAGCTTGTTACTCACAAGAATCCATCATCAAAATTAACAAGAATTAGACTCGATCTTATGGACTACGATTTTGAGATAATTTATAAACAAGGAAAGATGAACACGAATGCAGATGCATTATCCAGAATAAGAATAGATACAGAGCAACTTAAATCAATGATACCTATAGAGGTCAACGTGTTAACGAGAAGAATGGCAAAATCACAATGGATAAGTTAAGAAAAGAAAAGAAAAAGACAGTGAAAACAACAGAATAGAATCTGATCAATTCTATATCTGGGAGTGCAGTTTATTTCAGATATAAGAAATATAAAGAGGTTGCAATTTAAAATAAATGAAGATAATAAATCAAAGCAAGATAGAAGAAAAAGTTTGCCCATAATTAATATAGATGCTAAAGGGGTAATCGTTCAGTATAACGATAATCCGAGGCAGAACTACGGTTGGCTCTTGGAGAAGTTAATACAAAAAATGAACGAACATCATATAAGAGAATTAGCACTAGCATATGATGATAAAATATTTGAATTCCTAGGAATAAATGAATTTAAAGGCACATTAAATGAAATCCAGCAAAGAAATCTTAAGGCAACGCCATTAAGATTATTATTATTTAAAACCCCAATAAAAATCATAGATAATGAGAAAGCACAAGAAATAATAAAAGAGCATCATGACAGTATGCACGGAGGACACGTTGGAATAAAACGTTGTATAAACAAAATAAAGCAAAGATATAGCTGGAAAAATTTAAATAAAATGGTGAAGAATTATATAAATAATTGCAAGACATGTGCAAGAAATAAAGTGCAAAAGTACACGAAGGAACCTCTCGTAATAACCGATACACCAACTAATAGTTTTGAAGTGATAACAATTGACACTGTTGGACCACTAAGAATGTTAAATGGATACAGATGCATACTGACTCTTCAATGTGAATTAACGAAGTACATAGAAGCTTATCCTATGGAAACGAAAGAAGCACGCTCAGTAGCAAAAGCAATAGTAGAGAAATTTATTTTAAAATATGGATGTTTTAACGTTATGAAAACAGATAGAGGAACTGAATTCAATAACGAATTAATTAAAAATATCTGCAAGTTACTCAAAATAAACCATATCACATCAACACCATTTCATCATGAAACATTAGGTTCTATAGAAAGAAACCACCGAGTATTAAATGAATATTTCAGAACTTTCGTAAATGATGATGACTGGGAAGAGCTAATACCATATTATGTGTTCTGCTATAACACAACACCACACACGAACACCAACTATACTCCATTTGAACTAGTGTTTGGCAAAATAGCATCATTACCATCACAGATACTCAGAGATGAAAGTAAAACAAATGATATTGACAGCATCGATAACTATGCCAAAGAACTAAAACACAGATTAAAAAGAGCACATGCCAAAAGCAATGAATTACTGCAAAAAGCTAAGGAGCAAAGAAAAATTCTCAGAGACGAAAGACAGCATCCCTCAAATTTCAAAGTGAATGATTTCGTATATCTACACACTGAAACTAGACATAAACATGAAAGTCCATTTCAAGGACCGTATAGAATTATTGAACAGATAGGTGTAAACTCTAAGATAGACATAAAAGGAAAGCATAAGATAGTACATAATAATAGATTAGTCAAAGATAGAAGTAACCGATAAAAATAATCATAAGATTAAAAATTTGTTTTTTTTAGATTAGTCAAAGATAGAAGTAAAACCGATAAAGATAGTCATAAGATTCAAAAATTTTTTTTTCCTTTAACCAAAAAAAATTTTCTTTTCTTAACCCGTATTCTCCGGAATTAAGAAATACTTATCAAAACATTATGCAATTAAAGGAGTTGTCTAAAAATGGTCACCGCAGCATGAAATGTGACACCAATTTATTCTATCGGTCGACAACCCTTAGTTAGGGGTTGTCGTCATATGACGACGCTAGGAGAATATGGGTACAAAACAATGAAAATCTAATTATGTGTTTTAAATTAAGATATATTATTGACAGTAAGTATATAAGGTATATAAAAGGAATTAAACTTAATTTATACATATGTATGTATTTTGCATAACATGTTAATCTGTACGATATGGTTTCAAGCAAATTATGCATAGCCCTACATTACATTTAGAACATTTAGTTCTAATTGTATAGACTTATAGTTTACTGCCAGCACACCGGCTTTGTTTATTGTTTACTGTTTTGCGAACAAAGTGTTCAATTTTGTCGAAATGGGATACTTTAGATCCTGCAGAATTCGGCGGCTTTTTTCCAACTGTTTTTGGAACATTTCTGTGTTTTAATAGATATGACATTGCCAAATCACGGCGAAAACTAAGTTTAGTCAATTTCGTATCATTTGTTTGTTTCCACGCTAGCAACCAATCGTTCTGCACAGAAGTTTCAAGCATCCACATAAATAATGGCTACCACCATTTCTTGTCACGTATGGATATGCGGTAAACCCATATATTTTGATCCATTCTGTCACTACTACGCATATTTGGTTATAATTTTAGACAGAATTAGGAATACTGACAGAAGTGCGCTTGAGATCAGTCTTACTCCATTTCTTGACACTTCCTTCTGGATCAGATGCTAAACAAGTAGAAGCAATAGAAATATATGAGTTATTTTTCCACCAACTCAAAATTTCATTTTTTTTTTAGTTTTTCCGTAGCAATTTCTGTATAGCCTCTATTTTTCTTTTCCAACTCTTTTGGCTTCAGAAAACAGCAGCAATTTCCTAAGCGATTAGCTCTTATTGCACCGGTACAGTTATATCTGCGATCTTTTAGTTCCTTGAGTAAAAGGAACGTTGTAAATAAATTATCACACTATATAGTATGGAAATTTGGATTGACATAGAAGATATTGATCGAGGAAGTGAAGTACTGTAGATGCGCACTTGCCAAATTTAATTTCCATTTCTTCGTCTCCTTTAAAAGTTTTCCCCTGATATGGGTCAAAGGCGATTAAATATCCCAATGGTGAGTTTTATCGTATAGGTTTATTTCTAATCGCTTGCCTGCATCCATGCTTACCAAAATATTCCACATTGCTTCATCGTGCGATATTGCTGCAGTAGATATATTATTCTTCATAAACGTTTTTTGGAGATGTGAAATGAGGGGTCGAAGTTTGGAGAATTTGTCAAATTTGATTGAAAATGATAAGATTTCATTATATTATCAAACTGATCCCTCCCCATATATTATATATATTGCAGTGTTGCGCAAGTCAGGGCAAATAAAAGAAACCCGTATTGTTGCACGACTACGTAGATATCATACACAACTCCACCAAAATTGATACGAATTTGACAGGAAAATTCAAATAATTTTCGATTAGCAGTATGCAAACTGGGTTCCTAAGAAGAGGTAGAAGAAGCAGAGATTTTCTTTGATTAAAATGGATAGGTCTAATGGAGACAAAGAAATGTACATATATTCTCCTAGCGTCGACATATGACGACATCAAAAAGTATGTAAAGATCACTGTTTTCCCAATTTTCTTGGAAAAATTTATTATATTTATAACTAATGCTGAACAAATATATAATTGAAATATATAAAGAAAAAAATTAATTTTTACTGCAATCATATTATTCAGTACTTACTTGCTTGTAGACGTCATGATTTTAGCGTTTTCTTATAAGTCACTCACTTTTCAAGAATAATCACGTCCGGTCAGTGCAATGTGCTGGGATCCAATGACTTTATATACAGAAAACAATACTCAGTAAATAAGAAAACATATTTGCCGACATGTTAGAACACTTCGGATACACTTCTACATGCAATTTATTTATGGGTAATTTGCGTCGTCATATGACGACGCTAGGAGAATATGGGTTAAAGGGATAGGATGTAACATACATATATACAGGCATACATATTGCCAATCTAAATTGTAAGCAAGTCCAAACAAAATTAGTCGAAACAAGTAAAAAAAATTTCTGCACAGTTCAAATTCTTTAACATGCCTAAATTGTGAAAGAATTTACAAATCATAAATTATTGCCCCATAAAATAAAGAGAAACAAGATTTCATAACCGCAAGCACAATGAATCGCAAGTGCGAAGAAATGCATGTCAACATGCTCTGACTGCACTTGAGTGTCATAACAAATGGGTTCACGTATTTCACTGACTGACCCATTTGAAGTGGCCGTAGTAAGAATCTATTGTGCAAGATATTTTTCTTGTTTTGTTTATCGATAATATTTTTGTGATATTCTGAGTGGATAATTCTTGTTTTGATTCTTTATTGATTTCTGTTAAGAAATATTTTTGAGTGGACAATTTTGTTTGGACATGCACTAAATTTTTGTATAAATTAAGTGCACTTTTATATGGAAAATACAGTTGAATTTGAGTAGAGCAATAGTGAGTTTCTCTCAAGACGTATTCCGAGCTGCTATCTTTTAGCAAAAGGAATAACACCAATTGGCGATAAGAGCCGGGGATTTAAAAATACAAACAATTCTCCAAATACACCCGAGTTGGCTTTAAAACTGGCGATAAAACTGCGGCTTCATAGCCATCAATATATACTACCGAGAGGCAAGTAAAATCATATCTGATTTCGCCAAAGGTAAAATATATTCATTTAAAATGACGACTTTTCAACAGGAAAAATCAGCTTTATTACATGCCGAATAATTTTTCCAATTTTCCGATGTTTTCCGAATTTTCCCGAATTTTTCGAGCACTTTTCCAAATTTTCCGAATAATTTTTCCAATTTTCGGGATGTTTTCCAATTTTTCCGAATAATTTTCCAATTTTTCCGGATGTTTTCCAATTTTTCCGAATTTTTCCTAATTATTCCGAATTCTTCCCGAATAATTTTCCAATTTTTCCGAATTTGCCGAATAATTTCCGGAATTTTCCGAATAGTTTTCCACATTTTCCGGATGTTTTCCAATTTTTCTGAATTTTTCCTAATTATTCCGAATTCTTCCCGAATAATTTTCCAATTTTTCCGAATTTTCCGAATAATTTTCCAAATTTTCCGGATGTTTTCCGAATTTTTTCCGAATTTTCCGAATAATTTTCAAATTTTTCCCGATGTTTTCCGAATTTTCCCGAATTTTCCGAACACTTTTCCAAATTAGCCGAATAATTTTTTCAATTTTCCTGATGTTTTCCAATTTTTCCTAATTATTCCGAATTCTTCCCGAATAATTTTCAAATTTTTCCGAATTGCCCGAATAATTTTCCACATTTTCCGGATGTTTTCGCGAATTTTCCGAATAATTTTCCAATTTTTCCGAATTTTCCGAATAGTTTTACATTTGTTTTTCTTCACACCGAAAAAGAACTCTTCCCATATAAATTATACCATTCGGATCAAACCAACATGATCTAAACAGCTATGTATGTATATAAAAAAAAAACGTTTTATTAATTTATTGAAACGGCAGTAGGTATATATGTACTACACCCCGTCGCAAGTTTCTACCAACCACACAATCTAATCTTGCTTCCAACTCCCCATATAAATTTTTATCGATATCGCTATTTCAAAATCTTCCCATATAAATTAATTTCTATACGGCAGTGCAGTATGTCTATACATACCTCACCCCGTCGCCAGTTTCTTATACCTTAACCTAAATTCTTTGCCTGTCTTCAATCCATTTTGATTGCATACCAGAGAATATCTCGAATCGTCACCAAAATGATCTATAAGCTTGACTATTTCTAAAAAAAAACGCGGGTGTTTTCCGAATTTTTTCCGAATTTTCCGAATAATTTTCCAATTTTTCCCGTTGTTTTCCGAATTTTCCCGAATTTTCCGAGCACTTTTCCAAATTTTCCGAATAATTTTTCCAATTTTCGGGATGTTTTCCAATTTTTCCGAATAATTTTCCAATTTTTCCGGATGTTTTCCAATTTTTCCGAATTTTTCCTAATTATTCCGAATCCTTCCCGAATAATTTTCCAATTTTTCCGAATTTGCCGAATAATTTCCCGAATTTTCCGAATAGTTTTCCACATTTTCCGGATGTTTTCAAATTTTCCGGATGCTTTCCAAATCTCCCGAATAATTTTTCAAATTTTCCGAATAATTTTCCAATTTTTCCGGATGGTTTCCAAATTTCCCGAATAATTTTCCGGATGTTTTCGAACTTTTGCGAATTTTTTCTAATTATTCCGAACTTTTCCGAATTTTCCTGGATGTTTTCCAATTCCAACTCTCCACATACATTTGTTTTTCTTCACACCGAAAAAGAACTCTTCCCATATAAATTATATCATTCAGATCAAACCAACATGATCTAATCAGCTATGTATGTATATAAAAAAAAAATTAATGTTTTATTAATTTATTGAAGCGACAGTAGGTATATATGTACCACACCCCGTCGCAAGTTTCTACCAACCACACAATCTAATCTTCCTTCCAACTCCCCATATAAATTTTTATCCATATCGCTATTTCAAGATCTTCCCACATAAATTAATTTCAATACGGCAGTGCAGTATGTCTATACATACCTCACCCCGTCGCCAGTTTCTTATACCTTAACCTAAAATCTTTGCCTGTCTTGAATCCATTTTGATTCCATACCCGAGAGTATCTCGAATCGTCACCAAAATGATCTATAAGCTTGACGCTTTCTAAAAAAAAATTTTTCAAATTTTTGCGATTTTTTTCAATTGTTCCGGATTTTTTTCCAATTGTTCCGAACGATTATCTAATTGTTCCGGACTTTTTTCAATTATTACGAATTTTTTTTAATTTTGTGTATTTTTTGCAATTGTTGCGAACTTTTTAAAATTATTACGATGTTTTGCAATTGTTCGGAATTTTTTCTAAATTATTAAGATTTTTTTCCAATTGTTCCGAACGTTTTTGCAATTATGACGATTTTTTGTTTTAATTTTGTGGATTTCTTTCCAATTGTTTCGAATTTTATTCAAATTGTTACGATTTTTTTCAATTGTTCCAGATCTTTTTGCAATTGTTATGTTATTTTTTTAATTTTGTGGATGTTCTTCCAATTGTTCCGAATTTTTTTCAATTGTTCCGAAAGTTTGTTTCAGTTATTGCGATTTTTTTTTAATTTTTTCGATTTTTTAAGCATTTTTATGTTTTTTTTCTAATTATTCTGAATTTTTTCCTAATTTTCCGAATAATTTTCTACTTTTTCGGGATGTGTTCCAATTTTTCCAAGTTTTTTCCGAATTGTCCGAATAATTTCCAAATACTTTTCAAAATCTTACGAATAATTTTCCAAATTTTCCAGATGTTTTCGAATTTTCCCCGAATTTTCCTAATAATTCTCCAAATTTTTACGATTTTTTTCCGAATTTTCCAAATACTTTTCAAAATTTTCCGAATAATTTTCCAAATTTTCCGGATGTTTTCCGAATTTTCCGAACACTTTTCCAAATTTGTTTTGCTTCACACCGAAAAAGAACTCTTCCCATATAAATTATATCATTCAGATCAAACCAACATGATCTAATCAGCTATGTATGTATATAAAAAAAAAAACAAAAAAATTTTATTAATTTATTGAAGCGACAGTAGATATATATGTACCACACCCCGTCGCAAGTTTCTACCAACCACACAATCTAATCTTCCTTCCAACTCCCCATATAAATTTTTATCCATATCGCTATTTCAAGATCTTCCCACATAAATTAATTTCTATACGGCAGTGCAGTATGTCTATACATACCTCACCCCGTCGCCAGTTTCTTATACCTTAACCTAAAATCTTTGCCTGTCTTGAATCCATTTTGATTCCATACCCGAGAGTATCTCGAATCGTCACCAAAATGATCTATAAGCTTGACGCTTTCTAAACAAATTTTTTTCAAATTATTACGATTTTTTTTTATTTTGTGGATTTTTTGCAATTGTTGCGAACTTTTTAAAATTATTACGATGTTTTGCAATTGTTCGGAATTTTTTTCTAAATTATTAAGATTTCTTTCCAATTATTCCGAACGTTTTTCCAATTGTTCCGAATGTTTTTTTGTTTTAATTTTGTGGATTTCTTTCCAATTGTTCCGAATTTTATTCAAATTGTTACGATTTTCTTTCAATTGTTTCAGATCTTTTTGCAATTGTTACGTTATTTTTTTAAATTTTGTGGATGTTCTTCCAATTGTTCCGAATTTTTTTCAATTGTTCAGAAAGTTTGCTTCAATTATTGCGATTTTTTTAATTTTTTCGATTTTTTAAGCATTTTTATGATTTTTTTTCTAATTATTCTGAATTTTTTCCCAATTTTCCGAATAATTTTCCAATTTTTCGGGATGTTTTCCTATTTTTCCAAGTTTTTTTCCGAATTGTCCGAATAATTTTCCAAATTTTCCGGATGTTTTCCGAATTTTTCGAATAATTCTTCAAATTTTCCGATTTTTTTCCGAATTTTCCAAATACTTTTCAAAATTTTCCGAATAATTTTCCAAGTTTTCCGGATGTTTTCCAATTTTTCCGAATAATTTTCCAAATTTTCCGAATAAGTTTCCGGATGTTTTCCGAATTTTCCGAACACTTCCAAATTTGCCGATTAATTTTTCCAATTTTCCGGATGTTTTCCAATTTTGTTGAATTTATCCTAATTATTCCGAATTCTTCCCGAGTAATTTTCCAATTTTTCCGAATTTTCCGAATAATTTTTCAAATTTTCCGGATGTTTTCCGAATTTTTCCCGAATTTTTCCCGAATTTTCCGAACAGTTTCCCAATTTTTCCGGATGTTTTCCAATTTTTCCGAATTTTTCCTAATTATTCCGAATTCTTCCCAAATAATTTTCCAATTTTTCCGAATTTTCCGAATAATTTTCCGAATTTTCCGAATAATTTTCCAAATAATTTTCCGAATTTTCCGAATAATTTTCCGAATTTTCCGAATAATTTTCCAATTTTTCCGGATGGTTTCCAAATTTCCCGAATAATTTTCCGGATGTTTTCCAACTTTTGCGAATTTGTTCTAATTATTCCGAACTTTTCCGAATTTTCCTGGATGTTTTCCAATTCCAACTCTCCACATACATTTGTTTTTCTTCACACCGAAAAAGAACTCTTCCCATATAAATTATATCATTCAGATCAAACCAAAATGATCTAATCAAACCAAAATGATCTAATCAGCTATGTATGTATATAAAAAAAAAAAAATGTTTTATTAATATATTGAAACGGCAGTATATGTATATATATGTATATGTACCACACCCCGTCGCAAGTTTCTACCAACCACACAATCTAATCTTCCTTCCAACTCACCATATAAATTTTTATCCATATCGCTATTTCAAGATCTTCCCATATAAATTAATTTCTATACGGCAGTGCAGTATGTCTATACATACCTCACCCCGTCGCCGATGTTTTCCGAATTATATAAAAAAAAAATGTATTATTAATTTATTGAAACGGCAGTAGGTATATATGTACTACACCCCGTCGCAAGTTTCTACCAACAACACAATCTAATCTTCCTTCCAACTCCCCATATAAATTTTTATCCATATCGTTATTTCAAGATCTTCCCATATAAATTAATTTCTATACTGCAGTGCAGTGTGTCTATACATACCTCACCCCGTCGCCAGTTTCTTATACCTTAACCTAAATTCTTTGCCTGTCTTCAATCCATTTTGATTGCATACCAGGGAATATCTCGAATCGTCACCAAAATGATCTATAAGCTTGACGATTTCTAAAAAAAAACGCGGGTGTTTTCCGAATTTTTCCCGAATTTTCCGAATAATTTTCCAATTTTTCCCGATGTTTTCCGAATTTTCCCGAATTTTCCGAGCACTTTTCCAAATTGTCCGAATAATTTTTCCAATTTTCGGGATGTTTTCCAATTTTTCCGAATAATTTTCCAATTTTTCCGTATGTTTTCCAATTTTTCCGAATTTTTCCTAATTATTCCGAATTCTTCCCGAATAATTTTCCAATTTTTCCGAATTTGCCGAATAATTTCCCGAATTTTCCGAATAGTTTTCCAAATTTTCCGGATGCTTTCCAAATCTCCCGAATAATTTTTCAAATTTTCCGAATAATTTTCCAATTTTTCCGGATGGTTTCCAAATTTCCCGAATAATTTTCCGGATGTTTTCCAACTTTTCCGAATTTTTTCTAATTATTCCGAACTTTTCCGAATTTTCCTGGATGTTTTCCTATTCCATCTCTCCACATACATTTGTTTTTCTTCACACCGAAAAAGAACTCTTCCCATATAAATTATATCATTCAGATCAAACCAACATGATCTAATCAGCTATGTATGTAAATAAAAAAAAAAAAATGTTTTATTAATTTATTGAAGCGACAGTAGGTATATATGTACCACACCCCGTCGCAAGTTTCTACCAACCACACAATCTAATCTTCCTTCCAACTCCCCATATAAATTTTTATCCATATCGCTATTTCAAGATCTTCCCACATAAATTAATTTCAATACGGCAGTGCAGTATGTCTATACATACCTCACCCCGTCGCCAGTTTCTTATACCTTAACCTAAAATCTTTGCCTGTTTTGAATCCATTTTGATTCCATACCCGAGAGTATCTCGAATCGTCACCAAAATGATCTATAAGCTTGACGCTTCATAAAAAAAAAAATTTCAAATTTTTACGATTTTTTTCAATTGTTCCGGATTTTTTTCCAACTGTTCCGAACGATTATCTAATTGTTCCGGACTTTTTTCAATTATTACGAATTTTTTTTAATTTTGTGGATTTTTTGCAATTGTTGCGAACTTTTTAAAATTATTACGATGTTTTGCAATTGTACGGAATGTTTTCTAAATTATTAAGATTTTTTTCCAATTGTTCCGAACGTTTTTCCAATTGTTCCGAATTTTTTGCAATTATGACGATTTTTTTGTTTTAATTTTGTGGATTTCTTTCCAATTGTTTCGAATTTTATTCAAATTGTTACGATTTTTTTCAATTGTTCCAGATCTTTTTGCAATTGTTATGTTATTTTTTTAATTTTGTGGATGTTCTTCCAATTGTTCCGAATTTTTTTCAATTGTTCCGAAAGTTTGTTTCAATTATTGCGATTTTTTTTTAATTTTTTCGATTTTTTAAGCATTTTTATGATTTTTTTTCTAATTATTCTGAATTTTTTCCTAATTTTCCGAATAATTTTCTACTTTTTCGGGATGTTTTCCAATTTTTCCAAGTTTTTTCCGAATTGTCCGAATAATTTTCCAAATTTTTACGATTTTTTTCCGAATTTTCCAAATACTTTTCAAAATCTTCCGAATAATTTTCCAAATTTTCCAGATGTTTTCCGAATTTTCCGAATTTTCCGCGAATTTTCCGAATAATTCTCCAAATTTTTACGATTTTTTCCGAATTTTCCAAATACTTTTCCAAATTTTCCGGATGTTTTCCAATTTTTCCGAATAATTTTCCAAATGTTCCGCATAAGTTTCCGGATGTTTTCCGAATTTTCCGAACACTTTTAAAAATTTGTTTTGCTTCACACCGAAAAAGAACTCTTCCCATAAAAATTATATCATTCAGATCAAACCAACATGATCTAATCAGCTATGTATGTATATAAAAAAAAAACAAAAAAATTTTATTAATTTATTGAAGCGACAGTAGATATATATGTACCACACCCCGTCGCAAGATTCTACCAACCACACAATCTAATCTTCCTTCCAACTCCCCATATAAATTTTTATCCATATCGCTATTTCAAGGTCTTCCCACATAAATTAATTTCTATACGGCAGTGCAGTATGTCTATACATACCTCACCCCGTCGCCAGTTTCTTATACCTTAACCTAAAATCTTTGCCTGTCTTGAATCCATTTTGATTCCATACCCGAGAGTATCTCGAATCGTCACCAAAATGATCTATAAGTTTGACGATTTCTAAAAAAAAAACAACCCGGGTGTTTTCCGAATTTTTCCCGAATTTTCCGAATAATTTTCCAATTTTTCCCGATGTTCCCGAATAATTTTCCGGATGTTTTCCAACTTTTCCGAATTTTTTTGGATTTATTCCGAACTTTTCTGAATTTTCCTGGATGTTTTCCAATTCCAACTCTCCACATACATTTGTTTTTCTTCACACCGAAAAAGAACTCTTCCCATATAAATTTTATCATTCAGATCAAACCAAAATGATCTAATCAGTTATGTATGTATATAAAAAAAAAATTATTTTATTACTTTATTGAAACGACAGTAGGTATATATGTACTACACCCCGTCGCAGGTTTCTACCAACCACACAATCTAATCTTCCTTCCAACTCCCCATAAAAATTTTTATCCATATCGCTATTTCAAAATATTCCCATATAAATTAATTTCTATACGGCAGTGCAGTATGTCTATACATACCTCACCCCGTCGCCAGTTTCTTATACCTTAACCTAAATTCTTTGCCTGTCTTCAATCCATTTTGATTGCATACCAGGGAATATCTCGAATCGTCACCAAAATGATCTATAAGCTTGACGATTTCTAAAAAAAAAACGCGGGTGTTTTCCGAATTTTTTCCGAATTTCACGAATAATTTTCCAATTTTTACCGATGTTTTCCGAATTTTCCCGAATTTTCCGAGCACTTTTCCAAATTTTCCGAATAATTTTTCCAATTTTCGGGATGTTTTCCAATTTTTCCGAATAATTTTCCATTTTTTCCGGATGTTTTCCAATTTTTCCGAATTTTTCCTAATTATTCCGAATTCTTCCCGAATAATTTTCCAATTTTTCCGAATTTGCCGAATAATTTCCTGAATTTTCCGAATAGTTTTCCAAATTTTCCGGATTTTTCAAATTTTCCGGATGCTTTCCAAATCTCCCGAATAATTTTTCAAATTGTCCGAATAATTTTCCAATTTTTCCGGATGGTTTCCAAATTTCCCGAATAATTTTCCGGATGTTTTCCAACTTTTGCGAATTTGTTCTAATTATTCCGAACTTTTCCGAATTTTCCTGGATGTTTTCCAATTCCAACTCTCCACATACATTTGTTTTTCTTCACACCGAAAAAGAACTCTTCCCATATAAATTATATCATTCAGATCAAACCAACATGATCTAATCAGCTATGTATGTATATAAAAAAAAATTAATGTTTTATTAATTTATTGAAGCGACAGTAGGTATATATGTACCACACCCCGTCGCAAGTTTCTACCAACCACACAATCTAATCTTCCTTCCAACTCCCCATATAAATTTTTATCCATATCGCTATTTCAAGATCTTCCCACATAAATTAATTTCAATACGGCAATGCAGTATGTCTATACATACCTCACCCCGTCGCCAGTTTCTTATACCTTAACCTAAAATTTTTGCCTGTCTTGAATCCATTTTGATTCCATACCCGAGAGTATCTGGAATCGTCACCAAAATGATCTATAAGCTTGACGCTTTCTAAAAAAAAAATTTTCAAATTTTTACGATTTTTTTCAATTGTTCCGGATTTTTTCCAATTGTTCCGAACTATTATCTAATTGTTCCGGACTTTTTTCAATTATTACGAATTTTTTTTAATTTTGTGGATTTTTTGCAATTGTTGCGAACTTTTTAAAATTATTACGATGTTTTGCAATTGTTCGGAATTTTTTCTAAATTATTAAGATTTTTTTCCAATTGTTCCGAACGTTTTTCCAATTGTTCCGAATTTTTTGCAATTATGACGATTTTTTTGTTTTAATTTTGTGGATTTCTTTCCAATTGTTTCGAATTTTATTCAAATTGTTACGATTTTTTTCAATTGTTCCAGATCTTTTTGCAATTGTTATGTTATTTTTTTAATTTTGTGGATGTTCTTCCAATTGTTCCGAATTTTTTTCAATTGTTCCGAAAGTTTGTTTCAGTTATTGCGATTTTTTTTAATTTTTTCGATTTTTTAAGCATTTTATGTTTTTTTTTCTAATTATTCTGAATTTTTTCATAATTTTCCGAATAATTTTCTACTTTTTCGGGATGTGTTCCAATTTTTCCAAGTTTTTTCCGAATTGTCCGAATAATTTTCCAAATTTTTACGATTTTTTTCCGAATTTTCCAAATACTTTTCAAAATCTTACGAATAATTTTCCAAATTTTCCAGATGTTTTCGAATTTTCCCCGAATTTTCCGAATAATTCTCCAAATTTTTACGATTTTTTTCCGAATTTTCCAAATACTTTTCAACATTTTCCGAATAATTTTCCAAATTTTCCGGATGTTTTCAAATTTTTCCGAATAATTTTCCAAATGTTCCGCATAAGTTTCCGGATGTTTTCCGAATTTTCCGAACACTTTTCCAAATTTGTTTTTCTTCACACCGAAAAAGAACTCTTCCCATATAAATTATATCATTCAGATCAAACCAACATGATCTAATCAGCTATGTATGTATATAAAAAAAAAAAACAAAAATTTTTTATTAATTTATTGAAGCGACAGTAGATATATATGTACCACACCCCGTCGCAAGTTTCTACCAACCACACAATCTAATCTTCCTTCCAACTCCCCATATAAATTTTTATCCATATCGCTATTTCAAGATCTTCCCACGTAAATTAATTTCTATACGGCAGTGCAGTATGTCTATACATACCTCACCCCGTCGCCAGTTTCTTATACCTTAACCTAAAATCTTTGCCTGTCTTGAATCCATTTTGATTCCATACCCGAGAGTATCTCGAATCGTCACCAAAATGATCTATAAGTTTGACGATTTCTAAAAAAAAAAAACCCCGGGTGTTTTCCGAATTTTTCCCGAATTTTCCGAATAATTTTCCAATTTTTCCCGATGTTCCCGAATAATTTTCCGGATGTTTTCCAACTTTTCCGAATTTTTTTGGATTTATTCCCAACTTTTCCGAATTTTCCTGGATGTTTTCCAATTCCAACTCTCCACATACATTTGTTTTTCTTTACACCGAAAAAGAACTCTTCCCATATAAATTATATCATTCAGATCAAACCAAAATGATCTAATCAGCTATGTATGTATATAAAAAATGTAACGTCGGGTGTAGTAGTGCTCGGGTAGCGTAGGAGTAGTCCAGGGTCAGGTTCCTCGACGTTTATCTTTTAACAACACATTCGGATTCTTTCAATAATTCTTTTATTTAATCCCACTTATTGGTAACATTTTTTTTTTTTTTTTTTTTTTTTTTTATATTATTAAGCCAAGCTCAGGGGATACCCTATGATGCAAAGCACAGCGTGGCAGGAAGGAGATAGGGAAAGGATTAAGGGATATGAGGAGAGTGGCGGAGGTGCCGATGTATGTCGCCCTTAAACTTTTGCAGGTTGTATGCCGGAGGAAAGACAGAAGATGGTAGACTGTTCCACATTCGCACAGTTCGGGATAAGAAAGCATCACGGAATTTAAGTGTACGGCCGAAGGTAATTTGAAGGGTAAAAGGATGAGCGCGGGATGCAGCGCGGGTATTGCGTGCAGGAACTATTCTACAAGGGATCAGACTAGATATTTCATCAGAACATTGGCCATGCATATAGCGATAAAGGAGCGAAAGGCTTCCAACATTGCGAGCTTAACTTACTGGAAATATTAATGCCAAGAATTCTTAGTGACGGTGATTCAGAAATTAATGCACCATCAAACGAAACGGGAGTGGTTAAGTGATGGTCTTGTTTTAATGAGATGAGACAGCTTTGGGTCTTAGATGCATTGAATTCGACGCGATTCACTTTGCCCCAAGCGAGAATATTGTCAAGATCGTTATTCAATGATCTAATCATGCAGTCTCGTTTAACACATGCGGCGTTCCCTCTGGAATCCGCAAGGGTGTCAAAGGAGTATGCGAAATCAAGGGTACTGTCGTCAGCAAAGCTATGGATAGGATTGAAAGTAAGGGAAAGCAGATCATTAATGAAGATTAGAAATAGAGTCGGAGAAATAACAGAGCCCTGGGGGACACCGGCATTAATAGGATGAGGATCAGATATAACGCCATCTAATACAACTCGTATTTGGCGACTAGATAAAAAACTTTCAATCCATAATAGAAGAGGAGGGGAAAGACCAAGTGCTTTGAGTTTGGCTAAAAGGGCTGAATGCCAGACTCTATCAAAGGCCTTTGAAATATCTAGAGCAACGATTTTGGACTCACCAAAATTGTGAAGACTACGATTCCAACGTTCCGTAAGAAAAGTCAGCAAGTCTCCAGATGAGCGTCCGTGCCGGAAGCCGTATTGGCGATCGTTGATTAGCTGATTGGTTTCCAGATACTTCATTAATTTGGAGTTAATGATAGATTCAAAAACCTTTGAAAGAATCGAAGTGATTGCAATTGGTCGATAATTTGAGGGATCGCTACCCTCTCCTTTCTTGGGAATAGGCTGAACGTGAGCTAGTTTCCAAGCAGTTGGAAATTTTCCTGTCGAGTAGGACAGGTAGAATAGTTTGCGCAGAGGTTTAGCCAAGGATGAGGCACAGCTTTTAATTAATAGGGGCGAGAAACCATCAGGGCCTGCGGCCTTAGAGACGTTGATTCCTTTAAGGACCTTGAACACATCCCTCGTACGGATGTGTATTGGCTCTTGTACACATCCGCACGGGGGATGCACAACAGGTGCCTGTGAAGTGGGTGGAAGAAAAGAATTTGATGCGAATCTAGCAGCCAAAATATTAGCTTTATCCAGGGAGTCAACAACCACTTCACCATTATTAAGTAGTGAAGGTATAGAGGAACTGCTGAAGTTGTTCCTGATGGTTTTGACCAGGGACCAGAAACCTTTACTACCTTTGCGGCTTGCCAAGATTCTTTGTCTAACATTCTGGTCAAAAAGAAATTTTTCTCTCTGGATAATGGACTTGCAGGTGTTCCGTGCAGTCTTGTAGATTCCTTTCAGTTCTGGACAAGGATGCACTTGATAGGCGCGAAAAGCAGACTCTTTCGCTTTTATAGCTTGGTTGCACTTATCGTTAAACCAAGAGCGATTTTGCTGTTGTTGAGATCTGCTGTAAGAATACGGAATATATTCACGCATGCCTAGACTTAGTATGTTACTAAGTTCTAATGTGCATTCATCAGCATCCCTCGAAGCAAAACAGACCGACCAATCTATATCTCTAAGATACTGATTGAGGCTTTCCCAATCAGCGTTCTTATAGTGCCAGAGAAGCCTACTTGTAGGTGGAGAAGTAGGGCGGCGCAGAGATGAGGTGATAAATTGAGCCGTGATTAGACAGTGGTCTGAATTACCAAGAGGGGAGCCGACTGAGATGGAATATTTGTCAGGGTGAGATGACAGAAACAAATCTAGTAAATTGGCCCTATCTCCAGCTGCATCAGGGATTCTCGTCGGTGCATCCACTAGCTGATGCAAATTAAAAGATTCACAAAAAAGTTCAACGAATCGGCCCGAAGGACTTGTGGTAGAAGAATGTCTGAGCCATGGTATGTTATGGACATTAAAATCGCCTGCCAGGATGATTTCGGAAGAGGGGGAGACAGAAAGCAGATGATCAATATTGTTGGAGATATTGTCAAATGCGGATACCGTGTCGACATCAGACATATTTGGGCTGCGATAAAGGAAGCAAAAGTAGATGATGTGCCTGTGAAGTTTGAACCTAATCCAGATGTAATTAAACTCGGGATTGGCAGAAGGTGGAAAATCTTTTAGAATGGTAAAGGCCACATCATTCCGAATATATATTCCGAACCCCCTATGTGGAGAAAAAAGAGGCACTAAGCTATAACCAGGGACGTGATATTGATTAGAATCAGCATCAGAAACGACCTTGGTTTCACTTAGCGCAAGAATTGCCGGATTTTTTGATTGAAGGTGGCAGTACACCGAAAAACGATTTGCCCCCAATCCGCGAATGTTGCAAAATTCTAAAATAAAATTCTGCATGTTCAAAGCAAAAACAACAAAAAAGCAGAAGAAAGAGCGACACACAACAACACAAATATTTATTTAGGGCCACCAGCTGCAGTCAACGACACAGTGAGGTAAAAAAAACAGCAATAGTGTTATGCCTATTTGCTGCTTTCAATACCTCAGACCGTGCAGTTCAATGACCACAGCTGGGGACACCCGTATTGCTGATCAGTGACAAGGGCTAATGACCTTGCACTGATCACTGATGTACATAGGAGTTCAAAACATTACCGTACTGTGCTGCTGGCTTGTGGAATGCCGGCAGGGCATAGAAAAGCCCTGATTTGGCTGGTATTATATTAATTTAATTTGTAATGAATTAAAAAAAAAAACGGCGCGGCGGATTTTAATTAATTTTTTATTGTTTTGGCGATGATGTTGTTTTAAAAAATTGCACTGCACTGCACTAGAAATTGGTGAAGCTAATTAACTATTAGAACACGCACGATGGAACGTCTGCTCCAGTTGACTCCACGTACTCAACTCACACACTAACACTTATTTCACTAAATCTGTATTCTTTTTATTTCAATAGTAAATTAATATATAGTTTCACTATATTATTATACTTATTATTAACTAATTCAATACAATGTCTGTCTATTTCAACAACCTCGTGCTTATTCTAGTAATGTAATTCGATATGCTTTGTTCAATAACGTCGGTTCACTTATCACTAATACACATATTCCAATGGTTCAAACAAAG
This sequence comes from Dioctria rufipes, assembly GCA_963924295.1. Taxonomy (NCBI): domain Eukaryota; kingdom Metazoa; phylum Arthropoda; class Insecta; order Diptera; family Asilidae; genus Dioctria; species Dioctria rufipes. Next base: position 127,761,237 of record OZ002740.1, read on the forward strand.
TCCGATATGCAGGCGTGTTAAGGTGACGAAGTCTGGTACCTTAGTGTTATCACATGTATGGGGGGTTTTTGACCTAGACCAATACGGAAACGTACGCACGTCTTAGGTAGAAGTAACACGGGGACGGATAGGCGGTGAAATAGTGTGCGGATATTCTGACCTAGACCAATACGAGAATCGTACGCACGTCTTAGGTAGAAACAGCACAGGGATATAAAGGCGGTGAAATAGTGTGCGAATATTCTGACCTAGACCAATACGAAAATCGTACGCACGTCTTAGACAGAAACAGCACGGGGATATAAAGGCGGTGAAATAGTGTGCGAATATTCTGACCTAGACCAATACGAAAATCGTACGCACGTCTTAGACAGAAGCAGCACGGGGATATAAGGGCGGTGAAATAGTGTGCGAATATTCTGACCTAGACCAATACGAAAATCGTACGCACGTCTTAGACAGAAACAGCACGGGGATATAAAGGCGGTGAAATAGTGTGCGAATATTCTGACCTAGACCAATACGAAAATCGTACGCACGTCTTAGGCAGAAACAGCACGGGGATATAAAGGCGGTGAAATAGTGTGCGGATATTCTGACCTAGACCAATACGAAAATCGTACGCACGTCTTAGGCAGAAACAGCACAGATAATCGGAAGCTGTTGACAGTCTGGCTGCTGGGAGGCAACTGACTGATTGCTGCGGTACTGGCTCAGTATATATTCCTTTCTGGTCCGGTTCTATCTGTCCGGATGGACACGGCTGGTACTGATGCTGGACAGATCTATTTTACTGATCTTCAACTGGTACTACTGGTACGGGAGCTTGGGCTTGCTCAAGCGCTGGAACTGGTCTGGTACTGGTGGTCTGCTCTGTTCGAGCTCTCGGTCAAGACTGATTTCTGGCAGCAGCGGCCCCCTTTTTATATGCGCGATCAGCAGTGTTGCAGTGCGCAATCGGCCTGGCGGCGCTGACTTGGTCGACTGGCTTCTTCGATCAGCATCGTATAGGCACATGATACTCTGTCATGCCCTGATCTCGTGATCGGCTCTGGTATTTCTGTGGGGAAAGTTTTATTATTGATCTGTTCTACACCAATAATATAGAATCTGGCGTGTTTATTTCTCTATTTGTAAGAAATAAATCATATACAATGATAGGAGTTTATATTATTGTAGGAAGGTAGAAGGGAATGGGAAGGTAATATATGTGATCAGCATGTGACTTCGTTACATCTCCCCCTTTCTTCGAAAAATAGAAATATGCAATATTTCGTAACAGCACTTAAAATTTTATTCACAAAATAAAATAAAAAACGTAATTTTAATAACAAAATATTTGTGCTTCTTGCACATAAAAAATCAAATGTTCATTTGGTTATTAGTTTGGCTGGAGGTTTGCTTTGCGGATCTGCCTGATTCCCTTGAATTTAATCAGGAAGCTTCCATCTTCTCGGTGGAGAATTCGGATGAAGCCGGTGTTCCTTGTGGTTCGTAAGAATTTTCTACCGCCACGTGGGATAAGGAGGATTTCCGATTTCTTCTCATCAAGGCATTTCTGCAATATGTCTATATTGGCTGGAGGGTAGCACTTTTTGGTGGCTGGGGTCGGCAGGCTCCCGAGAGTGGTGCTGGTTTTTTTCTTTACCTCGTGGTGTTGTTCTGGTGTCAACCTTGTTGTGGTGTGAGGAATTTGTCCTCTTGTGAGCGTTGGAGTGGCTGTGTTAACAGGAGGATAATTTTTTGTGATGGCCGGCGTAGAAAAATCTCCGAGCGGTGTGCTGACCTTCTTCATTGCCACATGACGTTGCTCTGGTGTTGGCTTTGTTACTGTGTGCGCAATTCATTTTTTTGTGAGCGTAGAGGTGGCTGTGTTAACAGGAGGATAACCTTTCCTGATGGTTGGAGTAGAAAAATCTCCGAGCGTAGTGCTGACCTTTTCCATTGCCACACGACGGTGCTCTGGTGTTGGTTTTGTTGTGGTGTGCGCAATTCGTTTTTTTGTGAGCCCTAGCTGTTCTCGTGTGGAGGCCTCAGCACGGCGGCAAACTGTGGGAATTAATTGTTTTTCTTGCTCCCAAGTAATGTAGGCCCTCTTCTTTGCGCTGCTGGTTTCTTCTCGAGTAGGCTCCAGAGTAGGTAGGCTATTAACCCCCATTGTTTCCTTTTTTGCTACTGCGATAGCAGGATTTATTGGTTGAGTCTTGATTCTTGATGTCGGATCGCTGTAGCTTTTCATGTCAGGAACTTTAACACACTTTGACTTGATTCTTGGACTCATTGTGCTTATTTTAACCTTTGTGTCGGAAATTTCCACGCACTTTGATTTTAGTTGTTTGTCACTTGAACTCCTTTTGGTTACTGATAATTTTGCCATGTGCAACTGACTATTTATTATCTGGTAGTTAGCGGTACTTGGTCGAGTGTGGTATTCTTTTAGGTCTTTTACGTGTGCTCTCTCGGTTTCTTTAGTTGTATTATTCTGCAGCTGCACAATTACTGGTGATATTATCTTTGTTACACAGAATGGCCCATCATATTTTGGAGCTAGTTTTGCATTGTAATTTTTGATTCGTGACGAGAGGTGCCTCTCTTTTCTTAATACTTGTTCCCCAATTTTTGGGCACCAAGGTCTGCGGCGGAGGTTGTAGTGATGGCTTTGTTTTGAAAAAGCTCTGCTCATGTTTATTCTAACTAGTTCAAATATGTCTCGTAGTTTTTCTTTAGTTCGTTCTGGTGTCGTGTTGTTGTTCTCTGACGCATTTTGTTCGTTATACAGAGATGCGGGGAGTCTAAGTTCTCTCCCATAGTTAAGAAACGCTGGTGTGTAACCGGTGGATTCACTTTGACTGGTATTAAGAGCTAACATTAATTCAGGTAGGAAATTGTCCCATTTTCGTTGATCTTGGTCAATATACTGCGCAATCATGGTTTTTATTACGCGATTGACCCCTTTCGGTAGGATTAGCCTGCGGCGTATACGGTGGAGTTAGGCGGTGTTTGATTTTTAGATTGCTTAGCAATTGTGTGAATACGTGACTGGTGTATTGGCTTCCATTGTCAGTAATCAAGATCTTTGGGCAACCATGTCGGCCGATAATGCGCTCTTTGAATCCTCTGATTAAAGCTGGAGCGGTAGCGTTTCGGATAGGCATGAATTCAGTCCATTTTGTGAATTTGTCGTGGAACACTAATATCATTGTGTGGCCCTTTGTTGATCTTGGTAATGGACCAATGAAATCAGAACTAACAATTTCCCATGGTTCGGTCGCTTCCGTCATATGCATTTTTCCGGCAGGCCGTTGTTGAACAGGCTTGTGTTTTAGACATGAGTGACAGCTTCGTACATGTTTCGCGATATCTCTAAACATTCCTGGCCAGTAGTAATATTTTGCTATTCTAGCAATCGTTTTGGATACCCCAAGGTGGCCCGCAGTGATGTCATCGTGATTCTCTCTTAACACTCTTGGTCTTAATGATGCGGGTACGCAAAGTTTCCATTCTGAGCCGGTATCGTGGTCTGAATATGTGGTAGGATCATGGAAGTGTCTGTATAATTGGTCTTCTCTAATAGTATAATCAGGGTAGGCGGCAGGGTTTTCCTGGACGGATTTTATTTGTTTCGTGTACCAGGTGCATTCAGGGTTAGTGGTGTCTACTGTAACCAGGAATACCTCGCTGTTAGGTGTTATTAGTGGCTGGCGGGAGAGAGCGTCAGCTACAATGTTTTGTTTACCCCTCCGGTATTTGATATTGAAGTCGTATTGCTGTAGCTCTAGGGCCCATCGAGCCAGTCTACCTGATGGATTTTCTATAGAGTGAGGCCATCGGAGAGCCTGATGGTCGGTGATTACAGTGAATGTATATCCCTCTAAATAAGGCCTCATTTTACGGATTCCCCATATGACGGCAAGGCATTCCTTCTCAGTCACCGAATACTTCTTCTCGGCCTCGTTTAACGTTCGACTGGCGTAGGCAATGACATGTTCATTTCCATCTATTTCTTGGGATAGCACTGCCCCAAGCCCTTCCTGACTTGCATCGGTTTGAAGTGTGAATGATTTCTCGAAATCTGGACAAACGAGAACTGGGGCGACGGTGAGCTGGTGTTTAATGGTCTCGAATGATTGCTGTTGTTCTACATTCCATGACCATTTCTTATTTTTCCGTAATAGTTTGTTTAGAGGTGCGACGAGTTCGGAGAATGATCGGACAAATCTGCGATACCAGGAAGCGACGCCTAGGAACCTTCTCAGCTCTTTAATATTCTTTGGTGTTGGTATTGCTTTTATGGCTTCGACTTTATCTGGGTCGGTTTGAATGCCATATCGGGTGACTACATGCCCTAAATACTTGATTTCGGTTTTCAGGAACTCACACTTTTCTGTGTTGATTTTTAGATTGGCTTGAATCAGTCTGTCAAAGACTTCTTTCAATTTAGCTAAATGCTCATCGAATGTTTTTGTCACCACGATTATGTCATCTAAATATGCGAATGCGTACGGTTCCATTTCTGGTCCAATGACTCGGTCTAGTGCTCTCTGGAATGTAGCTGGAGCAGAATGATGGCCAAAAGGCATGACTTTCCATTGAAACAGACCCCTTCCTGGGATGGTGAAGGATGTATACGGTCGGCTTTCTTTTTCTAAAGGTATTTGCCAGTAGCCTTGCTTTAGGTCGATGGTGGAGATATATTGTGCTCCCTTTAGCTTATCCAATATGTGGTTAATTTGGGGAAGCGGGTATGCATCTTTAATAGATCGTTCGTTGAGCTGGCGGTAGTCGATGCAGAGTCTCCACCCTCCTTGTTTCTTCTTCACTAGCACAATAGGTGAGCTGTATGGACTACTGGATGGTTCTATTTGGTCATTTCTTAGTAGCTCATCGATTTCTGTATTGAGTACCTCCTGCATGGCTGGGTTTCTAGGGTAGTATCTCTGTTTAAATGGCTCGTCATTTTTCATTCGTATTCGGTGTGAAATTATATGTGTTGGTTTAGTTATTTCATCAAATCTAGGTAATTCATTAGTCAATAAATCGGTGAATTTTCGCTCTTGTTTCTTTGTCAATTCATGGGGGATTGCATACATTACTCTTTCGTGGGGTAATTTTTCGGCTGGGATTGTCCTTCCCCAGAGACACAACTTTACTTGGGCCTTTTGTAGGAAGTCCATTCCTATTATGATTGTTTCAGCCAACTGAGGCATATAGTAAAATCTGTGATTTATACTGAATTCTTCCCACTGAACGTATAAGTCATATGATTCATTTATATTTACTTCGGTGCCATCGGCTAAGAGTGTACGGAGCTTGCACTTGCATTTAGGTATATTTGATGTGTCTAGCAGGTGTGCTATTCGTTCTCCAATGAACGATTTTCCGGCTCCGGTGTCAATCAGGGCTTTAAAATTTTTGTCTAGTATGCTGAGAGTGACAAAGTAACGTTTTTCTTGTTCGTGGTTTTCTAGGGCATTGATGTCGGGGGTACATGGCTGCCCTTTCTCTCTTGTACCCCGCTTGCTTTTCCCTGACATTTCTGGGTTTTGTTACATGGGCAATCTCTTGATAATACTTCATGGCGTCCACATCGTGAGCAGAATAATTTAGGTGTGTTTCTGCAATTTATTCTGGTATGACCACGCTGCCCGCATTTCCAGCAACACTCGGCTCTTGAGTATTGTGTCTTCACTGGGAATGCTGTATTTTACCTTCTGGGAGAGAGGTTCTCTTCCCGTAAGTTAGACTTAGGGGGTTTCGACCTTTTTTCCTCTTCTTTTACCATTTCGTACTCTTCAGCTAGTTTGACTAACTCGGCTAGGCTCTTGAAATCTCGCGGACGTATATATAGACGATACTCGGGCAGTAAATTTTCGTAAATTCGGTATAACTTTGCTTCTGGTGAGCTATCCAGTTGCCAGCGCATTAATGACTGGATTGCCGTAATATGTGCTTTGGCCTTCTCTGCTGGCTTCTGAACTCTGGCTCTAATGTCATCTGCCAATTTCACTTCAAAACGTGGTGGAAGGAAAAATGCTTTAAAGTCTTCCACGAAGTCGTCCCACTTTAACCAGCTCTGCCGGTTGTTTCTGTACCAGGTGAGTGCTGTTTTTTGCAAGAGTTCAGGCAATGCTCGTAGCAGTCGTTCGGTTGGTATTTGGTAACATTCTGCTAGTTCTTCTACTCTTTCCAAAAAGTTCAACGGTTCGTGGCCCTGGTCGAACTTCAAATTCCATTTACGTACTTTATCCATTATCTCTGAATCTGATAGGTATTCTGTTCCTCTCATATTGCTAGCTGGTGGTAAGCGCTGGGCGAGAGTCGGATCGATGGCTAATGGTGAGCTCGTTACTGGTGTTGAATACACTGATGACTGGCTGGTCGTAGTTATCGTAGCGGTTGTCATAGTAGCGGTGGTCACTATGGGTGTGGTATTACTTGTCATATCTCGAATTCGTTTCTCTTCTTTGAGTTTCTCACTCAGCCGTTTCCGTAATTCATCGGTTATCCCTGACGTTTCTAGCTCTCGTTGTGTTAGTTCTTCTATTAATTCTTCCTTCTTTAATGTATATACCCAGCTGGCGGTTTTCTCACTAGTCATTTTATTGTACAAGCGTTACTTGTTACCCTGGTTATTTTGTTTCGGACTTTTCCGGCTTTTCGGTTCGGATTTTTGCGGTTCTGGTGTGCCGGTCCCTGCTCGGGCGCCAATTTATGTAACGTCTGGTGTAGTAGTGCTCGGGTAGCGTAGGAGTAGTCCAGGGTCAGGTTCCTCGACGTTTATCTTTTAACAACACATTCGGATTCTTTCAATAATTCTTTTATTTAATCCCACTTATTGGTAACATTTAGCACTAACACTTATTTCACTAAATCTGTATTCTTTTTATTTCAATAGTAAATTAATATATAGTTTCACTATATTATTATACTTATTATTAACTAATTCAATACAATGTCTGTCTATTTCAACAACCTCGTGCTTATTCTAGTAATGTAATTCGATATGTTTTGTTCAGTAACGTTGGTTCACTTATCACTAATACACATATTCCAATGGTTCAAACAAAGTCCGATATGCAGGCGTGTTAAGGTGACGAAGTCTGGTACCTTAGTGTTATCACATGTATGGGGGGTTTCTGGCCTAGACCAATACGGAAACGTACGCACGTCTTAGGTAGAAGTAACACGGGGACGGATAGGCGGTGAAATAGTGTGCGGATATTCTGACCTAGACCAATACGAGAATCGTACGCACGTCTTAGGCAGAAACAGCACAGGGATATAAAGGCGGTGAAATAGTGTGCGAATATTCTGTCCTAGACCAATACGAAAATCGTACGCACGTCTTAGACAGAAACAGCACGGGGATATAAAGGCGGTGAAATAGTGTGCGAATATTCTGACCTAGACCAATACGAAAATCGTACGCACGTCTTAGACAGAAGCAGCACGGGGATATAAGGGCGGTGAAATAGTGTGCGAATATTCTGACCTAGACCAATACGAAAATCGTACGCACGTCTTAGACAGAAACAGCACGGGGATATAAAGGCGGTGAAATAGTGTGCGAATATTCTGACCTAGACCAATACGAAAATCGTACGCACGTCTTAGGCAGAAACAGCACAGATAATCGGAAGCTGTTGACAGTCTGGCTGCTGGGAGGCAACTGACTGATTGCTGCGGTACTGGCTCAGTATATATTCCTTTCTGGTGCGGTTCTATCTGTCCGGATGGACACGGCTGGTACTGATGCTGGACAGATCTATTTTACTGATCTTCAACTGGTACTACTGGTACGGGAGCTTGGGCTTGCTCAAGCGCTGGAACTGGTCTGGTACTGGTGGTCTGCTCTGTTCGAGCTCTCGGTCAAGACTGATTTCTGGCAGCAGCGGCCCCCTTTTTATATGCGCGATCAGCAGTGTTGCAGTGCGCAATCGGCCTGGCGGCGCTGACTTGGTCGACTGGCTTCTTCGATCAGCATCGTATAGGCACATGATACTCTGTCATGCCCTGATCTCGTGATCGACTCTGGTATTTCTGTGGGGAAAGTTTTATTATTGATCTGTTCTACACCAATAATATAGAATCTGGCGTGTTTATTTCTCTATTTGTAAGAAATAAATCATATACAATGATAGGAGTTTATATTATTGTAGGAAGGTAGAAGGGAATGGGAAGGTAATATATGTGATCAGCATGTGGCTTCGTTACAAAAAAAAAATATTTTATTACTTTATTGAAACGACAGTAGGTATATATGTACTACACCCCGTCGCAGGTTTCTACCAACCACACAATCTAATCTTCCTTCCAACTCCCCATAAAAATTTTTATCCATATCGCTATTTCAAAATATTCCCATATAAATTAATTTCTATACGGCAGTGCAGTATGTCTATACATACCTCACCCCGTCGCCAGTTTCTTATACCTTAACCTAAATTCTTTGCCTGTCTTCAATCCATTTTGATTGCATACCAGGGAATATCTGGAATCGTCACCAAAATGATCTATAAGCTTGACGATTTCTAAAAAAAAACGCGGGTGTTTTCCGAATTTTTTTCCGAATTTTCCGAATAATTTTCCAATTTTTCCCGATGTTTTCCGAATTTTCCCGAATTTTCCGAGCACTTTTCCAAATTTTCCGAATAATTTTTCCAATTTTCGGGATGTTTTCCAATTTTTCCGAATAATTTTCCAATTTTTCCGGATGTTTTCCAATTTTTCCGAATTTTTCCTAATTATTCCGAATTCTTCCCGAATAATTTTCCAATTTTTCCGAATTTGCCGAATAATTTCCCGAATTTTCCGAATAGTTTTCCAAATTTTCCGGATGTTTTCAAATTTTCCGGGTGCTTTCCAAATCTCCCGAATAATTTTTCAAATTTTCCGAATAATTTTTCAATTTTTCCGGATGGTTTCCAAATTTCCCGAATAATTTTCCGGATGTTTTCCAACTTTTACGAATTTGTTCTAATTATTCCGAACTTTTCCGAATTTTCCTGGATGTTTTCCAATTCCAACTCTCCACATACACTTGTTTTTCTTCACACCGAAAAAGAACTCTTCCCATATAAATTATATCATTCAGATCAAACCAACATGATCTAATCAGCTATGTATGTATATAAAAAAAAATAAATGTTTTATTAATTTATTGAAGCGACAGTAGGTATATATGTACCACACCCCGTCGCAAGTTTCTACCAACCACACAATCTAATCTTCCTTCCAACTCCCCATATAAATTTTTATCCATATCGCTATTTCAAGATCTTCCCACATAAATTAATTTCAATACGGCAGTGCAGTATGTCTATACATACCTCACCCCGTCGCCAGTTTCTTATACCTTAACCTAAAATCTTTGCCTGTCTTGAATCCATTTTGATTCCATACCCGAGAGTATCTGGAATCGTCACCAAAATGATCTATAAGCTTGACGCTTTCTAAAAAAAAAATTTTCAAATTTTTACGATTTTTTTCAATTGTTCCGGATTTTTTTCCAATTGTTCCGTACTATTATCTAATTGTTCCGGACTTTTTTCAATTATTACGAATTTTTTTTAATTTTGTGGATTTTTTGCAATTGTTGCGAACTTTTTAAAATTATTACGATGTTTTGCAATTGTTCGGAATTTTTTCTAAATTATTAAGATTTTTTTCCAATTGTCCGAACGTTTTTCCAATTGTTCCGAATTTTTTGCAATTATCACGATTTTTTTGTTTTAATTTTGTGGATTTCTTTCCAATTGTTTCGAATTTTATTCAAATGGTTACGATTTTTTTCAATTGTTCCAGATCTTTTTGCAATTGTTATGTTATTTTTTTAATTTTGTGGATGTTCTTCCAATTGTTCCGAATTTTTTTCAATTGTTCCGAAAGTTTGTTTCAGTTATTGCGATTTTTTTTAATTTTTTCGATTTTTTAAGCATTTTATGTTTTTTTCCAATTATTCTGAATTTTTTCCTAATTTTCCGAATAATTTTCTACTTTTTCGGGATGTGTTCCAATTTTTCCAAGTTTTTTCCGAATTGTCCGAATAATTTTCCGAATTTTTACGATTTTTTTCCGAATTTTCAAAATCTTACGAATAATTTTCCAAATTTTCCAGATGTTTTCGAATTTTCCCCGAATTTTCCGAATAATTCTCCAAATTTTTACGATTTTTTTCCGAATTTTCCAAATACTTTTCAAAATTTTCCGAATAATTTTCCAAATTTTCCGGATGTTTTCCAATTTTTCCGAATAATTTTCCAAATGTTCCGCATAAGTTTCCGGATGTTTTCCGAACACTTTTCCAAATTTGTTTTTCTTCACACCGAAAAAGAACTCTTCCCATATAAATTATATCATTCAGATCAAACCAACATGATCTAATCAGCTATGTATGTATAAAAAAAAAAAACAAAAATTTTTTATTAATTTATTGAAGCGACAGTAGATATATATGTACCACACCCCGTCGCAAGTTTCTACCAACCACACAATCTAATCTTCCTTCCAACTCCCCATATAAATTTTTATCCATATCGCTATTTCAAGATCTTCCCACATAAATTAATTTCTATACTGCAGTGCAGTATGTCTATACATACCTCACCCCGTCGCCAGTTTCTTATACCTTAACCTAAAATCTTTGCCTGTCTTGAATCCATTTTGATTCCATACCCGAGAGTATCTCGAATCGTCACCAAAATGATCTATAAGCTTGACGCTTTCTAAACAAATTTTTTTCAAATTATTACGATTTTTTTTAATTTTGTGGATTTTTTGCAATTGTTGCGAACTTTTTAAAATTATTACGATGTTTTGCAATTGTTCGGAATTTTTTTCTAAATTATCAAGGTTTTTTTCCAATTGTTCCGAACGTTTTTCCAATTGTTCCGAATGTTTTTTTGTTTTAATTTTGTGGATTTCTTTCCAATTGTTCCGAATTTTATTCAAATTGTTACGATTTTTTTTCAATTGTTTCAGATCTTTTTGCAATTGTTACGTTATTTTTTTAAATTTTGTGGATGTTCTTCCAATTGTTCCGAATTTTTTTCAATTGTTCAGAAAGTTTGCTTCAATTATTGCGATTTTTTTAATTTTTTCGATTTTTTAAGCATTTTTGTGATTTTTTTTCTAATTATTCTGAATTTTTTCCCAATTTACCGAAAATTTTTCCAATTTTTCGGGATGTTTTCCTATTTTTCCAAGTTTTTTCCGAATTGTCCGAATAATTTTCCAAATTTTCCGGATGTTTTCCGAATTTTTCGAATAATTCTCCAAATTTTCCGATTTTTTTCCGAATTTTCCAAATACTTTTCAAAATTTTCCGAATAATTTTCCAAGTTTTCCGGATGTTTTCCAATTTTTCCGAATAATTTTCCAAATTTTCCGAATAAGTTTCCGGATGTTTTCCGAATTTTCCGAACACTTTTCCAAATTTGCCGATTAATTTTTCCAATTTTCCGGATGTTTTCCAATTTTTCTGAATTTTTCCTAATTCTTCCGAATTCTTCCCGAATAATTTTCCAATTTTTCCGAATTGTCCGAATAATTTTCCAAATTTTCCAGATGTTTTCCGAATTTTTCCCGAATTTTCCGAATAATTCTCCAAATTTTCCGATTTTTTTCCGAATTTTCCCGAATTTTCCGAACACATTTCCAAATTTGCCGAATAATTTTTCCAATTTTCCGGATGTTTTCCAATTTTTCCGAATTTTCCCTAATTATTCCGAATTCTTCCCGAATAATTTTCCAATTTTTCCGAATTATCCGAATAATTTTCCAAATTTTCCGGATGTTGTCCCGAATTTTCCGAATAATTTTCCAATTTTTCCGGATGTTTTCCAATTTTTCCGAATTTTTCCTTATTATTCCAAATTCTTCCCGAATAATTTTCCAATTTTTTCGAATTTTCCGAATAATTTTCTGAATAGTTTTCCAAATTTTCCGGATGTTTTCCAATTTTTCCGGATGCTTTCCATATCTCCCGAATAATTTTTCAAATTTTCCGAATAATTTTCCAATTTTTCCGGATGGTTTCCAAATTTCCCGAATAATTTTCCGGATGTTTTCCAACTTTTGCGAATTTTTTCTAATTATTCCGAACTTTTCCGAATTTTCCTGGATGTTTTCCAATTCCAACTCTCCACATACATTTGTTTTTCTTTACACCGAAAAAGAACTCTTCCCATATAAATTATATCATTCAGATCAAACCAAAATGATCTAATCAGCTATGTATGTATACAAAAAAATATATATATATATATTTTATTAATTTATTGAAACTACAGTAAGTATATATGTACCAAACTCCGTCGCAAGTTTCTACCAACCACACAATCTAATCTTCCTTCCAACTCCCCATATAAATTTTTATCCATATCGCAATTTCAGGATTTTACATATAAATTAATTTCTACATGCCAGTCCAGCATGTCTATACATACCTCAACCCGTCGCCAGTTTCGTATACCTTAACCCAAAATTTTTGCCTGGCTTCAATCCATTTTGATTCCATACCAGAGAATATCTCGAATCGTCACCAAAATTATCTATAAGCTTGACGATTTCTAAAAAAAAAACCCGGGTGTTTTCCGAATTTTTGCCGAATTTTCCGAATAATTGTCCAATTTTTCCCGATGTTCCCGAATAATTTTCCGGATGTTTTCCAACTTTTCCGAATTTTTTCTAATTATTCCGAACTTTTCCGAATTTTCCTGGATGTTTTCCAATTCCAAGTCTGCACATACATTTGTTTTTCTTCACACCGAAAAAGAACTCTTCCCATATAAATTATATCATTCAGATCAAACCAAAATGATCTAATCAGCTATGTATGTATACAAAAAAATATATATATATATATTTTATTAATTTATTGAAACTACAGTAGGTATATATGTACCAAACTCCGTCGCAAGTTTCTACCAACCACACAATCTAATCTTCCTTCCAACTCCCCATATAAATTTTTATCCATATCGCCATTTCAGGATTTTACATATAAATTAATTTCTACATGCCAGTCCAGCATGTCTATACATACCTCACCCCGTCGCCAGTTTCGTATACCTTAACCCAAAATTTTTGCCTGGCTTCAATCCGTTTTGATTCCATACCAGAGAATATCTCGAATCGTCACCAAAATGATCTATAAGCTTGAGGATTTCTAAAAAAAAAAACCCGGGTGTTTTCCGAATTTTTCCCGAATTTTCCGAATAATTTTCCAATTTTTCCGAATAATTTTCCGAATTTTCCGGATGTTTTCCAACTTTTCCGAATTTTTTCTAATTATTCCGAACTTTTCCGAATTTTCCTGGATGTTTTCCAATTCCAAGTCTGCACATACATTTGTTTTTCTTCACACCGAAAAAGAACTCTTCCCATATAAATTATATCATTCAGATCAAACCAAAATGATCTAATCAGCTATGTATGTATACAAAAAAATATATATATATATATTTTATTAATTTATTGAAACGACAGTAGGTATATATGTATGTACCATACTCCGTCGCAAGTTTCTACCAACCACACAATCTAATCTTCCTTCCAACTCCCCATATAAATTTTTATCCATATCGCCATTTCAGGATTTTACATATAAATTAATTTCTACATGCCAGTCCAGCATGTCTATACATACCTCACCCCGTCGCCAGTTCCGTATACCTTAACCCAAAATTTTTGCCTGGCTTCAATCCATTTTGATTCCATACCAGAGAATATCTCGAATCGTCACCAAAATGATCTATAAGCTTGACGATTTCTAAAAAAAAAAACGCGGGTGTTTTGCGAATTTTTTCCGAATTTTCCGAATAATTTTCCAATTTTTCCCGATGTTTTCCGAATTTTCCCGAATTTTCCGAGCACTTTTCCAAATTTTCCGAATAATTTTTCCAATTTTCGGGATGTTTTCCAATTTTTCCGAATAATTTTCCAATTTTTCCGGATGTTTTCCAATTTTTTCGAATTTTTCCTAATTATTCCGAATTCTTCCCGAATAATTTTCCAAGTTTGCCGAATTTGCCGAATACTTTTCCCGATTTTTCCGAATAGTTTTCCAAATTTTCCGGATGTTTTCCAATTTTGCGGATGCTTTCCAAATCTCCCGAATAATTTTTCAAATTTTCCGAATAATTTTCCAATTTTTCCGGATGGTTTCCAAATTTCCCGAATAATTTTCCGGATGTTTTCCAACTTTTCCGAATTTTTTCTAATTATTCCGAACTTTTCCGAATTTTCCTGGATGTTTTCCAATTCCAACTCTCCACATACATTTGTTTTTCTTCACACCGAAAAAGATCTCTTCCCATATAAATTACATCATTCAGATCAAACCAACATGATCTAATCAGCTATGTATGTATATAAAAAAAAAAAAATGTTTTATTAATTTATTGAAGCGACAGTAGGTATATATGTACCACACCCCGTCGCAAGTTTCTACCAACCACACAATCTAATCTTCCGTCCAACTCCCCATATAAATTTTTATCCATATCGCTATTTCAAGATCTTCCCATATAAATTAATTTCTATACGGCAGTGCAGTATGTCTATACATACCTCACCCCGTCGCCAGTTTCTTATACCTTAACCTAAAATCTTTGCCTGTCTTGAATCCATTTTGATTCCATACCCGAGAGTATCTCGAATCGTCACCAAAATGCTCTATAAGCTTGACGCTTTCTAAAAAAAATTTTTTTCAAATTTTTACGATTTTTTTCAATTGTTCCGGATTTTTTTCCAATTGTTCCGAACGATTTTCTAATAGTTCCGGACTTTTTTCAATTATTACGAATTTTTTTTAATTTTGTGGATTTTTTGCAATTGTTGCGAACTTTTTAAAATTATTACGATGTTTTGCAATTGTTCGGAATTTTTTTCTAAATTATTAAGATTTTTTTCCAATTGTTCCGAACGTTTTTCCAATTGTTCCGAATTTTTTGCAATTACGACGATTTTTTTGTTGTAATTTTGTGGATTTCTTTCCAATTGTTTCGAATTTTATTCAACTTTTTTTCTATTGTTTCAGATCTTTTTGCAATTGTTACGTTATTTTTTTAAATTTTGTGGATGTTCTTCCAATTGTTCCGAATTTTTTTCAATTGTTCCGAAAGTTTGTTTCAATAATTGCGATTTTTTTTTTAATTTTTTCGGTTTTTTAAGCATTTTTATGATTTTTTTTCTAATTATTCTGAATTTTTTCCTAATTTTCCGAATAATTTTCTACTTTTTCGGGATGTTTTCCTATTTTTCCAAGTTTTTCCCGAATTGTCCGAATAATTTTCCAGATGTTTTCCGAATTTTTCCCGAATTTTCCGAATAATTCTCCAAATTTTCCGATTTTTTTCCGACTTTTCCAAATACTTTTCAAAATTGTCCGAATAATTTTCCAAATTTTCCGGACGTTTTCCAATTTTAGCGAATAATTTTCCAAATTTTCCGAATAAGTTTCCGGATGTTTTCCGAATTTTCCGAACACTATTCCAAATTTGCCGATTAATTTTTCCAATTTTCCGGATGTTTTCCAATTTTTCTGAATTTATCCTAATTATTCCGAATTCTTCCCGAGTAATTTTCCAATTTTTCCGAATTTTCCAAATTATTTTCCAAATTTTCCGGATGTTTTCCAATTTTTCCGAATTTTTCCTAATTATTCCGAATTCTTCCCGAATAATTTTCCAATTTTTCCGAATTTTCCGAATAATTTTCCAATTTTTCCGGATGGTTTCCAAATTTCCCGAATAATTTTCCGGATGTTTTCCAACTTTTCCGAATTTTCCTGGATGTTTTCCAATTCCAACTCTCCACATACATTTGTTTTTCTTCACACCGAAAAGAACTCTTCCCATATAAATTATATCATTCAGATCAAACCAAAATGATCTAATCAGCTATGTATGTATATAAAAAAAAACGTTTTATTAATTTATTGAAACGTAAGTAGGTATATATGTACCACACCCCGTCGCAAGTTTCTACCAACCACACAATCTAATCTTCCTTCCAACTCCCCATATAAATTTTTATCCATATCACTATTTCAAGATCTTCCCATATAAATTAATTTCTATACGGCAGTGCAGTATGTCTATACATTCCTCACCCCGTCGCCAGTTTCTTATACCTTAACCCAAAATCTTTGCCTGGCTTCAATCCAATCTATTTTGATTCCATACCAGAGAATATCTCGAATCGTCACAAAAATGATCTATAAACTTGACGATTTCTAAAACAAACAAACAAAAAACCCGGGTGTTTTCCGAATTTTTCCCGAATTTTCCGAATAATTTTCCAATTTTTCCGAATTCTTCCTAATTATTCCGAATGCTTCCCGAATAATTTTCCAATTTTCCGAATTTACCGGATGTTTTCCAACTTTTCCGAATTTTTTCAAATTATTCCGAACTTTTCCGAAATTTCCTAGATGTTTTCCAATTGCAACTCTCCACATACATTTGTTTTTCTTCACACCGAAAAAGAACTCTTCCCATATAAATTATATCATTCAGATCAAACCAAAATGATCTAATCAGCTATGTAAGTATATATAAAAAAAAAAATGTTTTATTAATTCATTGAAACGGCAGTAGGTATATATGTACCACACCCCGTCGCAAGTTTCTACCAACCACTCAATCTAATCTTCCTTCCAACTCCCCATATAAATTTTTATCCATATCGCTATTTCAAGATCTTCCCATATAAATTAATTTCTATATGGCAGTGCTGTATGTCTATACATACCTCACCCCGTCGCCAGTTTCTTATAGAATATCTCGAATCGTCACTAAAATGATCTACAAGTTTGAAGTTTTCTAAATTTTTTTTTTTTCAAATTATTACGATTTTTTTCAATTGTTCCGGATTTTTTTCCAACTGTTCCGAACGTTTTTCTAATTGTTCCGGACTTTTTGCAATTATGACGATTTTTTTGTTTTAATTTTGTGGATTTCTTTCCAATTGTTCCGAATTTTATTCAAATTGTTACGATTTTTTTTCACTTGTACCAGATCTTTTTGCAATTGTTACGTTATTTTTTAATTTTGTGGATGTTGTTCCAATTGTTCCGAATTTTTTTCAATTGTTCCGAAAGTTTGTTTCAATTCTTGCGATTTTTTTTTAATTTTTTGGATTTTTTAAGCATTTTTATGATTTTTTTTCTAATTAATCTGAATTTTTTCCTAATTTTCGGAATAATTTTCTACTTTTTCGGGATGTTTTCCAAATTTTTCCGAATTGTCCGAATAATTTTCCAAATTTTTACGATTTTTTTTAAATTTTCCAAATACTTTTTAAAACCTTCCGAAAAATTTTCCAAATTTTCCAAATGTTTTCCGAATTTCCCCGAATTTTCCGAATAATTCTCCAAATTTTTACGATTTTTTTCCGAATTTTCCAAATACTTTTCAAAATTTTCCGAATAATTTTCCAAATTTTCCGGATGTTTTCCAATTTTTCCGAATAATTTTCCAAATGTTCCGAATAAGTTTCCGGATGTTTTCCGAATTTTCCGAACACTTCCAAATTTGCCGAATAATTTTTGCAATTTTCCGGATGTTTTCCAATTTTTCTGAATTTTTCCTAATTATTCCGAATTATTCCCGAATAATTTTCCAATTTTTCCGAATTTTCCGAATAATTTTCCAAATTTCCGGATGCTTTCCGAATTTTTCCCCAATTTTCCGAATAATTTTTTCGATTTTTAAGCTTTTTTATGATTTTTTTTCTAATTAATCTGAATTTTTTCCTAATTTTCGGAATAATTATCTACTTTTTCGGGATGTTTTCCAAGTTTTTTCCGAATTGTCCGATTAATTTTCCAAATTTTTACGATATTTTTTTAATTTTCCAAATACTTTTCAAAACCTTCCGAATAATTTTCCAAATTTTCCAAATGTTTTCCGAATTTTCCGAATAATTCTCCAAATTTTTACGATATTTTTCCGAATTTTCCAAATACTTTTCAAAATTTTCCGAATAATTTTCCGGATGTTTTCCAATTTTTCCGAATAATTTTCCAAATGTTCCGAATAAGTTTCCGGATGTTTTCCGAATTTTCCGAACACTTTTCCAAATTTGCCGAATAATTTTTGCAATTTTCCGGATGTTTTCCAATTTTTCTGAATTCTTCCTAATTATTCCGAATTCTTCCCGAATAATTTTCCAATTTTTCCGAATAATTTTCCAAATTTTCCGGATGTTTTCCGAATTTCCCCCAATTTTCCGAATAATTCTCCAATTTTTCCCGATGTTTTCCGAATTTTCCCGAATATTCCGAACACTTTTCCAAAGTTGCCGAATAATTTTTCCAATTTTCCGGATGTTTTCCAATTTTTTCCGAATTTTTCCTAATTATTCCGAATTTTTCCCGAATAATTTTCCAATTTTTCCGAATTATCCGAATAATTTTCCAAATTTCCGGATGTTTTCCCGAATTTTCCGAATAATTTTCCAATTTTTCCGGATGTTTTCCAATTTTTCCGAATTTTTCCTAATTATTTCAAATTCTTCCCGAATAATTTTCCAATTTTTTTGAATTTTCCGAATAATTTTCTGAATAGTTTTCCAAATTTTCCGGATGTTTTCCAATTCCCGAATAATTTTTCAAATTTTCCGAATAATTTTCCAATTTTTCCGGATGGTTTCCAAATTTCCCGAATAATTTTCCGGATGTTTCCCAACTTTTGCGAATTTTTTCTAATTATTCCGAACTTTTCCGAATTTTTCTGGATGTTTTCCAATTCCAACTCTCCACATACATTTGTTTTTCTTTACACCGAAAAAGAACTCTTCCCATATAAATTATATCATTCAGATCAAACCAAAATGATCTAATCAGCTATGTATGTATATAAAAAAAAATATATTTTATTAATTTATTGAAACGGCAGTAGGTATATATATACCACACCCCGTCGCAAGTTTCTACCAACCACACAATCTAATCTTCCTTCCAGCTCCCCATATAAATTTTTATCCATATCGCTATTTCAAGATCTTCCCATATAAACTAATTTCTATAGGGCAGTGCAGTATGTCTATACATACATCACACCGTCGCCAGTTTCTTATACCTTAACCTAAAATCTTTGCCTGTCTTCAATCTATTTTGATTCCATACCAGAGAATATCTGGAATCGTCACCAAAATGATGTATAAGCTTGACGATTTCAAAAAGAAAATTTTTTCAAATTATTACGATTTTTTTCAATTGTTCCGGATTTTTTTCCAATTGTTCCGAACGTTTTTCTAATTGTTCCGGATTTTTTTCAATTATTACGATTTTTTTTTAGTTTTGTGGATTTTTTTGCAATTGTTGCGAACTTTTTAAAATTATTACGATGTTTTGCAATTGGTCGGAATTTTTTTCTAAATTATTAAGATTTTTTTCCAATTGTTCCGAACGTTTTTCCAATTGTTCCGAATTTTTTGCAATTATGACGATTTTTTTGTTTTAATTTTGTGGATTTCTTTCCAATTGTTCCGAATTTTTTTCAATTGTTCCGAAAGTTTGTTTCAATTATTGCGATTTTTTGTAATTTTTCGATTTTTTAAGCATTTTTATGATTTTTTTTTTCTAATTATTCTGCATTTTTTCCTAATTTTCCGAATAATTTTCTAATTTTTCGGAATGTTTTCCAATTTTCCCCGAATTTTCCGAATAATTCTCCACATTTTTACGATTTTTTTCCGGATTTTCCAAATACTTTTCAAAATTTTCCGAATAATTTTCCAAATTTTCCGGATGTTTTCCAGTTTTTCCGAATAATTTTCCAAATTTTCCGAATAAGTTTCCGGATGTTTTCCGAATTTTCCGAACACTTTTCCAAATTTGCCGAATAATTTTTCCAATTTTCCGGATGTTTTCCAATTTTTCTGAATTTTTCCTAATTATTCCGAATTCTTCCCGAATAATTTTCCAATTTTTCCGAATAATTTTCCAAACTCTCCGGATGTTTTCCGAATTTTTCCCGAATTTTGCGAATAATTTTCCAATTTTTCCGGATGGTTTGCAAATTTTCCGAATAATTTTCCGGATGTTTTCCAACTTTTCCGGATTTTTTCTAATTATTCCGAACTTTTCCGAATTTTCCTGGATGTTTTCCAATTCCAACTCTCCACATACATTTGTTTTTCTTTACACCGAAAAAGAACTCTTCCCATATAAATTATATAATTCAGATCAAACCAAAATGATCTACTCAGCTATGTATGTATATAAAAAAAAAACTATATTTTATTAATTTATTGAAACGGCAGTAGGTATATATATACCGCACCCCGTCGCAAGTTTCTACCAACCACACAATCTAATCTTCCTTCCAACTCCCCATATAAATTTTTATCCATATCGCCATTTCAAATTATTTTACATATAAATTAATTTCTACATGCCAGTCCAGCATGTCTATACATACCTCACCCCGTCGCCAGTTTCGTATACCTTAACCCAAAATTTTTGCCTGGCTTCAATCCATTTTGATTCCATACCAGAGAATATCTAGAATCGTCACCAAAATGATCTATAAGCTTGACGATTTCTAAAAAAAAAACCCGGGTGTTTTCCGAATTTTTCCCGAATTTTCCGAATAATAATAACAATTTTTCCCGATGTTCCCGAATAATTTTCCGGATGTTTTCCAACTTTTCCGAATTTTTTTGGATTTATTCCGAACTTTTCCGAATTTTCCTGGATGTTTTCCAATTCCAACTCTCCACATACATTTGTTTTTCTTCACACCAAAAAAGAACTCTTCCCATATAAATTATATCATTCAGATCAAACCAAAATGATCTAATCAGCTATGTATGTATATAAAAAAAAAAAAATATTTTATTAATTTATTGGAACGACAGTAGGTATATATGTACTACACCCCGTCGCAAGTTTCTACCAACCACACAATCTAATCTTCCTTCCAACTCCCCATATAAATTTTTATCCATATCGCTATTTCAAGATCTTCCCATATAAATTAATTTCTATACGGCAGTGCAGTATGTCTATACATACCTCACCCCGTCGCCAGTTTCTTATACCTTAACCTAAAATCTTTGCCTGTCTTGAATCCATTTTGATTCCATACCGGAGAATATCTCGAATCGTCACCAAAATGATCTATAAGCTTGACGCTTTCTAAAAAAAAAAATTTTCAAATTTTTACGATTTTTTTCAATTGTTCCGGATTTTTTTCCAATTGTTCCGAACGATTTTCTAATTGTTCCGGACTTTTTTCAATTATTACGAATTTTTTTTAATTTTGTGGATTTTTTGCAATTGTTGCGAACTTTTTAAAATTATTACGATGTTTTGCAATTGTTCGGAATTTTTTCTAAATTATTAAGATTTTTTTCCAATTGTTCCGAACGTTTTTCCAATTGTTCCGAATTTTTTGCAATTATGACGATATTTTTGTTTTAATTTTGTGGATTTCTTTCCAATTGTTCCGAATTTTATTCAAATTGTTACGATTTTTTTTCAATTGTTCCAGATCTTTTTGCAATTGTTATGTTATTTTTTAATTTTGAGGATGTTCTTCCAATTGTTCCGAATTTTTTTCAATTGTTCCGAAAGTTTGTTTCAATTATTGCGATTTTTTAAGCATTTTTATGATTTTTTTCTAATTATTCTGAATTTTTTCCTAATTTTCCGAATAATTTTCTACTTTTTCGGGATGTTTTCCAATTTTTCCAAGTTTTTTCCGAATTGCCCGAATAATTTTCCAAATTTGCCGGATGTTCTCCGAATTTTCCCCGAATTTTCCGAATAATTCTCCAAATTTTTACGATTTTTTTCCGAATTTTCCAAATACTTTTCAAAATTTTCCGAATAATTTTCCAAATTTTCCGGATGTTTTCCAATTTTTCCGAATAATTTTCCAAATGTTCCGAATAAGTTCCTGGATGTTTTCCGAATTTTCCGAACACTTTTCCAAATTTGCCGAATAATTTTTGCAATTTTCCGGATGTTTTCCAATTTTTCTGAATTTTTCCTAATTATTCCGAATTCTTCCCGAATAATTTTCCAATTTTTCCGAATTGTCCGAATAATTTTCCAATTTTTCCGAATTATCCGAATAATTTTCCAAATTTTCCGGATGTTGTCCCGAATTTTCCGAATAATTTTCCAATTTTTCCGGATGTTTTCCAATTTTTCCGAATTTTTCCTTATTATTCCAAATTCTTCCCGAATAATTTTCCAATTTTTTCGAATTTTCCGAATAATTTTCTGAATAGTTTTCCAAATTTTCCAGATGTTTTCCAATTTTTCCGGATGCTTTCCATATCTCCCGAATAATTTTTCAAATTTTCCGAATAATTTTCCAATTTTTCCGGATGGTTTCCAAATTTCCCGAATAATTTTCCGGATGTTTTCCAACTTTTCCGAATTTTTTCTAATTATTCCGAACTTTTCCGAATTTTCCTGGATGTTTTGCAATTCCAACTCTCCAAATACATTTGTTTTTCTTTACACCGAAAAACTTCCCATATAAATTATATCATTCAGATCAAACCAAAATGATCTAATCAGCTATGTATGTATATAAAAAAAAATATTTTATTAATTTATTGAAACGGCAGTATGTATACATATACCACACCCCGTCGCAAGTTTCTACCAACCACACAATCTAATCTTCCTTCCAACTCCCCATATAAATTTTTATCCATATCGCTATTTCAAGATCTTCCCATATAAATTAATTTCTATACGGCAGTGCAGTATGTCTATACATACCTCACCCCGTCGCCAGTTTCTTATACCTTAACCTAAAATCTTTGCCTGTCTTGAATCCATTTTGATTCCATACCCGAGAGTATCTCGAATCGTCACCAAAATGCTCTATAAGCTTGACGCTTTCTAAAAAAAATTTTTTTTCAAATTTTTACGATTTTTTTCAATTGTTCCGGATTTTTTTCCAATTGTTCCGAACGATTTTCTAATAGTTCCGGACTTTTTTCAATTATTACGAATTTTTTTTAATTTTGTGGATTTTTTGCAATTGTTGCGAACTTTTTAAAATTATTACGGTGTTTTGCAATTGTTCGGAATTTTTTTCTAAATTATTAAGATTTTTTTCCAATTGTTCCGAACGTTTTTCCAATTGTTCCGAATTTTTTCCAATTACGACGATTTTTTTGTTGTAATTTTGTGGATTTCTTACCAATTGTTTCGAATTTTATTCAACTTTTTTTTCTATTGTTTCAGATCTCTTTGCAATTGTTACGTTATTTTTTTAAATTTTGTGGATGTTCTTCCAATTGTTCCGAATTTTTTTCAATTGTTCCGAAAGTTTGTTTCAATTATTGCGATTTTTTTTTAATTTTTTCGGTTTTTTAAGCATTTTTATGATTTTTTTTCTAATTATTCTGAATTTTTTCCTAATTTTCCGAATAATTTTCTACTTTTTCGGGATGTTTTCCTATTTTTCCAAGTTTTTCCCGAATTGTCCGAATAATTTTCCAGATGTTTTCCGAATTTTTCCCGAATTTTCCGAATAATTCTCCAAATTTTCCGATTTTTTTCCGACTTTTCCAAATACTTTTCAAAATTTTCCGAATAATTTTCCAAATTTCCGGATGTTTTCCAATTTTTCCGAATACTTTTCCAAATTTTCCGAATAAGTTTCCGGATGTTTTCCGAATTTTCCGAACACTATTCCAAATTTGCCGAATAATTTTTCCAATTTTCCGGATGTTTTCCAATTTTTCTGAATTTATCCTAATTATTCCGAATTCTTCCCGAGTAATTTTCCAATTTTTCCGAATTTTCCGAATTATTTTCCAAATTTTCCGGATGTTTTCCAATTTTTCCGAATTTTTCCTAATTATTCCGAATTCTTCCCGAATAATTTTCCAATTTTTCCGAATTTTCCGCATAATTTTCCAATTTTTCCGGATGGTTTCCACATTTCCCGAATAATTTTCCGGATGTTTTCCAACTTTTCCGAATTTTCCTGGATGTTTTCCAATTCCAACTCTCCACATACATTTGTTTTTCTTCACACCGAAAAGAACTCTTCCCATATAAATTATATCATTCAGATCAAACCAAAATGATCTAATCAGCTATGTATGTATATAAAAAAAAACGTTTTATTAATTTATTGAAACGTCAGTAGGTATATATGTACCACACCCCGTCGCAAGTTTCTACCAACCACACAATCTAATCTTCCTTCCAACTCCCCATATAAATTTTTATCCGTATCACTATTTCAAGATCTTCCCATATAAATTAATTTCTATACGGCAGTGCAGTATGTCTATACATACCTCACCCCGTCGCCAGTTTCTTATACCTTAACCCAAAATCTTTGCCTGGCTTCAATCCAATCTATTTTGATTCCATACCAGAGAATATCTCGAATCGTCACAAAAATGATCTATAAACTTGACGATTTCTAAAACAAACAAACAAAAAACCCGGGTGTTTTCCGAATTTTTCCCGAATTTTCCGAATAATTTTCCAATTTTTCCGAATTTTCCGAATAATTTTCCAAATTTTCCAAATGTTTTCCGAATTTTCCCCGAATTTTCCGAATAATTCTCCAAATTTTTACGATTTTTTTCCGAATTTTCCAAATACTTTTCAAAATTTCCCGAAAAATTTTCCAAATTTTCCAAATTTTCCGAATAAGTTTCCGGATGTTTTCCGAATTTTCCGAACACTTTTCCAACATAACGTACATATATACAGGCATACATATTGCCAATCTAAATTGTAAGCAAGTCCAAACAAAATTAGTCGAAACAAGTAATAAACAATTTCGACACAGTTCAAATTCTTTAACATGCCTAAATTGTGAAAGAATTTACAAATCATAAATTATTGCCCCATAAAATAAAGAGAAACAAGATTTCATAACCGCAAGCACAATGAATCGCAAGTGCGAAGAAATGCATGTCAACATGCTCTGACTGCACTTGAGTGTCATAACAAATGGGTTCACGTATTTCACTGACTGACCCATTTGAAGTGGCCGTAGTAAGAATCTATTGTGCAAGATATTTTTCTTGTTTTGTTTATCGATAATATTTTTGTGATATTCTGAGTGGACAATTCTTGTTTTGATTCCTTATTGATTTCTGTTAAGAAATATTTTTGAGTGGACAATTTTGTTTGGACATGCACTAAATTTCTGTATAATTTCTGTATATATGGAAAATACAGTTGAATTTGAGTAGAGCAATAGTGAGTTTCTCTCAAGACGTATTCCGAGCTGCTATCTTTTAGCAAAAGGAATAACCCCAATTGGCGATAAGAACCGGGGATTTACAAATACAAACAATTCTCCAAGTACACCCGAGTTGGCTTTAAAACTGGCGTTAAAACTGCGGCTTCATAGCCATCAATATATACTACCGAGAGGCAAGTAAGATCATATCTGATTTCGCCAAGGTAAAATATATTCATTTAAAATGACGACTTTTCAACAGGAAAAATCAGCTTTATTACATGGCGACCTTACAAAACGAACCAATGGAACAATTTATAAGGAAACGAACATTACCTGCAAAGATGACAACATTGTCAAGAAAGATTGATAAAGAAATTAAAGAAATTGAAGCTGAAATTAAAAAGAATTTCCAGCCCAATCAAAGCAAAATCAAGAGAGGAACAGATAAACGAATTAATAGCAGAGGAACCTCGAGCCGGCCCTTAACCAATTACCATTGAAGATTACAGGAGTAGAAATATCAATAAAAAATCTACAATTGATGTAAAACCACAAATAA
This sequence comes from Dioctria rufipes, assembly GCA_963924295.1. Classification (NCBI taxonomy): domain Eukaryota; kingdom Metazoa; phylum Arthropoda; class Insecta; order Diptera; family Asilidae; genus Dioctria; species Dioctria rufipes. The sequence continues at coordinate 127,786,989 of OZ002740.1, forward strand.
AAACTAAAAGACAAAGAGGAGGAAAAGCTGTAAAGATTAGACAGCAGCTGGAGGAATTATATAGAATCATCCCGATAACAACAGATGATAAGTTAAAAATTCAGCTCATAAATAAAATACAAAGACTAAAATGGGAAAGACGCAGTCTAAAGTAGAGATAATCATCGCGCAAACAGCAGCAGCAGCACCAGCAACAGCATCTGCCTCGATCACTCAGATTCACCTTCCAACTGCAATAGGCATGCTAGTAGTAGTTTTAGTATTAATCTTGTTAGTTTATTTCATAAAAAAATATTTCAAGAAAGTTATTAGTAAGCAAGTGTTAAAGAACTTAGATAATGCTGATAAGGTTTAGATTTAAGATAGTATAAAAAAATATATATATATATAAGATTAATCAGCATATTTGTTTTTTGTCTATTTTTATTTGTATGGATAGATGCGAAAACTTAATTAAAGAATTAACGAAAATTTTAGAAACATTCACCAAAAAGGTGGAAAAAGCTCTAGCAGAGAATTTGAAACTAGGTTTCAACAGCAATTACAGAAGAATACAGCTGAAAATAGAAGAAGAGAGCAGAATAATACTAGAGAGTACAATCCCATCTGACTGCGAAGACCTAGAGGAAAATAGCATAAACATGGCAGGTGATTTTGATCTAGCGTTGGCTATAAAACTTATACCAGAATTTACAGGAGAGGAAAAGAAATTAGATAACTTCCTAAACCTTGTCGAATTATACAAAAAGACACTAAAACCTGAAGCCATTCCAGATTTAATAACTTTCGTTTGGTGTGCAAGATTCACAGATAAAGTTACGAATAAATTGACCGCCACAACAAAACCAAGAACAGTAGAAGATTTAAAGAAAACATTAAAAGCGGTATACAAATCAAAGAATACTTCACAAAACATACACCAACAAATATCAACATGTAGACAAGCAGGAATGAAAGTACAAGACTTCTCAGACAGAGTATTGGATCTTGTCTCTGAACTAGACAAAATCCAAATAACAGAATTAGGAGAAGCAAACAGAGAAATTGTATGCAAATTAAATGAGAAAATTGGTTTAAATGCATTCCAGAATGGACTACATGAATCCCTAAAGCCAACAATATTGGCTGCACAACCAAAAACGCTGAATGAAGCCATAGGACTAGCGAATCAAATTGAGAAACCACTATCTGATGCAACAAAAATTCTACAAATAAGTGGAAATCATCAGGTACATTGGCGAGAGCGAAATAGCTACCACAGACCAAATGGAACAAATACTCAAAGCTGGAGGAAAAACAACTTCAGAAATAGTGACTGGAGAAATAATAACAGCAAATGGAGAAACGAAAACAGCAACAATGGCCACCCTAGGCAGAATTGGCCAAATAATAGAAACCAAAACCGGAACCAGAATGGTACTCTCAGAAGAAATAACCAATACTATAGAAAGAATCAAATAAATTTTCTTCAGGAAGACAGCGATTCTCCAAGCCCAGGTCAGGAACAACTAAACAAAGATTAAATGAAGATATAAAAATATGTAACATCAGTAATCACGCTACAAATTTTATAACGTTGCAAGATAAAGCAACTAACACAAATCTAAATTTCTTAATCGATTCTTGTGCAGACATATCCATATGCAAGGTAGAAAATATAGAAAACTGTAATATAAAACATGAAGACCAGTGTAAAATAATTGGCATAACAAATAATGAAACTTTCTCTCTAGGCAGCACTGAGTTAAAATTAAATTATGAACACAAGAGTATCAATCACAAATTTCATATGGTAAGTTCTGAGACACCAATCAGAACGGATGGAATATTGGGAAGAGATTTTCTTATGAAATACCTCTGTAAAATAGACTACGAGACGTTCACAATAACAATTGTCATAGACAATGAAGAAATCACAATCCCAATGGTCGACAAACACACGAAAATAATAAAAATACCAGCACGGACAGAGATGATTCTGCCAATAACTTTAAATATAAAGGAAGATAGCGTCATATGCAGTGAAGAAATACAAGAAGGAGTCTTTCTAAGTAATTCAATCATACCAGCAAGAGGGATTGCACATATAAAATTGCTAAATACCAAAGACACGGAAGTCACAGTAAAACCATTTTCACCAAAAATACATGCACTACGAGAATATAACATCATTTACATGAGTAAAAAGAATAAATCTAAAGATAGGATTCAAAACCTGCTAAGTGAACTCAAATTGGAAGGCATGGATGAAAAATCCAAAGAATCAATAATAGAGATATGCAAAAAATATCAGGACATATTTTACCTAGAGAATGAGAAGTTATCAACAAATAACCTCTACAAGCAACGCATAACAACAGTGGACGAAAACCCAGTCTACATAAAGAACTACAGATTACCACCTTCACAAATTGAGCAAATAAATAAAGAAGTTGATAAATTAATAGAAAATGATATAGTTGAACCATCAGTAAGCCCATATAACTCACCACTACTGATTGTTCCAAAGAAGTCAGAAAAAGAAAAGAAATGGAGACTAGTAATAGACTTTAGACAGCTCAACAAAAAAGTAGTGAATGCTAAATACCCACTAACACGTTTAGAATATGTACTAGACCGTCTAGGAAGAGCGAAATATTTCTCAACCCTGGACATGACAAGTTCATTCCATCAAATTGAACTTGAAAAGACCTCGAAACATCTAACCGCATTTTCTACAAACCAAGGACATTTTCAATTTAAAAGACTACCGTTTGGATTGAAAATATCGACAAACAGCTTCCAGAGGATATTATCAATTGCACTAAGTGGACTCGAAGCAAATGCTTTTACGTATGTTGACGACATAATCATTCATGGATGTAGCTTGAATCACCACAATGAAAACCTAGAAAAAGTTTTCAGCAGATTGCAGCAATACAACCTAAAACTGAATCCGAGCAAATGCAATTTCCTTAAACCCGAAGTAATATATCTAGGACATCTTATCACGCAAAATGGTATAAAAACTGATCCCAGCAAATATAAAACAATTAAATTATAGCCTATCCCGAAAAACGCGGATGATGTACGAAGATTTGTAGCATTTTGCAATTATTATAGGCGATTTATTCCACAATTTGCCGAAATTGCAAAACCTCTAAACACATTACTTAAGAAAAACACGCTATTTAACTGGACAACGGAATGTATGGATGCATTTGAAACATTAAAGAAAAAGCTAATAACCCCACCGGTACTTCAGTATCCAGATTTTGAGAAACCTTTTGTTCTAACGACTGACGCATCTAACTACGCACTAGGAGCAGTATTATCGCAAGGAGAAATTTGACAAGATTTACCCATCTCCTATGCTAGTAAGACATTAAACAAACATGAACTTAACAAACCAATCATTGAAAAAGAAATATTGAGTATTCACTGGGGAATAAATTTCTTTAGACCATATCTATATGGCAGAAAGTTCAAAGTAGTAACGACCACAGGCCACTAGTCAGCTTGTTTACTCACAAAAATCCATCATCAAAATTAACAAGAATTAGACTCGATCTTATGGACTACGATTTTGAGATAATTTATAAACAAGGAAAGATGAACACGAATGCAGATGCATTATCCAGAATAAGAATAGATACAGAGCAACTTAAATCAATGATACCTATAGAGGTCAACGTGTTAACGAGAAGAATGGCAAAATCACAATGGATAATTTAAGAAAAGAAAAGAAAAGAAAAAGACAGTGAAAACAACAGAATAGAATCTGATCAATTCTATATCTGGGAGTGCACGTCTATTTCAGATATAAGAAATATAAAGAGGTTGCAATTTAAAATAAATGAAGATAATAAATCAAAGCAAGATAGAAGAAAAAGTTTGCCCATAATTAATATAGATGCTAAAGGGGTAATCGTTCAGTATAACGATAATCCGAGGCAGAACTACGGTTGGCTCTTGGAGAAGTTAATACACAAAATGAACGAACATCATATAAGAGAATTAGCAATAGCATATGATGATAAAATATTTGAATTCCTAGGAATAAATGAATTTAAAGGCACATTAAATGAAATCCAGCAAAGAAATGTTAAGGCAACGCCATTAAGAATATTATTATTTAAAACCCCAATAAAAATCATAGATAATGAGAAAGCACAAGAAATAATAAAAGAGCATCATGACAGTATGCGCGGAGGACACGTTGGAATAAAACGTTGTATAAACAAAATAAAGCAAAGATATAGCTGGAAAAATTTTAATAAAATGGTGAAGAATTATATAAATAATTGCAAGACATGCGAAGAAATAAAGTGCAAAAGTACACGAAGGAACCTCTCGTAATAATCGATACACCAACTAATAGTTTTGAAGTGATAACAATTGACACTGTTGGACCACTAAGAATGTCAAATGGATACAGATACATACTGACTCTTCAATGTGAATTAACGAAGTACATAGAAGCTTATCCTATGGAAACGAAAGAAGCACGCTCAGTAGCAAAAGCAATAGTAGAGAAATTTATTTTAAAATATGGATGTTTTAACGTTATGAAAACAGATAAAGGAACTGAATTCAATAACGAATTAATTAAAAATATCTGCAAGTTACTCAAAATAAACCATATCACATCAACACCATTTCATCATGAAACATTAGGTTCTATAGAAAGAAACCACCGAGTATTAAATGAATATTTCAGAACTTTCGTAAATGATGATGACTGGGAAGAGCTAATACCATATTATGTGTTCTGCTATAACACAACACCACACACGAACACCAACTATACTCCATTTGAACTAGTGTTTGGCAAAATAGCATCATTACCATCACAGATACTCAGAGATGAAAGTAAAACAAATGATATTGACAGCATCGATAACTATGCCAAAGAACTAAAACACAGATCAAAAAGAGCAAGTGCCAAAAGCAATGAATTACTGCAAAAAGCTAAGGAGCAAAGAAAAATTCTCAGAGACGAAAGACAGCATCCCTCACATTTCAAAGTGAATGATTTCGTATATCTACACACTGAAACTAGACATAAACATGAAAGTCCATTTCAAGGACCGTATAGAATTATTGAACAGATATGTGTAAACTCTAAGATAGACATAAAAGGAAAGCATAAGATAGTACATAATAATAGATTAGTCAAAGATAGAAGTAACCGATAAAAATAATCATAAGATTAAAAATTTGTTTTTTTTAGATTAGTCAAAGATAGAAGTAAAACCGATAAAGATAGTCATAAGATTCAAAAATTTTTTTTTCCTTTAACCAAAAAAAAATTTTCTTTTCTTAAAGGGATAGGATGTAACATACATATATACAGGCATACGTATTGCCAATCTAAATTGTAAGCAAGTCCAAACAAAATTAGTCGAAACAAGTAAAAAACAATTTCGACACAGTTCAAATTCTTTAACATGCCCAAATTGTGAAAGAATTTACAAATCATAAATTATTGCCCCATAAAATAAAGAGAAACAAGATTTCATAACCGCAAGCACAATGAATCGCAAGTGCGAAGAAATGCATGTCAACATGCTCTGACTGCACTTGAGTGTCATAACAAATGGGTTCACGTATTTCACTGACTGACCCATTTGAAGTGGCCGTAGTAAGAATCTATTGTGCAAGATATTTTTCTTGTTTTGTTTATCGATAATATTTTTGTGACATTCTGAGTGGACAATTCTTGTTTTGATTCTTTATTGATTTCTGTTAAGAAATATTTTTGAGTGGACAATTTTGTTTGGACATGCACTAAATTTTTGTATAAATTAAGTGCACTTTTATATGGAAAATACAGTTGAATTTGAGTAGAGCAATAGTGAGTTTCTCTCAAGACGTATTCCGAGCTGCTATCTGTTAGCAAAAAGAATAACACCAATTGGCGATAAGAGCCGGGGATTTAAAAATACAAACAATTCTCCAAGTACACCCGAGTTGGCTTTAAAACTGGCGTTTAAACTGCGGCTTCATAGCCATCAATATATACTACCGAGAGGCAAGTAAAATCATATCTGATTTCGCCAAAGGTAAAATATATTCATTTAAAATGACGACCTTTCAACAGGAAAAATCAGCTTTATTACATGCCGAATAATTTTTCCAATTTTCCGGATGTTTTCCAATTTTTCTGAATTTTTCCTAATTATTCCGAATTCTTCCCGAATAATTTTCCAATTTTTCCGAATTTTCCGAATAATTTTCCAAATTTTCCGGATGTTTTCCGAATTTTTTCCGAATTTTCCGAATAATTTTCAAATTTTTCCCGATGTTTTCCGAATTTTCCCGAATTTTCCGAACACTTTTCCAAATTAGCCGAATAATTTTTCCAATTTTCCGGATGTTTTCCAATTTTTCCGAATTTTTCCTAATTATTCCGAATTCTTCCCGAATAATTGTCAATTTTTTCCGAATTGTCCGAATAATTTTCCACATTTTCCGGATGTTTTCCAGAATAATTTTCCAATTTTTCCGAATTTTCCGAATTTTCCGAATAGTTTTCCAAATTTTCCGGATGTTTTCCAATTTTTCCGGATGCTTTCCAAATCTCCCGAATAATTTTTCAAATTTTCCGAATAATTTTCCAATTTTTCCAGATGGTTTCCAAATTTCCCGAATAATTTTCCGGATGTTTTCCAACTTTTGCGAATTTTTTCTAATTATTCCGAACTTTTCCGAATTTTCCTGGATGTTTTCCAATTCCAACTCTCCACATACATTTGTTTTTCTTCACACCGCAAAAGATCTCTTCCCATATAAATTATACCATTCAGGATCACACCAAAATGATCTAATCAGCTATGTATGTATATAAAAAAAATATGTTTTATTAATTTATTGAAACGGCAGTAGGTATATATGTACCACACCCCGTCGCAAGTTTCTACCAACCACACAATCTAATCTTCCTTCCAACTCCCCATATAAATTTTTATCCATATCGCTATTGTTGTGACCCAGGTGCCTATATCCCGAATCACAACAATAAAACCAATACGCCAATATCTTTCCCTATGCAATATATTGGCGTACTACAATTTCACCCTGAAAATTCAAGAATATTTTATTTTCAGTTCAATTTAAATTTCATTTACATTTAAAAATGCATTTACGTACTGCAACAAAATGCAATTTAGCATAAATTGCATTTTGTTATCAGTCGTACATTCCGTTCACACGGCATGTATACTTACCTAAATGCAGTACCATGTACATACCTACATACAGCTTTTCCGTTAAATTCCTAAAACTTAATCGCATGTACTATACATACGTACAATTATACCCGTCGGTCGTTTAAAAATATTATTTTTACAAGACACAGTGCATATCAGATTTCATGCATATGCACTGCGTCTAAACTTTTGTTCTTTCCCACGTACGATTCTTCACGTCGTGGGAAAGTAATAAAAAGAATAAGAAAAGCTTTTGGAAGTTTTGTGATCGGTACCTGGGTGCAATATCGCCAACCCTCGGGGAGTTTGTTTCAAAATCGCCCCGCGAGAAGTTAGGGAGTTTTTTCAACTAAGATTTTTCTCTAATTTTGATCTAATGAATATTATGTAATAAATTGTAATAAATTTTGTGTAAAAATTATTTCTAAAGTGCCAGTTAGAATAGTGAAGAAATCTGTGGAAAATCATTAGTAATCTAAATAAAAAGCTATTTGAACATTTGGTTTTTATTTGATTTCATATTAAACATCAATTCGAAACGTTAGGTGCTCTCGTCTTAGAGCACGGCACCCAACGGTTAACATTTTGGTGGCAGCGGTATACCCCAATCAGTGCCTAAAACAAAAAAAAAACAAAATAATAATCTAATTTGAATATTTGAACCAAATAAAACAAAAAAAATAATAACCAAATAGAAATTGTAAAATAAAAATAAGAACAAACAAAAAAAAAATAAATTAAACATCTGCAATAAAATAATAAAAAAAAATAATAATAAGCCCGGGTATCCGTAATACAGGATACTTAGAGGAATAATATTTTTGATTGTTTAGAGTGCCATAGTACTCCACCGGTGGACCCTTAGAGAGGCTTCATCCCTGCCTGAACAAGACGTTTCATAAAGAAGGAAGGAAGGAAGACCATAACAATACGTCAACTAAAACGCCGCAAACATCAACAAAATCTACAAATTTTATCCATCATCACCAGCAACACTTTCAACTGAAAGGAATCGCTCGATGGACTGCTCGGCGTAGTATCATCAGGATCAACCAAAAGAAACAACTATACCCACAACGACAAGGAAATTACAAAAAGCTGGGAACCGATCGTCTTATATTAAATTGTGGAATAAGTCAAAGGTACAGTGAAAAGCATTTTTCCCTTCTCCTCTTCTTGTATTTTAAATTATTTTTTTTTATTATTAATAATTAACTCAATAGAACCAATAAAAATTTAGTTCACATATAAATGTTATCGTTCGGTAAAGACTCTTTTAGCTATCAACCTAGCAAAAATAATAATAATATAATAACAATGATAAAGAAAGTATAAAATCTAACGTTTTTCGTAGATCGAATTGAATATAAGTTGTTAAAATTATATCATATGAAACCACAAATAATTCCCATTACTATTCCTCAATTTTTCTTTGAACTAGTGGATTTACAAAGTGTAGTTTCCAAGTTAGTTTTCTTAGCAAAACTATTTACAATATCTGATTTCCTTTTCTCTATATATTTTCATATATGTGTATATATATGTATACAAAAGTGAAAAATAGTTATTTTCAAACATCATCAATTTTATTTGAAATTTTTTTTTAAAAACTAATACAGAATAATTGGAATCCGCTCTTCCTAGAAGCGACCTCTGCGGCAAGACTTCGTGAGCTTGCTGGTCAGAGGACTTCGACAAAAATCAATATTCGATCCCCTGCGGTAGGACTTCGTGAGCCTATCGGCCAGGAGAAAGATGTTGACTGGAAGAGAAAACAATTAATTGGGTATTACCAATTCACACTTCAGCAAAGGAACGATTTTTTTTTTTAATTTTTGTCAGTCGCCCGTTATTGTTATTGAAATTAATCTCTACTAACTTCAATCTAATTTGATCACACGACACAAAACTTAACACTTTACAAAACAATTTTGTATATATATATATGTACATTTATAATATTTGAAAATTCAATTTCCCACTTCCCTTTCGTCAAGTTTGGTCAACCAATGAAATTGGTTTACTCTTGTTTTTATTGCATCCTTTTTTAATTAAAAATTTTCCTACTAATAAATACCACAATAGTTTCCCTACCTATCACTATTCCTTCCTTATTCTTAATAAAATTTAATTTCCTACTATATATTTCAATTTATTATCGCGGCTTTATTCCCAATTTTTCTAAAATCGCGAAACCTCTTACTAACCTTCTGAAGAAGGACACACCTTTCAAGTTCGATGCAATTTGCGATAAAGCATTTTGCGAATTAAGAAAAAAATTAATATCAGCACCAATTTTATCCTATCCGGATTTCGACAAAGAATTTTTTGTCACCTCCGATTCCAGTGAATACGCCATCGGAGCAGTTCTTTCCCAAACAGATGATCAAGGAGATCATCCAATCGCCTATGTGAGTCGAGTTCTCAATGGTGCAGAGACTCGTTACTCAACAATCGAAAAAGAGCTTTTGGCAATTGTGTTCGCAGTTGAGCAATTCAGGCCATACGTTTATAGTAGACAGTTTACCATCTTAACTGACCATAAGCCATTAGTACGGCTAATGAATCTAAAGGATCATTCCTCAAGACTAATGAGATGGACAATACGTCTTGAGGAATATGACTATAAAATAGTCCATAAACCTGGAAAGCTCAACACAAATGCAGACGCTCTCAGTAGGGCTATCCCAGAAAATTCCGTAAAATCAACGGAACCTAGCACCCATGTAAATGTGGTAACCAGGAATCAAGCCAAAGCTCAGGCGAATTTAGATACACCAAATCCAAATATTACTACTCCAAATCCAGATTTATCAGTAGTAAAAAGTCCCTCAGTGATAATAACTGAGACCATTTTCCCATTACTTTTAACAAAAAATTCTAACCCCAAAATTTTCATCTTGCCCATTCAAGATACAGAGCTTGAAAGAGTGTTAAAATCTAAACTAAAAATTTTAGACAAACCTCCTCTACTAGAAAATGAACTGAACTTCTTCAAGAAAAAAGACTCCACAGTAATCATTTCAAAAGTCAATCTACCATACCGATCTCAAAGAGATAGATTAGACATTGAAAAGATTTTAACTGAGATCTGCTCATATACAGAAGCAAATCAGTTAAGTCAAATAAATATCTCCTTCCCAGTATTAGACAAAAAAAATTTATCAACTATTAAAAACATTTTTACCAAGGTCTTCGTTAACCAAAAAATAAATATAAAACTTCATCAAGATTCCATAAAGTATTTATCCAATAGCAGTGATATTGAACAAGTTCTGAAAGATTTCCATTCTCTACCAACGGGAGGCCATCAAGGTGTCTCCCGTACAATTAAAAGAATTAAAAAACAATTCTATTGGCCTGGCATGTCAGACGATGTTGTAAGATATGTAAGGAAATGTAAACTTTGTCAAGTAAACAAAGTATCCAGAAATCCTAAGATTCCTATGAAAATCTCAAGCATAAGCTCAAAACCTTTTGAAAGAGTGTACCTAGATGTTGTAGGACCTCTCCCAATTTCCCATTCTGGAAATAAGTACATCCTTACATTTCAAGACGATCTTTCCAAGTTCTCCGAGGCTATTCCCATAGTCAACACTGAATCTAAGACATTAGCGGAAGCCTTCACGACAACAATAGTTTGTCGACATGGCATTCCAGAAAGTATCCTAACAGATCAGGGATCTAACCTGATAGGTGGCATGTTCGCCGAGGTATCTAAAAGTAGATAAGCTATGAGAGTTCTGGCACAAAATCCCATGTTATTTCTTATGGAGGTCCCAAAACGCTTTTTTGCGACAATCTTGCACTAACGCATCACCCATCCCTCTCCAACCCCGAACTGGACCCCGGCCCCGCCCGCCCCCGGTCCTGAAACCTTGAAGGCTCGTCACAGCCGCATCACACAATGCGCACATTCACACATACATGGATCTTAAGACCATATAAATAGCGAGCATATTTATTTGAATTAATGAGCTCGTTTGAGCATAAAAACCGCATTTATCACTCCTTCTATGATGGCCAAGCTAAAAGCAAAAACAAAACTACCAGTTTACCAGATGATAGATATCACCATAGGCTGTGGAATCGCAATCTTCACAGACTCTAACAGACAACGCTTGCAGACATAATTTGCGTGAGACAAAACTTGTTTTACAGCTTTAATTATTGTCAATGCCGCCAAACAAAACAAGAGTAAAAGAAAATGTACAGAACTCCACTTTTAGAATCACATCGTTGCCACTACCGCTTCACCCAATTAAATTTACATAATATCACAAAATTGTGGCCGCTTTGGTATTGCAAACGTGTTTAGGAATGGGGGATCAATGATAATGGTAGGAAGGTGTGAATGCAAACAAAGCAGTTTGTATGAAAAACGTGAAAAAAAGCTGAATCACATTGCCGGCATGTAAACAAGGAGCACGTGCCAGTAAAAACATGTGGACGATTTGGTGAACTTGAATTGAAAAACAGGAAATATAGACCATATTAATTTGAAATATTTTATTTTTGCATCTTGCAAATTAAAAATGATGTTAATTGTAAAAACTAAAAATAAACGCATACTGCCCACGTTTTATAAAGATTCTCTTGGTGTTAAAAACCATTGATCTGGCTAAAACAAAACCACAGCCGATCATTGGATAAAGTTTAAGGCTTTGTGATAACTTATGTTGAGTGCCATGCTATCAATCAAATTTGGCTGATAATCAATCCATTCCTTGACTCAAACTTGTTCTTCACATATCGAAAATTTGTTTATACACGTCGATCATGGGATTGCTAGCGTGTAATTTGCAGCTGATAAAAGAAAACTCACATTCATAAAATTTCTAATGATTTGCCATCTGATTATAAACCCAAGCAACAAAATTCAAACCCATTTGGGTTGATCATTATAAAGATTAAAACTTGCCGGTTCACTTTTAACCTCAAGATTATCTTTTAATGTGTGTTTGGATTTAAATATTCAATCTCAAGCTTTCTAATTCTAATCTGTAATAGAACACAAATTAAATTTTTATTCAATTACAATGCGCTATGGCGCTTATAATTATATATGCATGTATGTACTAGCAATTGCATGGCTCAGCATTAAATATTTAAATATAAACACATTAAAACAGTCTTGGGGTTAAAAATCAACCAGCAAGTTTTAATTTGCGTTCTATTACAGATTAGAATAGCGCTTATGATTATATATGCATGTATGTACTAACAATTGCATGGTTCAGTATTAAATATTTAAATATAAACACATTAAAACAGCCTTGGGGTTAAAAATCAACCAGCAAGTTTTGATTTGCGTTCTATTGCAGATTAGAATTAGAAAGCTCGACATTAAATATTTAAATCTAAAAACGTTAAAGAAGAATCTTGAGGTTAAAAGCCAACCTGCAAGTTTTAATTTGCGTTCTATTGCAGATTAGAATTAGAAAACTCAGCATTAAATATTTAAATCCAAAAACATTAAAGAAGAATCTTGAGGTTAAAAGCCAACCTGCAAGTTTTAATTTGCGTTCTATTGCAGATTAGAATTAGAAAACGCAGCATTAAATATTTAAATCCAAAAACATTAAAGAAGAATCTTGAGGTTAAAAGCCAACCTGCAAGTTTTAATTTGCGTTCTATTGCTGATTAGAATTAAAAGCCAACCAGCAAGTTTTAATTTGTGTTCTATTGCTGATTAGAATTAGAAAGCCCGATATTAAATATTTAAATCTAAAAACATTAAAGAAAAATCTTGAGGTTAAAAGTTAACCTGTAAGTTTTAATATGCTTTCTCAGCGTCTTGTGTTTTAAAAGCAGCAAAATTTAATGTTCAAAACAATTTGTTTTGCATAAATACTGCAGCACCGGTGTAGAACTCTTTAGTTGTTATAAACGTGTTTAAGCATACAATACCCCGCTAAGTTAACCGCAATAGCCGTTTTAATAAATCGAATTCGGGATTAATAGCCATGAGTTTAAAGTGGTTCATTATATGCACGCTCGTGTGTTATGCGCAATACTGCAGTGGGTTTTTTTTAATATTACAACGCAGAGCAGGTATATAGAGCAACAACATTAATTGATTACATTATTCAAACTAATATATTTATTGTTTTTAGATGCGACGCAGGATATAGAGCTGCGCGAAAGGTTGGCCCTTAAAGCACCGGAAAACGTGTTTTTAGTGCAATAGGGTGCTAAGAACATTGGGTCACAGACTTTTTACCACTTTGGCCAAAGCAGCGACAACACCATTATTGATAAATTGGAGGCATATAACGTTAACATTGATGCGGCTTTTGGCAAAAATTTAACATCAAACCGCAAGTCGTTAGCTGACAGATTGTTGAACGGCTTCCAACAGCAGAATCCCAACACGCAACCTAACAACACCGATCCACAGGGTAATTTACAGGCTAGCGCAGTAAAAACATATGATCCCACATCGCAGCAGCCTGAGAAAGCAGACGCTAAAAGCAAAAATAGCTATATAATTAGTTTAAACGCTAATTCGGGGCCTGGTGATAATGCGTGGGGAATGAGAAAAGAAGTTTTACAAAACCAAATAAATATGAAGCTAGAAAACTTTCGAGATGAAATAAATATGGTCGCTATTTATATGGTCTTAAGATCTATGTATGTGTGTATGTGCGCATTGTGTGATGCGGCTGTGACGAGCCTTCAAGGTTTCAGTACCGGGGGCGGGCGGGGCCGGGGTCCAGTTCGGGGTTGGAGAGGGATGGGTGATGCGTTAGTGCAAAATTGTCGCAAAAAAGCGTTTTGGGACCTCCATAAGAAATAACATGGGACTTTGTGCCAGAACTCTCATAGCTTATCTACTTCTAAACTGCTAAAGATCAAAAAGCTCAAAACTACTCCATATCACCCTCAAACAAATGGTGCATTGGAGAGAAGTCATAGAACTTTAGCAGAATACCTCAGATCTTATGTAGCGAAAGATCCTCAAGACTGGGATACATGGATTCCATATGCCATGTTTGTCTACAATACCACACCTCACTCGAGTACAAATTATACTCCCCGCGAACTCCTGTACGGATTCCCAGCCGAAATCCCAAATAACCTAAAATCATCTCCGACCGTTTGCTATAATTACGATAATTATGCAAACGAGTTAAAAGCACGTCTACAACACAGCTATAAAATAGCGAAAGACATAGCCATGGCTAACAAACAGAAATCGAAACTCCATTATGACAAAAACACAGTTCCAAAATCCTTCGATATTGGGGACAAAGTCTTAATAAAAAGCAGAGTAAGAGAAAACAAATTCTGACCACTCTGGACAGGTCCCTATGTGATTGTAGAAATCAATTCTTCTGAGAACTCCACTGTGAAAATAAATAATAAAAACAAAAGGGTCCACAATAATGACTTAAAACTTTTTTCCGACTAGTACAAAACTTCATCTACTGCGAATAGTATTCCTTTTAATCTGCATCCCTTTCGTCTTCGGCTCAGGGATGGAAATAAAGCAAATAAATGCCAGCGCAGGCGTTTACTTCGAAGAAATTGGCAGAGCCAATTTCTACATCAACGAGTAGAAGATCGTTACCTACTACGATCTAGAAAACTTCAAGTCAGAATTCAGGAACATCAAATTCATCACGGAGCAAATTACGGCTATCTGCAGGAAATTGGATGGGAATTCAGCTATGACACACACTTGTAACGGTACGTTGCTACAGATAAACCTTATCATAGCAAATATAGAATATAAAAATATACTCCTAATAACTCAAAGCAGAAAACAAAGAGCACTTTTAAATGTAATAGGATCAATTTCCAAAGCTCTTTTCGGCACATTAGATGAAGATGATGCCAAGCTATATGATGAACAAATTCACAACCTCACTTTAAACCAAAATTCCCTCCTTTCCCTCATGAAAAGCCAAACCGCGATAATAGAAGCAACAGCTCAAATTTTTAATAAAACCAAGGCCGCAATTGAAAAGGAATTCCTGAATATGCATAAAAAACTAATTTCGATTCAAATATCTACTTCATTAATGGAAAAGGCCGCAATTGAAAAGGAATTCCTGAATATGCATAAAAGACTAATTTCGATTCAAATATCTACTTCATTAATGGAAAATAGAACACTGGATAATAAAATATCCATTGAAATAGGATCATTAATCTCCCTTGTTTCATTAATGGCATTCAGATATCAAAATACACAGTCAGAATTAATAGATCTTTTAATTGATTCCAAACATGGAAAATTTCACCCTACTCTAATATCACCTAATAAGATTGAAAAAATTTTATCAAAAATTAGGCAGGAGCTGCCGAGTTCAATGATGCTTCCCATAAATTCCAGAGACAATATATTTTAACAAATCTACAAATTAAGCATAATATCTGCAAATATTTTTAACAACAAAATAATTATAGAACTTCGAATCCCACTTCCCTTTAAGGAATCCTACCAAATTTTCAAAGCAATGCCATTACCGATAATCCTAAACGGTTCATTCATATATATTGAACCATTAAAGGAATATATATTAATTGATTACAATCGTGATCACTACATCGAATTAACATTACAGGAAATCCACAATTGCGCAACGTTGGACCATACTCACTTTTATTGTAAAATTTCATCACCCATCCTTAATACAAACAATAGAGTAAATCAATGTGAAATCAACTTAATAAAAAAGGAACCTATTACATCAAAATGTAAAATTTTGACTTTAAAACAGAACTACTATATGAGACAATTATCGCAGCAAAATGCATGGCTTTTCTCCCTCAAAAAACCTTTCCATATAGATATCGTTTGCGAAGATTCAATTAGTTCGGAAACCCTGCAGGGAACAGGAACAATATTTATCTACCCAGGTTGTTATGTCCGCAGCAAAGAATTTATCTTGTACGGGCATAACGTAAAAATATCAAAATTTAACTCCCATTTCATCCCAATAACAAACATTTCCAACATAATCGAAAATATGACGCTTCCCCCTTTGGAAACGTATAGAAAAACAAATCCTTTAAATATCACAAACAACATGGACGTCGATGAAATTGTAAAATCCATATTCCATCAAAAAGAACAGGAATCAATTCCTCTGAACCCAATAAACAAACATCATGTCCACCACTATGCGCTATCATATTCAACATTAGCATTAGAAATAGCTATTCTAATTATCTATCTGTACATTAAATACAGACCAAAAGATCGCAAATCAAACGAAATATCTGCTCAACATCAACTAGAAAATGTGCCTGCCGCGGCACCAAGAATGTCGAACTTCAATATAACTCCAGCCCCCAGAAGAAAAACTGCAGAGAGTTTCTTCAATTAATTTGGACATATTTAAATATATGTACTATATATTATCATATACCTCACGGACTCATACTTTCAGTCGAGATACACACATATACGTACAAATGATAACGAACAAAAACTGACATATTAACCTTTCCTTTATATTTTCAATACCTATATCTCCCAAAAATGAAAAAGAGAAGAAAAAAAAGGGCTTCTAAACAAAATTTTAAGTACGAAAAGAAAAAATGAAATTTCGAAGTAGATATTTAAGATACTGAAAGGACAGAATATATACATATATAAATCCATAATATACATATATATATGCCATATAAATAAAAAGGAAAGTGCCAAATCATTCCTTTTTTTTTTTTTTGTTTTACTTAATAAAAATAAATATATTTCATTTCTGACAGAAACTAATAAATATATAAAAAATTGGAATAAATAACAATAGCAAAATGATTTTATAAGTATAACTGATATTAAAAGGAAAATACACAACAATTTTTTTGTGGAAGTAATTCTTATAATAAAGATTAATGTAAATTCAAATATGAAAAATGTAAATAAAATTAGAAAAAAAATTACCAAACCTGTAAGTATATCGTTAGTATTATACATTTCTTTTATACCTATTAGTTTAGAAGAGACAAAAAAAAAATAATAAAAAAAAAATTAAAAGAAAAACGCCAATGTTGTGGCTAATTTATACTAAAGATAGATATCTATGAAAGACATGTTCTTTTTTTTTGTCAATATACTACAAATTATTATTACTATTACTAAATAAATAAAAAAACTGGAAGAGTTATGTACATTTGTATATATAACCAGCCTTTTTTTTTGCACATAGAATTTTAAACTTTTATTCTTCCTTTTAACAAAATAAAAATATATAAAACAAATCCTTTCACCAATTAATTATATAATAAATAAAAAAAATAGAGACATAATGAAGTAATAAAGATTGATATAAATAATAAAGAAATAGAATAACTGTAAATAGCTCTATTACCAATCATATGTAAATTTTTAAACTTAGTAAGTATAGTATTCATTTCCTTTTAACTAGCTTAGAAGGAATAAATGTAACATATAATGAGAAGATCCTAAAACCATTCCTATTGAATTATAGTTATATCAAAATAATTTAAAAAAAAAAAAAAATATATATATATATATATATATATGTATATAAAACCACAGCAAAATATTGTATGTTATACCTATTATAAGGTTATTATAATTTCGCATGTAAATAGGTTTACATTTCTGGTTACCTTTAAAAGTACTATTTACAGTCACGCACAAAATCTACTACTATTAAAGAAAGAAAGTTTTCTTCTGAGCAGAATAAAACTTTCTTTTCCCCAGGGGGGAGGGATGTTGTGACCCAGGTGCCTATACCCCGAATCACAACAATAAAACTAATACGCCAATATCTTGCCCTATGCAATATATTGGCGTACTACAATTTCACCCTGAAAATTCAAGAATATTTTATTTTCAATTCAATTTAAATTTCATTTGCATTTAAAAATGCATTTACGTACTGCAACAAAATGCAATTTAGCATAAATTGCATTTTGTTATCAGTCGTACATTCCGTTCACACGGCATGTATACTTACCTACATGCAGTACCATGTACATACCTACATACAGCTTTTCCGTTAAATTCCTAAAACTTAATCGCATGTACTATACATACGTACAATTATACCCGTCGGTCGTTTAAAAATATTATTTTTACAAGACACAGTGCATATCAGATTTCATGCATATGCACTGCGTCTAAACTTTTCTTCTTTCCCACGTACGATTCTTCACGTCGTGGGAAAGTAATAAAAAGAATAAGAAAAGCTTTTGGAAGTACCTGGGTGCAATATCGCCGACCCTCGGGGAGTTTGTTTCAAAATCGCCCCGCGAGAATTCGGGAGTTTTTTCAACTAAGATTTTTTTCTAATTTTGATCTAATGAATATTATGTAATAAATTGTAATACATTTTGTGTAAAAATTATTTCTAAAGTGCCAGTTAGAATAGTGAAGAAATCTGTGGAAAATCATTAGTAATCTAAATAAAAAGCTATTTGAACATTTGGTTTTTATTTGATTTCATATTAAACATCAATTCGAAACGTTAGGTGCTCTCCTCTTAGAGCACGGCACCCAACGGTTAACACTATTTCAAGATCTTCCATATAAATTACTTTCTAAATGCCAGTCCAGCATGTCTATACATACCTCACCCCGTAGCCAGTTTCGTTTGCCTGGCTTCAATCCAATCTATTTTGATTCCATACCAGAGAATATCTCGAATCGTCACCAAAATGATCTATAAGCTTGACGATTTCTAAAACAAACAAAAAAAAAAAAAGCCCGGGTGTTTTCCGAATTTTTCCCGAATTTTCCGAATAATTTTCCAATTTTTCCGAATTTTCCAAATTTTCCGGATGTTTTCCAACTTTTCCGAATTATCCTGGATGTTTTCCAATTCCAACTCTCCACATACATTTGTTTTTCTTCACACCGAAAAAGAACTCTTCTCATATAAATTATATCATTCAGATCAAACCAAAATGATCTAATCAGCTATGTATGTATATAATAAAAAAGTGTTTTATTAATTTATTGAAACGGCAGTAGGTATATATATACCACACCCCGTCGCAAGTTTCTACCAACCACACAATCTAATCTTCCTTTCAACTCCCAATATAAATTTTTATCCATATCGCTATTTCAAGATCTTCCCATATAAATTAATTTCTATACGGCAGTGCAGTATGTCTATACATACCTCACCCCGTCGCCAGTTTCTTATACCTTAACCTAAAATCTTTGCCTGTCTTCAATCTATTTTGATTCCATACCAGAGATTATATCGAATCGTAACCAAAATGATCTATAAGCATGACGATTTCTAAAATTTTTTTTTTTCAAATTATTACGTTTTTTTTCACTTGTTCCGGATTTTTTTCCAATTGTTCCGAACGTTTTTCTAATTGTTCCGGACTTTTTCCAATTATTACGAATTTTTTTTTAATTTTGTGGATTTTTTTGCAATTGTTGCGAACCTTTTAAAATTATTACGATGTTTGCAATTGTTCGGAATTTTTTTCTAAATTATTAAGATTTTTTTCCAATTGTTCCGAACGTTTTTCCAATTGTTCCGAATTTTTTGCAATTATGACGATTTTTTTGTTTTAATTTTGTGGATTTCTTTCCAATTGTTCCGAATTTTATTAAATGAAGATATAAAAATATGTAACATCAGTAATCACGCTACAAATTTTATAACGTTGCAAGATAAAGCAACTAACACAAATCTAAATTTTTTAATCGATTCTGGTGCAGACATATCCATATGCAAGGTAGAAAATATAGAAAACTGTAATATAAAACATGAAGACCAGTGTAAAATAACTGGCATAACAAATAATGAAACTGTCTCTCTAGGCAGCACTGAGTTAAAATTAAATTATGAACACAAGAGTATCAATCACAAATTTCATATGGTAAGTTCTGAGACATCAATCAGAACGGATGGAATATTGGGAAGAGATTTTCTTATGAAATACCTCTGTAAAATAGACTACGAGACGTTCACAATAACAATTGTCATAGACAATGAAGAAATCACAATCCCAATGGTCGACAAACACACGAAAATAATACAAATACCAGCACGGACAGAGATGATTCTGCTAATAACTTTAAATATAAAGGAAGATAGCGTCATATGCAGTGAAGAAATACAAGAAGGAGTCTTTCTAAGTAAATCAATCATACCAGCAAGAGGGATTGCACATATAAAATTGCTAAATACCAAAGACACGGAAGTCACAGTAAAACCATTTTCACCAAAAATACATGCACTAGAGAATATAACATCATTTACATGAGTAAAAAGAATAAATCTAAAGATAGGATTCAAAAGCTGCTAAGTGAACTCAAATTGGAAGGCATGGATGAAAAAGCCAAAGAATCAATAATACAAATATGCAAAAAATATCAGGACATATTTTACCTAGAGAATGAGAAGTTATCAACAAATAACTTCTACAAGCAACGCATAACAACAGTGGACGAAAACCCAGTCTACATAAAGAACTACAAATTACCACATTCACAAATTGAGCAAATAAATAAAGAAGTTGATAAATTAATAGAAAATGATATATTTGAACCATCAGTAAGCCCATATAACTCACCACTACTGATTGTTCCAAAGAAGTCAGAAAAAGAAAAGAAATGGAGACTAGTAATAGACTTTAGACAGCTCAACAAAAAAGTAGTGAATGATAAATACCCACTAACACGTTTAGAAGATGTATTAGACCGTCTAGGAAGAACGAAATATTTCTCAACCCTCCACACGTTCATTCCATCAAATTGAACTTGAAAAGACCTCGAAACATCTAACCGCATTCTCTACAAACCAAGGACATTTTCAATTTAAAAGACTACCGTTTGGATTGAAAATATCGACAAACAGCTTCCAGAGGATGCTATCAATTGCACTAAGTGGACTCGAAGCAAGTGCTTTTACGTATGTTGACGACATAATCATTCATGGATGTAGCTTGAATCACCACAATGAAAACCTAGAAAAAGGGTTCAGCAGATTGCAGCAATACAACCTAAAACTGAATCCGAGCAAATGCAATTTCCTTAAACCCGAAGTAATATATCTAGGACATCTTATCACGCAAAATGGTATAAAAACTGATCCCAGCAAATATAAAACAATTAAATCATACCCCATCCCGAAAAACGCGGATGATGTGCGAAGATTTGTAGCATTTTGCAATTATTATAGGCGATTTATTCCACAATTTGCCGAAATTGCAAAACCTCTAAACACATTACTTAAGAAAAACACACTATTTAACTGGACAACGGAATGTATGGATGCATTTGAAACATTAAAGAAAAAGCTAATAACCCCACCGGTACTTCAGTATCCAGATTTTGAGAAACCTTTTGTTCTAACGACTGACGCATCTAACTACGCACTAGGAGCAGTATTATCGCAAGGAGAAATTGGACAAGATTTACCCATCTCCTATGCTAGTAAGACATTAAACAAACATGAACTTAACAAACCAATCATTGAAAAAGAACTATTGAGTATTCACTGGGGAATAAATTTCTTTAGACCATATCTATATGGCAGTAAGTTCAAAGTAGTAACGACCACAGGCCACTAGTCAGCTTGTTTACTCACAAGAATCCATCATCAAAATTAACAAGAATTAGACTCGATCTTATGGACTACGATTTTGAGATAATTTATAAACAAGGAAAGATGAACACGAATGCAGATGCATTATCCAGAATAAGAATAGATACAGAGCAACTTAAATCAATGATACCTATAGAGGTCAACGTGTTAACGAGAAGGATGGCAAAATCACAATGGATAAGTAAAGAAAAGAAAAGAAAAAGACAGTGAAAACAACAGAATAGAATCTGATCAATTCTATATCTGGGAGTGCACGTCTATTTCAGATATAAGAAATATAAAGAGGTTGCAATTTAAAATAAATGAAGATAATAAATCAAAGCAAGATAGAAGAAAAAGTTTGCCCATAATTAATATAGATGCTAAAGGGGTAATCGTTCAGTATAACGATAATCCGAGGCAGAACTACGGTTGGCTCTTGGAGAAGTTAATACAAAAAATGAACGAACATCATATAAGAGAATTAGCACTAGCATATGATGATAAAATATTTGAATTCCTAGGAATAAATGAATTTAAAGGCACATTAAATGAAATCCTGCAAAGAAATGTTAAGGCAACGCCATTAAGAATATTATTATTTAAAACCCCAATAAAAATCATAGATAATGAGAAAGCACAAGAAATAATAAAAGAGCATCATGACAGTATGCACGGAGGACACGTTGGAATAAAACGTTGTATAAACAAAATAAAGCAAAGATATAGCTGGAAAAATTTTAATAAAATGGTGAAGAATTATATAAATAATTGCAAGACATGTGCAAGAAATAAAGTGCAAAAGTACACGAAGGAACCTCTCGTAATAATCGATACACCAACTAATAGTTTTGAAGTGATAACAATTGACACTGTTGGACCACTAAGAATGTCAAATGGATACAGATGCATACTGACTCTTCAATGTGAATTAACGAAGTACATAGAAGCTTATCCTATGGAAACGAAAGAAGCACGCTCAGTAGCAAAAGCAATAGTAGAGAAATTTATTTTAAAATATGGATGTTTTAACGTTATGAAAACAGATAGAGGAACTGAATTCAATAACGAATTAATTAAAAATATCTGCAAGTTACTCAAAATAAACCATATCACATCAACACCATTTCATCATGAAACATTAGGTTCTATAGAAAGAAACCACCGAGTATTAAATGAATATTTCAGAACTTTCGTAAATAATGATGACTGGGAAGAGCTAATACCATATTATGTGTTCTGCTATAACACAACACCACACACGAACACCAACTATACTCCATTTGAACTAGTGTTTGGCAAAATAGCATCATTACCATCACAGATACTCAGAGATGAAAGTAAAACAAATGATATTGACAGCATCGATAACTATGCCAAAGAACTAAAACACAGATTAAAAAGAGCACATGCCAAAAGCAATGAATTACTGCAAAAAGCTAAGGAACAAAGAAAAATTCTCAGAGACGAAAGACAGCATCCCTCAAATTTCAAAGTGAATGATTTCGTATATCTACACACTGAAACTAGACATAAACATGAAAGTCCATTTCAAGGACCGTATAGAATTATTGAACAGATAGGTGTAAAATCTAAGATAGACATAAAAGGAAAGCATAAGATAGTACATAATAATAGATTAGTCAAAGATAGAAGTAACCGATAAAAATAATCATAAGATTAAAAATTTGTTTTTTTTAGATTAGTCAAAGATAGAAGTAAAACCGATAAAGATAGTCATTTCCGTTAACAAAAAAAAAAATTTTCTTTTCTTAAAGGGATAGGATGTAACATACATATATACAGGCATACATATTGCCAATCTAAATTGTAAGCAAGTCCAAACAAAATTAGTCGAAACAAGTAAAAAACAACTTCGACACAGTTCAAATTCTTTAACATGCCTAAATTGTGAAAGAATTTACAAATCATAAATTATTGCCCCATAAAATAAAGAGAAACAAGATTTCATAGCCGAAAGCACAATGAATCGCAAGTGCGAAGAAATGCATGTCAACATGCTCTGACTGCACTTGAGTGTCATAACAAATGGGTTCACGGATTTCACTGACTGACCCATTTGAAGTGGCCGTAGTAAGAATCTATTGTGCAAGATATTTTTCTTGTTTTGTTTATCGATAATATTTTTGTGATATTCTGAGTGGACAATTCTTGTTTTGATTCTTTATTGATTTCTGTTAAGAAATATTTTTGAGTGGACAATTTTGTTTGGACATGCACTAAATTTTTTGTACCCGAGAGTATCTCGAATCATCACCAAAATGATCTATAAGCTTGACGCTTTCTAAAAAAATTTTTTTCAAATTATTACGAATTTTTTCAATTGTTCCGGATTTTTTTCCAATTGTTCCGAACGATTTTCTAATTGTTCCGGACTTTTTTCAATTATTACGAATTTTTTTAATTTTGTGGATTTTTTGCAATTGTTGCGAACTTTTTAAAATTATTACGATGTTTTGCAATTGTTCGGAATTTTTTTCTAAATTATTAAGATTTTTTTCCAATTATTCCGAACGTTTTTCCAATTGTTCCGAACGTTTTTCCAATTGTTCCGAATTTTTTGCGATTATGACGATTTTTTTGTTTTAATTTTGTGGATTTCTTTCCAATTGTTCCGAATTTTATTCAAATTGTTACGATTTTTTTTTCAATTGTTTCAGATCATTTTGCAATTGTTACGTTATTTTTTTTAATTTTGTGGATGTTCTTCCAATTGTTCCGATTTTTTTTCAATTGATCCGAAAGTTTGTTTCAATTACTGCGATTTTTTTTAATTTTTTCGATTTTTTAAGCATTTTTATGATTTTTTTTTCTAATTATTCTGAATTTTTCCTAATTTTCCGAATAATTTTCTAATTTTTCGGGATATTTTCCAATTTTTCCAAGTTTTTTCCGAATTGTCCGAATAGTTTTCCAAATTTTCCAGATGTTTTCCGAATTTTTCCCGAATTTTCCGAATAATTCTCCAAATTTTCCGATTTTTTTCCGAATTTTCCAAATACTTTTCAAAATTTCCCGAATAATTTTCCAAATTTTCCAAATTTTCCGAATAAGTTTCCGGATGTTTTCCGAATTTTCCGAACACTTTTCCAACATAACGTACATATATACAGGCATACATATTGCCAATCTAAATTGTAAGCAAGTCCAAACAAAATTAGTCGAAACAAGTAATAAACAATTTCGACACTGTTCAAATTCTTTAACATGCCTAAATTGTGAAAGAATTTACAAATCATAAATTATTGCCCCATAAAATAAAGAGAAACAAGATTTCATAACCGCAAGCACAATGAATCGCAAGTGCGAAGAAATGCATGTCAACATGCTCTGACTGCACTTGAGTGTCATAACAAATGGGTTCACGTATTTCACTGACTGACCCATTTGAAGTGGCCGTAGTAAGAATCTATTGTGCAAGATATTTTTCTTGTTTTGTTTATCGATAATATTTTTGTGATATTCTGAGTGGATAATTCTTGTTTTGATTCTTTATTGATTTCTGTTAAGAAATATTTTTGAGTGGACAATTTTGTTTGGACATGCACTAAATTTTTGTATAAATTAAGTGCACTTTTATATGGAAAATACAGTTGAATTTGAGTAGAGCAATAGTGAGTTTATCTCAAGACGTATTCCGAGCTGCTATCTTTTAGCAAAAGTAATAACCCCAATTGGCGATAAGAGCCGGGGATTTAAAAATACAGACAATTCTCCAAGTACACCCGAGTTGGCTTTAAAACTGGCGTTAAAACTGCGGCTTCATAGCCATCAATATATACTACCGAGAGGCAAGTAAAATCATATCTGATTTCGCCAAAGGTAAAATATATTCATTTAAAATGACGACTTTTCAACAGGAAAAATCAGCTTTATTACATGGCGACCCTACAAAACGAACCAATGGAACAATTTATAAGGAAACGAACATTACCTGCGAAGATGACAACATCGTCAAGAAAGATTGATAAAGAAATTAAAGAAATTGAAGCTGAAATTAAAAAGAATTTCCAGCCAAATCAAAGCAAAATCAAGACAGGAACAGATAAACGAATTAATAGCAGAGGAACCTCGAGCCGGCCCTAAACCAATTACCATTGAAGATTACAGGAGTAGAAATATCAAGAAAAAATCTACAATTGATGTAAAACCACAAATAAAAACTAAAAGACAAAGAGGAGGAAAAGCTGTAAAGATTAGACAGCAGCTGGAGAAATTATATAGAATCATCCCGATAACAACAGATGATAAGTTAAAAATTCAGCTTATAAATAAAATACAAAGACTAAAATGGGAAAGACGCAGTCAAAAGAAGAGATAATCATCGTGCAAACAGCAGCAGCAGCACCAGCAACAGCATCTGCCTCGATCACTCAGATTCACCTTCCAACTGCAATAGGCATGCTAGTAGTAGTTTTAGTATTAATCTTGTTAGTTTATTTCATAAAAAATATTTCAAGAAAGTTATTAGTAAGCAAGTGTTAAAGAACTTAGATAATGCTGATAAGGTTTAGATTTAAGATAATATAAAAAAAAATATATATATATATATAAGATTAATCAGAATATTTTTTTTGTCTATTTTTATTTGCATGGATAGATGCGAAAACTTAATTAAAGAATTAACGAAAATTTTAGAAACATTCACCAAAAACCCCTCAAGAGAATTTTCAACAAGAAATTCATTAGAAAAAAATAGTGCATCCAGGCAATTAAGAAAAGAATTTCAAAAGGAAATAAATAAGGTGGAAAAAGCTCTAGCAGAGAATTTGAAACTACGTTTCAACAGCAATTACAGAAGAATACAGCTGAAAATAGAAGAAGAGAGCAGAATAATACTAGAGAGTACAATCCCATCTGACTGCGAAGACCTAGAAGAAAATAGCATAAACATGGCAGGTGATTTTGATCTAGCGTTGGCTATAAAACTTATACCAGAATTTACAGGAGAGGAAAAGAAATTAGATAACTTCCTAAACCTTGTCGAATTATACAAAAAGACACTAAAACCTGAAGCCATTGCAGATTTAATAACTTTCGTTTGGTGTGCAAGATTCACAGATAAAGTTACGAATAAATTGACCGCCACAACAAAACCAACAACAGTAGAAGATTTAAAGAAAACATTAAAAGCGGTATACAAATCAAAGAATACTTCACAAAACATACACCAACAAATATCAACATGTAGACAAGCAGGAATGAAAGTACAAGACTTCTCAGACAGAGTATTGGATCTTGTCTCTGAACTAAACAAAATCCAAATAACAGAATTAGGAGAAACAAACAGAGAAATTATATGCAAATTAAATGAGAAAATTGGTTTAAATGCATTCCAGAATGGACTACATGAATCCCTAAAGCCAACAATATTGGCTGCACAACCAAAAACGCTGAATGAAGCCATAGGACTAGCGAATCAAATTGAGAAACCACTATCTGATGAAACAAGAATTCTACAAATAAGTGGAAATCATCAGGTACATTGGCGAGAGCGAAATAGCTACCACAGACCAAATGGAACAAATACTCAAAGCTGGAGGAAAAACAACTTCAGAAATAATGACTGGAGAAATAATAACAGCAAATGGAGAAACGAAAACAGCAACAATGGCCACCCTAGGCAGAATTGGCCAAATAATAGAAACCAAAACCGGAACCAGAATGGTACTTTCAGAAGAAATAACCAAAACTATAGAAGGAATCAAATAAATTTTCTTCAGGAAGACAGCGATTCTCTAAGCCCAGGTCAGGAACAACTAAACAAAGATTAAATGAAGATATAAAAATATGTAACATCAGTAATCACGCTACAAATTTTATAACGTTGCAAGATAAAGCAACTAACACAAATCTAAATTTTTTAATCGATTCTGGTGCAGACATATCCATATGCAAGGTAGAAAATATAGAAAACTGTAATATAAAACATGAAGCCCAGTGTAAAATAACTGGCATAACAAATAATGAAACTGTCTCTCTAGGCAGCACTGAGTTAAAATTAAATTATGAACACAAGAGTATCAATCACAAATTTCATATGGTAAGTTCTGAGACATCAATCAGAACGGATGGAATATTGGGAAGAGATTTTCTTATGAAATACCTCTGTAAAATAGACTACGAGACGTTCACAATAACAATTGTCATAGACAATGAAGAAATCACAATCCCAATGGTCGACAAACACACGAAAATAATACAAATACCAGCACGGACAGAGATGATTCTTCTAATAACTTTAAATATAAAGGAAGATAGCGTCATATGCAGTGAAGAAATACAAGAAGGAGTCTTTCTAAGTAAATCAATCATACCAGCAAGAGGGATTGCACATATAAAATTGCTAAATACCAAAGACACGGAAGTCACAGTAAAACCATTTTCACCAAAAATACATGCACTAGAGAATATAACATCATTTACATGAGTAAAAAGAATAAATCTAAAGATAGGATTCAAAAGCTGCTAAGTGAACTCAAATTGGAAGGCATGGATGAAAAAGCCAAAGAATCAATAATACAAATATGCAAAAAATATCAGGACATATTTTACCTAGAGAATGAGAAGTTATCAACAAATAACTTCTACAAGCAACGCATAACAACAGTGGACGAAAACCCAGTCTACATAAAGAACTACAAATTACCACATTCACAAATTGAGCAAATAAATAAAGAAGTTGATAAATTAATAGAAAATGATATATTTGAACCATCAGTAAGCCCATATAACTCACCACTACTGATTGTTCCAAAGAAGTCAGAAAAAGAAAAGAAATGGAGACTAGTAATAGACTTTAGACAGCTCAACAAAAAAGTAGTGAATGATAAATACCCACTAACACGTTTAGAAGATGTATTAGACCGTCTAGGAAGAACGAAATATTTCTCAACCCTCCACACGTTCATTCCATCAAATTGAACTTGAAAAGACCTCGAAACATCTAACCGCATTCTCTACAAACCAAGGACATTTTCAATTTAAAAGACTACCGTTTGGATTGAAAATATCGACAAACAGCTTCCAGAGGATGTTATCAATTGCACTAAGTGGACTCGAAGCAAGTGCTTTTACGTATGTTGACGACATAATCATTCATGGATGTAGCTTGAATCACCACAATGAAAACCTAGAAAAAGGGTTCAGCAGATTGCAGCAATACAACCTAAAACTGAATCCGAGCAAATGCAATCTCCTTAAACCCGAAGTAATATATCTAGGACATCTTATCACGCAAAATGGTATAAAAACTGATCCCAGCAAATATAAAACAATTAAATCATACCCCATCCCGAAAAACGCGGATGATGTGCGAAGATTTGTAGCATTTTGCAATTATTATAGGCGATTTATTCCACAATTTGCCGAAATTGCAAAACCTCTAAACACATTACTTAAGAAAAACACACTATTTAACTGGACAACGGAATGTATGGATGCATTTGAAACATTAAAGAAAAAGCTAATAACCCCACCGGTACTTCAGTATCCAGATTTTGAGAAACCTTTTGTTCTAACGACTGACGCATCTAACTACGCACTAGGAGCAGTATTATCGCAAGGAGAAATTGGACAAGATTTACCCATCTCCTATGCTAGTAAGACATTAAACAAACATGAACTTAACAAACCAATCATTGAAAAAGAACTATTGAGTATTCACTGGGAAATAAATTTCTTTAGACCATATCTATATGGCAGTAAGTTCAAAGTAGTAACGACCACAGGCCACTAGTCAGCTTGTTTACTCACAAGAATCCATCATCAAAATTAACAAGAATTAGACTCGATCTTATGGACTACGATTTTGAGATAATTTATAAACAAGGAAAGATGAACACGAATGCAGATGCATTATCCAGAATAAGAATAGATACAGAGCAACTTAAATCAATGATACCTATAGAGGTCAACGTGTTAACGAGAAGGATGGCAAAATCACAATGGATAAGTAAAGAAAAGAAAAGAAAAAGACAGTGAAAACAACAGAATAGAATCTGATCAATTCTATATCTGGGAGTGCACGTCTATTTCAGATATAAGAAATATAAAGAGGTTGCAATTTAAAATAAATGAAGATAATAAATCAAAGCAAGATAGAAGAAAAAGTTTGCCCATAATTAATATAGATGCTAAAGGGGTAATCGTTCAGTATAACGATAATCCGAGGCAGAACTACGGTTGGCTCTTGGAGAAGTTAATACAAAAAATGAACGAACATCATATAAGAGAATTAGCACTAGCATATGATGATAAAATATTTGAATTCCTAGGAATAAATGAATTTAAAGGCACATTAAATGAGCAGTGTCTTTTCAAAAGGGGATATTTACAATTTTCATTTTTTTTAAGTTAAGTATGAGATTATATTCTCTATTCTGAAATTCAAGATTTCGTCACTGTAAACCGAAACAAAACGCGATAAACTCATAGGAAATCTTACTTGAAAACACTTGTTCCGATCAAAAGGGGATATTTACATTAAAAAATATGACATTATTACTGTTACTTTCGTTTCATTTCAAAAAGGGATATTTACAGTACGATTTCAATAGATAGTCGAAATAAATTTTTAAGGTAGAAGTTTCTGTTTTACATTTTTGAGTAAAAATAGAAGTAAGAATTAAAAAATAAGAAACTGATAGGAATACTCAAAATATGCTTTAATAATTTTATTCTAGTATAACGTACAAATCAAAAGAGGATATTTACAAAAACGTACATCACAAAAAGGGATATTTACAAAATGGTACAGAACAAAAGGGGATATTATAAAGATTTTTTATTCAAAAGGGGATATTTCCAAACTTTGCAAGCCAATATTACCGGAAGTAATAGTCAATTTTTTTTTTTAAATAATATATTCTAGATAACTTATCATATCCTTTCCATATATTCCTCCTATTATTCTGTAAAGCTGTTGGTATTTCTACAGTCAGTTTTTTCGATTTTACGAAAAAACGATTAGGACGTAAATATCCCCTTTAGAAAAGACACTCCTCAAATGAAATCCTGCAAAGAAATGTTAAGGCAACGCCATTAAGAATATTATTATTTAAAACCCCAATAAAAATCATAGATAATGAGAAAGCACAAGAAATAATAAAAGAGCATCATGACAGTATGCACGGAGGACACGTTGGAATAAAACGTTGTATAAACAAAATAAAGCAAAGATATAGCTGGAAAAATTTTAATAAAATGGTGAAGAATTATATAAATAATTGCAAGACATGTGCAAGAAATAAAGTGCAAAAGTACACGAAGGAACCTCTCGTAATAATCGATACACCAACTAATAGTTTTGAAGTGATAACAATTGACACTGTTGGACCACTAAGAATGTCAAATGGATACAGATGCATACTGACTCTTCAATGTGAATTAACGAAGTACATAGAAGCTTATCCTATGGAAACGAAAGAAGCACGCTCAGTAGCAAAAGCAATAGTAGAGAAATTTATTTTAAAATATGGATGTTTTAACGTTATGAAAACAGATAGAGGAACTGAATTCAATAACGAATTAATTAAAAATATCTGCAAGTTACTCAAAATAAACCATATCACATCAACACCATTTCATCATGAAACATTAGGTTCTATAGAAAGAAACCACCGAGTATTAAATGAATATTTCAGAACTTTCGTAAATGATGATGACTGGGAAGAGCTAATACCATATTATGTGTTCTGCTATAACACAACACCACACACGAACACCAACTATACTCCATTTGAACTAGTGTTTGGCAAAATAGCATCATTACCATCACAGATACTCAGAGATGAAAGTAAAACAAATGATATTGACAGCATCGATAACTATGCCAAAGAACTAAAACACAGATTAAAAAGAGCACATGCCAAAAGCAATGAATTACTGCAAAAAGCTAAGGAACAAAGAAAAATTCTCAGAGACGAAAGACAGCATCCCTCAAATTTCAAAGTGAATGATTTCGTATATCTACACACTGAAACTAGACATAAACATGAAAGTCCATTTCAAGGACCGTATAGAATTATTGAACAGATAGGTGTAAAATCTAAGATAGACATAAAAGGAAAGCATAAGATAGTACATAATAATAGATTAGTCAAAGATAGAAGTAACCGATAAAAATAATCATAAGATTAAAAATTTGTTTTTTTTAGATTAGTCAAAGATAGAAGTAAAACCGATAAAGATAGTCATTTCCGTTAACAAAAAAAAAAATTTTCTTTTCTTAAAGGGATAGGATGTAACATACATATATACAGGCATACATATTGCCAATCTAAATTGTAAGCAAGTCCAAACAAAATTAGTCGAAACAAGTAAAAAACAACTTCGACACAGTTCAAATTCTTTAACATGCCTAAATTGTGAAAGAATTTACAAATCATAAATTATTGCCCCATAAAATAAAGAGAAACAAGATTTCATAACCGCAAGCACAATGAATCGCAAGTGCGAAGAAATGCAAGTCAACATACTCTGACTGCACTTGAGTGTCATAACAAATGGGTTCACGTATTTCACTGACTGACCCATTTGAAGTGGCCGTAGTAAGAATCTATTGTGCAAGATATTTTTCTTGTTTTGTTTATCGATAATATTTTTGTGATATTCTGAGTGGACAATTCTTGTTTTGATTCTTTATTGATTTCTGTTAAGAAATATTTTTGAGTGGACAATTTTGTTTGGACATGCACTAAATTTTTGTATAAATTAAGTGCACTTTTATATGGAAAATACAGTTGAATTTGAGTAGAGCAATAGTGAGTTTCTCTCAAGACGTATTCCGAGCTGCTATCTTTTAGCAAAAGGAATAACCCCAATTGGCGATAAGAGCCGGGGATTTAAAAATACAAACAATTCTCCAAGTACACCCGAGTTGGCTTTAAAACTGGCGATAAAACTGCGGCTTCATAGCCATCAATATATACTACCGAAAGACAAGTAAAATCATATCTGATTTCACCAAAGGTAAAATATATTCATTTAAAATGACGACTTTTCAACAGGAAAAATCAGCTTTATTACATGCCGAATAATTTTTCCAATTTTCCGGATGTTTTCCAATTTTTCTGAATTTTTCCTAATTATTCCGAATTCTTCCCGAATAATTTTCCAATTTTTCCCGATGTTTTCCGAATTTTCCGAACACTTTTCCAAATTTTCCGAATAATTTTTCCAATTTTCCGGATGTTTTTCAATTTTCCCGAATTTTTCCTAATTATTCCGAATTCTTCCCGAATAATTTTCAAATTTTTCCGAATTGTCCGAATAATTTTCTAAATTTTCCGGATGTTTTCCCGAATTTTCCGAATAATTTTCCAATTTTTCCGGATGTTTTCCAATTTTTCCGAATTTTTCCGAATTGTTCCGAATTCTTCCCGAATAATTTTCCAATTTTTCCGAATTTTCCGAATAGTTTTCCAAATTTTCCGGATGTTTTCCAATTTTTCCGGATGCTTTCCAAATCTCCCGAATAATTTCTCAAATTTTCCGAATAATTTTCCAATTTTTCCAGATGGTTTCCAAATTTCCCGAATAATTTTCCGGATGTTTTCCAACTTTTCCGAATTTTTTCTAATTATTCCGAACTTTTCCGAATTTTCCTGGATGTTTTCCAATTCCAACTCTCCACATACATTTGTTTTTCTTCACACCGAAAAAGAACTCTTCCCATATAAATTATATCATTCAGATCAAACCAAAATGATCTAATCAGCTATGTATGTATATAAAAAAATATATATATATATTTTATTAATTTATTGAAGCGGCAGTAGGTATATATGTACCACACCCCGTCGCAAGTTTCTACCAACCACACAATCTACTCTTCCTTCCAACTCCCAGTTTCGTATACCTTAACCCAAAATCTTTGTCTGGCTTGAATCCATTTTGATTCCATACCAGAAAATATCTCGAATTGTCACCAAAATGATCTATAAGCTTGACGATTTCTAAAACAAACAAAAAAAAAAGCCCGGGTGTTTTCCGAATTTTTCCCGAATTTTCCGAATAATTTTCCAATTTTTCCGAATTTTCCGAATAATTTTCCAAATTTTCCGGATGTTTTCCGAATTTATCCCGAATTTTCCGAATAATTTTCCAATTTTTCCGGATGTTTTCCAATTTTTCCGGATGTTTTCCAATTTTTCCGAATTTTTCCTAATTATTCCGAATTCTTCCCGAATAATTTTCCAATTTTTCCGAATAATTTTCCGAATGTTTTCCAAATTTTCCGGATGCTTTCCAAATCTCCCGAATAATTTTTCAAATTTTCCGAAAAATTTTCCAATTTAATCTAATCAGCTATATATGTATATAAAAAAAACAATAAATATTTGGCAGTATGTACATACATACAACCACACTTTATAATCTTATCATCCCACAATCCAATAATCCAATCCTCCTTCCAACTCCCCATATAAATTTCTATCCATATCGCTATTTCAACAACTTCCCATATAAACTGATTTCAATACGGCAGTGCAGTATGTATATATACATACACCTCACCCAAAACCCTCGAGAATACTTCACAAGCCATGAAACCACTGACTTATAACAATGGACTGAGCGTATTATCATTTTCCTATAGGAAAGCATGGCACAAGTTTTATAGTTCTCTCTTTCGCCCTATGGCAGAGTTGGAGCTACCAACACAAAATATTGCATTCTGGAACGTTTGCCTATGCCATTTGATGTTTTTATGTTGGCTACAGATGCAATCACCGCAGAAGGAATAAGGTAAAGATAGTGTTTATCATGCTCCGTCTCTCTTGCCCATAAGCAGGATTCAGTTAAGAATAACTTTTGAAAATTAAAGTCGGAATGAGTTTAATTCCTTATAATCGATTAAAATATTACTTGAGCACAAGAAAATATATTTTTTTAATTAAACCCGATTTACGGGTGTACAATTTCATCTGATTGGTTGAGTTTTACATGTTTTTTATGTAATCGTTTTAAAGGGTGCTCTAACGGTGATATATAGAAACACAATATTTTTTGTGCCACAT
Organism: Dioctria rufipes; assembly: GCA_963924295.1. Classification (NCBI taxonomy): domain Eukaryota; kingdom Metazoa; phylum Arthropoda; class Insecta; order Diptera; family Asilidae; genus Dioctria; species Dioctria rufipes. The sequence continues at coordinate 127,821,759 of OZ002740.1, forward strand.
GAAATAGCAAATCGCTCAGTCCATTGTTATAAGTCAGTGCATGAAACAGACTCCCTCCCTACCACATGCCAGACCCAACGGAGTCCTTACATTCTAAAATATTTGCAGTGTTCTTATGTAAATCTGACAAAAGTTTGATTTGAATAGCTCCTCTGCCTTAAACTACTATTCATACAGAAAAATGGTGTTGTGATAATTTTAAGCCTGCTTTCTTATCTTCCGAATCGTAATAAAATTTGTATACCTTTTCTAACAAAATTATTTAAAAAAATTAATCTTAACCAAATGACTACGATTTCTCAAACAAAAATTCTCAGCTGAGTAATCATTGTAATGTCGCTGCGCCGTCATGGCATGCCGTGGGCTGAGATTTCGAAAGTAGCTGCCTACAGATTCGGACTCCGGCTGTGCATACACACATGCAATTATCACTCAGCTGAGAGGTATTGAGCGTTAAATGGTAAGGTTACTTTGTAATCAAAACTATTTTATTATTTTGTTAAGTAAGGTATATAGGAAGTGTAGCCCTTGGGAAGATAAAGAATCAAGCTGTAAATTACTAGAAGACTATTTTTCTATATGGATAGTAGTTTAGGCTATGTGGCATACATAAAGCCAATGTTGAGCACTTTGCCATAAGTATCAATATAGAACATTTTAGAAAACGGACACCGAACACACACATATACATTTCTGTTTCATGGCTTAGGAAGTATTCTCGAGGGTTTTGCCTCACCCCATAACCCAAAATGAACCAAAATATTTTATTGTATTTAATCCATTACCACAGAATATCTCGAATCGTCACCAATAAGCTTGATGATTTCTATAAAAAAAAAAAAAAAAAAAAAAAAAAAAAAAAAAAAAAAAAAAAAAAAAAAAAAAAAAAAAGGGTTTTCCAATAAGAGGTGTTATTTTAATTAGCCCGCTATTTCGGTAGATGTCACTTTTGGAGCTGTCATTTTTTGACATTTGACAAGTAGAAACTACGCCATTAATAAAAATGGAACGATACACGATTCAACAAAGCATTAAAATTATTAAAATTCACTATAAAAATGGTGAAAATGTGACTGAGACGGTTCGTAAAACTCGAACATTTTTGGGTCGTCGTGAAGCACCTTGTCGGACCCCAATACAGAAATTGGTAGAAAAATTCGAGCTGTCGGGACAAGTTAGTGATGTTAGTGAAGTTAGTGATGTGAAGAATAAAACCCGTGCACGTCGCTCAAGAACAGCCGAGAATATTGCTGCTGTAGCCGAAAGTGTTGAAGAAAACCCAGGTTTGTCCATTCCTCGTCGTTCTTTGGAATTAGGCATTCCACAAACGTCATTACACCGTATTTTGCATAAAGATTTGGGTCTTAAGGCTTATAAAGTTCAGTTAACACAAGAACTCAAGCCGGCCGATCATCAACAACGTCGAGTCTTTGCTGATTGGGTCCTTGAAATGCATGAAAATGATCCGGAATTCCATCAAAAACTCATCTTGAGTGATGAGGCCCATTTCCACCTCGATGGCTTCGTCAACAAGCAAAATTGTCGCATCTGGTGCTCGGAAAACCCAAGAGTTATTGTTGAAAAGCCTCTCTATCCTCAACGTGTAACTGTTTGGTGCGGTTTATGGTCCCGCGGGGTCATTGGACCTTACTTTTTCGAAAATGAGGCTGGAGCAACAGTTACGGTGAATGGATTGCGCTATCGACAGATGATTAATGATTTTTTATGGCCGGAATTGGATGGTATTGATCTGGACAACGTTTACTTTCAACAAGACGGCGCTACGTGCCATACAAGCAACGAAACCATTGATCTTTTACGGGAAAAGTTTCCGGACCGTGTTATCTCTCGAAGAGGTGATCACAATTGGCCACCGAGATCTTGTGACTTAACACCTTGCGACTTCTAGCTTTGGGGCAACGTGAAAGAGAAGGTCTACGTCAACAGCCCAGCGTCGATTCAAGACCTCAAAGATGGAATTCGTGAGGCTATCGAGGACATAGGGCAGCCACTTTGCGATTTGTTTATGGAAAATTTCATGAAAAGGATATGGTCCTGTAGGCGTGGTCGTGGTGGTCATTTGGCTGATGTTATTTTCCATTATTAACGGCATACCTTCCTCTTTATAATGAAATAAAGATCCGATCATTTATCTCGAAAAATGGCATTTGTCTTTGAATATCAAAATAACACCTCTTATTGGAAAACCCTTTATCTATCGTATATTGCCGCAATTGCCAAAGTGGCAACATCGCAACGTCTTTATGGTATATAATAGGCCTAAAATATTAGCAACTCCGACAAGAAAAAAAGTATCTCATCCAGCAACACAAACGATAAAAATCGACGAAGGAAATTACAGGAGTAAAAAGATCGACGCCAGTTGTATCTACATATATATTTAGCCGATTGAACTCGAATGATTCCTTTAGAATTAAAATTTAATATATATATATATATATATATGTTTACATAAATTAATTATAAATGTTAAATATTAATAATAATTTATATATTACTTTAGATAATTATTTATATAATAATTAAATAATTATTATATAAAAATTTTTTATATATTTAAATTTTATTTATATATATATATATATATACATATAGGTATACTACCCAATGAAAAAGAAATATTTTCATCTGGTTGAATAGATGAGCTAAAAGGAGTATTCAGTTAAAATAATAAAGAAAAATTTCCAAACCAGAGACAAAAATCTGAGATTCCACGGAAAGTAGTATAGAGCTAGTGCTACAATATCTCCTGACGGGAAGCTAGAAATAGGGCCCCAAGAAATACAGTTCGATTGCATTAGGTCCGATGAGGCCAAGCAAACGCCCGTAAGATATACAAGAGTAACGGCATACGACTCCAAACGTTCTATTAACAGCTTTTAAAAGATGTATATGCAAAACACGAGGAGACTACACTAAGTTCACCAAGTGCAGTGGTTCTATAGTATTTTTATCTTGTTATGTTTGTTCATAAAAGAAAAAGGTAGTGAATGTTTTAACGCCGCACACAAAAGGCGATTTAGTCATAAGACGAGGCAGATTACCTAAGTTCTATAGTAAGGTTTATGTCATCAACGACAGCGTAATGCAAGTACTGAAGTAGGGAACGAATGCCTATCAGTATTAATAATTTTTTATATATATTGAAAATGAACTACAGATACTTATCGACTGTTGGAGCGCTCCACCAGACCAGAGGATTTTGACTGTAAGTATCCTTTTGATGTTTTTCTTTGAAATTTTTTTTTTGAATCTGTAAAATTGATTGAAAAGCAATGAATGAAAGTCTATATTTAAATTCTTGTATGTCGATTTAAATCGAACACGCACGGTTCTCAAGATGCGATGGTAACAAACATTCAGATTCATTGTAGAATGTGCTACAAATTTTTATGCTTTAATTTTGTTTGAAAACTTTTCTATACCTATTTGTTATATTTTTTTTTGTCTATTTTTGTGTCATTGTATCTATCTATCATATATTCATATATATATTTTTGCAATTGAACTCTCATGTTAGACATATATAATACATACTTGCATTTTAGCTGTCCCTTTAGGCACACTTATCATATGTTCACATATATTTTTGCTTTTGAACTCTTACGCTAGGCATACGTCTTATATACTTACCTACTTTCGCACTTAAATTTTCACGGTACACATATATGTATACTATATATTCACATATTTTAATAATTACACTTTATCTAGCATTTAGACCTTCAATTGGCATAGATATATTTAGGTATACTTAGCACAGTCCCTCGGCTGCAGTACAAACCTCATTGTAGATTACGCTGCAGTTCTAGTTTCTTTGTAAATGAAGCTCTAAACGTGGCATCACAAGACTGTGTTAAAGATTAGGCTGGGCTTTACTGCCATTAGTATCCTAAATGTAACTTAGCCTAAAATCCACATTAATACTAGTGACGAATGAACTTTTGTAACGTAATGATACGGTGAGCCTTTTTATTTCCTCCTCTCACATCCTGGAGCCCCCTCATCCTAGGGTCGTGTAGGTCCACTTTAATCTCTTTTACAGGTCAACAAAGGGACTTTGGAAACACTGCCAGCCAAAGTCAACGTGAGGATGGGGCTTGGCAAGGAAGGCAGAACATCTGCGCCTTCACTGGAACTTAGGTAAGTGACGTAAAGGTCCCTTCAGGACTGGGTGAGTGCAAGTTTTTGTATGCAAGCATGATATTTTTTTGATTATGGTTGGTGACAGCGGCAGGTTTCTTTTGGGAACCCCCCACACTCTCCGTTCCCTTAGCCGAGGTGCTAGCATGCCGCCCTGCACTAACGCTGTTACCGAGTGATCTGTCAGCTCATGCTGGCAGTTTGGACTTCACGTCCTAACCAATCACTCTCGTCATACTTCCATAACAAACTAAAGCTATGGCTGAATTCGAATGGTTGATAAATGAGTTGAGTTCACAACTTTCCTTGAGTGTAAACATGAATGATGTTTTTGGTTGCAATAATGGCATGAAAATCTTGACTTACATTTTTTAGCTTAGTGTCCAGAGCTAAGACAATTGAAGTACAATGCAAATTTCTTCCATATACTACTAAGATTACTACATGCATGTAAATAAATGAAATATAAGTATATCTGTTACAATTATTTTAAATGATGATATTTTTACGATCGTGCTCGAATAACAAGTAATTGTCAAATCGCCAATGAATTTGAAGGCTCTCTTTTGGCTAATATCCAATGAAGGTGAGGCTGCACGACCAGCCCTGGCCCAGATGTGAGAATTGTATTCCATTCCAGGTCTGATATAAGACTTGTAGAGGAGCGCTAGTTTTGACGGGATGAAATATTTATTACACCTTTTCAGAAATCCAAGACATGTCGATGCTTCTTTGGCAATAGAGAAGATGTGGTCTGTCCAGTTTAAGTTACTTGAAATATTAATGCCAAGAATGCCTCCCATTTTGGGAATAGGCTGAACATGGGCTACTTTCCAAGCAGTTGGAAAGACTCCTATCGAATAAGACAAGTAGAATAGTTTGCGCAGAGGATTAGCCAAGGATGAGGCACAGCCTTTAATTAACAGGGGCTAGAAAATACCAGGTCCTGCGACTTTGGAGACATTAATTGTTACATCGCAGCCTTATGCATCCTAATCAATTTGCGCATATTTATCGCCGAGTTAAGAAATGAAGGTACCCTATTTCACAGTTCTTGGCTCGCCCGATTACGCAAAATCGAATGGGCCTCGTGCGCGATATGTCAATTGATGCACCCATATTTCGACATTATTAGAACATCTTTTCCGTGAGGACCAAGGCTGTGTAGTCAGGTGAATGGTTTCAATAGCTTGGTTTTGACACTGATTAAATCTAATTCATTTGTACTAAATGAGGGTTGACTACCAACACCATCATGTATAAGAACTAGAGAGTCACATCATTACTAGATTGGAGAGACGTATAAGTCTTGACTATCTGGCAACCAACGTATAGACATTCAACCGGACTTGATCTTCTCTGGTGAGAACAGGATACACCGTTTGCAAAAGTGGATGGTATTGATCTGGACAACGTTTACTTTCAACAAGACGGCGCTACGTGCCATACAAGCAACGAAACCATTGATCTTTTACGGGAAAAGTTTCCGGACCGTGTTATCTCTCGAAGAGGTGATCACAATTGGCCACCGAGATCTTGTGACTTAACACCTTGCGACTTCTAGCTTTGGGGCAACGTGAAAGAGAAGGTCTACGTCAACAGCCCAGCGTCGATTCAAGACCTCAAAGATGGAATTCGTGAGGCTATCGAGGACATAGGGCAGCCACTTTGCGATTTGTTTATGGAAAATTTCATGAAAAGGATATGGTCCTGTAGGCGTGGTCGTGGTGGTCATTTGGCTGATGTTATTTTCCATTATTAACGGCATACCTTCCTCTTTATAATGAAATAAAGATCCGATCATTTATCTCGAAAAATGGCATTTGTCTTTGAATATCAAAATAACACCTCTTATTGGAAAACCCTTTATCTATCGTATATTGCCGCAATTGCCAAAGTGGCAACATCGCAACGTCTTTATGGTATATAATAGGCCTAAAATATTAGCAACTCCGACAAGAAAAAAAGTATCTCATCCAGCAACACAAACGATAAAAATCGACGAAGGAAATTACAGGAGTAAAAAGATCGACGCCAGTTGTATCTACATATATATTTAGCCGATTGAACTCGAATGATTCCTTTAGAATTAAAATTTAATATATATATATATATATATATGTTTACATAAATTAATTATAAATGTTAAATATTAATAATAATTTATATATTACTTTAGATAATTATTTATATAATAATTAAATAATTATTATATAAAAATTTTTTATATATTTAAATTTTATTTATATATATATATATATATACATATAGGTATACTACCCAATGAAAAAGAAATATTTTCATCTGGTTGAATAGATGAGCTAAAAGGAGTATTCAGTTAAAATAATAAAGAAAAATTTCCAAACCAGAGACAAAAATCTGAGATTCCACGGAAAGTAGTATAGAGCTAGTGCTACAATATCTCCTGACGGGAAGCTAGAAATAGGGCCCCAAGAAATACAGTTCGATTGCATTAGGTCCGATGAGGCCAAGCAAACGCCCGTAAGATATACAAGAGTAACGGCATACGACTCCAAACGTTCTATTAACAGCTTTTAAAAGATGTATATGCAAAACACGAGGAGACTACACTAAGTTCACCAAGTGCAGTGGTTCTATAGTATTTTTATCTTGTTATGTTTGTTCATAAAAGAAAAAGGTAGTGAATGTTTTAACGCCGCACACAAAAGGCGATTTAGTCATAAGACGAGGCAGATTACCTAAGTTCTATAGTAAGGTTTATGTCATCAACGACAGCGTAATGCAAGTACTGAAGTAGGGAACGAATGCCTATCAGTATTAATAATTTTTTATATATATTGAAAATGAACTACAGATACTTATCGACTGTTGGAGCGCTCCACCAGACCAGAGGATTTTGACTGTAAGTATCCTTTTGATGTTTTTCTTTGAAATTTTTTTTTTGAATCTGTAAAATTGATTGAAAAGCAATGAATGAAAGTCTATATTTAAATTCTTGTATGTCGATTTAAATCGAACACGCACGGTTCTCAAGATGCGATGGTAACAAACATTCAGATTCATTGTAGAATGTGCTACAAATTTTTATGCTTTAATTTTGTTTGAAAACTTTTCTATACCTATTTGTTATATTTTTTTTTGTCTATTTTTGTGTCATTGTATCTATCTATCATATATTCATATATATATTTTTGCAATTGAACTCTCATGTTAGACATATATAATACATACTTGCATTTTAGCTGTCCCTTTAGGCACACTTATCATATGTTCACATATATTTTTGCTTTTGAACTCTTACGCTAGGCATACGTCTTATATACTTACCTACTTTCGCACTTAAATTTTCACGGTACACATATATGTATACTATATATTCACATATTTTAATAATTACACTTTATCTAGCATTTAGACCTTCAATTGGCATAGATATATTTAGGTATACTTAGCACAGTCCCTCGGCTGCAGTACAAACCTCATTGTAGATTACGCTGCAGTTCTAGTTTCTTTGTAAATGAAGCTCTAAACGTGGCATCACAAGACTGTGTTAAAGATTAGGCTGGGCTTTACTGCCATTAGTATCCTAAATGTAACTTAGCCTAAAATCCACATTAATACTAGTGACGAATGAACTTTTGTAACGTAATGATACGGTGAGCCTTTTTATTTCCTCCTCTCACATCCTGGAGCCCCCTCATCCTAGGGTCGTGTAGGTCCACTTTAATCTCTTTTACAGGTCAACAAAGGGACTTTGGAAACACTGCCAGCCAAAGTCAACGTGAGGATGGGGCTTGGCAAGGAAGGCAGAACATCTGCGCCTTCACTGGAACTTAGGTAAGTGACGTAAAGGTCCCTTCAGGACTGGGTGAGTGCAAGTTTTTGTATGCAAGCATGATATTTTTTTGATTATGGTTGGTGACAGCGGCAGGTTTCTTTTGGGAACCCCCCACACTCTCCGTTCCCTTAGCCGAGGTGCTAGCATGCCGCCCTGCACTAACGCTGTTACCGAGTGATCTGTCAGCTCATGCTGGCAGTTTGGACTTCACGTCCTAACCAATCACTCTCGTCATACTTCCATAACAAACTAAAGCTATGGCTGAATTCGAATGGTTGATAAATGAGTTGAGTTCACAACTTTCCTTGAGTGTAAACATGAATGATGTTTTTGGTTGCAATAATGGCATGAAAATCTTGACTTACATTTTTTAGCTTAGTGTCCAGAGCTAAGACAATTGAAGTACAATGCAAATTTCTTCCATATACTACTAAGATTACTACATGCATGTAAATAAATGAAATATAAGTATATCTGTTACAATTATTTTAAATGATGATATTTTTACGATCGTGCTCGAATAACAAGTAATTGTCAAATCGCCAATGAATTTGAAGGCTCTCTTTTGGCTAATATCCAATGAAGGTGAGGCTGCACGACCAGCCCTGGCCCAGATGTGAGAATTGTATTCCATTCCAGGTCTGATATAAGACTTGTAGAGGAGCGCTAGTTTTGACGGGATGAAATATTTATTACACCTTTTCAGAAATCCAAGACATGTCGATGCTTCTTTGGCAATAGAGAAGATGTGGTCTGTCCAGTTTAAGTTACTTGAAATATTAATGCCAAGAATGCCTCCCATTTTGGGAATAGGCTGAACATGGGCTACTTTCCAAGCAGTTGGAAAGACTCCTATCGAATAAGACAAGTAGAATAGTTTGCGCAGAGGATTAGCCAAGGATGAGGCACAGCCTTTAATTAACAGGGGCTAGAAAATACCAGGTCCTGCGACTTTGGAGACATTAATTGTTACATCGCAGCCTTATGCATCCTAATCAATTTGCGCATATTTATCGCCGAGTTAAGAAATGAAGGTACCCTATTTCACAGTTCTTGGCTCGCCCGATTACGCAAAATCGAATGGGCCTCGTGCGCGATATGTCAATTGATGCACCCATATTTCGACATTATTAGAACATCTTTTCCGTGAGGACCAAGGCTGTGTAGTCAGGTGAATGGTTTCAATAGCTTGGTTTTGACACTGATTAAATCTAATTCATTTGTACTAAATGAGGGTTGACTACCAACACCATCATGTATAAGAACTAGAGAGTCACATCATTACTAGATTGGAGAGACGTATAAGTCTTGACTATCTGGCAACCAACGTATAGACATTCAACCGGACTTGATCTTCTCTGGTGAGAACAGGATACACCGTTTGCAAAAGTAGTCCACAGACCTTCTACACGCTTAAGCACTGCTACAATTTCTGTTGAAAAGGACTTGTACTCCGTACTCATACGTATTATTGGGCAATTTGTAGGAGTCTAATACTACAGACTGCCCTCATGCAACTCTATGTACAACAGTATCGGCTACATTTTCATTCGTACAATTATTGTATTCCTAATGCGGTTTAGCTCTGGGTTGTACTTTATGAAATATGTGTTGAATTTCGATTGCCTAGGTATTTATTTTTGATAATAACATGGAAAAAATTGGAACTTGGAACTGCCATTTACCCTATTTTCAAAATTTTGCTTTAGTTAAATCTTTTTAAAAGCTATTGTATCTGAAAAACAAACAAACAAAAACCAATTGCGCATCTGTGTAAAATTGAAGCAAGGATATAATTCCTTTCATTCAGCTTAATTTTACACCATAATAAATAATGTCTTACAAAACAAATTTTTTACTTCCTCAAGTTCAAAGTTATAACAATACGATAACCCTAAAAAGATAAACTATCTTTTGTAAGTTGTACACATTAATTCTTAAATGACCGTTAAATATTTAAAATGAATCAATAATTGAGTATTGCATTAAATTGTGGAGAGCATTATTGAACACTTCGTTGCAAACTCGAGAAATTTTTTTAGACAATGTAACAACATAGTCAAACAAATATATTATTTTAACACAGTAATATATTCAAATCGTCACTAATTTTCCGTTGTTTAAATTTTGATGATTTCACTTGTAAAGCTGTTTTTTCAGTGGCATTATAACTGTGCAAAATCACGAATGTATAATTTGTGTCAAAACTCAAAGATAAACCTTAACATGCATCTGCAGTCTCAGTTTTACAAGAACAGTTATCGTAAAATGGAGAATTTGCAAAATTGGTTATAATTTAGACATTGAGTTTCCTGGTTATTCGCTTGGTCATGTAGATACATTGTGCCTAAGAGTTAACTTGTGACAAGTTTTTTTAACAGATTCATAAAGTACTGGTCAAACGAAAAGCAATTTTACTACTTAATAAGAACGAATTGCTGGAGGAACTGTTTGAACTTCATCGTCCAAAGGTGTATCTATGACAGGCCTATATTTGATTTCAATGCTGCCAGTTTCATCGCACCAAATTAACGTATGCTTACGCCAGTGCTGCTCCATTGGCTTCTTATGTTGTCCCTCGAGGGGTTTACTGAAATCCTTGGAAAAAGATTATAAAATTATATTAAAAATATTCTTCAAAACTAACGTATTCATCAATCCTTTGTTTGAAGTCCTCTCGGGCATGAGCTCCTCGAGATTCTTTCCGATTTTCTGCTGCAACCATTGTCATTTGGGCGTTCATTAAAAGATTTTGCAATTCGAGTGTTTCAACGAGGTCAGAATTCCATACTAACGATCTGCAGAGATAAAAAAAAAAATGAAGTAAAAAGAAAACGTTTTGATACTGTAGAGCTTCGAGTGCAAGCTTTGTAAACTTTACTTATCAACCACGTTAATATCCTTAAATTGTTTGTAAACTTCATTCATTCTTGCAACTCCTTCTTTAAGAACTGGCCCATCTCTAAATACTGCGGCATGATTATGCATAGTTTTCTGCATTTTGAGTCGAAGATCAGCTGTTTTAATGCTGCCATTAGAGTGCCTGAGTTTATCTAAATTCGCTACTGAAGCTTCTCCTGCATTCTAAGTTGGAAAAATAATAAATTCTAAATTGAAACAAAAATAAATTTACTTACGTCTTTAAGAGATGGAGCAGAAATGCCAGGTTTATTTTCTGCAGCAATTGTTTTAGCGCAAGCTCTTCCGAACACAACCAGATCTAAAAGAGAATTAGCACCTAATCGATTAGCACCATGAACAGACGAGCATCCAGCTTCCCCACATGCATACAGACCAGGCACAACAACATCAGCTCCGTTCTTATCAACTGTAATTACTTGTCCTTTATAATTCGTAGGGATACCACCCATGTTGTAATGTACAGTAGGCAACACAGGAATGGGTTCGCGTGTGACATCAACTCCGGCGAAAATCATAGCTGTTTCTGAAATACCTGGTAAACGAGCAGCCAATTGCTCTGGAGGTAAATGGTGCAATTGCAAATAAACGTGGTCCTTCTCAGGGCCAACTCCACGACCTTCACGAATTTCAATAGTCATTGAACGGGATACAACGTCACGGGATGCAAGGTCTTTAGCAACTGGAGCGTAACGTTCCATAAAACGTTCACCATTTGAATTTACAAGATATCCTCCTTCTCCTCGGCAACCTTCTGTGATAAGACAGCCTGCACCATAAATTCCTGTGGGATGGAACTGCACAAATTCCAAATCTTGTGAAGGTAGCCCTTGGCGTGCAACGATTGCGGTTCCATCTCCTGTACATGTATGTGCTGAAGTACATGAAAAGTATGCACGACCATATCCACCAGTAGCTACAACTGTATTCTTAGCTCGGAACCTAAAATAAATAGCTAATTACTGATTATGCTCAAACAAAATTGTGTAAAATGTGTCATTGTTTACCTATGGATGCTACCATCCTCAAGGCACAAAGCAATAACCCCCCGACACTCTCCATTTTCAAATAGTAAGTCAAGCGCAAAGTACTCAACAAAATAGTTACAGTCGTAGCTCAATGATTGCCCGTAAAGGGTATGTAACAAAGAGTGTCCAGTTCTGAAAGGAAGCAAGTCAGTATTTACTGTTTGAGCTGAATTGAGAAGTTTCTTTTACCTATCAGCTACTGCACAGCATCGGTGAGCCTGACCACCTTTACCAAATTTTAAGCTTTGTCCTCCAAAGGCACGTTGATATATTTTTCCCTCTGGCGTTCTAGAAAAGGGCATACCATAATTTTCCAGTTCAATGACAGCTTTTGGCGCTTCACGTGTCATATAATGAATAGCATCCTGATCACCTAGCCAGTCTGATCCTTTTATTGTGTCGTACATATGATATTTCCAATCATCTTCCTCCATATTTCCCAAAGCTGCATTTATACCACCTTGTGCAGCTATTGTGTGTGATCTTGTCGGAAATAGTTTTGTAATAACAGCTGTCTTAAAGCCCTCTGCAACCAAACCAAAAGCTGCACGCAAACCAGCACCGCCAGCACCGACAACAATAGCATCATAAGAATGGTCTATAACTGGGTATTCTTTAGATATTACATCTGGACTAGATTTAGCAGTATTAGATCCATGTGTTATATGAATGTCACGAATAGGAACTATAGATGCAGCTCGTACCTGAAATGTAAAAAAAAGATTTAAAGAAAATAATCATGGAAATTACTCCGATAACTAGCATAGCTTATCATATATACAGCGACTCCATACCAAACCGACCACTTTTCACAACGACCCCTCCGTATTGACTAAACTTACTTCTGTAAAGCTTAGAACAAAATTTCTCACCGATATCTTTTATACATCAAGGATTACCTGAGGTTTGAGTGGCACTTCGATTGTCAGCACATATTTTACGGTTTCGTATCTCAAAAGGGAAAAAAACGGAACCGCTATAAGATCACCGTTGTGTCCATTCGTCTGTTGTCACAGACGTTTTTCTCGAAAGCGACGTGGCGTAGGAATTTGAAATTTGGCAGCAGAATTTTTAACGTCTCATTGAGTTATGCTTACTCTTGAACATCAATACAACCACTGCTCCTCGATGAGCGCTTGAGGACACTACTACACTGTCTTGGTTCATATCAAAGGATGATGCCAATAAATGTATAGACTCTGGTACCCGCTCTTATAAGAATAAGTTATTAATCATTGGAAAGGTAAACATTTGGAATTAAAATTCCGATGACGCTTGTCCTCATTCCTAGTCCGATCGGAGTCATATAGCCTCGAGTACTATGGATTTTTTTACGTTATAACGCCCGATTGAAGATTGATTTTGTTAATAGTTGGTGATGATAAAATATAAATAAAACACAATGATAAGGTATTTTCGGTTCTCATTTCATTCAAATAAAACATTTATCATTCATCATGTACTATAACATCGTTTAGACTGTAAGTCCCGCATGCCTGGCGTACACTAGGTACCAAACAATACGAGCACAGGTACCTACAGTACGTCGTCCGGTTAGGCATGTACAGTAATGTTGAATTATGTTATTGTTATAATTATCAATTAATAAGTAACAATGGTACTTCCTAACTCTTAAATGTCGTGATTGGATGCGACCAAGTAAGAGAAAAGCATCTGCATTAATGCCGTATTCAGGTAAATCCTCCAGTGCATTTTCTCGGTATACCTCTATTGTATATATTCCGTTATGAAAATGTTCGTTGCAGTAAGACCTCGTCAGCTTTAATTGGTATGTTCCCAAAGCTAATAAAATAACGTGTTCTTCAGTGAATCTCGGAAAATCCAAATCGCTTGCTTCCAACCTTACAAAATCAGTTCTTCTACTATTCAAAAGTTTTCTTTCCACGTAATCATACAAAACATTAGGTCAGGGACCGAAAGAGTTATAAGAAATATTTTAAAAGTCTGGTTTTAACACTTTGTTATTGATATTTAATCTTCTAATGAAAGTTAAAAAGAGAATTTTATTTTCTTCTGAGTAAATAACAGTCTTATCTTAAGTTTTATATTTCTCTCTCGGTTTAACATTTAAAAATGAGTTTTAGTTTTTCTCTCAAAAAAATTAAACTCATAATTCGAGTTTTTCATTTTTCTCAGCATTTAACAGTTAAAAGTGAATTTTGTTGTTTTTCCTCAAGAAATAAAATTTTTTAATTATTTAATAGTGAAAAATGAGTTTTATTTTTTTCCTCAAGGAATAAACCTGTCTGAGTAAGGTTCTTAGGGAAAGGAAAATTGGAATCGGCAACCCCTTGATGTTGCTATATATAGCGTTTGTTTTTCACTGTGCCATTTAAAAAAAAATGTAAATTTAAGTTCAAAAATAGGACCAATCGGGCAACTGCTTCGTACGGTTGCTATACAAAATTGTTTAAAAAAATTGTGGTGTAACCGCCTAAAGCAAAATGAGAAAATGCACAAATGCAATTTCATCAATTAATCGACCCAGAAAATATTTCCGCAACAAATCAATCACAAATATTGTGATAGCTTTGCAATAGTGCATCATAAGCAAATCAAGTATTTATTTACATGCCATACGACATGCATAAAAGGGGTCAAGAAAATTTTTAATAATTAACATTAAATTGCTTAGTATTTAAGTTTAGTATAAGAACCATTCTATAAATAACCTCATGAATTGAACAATAAACGCCAGAGTGTTATCTGACTCGTCTTTTTAACGCGGTGACTGTTATTCTTAGCTGTCTTCGATGCCGTGCCCCAACCACCCAGTCGACTTTGCGTTCACATTGATATGCAGTGTCCCTGTTGCCCTGTAGATCTGAAAGCGAGCAGAGGAGCGAACCCATCGAGCCTTCATCATGGAGAGGACTCCGGTAGAGTGAAGGAGAAACAAAAAGATTCTTACAGCTTCATTACAAGTACTTTACTCAATGTTAATAAAATTCTCTATACATCAAGTCTATATGCCTCATAGTTTAATTCAAAAAGTTACCCAGAACTATTCTAATTTCTAATTTGTTTATCTAATTCCAATCTTCCAAAAATTTCACAAACAAGCTTTCGTTGGCTTCTTGTACCATTCTTCGATACCTATTATTACCTATAACTAATTCATGAAAACAATAACTCTACTTCATTAAAACAATAACACTACTTCATACCGTTTTCTTATTTCATTTCGAGCTTTAATTTCTCAATACTCAGTTATACTCTGCTGAAGTCTTACTATGTACACCGGGAAGACTGAAAAAGCACAGATGTAACGCCGCGAATGTCGGTATGACATTGTTATTTAAATTAAATTGCAATAAAGTTTAAGTTATAGAAACATATATTTTTGAACTTGCATACTTTAAATTCTGTTCTCTAATTAATAAAACCCTATATTATACAACAAAGGCTGGTGAACCTTCACGCTTGGTCAATTTATAATGTGAATATCTGCAGATCTTTTTGGCTGTGTAAAAACAGCGATATCCAAAATGAATATATTAAGAAAAATTACGAAACTGTTCACTTTATAATTCTCTCCTTAATTTTCCATCTGAACCTTCCAAAGCAGGAATTTTTCAATATATTAATTGAGACAAGGCTATATAAGAAGCCTTTTTTTTCTTTATTTATAGCTTGTCTGGACATGCAGATTTTCCGTTTAAAATTCATTCTAAAGCCCGGTATTGTGTTCATTTAGCGGATAAATATTTAGCAGCAATCGAACAGGGACCTTTTTACGGCTAAAATTGTTCGTTGTTTTGAACTATAGGTGGCTGCTTTTGACAATCAGCTGTCGTGAATTTGTGATATTATTTCGTGTTCTTTTAGATTGCTATTGCAATTACCCAATCTCGAAATAGTAAGGAAAATTATATTTATACTTACTATTTTAATTTTTTTTAAAAGAATTGTCTAAATGAAGACGGAATTTTTTTATCAGAAAAAAATAATAAAAATACAATCACACTCTTGCATTCCAATTTCTTTCAACTTCCAATGTCAAAATTTTAGCGTGAAAAAAAGGTATTGAGCGGATAAATCTGATGTTAAATATGTGATTGTGGATATTACTGCCATCTACTTGTCAAAACTAAACAAACTTTTAGCTGATAAAACACAATACCACTTTGCCTAGCGATTTGGCTAAATATTTCGCAACTAAATTTCACCGCTAAATTTCCATACAAAATTTATCCGCGAAATGAACACAATACCAGGCTTAACTTACAAATTTAAAATGCGCAATTTACAAATTGGCCTTCCTTCCACAATAAATAAATGTCAACTGTTTGCGAATATAATGGAGGGTATAATAAGAAAAATTTACTTACATGATATCCAATTTCAATAAAGAGCACCCTTGAGGCTGGTATATCTACTGCTGGAAGCTGTATTAATTTGTAAATATTATAAAAATAATAAAATTCGAACGCCTTAACATGGTCTTATCACTTTTCGCTGCTATTAGGTCCATTCATTTGCTTCGGTGCAAGCAACGAGGTAATAACTAAAGAGATGCAATCGTATGTACGATCCGTGTACATGAGCGTACCCAAAATTGCCCTCGGGTAGTTTAGACGGTGTAGTTTTTGCGCGCCGCGCACGAAAATGGTGGGAGAGGGAGATGAGCGGAGATGGGGGAGGGCGCGCACAGAACAGCGACTGAGCATCGAGCACGATCATGAAGTTTTTATCAATTTCTCTTTCACTTGTTTTCTATTCATACGGGGGAGTTCAGAAAAATTGTTATTTTCAGCAATTCCTCTTTCACTTGTTTTTGCATTCGGGGGAGTTCAGGAAAATTTTTAACATCAGCTGATCTTTGGGCCATCCCAGACGAGTATTCTTGATGCAAAATGCAAACCGGTTTAACAACAGAGTACGCGCCTCCGCATGGGTATTCTTGCTGCAGGCTTTCATTTATATAAGAATAGGGGACTATGAATGTGTGCGTGCAAATCAAGAATGAAATCAGATATTTCATGAAAATTCTCGGACCCCACTGAACAAGAAATATTTCGTTGCGGTTGTATTAGTGCGGCACAACAAGTGAATACCATTTGATTTTTGATGCAAAATTTCTCTCCAAAGTGCAGCACAATTGTAGAGATTTCTCTCTGCTTCCTCTTCCCTAAAAACCGGTTTGCATTTTGCATCAAGAATACTCGTCTGGGATGGCCCTTTCAATGATGTCGTTGAAAAATATTGTGTGCAATTGTTCATTTATTGAAGTGTGGACCATTGATGTGAAAATGTTTGTGATTTTAATTCGGGATTTTAATTTGTGAAAGCTTAGACTATTGGCAGTGAAAATATTGTTTGATTTTCCTGTTTTTAAATTGAGATTTTTTTTTTAAAAGTATTGTGTAAAAAAAATATAATGAGCGTAAGATGGGACCGCCAATTAGTAGAAAAACTGTTGTTGTGTTATCAAGACTTTGAAAACTAACACTAAACACAAAGACTACATTTACGGTGCACCACATACGCAATAAAATACAACTCGTATTCATGTCTAAAAATGAAATAATATTTTTATAATTAGAGTTTTGAATCCTATTATTATATGTTAATAAACACACTTTTCAAAATGCGTAAGAAATTTACTAAAATACCAGTCCAAATAATTTTCAGTTAACGTGAACGCCACCCAGAGAAGAATGTCAAAGACGACGAAATAAGCGATTAAAGAACTGCTCTTGTTTTCGTGCGCGCCGAGCAAAAACTATACCGTGTTAACGCACAGCAAGTTTTTCCCTTCTTGAACAAAAGAGAATAACCGATCACGCGACGCAAAAGCTACACCGTCTAAACCAGCCGCCTGCATTTGTGTATGTTTCACTCCGCCATTTTTGGTCTTCGCTGTCAAATCCATACTTAGGTTTGGATGGTTTTGGGCTTGGTGCATTGACGCAGGAAAACCCGTGAAATAACCGTAGGGGCCACGAAGCAAATATTACTCACAAACTTTTTACCACTGAACTTTTCTTCTTAATTATTAACTTTTTTACGTTCACATTTGCAAATTTAGTAAATACTTTTGAGTTTATGAAAATAAAAGCGATTAAAATTGCGCATATGTTGTACAATTGTGTACAGGTGTACAAATTTTACGGCGCTTATGTACAAACAATATCAGTGTCATTTTTTTTAGAATTGGGTACGAGATATTTTCTCATTTGCATCTCCTTTAGTTCTTACCTCGTTGGGTGCAAGTGTAACTGAGAACTGTCAAGCGTATTTCTTCACCAGCACCAGAAATCAGCTGTTTTTCTTATAATGCTTAATTCACGTTTCACTTACTTTTCTTTCTGAGGAACAAGGATTGGATTAAAATTTCGGTGTCCAATTCATACCAAAATCTTTAATTGCTACAACATTAATATTTTATAATACACTCTTTGATATGCATTTGCAACTATAATACTATAATATTAATATTTAATAATATGCACTACAATATGTATGTATTCCCTTAATATTATACGCTGATTATCCTTTTAAATGTACTGTATGGTGTATATCTTTTCATAATATTCATACATAGAAACTAAGTTAACTAAATTCACCTGCTTTATACATCAATTCATCAAAATGGCGACTTATCTTGGTTTCCGTGTGATGGCTTCCTTCGAGTACACGCGGCCGACAGGCTGGGGCTCCTTCAAATCTCCGTTTTGCTCGTAAGCCTTTTCCTTTATGTTACTTTATATCGGTGTAACGGGATCTCACTCTTGACTTCTTTTTCGTATCCTGTTGTACTGGTATGGACCGTCCCTTTAACCAAAAATTAGAGTTATGCTACTGTACAATTTTACGAAACATTATCTTACTGGTTATTCCATTTTAACACTCGCAACAGGCTTCTTTTATGTTGATTTTAATTATTTTATTTCTTGGATATCATGATACGTCTGAGGAATTCTTACTACAATTTTCCCTCGCCTCTTCTTATCGCAAACTTTTGGCAGAATTTCCTCTTCGCACCCTTTTTTTTTACACTTTATATTTTTCTTCTAATTTTTCTTACTTCATTCTTTTAATAATAACAAACGTTTCTTCCGTTTACACTTCTCTTATGAGCTCGTATAGCTCGCACCTCTTTGCATCAAATCACCAAAAAGATATGTCTGCCGGAACTTCTCCAACACTCCACCGCCTGTTTCGGACTCCGTTTCGGCCTCCATCACGTGGCATAATAAAAAATGGTACTGCCTTAAGCCATTCACAAACTGCTAGTCAACCACTAACTTACTAGCGGAATACACATGCCTGGTACTTACTTTCTACCTTACACTAAACTTTCTTACCAAATCACACATTTAGTTTAGCATACAGATTGTGGTGACCCTAATTTTATAACTAATAATTATTCGCAACCTTACTGCTCATTTGAGTGAAATTCTTACCTACTTTTTTTCGTTATCTCAGTCTAATTTTAACACAATTCGAAAAACCTACTACTTCAACAATCCTTCACTCTATTCCTCCCCGCCATCTGAGATATTGGGTTAACGACGTATTTGCTTGACAGCACTTAATTCAATTGCTAAGTATTTTGACAATTCACAGCATTTTCTTTAGTTTTCTTCTAGTATCGTTTACAAATGGTTTAAATAGATTATAGCTGTGTTTCTCTATACCGATTCGAATGAAGCAATATGTGGAAACCCGACTTGGATACGTGCTACTAAAGAACTGTGATAAGTGGAAATTTTCAAAAGATGACAAAGTGAAATCTTGAGCGGTTTCTTCCTCCATGCAAGGGAAGTCTAATAGATCTTTATTATTCTTTTACCTCGCGTTTATGATTTCATTTATCTTATTTATATTATCGTTACTATTTTTTTTTATTTATTTGCATGCGCCTAAGTGGACATGAAAATCTTCTGAAGTGTTTATATGACAACTTCTCTGATTTTCCTGCTTGTGTGGGCCTTGCTGGACGCCTTTGTTCACATTCTGGTTTTTATTTTACATTCTTTTATTTACTGTAATTCTTTTATTATATTAATATTTTATTCATCCGACATTCTTATCTTTTAGGAAAACTTTGTTGTGCTAACATTACGATGGAACCTGTGATGGCACCGTCCGTTACATTCCCCCTTCTCCTCGATTAAAGTTTCATTCACTACTATGAAACTTTCTGCTATGTATATGAACCACGTTACAACACCTTCCTTACTTCCGAATTCCTATTTAATAAACCTTCCAAGTATCCTAGACAATTATTTCCTAACTACGCTAGCTTTTCCGAAAGCACTACTTCCCTAACCGTCCTTATGGGCTTAATACCAGAACTTCATTAGGAACATCAGACTAATCGCTCACATCTGCTTTACGCACCTGACATCCTCTCATTAGATGGTCAGCGCCTACAGGGCTGAGCCTTATACTTCCTACGCTTACCTAGATTGAGACCAACCATGATTTAGTAAACACTCATAATGCTGGACTCGTCATCCTTCTACGCTTAACTAGCCCAACCTGCAACGTGACTTAGTGAGCACTTATAATGCTGGACTTGTCTTCTTTCTACGCTTAACTAGCCTAACCTGCAACTTGACTTAGTGAGCACTTATAATGCTGGACCTTTCATCATTCTACGTTTAACTAGCCTGACATGAACCGTAACTTAGTGAGCACTTATAATGCTGGACCTGTCATCGTCCTAAGCTTCATTAGCTTAACACCCATCAGCGCCTCTGGGTAACAAGCACTTGTTAACCCGCTTCGCCTGCAAATTCGCGCATATTCTGCTTCAGTCCTGCTTTCCATCAAGCTCAGCATCTTATAGCTAAGGAAATAATGATTCTATGGGTTGCAACTTCCCTATACTGGAAGGTATTAGAAACTTAAGTACGGCATTTTGCCTTAATGTATTCGTAACAACACCAATGGAACTATTACTATGTAATAAAAAAAATTGACTACCCTACGATAAAACTTCAGGCAGCTGGAAAATTATTGTAATACCGCCCAAGACAAAATAGCTAATAAGCAACGGTTATAGAGTGTGCACGTTGTTTCCCCTTTGTTTTTTTTTTTTTTTTTTAATTTATGTATGTATGTATATATGTATCCAATTCCTGTAACTACTTTTACACCACTCGACTTCAAACGGTTTGCGATCACCCCGGCTAATTTTAGCTCATACGAATAACGACGTTTACTTACGGTGATCCCCTACTTTAAATCTCTTACGTGCCACCATCCTAGGTCTGAACCCTTTGTATCGCCCAATCTGTAAACCAGACTCGACTTTTTGTCTTTTATAATGCACTTTGTGAACTTTGGGGCTAACTTTGCGGAGAACTGCTTACTAGCATCCGACAAGACAAAATTCCGCTTAAATACGACATCGCCCACGTTAAACGCCTTAAACTGAGTTTTTTTATCAAAATATCTCTTGTTCCGCTTGTATGATTTCTCAATCCGCCCATAAATATCACGATAAATGCTCCAAAGACCCTCGAGATTTCTATTCCGCTCATCTAGCGCGTTCGCCTCACTTACTTCCTTGCACAGCTTGTGATCTGACCCAAAACCTAAATATTCTCTTCCAAAGTTAAGGTAGAAGGGACTAAAACCCGTGACCTCATTAACGGTCGTTCTCAACGCTATGCTGATTTTCGCCACATGCTGATCCCACAACTTGTGATTATCTTTAATATAGGATCTTAATGCCGTTCCTATCACTTTATTCCAGCGCTCGGTAAAGTTGCTCTGGGGGTGGTATCTACAATTCAACCAGAATTTGGAAATGTCATACTCTCTTAGCAACTTCCTAAACAGATTACAGTCAAACTGCTTACCATTATCCGATATAACTACCTCGGGCACACCGAACTCTAGGAAAATCCTCTCTTCTAAAATTTGCGTAACTTTCTTAGCAGTCGCAACGCGTCAGGGAAATATACACACATACTTTGTAAACCAATCGCATATGACCAGCAGATACTGGTTTCCTTTGGTAGATCTCGGAAATGGTCCCATTAGATCCAACGCTATATTTTGCCAAGGTCTTACTGCACTACGGAATCTTCCCATAGGTCCGTAGGCTTTGTGATTAGGGGTTTTGGAAGCTAGGCAAACCTCGCAAGACTTCACATATCTCTCCACATCCTTTGATACTCCAGGCCAATAATAACGTGACATCCCCAAATGCCCTGACTGAGGTGCGTCGTGACACTCATTTAAAACTGCCATCCGAAAGGACTCTGGCACGACTCTTTTCCATCGGATTTCGGTGAAGCTATTTCCTTTAACGTCTTCTAAGAATAATTCGTTGTCTACAATTTTCCATCTGCTCATTCGCTTAGGATTATCCCTTACCAGCTGCATCATTTCCTTGAACCATATATCGCCCTCTGTTGGAGTACAATTCAACAAGCTAATCTCAGGTATTCTAGATAAAGCATCGGGGACTACATTTTCTTTGCCTTTTACATAGCTAACCTCAAACTCGAACGATTGTAATTTCATCACCCATCTTGCTAGTCTTCCTGATAGATCTTGTTGGCGAAAGAGCCAAGTTAAAGCAGAATGATCCGTTACTACGTAAAATTTATACCCCTCTACATACCCGCGAAATTTTTCCACAGCAAAGACTATGCTCAGACAATCTTTCTCCGTTGTGGTGTAGTTAATCTCTGCACCTCTTAGCTTCCGGCTTGCATATGCAATTGGTCGATCTTCACCAGCCTCCGTTTTCTGCACTAATACCGCTCCAATAGCGTGATGAGATGCGTCACATTGCACATAAAATGGTTTGCCAAAGTCAGGATTGGTTAGTACTGGGGATTCGACCAACTTGGATTTCAACTTTATAAAAGCTTCATCTGCTTCTGGGGTCCATGTTAGAATTCCTCGCTTCTGCTTTCCTTTTGTAAGATCATGCAAAGGTGCCACAATCTCAGCAAAATTAGGTACGAAGCGTCTATACCATGAGGCTAGACCAATGAATCGCTTCATTTCTGTGAAATTCTTCGGTTTAGGAAAATTTAGCATTACTTCAACCTTCGCCGGATCTGTTCTCAAGCCTTTGCTATCGACTACGAAACCCAAATATTTTAAAGACGTCCGTGCAAACTGGCACTTTTCAAAATTTACCGTCAACTTGGCTTCTTCTAATCTGCTCGCAACCCAATCTAATACTCTTACATGTTCCTCGCAAGTTTCTGTTGCCACAATAATGTCATCGAGGTACGGAAATACTGCCTCACAGTAGCCAAATAGCCTATCCATCAGCTGTTGTAAACTAGCAGCACTATTACACAATCTAAAAGGCATAACCTTGAAATGATATTGTCCCACGCCTGGTATGCAGAAAGCAGTCTTTTCCTTAGACTCTTCGGTCAACGGTATTTGCCAGAAAGCATCCTTAAAATCGATGGTTGTAAGATAGCGTGTTCGGTTTAATCTGGCCAGAACACCATGTATACGAGGCAACGGATATGCTGATCGTTTCGTGACTTTGTTGAGTTTGCGGCTGTCTATGCATAATCTATCGGCTCCGTTTGCTTTCTTCACCAGCACCACTGGTGAGCACCATGGACTAAACGACGGTTCTATCACCTCCAGATTCAACATACGTTGTATTTCTCTAACGTACCTTTCCTGTACGGCTGGAGATACCTGGTAGCCTCTCTGCACAATCGGCTCCGCATTCCCCGTGTCTATATTATGTCTTAGCAGGTGAGTTCTTCCCAACTTCCCATTGCTTAAACCCTTAAAGCGCTTCATGCAAGCATTCAACCTCAGCGCTTGCTCATCGGATAAAGTATTCGCGCATTTCAAACCGAAATCGTCAGACACCATTAATTCATTGATTTCCCATTTCCCGAGGCGATGTTGCACTGACAGCTGAAAGTTTTTCCAGAAATCTACTCCTAAAATGACACCCTTGTCTATTGTAGAAACCGCCATAATCCTTAAAATTTTTACCATCCCTTTGAATCTTACTGGAACATAAAACACTTTCGCCACGTCATGTCGGGTCGCATCGGCCGTGTAGATTGGATTGCAAGTTTCTTTGATTGCCTTTAAATTCAGATTTTCTAATAATGTTATCCCCTGTCTGCCTACTATGCTAATGGACGCCCCACTATCCAACAGAGCCTCAACCTCAGCACCCAGAATACTTATCAGGATATGAGGACGTTCATCCTCTAGACTTATGATGAAATCATTTTGCTTGACTGCTTTACTATTTAAGGACGGCCTCCGTCCGAAACTGGCCCCGTCCTCAATCTTCCAGTTTCGTCGCTGTTTCCCATTCCAGGACTGGTGGACAACTGATTTGCGCTTAACTGCAGCTCATTTACTTGTCTGTTACTGTTATTATTCGCGTTTACTTGTTGTTGCTCATTGTTCCGAATGCCTCCCTTGCGAGCATGATGGATACAAAATTGGTCTGCTCGTCTTGCCTACCTGGGAAGTAATTACCTACTCTCCCGACATTCGAGTCACTCTGCCCAAATCTATTACCTACTTGCTGTTGTGGAAAATCTCGGGCTTGTAAGTTACGACTTCTAAAGTTTCTGTTATAATTAACAGGATTAAGCCTTGGAGGCCTATTCGATTCCTCATACGTACGTGGTCTAAAATTATCCCGCCCGTAAAAGTTAACGTTCGTTGACCTCGCTTGCGATGAGCTCACGTTTTCCTTGACCTGAGTTTCACTCTCTTCGATTTTCCTGCACGACCTTTCCAGTTCTTCAACAGACCTGAATTCTACGAGAGCTAAGGCTCGCACGTACATGGGTAAAAGATTCCGCCGGATTGTTCTCACCCTTTCTTCTTCATTCGGTGGATGTGGCAAACGCATAAACAAATCCTCGACTACTGAAATGAACTGCACAATGCTCTCGTTCTCCCGTTGCTTCCTTTCTCTGATGTGTTCCAACAACTTCTCCGCACTATTTAGGGGTTCAAACTCTTCAAGAAATTTTTTTATAAAGATCTTGTAATTCGTTAGTTGGCTACGCTTCCTGCGATACCATTTCAACGCGGAACCTTCCAACACATCAGCTAAAGACTCTAACACTTCCATGTCAGTTACTCTTCTAGATCTAGCAAAATCGGCGACACGCTGTAAAAATTCTGACGCAGATTCTCTAGGACTGTCTCCAGAGAACTTAATTGGCCATTTGTAAAGCTCCGGACTCGCTTGATTAGTTCGACGTACAGCACTCGGTACCAGTAATGATGCACTCATCTCTTCATCGCTATCGGCAAGGCTTAACGCGTTTATTCGAGTAGCAAAATTTGATTTATTCAAGGACGCACGTGCTCCCCTACATCCTGCATCACTTTCGTTTTCTGGCTGATTTACCTCTCCTTCTGTACTAGCAAGGGACTCATTGAAATTTACACTACTTCTAGCCTTCTTGTTCTTTAGACTCTCTCCTTTCCAGATTTCATACTCTGCATTCTCAATTTTTTTTTTAGAACTGAAATGCTGGCCAACAAAATGTCCTGGTTTGCTTTAGACTCCTTGTCCTCCCCGACATCTACTCTCGTCACGCGAAATTCTAAATATTGCACTCGTACTGCTAACCTCTCTAGTATTACATTGTCGTCGGTCTCAGCCTCCGTGCTCAAAACAGCAAACCAATTATCAGCTTCTTTTAGATCTTCTTCATGGGGTAAATATGATTGAATCTGAAGCGCTTCTACACCCTCCTTTGATTCTTTATTCAATTGCTTACGCCACCAGTCTATCTTTCCCTTTCGCGTATAGTCTAAAGGCCTGACCCCTCTGCATTGCATCTCGTAAGCAATCTCGCGATCAGCAAAAAATTTAGCAATCTCACCGAAAGACATTTTGTGTGTAACTTATGTTAACTAACCGTATACAGCACTACCGACTCAGCTAATCAATTAGGTGCCTCGACTCGCTGCGCCGCTCGCGCACACTTATTAGTGGCTATTCTAACTCTGGGGTATATAATGAATTTCACTTTAAAATCCTACAATTACTTAATATTCTTTTGACACCAAGGTCCCAGCTAATCTGGGAGTTTCCATCAATCCGTTACTAAAACAAAACAACTTAAACTATGTAAAATTCAATTAGACTCATTGTATAGTTAGTTGCGACGGCTCATCGCGTATTGATTAATCAAAGCTTCAACCTTGCTTACTTATTACTTTTTTTTTTTTTTTTTTTTTTTTGTGAAGCTCTTTGCAGGCCTCTGCCAAACAAACAGCCACGAAAGTACTATATATACAAAGCTTAAATATAAGATAAAATGATTAAGAGCTAAGGAGCGCAACTGATCAACCGGGCAATAACGATTCGATCTGTGAGATTTAACTAATTAGCCGCGATTCTAATTTATCCATCAGTAAAGTGAGTGATTTCTTGGCAAATTGTCAAACGCACCCGACTTTAGCTCGAAGTAAGAAGAGCATGTAAATTCAATTAAACGGAAGTGTTCCTCTCTCTCTCTCTAGCCTCATATTCCTATACCTTATAGAAAACTTTAAAAGACTATTCATATAAATTCTTATATATTTCGCCTACTGATTGAAGTATTCAGCCTTCTTAGCACTAACATTCCGTACTTGCTGAATTCATTACTTGACGGAATTAGTAACATACAAAATTGCTCGCAAGATATACGCAGTGAAATAGTTTACCGCATTTATAATATCTGCGTGGCCAAAGACAACTCCACTTAGATCAGTTGATTTAACGGGGTACCTTCGTCCTCAATTATCTTTCAACACTACTTTCATTTAC
This sequence comes from Dioctria rufipes, assembly GCA_963924295.1. Classification (NCBI taxonomy): domain Eukaryota; kingdom Metazoa; phylum Arthropoda; class Insecta; order Diptera; family Asilidae; genus Dioctria; species Dioctria rufipes. The sequence continues at coordinate 127,848,463 of OZ002740.1, forward strand.
TTCACTTATTATACTACAGAGCACTTATACGCGGGGGGTTCAACCCTTACTTCCACGATCCTTCCACATAACTTCAGTAGTCTGCTTAGCTCTTATATATATACGAATGAACAATTTTCCAATGCCCTTATTTCAATTAACCTTCTCTCCTATTTCAACCTTTACCTCTCATGCTCTGCACTCACCAAATAAAACAACACATCAATCCCTATGAACATCCACCCTAAAGGCCCTATCTCACCATAACACCGACCGTGTACTACTTAGCTTGAAACTACTAAAATCTACTTAAGGAAGATCTTTTACTTCATAGCCTCCAAACACCGCCACCCTACCTCGATGATGCGCAATCATTCGCTTGTTTAGAATGTTCGGATGTTAGAATTATTACTCTTAAAGCGTATCGGAGAGGATCGAAGCACAAGCTCAACACTAAATGTCAAAAGAGGCGCTAAATCTGTCACGAGGACTCAATTACAACAATTTATTAATTCATCTGTCTGGAGCGCTATTTATTTATTTATTAGGGTACTGCGGAAGGCAATAGGTGCTCAGGCAAATGCTCCCATCTTTATACCTTCGTGTACTATTTAATTAAGCCGAAGGATTTTACGTACCAGTATTCCCGAGAGATACCGAGCTTCAATATAATATCGACCATACAATATCATCGGCAGACTCACGTATAGCATTAACTTCTAGCGGGACCAATCTAATACGCTATAAAGCTACACTATGCGAATAAACCCACTCTTCGGACACTCTCGACAGTTAAGCACTACACATAGTTACAGTCTAGTGGTTTGGTTAATCATTCCTTTGCACAGGGCCGCTAATGTTGAAGCTTTTGTTTATTCCACCGCCTTATTATTACTAGAACTACCCCGCAAACCTAGGCCTATCTACAAGAGTGAGATCCCGCCTAACTAAATAACAATAGTTAGCACTTTTTATTTTTACATTGCCGCACCTGGCGTCTTTACTGCCATAAAAAAACGTAACGGTAACCTCACCATAAAGTGAAAGTGCACAACACACGACAATTATTTTCCTTTGTTTTAATTATCCGAGATCTAACAAGACACGATTCACACGAACTGGAACAGATCAGATCGGCTTAAACACCAATTTTTGATTTGAAAAAAAAAATATTTTCGCTTTTCTCTTTTTTTTTTTTTTAAATGCCGGAATTTCTTGATGCTTTGACTAGAATACGGCGATTGACGAAGCGTATGCAAATCACCGTTCCCACACTTTGCTTCATTAGACCCGTTATACGTTTTAAGTTAAAGAATACTGACAGTTTTTTTTTAAATCGCTTAGATAAATTCCTTTTTCGATACTAGCCTGCTTAACCTGAACACCAAATCGTAATCCAACTACCGTTTGTCCTCAGATCCCGGGTGAGCCCCCAAAATTTATAATGCTTAATTCACGTTTCACTTACTTTTCTTTCTGAGGAACAAGGATTGGATTAAAATTTCGGTGTCCAATTCATACCAAAATCTTTAATTGCTACAACATTAATATTTTATAATACACTCTTTGATATGCATTTGCAACTATAATACTATAATATTAATATTTAATAATATGCACTACAATATGTATTGTAATAATTTTATAAGTTTTTACGCAAGCATCTTCCCATGTTTTGTAGATGTCATGACTTGTATCAAGAAAAGGCAGAAGACTGCCGAACTTACTTTTGATGGCAGAATATGCCTCTCTTGTTATATTATTTAAGGCAGAATATGCCAATGTAATTTGTGTGGCAGAGTATGCCGCTTTATAATATTTTAGGCAGAGTATGCCGCTTTATAATGTATGGCAGAGTATGCCGCTGTTATATCTGTACAAAGGCAGAGTATGCCGCTATAATGGAGGGATGGCAGAGTATGCCGATCTTGAATTTTGCTAAGGCAGAGTATGCCGATGTAATAGCATGATGGCTGAGTATGCCGATGTTGAATTTTGAGAAATAAAAAGACACCTTTCGATAGTCAGTTTAAGTCTAATTTTTATTGAACAGTAACAGCTTATTTATATAAAAATGATTACAAAGGAATCAACATTTCTTTACAATTCTAAAGGGGGGATTATTGCAGAATTGCAATATACAAAATTAATAATCAGAAATTGTAGTGTCAGCATTTCTGATCACACAATTTCTGAATGAGTCAAAATGTATCGATATGTATGTAAAGCAATGACCTCAGGTGAGAATATTTTATTTATCAAGAAATATGCTTGTATAGCGGAATTTGCTTGCGTTGCAAATTCTTCTTGATGTCGTGTAAACTTTGTTTGTTGTGATTAATTTTTGGTTTGAGTTTTTGTTTATTATTATTGACCGTGGTCATGGCTTTACATCCTTACCCTTAAAAGAAAAAGAAAAAATTGTTTGTATATGAAAAAAAATTTTTTTTTTTGTTACATAATCTTATGCATATTATTATCTCCATGATATATTATTCTATTATTTTTATATAATTATTCTACAAAATTTAACCATTTTATTAGTTTACTTAGTCTTGAGTCTGAGCCGGTTTCTTTTATTTTGTTTTTGTTTTTTGTTTATATCTGGTATGCCTCTATGAACTTTGTTGATTCGTATTGTAACGTTAGAATGTATGTAAATATATATTCTCAGAGGTAATAGTGTGTTAACTGAGATCTTTTCGCAACTACTGTCATGTAATAAATGTTAAGGTTTTTCCATATATATTTTTGTGTGTGTCCATTATCACTAGAGGTTCTTTTGTGTATTTTTTGTATTTGTTTTTCGCACAGTTATCACACTTGTTTATGTACTTCTTTACCATTTTGTTAAGTTTTCCATGTGCTTTTATTGCAGCGTTTAATTCCAGCGTGTCCACCATGCATACTGTCATGGTATTCTCTTATTTAATCTCTGGATCCTTGGTCCTTATTGGGGGTTCATATAGTATTATCTTCAGTGGTGTTGCCTTACCACAATTATCATTCTGCTGCAGCTTATTGAATTTCTTCTAGAATTCATTTATATCAATATAGCATCATCTTTTGCGAGTGCTAATTCTTTAATATTATTCTCGTTCATCTTTTGTATCAGCTTCTCCATGATGTAACCAGAGTTAAATGCAGGATTATCGCTGTACTGAACGGTTACCCCTTTCTTATATAATGCAGGCAAACTTTTATCTATCGCATTCTCTTCTGCGTACGCTGTATCAAATTGTATTTTCTTAATATTTCTTATGTAGGAGATGGATGTGTATTCCCATATATAGAATTGGCCTGATTCTATATTGTCTCAATTTTCCATTCCGTTTTGCTGCTTTTTCTTCATATTTCGTGTGATAACGTTTATTTCTTTTGGTATCGTTTCTCAGAGTCCATTTTTATTCTTGACAGGGCATCTGTATGTGTATCTATTTTCCCTGTGTGTACACAATATCAAGATTATAATTCATGTGGATGTGATTAGACCTCATCATTATTGAAATATTCTCGTTGCAAATGATTGCTCAATCTGAATTGTAACACTAATCGCCTCTATCGATGCCTTTGGTTAAGCTGACATAATGTTCGGCTTACTTAGTCATCTTTCAAATATGTTTAGTTCTGTGATTATTTTCAACGTTCATTCTTTTTCGTTCTTTATGTTTGTTATCCTTTAACTGGTTTTCTTGTGAATTTTTATTTTCTATGGCATCCGAGTTTCTTCGCCAGATTTGCTGATTTGTCAACATTTTGAAATTGAGTTTACATTTAAATTACCATGTCTAGTAATAAGTGTCTTCTTATGAACTTTACGTCTTATTTTCTTTAATTCAGTGAATCGATTCTTGCATATTTCCATTTATAAGTTACTCCTTTTATTTTGTGTATCGTTGTTTTTTTTTTTTTTTTTTTAAACCCAAAGAAATCTCATAACGTACATATAAAAAAAAAATTCGTATTAGATGTACTGATTTATTGCTAGATTCTAATCTACAATACTATATTTAAATAATTTTACTATTCATATAACTGTTTATTTATTTATTTTATTCTGTCATTCTATATCTATTCATAATATATCTATTCAGAATCAATTTCGAGTTAATTATAGTAAATATGATATGCTACATTAAAAAACCCATTTTAAAAAATATTACAATCCTATTCTGTAAAAGCTATAAACACGAATGTAAAAAAAAAATTATCTCTTAAAGCTATACTCCAGCTATATCTGGCCACTAGACGCTAGCCATAGTGTCTACGTTTTTCTTAATGTTGGTGTTTATGTATTTTTTTAGAAGTCTTCTTCCAACATAGCTTGCACCTGTTATCAATATTATTATGATGACAATCATCATAGCGGTTGGTACGTGCAATACGTCATGAATTGAAAATGTTTGCACTACCGGACTTGTGGCTGCTGCTGCTGCGTTTTGGGCCAGAATTACCTCTTTCGATTACGGTTTTCCCATTTTAGTTGGTTCAGCTTTTCTATTAGCTGTTTCTTTAAGCTTTTTTTGTTTTTGTTATTGAAATTGTTCTATAGTGCTCTGCTATCTGTTGGCGGAGCTTAATTGCTATACCGCCCCTTTTCTTCTTTTATGTGTTTGGTTGATGTGTTTTCTTTTCTGATTTACTCGTTGGCTTGAGCTTTTCCTTGTACTGTGTTATTGATATTAGCTTTGGTCCGGCATCGGGGACTTTCTGCAATGCTTCTTTTCTAGATGGTGGGCGTGTATTTATTTTCTATTATAAGGCTTGGTAATTGCTTCTATTGTCTTTCTTCAAATGTAGTTTCAATAATCTTCTCTTTTGTTTGTTTTATGCAATCTTCTTCTGTTGGTATTTGGCATTCTTTTTCTGTTGCCCTTTCTTGGTGCATATTAGACGCCTTGGTTCCGTCTTCTTACGTACGGTGAAGTCAAAAATTCTGCACTGATGGTTCGTTTCGCAGGGTCGCCATGTAATAATTTTATAGGTTTTTACGCAAGCATCTTCCCATGTTTTGTAGATGTCATGACTTGTATCAAGAAAAGGCAGAAGACTGCCGAACTTACTTTTGATGGCAGAATATGCCTCTCTTGTTATATTATTTAAGGCAGAATATGCCAATGTAATTTGTGTGGCAGAGTATGCCGCTTTATAATATTTTAGGCAGAGTATGCCGCTTTATAATGTATGGCAGAGTATGCCGCTGTTATATCTGTACAAAGGCAGAGTATGCCGCTATAATGGAGGGATGGCAGAGTATGCCGATCTTGAATTTTGCTAAGGCAGAGTATGCCGCTGTAATAGCATGATGGCAGAGTATGCCGATGTTGAATTTTGAGAAATAAAAAGACACCTTTCGATAGTCAGTTTAAGTCTAATTTTTATTGAACAGTAACAGCTTATTTATATAAAAATGATTACAAAGGAATCAACATTTCTTTACAATTCTAAAGGGGGGATTATTGCAGAATTCCAATATACAAAATTAATAATCAGAAATTGTAGTGTCAGCATTTCTGATCACACAATTTCTGAATGAGTCAAAATGTATCGATATGTATGTAAAGCAATGACCTCAGGTGAGAATATTTTATTTATCAAGAAATATGCTTGTATAGCGGAATTTGCTTGCGTTGCAAATTCTTCTTGATGTCGTGTAAACTTTGTTTGTTGTGATTAATTTTTGGTTTGAGTTTTTGTTTATTATTATTGACCGTGGTCATGGCTTTACATCCTTACCCTTAAAAGAAAAAAAAAAATTGTTTGTATATGAAAAAAATTTTTTTTTTTTGTTACATAATCTTATGCATATTATTATCTCCATGATATATTATTCTATTATTTTTATATAATTATTCTACAAAATTTAACCATTTTATTAGTTTACTTAGTCTTGAGTCTGAGCCGGTTTCTTTTATTTTGTTTTTGTTTTTTGTTTATATCTGGTATGCCTCTATGAACTTTGTTGATTCGTATTGTAACGTTAGAATGTATGTAAATATATATTCTCAGAGGTAATAGTGTGTTAACTGAGATCTTTTCGCAACTACTGTCATGTAATAAATGTTAAGGTTTTTCCATATATATTTTTGTGTGTGTCCATTATCACTAGAGGTTCTTTTGTGTATTTTTTGTATTTGTTTTTCGCACAGTTATCACACTTGTTTATGTACTTCTTTACCATTTTGTTAAGTTTTCCATGTGCTTTTATTGCAGCGTTTAATTCCAGCGTGTCCACCATGCATACTGTCATGGTATTCTCTTATTTAATCTCTGGATCCTTGGTCCTTATTGGGGGTTCATATAGTATTATCTTCAGTGGTGTTGCCTTACCACAATTATCATTCTGCTGCAGCTTATTGAATTTCTTCTAGAATTCATTTATATCAATATAGCATCATCTTTTGCGAGTGCTAATTCTTTAATATTATTCTCGTTCATCTTTTGTATCAGCTTCTCCATGATGTAACTAGAGTTAAATGCAGGATTATCGCTGTACTGAACGGTTACCCCTTTCTTATATAATGCAGGCAAACTTTTATCTATCGCATTCTCTTCTGCGTACGCTGTATCAAATTGTATTTTCTTAATATTTCTTATGTAGGAGATGGATGTGTATTCCCATATATAGAATTGGCCTGATTCTATATTGTCTCAATTTTCCATTCCGTTTTGCTGCTTTTTCTTCATATTTCGTGTGATAACGTTTATTTCTTTTGGTATCGTTTCTCAGAGTCCATTTTTATTCTTGACAGGGCATCTGTATGTGTATCTATTTTCCCTGTGTGTACACAATATCAAGATTATAATTCATGTGGATGTGATTAGACCTCATCATTATTGAAATATTCTCGTTGCAAATGATTGCTCAATCTGAATTGTAACACTAATCGCCTCTATCGATGCCTTTGGTTAAGCTGACATAATGTTCGGCTTACTTAGTCATCTTTCAAATATGTTTAGTTCTGTGATTATTTTCAACGTTCATTCTTTTTCGTTCTTTATGTTTGTTATCCTTTAACTGGTTTTCTTGTGAATTTTTATTTTCTATGGCATCCGAGTTTCTTCGCCAGAGACGTGGCGTATTAGTTTGCTGATTTGTCAACATTTTGAAATTGAGTTTACATTTAAATTACCATGTCTAGTAATAAGTGTCTTCTTATGAACTTTACGTCTTATTTTCTTTAATTCAGTGAATCGATTCTTGCATATTTCCATTTATAAGTTACTCCTTTTATTTTGTGTATCGTTGTTTTTTTTTTTTTTTTTTTTTAAACCCAAAGAAATCTCATAACGTACATATAAAAAAAAAATTCGTATTAGATGTACTGATTTATTGCTAGATTCTAATCTACAATACTATATTTAAATAATTTTACTATTCATATAACTGTTTATTTATTTATTTTATTCTGTCATTCTATATCTATTCATAATATATCTATTCAGAATCAATTTCGAGTTAATTATAGTAAATATGATATGCTACATTAAAAAACCCATTTTAAAAAATATTACAATCCTATTCTGTAAAAGCTATAAACACGAATGTAAAAAAAAAAATTATCTCTTAAAGCTATACTCCAGCTATATCTGGCCACTAGACGCTAGCCATAGTGTCTACGTTTTTCTTAATGTTGGTGTTTATGTATTTTTTTAGAAGTCTTCTTCCAACATAGCTTGCACCTGTTATCAATATTATTATGATGACAATCATCATAGCGGTTGGTACGTGCAATACGTCATGAATTGAAAATGTTTGCACTACCGGACTTGTGGCTGCTGCTGCTGCGTTTTGGGCCAGAATTACCTCTTTCGATTACGGTTTTCCCATTTTAGTTGGTTCAGCTTTTCTATTAGCTGTTTCTTTAAGCTTTTTTTGTTTTTGTTATTGAAATTGTTCTATAGTGCTCTGCTATCTGTTGGCGGAGCTTAATTGCTATACCGCCCCTTTTCTTCTTTTATGTGTTTGGTTGATGTGTTTTCTTTTCTGATTTACTCGTTGGCTTGAGCTTTTCCTTGTACTGTGTTATTGATATTAGCTTTGGTCCGGCATCGGGGACTTTCTGCAATGCTTCTTTTCTAGATGGTGGGCGTGTATTTATTTTCTATTATAAGGCTTGGTAATTGCTTCTATTGTCTTTCTTCAAATGTAGTTTCAATAATCTTCTCTTTTGTTTGTTTTATGCAATCTTCTTCTGTTGGTATTTGGCATTCTTTTTCTGTTGCCCTTTCTTGGTGCATATTAGACGCCTTGGTTCCGTCTTCTTACGTACGGTGAAGTCAAAAATTCTGCACTGATGGTTCGTTTCGCAGGGTCGCCATGTAATAATTTTATAGGTTTTTACGCAAGCATCTTCCCATGTTTTGTAGATGTCATGACTTGTATCAAGAAAAGGCAGAAGACTGCCGAACTTACTTTTGATGGCAGAATATGCCTCTCTTGTTATATTATTTAAGGCAGAATATGCCAATGTAATTTGTGTGGCAGAGTATGCCGCTTTATAATATTTTAGGCAGAGTATGCCGCTTTATAATGTATGGCAGAGTATGCCGCTGTTATATCTGTACAAAGGCAGAGTATGCCGCTATAATGGAGGGATGGCAGAGTATGCCGATCTTGAATTTTGCTAAGGCAGAGTATGCCGCTGTAATAGCATGATGGCAGAGTATGCCGATGTTGAATTTTGAGAAATAAAAAGACACCTTTCGATAGTCAGTTTAAGTCTAATTTTTATTGAACAGTAACAGCTTATTTATATAAAAATGATTACAAAGGAATCAACATTTCTTTACAATTCTAAAGGGGGGATTATTGCAGAATTGCAATATACAAAATTAATAATCAGAAATTGTAGTGTCAGCATTTCTGATCACACAATTTCTGAATGAGTCAAAATGTATCGATATGTATGTAAAGCAATGACCTCAGGTGAGAATATTTTATTTATCAAGAAATATGCTTGTATAGCGGAATTTGCTTGCGTTGCAAATTCTTCTTGATGTCGTGTAAACTTTGTTTGTTTTGATTAATTTTTGGTTTGAGTTTTTGTTTATTATTATTGACCGTGGTCATGGCTTTACAGTATGTATTCCCTTAATATTATACGCTGATTATCCTTTTAAATGTACTGTATGGTGTATATCTTTTCATAATATTCATACATAGAAACTATGTTAACTAAATTCACCTGCTTTATACATCAATTCATCAAAATGGCGACTTATCTTGGTTTCCGTGTGATGGCTTCCTTCGAGTACACGCGGCCTTCTATTCTCCATGAAACTCGAGTCCGATAGGCTGGGGCTCCTTCAAATCTCCGTTTTGCTCGTAAGCCTTTTCCTTTATGTTACTTTATATCGGTGTAACGGGATCTCACTCTTGACTTCTTTTTCGTATCCTGTTGTACTGGTATGGACCGTCCCTTTAACCAAAAATTAGAGTTATGCTACTGTACAATTTTACGAAACATTATCTTACTGGTTATTCCATTTTAACACTCGCAACAGGCTTCCTTTATGTTGATTTTAATTATTTTATTTCTTGGATATCATGATACGTCTGAGGAATTCTTACTACAATTTTCCCTCGCCTCTTCTTATCGCAAACTTTTGGCAGAATTTCCTCTTCGCACCCTTTTTTTTACACTTTATATTTTTCTTCTAATTTTTCTTACTTCATTCTTTTAATAATAACAAACGTTTCTTCCGTTTACACTTCTCTTATGAGCTCGTATAGCTCGCACCTCTTTGCATCAAATCACCAAAAAGATATGTCTGCCGGAACTTCTCCAACACTCCACCGCCTGTTTCGGACTCCGTTTCGGCCTCCATCACGTGGCATAATAAAAAATGGTACTGCCTTAAGCCATTCACACACTGCTAGTCAACCACTAACTTACTAGCGGAATACACATGCCTGGTACTTACTTTCTACCTTACACTAAACTTTCTTACTAAATCACACATTTAGTTTAGCATACAGATCGTGGTGACCCTAATTTTATAACTAATAATTATTCGCAACCTTACTGCTCATTTGAGTGAAATTCTTACATACTTTTTTTCGTTATCTCAGTCTAATTTTAACACAATTCGAAAAACCTACTACTTCAACAATCCTTCACTCTATTCCTCCCCGCCATCTGAGATATTGGGTTAACAATCTAGTTGACGTATTTGCTTAACAGCACTTAATTCAATTGCTAAGTATTTTGACAATTCACAGCATTTTCTTTAGTTTTCTTCTAGTATCGTTTACAAATGGTTTAAATAGATTATAGCTGTGTTTCTCTATACCGATTCGAATGAAGCAATATGTGGAAACCCGACTTGGATACGTGCTATTAAAGAACTGTGATAAGTGGAAATTTTCAAAAGATGACAAAGTGAAATCTTGAGCGGTTTCTTCCTCCATGCAAGGGAAGTCTAATAGATCTTTATTATTCTTTTACCTCGCGTTTATGATTTCATTTATCTTATTTATATTATCGTTACTATTTTTTTTTTATTCATTTGCATGCGCCTAAGTGGACATGCAAATCTTCTGAAGTGTTTATATGACAACTTCTCTGATTTTCCTGCTTGTGTGGGCCTTGCTGGACGCCTTTGTTCACATTCTGGTTTTTATTTTACATTCTTTTATTTACTGTAATTCTTTTATTATATTAATATTTTATTCATCCGACATTCTTATCTTTTAGGAAAACTGTGTTGTGCTAACATTACGATGGAACCTGTGATGGCACCGTCCGTTACATTCTGTTCTGTCCTCGCAAACGAATGAAGTTGTGGTAAAAGGTGTAGATATAAATATTTTGGTTTGCAGAGCCGTCCACCGGGTCAACTAATGTCACTGTATTAATTTTTTATTGTTTAAAAATATTTAATTTATTTGTCAAAATTCTATTTAATTGTTTGAATACACTTATTTGGTTGTTTTACCACAAATCAATTTAATTATTTAATTTCCTGAAAGCACTTGTTTTTACTCAAATCAATTTAATTATCTAGATTACTGAGCGCACTTGCTTTTTGCTTAAATCAATTTATTAACTTCAGTTATTACGGTTGCTTAAAAATGACCTTATAGTCTAAGCAAATTACAATTGTCAAATCATCTTTTCTACACTGCTTACACCCATAATTTCGATGGTGCAGAAAAATTACACTCAGTGTACACTACACCGCATTTTGTCAAGCAAACGAATGGCTTGGTGTAATTCAATCTAGTGTACACCTTACAAACGAACGGTGTGGTGTAGTTGAGTGTAGTTCCGGACTACACCAAGCATGCAAACGAATGGACTTATTCACTTTTAACCAACGTGACAGTTCCCTCTTACAAACTGGTAGTTATTAGGCGCTTTCGGCATGCACATTCTCACTGAGACAAGTGAGATATTCTCAGTTGGCTTACTGAGACTGCACTTTCGGGGAACTGTCCGAGTTCCATATTGAGCTACTAATTTCGAACGCAACCACTGAGCAACTGAGACAAGTGAAACTGAATTTTCTTGTCTCAGTTGACTCAGTTTCGTTATTTTGTGATTTTAATTACAAATAAAAGTTTAGTGAGCTGTTTGAATAAACTAACAACACTTTCCTCAATTTATTGCTATCCAATTCTGTGTTCAAAATTATTTAAATGTCAAAATTGGCAAATCAGCTGATTGGTTTGAACTGAGACAACTGAGACGATTGCTCAAAGCCCCTATCATATCAGCCTAAATTTGATCTGAATAATTTGATCAGCTTCGTTTTAACGCTAGCTAAGTCAACGATTCACTTGTACTACATGAGAGCTGGTACTGGTAATCATAACACTAATACAACAGTACACAACGGAGCACTAAAGCGTCATTTCGTTGCCAGGATAAAGAAGCGGTTGCGCTTCGAGTACCTGGCGGCGGATGAAGAAACATTTAACTGCACGTGGCAACAAATTGCATCCGTGCGGGACGGAGTGCTCATTCTTCACTGGTGATAATAGGCCGTAGCATTTGTGGCAACTTTTCCACGGAGCCTCTCTTTGCTTTGAAATTGCCACAAACGCTACGGGAAGGGTAAGCATCACGTCAGAGGTCGTGAACTGAGTTGACAATGGGGTCATCTTGCAAACGTGGAAGCAACTGCAGACTGGCCTCGCGGGACCCTATCGGTTACGTGCTAAATTTTTCGTACGTTCGACATTTTACCCCTTTATCCTCATTCGGTTTCGGTTCGAGTACCTCAAAATTTCAAATTACTCCTCAAAATTTCGGTTCTCCATCGATCGGTTCAACTTTGTATTGTAGCTAGCTAGGAATCCATATGTTTTTACTTTTTAACTTTTGATAAAAGAAGTTTTGGAACTGCCACTTTCCGTTTGGGCTAAGACTCTTTTTAAAAAAGTATATAACTGTGATATTGTTAACAATTTTGTATTATTATTTTTCGCACCTTTTGCTCCTTTCTGTTTCTTTTTTGTGCATTTGCTATTGCTAACTATATTGTATCTTTTTCAGGCTCTTTTTCTAAATTTTATAATTTTATAACGTTTTGACAATTAAAGCTCATATATATACATAAAAAAAAAATTATTATTATTGTCACAGAGAGCGAACGTGTCAATTTTAGCTCCGACAAAATAAAACGGTAAAAGGTGTGTAATAATAGTGAAAAAGCGCAGCAAATAGGAAACAGTGAGTGAGTGTGCTTTTCAACAAGACATTTCGTGAACAATTAATTTAGAAAAACCTATAAAAAAGAATAAAAAATTTGTGAAATCAAAAATATTTCGTGACATTTGGAACATTTAATTTAATTTCGGTGGTTGCCATGACAACGTGGCAACAGTGAAAAAATTTTTAGTCTAAATTAAAACGTGATTACTTTGATAATCAAGAAATTTTTGGCACAAGTAAGAAAAATAAAAAATTAGTTAATCGCAAAACAAAAAATTTTACACTGCCGGGCTCACAATGAGCTCGAGCAGCAGTGACTCTTGTTATGGAAGTATGTGAAGGCGACTTGACCAGGACGTTAAGTCCAAACTGCCAGCATGAGCTGACAGATCGCCTGATGACAACGATAGCACAGGGCGGCATGCTAGCACCTCGGCTAAGGGTGGCGGAGAGTGTGGGGGAGTTCCCGAAAATACCTGCCGCTGTCATCATCCATAATCAAAAAAATTTCATGCCTGCATACAAAAGAGCCGACACACACTCGGTCCTGAAGGGACCCTTACGTCACTTACCTACTTACTGTGGAAGGCACCGATGTTCTGCCTTCATGGCCTTGCCCCATCCTCCCTATGACTCTGCTCGGCACTATCTGCAAAGTCCCTTTGGCTGACCTGTGGAAGGAATTAGAGCGGACCTATGCGACCTTCATGCGAGAGGGCTCCAGGAAATTGGAAGGAGAAAAATTTAAATACCGTTAGGCCAGCATTACGTTATAAACTTGCCTTTATTAACACAAACTAGAATCCTACCCAGTTCTCTAATCTAGGATATCACTTTTAAACGTAATATCATCATCGGTACATCATAACAATTTGCAGAGTTGATGGTTGAAGATAATTACTTGCTGGCTTTACGCACGTTTGAATCCTAATACTATATTAATGGGTGAATTTAGTAGTTACAACTTCCTGAAAGATCAGGAGACCTATGTGCATAACAGAAAATTTTATTTCTTTCAGGACTACCAAGCAAAGTCTGACTAAATGTTACTAAGATATTTTTGTTATGAAAAGTTGCTACTATCTATTGAAATGAATTTTATACACTTTCTGTTGCCTTACTCTTGAGTTCGAACAGAATAGTAACCTAGAGTTCCTCGTAGCAGAATTGTATTCTACGACCTTACCCTTTGCGTATATGTACTTACGTATACTTATGCAATATGAACTTTGCTTATACTATGCCTGCTTACTTTACTGTACTTTACTTACACTAATATAAATACTTTAAGATACTTCGTTATTCAAAAAGCCTAACGCCTGTCTAAAGTATGTCGTTTTAGTTGTACCAACTAGTCTATATTTAAGTAATTGATTCAAACAACTTAAATTTCAACTTCATATTCTGAACCGTAACTTCACGAAACGCTTTAACGTATAATTACCTTATTAAGGTCACTTAAATTTAAAATTCATGTGTTGTGCCATAATTTCATCAACTAGACTCAATGTAATTAATTAAATACAACTCTTTTCTCAGGCGCTTTCCTCACTCTTATGTGTTTAATCGTCTTCTAGTTTTCTTTTTTTGCTTATTTAAGAAAGCGCAAAATATATATATGCATGGAAGACCAATAAAATGATAAAATGAAAAAGGGCAACTTACGTTTTTATTGCTGGGCAATCCATCGCAGAGGCCTCCGTGATGCTCCGCCTTGCTGCTGCTATTACATAAAACTTTAAACTTAATAAAGTAATTAGGTTGAATCATGTGACGTAGTTACACTAAGCTACTCTACGGCTACTACACGGCTTCCCTGAGTGTGTAATATACTATGCTTATTATAATCATAATTGAATAGCTATCTGGACAAATGACAACGACACCTCGTCATGATGATTCCGATATACTAATAATATTATCGTCAGTGGACGATTTTACCGTGTTGTAAAGAGGAATTTCCGGTATTAAAGTCTTCATAGAACAAAGTTGAACTTGATGATTTTGCTTGTGATCTCTTTTCTTTCTTTTCGATGGGACTAATATTCGTCACTGAACAACTTTCTGGTCTCCTTGTTCTCCCTGTTTTTCCTAAAGAAAATGGCAGCCTTTTCTTTGAGAGCATGCACAAATTTCCATAAGGGACTTCATGAGTCCTGGAGATGATTCAGTTATTATCCGATTTAATTCGCCTTATTATTTAATAGTTCCACTCTTATTTCCCATGCGTAACGCAAATTTTATCAGTTAGAAACTATTTACCTCTGACGAACTTCCCCAGCTTCTTATATTTAAAAATATACTCGATTAATTTTCGTATAAAAATATAAACTACGATTGGTTTTTCCGTTTAAGAATAAAATCTCAATCGTTTTCTCGTCTCTCTTTTCGAGGTTTTTCCTGACGTACGCCACACCAGATTCGAACTCCAACAGATCCCTTTTCTCACCTCACAAATGGGGCTCCGGAGGGAGAAACCAAGTTTTATGGGGTGCCGTTGGCGGATTAATCTTTGGTTAGTGAGGGTCTGGTTTTCTTCGTCGGATTGCGGCGAGAAATATTTGATTTTGCGGGATTTTCAATTTTAGCAACCTTACTTTCCTGCTAGCAAACTATGACAGACCGATATCGATGGTCTTCTTCTTCTTTCTGTCACTGAACATGACACCGAGCTTGAGGAAGCATTTCTCTCGGTCGGGGCGCGTTTTGGTTTCATGCTGTAGTCGACAACAAGCCGGGCATACACGCTTCAGTCCGTGGTGGCATATTGCTATATGCAATATGCTACGACCATAACAGGGCAGAGTGGTCTGCGCCACCCGTGGTTCAGACGACGCTGAAAAATGGTCGACTGAGCTAGCCGGTCTTACACATAGGCCTCATCACTGCGGGCGCTCAATGTGTGTCACGGCCCACGACCCTATGCTTTCCTCATCCTCAGACTCTACTTCCGATGACACGTCGAGGACACATCCTTGAAGTCTCGTCAGTCTTCGATCAGAATTCGACATCCTTCTCCGTGTGGGGAAGCCAAAGCTACATCGACAAGCTGGTAACCCAAAAAATCCAGCCGGTCGATGCCTCTCTGCCTTCCTTCACCGAGATGCTGAGGAAGCCCCGCGATCAGTAACCTAAAGAACTGATCGCTAAGCTTTCCCGGCGCAACCTCTCACCCTGATCTCAGACTGCGATTGTTCAAGGGTGTGTCTCCAAGGCGTCGTCGAAGTAGTGACATGTTGACAGCCGAATATGGGAATGGATTCCAACAGGTATATCACCCACCATTGACGGGGCAATAGGAGGGCTTCGTGATATCCTATAGTTTACCAGTTAAGCTGGCTGGATGCCTTCTTAGGGCTACCAGGAATAAACGACAATAAGTATCGAAGATGTTTTCATACTGATGATCACTGCTTGATGTCTTTAGCGTGATAGACACCTAACAGTTTTCCCCGCAGATCTTCAAGTTCGTATAGTGAGTTTCCTTTCTTGGCTCTAACCCGACATTTAACAAATTTTCGTCCCAGTTTAGCACTAGTCTGCTGTTGGAAATTGCTTTGGGCAAAAGTCCTTCTAAATACCTCCTGACCAACTTTGAACTCGACGGGTTTTGCCCTGAGATTGTAGGCTTTTGAACCCTGTTCGAATGCGTGTTGTAAATTTTCCTGCACTCTCGCACGGATCAATCTCATTTTATCTTCTGCGTCTACTCTCAGTGGCTCATTAAGAGTTCCAATGCTCCTCAAGATGGAATAGGAGCTGCCATGTTCTATCATTTGTTGACCGAAGAGTGTTCGATAGGGAGAGAAACCAGTAGCTTGATGGAAAGAGCTCCGGAGGGAACTAGCTATTTGGCTCAGTTTCTCATCCCATCTGGTGTGTTCCTTCTGGATATAGGCCCTAATCCCTGACAACAGAGACCGGTTTACTCGCTCTGAGGCGTTTGCTTGCGGCGAGTAAACTGCCGTTCGCATATGCTTTACCCCATACTTTTCCAGTAGTCTGGCGAACTGAGCCGAGCAAAACTGGACTCCATTGTCAGAGACTATGGTCTCCGGAACTCCGAACACGTGAAACACTTCAGTCTCAATGAATTGGCATACATTGAGCGTAGACGCTTTTCTCATAGGTTTGAGAAGTGGGAATTTAGAAAAGTGGTCAAGAACTATCAGAATGCAGACGTTTCCTTTAACTGACCGAGGATATGGACCTAAGAAATCGACGTACAGCTTTTGCCATGGTCGTTCTATCACAGACTGGACTTTCATCGGTGGTCGCAAAATAGTATTAGGAGCCTTCGTTTCTTTACACACGTCACAGGCGGCTACGTAATTTCTGACATCAACTGTCATTCGTGGCCAGTACAGATGTCTTCGCAGACGTTCTAGGGTTTTCCCTATTCCTCCGTGTGAAGCTAGCGGCGGATCATGCGCTCTCGAAATGACGTCGGTGACAAGCCCACGTGGAATCCAAAGCTTCCACGCTTCTTCCTCCTGGATCGGATCGCCTGTTCTCGGAACAGTCCGAATATAAACGAAGCCATCCCTGACGCAAAGATCTGGTAGTTTGCCAGAAGTCGTTTTAACCTTATGCCTCAGTTCTTCATATTCCAACGAATTGAAATATGGCGAACTAAGGTCAACTTCCGGGCCAGGATCTTCGTTTGTGTTCATGCTGTCACAATGAATGCGTGACAGCGCATCAGGGACTACGTTCAGGCTTCCTTTCCTGTGTTCAATAGTGAAGTCGAAGCCCTGAAGCTTCAAACTCCACCGAGCAAGTCTTCCGCTGAGGTCCTTTTGAGACATCAGCCATTTCAAGCTCGCGTGATCCGTCACTATCTTGAACGGCATAAGCTCTATGAAGGGCCGGAACTTCTGTACGCTCAAGACTGCAGCTAGGCATTCTTGCTCTGTGACGGTGTAATTTCGTTGAGCGGAGTTCAACTTTTTCGAGACGTAGGCTATTGGCTTCTCGTGGCCATCGTCATCTAGCTGAAACAACACTCCTCCAATACCTTGTTGGCTCGCATCGCACTGGATGACGAACGGTTTGGTGAAGTCTGGACTCACTAGCAACGGAGCAGAAGTAAGTTTTTGTTTGAGTAGATCAAGAGACGTCTGGGCTTCAGATGTCCATTTGAACTGACTCGGGTTTTTCAAAGTGTCTGTAATGGATGCAGTCAAATCAGCATAGTTCGGAATAAACCGTCTGTACCATCCTGCCATACCTAGTAGGCGTCGGGCTTGCCGAACAGTTTTAGGTGACGGATAGTCAACTATGGCTGATATTTTGTCAGGGTCAGTTCTCATACCTCCCCTTCCTACAATGAATCCCAGGTATTTAGTCTCCTTGATACAAAACTTGCTCTTCTCGACGTTTATAGTAAGGCCAGCTTTCCTCAAACAATCCGCTACCCTGGCTAGCAGCATGAGATGAGTGTCAAAGTCAGATGATAGAATTAATAAATCGTCTAAATAGACGAGAACGTTCTCACGAAGATCGAAAGGAATGACTTTATCCATGAGGCGGCACATCGTTTGGGGAGCGTTGCATAGGCCGAATGGCATCACTGTGTACTGATAGAGAGGATGACCAGGTACTGTGAAAGCGGTCTTCTCTCTGGAATCAGTGTCCAGTGGGATCTGCCAGAATGCATCTTTCAGGTCCAGGCTCGTTATGTAGTTTGCCGGAGGAAGTCGACTCAGAAGTGCGTCTATCTGCGGTAGCGGATAGGCGTCCTTCTTCGTAACCGAGTTGACCTTCCTGGCGTCAAAACAAAGCCGGACCTTTCCAGGCTTCCTTACCAGAACGACTGGAGAGCTCCAAGGACTCTGGCTCTCCTCTATCACACCCAGTGATAGCATTCGCTCTAATTCTGCATCCATCAAACTTTGCACTGCCGGGGAAATCGGATAAAAGCGCTGTTTTATCGGGGCGGCGTCATTCGTGTCAATCTTGTGAGTGACCAATGATGTTTTTCCCAGGCCTAAAGAGGCGAAAGAGGGGAAAAGCTGTTTTGTGCTCTCTAAGCGTTGGTGTTCTAAACTAGAAAGGATATGCCCATCGGTGTCAGAGGTAGCTATTCCACTTGGATTCACTTCTGCGACTATACCTAGGACATCCGGAGCTAACCCAAAGAGGCGCCAGAAGTCTATTCCCAGATATAGTGCCTGTGTGAGCCCAGGAACCACGTAAAAACGCACGTTTTGGGTCTTATCACGGAAAGTGACGTCCAAGTTCACATGACCATGAACAGTCGTCATGGCACCATTAGCTACTTGGACCTGTGTCCGATACTTCTTCCATTCAACCTCTGCTTCAGCAAGCTTCTCGAGAGCTCCCTGGCCTAGAATACTGACAGTGGCACCACTATCAAGTAATCCAGTCTCAGTTCGCCCGAGCAGCTTTACTTCTGCGTACGGTCGAATGTCGTCTGGCATCGACACGGAAATCTGTGCTAGTTTTTTCCTTTCCAGTTTCATTCGTCGACAGTATTCTCGCCAACGAACGGTTGATCTTTTCCTTTTCGGTCTCATATCCCGGTCGGGAAACATAATCTCAGCTAACTCTGCTACTGAGGAGAAAATTCGGTCTCTTGCTGCTCTGTATCTCTGCAGACGCGTATGATACGGCGTCAGCGGATGTAAAACTGGCTCACGCCCACTCGTCATATCAGAGCTTGGTGGCCGTTTTAAGATAGAAATGGCAGGAGGCCAAATCTCCTGCTCAGTAACCTTGTCAGCTACACGTGCTATAGGTGTCAACGGGACATCGAAGAGTAAAGACTCTTCTAATGAAGTGTCTAGCAATGTCACGGGCTCCCCAGAAGTGGAAATGGGAGCTTGAAGATCTGCAGAGAAATCCATCAAGTTCTCCGCCTCTTCCAGTGAAGTAATTGTACAATCCGGTGCTTTTCTGATATCACCAGAGTCACTGAATGATATCAGAGGACACGTTAGGGAGTTATCACGAGTGTCTACTAATGGAGCGGGCTTTCCTCCTTGTTCGTTACAGTTGCTGCTTGCGACGTTGACGCTGGTCGGGAAGAGGTGTTCGTATTCCCGACCCGTCTCTCGTTTTTCTGTCTGCAGTAGCGGCAATCAGGCTTGAAAACATTCTTGCGTCCGCATCCATAGCAGAACACAACTCGACTCGCTTGTCTACAATCTTGATAATAATGACCAGACTGATCACAATTCCAGCAGACAATAGCATTTTTGTTTGAAATACTCGATAGCTCGCCTAGGCCGTGGTCACTGCCTGTCGCTGCTGCCAGTTCAGGGTCCAAGTTCTGAAAATTGTCAACTGCGTGCACTCGTTGGTTCCGGTACGGATTCCAACTACCAGCTGTAGCAATGCGTGTCTGCGTAGCTTGGATACGAGTAACCAGCGATCTCAGCTGTCCTATAGTATAAGTGGGGTGCAAACATATTTTTTCCTGGATCTCAGGCAACAAATTGGATTTAACAATCTCTAGAAACTCTTGGTCTGGCATGGCGGTCTGTAGCTGGTCACGCAGCAATACTAAATGGTGGTGATACATAGCGAATATTTCGCCAGGTTTTTGCTTTCGAGACATCAGTTGTAATCGTATTTTTAAATCATCCTTGGGCACTCCCCATTCCATGGACAATCCCGTTTTGATGAATTCCCAAGTTGGGAAAGGGTTATTCCTCAATATTGACCAGTACCAATCTTTAGCTGGTCCTGTTAATAACGTAAGCATGTTCCTTACCAGCAGATCGAAATCTCCTTCCAGAGCGGAGTGCGTGAGCGCTTCGACTCTAAAAATGAATTCGTCTACCGGGAGCTCTGCGTTATTTCCATTGTACGTCAGGTTCCATCTACGGATGGGACTTCCGGATCGTCGCTGTCCTACATGTGCAGGAACACGAATAGGCGGTGTTGGTTGAGGTGGAGCGAGGTTTGGCATAGGCTGACCAAAGGCTGAAGGCGGTCTATGGAATGATTGTCTCCTTGTATTGGGAAAATCGTTCGACGTTCTTGGATTACCCATAGACGGGGGTGGACGTGAAAAATCTATTGGTGGCACCATGGCTGCTACTTGCTGACGGACACTATCTACTAACTCAGACCGTAATGTACTGAGGCTGTGTTCGAGACCTTCACGTACCAAGTCCTGCATTTGTAAGCGTAAGCCTGCCAACAGCGCATCCGTAGCAGCTGAGGTGTGGCCTTGGGCTGGTGGTAATGGACTGTCTTGCCGTGAGTTGGGATTAGTGAACGTCCGGGAATGCAAATTGAACATTCCTGGAGACAAAGAGCGTCTATTAGGTGGTGGTAGGTCGAAAGTAGGCAGATTGAAGCTCGGCACATCGTGGTTAGTAGACTTCACAGGCTTCACCTTCTTCGGTCTCTTTGGGATTGCACCTGTATATTCGATAAAGTCTTGTTGTGTAATATGGCACCGACAGTTAGGACAACTAGCATGTTCACCTATCCAATGCTGCAGGCATGCCTGGTGAAAAATGTGTTCACATTTGGTTATTACAGGCTTCCTTTCGACTGACCAGCTTGCATCACGACAGATGGAGCATGGTTCAGGTAGCATTGACATACCGTTTGTCGCAGGTGGTGGCGTTCTCACTGTACCCATAGTGAGTCAAAATTGAAAACGTTTTGCAAACCAAAGGTTCGAAGAAGAATATCAGAGAAATTAAAAAAAAGGTCAAAAATCGAGATCACAGGCTCAAACAGGATCGAAGCTAACGAGCTACTAAATTTGAAAGTTGGGATGAGATACTATGATCCAAGGAAATATCTTCCCAAGCGTCCGAAGAAATTTTTTTTTTTTTTTTTTTTTTTTTAAAAATAAATTTTGCAAAACAAGGACTCGAAGAGTTAATTTAAGCTTCTTAAATCGAGACAATATGAGGATTGAATCCCCAGAACAAAAACCGATGTCAGGAAGCGTCAATAACTTCGTCGACTAAATTCTCATAAATTCTGCAAACTACGAAGAATCCAAAAAAAATCGCAAAGACAGGTCAAACGTTTCAACAATTTTCAAAGATCAGACAATTTCTCCCTCACCTCCCGAAGCTAACTCCCACATAAGAGGTCAGGTCGCTCTCTCTCTTCCAAGGTCATAATACAGATATAAGCAAGTGACGTGAGTGTGTGCATTGAAAAAGTCGGAGCTCTTGCAGAATCTGGGAAGAGTAAAGTCGGAGGTATCAAAGACTGAGAATGCTGCCAGAGATTCTTCAGCCAGGCAGTTAGCAGTATGCCAACTCCTGATCACTGAAGATCTCCAGCATCAATCCCATCCTCCGAGAACTCGTTCTCTTCTCCTCACCGAATCGTCGTGTCCAGCTAGTTCGCTAGCCGGGCAGAGTCATGAGTCTGGTCAACTAATTAGCTGGAAGCCAAGAAGTTGTCTCGCAGATTCATAACTCTGTCCAGCCAGTTGGCCAACAGAGACATGTCCCCACAAGAGCTCAAACGAAAGATTTCGTGAGGCCACCTACCATTTCCATGGCAGAAGGCCAGCGGGAAAGATCATCCAAAAACATTTCAAAAAACTTTCAAAAAAAATTCAACAAACGTTACTTTACTTTAATCCAAAAATTCAAAATATCAAAGACTTCCAATAAAACTTTCAAAATATTACGTTACTTTACACAAAAAAAATTTTCAACAAAACCAATTAGACTCAGGTCCACCCATATCTTCTACTGGATGTGAGACCTGAGGTCAATCAACTGGCAGACACCAGATGATCATCTCTCTCAAAGTCTCAGTCCCCAGTAAAATTTATATTTAGACCACCGAAGTCTAACTGAGGTGGCCCCACGTTGGGCGCCATTTTGTTATGGAAGTATGTTGAAGGCGACTTGACCAGGACGTTAAGTCCAAACTGCCAGCATGAGCTGACAGATCGCCTGATGACAACGATAGCACAGGGCGGCATGCTAGCACCTCGGCTAAGGGTGGCGGAGAGTGTGGGGGAGTTCCCGAAAATACCTGCCGCTGTCATCATCCATAATCAAAAAAATTTCATGCCTGCATACAAAAGAGCCGACACACACTCGGTCCTGAAGGGACCCTTACGTCACTTACCTACTTACTGTGGAAGGCACCGATGTTCTGCCTTCATGGCCTTGCCCCATCCTCCCTATGACTCTGCTCGGCACTATCTGCAAAGTCCCTTTGGCTGACCTGTGGAAGGAATTAGAGCGGACCTATGCGACCTTCATGCGAGAGGGCTCCAGGAAATTGGAAGGAGAAAAATTTAAATACCGTTAGGCCAGCATTACGTTATAAACTTGCCTTTATTAACACAAACTAGAATCCTACCCAGTTCTCTAATCTAGGATATCACTTTTAAACGTAATATCATCATCGGTACATCATAACAATTTGCAGAGTTGATGGTTGAAGATAATTACTTGCTGGCTTTACGCACGTTTGAATCCTAATACTATATTAATGGGTGAATTTAGTAGTTACAACTTCCTGAAAGATCAGGAGACCTATGTGCATAACAGAAAATTTTATTTCTTTCAGGACTACCAAGCAAAGTCTGACTAAATGTTACTAAGATATTTTTGTTATGAAAAGTTGCTACTATCTATTGAAATGAATTTTATACACTTTCTGTTGCCTTACTCTTGAGTTCGAACAGAATAGTAACCTAGAGTTCCTCGTAGCAGAATTGTATTCTACGACCTTACCCTTTGCGTATATGTACTTACGTATACTTATGCAATATGAACTTTGCTTATACTATGCCTGCTTACTTTACTGTACTTTACTTACACTAATATAAATACTTTAAGATACTTCGTTATTCAAAAAGCCTAACGCCTGTCTAAAGTATGTCGTTTTAGTTGTACCAACTAGTCTATATTTAAGTAATTGATTCAAACAACTTAAATTTCAACTTCATATTCTGAACCGTAACTTCACGAAACGCTTTAACGTATAATTACCTTATTAAGGTCACTTAAATTTAAAATTCATGTGTTGTGCCATAATTTCATCAACTAGACTCAATGTAATTAATTAAATACAACTCTTTTCTCAGGCGCTTTCCTCACTCTTATGTGTTTAATCGTCTTCTAGTTTTCTTTTTTTGCTTATTTAAGAAAGCGCAAAATATATATATGCATGGAAGACCAATAAAATGATAAAATGAAAAAGGGCAACTTACGTTTTTATTGCTGGGCAATCCATCGCAGAGGCCTCCGTGATGCTCCGCCTTGCTGCTGCTATTACATAAAACTTTAAACTTAATAAAGTAATTAGGTTGAATCATGTGACGTAGTTACACTAAGCTACTCTACGGCTACTACACGGCTTCCCTGAGTGTGTAATATACTATGCTTATTATAATCATAATTGAATAGCTATCTGGACAAATGACAACGACACCTCGTCATGATGATTCCGATATACTAATAATATTATCGTCAGTGGACGATTTTACCGTGTTGTAAAGAGGAATTTCCGGTATTAAAGTCTTCATAGAACAAAGTTGAACTTGATGATTTTGCTTGTGATCTCTTTTCTTTCTTTTCGATGGGACTAATATTCGTCACTGAACAACTTTCTGGTCTCCTTGTTCTCCCTGTTTTTCCTAAAGAAAATGGCAGCCTTTTCTTTGAGAGCATGCACAAATTTCCATAAGGGACTTCATGAGTCCTGGAGATGATTCAGTTATTATCCGATTTAATTCGCCTTATTATTTAATAGTTCCACTCTTATTTCCCATGCGTAACGCAAATTTTATCAGTTAGAAACTATTTACCTCTGACGAACTTCCCCAGCTTCTTATATTTAAAAATATACTCGATTAATTTTCGTATAAAAATATAAACTACGATTGGTTTTTCCGTTTAAGAATAAAATCTCAATCGTTTTCTCGTCTCTCTTTTCGAGGTTTTTCCTGACGTACGCCACACCAGATTCGAACTCCAACAGATCCCTTTTCTCACCTCACAAATGGGGCTCCGGAGGGAGAAACCAAGTTTTATGGGGTGCCGTTGGCGGATTAATCTTTGGTTAGTGAGGGTCTGGTTTTCTTCGTCGGATTGCGGCGAGAAATATTTGATTTTGCGGGATTTTCAATTTTAGCAACCTTACTTTCCTGCTAGCAAACTATGACAGACCGATATCGATGGTCTTCTTCTTCTTTCTGTCACTGAACATGACACCGAGCTTGAGGAAGCATTTCTCTCGGTCGGGGCGCGTTTTGGTTTCATGCTGTAGTCGACAACAAGCCGGGCATACACGCTTCAGTCCGTGGTGGCATATTGCTATATGCAATATGCTACGACCATAACACTCTCGGGGGAAAGATGTTCCCCCCAAATTAAATGGTAGAAGGAAAAAGGGCAGCGCCTCTTCTTCTTCCAAAGGAAATTTCCAGGGGCCCAAAGAAAAGGCCAGTAAAGGCTCATGTGAAGAGGACAGTCAGAGCCCAATTGAAGAGGCCAAACCGCAGTCGCCAACTCCGTCAGAGAAGACTGTAACTAGGGCATCAGACACTGCTCAAGAAGATACTGGGGCAACGAGCAATACAGCAGCAGTTCACACGGTTGCGGCAGTATCAAACGTTGCTCAAGCAGATCCTACGATCCCAACGCCAAGACTTCGGCAAAAACTGACTGAAGTTGTCATAATAGCTTCAAGCTCAGCACCGAAGCCTAGTGGTGTTGTAATGCGGCCACCGCTGTCTTCAATGAAGCGAAATGCCCCAAAGAAGCAGCCAGTACCTGCATCAGATGTAGCAGTAGCAGCAGAAGTGACAACATCATCACTACGACCCAACTCACTAGTTGCAGGGATTTCATACGCCCAGGTAAGTGGTGGTTCAAAGAGTCATCCAGCCTTAGAAATTGTAGGTAAAGGCATCACTCCTCGTCCAGCCCCATTGGACGCAGGTAAGCCTCGGCCTAAGACCGGTGCGGGTCTTCAGGCTTTTTTCGACGGGAGGTGGCAAGATGAGAGCTACGGTATGCAGCTCGAGCACATCAATAGATGTCCTCAGAGCGCATACCTGAAAGCGATCTTCCAGGTCATCGCTCGTGAGGAGCTATTCTCCATGGGAGTAATAGCTGGGGGAATGGTTGAGGTGTACACCACGACCCTCGAGAGTGCTACCAAGGTTATGCTTGCGGGCATCGACGTGGATGGTAGACACCTTGTGCCATTCCCACTCAGGGAAAAGCCCACGAAGGTTGTGTTTTCACGGGTCCCTATGCGAGCCAGTCATGAAGACCTCCTAAATTTCTTAGGGAGATTTGGGAAGGTTCATGGCAGTGTTCGCGCCATTCCAATTAAAATTGGGGACGAGGATCTTGGGCGGGGTATTTTCGGTACCAGCCGGGAAGCGTCCATCACTCTAAATAAGGGGTGCACGCTTCCAAGAGGCTTCTACTTGAACATATCCGGCACAAGACACTGGATTGATGTCAGCACCGAAGCGAAATGCCATGCTTGCCATTTGGTAGGGCATTTTATTGCTGACTGCCCCAAGAGAAGCGAGAAGAAGGCTGAACCGAGGGTTCCCTCGAAGGAAACCACTACTACAGTAGTGGCTCTGGAGAAGGAATTTTCAGCCAGCAGTCAACCTGCTATTTTGGAGCAGCCAGTGGCTAAAGTGCCTGAAAGTGCCCAACACGTGAAAGCATGGCTACTTCTGACGAGGAGTCGATTAGCCATGTAGGCAGAAAAAGGAGGACGATGAGGAACACGAGGGTGGACCGGGTGATGCTGCCTCCTCCAGAGCCAGCAAAGCCAGTCGCTTCAAAACGGCCCCACTCGGAGGAGGACGATAGTGGTGCTCGCGGTTCGAAGGTTGTTGTGAGAGACACGGAAGTGTCTCTCGAGCAGCTTTCGGACTGCGATATGACCGGTTTTGATGAGACTGGCCTCTCGAGCTTCAGTGGGTACGAGTCGTGTGGTAGCACCTTTTCGACTGGTAGCCAATTTGAAGTCTCGAAGGGTATGGAAACCCTTCCGAGGGAGAAGATCTCCAAGATTCTTGCCCGGCTCCTGTACAAGAAGAATTCAGATAAAATCTGGAGTATTCTTGTGGAGGAGCTGGGGAGGCCGGAGTTGTTACTTCCTCAACTTCTACTCCTACAAGAGGAGTGCAAGCAGAACGGGAAGTATAACGATACATCTCGGCTAGGTCGACTCCATAGGAGGGTGGAGGAGCTGATTCAGGAGCATTGCTTGGCCGATTCTCCTCGTCAGTAGATGTCGCACATTCATCGTTTGAGCTTTTCATCTCTTTGAATGTGCAAGAAAGCTTCTATCAACACCGGGGGTTTAAGTGCTCATACAAGACTACACAGTACTATCGAACATGTCAAAATGTTCGATATAGACATTACACTTCTGCAGGAGACGAATTTTACACAAGACACGTCTACACACCTTGAGCGCTATGCTTATCTACACACTGGCTATGCAATGTTTGCCACACCTGCGCCTCGCCGAGGCTCAGGGGTGGCAATCATTGTATCCAACAAATTCACACTATCGTCTCCTGTCTATACAGATATCTTCCCAGGCTTCCTTCTTCCTTGTCGTTCAAGACAAACATATCAAGGTAGTAAACGTGTACCTTCCTCATGACCAGGACATTACAAGACAAGTTCTTGATAGTGTTCAAATCCTGTCTGGTGAATTTTAGTGGCGAAACTATCCTCGGAGGTGATTTCAACTACACGCTAAATCCCTCAATGGATCGGCATTCCGGAGTTGAGTTCAACTCTGTCAATGCTACTCGGTTGAGGAATTTTGTCCGTGTTTTCAGACTCGTGGATGTCTATCGTTGGATGCATCCTACGACTAGATCATACACGAGGGTCTCGCGAAATATCCATGGAAGTCTCGCAGGCTCCAGAATCGATAGACTTTACGTCTCACCTGGAATACTAGAACATTTCGTTGGTGTCACTCATGAAGTGTGTTCCGTTAGCGATCACCTTCTTGTAGTGGCAACCAGCACTCTAGTTGAAAGAAGAACTGCATACTGGATATTTAACAACTATTTGTTGAATTCCGAGCAGTTCATCAATGAATTCACTGAATTCTGGCACGATTGGCAAGAGAGGAAAGGTGACTTTCCTCTTCTTAGTCAATGGTGGGATGTTAGAAAGCTCCAAATTCGATCTTTTATCGAAATGAATTTCAATCGAAGTGGGTATCATGCTTCTAGCTTGTCGGCTGAAGTATCTCGGGTGGCAGCTCTTCTCCCAACTCAGCCGGAGCTGATTCTTTATTTTAACAGAATAAAGGAACGCTTGACAACACAAACTTACAAGCACAGCTTGGAGTTTGTGCTGTGCAGCCAATCACGCTGGCTGACGGAAGGCGATTCTCCAACCGAGTACTTCTTTCAGGCAACTAGACGACGTACTGCTTCTTGTGAAGTCGAATCGATAATTGATGAATCTGGACAAGTCCTCAACGGACAAAAGCTATCAGAATTTATTCGAGACTATTACAGTAGTCACTACTCTGAATCGACGTCGACAACATCCTCGACCACTTATGAATTTCTTGAGAATATTCCCACTTTCTCTGAAGACAGCAAGGAGCTCCTGGATACAGTAATCACGTTGGAGGATATGATCGCTGCGACAAAGGATCTAAGGCGACACACTTCACCTGGTTATGACGGCTTGACTCCAGAATTATTCCTACGTTTCAGGGATTTATTAATTCCTGACCTTTTGGAAGTCTTCAATTCGGCGGTTGAAACACATTCAGATTTTCCTTCTAGTTGGAGGAGGTCTGTTATGCGATTGATTCCAAAGAAAGGAGATTTGCAGAGGATGGGGAACTGGAGGCCAGTAACCCTATGCAATGTTGACTACAAAATCGTCTGCAAAGCATTAGGGGCGATACTCCGCTCAGTGATTGCTTCGGTAATACACCCGGAACAGTCCTATTGTGTTCCTGGTCGTAGTATCTACGACAACATCGCGGTAGCCAAACATTTGTTTGCCTACCATGAACAGACAGGTACACAAATGGCCACGATTTCTCTTGACCAGAAAAAGGCTTTTGATAGCGTCTCGCATGAGTATCTCCTGACTGTTCTCGAGGCATTTGGGTTCCCGCCCAGGTGGCTCGATATCATCGGGAAACTGTATAGAAATTCAGCGATTTTGATTAAGCATCAAGGACAAGTGCTGGCTCCTATCTCGTTTCATCGAGGTATCAGACAGGGCTGTCCATTGTCAGGTATGCTTTATGATCTTTCGTTGGAGCCGCTACTGGTGAATCTTCGTCGAATGCTCGGACAATATTCAGTGCATCTACCATATACCAATGTGAGGCCTCTTATGTTGGCATATGCGGATGACCTTCTATTTTCGTGACAAGAGATGAAGCTTTTCCGGTCGCTCGTGTTGTTTTCGAACAGTACGAACGTATAGCGGGCGCTAAAATCAACCTTAGCAAGAGTCAAGGCTTGTGGTGTGGAGGGTGGAGAGATCGTATAGATACTCCACTGAACATCCAATGGACTCATACTTGCCTGAAGTATTTAGGTGTGTATATCGGACGCGAGAGTAAATCAAATAATAGCCGCATCGCTCTTGAGAAACTCTCTAGACCTGTTAACTCATGGCGTAGTCGACTGTTTCCTTTATCCGTAATGGGAAGGTCAGTCGTGATAAACTATTTGATTACCTCGTCCATCGTTCATCTGCTAAAGTCTGAGACGTTTGATGAAGGCTTCGTAGGTCTTCTTCAAGCAAAAGCGATAGACGCCTTTTGGTGCGGAAGACGATGGGTTGCTGAAAGCACGCTCTGTCTGCCAGTCAAGATAGGTGGATTAGGTCTCACTAACTTGGTTGTGAAATCAAGGTGTCTCCAAGTGCGTGCATTCCAACGAGTGTTTTGCGAGAGAGACACCTTGATTTCTCAACTGTGGGTGAATGTACTGGGAGGGATCGGCATAGGGGAGTATTACTACCTGCTCTCTGTTCGACCACCCTATCCTCATGACTGGCCGCAGGATCTAATCTCAACGATTCAGACCTGGGGCAGAATCAGGCCAGCATTTCAGTGGAATGCTCTACGGTACACGCAATTCGCGTCGATTCCAATCAGGTTTAATCCTGAATTAATAGATTCAGTGTTCAGTAATGCTCAAGGTTTTGAAGCTGACACGCATACACTGACAGTTCTCGGAGATATTATTGATATCTCTGGAAACTGTCGCATAAACACGAACACTCCACAACTACACGACCTGGCGACTTCTGCGCGGGAGAGATTTCGCCAACTTGGGACCAGTGACCCTGGCACTAAGTTGGAAGATGCTTTCGTTCTGGACAGACCGCCTCACACACCTTTCAGCACACTTACAACACGTGTGCTCCGTGACGTGCTTATGTCAATAAGACCTCCGGAGTATACAGGATACAACAGATGGCGAACACACCTGGGGGTGAATATGGGCGTGATGGGAGGGATAACTTGCAGAGTAGTCTACAGTTATCCTTCTACAAAGATGCTGATGTAGCATTCAAATTGCTGCATCACAGTCTTATACATCCTAATCAGTTGTCACATATCGACCGGCGGGTTCAGAGGATCTGCACAGTTTGTTCTGGTGAAGGCACCTTGTTTCACAGGTTCTTCACTTGTCCAGCTTTGCAGAGTCTGATGCAACTGGTGCGCGATATGTGTCAGTTGATCCACCCGAATTTCAGCATTACTAGGACATCGTTTCTATGGGGACCAAAGGTTTGTAGTCGGGTGAACTGTTTGATTGGCTTTGTGTTGACACTGGCCAAATCTACAATTCACTTGTACTACATGAGAGCCGGAGATGGGAATCAGAACACTGACCCACAACACCACGCACAAGCACTTAAGCGCCACTTCGTTGACAGATTGAAGAGACGTTTACGTCTTGAATATCTGGCAACGAACGCAGACACATTCAACTGCACATGGCAACCACTATCGTCGGTGCAGGACGGAGCTCTTGTCTTTCGCTGGTGATAGCAGGCCACAGCATTTGCAACACTAGTCCACGGGGCTTCTCCCCGCTTAGGAATCGTTGCACGTGCTGTGGGAAGGACAAGTACTCTGTTAGTGATGCTAAGCTGGAGGGATGATGAGGGCAGTTTGTAGAGGTCTATGATACTACAGGCTGCCCTCGCGGGACTCTATCATAACGGTATCGGGTAAATTTTTTCATTCGTTCGGCTATTTAGTTCTTAATTCGGTTTCGGTTTCGGTGCTAAATTTCAAAATTTTATGTTGAAAATTCGTTCGTTTAGGTAATTATTTTTATTAGTTTATTTTGAAAATTTGGAACTTCTTGGAACTGCCACTTACCCAATCGTCAAAATTGGGACAAGTAATAAATTTTTTGTTTTTCATCTTTTAGGCATTTTTCAAAATTTTTTGTATCCGTTATATACAGTCTCTTTTGAGAATTTAATGTTTTATCTTTTTCTTCTCGTTTAATTGTTAGTGCCTAGTTTGTTTTCGTTGTCCCTTTTGACCCTTTTGTGTTATTATTAGATTAGTTAGTGTCTGATTTTTTTTACACATTGTAGAGCCTTCTGCCACGTATTTTTAAGAAATTTTTAAAAGAGCCAGAGAGCCAACAAATAAAGATCGTATTTAAATAAAAAAAAATTATTATTATTATTATTTGTCGCAGTAACCGGACGTGTCAAATTGAGCTCCGATAAAGGATCGCGAAAACCGGAATAATAAGGACCAAAAGAACTAGAAGTGTGTTACCGGCGGTAGCGTGCAATAATCACAATCGTCCGAAGTGAATTATCTATAAAAATATATCAAAAATTTGTGAAAAAAAGTGTTCAAAATAAAAATTCTAGTGACATTTCTGAAAATAATTTAATTTGGTGGTTGCCATGGCAACATAAAATTTTTAAATTTTGACTATAGTATCAAAACCTTTGGAGCAAGCAATAAATAAATTTTAGAGTTGAAAATAAAAGAAAAAAATTTAAAAAATATATATCTAAAAATATAAAGTGTAAACTGCTCTGCCGTACTCAAAATGATCACCCCAAATCAAATGGTAGGAGGAAGAAGAGCACGAATGCTTCTTCTTCCTCCAAAACAAATCAAGGGCCCAAAGAAAAGGCCTCTAAGGGCCCAACTGAAAAGGCCAGCAGCAGCAAAGAAGTGCAGCCGTCTTCTTTGGAGAAGAATATTGCGGGAACAGCCCTAGCTGTCCAAGAAGAGGGTGGAGCATTAGTTCCAAAGCGCATAGATTATGCTGCATCTTTAGCTAATTTTCCATCGACGTCTTCGAGGCCAGGACAACATCCTACGTTGAAGGAAGTTGTCAACACGGCTTCAGCGTCAGCGCCAAAGCGTGGATGGTAGACACCTTGTGCCATTCCCACTCAGGGAAAAGCCCACGAAGGTTGTGTTTTCACGGGTCCCAATGCGAGCCAGTCATGAAGACCTCCTAAATTTCTTAAGGAGATTTGGGAAGGTTCATGGCAGTGTTCGCGCCATTCCAATTAAAATTGGGACGAGGGTCTTGGGCGGGGTATTTTCGGTACCAGCCGTGAAGCGTCCATCACTCTAAATAAGGGGTGCACGCTTCCAAGAGGCTTTTACTTCAACATATCCGGCTCGAGGCACTGGATAGACGTGAGCACCGAAGCAAAATGCCATGCTTGCCATTTGGTAGGGCATTTTATTGCTGACTGCCCCAAGAGAAGCGGAAAGAGGGCTGAACAGAAGGCTCCCTTGAAGGAAACCGCTGCTACAGTAGTGGCTCCGGAGAAGGAACTTTCTGCCAGCACTCAACCTGCTATCTTGGAGCAGCCAGTGGATAAGGTGCCTGAAGTTGCCCCTGAGGCAAAAACTATTACGGCTATAAACGGTGCCACGTCGGCACGCGAAAGCATGGTTACTTCTGACGAGGAGTCGACTAGCTATGTAGTTAAAAAAAAAGAGGACGAGGAGGAAGAAAGTTGACCGGGTGATGCTGCCTCCTTCAGAGCCAGCAAAGGCAATCGCTTCAAAATGGCCCCACTCGGAGGAGGACGATAGTGGTGCTCGCGGTTCGAAGGTTGTTGTGAGAGACACGGAAGTGTCTCTCGAGCAGCTTTCGGACTGCGATATGACCGGTTTTGATGAGACTGGCCTCTCGCGCTTCAGTGGCTACGAGTCGTGTGGTAGCACCTTTTCGACTGGTAGCCAATTTGAAGTCTCGAAGGGCATGGAAACCCTTCCTAGGGAGAAGATCTCCAAGATTTTTGCCCGGCTCCTGTACAAGAAGAATTCAGATAAAATCTGGAGTATTCTTGTGGAGGAGCTGGGGAGGCCGGAGTTGTTACTTCCTAACTTCTACTCCTACAAGAGGAGTGCAAGCAGAAGGGGAAGTACAACGATGCATCTCGGCTAGGTCGACTCCATAGGAGGGTGGAGGAGCTGATTCAGGAGCATTGTTTGGCCGATTCTCCTCGTCAGTAGATGTCGCACATTCAGCGTTTGAGCTTTTTATCTCTTTGATTGTGCAATATAGCTTCTATCAACACCGGGGGTTTAAGTGCACATACAAGGTTACACAGCACTATCGAACATGTCAAAATGTTCGCTATAGACATCGCGCTTCTACAGGAGACGAATTTAACACAAGACACATATACACAACTTGAGCGTTATGCTTATTTACACACTGGCTATGCAATGTTTGCCACACCTGCGCATCGCCGAGGCTCAGGGGGTGGCAATCATTGTATCCAACAAATTCACACTATCGTCTCCTGTCTATACAGATATCTTCCCAGGCTTCGCTTCTTCCTTGGACTTTGTCGTTCAAGACAAACATATCAGGGTAGTAAACGTGTACCTTCCTCATGACCAGGACATTACAAGACAAGTTCTTGATAGCGTTCAATCCTATCTGGTGAATTTTAGTGGCGAAACTATCCTTGGAGGTGATTTCAACTGCACGCTAAATCCCTCAATGGATCGGCATTCCGGAGTTGCAATTAGATCACATTTGTAGGGTTTGCGCTAAGTACAGCGAAGAACCACTTTGTGAACTAAAAGGGTGTAAAATAGTAGGCTCGATTTTTTTTTGAGATAGGAAATTTAAAAATAATGAAAATCAGTCTGTTGTCAGATTTTAAGGTGAAAACATTGTTCTGTGTTATATAAATATTTTATAACGTTGAAATTCTCACAAGAAAGGGAAGGTGATATTCATCTCGAAATAAAACTATCAACCTAAAGTCACAAGAGTTTTGCTTAACCTGGTGTATTTGGAAAGGGAGACTTATGTCATACCCGCTCAAATAGCGGTCCTATTACCCCCTCCTTTTTAGGTGTTTCTTTTTTAGCGCAGTCCGGCTGATGCCGTATTAATATAACACCACTGTCATAACTCGTGAACGTGGAAGAATATTTCTATAGAAGAATACAGGAACACCTCATCGCATCGACTTTATACATGAACCGATTCAACAGACCGCTCGTATCACGGAGTATCAGCTAAAACTCATCGGGCTGGCTCAATCAGACTCCACCGTTTAATTAATCGATCCGCCTTGGTCAGCTTGACATAGGATCAACTGGTCATTTGCGTTGGTTTCAAATTACATCTATTTTCCAACAGCTTCGAAAGTTGTCCAACAAAGCTAATAACGACACTACCTTGACTGAGGTTGTATTGGTGGGGTACCAAGGAGTGCCAACAACATTTGTGACTGGATCGAGCGGAACATATTTTCTTTGTCATATAAATTCCTTACTTAATTTTCAGGCGTTGTTACGTGCACAACCAGCACTAGCGACACTCATACTGGGGACACGCCAAGGACGTTCTTGTTTGTCACTGGAAGCCTTACTGACAGTTGAAGCAGGTTAACGACTTATAGCTATCTGCTGCAGTCGTCCAGCGATTATTCGCATTATTATATTGTTGGCCCCCCTGGGTCCACAACTCCTTCAGGCCGAATACAACTAAAATTGGTGGCATACCACCAAAAGTTCAACTCTGTCAATGCTACTCGGTTGAGGAATTTTGTCCTTGTTTTCAGACTCGTGGATGTCTATCGTTGGATGCATCCTACGACTAGATCATACACGAGGGTCTCGCGAAATATCCATGGAAGTCTCGCAGGCTCCAGAATCGATAGACTTTACGTCTCACCTGGAATACTAGAACATTTCGTTGGTGTCACTCATGAAGTGTGTTCCGTTAGCGATCACCTTCTTGTAGTGGCAACCAGC
Organism: Dioctria rufipes; assembly: GCA_963924295.1. Lineage (NCBI taxonomy): Eukaryota > Metazoa > Arthropoda > Insecta > Diptera > Asilidae > Dioctria > Dioctria rufipes. The sequence continues at coordinate 127,883,340 of OZ002740.1, forward strand.
ACTCTAGTTGAAAGAAGAACTGCATACTGGATATTTAACAACTATTTGTTGAATTCCGAGCAGTTCATCAATGAATTCACTGAATTCTGGCACGATTGGCAAGAGAGGAAAGGTGACTTTCCTCTTCTTAGTCAATGGTGGGATGTTAGAAAGCTCCAAATTCGATCTTTTATCGAAATGAATTTCAATCGAAGTGGGTATCATGCTTCTAGCTTGTCGGCTGAAGTATCTCGGGTGGCAGCTCTTCTCCCAACTCAGCCGGAGCTGATTCTTTATTTTAACAGAATAAAGGAACGCTTGACAACACAAACTTATAAGCACAGCTTGGAGTTTGTGCTGCGCAGCCAATCACGCTGGCTGACGGAAGGCGATTCTCCAACCGAGTACTTCTTTCAGGCAACTAGACGACGTACTGCTTCTTGTGAAGTCGAATCGATAATTGATGAATCTGGACAAGTCCTCAACGGACAAAAGCTATCAGAATTTATTCGAGACTATTACAGTAGTCTCTACTCTGAATCGACGTCGACAACATCCTCGACCACTCATGAATTTCTTGAGAATATTCCCACTTTCTCTGAAGACAGCAAGGAGCTCCTGGATACAGTAATCACGTTGGAGGATATGATCGCTGCGACAAAGGATCTAAGGCGACACACTTCACCTGGTTATGACGGCTTGACTCCAGAATTATTCCTACGTTTCAGGGATTTATTAATTCCTGACCTTTTGGAAGTCTTCAATTCGGCGGTTGAAACACATTCAGATTTTCCTTCTAGTTGGAGGAGGTCTGTTATGCGATTGATTCCAAAGAAAGGAGATTTGCAGAGGATGGGGAACTGGAGGCCAGTAACCCTATGCAATGTTGACTACAAAATCGTCTGCAAAGCATTAGGGGCGATACTCCGCTCAGTGATTGCTTCGGTAATACACCCGGAACAGTCCTATTGTGTTCCTGGTCGTAGTATCTACGACAACATCGCGGTAGCCAAACATTTGTTTGCCTACCATGAACAGACAGGTACACAAATGGCCACGATTTCTCTTGACCAGAAAAAGGCTTTTGATAGCGTCTCGCATGAGTATCTCCTGACTGTTCTCGAGGCATTTGGGTTCCCGCCCAGGTGGCTCGATATCATCGGGAAACTGTATAGAAATTCAGCGATTTTGATTAAGCATCAAGGACAAGTACTGGCTCCTATCTCGTTTCATCGAGGTATCAGACAGGGCTGTCCATTGTCAGGTATGCTTTATGATCTTTCGTTGGAGCCGCTACTGGTGAATCTTCGTCGAATGCTCGGACAATATTCAGTGCATCTACCATATACCAATGTGAGGCCTCTTATGTTGGCATATGCGGATGACCTTCTATTTTCGTGACAAGAGATGAAGCTTTTCCGGTCGCTCGTGTTGTTTTCGAACAGTACGAACGTATAGCGGGCGCTAAAATCAACCTTAGCAAGAGTCAAGGCTTGTGGTGTGGAGGGTGGAGAGATCGTATAGATACTCCACTGAACATCCAATGGACTCATACTTGCCTGAAGTATTTAGGTGTGTATATCGGACGCGAGAGTAAATCAAATAATAGCCGCATCGCTCTTGAGAAACTCTCTAGACCTGTTAACTCATGGCGTAGTCGACTGTTTCCTTTATCCGTAATGAGAAGGTCAGTCGTGATAAACTATTTGATTACCTCGTCCATCGTTCATCTGCTAAAGTCTGAGACGTTTGATGAAGGCTTCGTAGGTCTTCTTCAAGCAAAAGCGATAGACGCCTTTTGGTGCGGAAGACGATGGGTTGCTGAAAGCACGCTCTGTCTGCCAGTCAAGATAGGTGGATTAGGTCTCACTAACTTGGTTGTGAAATCAAGGTGTCTCCAAGTGCGTGCATTCCAACGAGTGTTTTGCGAGAGAGACACCTTGATTTCTCAACTGTGGGTGAATGTACTGGGAGGGATCGGCATAGGGGAGTATTACTACCTGCTCTCTGTTCGACCACCCTATCCTCATGACTGGCCGCAGGATCTAATCTCAACGATTCAGACCTGGGGCAGAATCAGGCCAGCATTTCAGTGGAATGCTCTACGGTACACGCAATTCGCGTCGATTCCAATCATGTTTAATCCTGAATTAATAGATTCAGTGTTCAGTAATGCTCAAGGTTTTGAAGCTGACACGCATACACTGACAGTTCTCTCCTTCAGGCCGAATACAACTAAAATTGGTGGCATACCACCAAAAGTTCAACTCTGTCAATGCTACTCGGTTGAGGAATTTTGTCCTTGTTTTCAGACTCGTGGATGTCTATCGTTGGATGCATCCTACGACTAGATCATACACGAGGGTCTCGCGAAATATCCATGGAAGTCTCGCAGGCTCCAGAATCGATAGACTTTACGTCTCACCTGGAATACTAGAACATTTCGTTGGTGTCACTCATGAAGTGTGTTCCGTTAGCGATCACCTTCTTGTAGTGGCAACCAGCACTCTAGTTGAAAGAAGAACTGCATACTGGATATTTAACAACTATTTGTTGAATTCCGAGCAGTTCATCAATGAATTCACTGAATTCTGGCACGATTGGCAAGAGAGGAAAGGTGACTTTCCTCTTCTTAGTCAATGGTGGGATGTTAGAAAGCTCCAAATTCGATCTTTTATCGAAATGAATTTCAATCGAAGTGGGTATCATGCTTCTAGCTTGTCGGCTGAAGTATCTCGGGTGGCAGCTCTTCTCCCAACTCAGCCGGAGCTGATTCTTTATTTTAACAGAATAAAGGAACGCTTGACAACACAAACTTATAAGCACAGCTTGGAGTTTGTGCTGCGCAGCCAATCACGCTGGCTGACGGAAGGCGATTCTCCAACCGAGTACTTCTTTCAGGCAACTAGACGACGTACTGCTTCTTGTGAAGTCGAATCGATAATTGATGAATCTGGACAAGTCCTCAACGGACAAAAGCTATCAGAATTTATTCGAGACTATTACAGTAGTCTCTACTCTGAATCGACGTCGACAACATCCTCGACCACTCATGAATTTCTTGAGAATATTCCCACTTTCTCTGAAGACAGCAAGGAGCTCCTGGATACAGTAATCACGTTGGAGGATATGATCGCTGCGACAAAGGATCTAAGGCGACACACTTCACCTGGTTATGACGGCTTGACTCCAGAATTATTCCTACGTTTCAGGGATTTATTAATTCCTGACCTTTTGGAAGTCTTCAATTCGGCGGTTGAAACACATTCAGATTTTCCTTCTAGTTGGAGGAGGTCTGTTATGCGATTGATTCCAAAGAAAGGAGATTTGCAGAGGATGGGGAACTGGAGGCCAGTAACCCTATGCAATGTTGACTACAAAATCGTCTGCAAAGCATTAGGGGCGATACTCCGCTCAGTGATTGCTTCGGTAATACACCCGGAACAGTCCTATTGTGTTCCTGGTCGTAGTATCTACGACAACATCGCGGTAGCCAAACATTTGTTTGCCTACCATGAACAGACAGGTACACAAATGGCCACGATTTCTCTTGACCAGAAAAAGGCTTTTGATAGCGTCTCGCATGAGTATCTCCTGACTGTTCTCGAGGCATTTGGGTTCCCGCCCAGGTGGCTCGATATCATCGGGAAACTGTATAGAAATTCAGCGATTTTGATTAAGCATCAAGGACAAGTACTGGCTCCTATCTCGTTTCATCGAGGTATCAGACAGGGCTGTCCATTGTCAGGTATGCTTTATGATCTTTCGTTGGAGCCGCTACTGGTGAATCTTCGTCGAATGCTCGGACAATATTCAGTGCATCTACCATATACCAATGTGAGGCCTCTTATGTTGGCATATGCGGATGACCTTCTATTTTCGTGACAAGAGATGAAGCTTTTCCGGTCGCTCGTGTTGTTTTCGAACAGTACGAACGTATAGCGGGCGCTAAAATCAACCTTAGCAAGAGTCAAGGCTTGTGGTGTGGAGGGTGGAGAGATCGTATAGATACTCCACTGAACATCCAATGGACTCATACTTGCCTGAAGTATTTAGGTGTGTATATCGGACGCGAGAGTAAATCAAATAATAGCCGCATCGCTCTTGAGAAACTCTCTAGACCTGTTAACTCATGGCGTAGTCGACTGTTTCCTTTATCCGTAATGAGAAGGTCAGTCGTGATAAACTATTTGATTACCTCGTCCATCGTTCATCTGCTAAAGTCTGAGACGTTTGATGAAGGCTTCGTAGGTCTTCTTCAAGCAAAAGCGATAGACGCCTTTTGGTGCGGAAGACGATGGGTTGCTGAAAGCACGCTCTGTCTGCCAGTCAAGATAGGTGGATTAGGTCTCACTAACTTGGTTGTGAAATCAAGGTGTCTCCAAGTGCGTGCATTCCAACGAGTGTTTTGCGAGAGAGACACCTTGATTTCTCAACTGTGGGTGAATGTACTGGGAGGGATCGGCATAGGGGAGTATTACTACCTGCTCTCTGTTCGACCACCCTATCCTCATGACTGGCCGCAGGATCTAATCTCAACGATTCAGACCTGGGGCAGAATCAGGCCAGCATTTCAGTGGAATGCTCTACGGTACACGCAATTCGCGTCGATTCCAATCATGTTTAATCCTGAATTAATAGATTCAGTGTTCAGTAATGCTCAAGGTTTTGAAGCTGACACGCATACACTGACAGTTCTCGGAGATATTATTGATATCTCTGGAAACTGTCGCATAAACACGAACACTCCACAACTACACGACCTGGCGACTTCTGCGCGGGAGAGATTTCGCCAACTTGGGACCAGTGACCCTGGCACTAAGTTGGAAGATGCTTTCGTTCTGGACAGACCGCCTCACACACCTTTCAGCACACTTACAACACGTGTGCTCCGTGACGTGCTTATGTCAATAAGACCTCCGGAGTATACAGGATACAACAGATGGCGAACACACCTGGGGGTGAATATGGGCGTGATGGGAGGGATAACTTGCAGAGTAGTCTACAGTTATCCTTCTACAAAGATGCTGATGTAGCATTCAAATTGCTGCATCACAGTCTTATACATCCTAATCAGTTGTCACATATCGACCGGCGGGTTCAGAGGATCTGCACAGTTTGTTCTGGTGAAGGCACCAACTGGTGCGCGATATGTGTCAGTTGATCCACCCGAATTTCAGCATTACTAGGACATCGTTTCTATGGGGACCAAAGGTTTGTAGTCGGGTGAACTGTTTGATTGGCTTTGTGTTGACACTGGCCAAATCTACAATTCACTTGTACTACATGAGAGCCGGAGATGGGAATCAGAACACTGACCCACAACACCACGCACAAGCACTTAAGCGCCACTTCGTTGACAGATTGAAGAGACGTTTACGTCTTGAATATCTGGCAACGAACGCAGACACATTCAACTGCACATGGCAACCACTATCGTCGGTGCAGGACGGAGCTCTTGTCTTTCGCTGGTGATAGCAGGCCACAGCATTTGCAACACTAGTCCACGGGGCTTCTCCCCGCTTAGGAATCGTTGCACGTGCTGTGGGAAGGACAAGTACTCTGTTAGTGATGCTAAGCTGGAGGGATGATGAGGGCAGTTTGTAGAGGTCTATGATACTACAGGCTGCCCTCGCGGGACTCTATCATAACGGTATCGGGTAAATTTTTTCATTCGTTCGGCTATTTAGTTCTTAATTCGGTTTCGGTTTCGGTGCTAAATTTCAAAATTTTATGTTGAAAATTCGTTCGTTTAGGTAATTATTTTTATTAGTTTATTTTGAAAATTTGGAACTTCTTGGAACTGCCACTTACCCAATCGTCAAAATTGGGACAAGTAATAAATTTTTTGTTTTTCATCTTTTAGGCATTTTTCAAAATTTTTTGTATCCGTTATATACAGTCTCTTTTGAGAATTTAATGTTTTATCTTTTTCTTCTCGTTTAATTGTTAGTGCCTAGTTTGTTTTCGTTGTCCCTTTTGACCCTTTTGTGTTATTATTAGATTAGTTAGTGTCTGATTTTTTTTACACATTGTAGAGCCTTCTGCCACGTATTTTTAAGAAATTTTTAAAAGAGCCAGAGAGCCAACAAATAAAGATCGTATTTAAATAAAAAAAAAATTATTATTATTATTATTTGTCGCAGTAACCGGACGTGTCAAATTGAGCTCCGATAAAGGATCGCGAAAACCGGAATAATAAGGACCAAAAGAACTAGAAGTGTGTTACCGGCGGTAGCGTGCAATAATCACAATCGTCCGAAGTGAATTATCTATAAAAATATATAAAAAATTTGTGAAAAAAAGTGTTCAAAATAAAAATTCTAGTGACATTTCTGAAAATAATTTAATTTGGTGGTTGCCATGGCAACATAAAATTTTTAAATTTTGACTATAGTATCAAAACCTTTGGAGCAAGCAATAAATAAATTTTAGAGTTGAAAATAAAAGAAAAAAATTTAAAAAATATATATCTAAAAATATAAAGTGTAAACTGCTCTGCCGTACTCAAAATGATCACCCCAAATCAAATGGTAGGAGGAAGAAGAGCACGAATGCTTCTTCTTCCTCCAAAACAAATCAAGGGCCCAAAGAAAAGGCCTCTAAGGGCCCAACTGAAAAGGCCAGCAGCAGCAAAGAAGTGCAGCCGTCTTCTTTGGAGAAGAATATTGCGGGAACAGCCCTAGCTGTCCAAGAAGAGGGTGGAGCATTAGTTCCAAAGCGCATAGATTATGCTGCATCATCTGTGGCTGCATCTTTAGCTAATTTTCCATCGACGTCTTCGAGGCCAGGACAACATCCTACGTTGAAGGAAGTTGTCAACACGGCTTCAGCGTCAGCGCCAAAGCGTGGATGGTAGACACCTTGTGCCATTCCCACTCAGGGAAAAGCCCACGAAGGTTGTGTTTTCACGGGTCCCAATGCGAGCCAGTCATGAAGACCTCCTAAATTTCTTAAGGAGATTTGGGAAGGTTCATGGCAGTGTTCGCGCCATTCCAATTAAAATTGGGACGAGGGTCTTGGGCGGGGTATTTTCGGTACCAGCCGTGAAGCGTCCATCACTCTAAATAAGGGGTGCACGCTTCCAAGAGGCTTTTACTTCAACATATCCGGCTCGAGGCACTGGATAGACGTGAGCACCGAAGCAAAATGCCATGCTTGCCATTTGGTAGGGCATTTTATTGCTGACTGCCCCAAGAGAAGCGGAAAGAGGGCTGAACAGAAGGCTCCCTTGAAGGAAACCGCTGCTACAGTAGTGGCTCCGGAGAAGGAACTTTCTGCCAGCACTCAACCTGCTATCTTGGAGCAGCCAGTGGATAAGGTGCCTGAAGTTGCCCCTGAGGCAAAAACTATTACGGCTATAAACGGTGCCACGTCGGCACGCGAAAGCATGGTTACTTCTGACGAGGAGTCGACTAGCTATGTAGTTAAAAAAAAAGAGGACGAGGAGGAAGAAAGTTGACCGGGTGATGCTGCCTCCTTCAGAGCCAGCAAAGGCAATCGCTTCAAAATGGCCCCACTCGGAGGAGGACGATAGTGGTGCTCGCGGTTCGAAGGTTGTTGTGAGAGACACGGAAGTGTCTCTCGAGCAGCTTTCGGACTGCGATATGACCGGTTTTGATGAGACTGGCCTCTCGCGCTTCAGTGGCTACGAGTCGTGTGGTAGCACCTTTTCGACTGGTAGCCAATTTGAAGTCTCGAAGGGCATGGAAACCCTTCCTAGGGAGAAGATCTCCAAGATTTTTGCCCGGCTCCTGTACAAGAAGAATTCAGATAAAATCTGGAGTATTCTTGTGGAGGAGCTGGGGAGGCCGGAGTTGTTACTTCCTAACTTCTACTCCTACAAGAGGAGTGCAAGCAGAAGGGGAAGTACAACGATGCATCTCGGCTAGGTCGACTCCATAGGAGGGTGGAGGAGCTGATTCAGGAGCATTGTTTGGCCGATTCTCCTCGTCAGTAGATGTCGCACATTCAGCGTTTGAGCTTTTTATCTCTTTGATTGTGCAATATAGCTTCTATCAACACCGGGGGTTTAAGTGCACATACAAGGTTACACAGCACTATCGAACATGTCAAAATGTTCGCTATAGACATCGCGCTTCTACAGGAGACGAATTTAACACAAGACACATATACACAACTTGAGCGTTATGCTTATTTACACACTGGCTATGCAATGTTTGCCACACCTGCGCATCGCCGAGGCTCAGGGGGTGGCAATCATTGTATCCAACAAATTCACACTATCGTCTCCTGTCTATACAGATATCTTCCCAGGCTTCGCTTCTTCCTTGGACTTTGTCGTTCAAGACAAACATATCAGGGTAGTAAACGTGTACCTTCCTCATGACCAGGACATTACAAGACAAGTTCTTGATAGCGTTCAATCCTATCTGGTGAATTTTAGTGGCGAAACTATCCTTGGAGGTGATTTCAACTGCACGCTAAATCCCTCAATGGATCGGCATTCCGGAGTTGCAATTAGATCACATTTGTAGGGTTTGCGCTAAGTACAGCGAAGAACCACTTTGTGAACTAAAAGGGTGTAAAATAGTAGGCTCGATTTTTTTTGAGATAGGAAATTTAAAAATAATGAAAATCAGTCTGTTGTCAGATTTTAAGGTGAAAACATTGTTGTTGAAATCGTAGAATATTATTTATTAAGCTGACCATGTACATACTGAATTACTTCAGGTCAATGTACGTATAAAACAAGAAATAAAAACAATTGTACATAATTGCTACATATGTAAAACTGCATTGCTTAGGAATGCGGTGACCCAATAATACTTACATTGCAATAATTCACAAAATTGTATTGCAATCCAATAAAAAAAACATTCTTTACTAGGTTCACTGCCTTACGAGCGATTTTTGCAAGAAAATTAATGTCAATTCAGCAGTGTAAGCATTTTGTACTTTATGCATTGACTTAGAGTTAGCTTTTGTATATATATAGAGTAAGATTGAGGAAATAAATTAATATTCAGTTGTATAGTAAAAGACATTCGCGTATTCATTTAACAAGTTCCATTACAATCTTTGCACATCCTGTACTAGTGATTCCGCCCTACGTATCATCTTAGTGTAGCGGTACATTGCACCGTTTACACCTTCTACAAGAAGTCAAGGTTTATGTGCCTTGGTCTTACAGTTCAATTTGCATTGGTCAAGGTTTATGTGCTTTGACACTGCAAGGCAGAATAAAGGAATTCTGCACATTTTGGTGACCCCGACGTGATTAACATTCACGTACTTTTCAAAAGTGTTTTATATTCGCTCACTCAAGTACAAAGTAAACCAAGATGAGCCTAAAAGAACTCACTGCTCGTCAAAAGACAACGGGAGACGAAATTAAGCGGATAGCGGAGAACTACGGAAAGGATTCGGAATACCGCAAGACATTGGAGTATCTAACCAAGCGTATTACGTCCCTTAACCAACTATGGGATGACTTTGAAAGGGTGGACACCGAGATACGCACTAAGCATGGCTCTGAACTATCTCACGCATACTTCATGAATGAGTATTACGAAGGAATTCGAAGTGGCTACGAGAAAATCAAAAGCGAGATGGTCACTAGAATGCAGCGGCTGCAGGAAGAAGAAGAAGCAAGATCTTCAGAAATAGCACAAGTCACAGAGCCGCAAGCCCAATCCACTCAGAAGGAGAATGATAAAACACAACCAAAGCCAGTAAAGCAAGTCACAGAGACGAAAGCCCAATCCACTCAGAAGGAGAATGATAAAACACAATCAAAACCAGTAAAGCAAGTCACAGAAACTGTTATTGGAATGATGCCCCAACAACTGGTGTTAATGCAAGGTTTAAAGAGGATGCTGACCAATTTGGAAGCGCGTGAGCCTCTTCGCTCCGAGCGATTTTACATGATTAAAATAAAGGCCATCGAAGACCACTGGCAGCAAATTCAAAATTTACACAATCAAAGTTTGAATCATTGGAATAACAAAGATGACGTGAACAATATGGAAGGCTATTTTGATCTGGAAGAACAAACACACGACATGCTCATACAACTGCATGAATGCTTAAGTCGCTGTCAATCAGATATAGAAGCTGATAGAAATGGATCACCATTAAGAACAGAACACAGCGCAAGACCAATGATGAAACTTCCAAAGGTAGAATTACCCAAATTTGATGGCGATTATTTAAAGTGGAAGCAATTCTGCGACTTATTTACTGAGCTGGTTTACAGTCAACCCATTGCCGCATGTCAAAAAATGTGGTATTTAAAGGGTAGCCTAACTGGAGAAGCTGAGAAACTGGTCAGACATTTAAGTATCTCCGAAGCAAATTATCTCTCAGCCTGGAAGGTAATCAAGGACCGTTATGAAAATACAAGATTACTGGTCACTGCACTTCTCAACAAGTTACTTTCGCAACCAGCAGCAACAACTGAGAGTGCCTTCGCAATAAGACCAATCCATGACACTACACAAGAGTGCCTTCTCGCCCTACGTATCATCTTAGTGTAGCGGTACATTGCACCGTTTACACCTTCTACAAGAAGTCAAGGTTTATGTGCCTTGGTCTTACAGTTCAATTTGCATTGGTCAAGGTTTATGTGCTTTGACACTGCAAGGCAGAATAAAGGAATTCTGCACATTTTGGTGACCCCGACGTGGAGAACCTAGATGTCAATACAAGTCATTGGGATGCTCTTGTATTACACATTTTGATAAAGAAGTTGGATAAGACCACACACACACTGTGGGAACAATCACTAACTCAGCCTAGATCACTTTCAACAATAACAGAGTTTCTAGACTTTTTAGAAACACGGTTTCAGTCTCTGGAGGCCCTCGGCGAAGCAACTAAGATGGAAAACAGAAGGCAGCACACGCAGAGAGCATTAACCACAACAGTTAAGACAAACTGTCCATCATGCAACAATGACACCGATCATCAACTCTTCGCGTGTCAAAAATTCCTTCAATTATCGCCATCCAAACGAATTGCACTAGTAAAAAGAATTAATTCTTGTCTCAACTGCTTGAAGAAAGGTCACATGATGGCCAACTGTCCATCCAGAGGGTGTACTAAATGTGGAAAAAGACATAATACACTGCTTCATATAAGTCAACTGCCGACGAGTAGTACACTGTCAAAAAATAACAATATTGCAGCAACTACGGCCCAATCATCAAGAAAGAGCTTAGTACCATCAGGCAATGGGACTGAACGATCGAACTCACTTACCGCAAAGGCCACGGCTAATATTAGGAATTATATCCTACTAAGCACGGTTATCGTAAGGGTGAGCAACAACTCTGGTCAAAGCATCGAGTGTCGAGCCATATTAGATTCCGGATCTCAAATAAATCTGATAACAGAAAGACTAGTTAAAAGACTTGGACTTTCGGGAACCTTCGACAGACTCAACATAGAAGGTATTGGCTCACGCAGGCAACAAGCACAGAAGCGAGTCAACATAAGGCTAGAATCCCGCATTAACGGGTTTAACACTCGACTAGAAGCTCATATCTTACCACGGATCATCTCTCCGCAGCCCGCACACATGATAGATGTTTCATCATGGTCAATACCAACAAATATACAATTAGCGGATCCACGTTTTAATCAGCCAGACACGATAGATCTGTTGATTGGTGCTGAACTATATTACTCGATCTTGTCAATTGGACAAATTAGATTGGGCGACGCACTCCCAACTTTGCAAAACACAGTTTTTGGCTGGACAGCAGCAGGAAAGACTCCTCGAATAGTCACCGACCAAACAACCTGTGGAGTGTGTTCAGAAGACGAAACACTTAATCGACAAGTAGAAAAATTCTGGATACTGGACGACTCAGAACAATCATCGCGGGCATTTACGTCAGCAGAAAAACAATGTGAGACACACTTCGTTCAAACTACGAGAAGAAATGAGCATAGTCGCTTCATAGTCAAATTGCCATTCAAAAATAACCCAGTAGAATTGGGAGAATCTAAGAACATAGCATTTCAAAGATTAACAGCCTTGGAAAGAAGGTTATCCACCAACCCAGAACTAAAACAACAATACGTACGGTTCATGGAAGAATATATTGAACTTGGGCACATGAAAGAAGAAAACTTCACAAATATAGAGGAACCATACAACTTCCTTCCACACCACTGTGTGATTAAGCCTGAAAGCAGCACTACCAAACTTCGAGTCGTTTTTGACGCATCTGCCAAAACTTCCACAAATATCTCATTGAATGACGTATTAGCGACAGACCCAACAATATTCGCTAGGAGCTGAAGTACTAAAACGCGATTTTTATGTGGATGATGTACTCACTGGAGCTGATAGCCTGTCGACGGCAATCGAAACACAGACGCAGCTGAGGTTCATATTACAATCAGCTGGATTTAAGTTGAGAAAATGGTGTGCGAATCATCCAAGCTTGCTAAAGGATATTCCACAAGAGGATCAAGAAATTTTACTAAACTTTGGCAGTAAAGAAGAGGACCATATCAAAACAATTGGATTAACTTGGTTACCAAAAAGTGATGAACTGTGCATCAAAACTGTATGGTGTCACAAAAGCAAGATCACTAAGCGTACGGCATACTCAGACATCGCACAACTCTTCGATCCATTAGGCATGATGGCTCCAGTGGTAGTCACAGCTAAAGTGTTTCTACAAAGATTATGGGCCTTGAAATGTGATTGGGACGCAGCACTCCCTCAAGAACTTCACTCATATTGGTTCAACTTCCGGGAAGGTCTGAAGGCTCTCAACAATGTGAAAATTGAAAGACATGTATTTGCTCACAAGAACACCAAATCAGTTCAAATTCACATATTTGCTGATGCGTCAGAGAAGGCTTACGGTGCTGTGGCCTACATCAGGTCGATAGATAAAGAGCACGTCATAAGGGTGCGACTGCTGTGTGCAAAATCTCGGGTTGCCCCAATTAAACAGACTACGTTACCACGATTGGAACTGTGCGCAGCAAAACTTGCAGCTGAGCTCGGTCAGCGAATCAAGAAGGACCTGAATGTCAAAAATGCACCTATGTTTCTGTGGTCTGATTCGGAAATTGTCCTTGCCTGGATAAACTCGTCATCTTCATCGTATCAAACATTTGTGGCCAACCGAGTATCTGTTATACAACAATTAACAATCCCTGAGCAATGGCGACATATAGGATCCAAAGAAAATCCGGCAGACATTCTCTCGAGAGGAATCGCACCCGAAAAATTAGGAATGTGCACACTTTGGTTTTATGGACCGACCTGCCTGCATGGCTCAGAAGCCTTATGGCCACCTCCATATACAAAGAAAGGTGCAGATAATGATATTGAACGAAGACGAGAAAAATCAGTAATCACATCTACTGTCGTAAGGGAACACACCAAATTACTTGAAGCTTTGAATCATAGAAATTCCTTTCGCAAGGCCCAACGCATTGCAGCCTACGTGTTACGGTTCGTAAGACATGCTAGAACGCGCAACATACATCGCTCGCACACACTCGTCCTGACTGCACAAGAGCTAATCGATGCTCAAACATTGATCATCAAGCTGATGCAAGAAGAAGAATTCAAGGAAGATCTTGAGCATCTCCAGCGGTTTGGAGAAGTATCTAAGAATAGTTGTCTCAGCAGCCTGGCACCTTTCATTGAAGACGAAATCATTAGAGTTGGGGGTCGTCTTGAAGCCTCAAACCTGTCATACCAAGCAAAACATCCAATACTTCTGCCGCATTCCCATCATCTAACGAAATGCCTACTGAACGACATACATAAGGAAAATCTGCATGTAGGTCCACAAACCCTTCTAGCAATAAGCCGACAAATGTTTTGGCCAGTTAAAGGAAAGACTTTGGCTCGTTCAGTAGTACAACATTGCGTCCACTGCGCTAAGTCAAAACCGAAACTTCTAACACAGATGATGGGAAATCTACCAGCACACAGAGTTCAACCAGCCAGACCATTTGTGAACTGTGGTGTGGACTTTTGTGGACCAATATGGACTCACTTTAAGACGCGTGGGAAAAAACCACAGAAGTCCTACATCGCTGTATTTTGCTGCTTCCCGACAAAGGCCACGCATTTAGAGGTAGTAAGTGATTTGTCGACACAAGGATTCTTGGGAGCTTTACGTCGCTTCATGGCTCGACGAGGACATTGCAAAACCATTTATTGTGACAACGCGACCAATTTCGTAGGTGCACGTAATCAATTGCAGGAAGTGAAGGAAATATTAGAATCTACAACATCGCAAAATAAAATAAGGACAGCATGTAGCTCTAAAGGCATTGATTTCCGATTCATTCCGCCCAGATCCCCACACTTTGGTGGACTCTGGGAAGCTGCTGTTAAATCAGCTAAACATCTGTTACAACGCACACTAGCAGCCGCCTCACTAACCTATGAAGAACTAGAGACGGCTGCGATAGAGAAAGAAGCAGTATTAAATTCTCGACCACTTACACCAATGTCTTCGGATCCGAATGATCTGACAGCATTGACGCCAGGACATTTCCTCATCGGGGAACCACTGATAAACACCATTGATCCAGCTGCTGAACCAACAAAGAGCAATCTCATAACCCGTTGGAAACTCGTTTCTCACATTAAAAACGAATTCTGGAGGCGATGGACTGTTGAATATTTAAGTCAACTACAGCACAGGTACAAATGGAAGCAGCGTTGTGAAAATATTGAACTAGGGACTATGGTCCTAATAAAGGAAGACAATACACCCACACTGAAATGGCCACTTGGACGTATAATCAATATCATTAAAGGCGAAGATGGACTGGTTCGTGTAGCCGACATTCGCACTTCGACTGGCATTCTCCGGCGACCGATTCATCGTCTCGCACCATTACCTATATCAACTGAAGGCTCAGATCATTCTTCAGTACAAGATAATGGGAGCACACAAGGTAGCGAAAGAACATCGAAAACTACAGCATCGCAACATCCTGAAATCACCAATGAAACACCTACAAACTCTAATGAAAGCGACAACAGCAGAACTAAGGCTAACCCTCGGAAGAAACTAAGAAGTTCTCTGAGATCCGCAATTGTGACATTACTTCTGGCTTGTTTAGTTGTACCACCTGTCAAAGCATCCTCTATTGAAGTGAAACCATTTATTCATCAACCAGGGATCTACTTTGAGAACTTAGGGGTAACAAACCTCATAGCCAACGAATGGAACCTCGTCATATTCTATGATATGATGCCATATTGGAGAGAGTATCAGTTCCTGCAAAACTGTACTCAAACACTCGAAAAAATGTGCCAGCATATAAATGAAAGAGTCTCCTGCTCAATAATCATTCAGCATGTGAAACATCTGCTGGCAGAATTAACAACAAACAACATGCTTCTCTCTGACAATAACAATTCCAAGAGAACTAAAAGGGGGGTAGCAAATTTCGTTGGAAGTATCGCCAACACTTTATTTGGTGTGCTAGACTCAGACTACGCTGAAAGAATGTCGCGAACCATAGATGATATTCACAAAAATGAGGATCACTTATTGCAGCTGATAAAGAATCAAACCTCGATTATGGATGCTACTTTAAATGTCATGAAGAAGGAGGAAGAGGACATCGACAACCAATTTCGGCAGCTGCAAACCCAGCTCTCGCATGTTGCAGACCAAGTAAATGGCATAGCAGAAGAACTATATCAAGAGAAGTTGCACCAATCCTTCACCGCACTCACCATGCAGACCACTCTTGCCGCTTCTAACTTCTTACGGATTCAAACATCAATTCTAGACGTACTCACAGACACTCATCACGGAAAAATTAGCCCGTTATTGATCTCTCCAATCCAATTAAAAGAAGAACTCACAAAGATAAGAGCACACTTATCCCCATCATTACGACTGCCAATATCACAGGACGACGCTTTGAGGTATTATACCTTCATGACCATCGCGGGAAGAGTCGCTACACGATATTTAATCTTCAAACTGCAAATTCCTTTAATGTCATTGGAGGAATTTGAACTGTTCAAAATTACACCATTTCCAGTGCAGATTAATAATTCACTTGTCACCATCAAACCTTCGTCCCAGTTCCTAGTTATCAACTTACATAGAGATCAATACTACCCACTGAGTGAAGAAGAATTACAGTCATGCATCATCATCGAGGACAGCAAGCACATTTGTAAACAAAAACATCCAATATATAAAAGGGGATCAACAGTTAGCGCATGTGAAGTAAGCCTAATAAATCAGCTGCCACAACCACCAACATGCCAGTTGATCAAGACCGGAAATGGACCTCATTGGATTCAATTATATAGTCCTAATCAGTGGATATACGTACTAACGGAAAGAACCACTATCAACGTTGTATGTGGAGACAACACCACGCAACACAGCATACAAGGCGCTGGAATTTTAAAAATCACAGATAGATGTCTCATCAAACAACCACTAGTGACCATTCAAGGGCATAGTATATATCCATCTAACAGCAGAGCATCTTATATTCCGTCGAGCAATTTGACAGCATTTGTTTACGACATCTACGACAACAAACTCAGCTCTGGACTGCATGACACTGGCCATTATCAATCACATTTGGCTGAAATTGAATCGATAAGGAACGAAGTGATACAATTCAAAGACAACATCCCGCTAACATTAACACATCATGATGTTCATCAATTTGCAGTCGGCTATGGGGGCATTCTACTAACGATAATAATACTCCTGTGTATGATGTGGAAATGCCGAGATAAGGTATGCCGAAGTCGACTCAAGACGAAGACACCAGTAGCTGCACCCCGGCAGGGTGGGACAAGACGTGTCAACGCTGATCTTGAATGTGGGACAAGACGTGCTAACACTGAGCTTGAATTCAACCCTAGGTTCAACGTATAAGGAAAATTAGTTGAATTACCATTCAACGCGGGGGAGAATGTTGAAATCGTAGAATATTATTTATTAAGCTGACCATGTACATACTGAATTACTTCAGGTCAATGTACGTATAAAACAAGAAATAAAAACAATTGTACATAATTGCTACATATGTAAAACTGCATTGCTTAGGAATGCGGTGACCCAATAATACTTACATTGCAATAATTCACAAAATTGTATTGCAATCCAATAAAAAAAACATTCTTTACTAGGGTCACTGCCTTACGAGCGATTTTTGCAAGAAAATTAATGTCAATTCAGCAGTGTAAGCATTTTGTACTTTATGCATTGACTTAGAGTTAGCTTTTGTATATATATAGAGTAAGATTGAGGAAATAAATTAATATTCAGTTGTATAGTAAAAGACATTAGCAAGAAGACATCCCATTGGGTCTTTAACCCAGGCTTTAACTTGATTTTTTGTGAAAGAAATATAACTAGGCAGTCTAACTCGCTCCTAACATATGTAACATAAGGTCATCATGCTAATATTGTTCCGTTAGGCTCATAGGTATACGATAAAGCAAAGGAGAGAAAAAAAAAGAAAAAATTTAAAGAAAACAGACCACCAAGTCCAGTTGCGATCCTAAATGGTTCGGGGGTGATTATAAGTAAAGAAAAAAAAAAAGAAAAAAAAAAGAAAAACCCATTGTTCATATGTAAAGAAAAAGAAATTTAGCTGCTTTAGGACCATCCGGTCATACTAGAAACTACGGGGGTGATTATAAGAAAAAAAAAAATAAAAAAAATTAGCTTTGTAAATTTTAATGTATAAAATAAAATGTTGACTATGGAGTAAGTAGTCGAGTGTTTCTCTTCTTCTCAAATCCCTCCAGGACCTCTCCTCTATCTCTTTCAGAGAAGGGACATCTTAACCGATTAGCCAGGATGTCATGGGAGGCCGGGGACGGCAATGGGTCAGGTCACCCGATCCTTAGGATCAACTTTATGTGGGTAATGTACGCGATCCCTTCTGAATCAGGTGTGCTTTTCTTTTTTTTTGGTCTCCGTTTCAGGAAGACAGGCACGATTTACTTTTTTGTTCATGGTAAGGTGACAGCGGCAGGTATTTCGTGGTACCCACCCCACACTCTCCGCCAATAGCTGGGGCAAGCTAGCGGGCCGCCCTGCAGTCAACGCTGTTACCAAGTGATCTGTCAGCTCATGCTGGCAGTCTGGACTTAACGTCCCAAGTCAATCACTCTAAACATTTGCACCATAACAACGTCACAGGCGCCTACGTAGTTTCTGACATCAACTGTCATTCGTGGCCAGTAAAAGTGTCTTCTCAGACGTTCGAGTGTTTTCCCTATACCACCGTGTGAAGCTAGTGGCGGATCACGAGCTCTTGAAATGACGTCGGTGACAAGCCCTCGTGGAATCCAAAGCTTCCAAGCTTCTTCCTCTTGAATCGGATCGCCTGTTCTCGGAACAGTCCGAATGTAAACGAAGCCATCCCTGACGCAAAGATCTGGTAGTTTACCAGAAGTCGTTTTAACCTTATGCCTCAGTTCCTCGTATTCCAACGAGTTGAAATATGGTGAACTAACGTCAACTTCCGGGCCAGGATCTTCGTTGGTGAACAGGCTGTCACAATGGATGCGTGACAGCCCATCAGTGACGACGTTCAGGCTTCCTTTTCGGTGCTGAAGTCGAAGCCCTGAAGCTTCAAACTCCACCGAGCAAGTTTACAGCTGAGGTCCTTTTGAGACATCAGCCATTTCAGGCTCGCATGATCCGTCACTATCTTAAACGGCGTGAGTTCTATGAAGGGCCGGAACTTCTGTACGCTCAACATTGCAGCTAAGCATTCCTGCTCTGTGACGGTGTGATTTCTTTGTGCTGACTTCAACTTTTTCGAGACATAGGCTATTGGCTTCTCGTGGCCATCGTTAGGAATTTTATGTAGTACTTAATTATTGAAAAATAAAATGAAAAAGTTGACAGGATTTGGTTTTGGCAATACACAAACAATTCATGTGTCCTGCACCGACGATTAGGTACTCAGGTGATATATATGTATGTTTATAACTATCCAACCGGATGTCCTATTCGAGTGGGATTTCTTTTCTGAAATAGCACATAAAGCAGTGATTCTTATACCTAGAAAAATATATTGGAAATAGTTCAGGAACATCCCGGTAGGTGGCATGATTTAGCAAAAATCTTGAAATCGTAATTTAAAAATAACGGTTTTTGGCGCCAAATCAACCGAAAAGTGGAGTAGAATAAAGAAATAAGGTTTTTTCTGTAATGTACTCGCTGAGACCTTTCCAAAAAGTACCCACATGCCTGGATACGGTAGAAAGTAAAAATCGCGATTTTTTCATAGGCTTACCCCTTTAAAAATGCTCAAATTTGGAAATTTTCGCTGGAGTTGCCGCAGTTAAATTGGCATAGAATCTGAAAGGAAGCAGCAAATTGCTTATCCGAAGCTCATAGAGCAGATTTGTAGTTGTCTAATAGTGTAAGTGGTATTCCCGTGAGTTGTCAGAGACCACCGATAGGTGGCGCTGATTGGGCATGCCAAATTTGAATAGTTTTTATTTTTTTTAAATAGGTTAATGAAATTCAATCTTTCTGAAATTTAGTACAGATAATCTTCTAATAAGTGTGCATTCACAAAAAATAAAAAATTGGATTATTCAACAATTATTTTAATTAAGTTTCGAAATGTATATTTCAGACCGAAATTTTGGCCGTCGAAAATTAATTTTGGCAACGTAACCGGGAGGGTAAGAAAATATGCTCAAAAAATCAGAAAAAAATCACAAAAAAATAAGCAGAAAGAATTTTGCAAATCGGGTGATATTTAGGCGATTTGTGGGTGGGGGTGGTTTTGCAGGTATTAATGTAATCCAGTTAGCATATAGTAATGTATAGAATGTAGGTGTGATAGAAAGTAAGTGTAGGATAGCCGCTTTCCATTTCATATCACTTTACTCCATTTCATCCCTCGCACCCCCTCCCTCTAATGAAGAGATTGTGAAAAAAGTAAAATTTTCATATGTATGAGGAATATCGAATTTGGAGTTTTGAAATTTTTTGCCGAATAATTTGTTCCGAGTGGACAGTTAGTCTTAATTGGCGTTTGTTTCTAATTTGATATGCTATTTAGTGGTGCGAAAAGAATAAAAAAAAAAGTTAATTGTTACGTCATTTTATATACGCGTTTATCTCACGTACCTCGTGTAAATGGAAAGAAATGGTGATGGTAGGATGTCAGTTAAAGGCAAAGTTGGTTAAAAAAAATTTAATGAAACAGAAATATGCTGTTCATGGAAGAAAGGGGATATCAGTACCTTTTAACGTCATTGATCATTTGTCTGCTAGGTTGGTTTTAGGTAACACCTCCAGAACAGGCGAATTCTCTAAATGAGAAATTTGAGGAATATCGCTAAATGAAGGTAATGACTAAAAAAATTTTTTTTTTCCGATAATTTGTTCATAATGGATTCTAACTGTGAATAGATTGCTATTAGAAATGTTATTTAGTATTTAATTGTGGAAAAAAAATTGTTTAAAAAGAGTTAGTAATAGTATTTTGGTGGTATCCCTAATTCCCGGACAATATGAAATTTCAAAATTGCTATCATTGTGGAGTTAATAACTCCTATATTATTTAAGATAATTGAATACAGTAAATTTTTAAATATCCCCTATAGGTTATCGTGTATATAAATTTTCGTGAGATTTGAAGATTTTTTTTATTGAACTTATATATGTATATATTTCACCGTCGTAGACTTACAGTACAGTGCCGCATCGTTTGTTGGAAGCTTAAGTAAAGTAGTGCTTATAGAATTACGGCACCATAGTGAATACGTGGTACATTATATACAGATTTGTGAAATTTGAAGAGTTTTTTGTTGAATTTTTATATATAATCCCCAGTCGTGGACTTATCGTGCCTTATCGTTTTAGAAGCTTAAGCAAGACAGGGCTTATAGAATGACGGCACACTATTGAACACTTTTTACGTTATCGTTTATATAAATTTTAGAGATATTTGAGATTTGAAATGCGGTAAACGGCGTGGTCTTCATAGGTCATTAGGCAGTACTCCTCCATGTCTTAGGCAGAAGGAAAGAAATATAGCATGAAGATTGCAATAATAATGAGTCGACCTAGGGTAGGGACTTATTAAGAGCTTGTATTCTATTGAGTAAGGCGAGTAGACAAGTAAATACCGAATAACCCAACGGGAATGCACCCGCGTTTTTCTTTGGTTAAGTCTATAAACTGCAGTATACTCTCCAGAAGGCCTTTTGGGGGTACCCAGTCACCGAATACAAGAAAAGCAAAAAGAAAAGAACCGTTGCACAAGTAGTCAAAACATAATCAGAAAAGTTCTCGGACCTAGTAATCCGATCGAAGTTAGCAAGAAGACATCCCATTGGGTCTTTAACCCAGGCTTTAACTTGATTTTTTGTGAAAGAAATATAACTAGGCAGTCTAACTCGCTCCTAACATATGTAACATAAGGTCATCATGCTAATATTGTTCCGTTAGGCTCATAGGTATACGATAAAGCAAAGGAGAGAAAAAAAAAGAAAAAATTTAAAGAAAACAGACCACCAAGTCCAGTTGCGATCCTAAATGGTTCGGGGGTGATTATAAGTAAAGAAAAAAAAAAAGAAAAAAAAAAGAAAAACCCATTGTTCATATGTAAAGAAAAAGAAATTTAGCTGCTTTAGGACCATCCGGTCATACTAGAAACTACGGGGGTGATTATAAGAAAAAAAAAAATAAAAAAAATTAGCTTTGTAAATTTTAATGTATAAAATAAAATGTTGACTATGGAGTAAGTAGTCGAGTGTTTCTCTTCTTCTCAAATCCCTCCAGGACCTCTCCTCTATCTCTTTCAGAGAAGGGACATCTTAACCGATTAGCCAGGATGTCATGGGAGGCCGGGGACGGCAATGGGTCAGGTCACCCGATCCTTAGGATCAACTTTAGGTGGGTAATGTACGCGATCCCTTCTGAATCAGGTGTGCTTTTCTTTTTTTTTGGTCTCCGTTTCAGGAAGACAGGCACGATTTACTTTTTTGTTCATGGTAAGGTGACAGCGGCAGGTATTTCGTGGTACCCACCCCACACTCTCCGCCAATAGCTGGGGCAAGCTAGCGGGCCGCCCTGCAGTCAACGCTGTTACCAAGTGATCTGTCAGCTCATGCTGGCAGTCTGGACTTAACGTCCCAAGTCAATCACTCTAAACATTTGCACCATAACAACGTCACAGGCGCCTACGTAGTTTCTGACATCAACTGTCATTCGTGGCCAGTAAAAGTGTCTTCTCAGACGTTCGAGTGTTTTCCCTATACCACCGTGTGAAGCTAGTGGCGGATCACGAGCTCTTGAAATGACGTCGGTGACAAGCCCTCGTGGAATCCAAAGCTTCCAAGCTTCTTCCTCTTGAATCGGATCGCCTGTTCTCGGAACAGTCCGAATGTAAACGAAGCCATCCCTGACGCAAAGATCTGGTAGTTTACCAGAAGTCGTTTTAACCTTATGCCTCAGTTCCTCGTATTCCAACGAGTTGAAATATGGTGAACTAACGTCAACTTCCGGGCCAGGATCTTCGTTGGTGAACAGGCTGTCACAATGGATGCGTGACAGCCCATCAGTGACGACGTTCAGGCTTCCTTTTCGGTGCTGAAGTCGAAGCCCTGAAGCTTCAAACTCCACCGAGCAAGTTTACAGCTGAGGTCCTTTTGAGACATCAGCCATTTCAGGCTCGCATGATCCGTCACTATCTTAAACGGCGTGAGTTCTATGAAGGGCCGGAACTTCTGTACGCTCAACATTGCAGCTAAGCATTCCTGCTCTGTGACGGTGTGATTTCTTTGTGCTGACTTCAACTTTTTCGAGACATAGGCTATTGGCTTCTCGTGGCCATCGTTAGGAATTTTATGTAGTACTTAATTATTGAAAAATAAAATGAAAAAGTTGACAGGATTTGGTTTTGGCAATACACAAACAATTCATGTGTCCTGCACCGACGATTAGGTACTCAGGTGATATATATGTATGTTTATAACTATCCAACCGGATGTCCTATTCGAGTGGGATTTCTTTTCTGAAATAGCACATAAAGCAGTGATTCTTATACCTAGAAAAATATATTGGAAATAGTTCAGGAAAATCCCGGTAGGTGGCATGATTTAGCAAAAATCTTGAAATCGTAATTTAAAAATAACGGTTTTTGGCGCCAAATCAACCGAAAAGTGGAGTAGAATAAAGAAATAAGGTTTTTTCTGTAATGTACTCGCTGAGACCTTTCCAAAAAGTACCCACATGCCTGGATACGGTAGAAAGTAAAAATCGCGATTTTTTCATAGGCTTACCCCTTTAAAAATGCTCAAATTTGGAAATTTTTGCTGGAGTTGCCGCAGTTAAATTGGCATAGAATGTAAGTGGTATTCCCGTGAGTTGTCAGAGACCACCGATAGGTGGCGCTGATTGGGCATGCCAAATTTGAATAGTTTTTATTTTTTTTAAATAGGTTAATGAAATTCAATCTTTCTGAAATTTAGTACAGATAATCTTCTAATAAGTGTGCATTCACAAAAAATAAAAAATTGGATTATTCAACAATTATTTTAATTAAGTTTCGAAATGTATATTTCAGACCGAAATTTTGGCCGTCGAAAATTAATTTTGGCAACGTAACCGGGAGGGTAAGAAAATATGCTCAAAAAATCAGAAAAAAATCACAAAAAAATAAGCAGAAAGAATTTTGCAAATCGGGTGATATTTAGGCGATTTGTGGGTGGGGGTGGTTTTGCAGGTATTAATGTAATCCAGTTAGCATATAGTAATGTATAGAATGTAGGTGTGATAGAAAGTAAGTGTAGGATAGCCGCTTTCCATTTCATATCACTTTACTCCATTTCATCCCTCGCACCCCCTCCCTCTAATGAAGAGATTGTGAAAAAAGTAAAATTTTCATATGTATGAGGAATATCGAATTTGGAGTTTTGAAATTTTTTGCCGAATAATTTGTTCCGAGTGGACAGTTAGTCTTAATTGGCGTTTGTTTCTAATTTGATATGCTATTTAGTGGTGCGAAAAGAATAAAAAAAAAAGTTAATTGTTACGTCATTTTATATACGCGTTTATCTCACGTACCTCGTGTAAATGGAAAGAAATGGTGATGGTAGGATGTCAGTTAAAGGCAAAGTTGGTTAAAAAAAATTTAATGAAACAGAAATATGCTGTTCATGGAAGAAAGGGGATATCAGTACCTTTTAACGTCATTGATCATTTGTCTGCTAGGTTGGTTTTAGGTAACACCTCCAGAACAGGCGAATTCTCTAAATGAGAAATTTGAGGAATATCGCTAAATGAAGGTAATGACTAAAAAAATTTTTTTTTTCCGATAATTTGTTCATAATGGATTCTAACTGTGAATAGATTGCTATTAGAAATGTTATTTAGTATTTAATTGTGGAAAAAAAATTGTTTAAAAAGAGTTAGTAATAGTATTTTGGTGGTATCCCTAATTCCCGGACAATATGAAATTTCAAAATTGCTATCATTGTGGAGTTAATAACTCCTATATTATTTAAGATAATTGAATACAGTAAATTTTTAAATATCCCCTATAGGTTATCGTGTATATAAATTTTCGTGAGATTTGAAGATTTTTTTTATTGAACTTATATATGTATATATTTCACCGTCGTAGACTTACAGTACAGTGCCGCATCGTTTGTTGGAAGCTTAAGTAAAGTAGTGCTTATAGAATTACGGCACCATAGTGAATACGTGGTACATTATATACAGATTTGTGAAATTTGAAGAGTTTTTTGTTGAATTTTTATATATAATCCCCAGTCGTGGACTTATCGTGCCTTATCGTTTTAGAAGCTTAAGCAAGACAGGGCTTATAGAATGACGGCACACTATTGAACACTTTTTACGTTATCGTTTATATAAATTTTAGAGATATTTGAGATTTGAAATGCGGTAAACGGCGTGGTCTTCATAGGTCATTAGGCAGTACTCCTCCATGTCTTAGGCAGAAGGAAAGAAATATAGCATGAAGATTGCAATAATAATGAGTCGACCTAGGGTAGGGACTTATTAAGAGCTTGTATTCTATTGAGTAAGGCGAGTAGACAAGTAAATACCGAATAACCCAACGGGAATGCACCCGCGTTTTTCTTTGGTTAAGTCTATAAACTGCAGTATACTCTCCAGAAGGCCTTTTGGGGGTACCCAGTCACCGAATACAAGAAAAGCAAAAAGAAAAGAACCGTTGCACAAGTAGTCAAAACATAATCAGAAAAGTTCTCGGACCTAGTAATCCGATCGAAGTTAGCAAGAAGACATCCCATTGGGTCTTTAACCCAGGCTTTAACTTGATTTTTTGTGAAAGAAATATAACTAGGCAGTCTAACTCGCTCCTAACATATGTAACATAAGGTCATCATGCTAATATTGTTCCGTTAGGCTCATAGGTATACGATAAAGCAAAGGAGAGAAAAAAAAAGAAAAAATTTAAAGAAAACATACCACCAAGTCCAGTTGCGATCCTAAATGGTTCGGGGGTGATTATAAGTAAAGAAAAAAAAAAAGAAAAAAAAAAGAAAAACCCATTGTTCATATGTAAAGAAAAAGAAATTTAGCTGCTTTAGGACCATCCGGTCATACTAGAAACTACGGGGGTGATTATAAGAAGAAAAAAAAATAAAAAAAATTAGCTTTGTAAATTTTAATGTATAAAATAAAATGTTGACTATGGAGTAAGTAGTCGAGTGTTTCTCTTCTTCTCAAATCCCTCCAGGACCTCTCCTCTATCTCTTTCAGAGAAGGGACATCTTAACCGATTAGCCAGGATGTCATGGGAGGCCGGGGACGGCAATGGGTCAGGTCACCCGATCCTTAGGATCAACTTTATGTGGGTAATGTACGCGATCCCTTCTGAATCAGGTGTGCTTTTCTTTTTTTTTGGTCTCCGTTTCAGGAAGACAGGCACGATTTACTTTTTTGTTCATGGTAAGGTGACAGCGGCAGGTATTTCGTGGTACCCACCCCACACTCTCCGCCAATAGCTGGGGCAAGCTAGCGGGCCGCCCTGCAGTCAACGCTGTTACCAAGTGATCTGTCAGCTCATGCTGGCAGTCTGGACTTAACGTCCCAAGTCAATCACTCTAAACATTTGCACCATAACAACGTCACAGGCGCCTACGTAGTTTCTGACATCAACTGTCATTCGTGGCCAGTAAAAGTGTCTTCTCAGACGTTCGAGTGTTTTCCCTATACCACCGTGTGAAGCTAGTGGCGGATCACGAGCTCTTGAAATGACGTCGGTGACAAGCCCTCGTGGAATCCAAAGCTTCCAAGCTTCTTCCTCTTGAATCGGATCGCCTGTTCTCGGAACAGTCCGAATGT
The DNA here is from genome assembly GCA_963924295.1 of Dioctria rufipes. Taxonomy (NCBI): domain Eukaryota; kingdom Metazoa; phylum Arthropoda; class Insecta; order Diptera; family Asilidae; genus Dioctria; species Dioctria rufipes. The sequence continues at coordinate 127,909,634 of OZ002740.1, forward strand.
AAACGAAGCCATCCCTGACGCAAAGATCTGGTAGTTTACCAGAAGTCGTTTTAACCTTATGCCTCAGTTCCTCGTATTCCAACGAGTTGAAATATGGTGAACTAACGTCAACTTCCGGGCCAGGATCTTCGTTGGTGAACAGGCTGTCACAATGGATGCGTGACAGCCCATCAGTGACGACGTTCAGGCTTCCTTTTCGGTGCTGAAGTCGAAGCCCTGAAGCTTCAAACTCCACCGAGCAAGTTTACAGCTGAGGTCCTTTTGAGACATCAGCCATTTCAGGCTCGCATGATCCGTCACTATCTTAAACGGCGTGAGTTCTATGAAGGGCCGGAACTTCTGTACGCTCAACATTGCAGCTAAGCATTCCTGCTCTGTGACGGTGTGATTTCTTTGTGCTGACTTCAACTTTTTCGAGACATAGGCTATTGGCTTCTCGTGGCCATCGTTAGGAATTTTATGTAGTACTTAATTATTGAAAAATAAAATGAAAAAGTTGACAGGATTTGGTTTTGGCAATACACAAACAATTCATGTGTCCTGCACCGACGATTAGGTACTCAGGTGATATATATGTATGTTTATAACTATCCAACCGGATGTCCTATTCGAGTGGGATTTCTTTTCTGAAATAGCACATAAAGCAGTGATTCTTATACCTAGAAAAATATATTGGAAATAGTTCAGGAACATCCCGGTAGGTGGCATGATTTAGCAAAAATCTTGAAATCGTAATTTAAAAATAACGGTTTTTGGCGCCAAATCAACCGAAAAGTGGAGTAGAATAAAGAAATAAGGTTTTTTCTGTAATGTACTCGCTGAGACCTTTCCAAAAAGTACCCACATGCCTGGATACGGTAGAAAGTAAAAATCGCGATTTTTTCATAGGCTTACCCCTTTAAAAATGCTCAAATTTGGAAATTTTCGCTGGAGTTGCCGCAGTTAAATTGGCATAGAATCTGAAAGGAAGCAGCAAATTGCTTATCCGAAGCTCATAGAGCAGATTTGTAGTTGTCTAATAGTGTAAGTGGTATTCCCGTGAGTTGTCAGAGACCACCGATAGGTGGCGCTGATTGGGCATGCCAAATTTGAATAGTTTTTATTTTTTTTAAATAGGTTAATGAAATTCAATCTTTCTGAAATTTAGTACAGATAATCTTCTAATAAGTGTGCATTCACAAAAAATAAAAAATTGGATTATTCAACAATTATTTTAATTAAGTTTCGAAATGTATATTTCAGACCGAAATTTTGGCCGTCGAAAATTAATTTTGGCAACGTAACCGGGAGGGTAAGAAAATATGCTCAAAAAATCAGAAAAAAATCACAAAAAAATAAGCAGAAAGAATTTTGCAAATCGGGTGATATTTAGGCGATTTGTGGGTGGGGGTGGTTTTGCAGGTATTAATGTAATCCAGTTAGCATATAGTAATGTATAGAATGTAGGTGTGATAGAAAGTAAGTGTAGGATAGCCGCTTTCCATTTCATATCACTTTACTCCATTTCATCCCTCGCACCCCCTCCCTCTAATGAAGAGATTGTGAAAAAAGTAAAATTTTCATATGTATGAGGAATATCGAATTTGGAGTTTTGAAATTTTTTGCCGAATAATTTGTTCCGAGTGGACAGTTAGTCTTAATTGGCGTTTGTTTCTAATTTGATATGCTATTTAGTGGTGCGAAAAGAATAAAAAAAAAAGTTAATTGTTACGTCATTTTATATACGCGTTTATCTCACGTACCTCGTGTAAATGGAAAGAAATGGTGATGGTAGGATGTCAGTTAAAGGCAAAGTTGGTTAAAAAAAATTTAATGAAACAGAAATATGCTGTTCATGGAAGAAAGAGGATATCAGTACCTTTTAACGTCATTGATCATTTGTCTGCTAGGTTGGTTTTAGGTAACACCTCCAGAACAGGCGAATTCTCTAAATGAGAAATTTGAGGAATATCGCTAAATGAAGGTAATGACTAAAAAAATTTTTTTTTTCCGATAATTTGTTCATAATGGATTCTAACTGTGAATAGATTGCTATTAGAAATGTTATTTAGTATTTAATTGTGGAAAAAAAATTGTTTAAAAAGAGTTAGTAATAGTATTTTGGTGGTATCCCTAATTCCCGGACAATATGAAATTTCAAAATTGCTATCATTGTGGAGTTAATAACTCCTATATTATTTAAGATAATTGAATACAGTAAATTTTTAAATATCCCCTATAGGTTATCGTGTATATAAATTTTCGTGAGATTTGAAGATTTTTTTTATTGAACTTATATATGTATATATTTCACCGTCGTAGACTTACAGTACAGTGCCGCATCGTTTGTTGGAAGCTTAAGTAAAGTAGTGCTTATAGAATTACGGCACCATAGTGAATACGTGGTACATTATATACAGATTTGTGAAATTTGAAGAGTTTTTTGTTGAATTTTTATATATAATCCCCAGTCGTGGACTTATCGTGCCTTATCGTTTTAGAAGCTTAAGCAAGACAGGGCTTATAGAATGACGGCACACTATTGAACACTTTTTACGTTATCGTTTATATAAATTTTAGAGATATTTGAGATTTGAAATGCGGTAAACGGCGTGGTCTTCATAGGTCATTAGGCAGTACTCCTCCATGTCTTAGGCAGAAGGAAAGAAATATAGCATGAAGATTGCAATAATAATGAGTCGACCTAGGGTAGGGACTTATTAAGAGCTTGTATTCTATTGAGTAAGGCGAGTAGACAAGTAAATACCGAATAACCCAACGGGAATGCACCCGCGTTTTTCTTTGGTTAAGTCTATAAACTGCAGTATACTCTCCAGAAGGCCTTTTGGGGGTACCCAGTCACCGAATACAAGAAAAGCAAAAAGAAAAGAACCGTTGCACAAGTAGTCAAAACATAATCAGAAAAGTTCTCGGACCTAGTAATCCGATCGAAGTTAGCAAGAAGACATCCCATTGGGTCTTTAACCCAGGCTTTAACTTGATTTTTTGTGAAAGAAATATAACTAGGCAGTCTAACTCGCTCCTAACATATGTAACATAAGGTCATCATGCTAATATTGTTCCGTTAGGCTCATAGGTATACGATAAAGCAAAGGAGAGAAAAAAAAGAAAAAATTTAAAGAAAACAGACCACCAAGTCCAGTTGCGATCCTAAATGGTTCGGGGGTGATTATAAGTAAAGAAAAAAAAAAAGAAAAAAAAAAGAAAAACCCATTGTTCATATGTAAAGAAAAAGAAATTTAGCTGCTTTAGGACCATCCGGTCATACTAGAAACTACGGGGGTGATTATAAGAAAAAAAAAAATAAAAAAAATTAGCTTTGTAAATTTTAATGTATAAAATAAAATGTTGACTATGGAGTAAGTAGTCGAGTGTTTCTCTTCTTCTCAAATCCCTCCAGGACCTCTCCTCTATCTCTTTCAGAGAAGGGACATCTTAACCGATTAGCCAGGATGTCATGGGAGGCCGGGGACGGCAATGGGTCAGGTCACCCGATCCTTAGGATCAACTTTAGGTGGGTAATGTACGCGATCCCTTCTGAATCAGGTGTGCTTTTCTTTTTTTTTGGTCTCCGTTTCAGGAAGACAGGCACGATTTACTTTTTTGTTCATGGTAAGGTGACAGCGGCAGGTATTTCGTGGTACCCACCCCACACTCTCCGCCAATAGCTGGGGCAAGCTAGCGGGCCGCCCTGCAGTCAACGCTGTTACCAAGTGATCTGTCAGCTCATGCTGGCAGTCTGGACTTAACGTCCCAAGTCAATCACTCTAAACATTTGCACCATAACAACGTCACAGGCGCCTACGTAGTTTCTGACATCAACTGTCATTCGTGGCCAGTAAAAGTGTCTTCTCAGACGTTCGAGTGTTTTCCCTATACCACCGTGTGAAGCTAGTGGCGGATCACGAGCTCTTGAAATGACGTCGGTGACAAGCCCTCGTGGAATCCAAAGCTTCCAAGCTTCTTCCTCTTGAATCGGATCGCCTGTTCTCGGAACAGTCCGAATGTAAACGAAGCCATCCCTGACGCAAAGATCTGGTAGTTTACCAGAAGTCGTTTTAACCTTATGCCTCAGTTCCTCGTATTCCAACGAGTTGAAATATGGTGAACTAACGTCAACTTCCGGGCCAGGATCTTCGTTGGTGAACAGGCTGTCACAATGGATGCGTGACAGCCCATCAGTGACGACGTTCAGGCTTCCTTTTCGGTGCTGAAGTCGAAGCCCTGAAGCTTCAAACTCCACCGAGCAAGTTTACAGCTGAGGTCCTTTTGAGACATCAGCCATTTCAGGCTCGCATGATCCGTCACTATCTTAAACGGCGTGAGTTCTATGAAGGGCCGGAACTTCTGTACGCTCAACATTGCAGCTAAGCATTCCTGCTCTGTGACGGTGTGATTTCTTTGTGCTGACTTCAACTTTTTCGAGACATAGGCTATTGGCTTCTCGTGGCCATCGTTAGGAATTTTATGTAGTACTTAATTATTGAAAAATAAAATGAAAAAGTTGACAGGATTTGGTTTTGGCAATACACAAACAATTCATGTGTCCTGCACCGACGATTAGGTACTCAGGTGATATATATGTATGTTTATAACTATCCAACCGGATGTCCTATTCGAGTGGGATTTCTTTTCTGAAATAGCACATAAAGCAGTGATTCTTATACCTAGAAAAATATATTGGAAATAGTTCAGGAAAATCCCGGTAGGTGGCATGATTTAGCAAAAATCTTGAAATCGTAATTTAAAAATAACGGTTTTTGGCGCCAAATCAACCGAAAAGTGGAGTAGAATAAAGAAATAAGGTTTTTTCTGTAATGTACTCGCTGAGACCTTTCCAAAAAGTACCCACATGCCTGGATACGGTAGAAAGTAAAAATCGCGATTTTTTCATAGGCTTACCCCTTTAAAAATGCTCAAATTTGGAAATTTTCGCTGGAGTTGCCGCAGTTAAATTGGCATAGAATCTGAAAGGAAGCAGCAAATTGCTTATCCGAAGCTCATAGAGCAGATTTGTAGTTGTCTAATAGTGTAAGTGGTATTCCCGTGAGTTGTCAGAGACCACCGATAGGTGGCGCTGATTGGGCATGCCAAATTTGAATAGTTTTTATTTTTTTTAAATAGGTTAATGAAATTCAATCTTTCTGAAATTTAGTACAGATAATCTTCTAATAAGTGTGCATTCACAAAAAATAAAAAATTGGATTATTCAACAATTATTTTAATTAAGTTTCGAAATGTATATTTCAGACCGAAATTTTGGCCGTCGAAAATTAATTTTGGCAACGTAACCGGGAGGGTAAGAAAATATGCTCAAAAAATCAGAAAAAAATCACAAAAAAATAAGCAGAAAGAATTTTGCAAATCGGGTGATATTTAGGCGATTTGTGGGTGGGGGTGGTTTTGCAGGTATTAATGTAATCCAGTTAGCATATAGTAATGTATAGAATGTAGGTGTGATAGAAAGTAAGTGTAGGATAGCCGCTTTCCATTTCATATCACTTTACTCCATTTCATCCCTCGCACCCCCTCCCTCTAATGAAGAGATTGTGAAAAAAGTAAAATTTTCATATGTATGAGGAATATCGAATTTGGAGTTTTGAAATTTTTTGCCGAATAATTTGTTCCGAGTGGACAGTTAGTCTTAATTGGCGTTTGTTTCTAATTTGATATGCTATTTAGTGGTGCGAAAAGAATAAAAAAAAAAGTTAATTGTTACGTCATTTTATATACGCGTTTATCTCACGTACCTCGTGTAAATGGAAAGAAATGGTGATGGTAGGATGTCAGTTAAAGGCAAAGTTGGTTAAAAAAAATTTAATGAAACAGAAATATGCTGTTCATGGAAGAAAGGGGATATCAGTACCTTTTAACGTCATTGATCATTTGTCTGCTAGGTTGGTTTTAGGTAACACCTCCAGAACAGGCGAATTCTCTAAATGAGAAATTTGAGGAATATCGCTAAATGAAGGTAATGACTAAAACAATTTTTTTTTTCCGATAATTTGTTCATAATGGATTCTAACTGTGAATAGATTGCTATTAGAAATGTTATTTAGTATTTAATTGTGGAAAAAAAATTGTTTAAAAAGAGTTAGTAATAGTATTTTGGTGGTATCCCTAATTCCCGGACAATATGAAATTTCAAAATTGCTATCATTGTGGAGTTAATAACTCCTATATTATTTAAGATAATTGAATACAGTAAATTTTTAAATATCCCCTATAGGCAGCTGAATCCGAAGAAAGTGAAAAAAATTAATAAAAGTTTCATGTGTTATTTGTTAGATGGCGTTGTATGGTGAAACCGGGTATCAGTATAGTTAAAGAATTTTAAAAATAGTATTCGCAGTCTGATTTTAATAAAATTTTGTGCAAACATTCTACACGAAAGGTAGTTTATTAGAAAAATACTGCCACCGCCCGGGAGGTAAATTTTTTATACCATTTAATATTTGTTATATTAATATATGGAGTTGGGTCACAGCTCTGGAACCCGCGGCCCCACCTACCTCGCAATAGTCTCAAAAAATCACAAAAAAACCCGTATAATAAATTTAGTAAAAAGAATTATGAAAATCCGTTGGAATTTGGCTGAGATATTAACCCCCACACCTATGTATGGCAGTTAATTAGTTTGCATCTAATTTAGCATACCTCGTAATGTAATTGTTTCAGTACCTCCTAAACTAAAAAAGATTATGAGTTGGGGTTTTTTTTAGATGAAAGCTAAGAGATTAAAGAAAGTAATAGTAGTAAAAAAGTGGCTTAAAGTTGCAAAATAGACCCGCATGGTGGCGTTGCATGTAATCTAATTAAGGAATTTCGGTAGTGTTTTAGAAAAATCATCTCAAATTCGTTAATTACAATTGAAAGTTGATTTTGTGAAACGTATTATTTTAAAAACAAATAGGGGTTGAAAATACTTCCACCCACTTTTCCCTCATTGTTAATTTCATTACTAAAAAAAAAAGTTTGAAATTGATTTTTCAAAAAAAAATCGAAAAATTTTGCCGTTCTTGACCCGCCCCCCCTTCCCCACCCGTGGGGGCATATCCTGGCTATAGATTAAAAAAAGAATCATGGAAATCCATATCATAGTTCTCCAGCAATATCGATTTTTGTGTATGAAGGTAGTTTGAAATTATTCAAAAATTACCCCAGAAATGGCCGATTTGGTCGTCTTCCATCGCAGATGAGATGCTATGAAATTTTTAAATATAAACGGAAAAGGATGTTTGTAGGATGAAATCTCATCTACGTTTTGTGCCCTAATCGGATATCTAATTAGTTTTTACGTGCGATTTATAGTTTTGTAAATAATAGAAAAAGAAAAAAAAGCGTCGAAATGAGGGATTTTTCTGTCAAACTCTCGATTTTTTTTCTTTTCATTATTACGGTAATTTGTTGTGCTCTAATAAAATAACTTCCTATGGGAGAAATGTTCACAATAGAACACTAATGCGTGTAAAAGAAAAAAAAATTGAAATATATGCGAAATGTAGTAAATGGTGTATATGTGACGTAGATGTATGAAAATGCATGAGAATTGGACTTTCAACGGTAAAAACGTCCCGATGAAGTTTTCGAAATCGAGAAAAAAGTGCATAGTCGGATAGTACTCGGCGAGACCTTTAATTTGATATATAACATGCAGAATTGGAGCCACCCCCCGCCGGGGGTACCTACCCCCACCCTAATGCTACCATGGTGAAAAAAATTTCTTACACGAATTGTAGCGGGCAATTAGGTGAGTCGAACGGTGAAATCCGTTTTTCGATCGGACTTGACCCTACCGTGTTATGGCCGATTTTGTGTGAAAAAATCTAGTACGTTTTTTTCGAAATGTAAAAGAGCGAATTTCAAAAAAAGTAATTATGGGGATCAATAGGGGAGTGCAGGTAGAGAATTTTTGTATTTCGGTGTTAAGTCGAAAAAACGCCAAATAACGGAAAGGGAGGGGGTTGAAGTAATTTTGATCTAGTACAATATGGCATAATCTACTCCATTTTGAATTTGTAATTTTTTTTTATGAAGTTTGAGTACCATCATGCCTATGTTGTGAGATCAAATGAACCTGTTATTATCGAAAAACCCCCACCCCTCAACTCGAAAAACAAAGTACCCTAATGCACCCACGCTGTCATTATGTACTCGACAAAAAATAATCAATCGAAGCTGAGGGGATCACAGATGAAATGTTTGTATGGAGAATAAAGACGCTATTCTAAAAAAAAACCTCCCCCCCCACCCTTTGGTTTCGCCCCCTTCAAAGGTGGGGACATGAAATTACCATTTGTAGGGTATGATCGAAATATTCATTCAAGACATCAACGAATTCGATACGACTTTTTGTTCATGAGTTATTAAGAATAATAGGTTAAACTTTACCCTCCCCCCTCCAGGCCGAGAGCAAGCCCCCCGCTCAAAAAACTTAACCAAAAGATGCGCAAGCACCCCACCAAATCCTATACCCCACTGGGAGGTCCGCTATTTAGTAGCGGTTATTATAAAATTAATTTGATTCAAAAATATTAGTAATTGTAGAAAGTGCTAGAACAAGGTTATCTTGACCTTAATTTTCTTACTCATGTTTTCACTCAAAATGTATAGAAATCAATGCAAATCGCATCATTTCATACAAAAATGTATGGAGAAACACACAGCTCGGCCTCGCGTCACTCTTTACTTTATATTAACTAGATCGGATGCTTGCTACGCTGCGCCTAGGAGTGGGGATGGGTGTGACGCTTGCCCATGGATAGGGGGAGGGGTTGGCTATCATTTGAGAGAAGAATGAAGAGAAACGGTCCAGAGGGTGAGGAGCAATGGACAAAAGAGTGGAGGCATGGCGGAAAGTTTTTTTATATGTAGACTGTAGATTGGCACGGTATGCTGGGTGGGATGGTGAGAAGGTGTGAGGGGAGGAAGAGATAATTGCCTGTGGGTAGAGAGAGGGGTTGGCTACCACATACAAAAATAACGAAGAGAAACGGTAAAGAGGGTGAGGAGCAATAGACAAAAGAGTGGAGTCTCTTTTGGGGTTTTTCCCCCACCCCCCATTTTTTCACAAAATTATATGGAGGGGGTAAAATATTTTTACATGTTCATAATACACTCACCGAGACCTTTCCAGTGAGTGGTCATACGTTAAGATTGGATGAAAAATAGTAAATTGATGTTTTTCCAACTCTACTTAGGGGTAGGTACATGCACCGAAAACTTAATTATTGATATTTACGTCCGATTCGGCTCCGGGTGAATTCAAAAAATCAGAAAAAAATTACAATAAGCGAAAATCAAAACATTTCTAAAATAAGTTAATAATTGTAGGAACCACACTCGGTTAAAGTGTGTGTGTAGTACAAATAATTCCTTTCCCTCCCCCCCGCCTTCTTTTTCACTAAATCATATGGTGGGGTAAAATGTTTTTACATATTCACAATGTACTCGGCAAGACCTTTCCAATGAGTGTTCATATGCTAAGATCGGATGATAAATAAGAAATAAGAACTTTTAGCACTACATATGTATGTGACGTAACCAAGGAATTCCCTAATTAGAGTTGGACTTATGAGATTTGTAATTTAATATCTCCTAAACGATAACACCTAATTGCTTCAAATAAATTTCAGTACTTAGGGAACAGAAGTGGCTATAATTCTCTCCTATATTGGAAGTCTCGATATTCCAAGGGAGCGCCGCTATAGGGGGGAAACTGATAAATAACGAAAAAGAAGCGACTTTGGGCCTAATTTGTAGCAACCCAGTGAAGTGGATCAGGAAAATAAGTACTCCAGTCGATAGTACTCGCCGAGGGCTTTCTTGCGATATGCGACATGCTGTACTGAAATCCCCACTCCCCAGAGGGTACCTACCCCCCACCCTAAAGTACCCCCTGGGAAAAATGTTTATTCAATGAGTTTTCGGGGTCGATCATATAAGTCGCATAGTTAAATCAGTTTCTCAATAGGACTTAACCGTAGTGAGTTATATAGGACAAAGCACTTTCCATAAAGAACATATATACACACACCCAAACACGAACTAATTTCCCATTTAGAGTTGGGCTTAAGAGATTTGAAATTTAATATCTCCTAAACGATAACAGCTAATAGCTTCAAATAAATTTCGATACTTAGAGAACGTAAGTGGCTATAATTCTCTCCTACATTGGCAGTCCCGATATTTGAAGGGAGCGCAGCTATAAGGGGGAAACTGATAAATAACGAAAAAGTACCGACTTTGGGCCTCATTTGTAGCAATCCGGTGAAGTGGATCAGGAAAATAAGTACTCCACCCGATAGTACTCGGCGAGAGCTTTCTTGCGATATGCGACATGCTGTACTGGAGTCCCCCCTCCCCAGAGGGTACCTACCCCCCACCCTAAAGTACCCCCTGGGAAAAATGTTTATTCAATGAGTTTTAGAGGTCGATCATATAAGTCGCATAGTCAAATCAGTTTCTCAATAGGACTTAACCGTAGTGAGTTATATAGGACAAACGACTTTCCATAAAGAACATATATATACTGTAAAGCCATGACCACGGTCAACAAAAGTAAACAGAAATCAGAACAAAAAAAGAAATAAAAACAAACAAAGTTTGCTCGACCTCAAGAAGAATTTGCAACGCAAGCAATTCTGCTATGCAAGCATAATTCTTCATTGATAAAATATATATACACCTGAAGTCATTGCTTTACAATATCGATAAATTATGACTCAATCAGAAATCGTGTGATCAAAAATACTGACACTACTATGTCTGATTATTAATTTTGTATATTGCAATTCTGCAATAATCCCCCCCTTTAGAATTATAATGAAATATTGATTCTTTGTTATCGATTGATATAAATAAGCTGCTATTATTGAATAAAATCAGAACTTATCAGATAGTTGAAAGACGTCTTTTAATTTCTCAAGTAAAGAGCGGCATACTGTGCCATATCAATATAAAGCGGCATACTCTGCCTTATAAATACATCGGCATACTCTGCCATACAAGTACAAAGCGGCATATTCTGCCTTGATCAAATAGCGGCAGTCTCTGCCATTTAAAAACAATATCGGCATCCCCATTGCCACCAAGGGATAATATCATCACAGCGGCTCTTTAGCCATAAATCGTAAGTGCGGCAGCCTTCTGCCTATTTAATTAAATACATATTTATAACGCATAGTACATTTTGAATAATCATGGATAGCTTTTTAAATACATCGTGGAAAAAGCATATTACATGGCGATCCTGCAAACCGGACCACCAACTCTGCAAAGCGGACCATTAAGCAAGACAAAAAAACTAATCCTACAAAACAAATCATCGTGTGACATCAAAGCGCAGAACAACGACCCCAGCATACGTAAGAGGACGGCACCAAGACGTGTAACATGCTCTAATAGAAGAGTACCTGAAGAAACAACACCAACAACCGAGTACACACCCACTACATCGTCATACCTAGACTCGAGCACACCAACATACATTCTGGCAACTAAAGCTCTACAGATTACAAGAATACCTGAGAAGTACATACCGACTGGACTAAACTCACCCGCAAATAAATACACAGCCACAACACTACAGCGAGTGACACAAAAACTCTCCCTGCAAGAAGCACTAGAGAAAGACCCCGCTGCTGGCCCAAAAGCGATAACAATCGCACAGTATAAAGAAAAAAGAAAGCCAGTGAGCAAACTGAATGAGGAGATAACGACGCCTCTAGCATACGTAAAAAAGAAAAGGGGCGGTATAGCAGTGAAGCTACGACAACAAATAGCGGAGCTCTACAGGGTAATACCTATAACAGCGGATAAAAGCTTAAAAAAAGAATTAATTTACAAGCTCAGCAAGCTCAAATGGGAAAGCCGCAATCGAAAGAAGTAATTGTGGCCCAGAATGCAGCAGCAGCAGCGACAAGTCCGGTGGTACAAACAATCTCCATTCATGATGTTCTTCATGTACCGACCTCAGTAACGTTAGCAGTAATACTAATATTGATAGCAGTTGCAGTATACTTCGGAAAAAGACTTCTGCGCAAGTACATAAACACCAACATTCAGAGGAACGTAAACAATATGGCTAACGTTTAATAAATAAAATAATTCGGGTTTATAGATTTTATAATTAATTAATCTTTATATATGGACATAAATAGCTTTTAAAAAAAAAAAAAATAATAATAATAATTTATATGGGTTTCTAGGTATTATTTAACAATAAAAATTATTTTATATAGGATGAAATATTAATGATAGAACAACTCTCTTTAAATACACTTGTAATTATATCTTTTTTTTTATGTTTGTGTTCTATAAGTAAATAAATAAATAAATGGAAACTTGCGAAAATCTTTTAACTGAAATAAATAAATTATTAGAAACATTCACGAAGAATCCACAGAGGACATTCTCAAGTAGGAATCTATTAAATAAATACGCTCTAGCCAAAAAGATCAAAAAAGGATTTGACCAAATAATAACGACTCAAAAAGGAAAGCAAGCAGATGAACTGCAAAACAAATTCAATATAAAATTTATAGAACTAAAATCGAAATTAGAAGAAAAAACAAGCGAAACACTGAACAATACAGCTGATTCAGAATCGGAAGAATCAGATCGAGAGTCGGACACGTTACGAAAAAGAATAATGGGTACAAATACATTTGATCTCGCTGTAGCAATAAAAATATTGCCAGAATTTGGAGGCAACACAAAAGAGCTCTCAAATTTTCTAAGTCTTGTGGAAATGTATAGCAAGACGCTAAAAACTGAGGCGCAGCCACAATTAATTGAATTTGTATGGCTAGCACGTTTAAGTGAGAAAGTGCGAAACAAGATGTCCGCAATTGGTAGACCAACAACTATAGAAGGTCTAAAGAAAGTACTGACAGAGGCACCTCACAAACCTTGCAACAAAAATTATCGAATTGCAAGCAGCACAGTATGAATGTTCAGGACTTCTCAGACAAAATACTAGAGATAGTCGCGGACCTGAACAAAGTTCAGATAAACGAAATAGGTGAGGAGCACAGAGAGGTAATCTGTAAACTAAACGACAAAATTGGATTAAATACCTTTCAAAATGGGCTGAAAAACTCACTAAAACCGACCATCCTAGCCGCGCAACCAAAAACACTAAACGACGCAATAAGTCTCGCAAACCAGATTGAACAACCTCTGACAGATGAAACAAGAATTTTTAGTTTCAATAGAAATCTCCGTAACCGGCAATATGAAAGTAATACCCGAATAAGAGACTACAGAGATTACAACAATCGAAATATAAATGCCAATAGTTATAGAAACAATAATAACACGTTCCAAAGCAGAAGCAATAATTGGCATAACAGAGGGAATATAAATAACAGCTACAGTAATAACCAAAGAAATAACCAGAATAGAATTAATGGCTGGCAAAATAGTTATCAGAACAATAGAGGAAGAGACTTTTTTAGAAACCCCCGACAAAATCAACATAGGAGGATAAATTTTCTACACGAGACGAGCAATGCGCAAAGTCCGGGACGAAATCAGCAAGAAACAGAATAAAACGAAATTTAAAAATATACAACATCAGAAGTTGTACAACAAATTACATAACGCTGACGGACAAACGCACAAACAAAATATTGAACTTCCTCATTGACTCCGGAGCAGACATCTTAATTTGCAAAATAAGTTCATTAAACCAAGAAATAAACAGGAATGACCAGTATGCAATAACTGGGATAACAAATAATGAAACGCACTCCTTAGGTACAGCTAAATTGCAGTTAGCTTATGAGGAACACGTCATAGAACACAGGTTTCACATAGTGGATCCACAGACCCCGATCACCACACATGGGATATTAGGAAGAGATTTCCTAATGAAATATCTATGCAAAATAGATTATGAAACCTTCACGATAACTGCAAATTTGAATAATGACGATGTTACAATACCCATGATAAACAAATTCAAAGATAAAATTACTATACCAGCCAGGACAGAAATTATCCAAGCAATAACACTTGACATAAAAGAAGACAGCATAGTCTGCGGTGAAGAATTGATAAAAGGAGTATTTCTGAGCAACACGATCATACCAAGAAAAGGAGTCCAACATATAAAACTGCTAAATACTAACAACCACATGGTGACATTAAAACCATTCACAGCAAAGCTACATCTGCTAAAAGATTACGAGATAATAAGAACACAAAATAGAAAGTCGCATCATGAGAGAGATAAAACTGAGCGACGATTTCATAAATTGTTAAAGGAACTGAAATTGGAAGGTTTGGATGAAAATGCAAAGAATTCGATCAAAGAGATCTGCAAAAAATATCAAGAAGTATTCCACATAGAAGACGAGAGGTTAACAACAAATAACTTTTATACACAGAATATAAATACAATAGACAATAACCCCGTCTACATAAAGAATTACAGACTGCCACATTCTCAAATCGATCAAATAAACAAAGAGGTGGATAAACTCATACAGAATGATATAGTGGAACCTTCAGTGAGTCCGTACAACTCTCCACTCCTGATAGTACCAAAAAAATCAGGTGAAGAAAAGAAATGGAGACTAGTTGTAGACTTCAGGCAGCTAAATAAGAAAGTAATTAATGACAAATATCCTCTAACAAGATTGGAAGACATCCTAGACAGACTAGGACGGGCAAAATACTTCTCAACGCTTGATATGACGAATTCTTTTCACCAGATAGAGTTAGAAGAAAATTCAAGAAAATTAACGGCATTCTCAACCAACCAGGGACATTACCAATTCAAAAGATTACCTTTTGGACTAAAAATATCCACGAACAGTTTTCAGCGAATGCTCTCAATCGCATTAAGTGGTTTGGATGACGGCGCATTCATATATGTCGATGACATCATAATACATGGATGCAGTCTCAACAATCATAATCAAAACCTAGAAAGAGTGTTAAAAAGACTTCAGCAGTATAACCTAAAGCTCAATCCAAGCAAGTGCAACTTCTTAAAACCAGAAGTCTTATATCTGGGTCATATAATAACAAAGAATGGAGTCAGAACGGATTCCAGCAAGCATAAAGTAATAGAGACGTACCCAGTACCAAAGAATGCGGATGAGGTACGACGATTCATAGCCTTCTGCAACTATTACAGACGCTTTATACAAAATTTTGCAGAAATAGCACGACCACTCAATGCACTTCTAAAGAAAAATGCACTATTCCTTTGGACAGAAGATTGCAGAAAATCTTTCGAAATACTCAAAGCAAAGCTAATAACTTCACCAGTCCTGCAATATCCAGAATTTAGCAAACCGTTCGTCCTGACAACGGATGCTTCGAGCTTTGCACTTGGAGCAGTGCTCTCACAAGGTGAGATAGGACAGGATTTACCAATATCCTATGCAAGTAAGACATTAAATAAGCACGAGGTAAATAAATCGATAATCGAAAAAGAATTGCTTGGTATACATTGGGGAATCAATTTCTTTAGACCCTATCTTTATGGAACAAGTTCACAGTTGTAACAGATCATCACCCGCTCGTCAGCCTCTTCACACATAAGAACCCTTCTTCGAAACTAACAAGAATTCGTTTAGACCTAATGGACTATGATTTTGAAATTGTATATAAACAAGGAAAAATGAATACAAACGCAGATGCACTGTCAAGAATAAAAATGGACTCTGAGAAATTAAAGTCAATGATACCGAAAGAAGTAAACATTATCACACGTAATATGGTGAAAAAGCAGGAAAACGGAATGGAGAAAAGAGATAGCATAAAATCAGACCAACTTTATATATGGGAATGCACATCCATCTCCGATATAAGAAATATTAAAAAGATACAATTTGATACAGCATACGCACAAAAGAATGCGAAAGGTAAAAGTTTGCCAGAAATATATATAACTAAGAAAGGGGTAACCGTTCAGTATAGCGATAATCCTGCATTTAACTCTGGTTACATCATGGAGAAGCTTATACAAAAAATGAACGAGAATAATATTGAAGAATTAGCACTCGCAAAAGACGATGCTATATTTAATCATATGGATATAAATGAATTTAAAAAGAAATTCAATAAGCTGCAGCAAAATAATAAACGTGGTAAGGCAACACCACTGAAGATACTACTTTATGAACCCCCAATAAGGATAAATGATCCAAAGAAGAAACAAGAACTAATAAAAGAATACCATGACAGTATGCATGGTGGACACGCTGGAATTAAACGCTGCATAAACAAATTAAAACAAAGGTACATATGGAAAAACCTTAACAAAATGGTAAAAGAGTACATAAATAAGTGTGATAATTGTGCGAAGAATAAATTCAAAAAATACACAAAAGAACCTATGGTGATAACAGACACACCAAACAGTAGTTTTGAAACGATCTCAGTTGAATCTCAGTTGACACAGTAGGACCTCTGAGAATGTCAAACGGTTTTAGATACATCTTAACGCTGCAATGCGAATTGACAAAATTCGTAGAGGCATATCCAATGGAAACAAAAGAAGCCTCCTCGGTAGCAAGGACAATAGTTGAACGATTCATTTTGAAGTATGGATGTTTCAAGACATTGAAAACAGACAGAGGTACAGAATTTGTAAATGAACTACTCAAAAACATCTGCAAGCTTCTGAACATAAAACATGTCACATCCACACCGTTCCATCACGAAACGCTAGGATCGATTGAACGAAACCATAGAGTGTTAAACGAATATCTAAGAACATTTTCAAAAGAAGACAACTGGGATGAACTAATTCCGTACTATGTATTCTGCTACAATACAACACCACACACAGATACAAGTTATACACCATTCGAATTAATATTTGGAAAAATAGCAACATTACCAGCAGAGATTCTAAAAAATAAGGAACAAATAGATAGCATACACAGCTATGCAGGAGAACTGGCAATGAGGTTAAAAAGATCCCATGAAAAGAGCAAAAAACACTTACAAGAGGCAAAAAAAGAGCGAAAGATAGCGAAAGATAAAGACTCTAAGCCCTCAAATTTCAACGTCAATGACCATGTATACTTGAGAGTAAATACTAAAAGAAAACATGAAAGTCCTTATGACGGACCCTTTAAAATCATTAAACAAAAAGGAGTGAACTCCACAATACTGATAGATAGAAAACACAAAGAAGTACATAACAATAGGCTAATAAAATGTAAATTTAAATAAAACGATCTTGGGAATAATATAGCACAAACACTATAAATATATGTATCTTTTATGTATCTTTAAGAATAACTGAAACTAAGTAATCCTATGAACATATTAAATACCGTAAAATAAGTAGATAGATAGAAAGCTGAATATGTTTAGAATAATTATATAAGATTATGTAACAAAAAAAAAAAAAAAAAATTTTATATACAAAATTTTTTTTTTTTCCTTTAAGAGTGAGGATGTAAAGCCATGACCACGGTCAACAAAAGTAAACAGAAATCAGAACAAAAAAAGAAATAAAAACAAACAAAGTTTGCTCGACCTCAAGAAGAATTTGCAACGCAAGCAATTCTGCTATGCAAGCATAATTCTTCATTGATAAAATATATATACACCTGAAGTCATTGCTTTACAATATCGATAAATTATGACTCAATCAGAAATCGTGTGATCAAAAATACTGACACTACTATTTCTGATTATTAATTTTGTATATTGCAATTCTGCAATAATCCCCCCCTTTAGAATTATAATGAAATATTGATTCTTTGTTATCGATTGATATAAATAAGCTGCTATTATTGAATAAAATCAGAACTTATCAGATAGTTGAAAGACGTCTTTTAATTTCTCAAGTAAAGAGCGGCATACTGTGCCATATCAATATAAAGCGGCATACTCTGCCTTATAAATACATCGGCATACTCTGCCATACAAGTACAAAGCGGCATATTCTGCCTTGATCAAATAGCGGCAGTCTCTGCCATTTAAAAACAATATCGGCATCCCCATTGCCACCAAGGGATAATATCATCACAGCGGCTCTTTAGCCATAAATCGTAAGTGCGGCAGCCTTCTGCCTATTTAATTAAATACATATTTATAACGCATAGTACATTTTGAATAATCATGGATAGCTTTTTAAATACATCGTGGAAAAAGCATATTACAATACACACCCAAACACGAACAAATTTCCCATTTAGAGTTGGACTTAGGAGATTTGCAATTTAATATGTCCTAAACGATAACAGCTAATAGCTTCAAATAAATTTCTATATTTAGAGAACATAAGTGGCTATAATTCTCTCCTATATTGGAAGTATAAGTATAAGTATAAGGCCATCATTTTAGCGACACCCCATAATTCTTCAAAAGTAGTGATGGTAGGGTGTCAGTTATAGATAGCTTATTTTAATTAAATTCAATCCCAAAGAAATATGCATTATGCTGGTGTGTGGGGGCAAAAAAAGAATCATGGAAATCCATATCATAGTTCTCCAGCAATATCGATTTTTGTGTATGAAGGTAGTTTGAAATTATTCAAGAATGACCCCAGAAATGGCCGATTTGGTCGTCTTCCATTGCAGATGAGATGCTATGAAATTTTTAAATATAAACGGAAAAGGATGTTTGTAGGATGAAATCGCATCTACATTTTGTGCCCTAATTGGATATCTAATTAGTTTTTACGTGCGATTTATAGTTTTGTAAATAATAGAAAAAGAAAAAAAACGTCGTTTTTCAGGCAAGAAATGGGGGATTTTTGTGTCAAAATCTCGATTTTTTTTCTTTTCATTATTACGGTAATTTGTTGTGCTCTAATAATATAACTTCCTATGGGAGAAATGTTCATAATAGATCACTAATGCGTGTAAAAGAAAAAAAATTGAAATATATGCGAAATGTAGTAAATGGTGTATATGTGACGTAGATGTATGAAAATGCATGACAATTGGACTTTCAACGGTAAAAACGTCGCGATGAAGTTTTCGGAATCGGGAAAAAAAGTGCATAGTCGGATAGTATTCGGCGAGACCTTTAATTTTATATATAACATGCCGAATTGGAGCCACCCCCCGCCGGAGGTATCTCTTAGTACCCTGGTGAAAAAAATTTTCCTCGACGAATTGTAGAGGGCAATTAGGTGAGTCGAACGGTGAAATCCGTTTTCCGATCGGACTTGACCCTACCGAGTTATGGCCGATTTTGTGTGAAAAAATCTAGTACGGTTTTTTCGAAATGTAAAAGAGCGAATTTCGAAAAAAGTAATTATGGGGATCAATAGGGGAGTGCTGGTAGAGCATTTTTGTATTTCGGTGCAAAGTCGAAGAAACGCCAAATAACGGAACGCGGGTGGTTTGAAGTAATTTTGCTCTAGTACAATATGGCATAATCTACTCCGTTTTGAATTTGTAATTTTTTTTATGAAGTTTGAGTACCATCATGCCTATGTTGTGAGATCAATGAACCGGTTATTATCGAAAAACTGCTGAGCCCCCCCCCCCCCACCCCCCAACTCGAAAAACAAAGTACCCTAATGCACCCACGCTGTCATTATGTACTCGACAAAAAATAATCAATCGAATCGGTTGCCTTTTGTGGGAGCTGAGGGGATCAATCGAGAAATGTTTGTATGGAGAATAAAGGCACTATATTAAAACACTCTTCCCCCCTTTGGTTTCGCCCCCATCAAAGCTGGGGACTTGAAATTTTTACCATTCGTAGGTTATTATCAAAATATTCATTTAAGACATCAACGAATGCGCTACGACTTTTTGTTCATGAGATATTAAGAAAAATATGTTAAAGTTTACCCCCCCTTCCCGGCCGAGAGCAAGCCCCCCCCCCCCCCCCAAAAAAAATTTAACCAAAAGATGCGCAAGGTCGAAATGAACAGATTTGCCAAATTACAGCGAAATCATGCCCCCCCCCCCAAATCCTATACCCCACTGGGAACCCCGCTATTTAGTAGCGGTTCATATAAAATTAATTTGTTTCAAAAATATTAATATTTGTAGAAAGTGCTAGAACAAAGTTATTTTGACCTTAATTTCCTTACTCATGTTTTCACTCAAAATGTATGGAAATCAATGCAACTCGCATCATTTCATACAAAATGTACGGAGAAATACACAGCTCGGCCTCGCTTCGCTCGACCTCGCGTCACTCCTTACTTTATATTAACTAGTAATTGCCCGCTTGCTACGCTGCGCGAAGGAGACGACTGGCTACTATACGAAAAAAGAATGAAGAAAATCGGAGCAGAGGGAGTGAAGTTATGTAGAAAAGAGTGGAGCAATGTATAGATTTTATTTTTGAATTTTTCCATTTTCCATTTCCCTTTAAAAATAGGGGAGGGGGAGGGATGGTCCTATTAGCATGAAATAAATTGTCAAAAATGGTAAACATCTCAAGGATTAATATAGCTGCAATAACATGTTGGAAATAGTTTGCGAAAATTCCGCTAGGTGGCATCATTTAACAAAAATCTTCAAATTGTAATTCAAAACTAACGGTTTTTGGCGCCAAATCGACCGAAAAGTGGAGTGGAATAAAGAAGTAAGGTTGTTGCTGTAATGTACACGCCGCGACCTTTCCAAAAAGTACCCGTATGCCTGGGTACGGTAGAAAGTAAAAATCGCGATTTTTTCATCGGCTTACCCCTTGCAAAATTCTCAAATTTGGAAATTTTCGCGGGAGTTACCGCAGTTAAATTACCACAGAATCTAAAGGAAAGCAGAAAATTGCTTCGGATAAAATTCCACGAATAGAGGAGATATGTAGTTATCTAAGTGGTATTACCGTGAGTTGTCAAAGACCACCGGTAGGTGGCGCTGAGTGGACATGCAAAATTTGAATAGATTGTTATGTTTATTGCCAATAGAATGGCGCATACGCCAATATCCAAGATTCTGTTCATGATGAAATTTAATTTGATTTGATTAATCAATGAATATATGGCGTGTGGCCGCAATATATTTATAAAAGGCTAAAAAGCCTTATTCACCTGTGTATCTGGCCAAATGCCTCAATCCGCACTAGATATATGGCTGGAGTGCCTCAATATCTATCGAGCCAAAATACTTGGCTAATTGCCTCGGTATTTTATAGAAACGATGTTTGGCTGAGAAGCCTCTTCATCCAAAAGGTTAGAACCGCTGGCCAACTTGCCTCTGCGATCTAAAGAATAAGAACTACCTGTCTTCGCTATGGTCAATTCTTTATTTTCCTTCTTTATTCCTTAATGCTACCTTATTTATAATCAATAGTTATTGCTAAGTAAGCAATTTACATTAATTTCTAAATGCTACCTACAATCAATATCATTTACCTATTTTATTATGCGTATCGTAACAAAAGAGCGGTGACCTCACGTGAGTAATATTTTCTTTACAACTTGGTGCACTGTACATGCATATTATGCTTTTTTTTGCTTGCGCTGGAATTTGATGCGCTTGACTTTTACCTCATTCATAACGAGGTGTAAATGAATCACAAAAATGATTACATACGAATCTGTATGTATGTAAATTATGTTTACTCATGAGTTAATTGAACTCACAGTTTTACCTTTTGAGAAGGTATGCAAGCTTTAGCTGCAATCTTTTTTCTTATTTTCTTTTAGGGAGATGCGCATATGATTTACATGCAATTAATGAAAGGAAAGTAGAATTGCATTCATTCGTTGCACATTTGGTCATCTTTCTTTTGTTACCATATTTTTGTTTTTTTTTTTTTTTTAGTTTAGCTATTTTGTGATATTAATTTTTCTATCTATGTATCTATAGCTACCTAAGGAGTGGTCCAGAAAAAATTGACCCATTTATTTTTGTTTGCAGTAAAAACTCTAATGGCAATTTTTTTATAAAATTTCTATATTTTGTTTCTTACAACTTAAACTTTAAAATACAAAAGTTATTTCTAATACATTTTTTGTTTTAGAGGAATGTTTTAACTTTGTTCTTCAAGCCGCACATTAGATTTAGAACAGTTATATTAGTAACATTTCTATATGCTGTTTTCCATTTATTTCTGAAATCAACAACATTTTTGGCAAATTTCTTTGTTGTTCTAAGCTCCATTTTCATTAATGCCCATTACCTCTCTACTGGACGAAGTTGGGGGCAGTTTGCTGGATTGGTTTCCCTTGGCACGATATTGACCTCATTAGTTCTGTACCATTCCATCGTTGCTTTTGCGTAATGACTGGTGGCCAAATCTGGCCAGAAAATAACAGACCCTTGATGCTGTTGAATAAAAGGTAGAAGTCTTTTTTGAAGGCACTCTTTGATGTATACATCTGAGTTTATTGTTCCTTTGATGATAAATTCACTGCTTCGTAAACCGCAAGAACAGATCGGCTGCCAAATCATGTACTTCTTGGGAAATTTTGTCATTCCTTTTGTTGAAAATTTTCTGGATACTCCGCTCCGACTTTTTGCAGTAAAAGTATTCGTCACCTGCGAAAAGTCAGCTTTGCAATACGTTTCATCACCCATAACGACACAATCGTTTTCGTCAGGTAGTTCTCATAAAGTTTTCTCGATCTTCTTCTTGCTGTTTTCTCTTCTTCTTCCTTCCTCAGCGGCACTTTTTGAACCTTTTAGCTCCTTAATCCACAGATTTTTTTATATCTGTGCACTGTAGACTTTGTTGTTCCTGCCAATGTCGCCATATCTCTTTCCGAAGTTCCCGGTTTCCGAGAATAAGTACCCTTCATCTGTTTTATGACGTCTGGACGGGATGGCCCTGGTTTTCTACCTGACCCACGTATCCTTTCTATTTACAAGCCTCGCCTATACTCGGCTATTGTCCTTTTTACCGTGGAATAACTTGTATTCAGGTCTTTTGAAATTTTTAACAATGAAATTGTGGGATTTTCCAAATATTTGGACAAAATCATTTCACGCACTTCTTTTTCGCTTCGAGGCATTTTAACTATTTCACTTCCAATTCACGAATGATTCATATAAACTCAGAGTTCAGTATTTATGGAATATTTTAACAAAAAAATCCAAACCTGGATTATTGTAATTTTGCAGGTATAAAAATAACTTAATGGGTTAATTTTTTCTGGACCACTCCTTATATTTTATGTTTACATAGTTTTAAGTTATTATTGTGTATTTTAATTTCTTTTCCATTTATATCTACATAACTATTCACATTATCTTGTCTAACTATTCTATATGGTCCTTTATACGGTCGCTGTAATTTTACTCTATTGCCTACTTTTATATATACATAATCATCTATTTTAAAGTTAGCTTCGTTTACAGCGTTTTGTTTATCTATTCTTTCTTGCTTTTCTTTCAGTAAACATTCTTTTACATTATTGTGTGCAAATTGCAATTTTATTTTTAACTCATTAATATAATCATCAATATTATATATTTTTGTATTGTTATCGAAGATCTCACATGGTAATGAATTTAATTTTCCAAAAACTAGCTCAAAAGGTGTATAATTGGTAGTTGTATGTGGTGTGGTGTTGTAGCTGTAAGTATAGTAGGGTAATATTTCACTCCAATTTTCTTGTTCGGAAATCGTCATTATATAATCGTTTAAAACTCTATGGTTTCTTTCGATCGAACCTAGGGTTTCGTGGTGAAATGGGGCTGATGTCACTTTTTTTATTTTTAAAAGGTCGCACAGGCTGTTTATCAGTTGATTACAAAATTCTGTATCCATATCAGTTTTGAGTTTTTTAAAACATCCATATTTCAATATGAATTTTTTTACTATTGCTTTCGCCACTGTCCTTGCATGTTTGGTTTCTATTGGGATTGCTTCTACAAACTTCGTTAGCTCGCATTGAAGAGTTAGAATGTATCTGAAGTCCCCAGATGGTCGAAGTGGTCCAACCGTGTCTATGGAGATTGTTTCAAAAGATGAGCCTGGTGTGTTAGTCATTAAGTGTCTCTCTTTGTTGTGTTTCGTGATTTTTGTTCTTGCGCATTCTTTACAGTTATTTACGTATTCTTTCACCATCTTATTCATATTTTTCCAAATGTATTTTTGTTTTAACGTAGCAATGCATCTTCTTATGCCGCAATGTCCACCAATTCGTGAGCTATGGTATTCTTTTATCAGTCTGTGCATTTCATCTTTTTTTATTATTCTTTTAGGAGGTGTATATAAAATAATATTGTTACGTGCAATAGAAATAGACAACTGGTGACATCTACTGGCAATGAAGAAGTAAACGACTTTAGGTTCGGAGAATTGATTATGGTATCTACGGGAAGGTTCAGGAATAGAATGAATAGAACAGTCAAGAAGCTTCTGGAAAATAGAACACTCGAGAATAATCTGGAGAGTTACTAGGGTATAAATATAACAGTTGTCATAGCCAGAGAAAGAGTCTTGTCTTAGACGTTGCAGTGTTAACAAGCGAAAGTAATAAACGTGCGAAAGTGTTGTAATTAGATTGCGATAATTGAAAGTACAGTATTAGCGATAATTAGAGTGTAGTTGATTAATTGAAAGTTTGTGAATTTTATATGATTAGAGTGAAATAAAGAACTTGTATATTAAGTATTTAATATTGTGTTTTAAATAACGAACCAAAGGCCACGCTCGCAACAACTGGTGTCAGAAGTGAAATTAAATTCGCGAAATAAAGTGGTGGCAATTGACTTTAAAATTCAAAGTGTGATTAATTTTGTGAAATTGTGTTAAATTTTGAAAGTTCTGGAAAATAATTTATATTCAACTTAAAGTGAATTACTAAAGTAATGGGGCGAAAATTCGAGGAGCTTCGAACGCAGGATTTGAAAGTGGAGTTAGGGAACCGGTCATTACAAACGACAGGTGCAAAGAAAGTTCTAGTCGAGCGACTCAGACAAGCTTTGATAGAGGAAGGAAAGAATCCTGAAACATTTGTTTTCGAAGATAACTTGGAAGAAACCGAAGTTGAAGAAGAGCCTACAATGAAAATGGAACAGCTTTTGAGTACTTTAATGAGCAAAATGGAAGCCCGTTTTGATGAACAAAAGAATTCTCTCGAGGAACAAAAGAATTCTCTCGAGGAACAAAAGAAATCTATGGAAGCTCGTTTTGATGAACAGAAAAATTCCAATGAGGAACAAAAGAATGCTTTTGAAGAACAAAAGAATTCTCTGGAATCCCGTTTAGATGAGCAAAAGAATGCTTTCGTTGAACAAAAGAATTCTCTGGAATCCCGCTTAGATGAGCAAACGAATTCTCTAGAATCCCGGTTAGATGAGCAGAAGAAATCTATGGAAACCCGCTTGGACGAACAAAAGAGTTCTCTGGAGAATTGTCTAGAAACTCGTTTGGAGGAACAGAAGACTTTCCTGAAAAACTCGTTAGACGAACAAAATTTAAAAATTGAAGGAATCGAGCAGGAAGTGGCGGAAGCTCAACAAAAAGTCACCGAGCAGCTTGACAGTTTTAAAGCAGATCTAGAAAGAATAAAGCATCGTCAGCCTCTAAACGTAGCAGCTGAAATATCCAACACAGGTAGAATGAAACCCCCAATATTTGATGGACAAAATTCGTGGCATATCTTCAAGAGACAATTCGAGGCAGCTTCAGAGGTAAATGGATGGAATGATGACGACAAAGCTATAGCTCTGGTGTTAGCACTTCGAGCTCCTGCGTCAGAGCTCTTACAAACGGTACCGATTGAAAAGCAACGTGAATACACTTCATTAGTACAGGCGATAGAATTACGTTACGGAGATGAACACATGCAGCAAGTATATCGCCTACAGTTACGCAACAGGATTCAAAAACATGGCGAATCACTACAACAACTGCAGGCAGATGTAGAAAGATTAGCTCATCTTTCATACTCCAGCGTGAATGCGGATTTTCTCAATGAAGTGGCGACGGAGGCATTTGTGAACGCTATTGCAGACAAAATTTACAACAAGCGTTAAGGCTAGCAGGAAAGAAATCAACAGCAGAAGCACTAGCCTATGCATTAGTGTATGAATCCGCCAGACAAGCTTCACGGAGTTCAGTACGAATGAGAGAAATTTCGGTGAACGAATGTACTTGTAACAGAGTGCAATCATCACAGAGCCCGCCTTCACGTGGTGTCCTTCGATGCTGGAATTGTAATAGATCAGGACACCTACAAAGGGACTGCAGAAAACGCCGACGAGTGGAATCCCTAGATGAAGAGAGGAGAGTGGAATTGCAAAGATATCGAGCTGGGCAGCAGACTTGCAATAGATTGCAGTTATCACTGAGCAACCCTTCACGTAGTGTTCTTCGATGCTGGGATTGTAATAAATTGGGACACCTTCAAAGCGACTGCAGGAAGCGCCGTCGAAGGGAATTAACAGAAAAGAAAGAAAGAGAAGAATGTCCAAGTTGGTGAACTAGAGAGCAAGCTATTCTTGGAGCGACTAGACTCCAACCTTATGGCTTAGAGATGCAACATAGGAAAGGACTTATCCATGGAAATGCAGAAGCCTTTGTACAACGTCCATGCAAACTTGAATGCAAACATTGCGGCCGGGTGGAAGAAAAAGAAAGAACAGAAACTATACAGTTGGTAACTGTGGAATCATCAACAGGCTGGGACATCGAGAACTTGCGAACAGCGCAACGAGAAGATCCGGACATATCGCCTATTCTTGCTTGGAAAGCAGATATAGAAAAACCAGAATGGAAGGATATTTCAGGGATGAGTGAAAATCTGAAAAGCTACTGGGCTCAATGGAATTCTCTTCATGTTGAATGCGGTATTTTAAAACGCAAATGGGAGGCACCTAACGGTAAATCATTCCGAATGCAAATATAGTCTTGCCGGCATCAAAGGTCAACGATGTTCTAGGTAAAATGCATCGTGGAACATCTGGAGAACATTTGGGAGTGAATAAAACAATTTCTAAAATACGAGAAAAGTTTTATTGGCTACATATGCGGGAGGATGTGGAGAAGTGGTGTCGCAGATGCACTGTGTGTGCTTCTTACAAAGGGCCGCCACATAGCAGCAGAAAGGAAATGTATAAGTGTAATATCAGAGCCCCATTGGAAAGGAGAGCTGATGTACAAGAAGCCACGAGGACAAAATTAGCAGTAAATGCCAATCGGATGAGGACCCGCTATGACTTACGTGCGAATTCAGCAGGATTCAATGAAGGTGATCTTGTTTGGCTGTACAACCCGAACCGACGTAAGGGACGTTCTCCAAATTCACAACAACACTGGGAGGGACCGTATTCAGTAGTAACTAGAATAAATCACGTAGTATACAGAATTCAACGTGGTACAAGAGGCAAACGAAAAATCGTTCATCTGGATCGCTTGTGTCAATATTACAAGCATCAAGACCGTGGACCACCTGTTGTTCGGGACGAACAATTTTAAGAAGGGTGACATCTACTGGCAATGAAGAAGTAAACGACTTTAGGTTCAGAGAATTGATTATGGTATCTACGGGAAGGTTCAGTAATAGAATGAATAGAATGAATAGAACAGTCAAGAAGCTTCTGGAAAATAGAACACTCGAGAATAATCTGGAGAGTTTCTAGGGTATAAATATAACAGTTGTCATAGCCAGAGAAAGAGTCTTGTCTTAGACGTTGCAGTGTTAACAAGCGAAAGTAATAAACGTGCGAAAGTGTTGTAATTAGATTGCGATAATTGAAAGTACAGTATTAGCGATAATTAGAGTGTAGTTGATTAATTGAAAGTTTGTGAATTTTATATGATTAGAGTGAAATAAAGAACTTGTATATTAAGTATTTAATATTGTGTTTTAAATAACGAATCAAAGGCCACGCTCGCAACAATATTTTGTTTCTTTATGGAAATCCTCTAATATATTTCTTAATTTTTCGATTTTTCGACGTCGATAATATCAAATAATTCATGATTATTTGCTAGCGCTAATTTATCTATTTTTGCATTGCTTATTTTGAGTAGTAACTTCCTCAGAACCAATTTTAACTCTGGTAAAGATTTATCATTACACTCTGCAATTGTTTTATCTTTAGCGATTTCTACTTCATGCAGTTTTCTGTTATCATTGTGTGTCCTAAGTTGCGTGTGTTTATTATTTTTAAATGTTAACTCGAGTTTTTTAATGTACCTTATATCTGATATTGATGTACTGTTCCAAACGTAAAGTTGATCAAGCTTCTTGTTTGAAATTAAGGTACTTGCACAGTTTTTACTACTTTTGCCCTCCTTGTTATTATTATTATCCTGCATGTGTTGTTTTCTCTGCATGTTTCTTGTGATTACATTCATATTATTTTTCGGCATCATTGCTATTAAGTCCTTGGATTCTAGTTTAATTCTTGATAATGCGTCTGCATTGGTGTTCATTTTACCTTGTTTAAAGACAATTTCAAAATCATAATCCATGAGATCAACTCTTATTCTCGTTAATTTTGATGATGGGTTTTTGTGCGTAAATAAGCTTACAAGCGGTCGGTGATCCGTATACACTATGAATTTTCTTCCAAATAAGTATGGTTTAAAATGCTGTATTCCCCAGTGAATAGCTAGCAGTTCTTTTTCTATTATGGGTTTATTTAATTTATGTTTATTAAGGGACTTGCTTGCATAGGCTATCGGCTTATCTCGCCCGATTTCGCCTTGCGAGAGTACTGCTCCTAATGCATAGCTTGATGCATCAGTTGTTAAAATGAATAATTCATTGAAATTAGGATAACTTAGTACATCTATGGGGATACTAGATTCTGTTTTAAGACTTCAAATGATTTCTTGCAATCTTCAGACCAATGAAATATTTTGTTCTTTTTTAGAAGTTCAGTTAGTGGTTTTGCGATCTCTGCAAAATTCTAGACAAATCTCCTATAATAGTTGCAGAATGCTACGAATCTTCGCACCTCATCAGCATTCTTTGGTTCAGGATAATTTTTTATGCTTTCATATTTCTGTGGATCAGTTCGTATACCCTCAGGTGTGATTCGGTGGCCAAGGTATGTAACTTCTGGTTTTAAAAAGTTACATTTACTCGCATTTAGCTTTAGATGAGGTTTTATGAGGTTGTTGTTGTGATCATCTAAGTTAAAACCAAATATTATTATATCATCTACATATAGGAACGTTGCGGCTTCTAGTCCACTTAGTGCTATTGATAGCATTCGTTGGAAGCTATTTGTTGATATTTTTAACCCAAAAGGTAATCTCGTGAATTGGTAGTGTCCTGTATTTGTCGAAAATGCTGTCAACGGTCTTGATTTTTGATGTAATGGAATTTGATGAAATGAACTAGTCATATCCAGAGT
Source organism: Dioctria rufipes (assembly GCA_963924295.1). Taxonomy (NCBI): domain Eukaryota; kingdom Metazoa; phylum Arthropoda; class Insecta; order Diptera; family Asilidae; genus Dioctria; species Dioctria rufipes. Next base: position 127,938,844 of record OZ002740.1, read on the forward strand.
CGAAAAATATTTTGCTCGGCCTAATTTATCCAATACATCATCAAGTCTTGTTAAGGGAAACTTGTCGTTGACAACCTTTTTTTTAAGTGATCTAAAATCTACAACCAGTCGCAATTTTTTTGTCCTCCAAGGTCTTTCTTGGGTACAATTAGCAATGGTTATAAGGACTTACTGATGGTTCTATTATACCTTCCTCTTGCAGCTTCCTTACTTGTGTATTGATTTTATCAAGCTGTGAATTTGGCATCCTATAGTTTTTTATGTAGACGGGTGTTTTATCTATAGTCGAAATTCGTTGTTCGTAGAAATTATTGATGGTTAGTGGTTCTCCATCTATATGAAAGACATTTTCGAACTTCTCACAGATGCTTAGTATTGATTGTTTTGCTTTTGGGCATAGGCTATCTATGTTTATCTGTTCTTTAACCTTTTCAAACTTTAAATTGCTCATTCTAGCTTTGTTGAAATGACAAATATTGTAGTCCTTAATAGAATCTATTCCAACGTGATAATTCTTGAGTGGTTGCGTATATATATGAGCCTTTGTTATGGTGCCCAGTTCTTCTGTTGTGTTCAAAACTCTTATGTGTTTTATGCCCTTTGACGGTATTACCGCATTTGCTACAAAAATCCCTTTTTTTATTTCCTTTCCGCAGATCAACTGTCTTCATTTATTTCAATATCGATTGGTGTTATTATCTCTGATCTAGGCGGTATTGTGATATTATTGATGATTTTGATGTCCATGTTTATTGGTAATATTATATCCCTTGCGTTTGATCTTATGGTCAATGCGCATGTTTCGTAATCTATATTACAATGATATTTAATCAGAAAATCACGTCCTAACACCCCGGTCGTAGTTAAGTTAATATCATCATCAATTATATGAAACTTATGTTTTACAATTATGTCTTCAATTGGCAATTTTAACTCTGTGGCTCCATGCGTAGTTATTATTTTATTTGCAATTCCATTTATTTGACACCATTCATTTACATCTATGTCTGCATTTTCAACTAAGTTATTCTTTAGTATTGATATATCTGCACCTGAGTCAATCAAAAATGATATCGGATATTTGCTTTCTTTTATATATACATTTATGTAGTTTGAGTAGTTGTCTCCTCGTTTTAGATGCACTATTTTCTTAGTGTGTATACCCCGGTTCTCTGTTTTCCGGGGACAGCTAAGTTTTCCGATTCTCTGTCCCATCTATTGTTGTAATCTCTATTGCACTTATTGTAGTTATCACTATATCTTCCGTTGTTATAGTTGTTATTATTGCTTCTATTGTTATTTCCATTTCTATTTCTATAACTGTTGTTTTCCTTGCTGCTATGAGAATGGTTTTGTATGGTTCATTAATACCATTCTTATATGAACTTAAGCCTAACTGATCATTCATGTTCACGATTAATGCTCGATTAGCTTCTCCTTGTTCTGATATTTGTAGATCATTTAATGATGCTATCAGTGCTTCTATTCTTGAAGCGAAACCATTCACGCTTTGATTGCCTTGCTGTATCTTGGCCAAATCACTGTGTATTTTCAGTGGATTTTTATTTATCTTGTATGTTTTTTGTAGATTTGTTTTTAATTCTGATATTTTTGTTGGCGCGCTTTCTGATAAGAGTCTATTCTTCACTCTATCTAATAGTTTTACCGTCGTTATGAACTTTAGAAGTGTACTCTCTTGGTCTGTTTTTAGTGTTTCCTTATAAAATTCAACCAAGAAAATTTGATAATGCCTTGAAATCACCATCAAACTCTGGTATTATTTTCGTTGCGGCTGCAATATCAAATGCTGTAATTGTCTCTTGTGTTGTTTCGTCAGATTCTTTGGCAATTAAATAGACATTTATTCTTTCTTTTAAATTCTCAAATGTCTGTTTAGCTTCTCTTAATTTTACTTGATCTGTGATTTGTTTTTCTATTTTCCGCCATACTTCATTTATTTCCTTATTTTTTTGTTTCTATGAAATTCGCAGTGTATTTTCTATTTGTCCTCTTTTTTAAGTTGGCTAAAAGTACTACTAGTAGATCAAAATTCATCAATGAAACCCTTGTTACTATATATTACTGCTGACCAACGTTGATACCACCGCAATATAATAATTTTTTTTTAGTGAAAGAAATGGTTTATTTTATACATTTATTGTCCTAACTAAATTCTTTTTAACATATTTCTTATAGTGGCTATTCAGTTTAAAAATCAATATGCTAATTACTATGCCTAAGATTATATAAACTACTATCTGGTTTTCCATTACTTCTTCCGTGTTGCAATTAACAACACCCTGCTGGGACTTAGTGTTTCCCATTTCTCTTTTTCTTTTGTTTACTAGTTTTCTTTTCTATCTTCTGAATTTCCTTTAATTCCTTTAATTCTATTACTGCTTTGCTCCTAAATGATCCTACAGTTGTATTTATTAGCCTCTTTAGCTCAGCTACACGTTGGCGCTGCTTTACCAATCTTCCTCCTCGTGGTTTCTTTGGTAATTTTTCTTCTTCTAGCTGCTTCACTGCTACTGTCTGGCTTTTGTGTTGGTACTTATGTCGATATTTTTCAATGGAAATCGGCCTGGTTCCAGCTCGTGGGTTCTTTTTTAAATCTTCCTTCAATCCCTCGTACAGTTTGTTAAATCTGCTCTCTTACTGTTGATGTTATTGATTCCATGTCGTTTATGAGCAGGTTCGCCATGTTATGTTTATTGCCAATAGAATGGCGCATACGCCAATATCCAAGATTCTGTTCATGATGAAATTTAATTTAATTTGATTAATCAATGAATATATGGCGTGTGGCCGCAATATATTTATAAAAGGCTAAAAAGCCTTATTCACCTGTGGATCTGGCCAAATGCCTCAATCCGCACTAGATATATGGCTGGAGTGCCTCAATATCTATCGAGCCAAAATATTTGGCTAATTGCCTCGGTATTTTATAGAAACGATGTTTGGCTGAGAAGCCCCTTCATCCAAAAGGTTAGAACCGCTGGCCAACTTGCCTCTGCGATCTAAAGAATAAGAACTACCTGTCTTCGCTATGGTCAATTCTTTATTTTCCTTCTTTATTCCTTAATGCTACCTTATTTATAATCAATAGTTATTGCTAAGTAAGCAATTTACATTAATTTCTAAATGCTACCTACAATCAATATCATTTACCTATCTTATTATGTGTATCGTAACAAAAGAGCGGTGACCTCACGTGAGTAATATTTTCTTTACAACTTGGTGCACTGTACATGCATATTATGCTTTTTTTTGCTTGCGCTGGAATTTGATGCGCTTGACTTTTACCTCATTCATAACGAGGTGTAAATGAATCACAAAAATGATTACATACCGAATCTGTATGTATGTAAATTATGTTTACTCAATGAGTTAATTGAACTCGGAGTTTTACCTTTTGAGAAGGTATGCAAACTTTAGCTGCAATCTTTTTTCTTATTTTCTTTTAGGGAGATGCGCATATGATTTACATGCAATTTATGATGCATGATTACAGATGCATTACAAGATTTTATTTTTTTAAATAGGTAAAATCCAATCTTCCTGAAATTTAGTATGGATAATCTTCTAATAGTTGCGCATACACAAAAAAAATAAAAAATTGGATTATTCAACAATTCTTTTAATTAAGTTTCGAAATGTATATTTCAGACCGAAATTTTGGCCGTCGAAAATTAATTTTGGCAACGTATTCGGGAGGGCAAATAAAATATGCTCAAAAAATAAGAAAAAAATCACAAAAAAATAAGCAGAAAGAATTTTGCAAATCGGGTGATATTTAGGCGATTTGTGGGTGGGGGGTGGTTTTGCAAGTATTAATGTAATCCAGTTAGCATATAGTGGTGTAGAAGGCGAAGCAAGTTTGATAATGAAAGTGTCGTGTCCCTTAGCAATAAAAACACTTCGTTTTCAACAAATACACTACTTTTATTTTATTTACAGATCTTATCAACTTAACTTTAACTTTTAACTTAATTTAACTATTACCGCCGACCCAACGCTGTTTAATTGTAACCCGAACTGACCACACCAATTCAGTTGCGCACCTCGAAAACTTGCACACGGAAATCGGAAGTAGAACATGACCCTCAACATAATGTAATTATGATGCGGTAATATTCTACAACCGATGATGAAAACTACTGGCCAATGTCACCGATAGCAAGCCGCTGTGCTGTTGTAAACAAAACGGGCAATGACCGTGCTCTATGCGAAGTAGCATGTTTAGTCACTGCCGCTGTAATGTAAACAATCATCACATTATTTAGCAATAAGCGGACACCTTACTGTGCGAAGTAATGTGTTTCGCTATTGCTTGCTACTTTACTACCGGTACACCTGCCATGCTCTTGCTTCCGTGTACCAGCAGACTGGGCCACAACATCCCTCCCCCCTGGAAAAAACTAGTTCCCAGAGGAACTAGGTCCGGTATGTTCATTTAGGGTATCCAATCAAAGGCTGTTGGATTTACAATTTTTTAAACTAAATTAAATTTAATTTATACCTTAATAAAATTATAGCTTGCCTGACAATTTTGTTTTTTGTCTTTACATAATTTCTGTTTCTTTTTACAATTACAGGTCTTTCTCTTAGACTGTACTTTAAATATTCTTTTTATTGAATTCTTTTTTTTTATGTTTACATACATTCATTTTCACTTCATTTCTGTTCATCTTTTTTGTTTACAAACGTGTCCATGTAATACATACTCTTATGTCTTATATTCCTTGTAACGAATCTTATTTATTTATTTTAATTATTCACATTTGTCTTCCTTGAAGTTCTTACACAATATAAATCTTTCCTTTTAAACACCTTTTCATCAAAGTAATTTACTAGATTTTAGTTTGTTTCTTTTTCAACACATTAGTTTCTTAATTCATCCATCCTATTGTTAGTGCATTCATATATTCCTATAACAAAATATTGATCAAAGCTTTTATTACCATACATAATATATGCAATATTTTCTTACATTTATTTCTTGTGACATTTTTACCATCCCTAATTTTAAGCTTTACAATTATTATTTCTATCTTATACTACCTCTAATCATCACAATTATTGTTTCTATTTCATACCACCTATAATTTATTTTTCCTAACTACAGATTTCCAGAAGCTACCTATTTACAATAGTATCTAAGGTCCTATTTCCCTAACACTGCTGCATGCTGTTGCGGCTACCCAGCTGAACGAGCAATTTTTCAATAAGAGTGGGCAATTTATCTTCTGGGGACTATTACCCTGATGCTAGTTGTGTCCTTTCATCTACAGGGTCTGTTTCATTTTCAGAATTCGGGTGTTTCTGGTTGACCTCAGAGCAACCTGCAACGTCGAGGCAGATGCTTACTGGTATTTGGGTCGCCGCTGGTCAATCGCACTCCTGCTACTAGTAGGCTACTAATACTTAATGACTGCAGGCAGTTGTCTTGGCTGATATAAAGCATATCCGTGGGATAAACTATGTCATCTATGAACTTGAGGGGCTGTCCACTGCGGAAGTTATGGAATGTATTTTCCAATAGCGTATTAAGCGAACGGTCCATTTACTGTTGAGTTTTTTGCTTTTAATGCTCATTGTTTACTTCAACCATGCTGAATGTCTCTACATGCCTTTGTTCAGTCTAACTGATATATAACTTTTGTATTTGTACCATTTCAATATGCATGATGGAGTTCTCCCAATTACATATATTGGGAGTCCACCCATGCATAAAAAAAAGATACACTTGCTCTATTGAAAGTCCTATAATGTACTTTCTAAGACTGCATAGCATTCGGCATGTTAGTTCCTTTAAATTATTCGGCTATCTATCTTAAATTTGCCGTTATATAACCTTCACTTTTATATTCAACCTCACCTGTGACGCTCAGTGAGACCTTTTAGATAATTCAAATGCTTTTCATTTGATTTGCTATGTTCTTCGTTACTTAAACTTCTTTGAAACTCTCAGATTCTTCCTCGTAGTGAGGTTTTAATCTTTTATTCTTCATGACTTTGTTTTGTTTTAACCTCACATTTAAGAAAGCCTGTGTCGACGTTGAAAAGCTCACTTTTCTCAAGTGCTCCTTATTTTCACCCCCATACAACTGATTTGATGATTGCTCCACGTAGACTATCCAGGGACGTTTCCGGAACTGATGTAACTGCCAATTCTGCTTACGCATTGAGGTTGGTTTACTCTGTTGATATTCTCTACTTGCAATTAATTTGTCAATCTTGTACTTATTTATTTACGTATATAATTATATACTTATATGTATATATATATATATTTTTTAAACACTAGTATGTCTAATTATTTGCTTAATTTTTCTTTATTTCCCTTATTCTATAATTTTATACCTTTAACATTTATTACATATTTTTTACATTTACACTTTCAAACCTGAATATTCTTCTAACCTATTTAATCTGCCTTATATATTTTTTTTTCGAATGATTTCTAACAAATTTGTTTGCTGTGATATTTTTCCCCAATTTAACTTTCTCTCTGTTTTTTTTTACTTTGTCGCCTTTTTATTTATATTATGTTTTTTATTTTACTTTAATAATTATTTTTGTTACAAAAACTTCTCTTAAATTTCTTATTCTCTTTTTTTTTCATAAATCTCAATTTTTAACATAATATTTTTCTTTGTTTTCTTTAGTCTTTTGTTTTTGCCTTTCTAATTCAATCTTGCTCATATTTTTGTGAAGTAATATTTCTCAGTTTTTTCTCTATATATGTTTTGTAGAACAGTTTTTTACGTTTTTATCTATAAATTTACCTTACTGATTGGTTCCAAGTCCAACGGAATAGATACAGGGTCTCGTTTATACCTCCTTCCATATTCTTTCACACCACAGACTCATCAAACTCAGCTCATCAAATTTCTTCTGAAATTAGAGGGAATTTGTTGGAAATTTCTTCGGTTAAGTCCCCCAAATCCTGGGTCATAACCGTTACTTACCATGTACATACCGTTGGGGTTTGAAGTAAAATTTTTGCTCTCGGTTCTATTTCGAATCGGTGCTACCGTATCTGTTTTATAAATATATTTTAGTAACTTTAACTTACCCCTACGTGGCATCCTCTGAGATCGCCGTTGTTGCAAATGGAAGTTGTAATTACCCTTATGGTCCCATCTAGGTCGTCTGGAAAGCTTACGTGGTTGCGCTTGTCCATGCATAGAATTTGGGTCTTTGACAAAATAGGCTTCTGCATTAGCAATTCTCACGAATTCACGTCCATTCTTCCGACTATTTTCGCTGTGTACCTTATACCTGTGTTCTTTGCTCAACCGTACGCTAAATTCCTCGATTATAGGCTGCACTATAGGTACTCTTTTATCTGCATGTCGCGAAATTTTGTCGACATTAAGTGACGTATTTTTTAATTCGGAGGGTCGGTCATAAACGCCTGATGCCATGTTTTCTGTCGTGCTGACATTCTCCTTCTCAATCCTGGCCGGAAATGGATTTCCTAGACTGCTATTTAACCAAGCTGTGGGTCCGACTTGTGCACAAGCTGCGAAATTTTCACAAGAATCACTTTCTCCCATGCCTTTGCTGGCGTCTTGTATCCACAGCTTCATATTTATGCAGTCGATAATAGCTCTGCTACCGAGAAAATCCATTCCGAGTATACCGTCGGCTGGAATTGAGTCCGTGTCACTAATGGCGTTAAATTTGCAGGCATGCTGGCTGTTATCTATCTGCAACTTTGCCTCACAAGTGCCAATGGAGCTCCTAGCGGATCCGAACAGTCCTCCAATTCTAATTTTGCGATGTGTCTGTATGGGTGTATTTCTCTTTATGCTATTAACTTTAATTACACTGCAACTGGAACCGGTATCTATCAAAAGTCTTAAATTACCTTCTACTCCTATATCCGATGGAACTGCGATGATAAACTTGTTTTGGGAATTCAATTTTTCACTGGCCTTTTCTGCTAAATATTTTTTCAGGCAGTTCGTCGTATAGTGGTCGCATGTTCGACAAAATTGGCAGTAAAGCCCCTCCCCTGCTGGATGGAATCTACCACTAATGTCTTCTTTAATATCTGCGACTCTGACGTGATGTGTTCGGCAATTGGGTGCTTCGTGTCCATATTGCCGGCATTCTATACAGAAGGGTAGTTTGTGGCACTCTCTTGCGAAGTGTCCCTGCTGCCCGCACTTGAAGCAATGGCTGGGTCTATGTCCATATGCACTTCTAGGAAATCTTCTGAAAGGTTTTTGGTGCGGTGTAGCTACATCTCCGTCAAAGTCGTCGCTTCTCCATCCTTCTTGTGAAAACCCTTGATTGCTTGGTACCCTGAGCTGAAGTCTTATCGCGTCCTTTTCGTAAAATTCAGCTTCTGCTCGCACCGCCTTTAATGAGTCAAACTTTTGTCCTGTTAGGTGAGTCCGAATAGCCTGATTCCATACTCCAGCTTTAAATGTGGCTATCGCATCCGCTTCCAACTCGGTTAGTAATCCCCCATCTTTACCTGGGTACTTTGCAGAAACAGCGCTTTTAATCTGATCCAACAGTTCCTTCATTTTGTCCGCAAACTCTCGGATCCCTTCTCCTGGCCTTTGTCGACATGCTAACAACTCTGTCCGTAGCTCGCTGAACGATATCCGTGGCATATAAGCGGCTTTGATTGACTTTTGTAATGCTTCCAAGTCCTTTGGCTCATCAGAGCTTATCAGGTAGTAAGCATCGTCTGTCAGTCGATATTTCACACAGTTCATAAAGATGCGTTGCGCTGCGGTTTCCAGCCGGTCGTACAGATCTTTACAACAACTCAGAAAACGATGTACTTCCTTCGCTAGTTTTGGAGACCTTTCTCCAGAAAACGTCGGCACGTATCTAGACACTTTGTCCATGATTTTTTCATATATGTCAGTCATTTTTTTTTAGCGTTCAATCCCAATTTCTGCTGTACTTTCTTCTCACAACTTTTGCTCAAAACTTCGACATCAACAAACCTCAGCGAAAACTTATGCCTTTTGTGTCATTAATACTCACTAGATTAACAATTTAAACACTAACGTTAGAGCAGACTTGACTTTTTGCGGCAAACACGAACCCGAGACTTCAGCAGATATCAATCCCGAAACTCATGATCTCTGTTTGAAATGTTAACGACTCAGACGAATGTAGCATATACTCTACTGATGCTACAGTAAACGCGAAGCAACCAAAAAGGCGTGAGACTCAACTTTTAAGGAGAATAAAAGAAAACAATGTTATGCTTACAAAAATCACCACTTCTTAACAACTACTTTTACTCAATTTAACATAAAAGAAAAATTTACCGTTTCACTTATGTTTACCAATTCATTCAAAAACACAAAAGCTACATAACTTATACTACACTTCTCTTTTATAATAAAAACATGAAGGCCAACGACGAAAACACAAAACATTTATTTCCCCATATTAAACGAAAAATATTGAAAATCACCGCAAACAAAACAAAAACCAAACATCGATGAATTAACTACTTAACCTTAAATTTTCAGCCTAGAACAAATAGAAATGAGATAAAAACTTTCATACGCCCATAAAGGTTTACCCTGAACCTATCCAAAAACACATAGCATAATCATGAAATCGATATCACACTTAGATAGGTTTCAAAAAATAACACTCAATACTTAATTTAACACTTCTTAAATTAGCCTGAAAAGTGAAATTAATTTATTGTACTCTCTAAAAAAAAATCCATTTATAAATAAACAAATTCCAATCTTCTGAAAGAAATTTAAAAAAAAAAAATTAACAATGAGAAAAAAAACCACAGTAAGAAATTCTCAAATTTCTTATCCAAGTTTACCGGCTGCGCCAAAATGTCGTGTCCCTTAGCAATAAAAACACTCCGTTTTCAACAAATACACTACTTTTATTTTATTTACAGATCTTATCAACTTAACTTTAACTTTTAACTTAATTTAACTATTACCGCCGACCCAACGCTGTTTAATTGTAACCCGAACTGACCACACCAATTCAGTTGCGCACCTCGAAAACTTGCACACGGAAATCGGAAGTAGAACATGACCCTCAACATAATGTAATTATGATGCGGTAATATTCTACAACCGATGATGAAAACTACTGGCCAATGTCACCGATAGCAAGCCGCTGTGCTGTTGTAAACAAAACGGGCAATGACCGTGCTCTATGCGAAGTAGCATGTTTAGTCACTGCCGCTGTAATGTAAACAATCATCACATTATTTAGCAATAAGCGGACACCTTACTGTGCGAAGTAATGTGTTTCGCTATTGCTTGCTACTTTACTACCGGTACACCTGCCATGCTCTTGCTTCCGTGTACCAGCAGACTGGGCCACAACAAAAGCTGCATCACATATGAATGTAGGTGTGATAGAAAGCAAGTGTAGGATAGCCGCCAGAAACTTCCCACGATCGCGTTGATCACGTGGTGCATTTCTGATGATAAGGAAGGCATGATATTTGATACGCCACTTGTGGCGTATGCATATTGAAGTGCTCGAAACGAAAACGATCGCTACAAAGTTACAATTTGGGTATTTCATATTTAAGAAATATGTAGCGTATGCACATTTAAGTGCTTGAAAAAAGGAAAGTACTTGCATAAAGTCTACAATTTATGTGACTTTATGTTTATGTAGCACAGCATTTGTTCTGAGGAATTTCAAGTGAAATGCAATGAAATTGAAATTCAAGTGTATGCACTTGAATTAGGGCAAATGAAGCTGAGAACGACTTGCAGCGAATGCGAGCAAACAAAGTCCATCTCTTAGAATTGCTGAAATCTCAAACCCTGATTGTCGAGCAAACGAAGTCCATCTCTTAGAATTGCTGAAATCTCAAACCCTGATTGTCGACAAAACTGTGAATATATTTAACAAGACATCAATGGGAATCCAAAATGAAATCAAAGATAAAATTCAGAAAATCACCGAGGCATTCAATCAACTCGCGACAGAAGTTAACGAAAATTTTGCAATATTAGACCTATAAGACGTTCTATCTATCACAATGCTGTCCTTGATGAGATACCAAAATGCGCAAAAGGCCATTCTAGAAATATTATTAGACATACAGCAAGGTACCCCCGATCCGCTCATAAACTTTTGAGAAACTTTTATCCACAATTCGAAATAACCTTCCATCGGGTGGGTACAACCTTACCTGTAACTACTACGCAGAATCAAATCTTAGATCTATATAGAGTAAGCCGTACAAGTACCAATAAAATTAATAATTTAATCATTATAGAAATTAAAATATCCCTACCCTTAAATACAGAATTTCAAATGTATAAAGTAATCCCCTTACCTACCCCAATTAACGATTTATTCATTTATATAACACCCACTACCGAATATTTGTTAATTACACTAAACAGGGAAAAACACTATCCCTCAAGCAGCGAACATATTACAAAATGTTTGCAAAAAACTCCTCACAATTACATCCAATTCATAACTAAAACGCAAAGGACAAACAATGCGGAGGAAGATAGCAAAAAAAGTAGTAACAAAAGAGGCACACGGTTGTCTGAGTTATCGTCCATTCAGGACACCTTCACGGATGCCTTCTCAGGACCGGACCCGAAATACGTCACCGTATCTCTGGGTGATCATAGCAAAAAAATTACTGAGCTAAACCCCTTCGTGGTCTGCAAATACATAGAGCATGCAGCCCCAGCAGCAAGATCCTATAAACCTTTAAGGGATGGCAACTACTTAGTGTTCCTCTCATCCAAAGCAGACAAAATGCCGAGAAACCTTAAAAAAAATACTTGAGCATGATGTCCAAGTAGAGTACCACGGAAGACTTAACTCCTCCAGTGGAACTGCCTATGCGCCCAACCTCAAGAATCTCTCGGAAGCAGAGATCCTGGCAGGGCTAAAGGAAAAGAACAAAACGATCACTGAGGTCAAGAAAATGACGCGCCCTGGGAACTCGCAGAACAATAGAGTACCAACTGGAGCTCTCAAGCTCACGTTTGATCGCTTCGCCCCTCCCACCTACATAGTCTGATGCTTTGAGCATCTGCCTATTCGAAGATGGTATCCTGCACCACTGAGATGCAAGAAATGCCTGGAGTTCAGGCTTCATGAATCAAACTGCAGAAAAACGCAAAAATCGGATACTTGTTGTAAGGCGAAAGCAAAGGAGGAAGCCAATCACGTTTGTGACACGATTTCTGTGTTGGATGTAACAACGCTAGCGATCACTCCACACTCGACAAAATATGCCTAAGTTCACAGAGGGAAAAAGAGATCGTCAAGATACAGATTGACCAGCATATTACCCGCTATGAGGCAAGAAGAAAGTGGTACGCCATGTATGGTAATCTCGCTCCAGTACAGGACAACCAGAGCAAAACCATACCTGGCTTCTCCTATGCAGAAATTCTCAAAAACAAGGACACAAACACTAATACTAGTCTCGCAACCCGCCTTACCAACATATACACAAGCGATAGACAAATAATCTCACAAAAGATACATCGAAATTACAAATCTCACACAAAATAAACCACAGAAAAAACATACTCCACCTATGAAAAAAAATACAGAAACTCAAAAAACCAAAACACAAGAAATAGTGCATAGCAAAAAATATGCATAGCAAAAAATAAGGAAGCCAATAATCAAAACAACCTAAACAGAACGAATCACAACACAGGCAACTATACACAGATCAGAACCAAGCACTCCAACAAAAACAGCAACAACAGACACACCAGAACAAACACTCATTGCAAAATAGAAAAGACAGACACAACTAAAAACAGAGAATGTCACGGTCGAAACAGGCCTGGCAGTTGAAAATTTTCAAATTCTCACGGGAAGCAATTACACCATTGGGGCAGCAAGCCTCGACGATGCAAATGCGCTCCTGTCGCTAAGTCCAGGATCTTTCAAGGAGTTAGTTGCACAGAAGATTATACACACACAACAAGACGTAACACCACACAGAATACCTAAAAGACTAATTAACCCTTTTCTACCAGTGTCGGAAGACGAAGACATAACGAACAATACAATAAACTCATAGATGTCCATTAAATCAATCACTTTCCCGTGCCAATAATGGCATCCAACCCAAAAATATGTGCACAAGTTGGCGGAACCACTGCAGAAGTCTTCATATACTGCGGCCACGGAGTTACCCACGGGGAAACAAGATTGCGAACTGGCTGGACGACTCTGAACTCATGCTCCTAAATGATGACTCTCCCACTATTCTTAATATAAGAAACGCTCTTACGCACATAGATCTATCTATCGCTACTCCATCTTTAGCTCCACTAATTGACTGGTGCGTAACTTCAGATCCTAAGGGTAGTGATAACCTACCAATAATAATCAGGCTAAATAGAATTTTTCCAAGAAGGGCACACATTCCCAGATATATAGAACGTCGCGCCGACTGGGGAAAATTTCAGGAAAAGGTGAAGGAATACCTCCAGCTTCACCCTTCAAGTCTAATTGTAGACAAAGCAGCAGCTATCCTTGCATGGGCCATACGCTTTGCGTCCAATAACAGCATCCCAATAAACAGTAAAGCCAGAAAAGCCCAGCCCCATGACTAACGTCGCATGAAGAGAGAGATAAAAATAGCCAAAAGACAGTCTTGGCAAGAATTTGCTTCTAGAGTAAATTCAGACATACCCATTTGTAGAAAAACAGCTAAGGCAGGCATCACAGGCCTTAGAATAGGTGAAACAATGGTTCAAGACCCAGAAGTCATAGCTGAACACCTGGCCAGACACATGACACGGTACTCTAGTGATGACAATCAATCTGTTTCCTATCAAAGGATCAAAGCATTGTGAGATAGGGTCGATCCCGGAACCATTGCAGCTCACTTCAGCAATCCTTTTCTCACAGGGAATTTACTAATACCTTAAATTCCTTTAGTGGTACAACCCCCGGGCTGGATAATGTGACGTTTGGCATGCTTAAGAAGGCCTCAAGAACCTGGAAAAACAGAGCGGTCGGACTTTATAACCTAGTCCTTAGTCTAGGCAAGTTTCCATGTGAACTTGCTGCAATTAGACCGATACCAAAGGTACAAAACAGGGCACCAACCGCAGCTGAAGTAAGACCCATATCACTGTTGAGCACAACATCGAAGATTCTGGAGAAATAGATGCCCAACAGATTATCTTGCTTTCTGGAGGAAAGGCTGCTGCCAACGGTTAGTAGCTACAGACCAGGCAGGGGAGTCCAATCTTTCCTGCAGGAACTGGAGCACAACCTGGTATGCGCACTCGCCAGACGACAGCACTCTGTTGTCCTTTTGATAGATCTGGAAAAAGCATTTAACAGAGTACCAAAGCGTTCCGTTCTTCTGCAAATGGAAAAATGGAATATGGGGAATCAATTCGTTAAAGCGGTGGACTCCTTCTTCTCCAATAGGAGAATCAAAATGAGAGTGGCAGGACATTTTCCAAAAGCACACCAACTTCAGAATGGCCTCCTTCAAGGCTCCCCACCCTCGGTCCACCTTTTCAACATATACATACATATATACACTCCCTCGCGGAGATATTACAAGAGATAGACGGCCTTTATTACCTTCATTTGCAAACGACGTGCTCAACAAGGCCGCTCAAGCCATTTCGACCTGGGCCGATACAAATGGAGCTAAAATTACTGTAGAAAAACTAGAAGCGCTGCACGTTTGCAGAATGAGGAATTGCAGACAAACGAATTTCAGCAGTGACATGGCGTCTGTACCATTGCTTAGAGAACTCAAGGTTCTGGGATTGATCCTCTCGCGTAATCTTAATTGGAATAAACATGATGCCATTGGGGCGGAGTCTATAAGGTGTAGGAATAACCTCCTCAAGGTTATATGCAGGAGAAACTCTAGGCCGCCTCTTGACAGTGCTACAAGGATAGCTAAACAGCTGGTCATGGATAGGATAGACTACTGTCTCACAGTGTATGGCTATCTGAACAAAACGAGCCAAAGCAAGATCCAACTGCACTTAATGGCACAGCAAGGATCTCTCTTGGTGCTCTTCGCACCACGCCTATTGCCCGCCTCCTAGTCGAGGCAGGTTTTCCCACTATCTCTCAAAGAAGACAAGAGCTTGCTGGAAACCTTGTCTTCAAAACGGTGCATTACAAAAAATCTTCACTTCATACACTAGCTCTGGATATCCTTCATACGAATTGTACGGCCACTAGACGAACCCGTTCGGACTTTACCGAGCAATTACCAGTACACCCTCAGGCCCTAGGTAAATCCCCTTTTATCCAGACGAAATTAATCCGGTGGAAAGCGTTCCGCCCTGAAAAGTTCCGATTAAATGCATCATTACAAAAGAGAAGGAATACGAACATCTAAATAACGAGAACAAAATACACCTACATACGGAAGCAAGAACGGGACTAAACTCGGACAGAACAATCTACACGGATGCTTCAAAAACAGATGACGCTGTAGGGATTGCCATAATCTCGCTCCACTCTTCTAATGACATAGAAATAGACAAAAACTGCCAGCGTGGTCCGATGTGTTTACGGCTGTCTGGGAGGCTGCCAGCTGGGCATCCAAACAGGAGGGCTCTCCTGTAATTTTCTCAGAGCGTCTTTCGGCCATCAAGGCCATAGAAAACCCAAAATACGCAAACCCGCTGGCAGTTAACGTAAGACACTCTAGCCAAACGAAATGTCACACTCACTTGGTGCCCTGCGCACGTAGGAATCCAGAAGAATGAAAAAGCAGACCAACTCGCCAAGAAAATTCTAACAGGGGGTGGAGACGCGATTATACCGCCATCATATAAGGCAATCAGACGCCAAAGCAGGAACAGCATAGAAGCCATGAAACTAATTGCATGACAGCAGTCCATTACCTTCCTAGCTAGTCATCACAGGGATGCGATCAAGCCAAACATGCCACGGAAAAAATGATAGGTATGGCAAAACTTCAGCTTGGACACTTCCTGGCTGTGAAGGAATACCATTTCACACGACAGCCGTGTCCCTCTTGTCGACTTTGCACTTTCACGGCAGATCACATTTTGAGGAACTACAAAGACTTTGAATTTGAGAACATTTTATCCACTATTCGAAAGAACCTTCCATCGGGTACAACTTTACCTGTAACTACTACGCAGAGCAACTCTTAGATCTATATAGAGTAAGCCGTACAACTACCTATAAAATTAATAATTTAATCATTATAGAAATTAAAATACCCCTACCCTTAAATACAGAATTTCAAATGTATAAGGTAATCCCATTACCTACCAATTCATTCATTTATATAACACCCACTACCGAATATTTGTTAGTCACACTAAACAGGGAAAAACATTATCCCTCAAGCAGCGAACATATTACAAAATGTTTGCAAAAAACTCTTAACAATTACATTTGTCAGAGAGCGCATCAAATTCATAACTATAACGCAAAGTACAACTAATGCGAAATGGAACTATTGAGGTTTACCCAAACGCCTCATCCATCATGTAAAATGAATGTCTTAAACATTTTCAACTTGTGGATACAATTATCCAACTCTGATAAATGGTTATTCAGTCTGAAATATCCCCGAACTGTAGATAAAATTTGTGGTAACAATATCGAACCAATTACGATAAAGGCAACCGGCATTATAAAAGAAGCAATGATCAAACGCTCTATGGACACTCCGAAAAATTTCAACCGCCGAAAAATTCTATTTGCCATCTATCAACCTAACGAGTATCACCCTCGATTATCATAAAATAAAGTACAATCCTCTAAATACAAGCACTATAAATAATGGTAAACCTTTTTGTACTAAGCCAATATATAAAGACCTTAGAAAGGCCGAAAATAAAAAATTAATTAACGTAACACCATACGATACTCACCACTATTCTATTATCTATGAAACGATAATGGTAATTATAATTATAGGCGCTATAAAAATAGCCCTACTATTAAGGCGAAAAAAAGGAAAAACAATACAGGGAAGTAAAATGACTAAACACAGGTCGTTTTATTTTTATTCTTAAGCGGATTGAATATATTTATATGCTTTTGACTTACATTTGTTTGCCGAAGTAAGTATGTGGTGGCTTACCTACTAAATAACTGCTGTTATTCGGGAGCTGTGGAAAAAGGAGAACAACTTTTGAGTATAAAACTCAGTGAGATGCAGCAAACAATCCTATTTTAATCATACGCCCAGATACATTCTATTATATCTTTGCTACATCAATCACACACACATATGCATTCAATCATATATTCGTTACATCCTTAGCGTTTTCCCTCAATAGACACAGGGCCTTCATATGTACCGACAGGTTGAAGAGGGCGACTTACGCCAAACCGATGTTACCTGCGGACTCATAGATTAAATGTATTTGCGACATACGCATAGTAAATGAGGTGCGATATACGCAGGGGCAGGAAGGTATTATGCGACTCACGCACTGATGGTGTGATGCGACGTACGCAGAACAGGAATTCGCTGATAGTGTGGTGCGACATACGCAGTACAGACACTCGCTGATAGTGGGGTGCGACGTACGCAGTTCAGGCACTCGATTCTTTCGTTAATCACTCACACACACAACCTAACTATCCTTGGCTACTCATTACAATTTAGAATAGCAGAACTACCTGCCTAACCTTCAATCTACTATATAATTAAATATAAAATATGTTTGTCTCTCACCCAATGATGTATATTCACACTTCACACGATTAATTGAACGCGACTTCTCATTCTCACTCACTGCACAGACTGATTAAGTGTATGCTCACTCAAAACTTTGCACAATCTAATCCCTACGCTTCTCAACATCACATTCGCAACAGTGCCTACCAAACTAAATAGATACTTAGTTTACAGACTTACCAAATATTCCTAACACTACATTAAAAAAAAGCTAAAAGGCTTAAAGCTGGGGTTATTCGTAGCAATCCATCTACATCTACTCAAGAAAATGTAAATACTCTTATTCAGGAAACCAATGAAAATGAAACAGAAGCAACCATTAAAACCAATAAAATCCCCTAACTAGAGTATATTCATACCTTTGAGGAGAGAACTAAAGGAGACGACATCCCATAGTAAACTATATGTATGGCAGCGTAGCCAACAATTTTCGCCATCTTGATTTTGGCAGGGTGTTTGACTGTCACTTTTTTGTAAAGAAAGAGCCCCGTAGTCATAAAAGGGATAATTTACTTTTTATAGGAAATAGTTAATGGCTATTGGACTAAGTGAAGTTTTAGATACAACAAGCCGTGTTGAGGAAAACACTTTTAAAATACTTTTGTGGTAAATTCGGTAAATCCCACTGACATGTATATATAAGTAAATTCGCAAATAATTTAAATATATCGCCAGTGAGAGCATACTTGCTGAAATCAAAACTGGTACCACATGAAACAGGAGATCAGTAAGTCAATTTATATACATGTCAGTGGGTGGTGCGAAAGATTGTGCGGAGTTTCTAAGAAATCCCCATAAGCAATTCGAATGGAATTCCGGTCGTTTTCCTTGTCATTTTTGACGAGTTTAACTGGAAATCCGTACTATTTGCGCACGGAATTCCGCTTCTTTGGCCGAAGGGAACTGCGCCCAGATTCCAAGTCTTTGATTGTATTGGTAGATGGAACTGAACGTGGAAATCTATCAGATTTCCATGTTATTTCTTTCTTGTTTTCGCATAGAATTCCCAGACTTTTCCATGGCATTTCTATATGGAATTCCTAGGGATTTCAAAGCTTTTTCTAAATTTTTAATTTAAACAGGGGAGCATAAATAATTTGTAGCATGCAAAGCAGTAGAAAAAGTTTCGAAAGGATAGAGAAAATAATCAAACTGCCATGACTTGAATCCTTGCAAAATGTTAAAATAGAGCTTCATAAATTCGGAACAAAGTTTGACAGGTTTAGTGTTTTGTAAGAATTAAAGTCATGGCACCTTGATTATTTTCTCTATACTTTCAAAACTTTTTCTACTGCTATGCACTCTACACCGGCGAGCGTATACTAATAGAGCAATCTCTTGAACAGCTGTTCAATACACCCTTACCCACATAGCACAACATATCTATTCCTGTATATCCCATATACGTCTCGAGATATTTAACACATATGTTGTGCTATGTGGGTTGGGATATTCCTGTATATCCCATATACGTCTCGAGATATTTAACACATCTTTCGGACATTCCAGCCACTTATTTTTGAAAGGAACTGTGGATGTCAATGCCAGATGTCCTATAGACGTCTCAACATATTAAATCAGGAGCACTGTAGGATGTTTTTATGCAAACATCTTAATGACATCCTCAAAACATTACTTTGTTGCAAGAAAGCGGATACCTGATTTTAAAGTTTACTTGTACAAATTTAAAACTGGCCTCTGTTCTTCTTAAATAAGGGAATATATTGACGACGTCTTTGGGATGTTTTCTACTGACAGTGCTCTACAAAGTAAAATTCAATTTCTTCTAAGAATTTACCATACCATGCTACTTTCAACTGGATAGGAAATGTTCTATTTTGTGGAAATAATAAATTCGATTTTTTTTTTGTTGCGGCAAAATAAGGAAAAATGTTTAGCTATACATGCACAAACATTTGCATCACTATTAACAAAATTTTCAGAATTTTTAGGTTTAGAATTTCAACGGAAAGGCAAGCAAAATCATGCTGTTATCTCATTTGCTGTTATATATGTTAGTGCTATTCTAACACTAAGTAATGCACAAACTTTTCAATTGATTGAAAATGAACGACAGCGGTCTTAAATAGAAAGAAGAGGGAAAAAGACTTTATTTTCCACTGATATTATAATACAGGAAACAGAATACAATGTATGCCTAATATGAACGACAGTGTCCAAACATTAAGCATACGTCCGGCTAACAATTTTGAATGCGATTCTTCTGATTTTTTGTGAATACTGTTTTTTTTGTTAATTTTTTTCTCCATAATCTGCCAAATAACGTTGAGTAAAGAGCAAAGAGTTACGAAATAAATCTGAAATTATTAGCCATACCATGCAGCTTGTATATCTTGTCACAATATCAAGGCGATGTTCGGCCTGACTTTTGTTGGTTTATTGTCCCGTTTTATTGTGATTTAAAGATTTTTTTCGTCGTATTTTCGCAATAATTGCAATGCAAGGAACAGTGTAACTCTCTCTTTCAGTTTTTTCAACGGGTAGTCTCGTTCTCTCGCGTGGAAATTAGTCTTTCCTTAGCTTTTTGTTAGAAATAGAATTGTTGTTGTTTCGTGTATTAGTTGCGTCCGCAGCCGCATCATCATCAGTTTATGATGGTTCGTTGAACAAGAAAGTGCCTAGGTATATAACATTGAATTATCATCCTTTGTAACTTTACTTTAAATGTTAGTTTTTGACATCAGCACATGGTGAAAAGATTTTGTCGATAAAATTTAATAACATTTTCACAAGCCAGAAAGAGTGAATAGTTTGTTTGCTGGCAATTACGTGAGTATAATACCATCTCGATATCACTGGATTCTTTTAAATAGTGTAATAAACAGAAGCCTATTTCATTTATTCTTTTTATAATCCTGTCTGTGTTTTTAAATATATCGACTATTTGCTCATATTTTATTATAGAAGAAGTTAAGGAAGTCTTTATTGAAACGCTTGTGAATTTTAATAATATCTTTACTTAATATATTATTTGTCAAAACAATATATTTCTTTTCCTTTTACATAATACAAGTCTTTCAATGCAAAATATCCTTGCATTTTCAATCCAAATGCTTGTAGGTTTGTATCCAATTCTAAGATCTAATACATGTTAAAAATGAAAACAAACGAAATGTTGCACTGTATGATTTCTTCAATTTTAGAAAAAATACGAAAATTTTATTTATTTATTTCCTTTTTTCAATGCATCATTGTAGTCATTGTGTTCAAATGAATTTAATTTAACAGAAGCATATTTTACACATAAATTAAAATTTTTATCTTTGTGACCATACTTTGGTGCTTTAGTTTGATTTATTGGTGACATTCCGACTTTCTCGAACAATATCTGTAAGGATTTGTGCATTGCTTCCAATCTCATACTGATGTGATTTTTGATTAATAGTTTCAGACTTCGTAATTCATTTACAGAAATTATGTTTGAAAATACGATCCACGTTATTTTTATCAATGATAGGACTAGTATATATTTATTGCAAAATATGTCTCCAAAATCAATAACCCATATCACTGTTGAGCACAACATCGAAGATTCTGGAGAAATAGATGCCCAACAGATTATCTTGCTTTCTGGAGGAAAGGCTGCTGCCAACGGTTAGTAGCTACAGACCAGGCAGGGGAGTCCAATCTTTCCTGCAGGAACTGGAGCACAACCTGGTATGCGCACTCGTCAGACGACAGCACTCTGTTGTCCTTTTGATAGATCTGGAAAAAGCATTTAACAGAGTACCAAAGCGTTCCGTTCTTCTGCAAATGGAAAAATGGAATATGGGGAATCAATTCGTTAAAGCG
Organism: Dioctria rufipes; assembly: GCA_963924295.1. NCBI lineage: Eukaryota > Metazoa > Arthropoda > Insecta > Diptera > Asilidae > Dioctria > Dioctria rufipes. The sequence continues at coordinate 127,960,343 of OZ002740.1, forward strand.
GTGGACTCCTTCCTCTCCAATAGGAGAATCAAAGAGTGGCAGGACATTTTTCAAAAGCACACCAACTTCAGAATGGCCTCCTTCAAGGCTCCCCACCCTCGGTCCACCTTTTCAACATATACATACATATATACACTCCCTCGCGGAGATATTACAAGAGATAGACGGCCTTTATTACCTTCATTTGCAAACGACGTGCTCAACAAGGCCGCTCAAGCCATTTCGACCTGGGCCGATACAAATGGAGCTAAAATTACTGTAGAAAAACTAGAAGCGCTGCACGTTTGCAGAATGAGGAATTGCAGACAAACGAATTTCAGCAGTGACATGGCGTCTGTACCATTGCTTAGAGAACTCAAGGTTCTGGGATTGATCCTCTCGCGTAATCTTAATTGGAATAAACATGATGCCATTGGGGCGGAGTCTATAAGGTGTAGGAATAACCTCCTCAAGGTTATATGCAGGAGAAACTCTAGGCCGCCTCTTGACAGTGCTACAAGGATAGCTAAACAGCTGGTCATGGATAGGATAGACTACTGTCTCACAGTGTATGGCTATCTGAACAAAACGAGCCAAAGCAAGATCCAACTGCACTTAATGGCACAGCAAGGATCTCTCTTGGTGCTCTTCGCACCACGCCTATTGCCCGCCTCCTAGTCGAGGCAGGTTTTCCCACTATCTCTCAAAGAAGACAAGAGCTTGCTGGAAACCTTGTCTTCAAAACGGTGCATTACAAAAAATCTTCACTTCATACACTAGCTCTGGATATCCTTCATACGAATTGTACGGCCACTAGACGAACCCGTTCGGACTTTACCGAGCAATTACCAGTACACCCTCAGGCCCTAAGTAAATCCCCTTTTATCCAGACGAAATTAATCCGGTGGAAAGCGTTCCGCCCTGAAAAGTTCCGATTAAATGCATCATTACAAAAGAGAAGGAATACGAACATCTAAATAACGAGAACAAAATACACCTACATACAGAAGCAAGAACGGGACTAAACTCGGACAGAACAATCTACACGGATGCTTCAAAAACAGATGACGCTGTAGGGATTGCCATAATCTCGCTCCACTCTTCTAATGACATAGAAATAGACAAAAACTGCCAGCGTGGTCCGATGTGTTTACGGCTGTCTGGGAGGCTGCCAGCTGGGCATCCAAACAGGAGGGCTCTCCTGTGAGAGTCTTTCGGCCATCAAGGCCATAGAAAACCCAAAATTCGCAAACCCGCTGGCAGTTAACGTAAGACACTCTCGCCAAACGAAATATCACACTCACTTGGTGCCCTGCGCACGTAGGAATCCAGAAGAATGAAAAAGCAGACCAACTCGCCAAGAAAATTCTAACAGGGGGTGGAGACGCGATTATACCGCCATCATATAAGGCAATCAGACGCCAAAGCATCAGGAACAGCATAGAAGCCATGAAACTAATTGCATGACAGCAGTCCATTACCTTCCTAGCTAGTCATCACAGGGATGCGATCAAGCCAAACATGCCACGGAAAAAATGATAGGTATGGCAAGACTTCGGCTTGGACACTTCCTGGCTGTGAAGGAACAACTTTTCACACGACAGCCGTGTCCCTCTTGTTGACTTTGCACTTTCACGGCAGATCACATTTTGAGGAACTACAAAGACTTTGAATTTGAGAACATTTTATCCACTATTCGAAAGAACCTTCCATCGGGTACAACTTTACCTGTAACTACTACGCAGAACAACTCTTAGATCTATATAGAGTAAGCCGTACAACTACCTATAAAATTAATAATTTAATCATTATAGAAATTAAAATACCCCTACCCTTAAATACAGAATTTCAAATGTATAAGGTAATCCCATTACCTACCAATTCATTCATTTATATAACACCCACTACCGAATATTTGTTAGTCACACTAAACAGGGAAAAACATTATCCCTCAAGCAGCGAACATATTACAAAATGTTTGCAAAAAACTCTTCACAATTACATTTGTCAGAGAGCGCATCAAATTCATAACTATAACGCAAAGTACAACTAATGCGAAATGGAACTATTGAGGTTTACCCAAACGCCTCATCCATCATGTAAAATGAATGTCTTAAACATTTTCAACTTGTGGATACAATTATCCAACTCTGATAAATGGTTATTCAGTCTGAAATATCCCCGAACTGTAGATAAAATTTGTGGTAACAATATCGAACCAATTACGATAAAGGCAACCGGCATTATAAAAGAAGCAATGATCAAACGCTCTATGGACACTCCGAAAAAATTTCAACCGCCGAAAAATTCTATTTGCCATCTATCAACCTAACGAGTATCACCCTCGATTATCATAAAATAAAGTACAATCCTCTAAATACAAGCACTATAAATAATGGTGAACCTTTTTGTACTAAGCCAATATATAAAGACCTTAGAAAGGCAGAAAATAAAAAATTAATTAACGTAACACCATACGATACTCACCACTATTCTATTATCTATGAAACGATAATGGTAATTATAATTATAGGCGCTATAAAAATAGCCCTACATTAAATAAAAGCTAAAAGGCTTAAAGCTGGGGTTATTCGTAGCAATCCATCTACATCTACTCAAGAAAATGTAAATACTCTTATTCAGGAAACCAATGAAAATGAAACAGAAGCAACCATTAAAACCAATAAAATCCCCTAACTAGAGTATATTCATACCTTTGAGGAGAGAACTAAAGGAGACGACATCCCATAGTAAACTATATGTATGGCAGCGTAGCCAACAATTTTCGCCATCTTGATTTTGGCAGGGTGTTTGACTGTCACTTTTTTGTAAAGAAAGAGCCCCGTAGTCACAAAAGGGATAATTTACTTTTTATAGGAAATAGTTAATGGCTATTGGACTAAGTGAAGTTTTAGATACAACAAGCCGTGTTGAGGAAAATACTTTTAAAATACTTTTGTGGTAAATTCGGTAAATCCCACTGACATGCATATATAAGTAAATTCGCAAATAATTTAAATATATCGCCAGTGAGAGCATACTTGCTGAAATCAAAACTGGTACCACATGAAACAGGAGATCAGTAAGTCAATTTATATACATGTCAGTGGGTGGTGCGAAAGATTGTGCGGAGTTTCTAAGAAATCCCCATAAGCAATTCGAATGGAATTCCGGTCGTTTTCCTTGTCATTTTTGACGAGTTTAACTGGAAATCCGTACTATTTGCGCACGGAATTCCGCTTCTTTGGCCGAAGGGAACTGCGCCCAGATTCCAAGTCTTTGATTGTATTGGTAGATGGAACTGAACGTGGAAATCTATCAGATTTCCATGTTATTTCTTTCTTGTTTTCGCATAGAATTCCCAGACTTTTCCATGGCATTTCTATATGGAATTCCTAGGGATTTCAAAGCTTTTTCTAAATTTTTAATTTAAACAGGGGAGCATAAATAATTTGTAGCATGCAAAGCAGTAGAAAAAGTTTCGAAAGGATAGAGAAAATAATCAAACTGCCATGACTTGAATCCTTGCAAAATGTTAAAATAGAGCTTCATAAATTCGGAACAAAGTTTGACAGGTTTAGTGTTTTGTAAGAATTAAAGTCATGGCACCTTGATTATTTTCTCTATACTTTCAAAACTTTTTCTACTGCTATGCACTCTACACCGGCGAGCGTATACTAATAGAGCAATCTCTTGAACAGCTGTTCAATACACCCTTACCCACATAGCACAACATATCTATTCCTGTATATCCCATATACGTCTCGAGATATTTAACACATATGTTGTGCTATGTGGGTTGGGATATTCCTGTATATCCCATATACGTCTCGAGATATTTAACACATCTTTCGGACATTCCAGCCACTTATTTCTGAAAGGAACTGTGCATGTCAATGCCAGATGTCCTATAGACGTCTCAACATATTAAATCAGGAGCACTGTAGGATGTTTTTATGCAAACATCTTAATGACATCCTCAAAACATTACTTTGTTGCAAGAAAGCGGATACCTGATTTTAAAGTTTACTTGTACAAATTTAAAACTGGCCTCTGTTCTTCTTAAATAAGGGAATATATTGACGACGTCTTTGGGATGTTTTCTACTGACAGTGCTCTACAAAGTAAAATTCAATTTCTTCTAAGAATTTACCATACCATGCTACTTTCAACTGGATAGGAAATGTTCTATTTTGTGGAAATAATAAATTCGATTTTTTTTTTGTTGCGGCAAAATAAGGAAAAATGTTTAGCTATACATGCACAAACATTTGCATCACTATTAACAAAATTTTCAGAATTTTTAGGTTTAGAATTTCAACGGAAAGGCAAGCAAAATCATGCTGTTATCTCATTTGCTGTTATATATGTTAGTGCTATTCTAACACTAAGTAATGCACAAACTTTTCAATTGATTGACGACAGCGGTCTTAAATAGAAAGAAGAGGGAAAAAGACTTTATTTTCCACTGATATTATAATACAGGAAACAGAATACAATGTATGCCTAATATGAACGACAGTGTCCAAACATTAAGCATACGTCCGGCTAACAATTTTGAATGCGATTCTTCTGATTTTTTGTGAATACTGTTTTTTTTGTTAATTTTTTTCTCCATAATCTGCCAAATAACGTTGAGTAAAGAGCAAAGAGTTACGAAATAAATCTGAAATTATTAGCCATACCATGCAGCTTGTATATCTTGTCACAATATCAAGGCGATGTTCGGCCTGACTTTTGTTGGTTTATTGTCCCGTTTTATTGTGATTTAAAGATTTTTTTCGTCGTATTTTCGCAATAATTGCAATGCAAGGAACAGTGTAACTCTCTCTTTCAGTTTTTTCAACGGGTAGTCTCGTTCTCTCGCGTGGAAATTATTCCTTCCTTAGCTTTTTGTTAGAAATAGAATTGTTGTTGTTTCGTGTATTAGTTGCGTCCGCAGCCGCATCATCATCAGTTTATGATGGTTCGTTGAACAAGAAAGTGCCTAGGTATATAACATTGAATTATCATCCTTTGTAACTTTACTTTAAATGTTAGTTTTTGACATCAGCACATGGTGAAAAGATTTTGTCGATAAAATTTAATAACATTTTCACAAGCCAGAAAGAGTGAATAGTTTGTTTGCTGGCAATTACGTGAGTATAATACCATCTCGATATCACTGGATTCTTTTAAATAGTGTAATAAACAGAAGCCTATTTCATTTATTCTTTTTATAATCCTGTCTGTGTTTTTAAATATATCTACTATTTGCTCATATTTTATTATAGAAGAAGTTAAGGAAGTCTTTATTGAAACGCTTGTGAATTTTAATAATATCTTTACTTAATATATTATTTGTCAAAACAATATATTTCTTTTCCTTTTACATAATACAAGTCTTTCAATGCAAAACATCCTTGCATTTTCAATCCAAATGCTTGTAGGTTTGTATCCAATTCTAAGATCTAATACATGTTAAAAATCAAAACAAACGAAATGTTGCACTGTATGATTTCTTCAATTTTAGAAAAAATACGAAAATTTTATTTATTTATTTTCTTTTTTCAACGCATCATTGTAGTCATTGTGTTCAAATAAATTTAATTTAACAGAAGCATATTTTACACATAAATTAAAATTTTTATCTTTGTGACCATACTTTGGTGCTTTAGTTTGATTTATTGGTGACATTCCGACTTTCTCGAACAATATCTGTAAGGATTTGTGCATTGCTTCCAATCTCATACTGATGTGATTTTTGATTAATAGTTTCAGACTTCGTAATTCATTTACAGAAATTATGTTTGAAAATACGATCCACGTTATTTTTATCAATGATAGGACTAGTATATATTTATTGCAAAATATGTCTCCAAAATCAATAACCCATATCACTGTTGAGCACAACATCGAAGATTCTGGAGAAATAGATGCCCAACAGATTATCTTGCTTTCTGGAGGAAAGGCTGCTGCCAACGGTTAGTAGCTACAGACCAGGCAGGGGAGTCCAATCTTTCCTGCAGGAACTGGAGCACAACCTGGTATGCGCACTCGCCAGACGACAGCACTCTGTTGTCCTTTTGATAGATCTGGAAAAAGCATTTAACAGAGTACCAAAGCGTTCCGTTCTTCTGCAAATGGAAAAATGGAATATGGGGAATCAATTCGTTAAAGCGGTGGACTCCTTCCTCTCCAATAGGAGAATCAAAATGAGAGTGGCAGGACATTTTCCAAAAGCACACCAACTTCAGAATGGCCTCCTTCAAGGCTCCCCACCCTCGGTCCACCTTTTCAACATATACATACATATATACACTCCCTCGCGGAGATATTACAAGAGATAGACGGCCTTTATTACCTTCATTTGCAAACGACGTGCTCAACAAGGTCGCTCAAGCCATTTCGACCTGGGCCGATACAAATGGAGCTAAAATTACTATAGAAAAACTAGAAGCGCTGCACGTTTGCAGAATAAGGAATTGCAGCCAAACGAATTTCAGCAGTGACATGGCGTCTGTACCATTGCTTAGAGAACTCAAGGTTCTGGGATTGATCCTCTCGCGTAATCTTAATTGGAATAAACATGATGCCATTGGGGCGGAGTCTATAAGGTGTAGGAATAACCTCTTTAAGGTTATATGCAGGAGAAACTCTAGGCCGCCTCTTGACAGTGCTACAAGGATAGCTAAACAGCTGGTCATGGATAGGATAGACTACTGTCTCACAGTGTATGGCTATCTGAACAAAACGAGCCAAAGCAAGATCCAACTGCACTTAATGGCACAGCAAGGATCTCTCTTGGTGCTCTTCGCACCACGCCTATTGCACGCCTCCTAGTCGAGGCAGGTTTTCCCACTATCTCTCAAAGAAGACAAGAGCTTGCTGGAAACCTTGTCTTCAAAACGGTGCATTACAAAAAATCTTCACTTCATACACTAGCTCTGGATATCCTTCATACGAATTGTACGGCCACTAGACGAACCCGTTCGGACTTTACCGAGCAATTACCAGTACACCCTCAGGCCCTAGGTAAATCCCCTTTTATCCAGACGAAATTAATCCGGTGGAAAGCGTTCCGCCCTGAAAAGTTCCGATTAAATGCATCATTACAAAAGAGAAGTAATACGAACATCTAAATAACGAGAACAAAATACACCTACATACAGAAGCAAGAACGGAACTAAACTCGGACAGAACAATCTACACGGATGCTTCAAAAACAGATGACGCTGTAGGGATTGCCATAATCTCGCTCCAATCTTCTAATGACATAGAAATAGACAAAAACTGCCAGCGTGGTCCGATGTGTTTACGGCTGTCTGGGAGGCTGCCAGCTGGGCATCCAAACAGGAGGGCTCTCCTGTGAGAGTCTTTCGGCCATCAAGGCCATAGAAAACCCAAAATTCGCAAACCCGCTGGCAGTTAACGTAAGACACTCTCGCCAAACGAAATATCACACTCACTTGGTGCCCTGCGCACGTAGGAATCCAGAAGAATGAAAAAGCAGACCAACTCGCCAAGAAAATTCTAACAGGGGGTGGAGACGCGATTATACCGCCATCATATAAGGCAATCAGACGCCAAAGCATCAGGAACAGCATAGAAGCCATGAAACTAATTGCATGACAGCAGTCCATTACCTTCCTAGCTAGTCATCACAGGGATGCGATCAAGCCAAACATGCCACGGAAAAAATGATAGGTATGGCAAGACTTCGGCTTGGACACTTCCTGGCTGTGAAGGAACAACTTTTCACACGACAGCCGTGTCCCTCTTGTCGACTTTGCACTTTCACGGCAGATCACATTTTGAGGAACTACAAAGACTTTGAATTTGAGAACATTTTATCCACTATTCGAAAGAACCTTCCATCGGGTACAACTTTACCTGTAACTACTACGCAGAACAACTCTTAGATCTATATAGAGTAAGCCGTACAACTACCTATAAAATTAATAATTTAATCATTATAGAAATTAAAATACCCCTACCCTTAAATACAGAATTTCAAATGTATAAGGTAATCCCATTACCTACCAATTCATTCATTTATATAACACCCACTACCGAATATTTGTTAGTCACACTAAACAGGGAAAAACATTATCCCTCAAGCAGCGAACATATTACAAAATGTTTGCAAAAAACTCTTCACAATTACATTTGTCAGAGAGCGCATCAAATTCATAACTATAACGCAAAGTACAACTAATGCGAAATGGAACTATTGAGGTTTACCCAAACGCCTCATCCATCATGTAAAATGAATGTCTTAAACATTTTCAATTTGTGGATACAATTATCCAACTCTGATAAATGGTTATTCAGTCTGAAATATCCCCGAACTGTAGATAAAATTTGTGGTAACAATATCGAACCAATTACGATAAAGGCAACCGGCATTATAAAACAAGCAATGATCAAACGCTCTATGGACACTCCGAAAAAATTTCAACCGCCGAAAAATTCTATTTGCCATCTATCAACCTAACGAGTATCACCCTCGATTATCATAAAATAAAGTACAATCCTCTAAATACAAGCACTATAAATAATGGTGAACCTTTTTGTACTAGCCAATATATAAAGACCTTAGAAAGGCAGAAAATACATCTACTCAAGAAAATGTAAATACTCTTATTCAGGAAACCAATGAAAATGAAACAGAAGCAACCATTAAAACCAATAAAATCCCCTAACTAGAGTATATTCATACCTTTGAGGAGAGAACTAAAGGAGACGACATCCCATAGTAAACTATATGTATGGCAGCGTAGCCAACAATTTTCGCCATCTTGATTTTGGCAGGGTGTTTGACTGTCACTTTTTTGTAAAGAAAGAGCCCCCTAGTCACAAAAGCGATAATTTACTTTTTATAGGAAATAGTTAATGGCTATTGGACTAAGTGAAGTTTTAGATACAACAAGCCGTGTTGAGGAAAATACTTTTGTGGTAAATTGGGTAAATCCCACTGACATGCATATATAAGTAAATTCGCAAATAATGTAAATATATCGTCAGTGAGAGCATACTTGCTGAAATCAAAACTGGTACCACATGAAACAGGAGATCAGTAAGTCAATTTATATACATGTCAGTGGGTGGTGCGAAAGATTGTGCGGAGTTTCTAAGAAATCCCCATAAGCAATTCGAATGGAATTCCGGTCGTTTTCCTTGTCATTTTTGACGAGTTTAACTGAAAATCCGTACTATTTGCGCACGGAATTCCGCTTCTTTGGCCGAAGGGAACTGCGCCCAGATTCCAAGTCTTTGATTGTATTGGTAGATGGAACTGAACGTGGAAATCTATCAGATTTCCATGTTATTTCTTTGTTGTTTTCGCATAGAATTCCCAGACTTTTCCATGGCATTTCTATATGGAATTCCTAGGGATTTCAAAGCTTTTTCTAAATTTTTAATTTAAACAGCATAAATAATTTGTAGGATGCAAAGCAGTAGAAAAAGTTTCGAAAGGATAGAGAAAATAATCAAACTGCCATGACTTGAATCCTTGCAAAATGTTAAAATAGAGCTTCATAAATTCGGAACAAAGTTTGACAGGTTTAGCGTTTTTTCTCTATACTTTCAAAACTTTTTCTACTGCTATGCACTCTACACCGGCGAGCGTATACTAATAGAGCAATCTCTTGAACAGCTGTTCAATACACCCTTACCCACATAGCACAACATATCTATTCCTGTATATCCCATATACGTCTCGAGATATTTAACACATATGTTGTGCTATGTGGGTTGGGATATTCCTGTATATCCCATATACGTCTCGAGATATTTAACACATCTTTCGGACATTCCAGCCACTTATTTCTGAAAGGAACTGTGGATGTCAATGCCAGATGTCCTATAGACGTCTCAACATATTAAATCAGGAGCACTGTAGGATGTTTTTATGCAAACATCTTAATGACATCCTCAAAACATTACTTTGTTTCAAGAAAGCGGATACCTGATTTTAAAGTTTACTTAAAACTGGCCTCTGTTCTTCTTAAATAAGGGAATATATTGACGACGTCTTTGAGATGTTTTCTACTGACAGTGCTCTACAAAGTAAAATTCAATTTCTTCTAAGAATTTACCATACCATGCTACTTTCAACTGGATAGGAAATGTTCTATTTTGTGGAAATAATAAATTCGATTTTTTTTTTATTGCGGCAAAATAAGGAAAAATGTTTTGTTTAGCTATACATGCACACACATTTGCATCACTATTAACAAAATTTTCAGAATTTTTAGGTTTAGAATTTCAACGGAAAGGCAAGCAAAATCATGCTGTTATCTCATTTGCTGTTATATATGTTAGTGCTATTCTAACACTAAGTAATGCACAAACTTTTCAATTGATTGAAAATGAACGACAGCGGTCTTAAATAGAAAGAAGAGGGAAAAAGACTTTATTTTCCACTGATATTATAATACAGGAAACAGAATACAATGTATGCCTAATATGAACGACAGTGTCCAAACATTAAGCATACGTCCGGCTAACAATTTTGAATGCGATTCTTCTGATTTTTTGTGAATACTGTTTTTTTTGTTAATTTTTTTCTCCATAATCTGCCAAATAACGTTGAGTAAAGAGCAAAGAGTTACGAAATAAATCTGAAATTATTAGCCATACCATGCAGCTTGTATATCTTGTCACAATATCAAGGCGATGTTCGGCCTGACTTTTGTTGGTTTATTGTCCCGTTTTATTGTGATTTAAAGATTTTTTTCGTCGTATTTTCGCAATAATTGCAATGCAAGGAACAGTGTAACTCTCTCTTTCAGTTTTTTCAACGGGTAGTCTCGTTCTCTCGCGTGGAAATTATTCCTTCCTTAGCTTTTTGTTAGAAATAGAATTCTTGTTGTTTCGTGTATTAGTTGCGTCCGCAGCCGCATCATCATCAGTTTATGATGGTTCGTTGAACAAGAAAGTGCCTAGGTATATAACATTGAATTATCATCCTTGTTTTAAAAAAGTTAAATAGTGGTGAAGTTTTGCAATTTGGTTTTCGGAGCAGTTCAACAACAAGTAAGTTCCCTCTTGCAATGCTTCAAACGCCTATTTCTTGAAAGTGTCATTATTTTCAATTTAAAGTGAATATGGCCCAAGCGAATCAGTTTATCATTAATTATTGTGTGGGTGAAAAAAAAATAACATGCGTCCTTTGTAACTTTACTTTAAATGTTAGTTTTTGACATCAGCACATGGTGAAAAGAGTTTGTCGATAAAATTTAATAACATTTTCACAAGCCAGAAAGAGTGAATAGTTTGTTTGCTGGCAATTACGTGAGTATAATACCATCTCGATATCACTGGATTCTTTTAAATAGTGTAATAAACAGAAGCCTATTTCATTTATTCTTTTTATAATCCTGTCTGTGTTTTTAAATATATCTACTATTTGCTCATATTTTATTATAGAAGAAGTTAAGGAAGTCTTTATTGAAACGCTTGTGAATTTTAATAATATCTTTACTTAATATATTATTTGTCAAAACAATATATTTCTTTTCCTTTTACATAATACAAATCTTTCAATGCAAAACATCCTTGCATTTTCAATCCAAATGCTTGTAGGTTTGTATCCAATTCTAAGATCTAATACATGTTAAAAATGAAAACAAACGAAATGTTGCACTGTATGATTTCTTCAATTTTAGAAAAAATACGAAAATTTTATTTATTTTTTTTTTTTTTTTCAATGCATCATTGTAGTCATTGTGTTCAAATGAATTTAATTTAACAGAAGCATATTTTACACATAAATTAAAATTTTTATCTTTGTGACCATACTTTGGTGCTTTAGTTTGATTTATTGGTGACATTCCGACTTTCTCGAACAATATCTGTAAGGATTTGTGCATTGCTTCCAATCTCATACTGATGTGATTTTTGATTAATAGTTTCAGACTTCGTAATTCATTTACAGAAATTATGTTTGAAAATACGATCCACGTTATTTTTATCAATGATAGGGCTAGTATATATTTATTGCAAAATTTGTCTCCAAAATCAATAACGTCGTACAACAAAAAGCGCTCGTATCGTAAAAGACACTAGGTTTGCAAAGCAGGTTGTCCTAAATTCTTTACTGATTTATTAAGGAATTTGTTGTTTAAAGCATCGTAGTTAAAAAATAAAATTCTTGTATTTAGGTCACATTTTGAAAGGACCTTCTTTGCTTTAACAATAAATGTACAGAATATTAGAAGCTTATATTTAGCGAATTTCTTCAAAATAGTATACATAATATCGTAGAGGGTAGATTTAAAAACACCCGTCACGATTCGCTCTTCATCTAGTAGGTAGAATGTTTTCTTTAGCTTAAGATTTTACATGTGTGCCTTAATCGATTCACAATTATGCTTACACACCATTCATTATCTAGCTCTTTATTCCATACAAAAATAGAAGTGAGAACTACTTGTGTTTATCTTATGTTCTTTCTAAACAACTATGTGAGGAGAGAATTTATGAAGGGAATGGTCGAGTCAGCAGATTTAAAGCTCTACGGGTCGCTCTCATAGCATCTAAAAACGAAATATGGGCTTAATGATAATAAATATTTATTAGTTAAAAAAGCAAGTCATCAACATTATAAAATTCAAAGCAATTATAATACTGAAGTTGATTGAATAGGCAAGTTCTTTTTAAGCCCAGAGAAACTTCAGTGACTTTTAAACCTTCTTCCTATATACTAACCCTTAAATAGGCTCGCTTTTGTTAGAAATTGGCAGATAATGAAAAGAGAAGTCTTCAAATGAAAAAGACGTTAGAGCTTTTAATATTAATTACCTCCCATGTTCAATATAATAGTATAGTGTGCATAAAAAGCCAATGCGCACGAAGCCATTAAATTTTCTTTCGTTATAATTAAGAAATTTATTACGTTTGTCATTATTTTGCAGTTAAATACTCTTCTATCTGACAAACACAAAAACAGAAATGCCGAAAAGAAAACCATTTACTGAGATGACACCGCGTCATCTAAGAAGAATAATAAAGAATTCAATTTATCTGATTCAGCGCATTACATTCCTTCTGTAACTTTCTCACAAAAACGAAAATTTTCCTTATCAATTGCAATGGGTTCATCATTCGAAAAAACACCAGAAGAAATGGTTGAAAATCTGTCAGATAATATGAAAGAGAATTGGCCAATACCCAGCATTAATGATTCAGTTGAAGATTTTCAGTCGAGCACTATCGAACAATTTATTTGTGAGTGGTCCATAGAAAATAACATAACAAACAATGCATTATCTTCATTATTAAAAATTCTAAAAAAGCACGAATGTTTTAATAAATTTCCTTGTGATGCAAGAACTCTTTTAAAAACGCCAAAAGTAACAACAACTAGATATATGCATCCTGGTGAATATGTTCATTTCGGAGTCTCATCTGCATTAAAACAAATATGTACATTAGATTTTATCTCCTCCTGTTCACAAATCGATATATCAATCAACGTAGATGGCCTTCCTCTTTCAAAATCTTCGAACGACTGTTTTTGGCCGATATTGGGTAGCATTGTAAAAACAAGTAAAGTTTTCATTATTGGCGTTTATCATGGAAAAGGAAAGCCAGCTGATGCTAATGAATTTCTAAAGGAATTTGTGGAAGAAATAGTTGCGTTAGTTGAAAAAGGGATCAAGTTATATGGGTACGAAATTCCAGTGCGAGTTAGTCATATTATTTGTGATGCTCCTGCGAATCTTATATTTTGGGTATAAAAGGCCACGGGGGTTACTCTAGCTGTACCAAATGTGTAACAGAAGGCACTTATAAAGAAAGAAGGGTTTGCTTTCCTGAATTAAATGCGAGAAAAAGAACGGATGAGGACTTTAAAAGACGTCGTGATAAGGAATATCACACAGGATTTACTATACTCACCAAAATACCTAATTTTGGATTAGTAACAAACATTCCGTTGGATTATATGCACCTAGTTTGCTTAGGGGTGGTACGTAGAATGCTTTATTTATGGGTTTTCGGAAATTCACAAGTACGACTGCCTAGTAAGGACATCAACATTATATCTAAGAAATTAAATCTTTTAAGGAGCTATATACCAGTAGAATTTTCGAGAAAACCGCGATTCCTGCAATTTCTTAAACAATGGAAAGCAACTGAATACAGGCAATTTATTTTATATACAGGACCTTTTATACTTAAAGGAATTTTGTCTAAAGTAAGGTTTGAACATTTTCTATCACTACACGTCGCAATGCGAATACTTACTGATGAGAAAAAACATACTGATGATGCCCTTAATTATATCCAAAAGTTACACTTTGTAAATAGCTTTGGCCGTCTGTACGGATCAGAACACATAACACACAATATTCATAACCTCATTCATATTGTCGATGATGTTAAAAATTTTGGGTCTGTTGAAAACTTTAATGCTTTCAAGTTTGAAAATTATATGCAGGTCTTGAAAAGCCTGGTAAGAAAATCTGATAAGCCGTTGCAGCAGCTTGTATGTAGATGTACCGAAATTTCAATTAATGGAAGGAAAACAACTGAGAATAATAATCTTTCTCCAACCTTAAGTTCAATTCATCAAGATGGGCCATTAATATCAAACTGTATAAATCCACAGTTCAAAAAACTTAACTCTTCGTTGTTCGCTTTTGAAGTGGGAAAAGAAGCTGATAATAAAATAAAATAAATAAATAAATAAAAAAAATAGTTAAAATTTGCAACATTTCAAAATGCTCAAATGGAGACTTTCTTATTATTGGAAATGAGTTTACTGAAATAAAAGACTTCTTCACAAAGTTAATATTATTACGACACCTGGATATACAAGGAAATTGGATCACTGGTATTTGAACGAAATAGAAAGAAAGTGTTTGAAATTACCATTTGAATCTGGTTTTGTGATTATTGATCTTTTACATTTCGAATAACTATAAAACAAGGCTAAATAAAACTTTTCTACCGCTATTATATGTAACACAACAATCGCAAACACTTGCACAATACTTTTGTCCAAAGTTTATCGCGGTATTTTTGTAACGGTACCTAAGGAAGAATTTAATAGGAAATTGTATTTATTCTGATATAATTTTAGTTACTGGTGATATGAAAATTAAAAATTTAAATCATCGTCATTGTGCACCAGTGGCTATTTATTACTTCAGAACGTCGATGAAAGACGTTGGCGAAACCCAAGAGCAAACAAATACTGCTAAGAGACCGAAAACTCCAAATTAAAGATAAAGTTAAACTAATGAAGTAGAACAGACTGATATTCAAAATATCTTTAATAAAATTTGTATTCTTAGGAAATGGAAACAAATTTTTTTTACATTGTTGAATTTGAAGTTGGCGTAGAAGCCATTCCACAAAAGTGGCTATCTGAAGATCAGGATAGTTGTTATTGGCCTACTTATAAGAATACTCTACAATTCGAAAAAGCCGTAAAAGAAATGCAGCCAGTTCAAAATACTTGGGAAAAGTATCCTGTTAAAAGGATTTTGGGAAATGCTTGTAGGTTCAATCAATAATTGTTTTGAATTAAAATTTCTTTACACAAATATAATTGAAGGTAATTATGAGCAAGCGAGGAAAAAGGCGAAAAAGGCCATGTATACTTCTGATCTGAATACTGAGGATACCTCCCCATCTCACCGAAAGAGGAAATGTACAAATCCTATTTTGAACTTTTCTGATAGCGATAGCTCCAGCGGCTCCGGAAGGCAAGGGCTTCCTCCATTTCCATCCGTAAAAGGTCTTATTGAAAAGGATAGCGTTAAAAATAAAAGGTGAGAACAATAATTTGAAGTATTTAAAAAACTACATCTATATTTGTAGGCATACTTATTCGATTTCTGACAGAAATGAAACACCACATGTCGTAAATAAGGATACATGCCAACAACAAACTCCGAAGAGCGTTCTTAATAAAAGCCCTTTTACTGTGAGCCAATTAAATGTAAAAGATTCGTCAGAAACTCCAAAAAGCTCATCATCACAATGCCAAGGTAAGTAAAAATATTCTTTCTTTTCTTGCAGTTGTAATGAGATTGCCTCAATGTAATGAACATTTTTCGATCTGGCGATTTGGTCGTGAATCTGTTGCAGATATCTTTTCAATTTGTTTTACAATGATGACCTAATGAGCTGGCGAGATTGCTCTCAGGTCTCAGCTGCAATTTACGCGTTGTATGGCGAGAATGTTCTCAGCTTCCGTTATGGCGAGAATACTCTGAGCCGTAGTTAGCTTCATGGCGAAAATTCACTCTGCCGTAGTTTTCACAAGCGACGGTGTTAAAAGAAAAGACTTAGTTCCTCTCTAATATCTGGAAATCTGCTGTAAATTGTTCTTTTAAAATTTTCTCTTATATACAAACGTTTTGCCTTAACTCTAGAATAAAACATATTTCCTAAACGAAATATTATTGTGTTGCACAAATTTGGTAAGACTTAATTTATAACTTCGGCAAATATTATATATTTGCATTTCCTCATTCGTTCCACTTTCACACTATCTTTTGCACCGTACAAAATATTAAACACAGGTGGGTAGTGACCTACCTCCATAAAACAATTCTATGAAAACAATTTATTGATATAACATGCGTTGATTTCTTATTTTTAGAAATTATGCGTAAGGTCATAAGTGATTTAAATTCATTATGTGAATGATACTGTTATGATAAATTGTCATGTATCTTTTTATTGTATTAAACATTTTGCTAATTCTGATTACTTTTTAACTGTGATATATTTTGCCATAATTTCCACTCCTCCATCCAAAAGAGTATTAATCAAATACAGCTACAAATCGCAACAGTTGTTGAAAATCAAAAACAAATGCTTTCTATATTATTAATGGAGAGGAGTAATAATGTGGACGCAGATGAAATTAACGTAATGCAAGAGTTACCCATAAAAAATGAAGCTGATATTGCTCGTATTGAGGATCAAATATCGAAGGACTATCTTTTTAAAAATAAATTGGTATGACCATTTATAATAAAATAATAATTTACTTAAAGATCATTTAAATTGCAGAAAGAAGAACTTCGGCGCTTTTCAACTGGTACAGCTAAAGGAACGATTTTTAAAATAGTGCCGATCTTACTTTCTAATGAAGTTGCAGAAAAATACAGTTTCTATGGAAAGAAAGGAAAGAAACAATTTTGTAAACTAGGACTCTATAAGATTATATTAGGTGAGACCTTTTGTTTAGTTTGTATTAGATAGTACGAACAGACGGCAATTTTTTTTCATTTGTATTATAAATGTGTTATACAGAAATTGCCAACATTTTCTCTGCTTGGAATATTATATCTTTTAAAAGTGAAGCGCTTTTGAAACCTTCAAAAGCTGTAAACTTTTTTTTTTTATATATCTATTACTTCTAATAATAAATATATATTACAGATTCTGTACAAAATGATCCCCGGACGAAATTTGTTCGAAATAAAGATGTGGAGGAGCCCGTGAAGACATGGTTACGTCATGCAACATCAAGATTGGCTAGGGAGAATAATAAGTAAGTTAATGTTCAATCAACATGCATATAATAGAAAAAGAACTAATCAGTGATTATCTAGGAAAGCTCAAGCACAAAACATGGAATCGAATGACGACGGCTGTTCCCAGGAATGCTAATATATAATACATACAAGTTTCAAAAAGGATATATATTTTTTGTCAGTTTTAAACAATTTCCTTTAAAGCTTTAATAACTAAATGTAACTAATCCATACGAATTTGAAATAGCTTTGTTTTTAATTTTTATACTATCTATAACCACCATATGGTCATGGTCAATATAGAAACACAAGTAGTTTCATAAATAACATGAATATATATTTTTCTTTACTGCACAACTATTTTGCTTTCTTTTTAACCAATTACAATATTATTAAGTGTCCGTTTTCACAACCTTAAACAAAGGATTTTTGCTATTCCCCATGGAACTAAAATATTTCTTGCACAGTTGTAGATATTGAGATCCATTAATCGGTAATCATTCTGACTTGACAAAACCGCTTTTCATGTAATACAAGAGACATTCGAGCATCCTATACGAGATATATATAAATATAAGCGAAAAGTCGTGCTTATATTAGAAATACCTCGCACTAACGTCGGAAAGACGTCCCACTAATATCTGAATGTCATCGCACTAACATCACAAAGACGTAACACTAACGTCAGAAGGATGCCACACTAATGTAAGAATGTCGCATTGAATAAATAACTAATAAGGAAGCGGGGTATCGTGCAAATACAGTGTACGTGTTTAAGCAATTCAATGACAGTTTGAACTATGAACGGGGGGGGGCAGAAATGACAAGAGGGCTAGTGGCTATTTTGCGTCAGTTCAATATCTCTGACATTTCATAATTTTGAATTGTCATTTGTGGCTAAATTATGCCAGTCATACAAAGGCAACGCTAAGAAATATTATCTGAAAATAAGGGGGAGCTAAAAATTTGTTTATTTTACATAGCAATTTGGATTAGAAAAAATGTTCCCCTTCAGAATGTCAGAATTTAATTACTGCCATGACGAAACGAATACAAACAGAGCACACTAATACATTTCGCCGAGATGCTTACGTTTTCACCCAATATGCCGTTTCCTTATTAGTTATTTATTCAATGGAATGTCGTCGCAGTAATGTCAGAAAGACATCGCACTAACGTCAGAAGGATGGCACACTAATGGCAGAATGTCGTCGCAGTAATGTCAGAAAGACGTCGCACTAACGTCAGAAGGATGGCACACTAATGTCAGAATGTCGTCGCAGTAATGTCAGAAAGACGTCACACTAACGTCAGAAGGATGGCACACTAATGTCAGAATGTCGTTGCACTAATGTCAGAAAGACGTCGCACTAACGTCAGAAGGATGGCACACTAATGTCAGAATGTCGTCGCACTAATGTCAGAAAGACGTCGCACTAACATCAGAAGGACGGCACAGTAACGTCACAATGTCTCAATATAATGTCAGGAAGACGTTTTTGCACATTTCCAAGATATTTTTATGCTATATGGCAAGCAACTTTACACGTACTGGAGACGTATTGTGGAATATCTTCACAACGTCTTTTGCTTGTGCAACTCGAGGACATTCGGACATCCTACAAATGTCTTTTAGACGTTACTGCCTCTAAAAGAGATATCTCAAAGACATTACTATCGTCCCTGAGGAATGTCGTTTAGACGTTCTAAATACATCATTGTGCTGTGTGGGTATTCGCCAGTGTGTAAAAAACAACAGTGAACCACTACACCCTTATCCACCAGTGTGTAAAAAACAGCGTGCTTGGTTATTGAAAAATGTAAACATTTCTCCCAGAAAAAACAAGTATATTTCTCTTTGTCACACACATGCTCAATTTCGTTAAATGCTACATTCAATTCTTTCTTTCAAAGTTTGGATTTTTTTTTTTGATTTTTTCAAATGACGCCTACTTCGATGGGTAATCTCTTTCTATTGAACAGCTGTTCAAGTGATTTCTCTATATATACTTTCTCTATGCTCTACACATCAATTCAATTTGCAATCGCCTGTGTTTTGCAGAACACTACACGGAACCAAAAGAACACAGCTAATATAAGTCAAGTCGTGAAAATTTTGGCTCCGCTTTTTTTTTTTTTATCAAATTGATGTTTTCTAAGAGTTACGGTGTTGTGATTTATTTAAACTCGCTCGCAATATTGGGAGAATATCTTTGGGATTAACATCCATTGGAGATTTGACTCCCGAGTTAAATTTGGACATTTTCGGACATTATAAAAACTTTGCATTAGCTGACGCCGCTTCGGCGTCTTATCGCCATTTTGTCAATCGGCATATTCCATTATCAATTCCTAATTAAATTAATATATTTATTGTGGTCGACATTCTTTTCGCGGACAGATGCAACTTATTAACTGCAGCAGTGATTTAGGAGCCTCATATTAGATCGTTCTTTGATTTTCATAGATTGACCACTTTAACGGATACACAATTAAGCAAACGGCTAGGCCTCCCTGGAGCATCTATAACAGGATAATCATCAAATTCATCAAATTGACATTTTCTATAAGATTCTGTGTTGAATTTAACAAACTCGGCGCAGTCTTGAGAGGACTTCTCTATGCTGACGCTGCTTAGGCGTCTCGTCACCATTTTTGTCAATCGGCATAGTCCATAAATAATAACTAATTAAATTAATATAATAAGTGTGTTCAACGCCCTTTTCGAACAGATGCAACTTAGGTGCTGCAGCAGTACTTTAGGAGCCGCATATTAGTGCATTCGCAGAGTTTCATAGAGTGAGCCCTTCAACAGACATATTAATCATTTAACGGCTAAGCCACGTCGAGGCATCTATAGCAGGCTCAACAAGCATCGCTATATTGAGTACATGATACTCTGAGAGCATTATACTAGTGATTGGTCTCCTCGAGAACACCTTTGTAGTGGTCATCCATTGGAACTTGATTCTCGAGTGAAATAGTGACGCAATCTCGGCGTCCCGTCGCCATCCTCTTACTGGGATTCTTATTTTAAGATTATTTAATTGAAGTCATTAACAATTTTTTGTCTCGCTTCCAGAAGCTTCTTACTACTGTCATCATTGCATTCACTGTTTAATGATTGTGCTAGCTCATCAAGCAAATAGGCGCCTAACAACAATTTTTGAGGTTGCAACATTCCCAGCTGAGCTGGGCGGCACACAGGGTGGCTGGATTTTTCATTCAAGTGATCTGTCTTCTCAGTATAGACTGGGGTTTGAAGTCGTACATCCACCATCTGGCAAGCAGTGTGCTATGGCACTGGACTTCGCTGTTATATCCCTACTCAACAGCTGAGCTCTTAGCTAAGTACATCAAGTATAATATATCCAAGCTGCAAACACAACTGCTGAGCACATTAAAATTAGTAAGTTACATTTTTAAAAGGATGAATTTTCATACTATAATATATAAATATAAAACATAAAATCTAGGGTTTAAGATAGAAATATATAATCTAATATTAAGATACCTTAAGCCGCCAGATTTCAACATTAATATTATAAACTACAATCTATATATTCTATCGGCTTGGCTTATACTATCTTATACTATCATACTCTGTGCTCGCTGAATTTAAATCTGAACAGGTGATCACAAGCTTCTATCCCATCACTACGCTCATATCAGTTGCAATCACTTTGATCCGTGTTGGTTTTACATAGATACTATCTGTGTTATATTGTGGTCCATTTTCATACACAAAGTCGATTTGAAGACAGTGGGGATTTAATAGCGGCTTTTGAAGCTGTAAGAAAAAACTATCATTGCAGTATATCAAAAGGGACCAATTTACTCACATTTAACTTGTGTTGCTTTTCCAAATTATATTTACGAAATGCCAGTTTGCAATTGATAACTTCCAATATAGATTTAAATATTGAGTCAACGACTATACTATCTCATATTTAATTATTGTTTAGTTTTTTCCAAATTAGATACTTACAAATTATATTTACTAAATGCCAGTTTGTAGTTAATTACCAACAATTTTGGTAAAATCTTGAACCGAATCTATATAGATTATTTCCCCCCAAACAACAATAATTTGGATATATTTTTGAATATAACCAATATTGATTATATCCTTGTCAACAATAATATCTGATACGACTATAGATCCCATCATAGAGTCAATGACTATACTCACCACTTTCCATTTTAACGAACATAGTATAGGCTATCTTTGATTTAAAAATCTTTGAATATCGTATCGTCCACATTCACTGATCATATTATAGACTATTTTGGATGTTGGATTTTTGATTTTGATTCATTAATTCTTCAATATCTTATCGTGAATGGTCAATCCGTAACTGAGAGCAGCATACTTAGCATGGTCAACTCACACTAACGCTCACGACTAATTACTCCAAGAATTTCCAGTGTGGAGATATTCAATCCTTACACTCTGAGATGTCCAATAGGATATCTGCACCCATAGCTCCATCAGTTACAACCAGAGCATTGACCAGACGCCTCACCACTCACGCTGGTCCGGCGAGCATATCAATTTCAGAGATTAACCTGGCCAAGACCTCAGCTAGGCATTCTACTAAATCAAACCCAGGCACTTCTGGCAGCTCAAGGGCTACTCGAACACCGATATCCGGTACAGTCACCACAAAATCACTGTCTACCAAACATTCTGACTCTGCGGCTGCGGATAATAATAAAATGGTATCCTTACCATCGCCAATTCGTACCAGAGCTTCTACCCGCTCCTTGGCTAAAATATCGGCGAACCCTGCCATATGCAGCTCCAACCAGAGCAAGCTCTCTATTAAGACTTCCGCCAAGAAGATCCGAAATCCAACTAAGGGATTTATATCTACTAATAAATCTAAATCTCCACCAAGCACAATCTCAATCAAGGCTAAACCACCCCCAGTCAATTTAAGAGGCACTACGTCATCTGGAAACAAGGTAAAAGGTCCGTATGCTACTTGTCTGTCAACTGGTGATCCACCCAAGAAATTTGCTCACGAAGGTGTTGTAAAGTGGATTGAATGCTCTGGTTGCAAGCTGGGGTCTCATACAGTTTGTGTTAACATATCAATCTCAGACTATTATACTAGTTACAAACACAAGCATATTAAATAGATCTGTAAATCCTGCCTGGAGATATTGAGAAAGCACTTTTCGCGAAGCAACTACACATCAACCCAACCTCAGTCCAAAACTTCTCCCATAACCAGGGATACTGTCGCTTCCAGTGCTCAGTGTACTAATCTGGCTGGGCCCTCTCATCCGCCAGTTACCTCTCACTGCTCTGTGTCAATTGACTCAGTTAATGCTGCTAGCAGTATCAACATAGGCACTAGTCAAACCCAAATCACAAGTGAGAACTACAACATCGGGAGCAGGGATTCATCGCAAAGTTCCTCCTCACTAGGATTGAATACACCAACTATCAAGTTGACCGGTCAAGCGAATCACCAAAGTGCCACACTTAGGGAACTGCATAGTAAGATCGCACTACTCACCGATAAGGTTGATAAGCTTCATAGTGCAGCCAGCGATTCGGCGAAAACTCTTGCTGATATTAACACCCAGGCCCATAGCTGTGATAAAAGACGATCACTCATAGTTAGCTATCTACCAAGTGCTCTCCTATCTGATAAGTTCAGAGATAGGTTATTACCAGATTTATGCGCGAGTGTGGGTCTGGTATCTGCCTTCAGTAACTGTATTGAAACGGCTGTGCCTTTCAAGTCTCGGGCGGGAACGTTATCTAACACAGTGAGCATTCCAAAATCAATGATAAAATTCTTCAGAGAGGAAGACTGCAAGACATTTTTCCAACACTATATTAAAAAGTTGAGCAGCACTCCGTTAACACTTGATCAGATCTCCCCTGGTAGCCTAAGCACCAGAGTTTACATTAACGAAGATCTTGATGTGACGGAGCTGGAGTTACTACACAAAGCTTTAACTCTTAAAAGAGATAAGCTGGTAGAGAGCGTTGCAACTACAAATCGGAAGACTTTTGTCACATATAAATCTCCACACTGTGCCTCGGACATCATTGCATCTTGATTCACAACTGCGCTAGCTAATTTTATCGTGATCAACAACTCATCATAAGATAGCATTCCAAATCATGAATAGACAACACTATATAGTATCAACCCAGGCTGAACTATCAGCTGCACTCCGACCATCCTCCTTCAATATTCTTTCATTCAACACGAGATCAACTTCAAAAAATCTTCCTGCCATCAGGCACCTAGCGGACACTTGCGACATTGGCGCTTTTATGCTTTGTGAGACCTGGACCAAAAGCCATCATACATCCAAGATGCTTGAGATTGCGGGATACAGGCTGTATAGATTGGATAAAACCTCCAAGCAAGGAGGTGGCGTTGCTATCTATGCTGCTTGTACTCTGAAGTCCCATCCTGTGTATCGTCTCTTGGACAATAGCTGGGAGATCCTAGCGGTCCAGGTCTCAGGCTTCGAGTCTGGCGTCGATCCTATCACACTTGCTGTAGTATACAGATGCGCTGCCACCTTCACGGATAGTGATCTGGCTACTCTGTCTGACTTCTTATATGTGCTTCTGAATGGATCTTCACGTGTGTTTATTGGCGGGGACTTCAACATTGATATTAATGTTGACTCCTCGATCTCTGGTGCTCTGGTAGATCTTCTGAGCGAAAAAGGGCTATTGATTCTCAATAATGCGCACACTAGACATGGCCCTAGCTCAGCTACTACCATCGACCTCCTAATTTCCCTCCCTAGATTTCAACCGGTCTCGACCGGACAGTGCCCTGGTGTCTCTGACCATGAATTATTGTTTGCATCCTTCGACCTTCCACTTTCCTCCCCTTCCCAAATGAAATCCTTCCGTAATTTCAATGCAATACAATATGATGCACTTCATGCTGACCTTAACAGTGGGGACTGGTCCCCGATATACAATAATCCAGATCCTGATGTCGCATCCATACATTTCTCTGAAACCATTTGTCCTGTGTTTGATAGGCAGGTCCCGGTCAAAACGGTGAAGATTCGATCAACCAGTGAGCACATTTATAATTCGCCTGAGATTCTTCTTGCCTGTCAACTTCGTGACCTTTCGTACAGATAATGGAAGAGAGATAGACTGATCATAATTATAGAGTCTTTATAGTCATAGAAGATCAGCTGACTATTCCATTAGAACTGAACTTCGTAAAATAACGATGTCAGCGCTGGCTCCGATATGGGAACTCCATCAATTGGAGGAAAATAAACAATATGGGCCTTGGCTCGAAAGCTAAAACTCAGTCCCACATCGATCCTAACGAATTTGCAGACTTTTTGTGTTTTAACGCAAATAACCTACCTCCATCCACACACTCTCTTACAATCTCAATTAGTCACCTCACCTTTCCACAGTCTGTTCAATCCTATGAACATCACCCCCCAATTCCCTCATCTCAACCCTACATCAACACCACTGGCCCCGCTGATCCACACGTATTTGGGGTATGACTCAACACCAAACAATAGACCCAACCTTGAGATTGATCAACAGGTCTTAAATTTTAGCAATGTATCTGTCATGGAGGTATACAGTGCCTTCATGCGGATTAAGTCCAATGCAGTAGGTACAAATGACGTACCGATTAAGTTTTATAAATTAATTTTATCAATGATTCTTCCAGTTGTTACTCATCTAATAAATCGACTAATCACTTGCTCACATTTTCCAACAATTTGGAAACAGGGGCTGATATTGTCCATTCCTAAAAATGCGTCGCCTGGGAGTGTATCTGATTGGAGACCTATCACCATCCTGCCAGCAATATCAAAAGTGATGGAGTTCATCATTGTTGATCAGATAACGGCACATGTTTCCGATAACAATATGCTCTCAAACATGCAATCGGGCTTCAGGCGCTTCCATTCAACAAGTACGGCCCTTCTTCAGGTGACGGCAGACATTCGTGACATGTGCGATAGGGGTCTATCAGTCATTCATGTTCTACTGGATTTCAGCAAGGCATTTGACTCGGTCCCTCATGAAATGTTGATTGGGAAACTAGGATCCCACTTCGCCCTTTCTTCCTCTGCGTGTGGAATGGTTGCCATTTTCTTGTCGGGCAGATCGTTTGTGGTTAAGTCTAGTGGGGCCTATTCCTCTGAGAGACCACTGCTGTCGGGCATACCTCAGGGCGCGGTCTTGGCCCCACTTCTCTTCTCGCTATTTATAAACGATGTTGAGGAAGTTCTTGATAAGGTCAGCTTTCATATTTATGCTGACGATATCCAGATATATTCTGGAGCACGGGCAGACAGAATCCATGAGTTGGTATTGATTATTAATGAGACGCTGGGAAGGGTCGGAGCTTGGGCTGCTACTAATGGGCTTGCGCTGAATCCTTCTAAAACACAAGCAATAGGCTACGACATGAGGCCTGAGTGGGCATCTGGGCTGACTGCTATAGTTTCTGATTTAACTCTCCTGGGGTTCAATATTCCTCTATCCAATAAACCTGTGAAAAATCTGAGACTACTAATGGACTCCAATCTTAATTGGAAGGCTCATATAAACTTGATGTGTGCTCGGATCTATCATGGTCTCCGCTCACTTTATGCCGCTTCTCCTCACTTTGATGAAACCACAAGATTAAGACTCTTCAATGCTCTCATATTGCCGCATTTTCATTATGCAGATGTAGTTCTTTTCCCATTCTCTCAGTCGGGGCTGTCGAAACTAATGCGTGCCTTCAAGGCTTGCGCTAGGTAGGTTTCAAAATCGGACGTAGAGCTCGCGTAGCTTCACTCTTAGAGGTCTTACTTCCAGGATCCTTGCGCTGCGCGTATGAATTGAAGGCATTGGCATTTATACACAAGGCCAGAATTGGTCTACTTCCCGGATACCTACGAAGTCGACTAAATTGGAGTGGAAGGGACAACCGACGACTGATACACCCTCGGATCAAAACCCAATTTGGAAGCAGAAACATCTTTGCAAAAGGAGTAACTATGTGGAACGGCTTGCCAAGCGAGGTCAGGGAGATTGTTCTTGCCAAAGACTTTAGGAGGGAAGCAATGGGCTGCATTGGTAACAACTGACATACCAGTTTCACTCTTGTACCTTCACTCATATACATTTTTCAACCTAATCAATAACAGCACTAATCCTACACAACAGCACTAACCTTCCACAACACAACTAACCATCCACATCTCACAGCTCAGAACAATAATCCACTAATCTCTCACTGCCACCCACCACTACATCCTAATTTTTAATCTGCTTGTACTTATTAAATTGAGACTGTGGTAGTTTTGTTGGTAATTTTATTATTATATTAATTGAAACTAAGACAATAACAGTAGCTGCAACAACAACTTCTGGTCAGCTCAAATCAATGGATATCTGATCGCTGGCTAATGTACCTACATAACAGGGTCATAAGCTATACCAGGGCCATAGGCCAGCACGGATCATTGGGAAAATCACTGGAGGTATTAATAACAATTATAATATGTCTCTTGACTTCTTCGAAATAATTTTTCTGTATTCGAAGTAATATTCTAGTATACTTTGTGTTTCTGTCTTGAATTTTAGATTTTAAAATCTCATTGTACCTGAAGTACCATTATGCCATACGGCAAGTATTTGCTTTAATAATAATTAAGACAATAGCAATTACATGACGATTAGACTTCTTCGAATTAATATTCTTGCATTCGAGGTCATTTTTCTTTATAATGTTAGTGTATATTCTTGTATTTCTTTTAAAACTTAAAATTTCATTGTATCTGAAATACCATTATGCCATGATGGCAAGTATTATAGCAATAACAATTAAGATAATAACAACAATTCGTATCTGAAGTACAATTATGCCATGATGGCAAATATTAATATTTATAGCAATAACAATTATATGTCAATTAGACTTCTTTGAAATAATTTGTTCCTGAAATACCTTTATGCCATGATGGCAAGTATGTACATATGTATATCAATAACAGTTAAGATAGCAATTATACGTCGATTAGAATTCTTGGAAATAATATTCGATATTTGATGTAATATTCTTGCATACTATTGTGATGGCAAGTATTTAAAGCAATAACAATTAAGATAATAACAACTATTCGTATCTGAAGTACAATTATGCCATGATGGCAAATATTAATATTTATGCAATAACAATTAAGATAACAATTATATGTCAATGAGACTTCTTCGAAATAATTTGTTCCTGAAATACCTTTATGCCATGATGGCAAGTATGTACATATGTATATCAATAACAGTTAAGATAGCAATTATACGTCGATTAGAATTCTTGGAAATAATATTCGATATTTGATGTAATATTCTTGCATACTATTGTGATGACAAGTATTTAAAGCAATAACAATTAAGATAATAACAACTATTCGTATCTGAAGTACAATTATGCCATGATGGCAAATATTAATATTTCTAGCAATAACAATTAAGATAACAATTATATGTCAATGAGACTTCTTCGAAATAATTTGTTCCTGAAATACCTTTATGCCATGCCTTTATGCCATGATGGCAAGTATGTACATATGTATATCAATAACAGTTAAGATAGCAATTATACGTCGATTAGAATTCTTGGAAATAATACTCCACTTTTGATGTAATAGTCTTGCATACTGTTGTCTTAAAAAAAAAAAAAAAAAAAAAAAGAAGTGCCTCTTTATTTTACTTTAGGTTAATGTCTCTTTACAATCTTGAGCCTGTATTATTTCTGTTATGTCTATTTCTTATGTCTATATTTAAGTTTATTGTTTATTTTGCTATTTTTTCACACGCTTTTTTTTAATCTACTTAATGTCGTACCCAGCGTTATACGTTGCTTTGTGCAGGGGTTACTAAAATAAATACTGATTTGATTTGATTTGAAGTCATTAACAATTTTTCGTATACCTCCAACACATCTGTAAAGCTGAAAATAGCGTTCGCTGTAGCGTGTAAAACCAGCTGTGTGTGTGTGAGAATGCCGTCACTTTTTTCTGCTGGAATTCCGTGCGAAAATTCAACATCTGGAATTTTTTCTTATTGGGATGTGTTTGAATTTTCGCGCCATTAATTTGTTGTGATATTTAACGCATCAGCAATTTTTAACGCTGCCTCTGGCACCTCCACAAAACAAGAAGAAGAACGATAGTTGCTACGCTTTTTTCATCACATGTCGCCTTCTTTAGGCCTGAAACACAATTGGAGCTTTTCAGCCAGCTTGAGATTTGTTGACAATGTAAATCAATGTAGAAGAACACAATTGGAGCTTTAACTTTTTTGCCAGCTTCAAGCTGGCTTGAGATTTGATCAAATTGCAAAATTCAAGCCCAATGACTGCCAACTTGAAGGAATTTTTAATGTTGCCAACTGTGCGAATGTAGAATATTAGATGAGAAGGGCTTCTGTTGAGACATTTAAGATGTAAACAGCTACCAGAAATGTTAAAATTGAAGAAAACTTATAGAGCTAGTAAAAGATAAGCAGTTTCTGTGGGACATAAAAAAAATCTCGGTATTATTTTTACATATAATTGGTACATCTCAAAACTATCCAAAAAAGTATGCATTTATCGTAATTTTGGAAAATCGGAAGCATTAACTATCGTTCCTTAATAAATATTCTCAACATAAACAAGTTAAAGCTGCAAATGTCAAAAACGCCAGTTATGTTCAATTCGGCTTTTTCAGTCAGCTTTAGCAGAAAGCTGGGCATAAAGCTGGCTGAAAAGCTCCAATTGTGTTTCAGGCCTTACACAGCGTCTACACATGCCATGGCCATTGCCATTTCCATATGGCATGGACAGTTTAGACCCTTTAGCCATGCCATTTCTTATGGCAAAACTCATGGCAAACTCCATGGAAAGCAATTATGGCAGGCCATCGCGCTGGCCATAAATTTGACATGATCAAAGTAAAGTAAACGTCAAGGGAAGAATTAAGCAGGTTTTATTATTTTTATTATAAGCTTTGGACTATAATTAGTATTTCCTCTAATTTCTCTAAATCTTCTAAACACTTTATTGCATGAATACATAGCTTTACTCTCTTCGATGCCATTTCTTCAAATGAAAATATGCGAAAATATGGCGATGGCAACAGATATGCCATGTGTAGACGCAGTGTTAGTTCCCTCCTCGAAGATTCAAGCGTGAATTACAATTACGGCTGATCTGTCGACTGAGACTTTGCCCAAATGGTAAATGCATGCGGCAAGATACAATTCCAACTTCGACTTCGACTGTGACTGCGACTGAATCTAAACTTTGCTCAAAGTGCAAAGTTGGTGTTAGCTGCGACCAACTTCAGTTCAATCACAGAAGTCGGGACTTCTGGTTTGTTCAAGCAGTTGAAGCTTTAATTTAATTAAAAAATCAAGTCGCAGCCGACAGATCAGTCGTGATTGTAATTGAGGCCTCATACAGTAGAACAGCTCAGTCAAAACTGTCACATGACTAGGATGCTTTTATAATGCGATTATACTTTTTTTTTCAACATTTTTAATTAACACACTAGTCAATTTTTAATACAAAAATTCCTATGTAAATCTAAAGTGGAAGAAAGAAAACTTACAGCAGGCACAAACTTGTACTAGAGGAAAAGGGGCAAAACTATTTCTGCAAAAAAAAAAAAACTAATAACAATTTGTTCCACTTCCCATGCAATTCTGCTTGTTAGAACTGTCAAACTATCACAAACTTTATTACAGCCATTTTGCCTATTACACTGTCTATGGCATCTCTATGAACGAACACCACATTATGGTCACACAGCTATGTAGTTTATGAAACATTGTTATGGTGGTATGTTGGAGTGATTGGTCAGGACGTGAAGTCCAAACTGCCAGCCTAAGCTGACAGATCACTCGATGACAGCGATAGCACAGGGCGGCACGCTAGCACCTCGGCTAAGGGTGGCGGAGAGTGTGGGGGAGTTCCCGAAATAACCTGCCGCTTGTCATCACCCATAATCAAAAAATTGTCGTGCCTACTTACACCAAGCCTAGCACACACTCGGTCCTGAAGGGACCCTTACGTCACTTACCTGCATTCCATGGAAGGCGCAGATGGCATGCCTTCCTTGCCAAGCCCCATCCTCCCATTGACTTTGGGTGGCACAATCGTCCAAAGTCCCTTATTGACCTGCAAAGAGAGAGAGACTAGGCGAATCTAGGCGACCCTCATTCCAAGCGGGAGGGCTCCAGGATGTGGGAGGAGAAATAAAAACTCTCAGCGATTCATATCGACATTATAATTCACAGCATACGGTAACTCGTTAACAAGAAAAGTGTTGCTTACTAACAGGAGTACATATCCGAAAAATTCTTTTTTTTCTTTTTTTTTATTCTATGTGATCTTAACCCTAGTCGTACGCATTACTAACAGCGAAATACGTGAATCGTTTCCAAGTTTTATAGCACTCTACGTAATCTAACAATATATAAACTCCATTGGACTGAAGTTCGCAATGATCTAACATGTAGTTTGCTTCAAGTGACTCGACTTTTGGAAATCCATATTCGAAAAATAAAAAAATTAAATATATTCCAAACTAATTGCTAGGTCTTCAGCCTACATTTTCTCAAAAAATATTTTTTTCAAATTCTTAGTTTTCCTTTTTAAAAGCGGTATAGCATTTCTTTAAAACAATTACAACTTCGTGTAATGAGCCGTGAGCCGTGAATGTCAGCCCCCTGTTCCTATTTATATGGATACTATAATTAAGTGGGTAGAATATTTGTGTTAAGTATTTTATTGTTTAAAATCCCTAATAATAATCATTAAAATTTACCATAATCGTAAGTGTATGCGAAAATCGATTAGCGCGGGCAGAACTTAGTGTCCGTCGTACTGCGACGAGAGATTATAACGTATGAATAATCTTAAAAGTTACATTTTTCTTGAGCCATACAAAAGGAAACGGGATTTAATTTTTCTTTTTGTTCTTCTCGCACTTCATCTATAAGGAGTCGCTTTGAGTGAACCAACAACATGATAGACTAAAGCCATTTCAGAAATTATACGAAAATACTTTAAATTATCCAAACTTTCAACCGTCACAGTTTTAACATACCCTGCTTATGCTTGTGCACATGATATACATATATAGGGATATATATGTATACATACAGGAAAAAAAAATTTCTTCTATTACTAAATTTCTTCTATTCCTTCATTCTGTAAATATACACACGTATTTATTTGGAATAGCTCATTCTTAACTAAACTATTAAAGCTAGGCAAAACACAAAATCGTAGTTCACTTTTATCAATAATCGTACCAAATTAAATTTTTATCTTATAACTCAAATAGGAAATTAGTGTCGACACCCATAACCCAAGAAAGCTAATAGGATAGATACAGTCTTAGGGAAACGGTTCGCTTAGTCTAGCTTAAGCTCATCTACATGAGTATATGTATATAAGTGTGGCAATCACATCGCCTAAATGTTGTCAAAAATTTTCTACAATGATCACAAAGTAATCATTGCCACTAATTTTCTTACGTTAGATATTATTATGCAATTCTACCCTAAATTTATAAATTTATACTAGTCAGGTAACCTCCGCATGTCATGTACAAGAAATTGGTAAATATTATATATATCCTTATTGTCGCAGTTTATTAGAATTAGTTTAGGATCACATCATGCTAGTGTGATAAAACATGGAACAATACAAGCAGTTTACCTTATTTTTTGTTTTACTGCCACCATTAATATCGTCGATTTGTTGACTTTGCTGTAAGTTATATCTGTTAGCTGTCGACATGAATCCCTGAATTAACCTTAAACGTTACGACGGAGAGGTTAGGTAGCTGGTCCTTTATCAACCAACGTCCTACTGAACGCCTCTCCCTGCCGTTTCTGAGCGGGTATCTTTCACAAAAACGTGATAGGGCTCGTGAATTTCCTTTTATAATTTTCTGCCAAAATTTGGACAAAAATGAACACTGATTATTGCAAATTTTTTTTTCTTTTTATATATACCTTCAGGTACTCCTTCGTATCGTTTTATATTGCTTTTCACGCGTATAGCGGTGACTTTGCTGCGGCCGGAATTCAGATGCCTTACTTTTTGAATATCGGGCGGGGTCGTGTCAAATAACTTCACTAATTGAAAGAAAATTATTACCATAAATGAAAAATCTCTTAAAATTACTTACAGGATGTATTTTATGCTCGATGTTTAGGGAAAAGATACGTTCCTAATTTTTCGACGTCCTCTCGAGAAGATCTGACACTACAGTGACGATGGTCTTCTTCTGCCTTGTCAGTCATGTCAACATGGCACCTGAGCGTGAGGAAATTCATTTCTCTCGTTCGGGTGCGTTCATTTTTTTCTGTTTGACACAGCCGGCCTACACGCTTCAGCACGTGTAGCATTTTGCTATATGCAAGATGCTATGACCAGAACAACATAACATTTGTAAGTAGATTGTCAAGATGTGTCGTAGCCCCCGGAACATAATACAAACCAAGAAGTCGCCGAAGGCCCCGAACACTGACATATAATAAGAATGGACTGAGCCATCCTACCTAATTTCTATAGTGAAAAATGGCACAAATTTTGACTAAAACCTATTTGACTGTTTCAAGCTCAAAAGGTACACTGAACTGTAACCAATTTTGGAAACAGTACGGCTGTATTGATTGGAATGCATCGGAATTGACATAAAAATTCAGACAAATATATTATTTATATACGTCTATCTCTTACAAGCTCAAGCATGTTTGACATCAAATCTGCAGAGGAACACATTTTTCAGTAATATTAAAAATTAAGTTTTGTGTTAATTAAAACGAGTTTAACTTCCTATACAATTTTCATTTAATGCAATACTATTTTACAACATCTCTAGTTTTTTCAATCGACAAATAATACTTCGACTGCGACTCCGAATGAAATTAAACTTTGCTCAAAGTGCAAAGTTGGTGTTCGCTGCGGCCAGCTTCAGTTCAATCGCAGAAGTCGGGACTTCTGGTTTGTTCAAGGAGTTAAAACTTTAATTTAATTACAAATTCCACCTCAGCGTCGACTTCGACCTAAAATCAAGTCGCAGTCGACAGATCAGCCATAATTGTATTTCACGCTTAACAACGCCGACATCGGCGTGGTCGTCGTTTTATGTCAAAAATATTTAGACACAGTACTGCTTGTATGAAATGCATTACATTACCCACGCCGGCGTCGTCGTCGGCGTGGTCGTCGACCCATCTCTAATGCTAATTTTAACGCTGGCGCTCCATTGCTGCCAATATGCAAGATCTAAATCTATTATGAAAAAACATGAAAAAATTAAATGATATTTGAAAAAAAAATTATTTTATATTAAAAAATGTGGACTTAAAGCAAAAAATAATATCTTTTTTTTTTTTATTATTTAAAATTTTATTGTAAACCGGCAGAGATTACAAGCAAATAATTCAACTGTAACATGTAAGGGAAATTAAGGTATGGCTCTGCCTCCCAGTGTTAATGTAATTTGCCCGGCGTTTTGTTCGGCGTTTGACGACGACCACGCCGTCGTCGGCGTTGTTAATGTAATCCAGCCATTAACGTGCCGGGTACAGCTTGCAGTAAAAGCTCACTCTCATGGCTGTATTACATTAACAACGCCGACGACGGCATGGTCGTCGTCAAACGCCGGGCAAGATACATTAATGGCTGGATTATATTACAACGCCGACGACGGCGTGGTCGTAGTCGTCGTCGTCAAACGCCGAAGAAAACGCCGGGCAAGTTACATTAACACTGAGCGGCAGCGCCATATCTTAATTTCCCTTACATTTTACAGTTGAGTTATTTGCTTGTAATCTCTGCCGGTTTGCAATAAAATTTTAAATAATAATAAAAAATATATTTTCTTTTCCTTCAAGTCCACATTTTTTTAATATAATATCATTTATTTTCAGAAATATAAATATCGTTTCATTTTGTCATGTTTTTTCATAATAGATTTAGATCTGGCATATTGGCAGCAATGGAGCGACAGCGTTAAATTTAGGATTTAACACTGGGAGGCAGCGAGATACAATTTATATAATTTCCCTTACATTTTACAGTTAAGTTATTTGCTTGTAATCTCTACCGGTAATCCGGCCATCACTGCTTTTTGTATACTCGTCATGGAGGAAAAACTTAAATATCATCTTAAACAGGTCCTAAAGCTCAAAACTGTCGTTCCCACAGCAAAATGAAGTTAAAACAAATTGCAACCAAATATGTTTTCTTTCTAATAGTTTAAAAAAAATAGCATGTAGAACAAATTTATGGAAATTATAGCGTTTGAAAAAAATACAAGCAAGGCAAGAAGACTGTGGATGTCGCCTGCTGACCGGCCCGCTGCTCTTTTTTCGACTTTGTTCATGGCTTGTATATTCCGGGGGTTACGGATGAGTGCTTATATACAACTAATAGTTCTTCCGGTAGATTGTGCAACTAGCTACCGTTCGCCCATTTACTTCCGTATCATACTTAATAGCTCCCTCTTATGGGAGAAATTTTGAGGTCTTGTTTTTTTTATTAAAATTCTTAAAATTCACTTTTCAGTAGTTTGTTCCAAGTTGGTCTCCTGTATGTATACTGTGGTACTACCACAGATTAGATATATCTACAGTGGTACTACCACAGATTAGATTTATCTAACCCGCTGGTTAGACGAGATAGTACAGCTTGCATGCAAGCCTTCCTTCCAACTTGACAGCAGAAAGCAGTTTGGTTGATGTCTTATCATCTTGCATGCAAGTTCATTTAAAAAACGACATGGACACGTGAAGTCTTGCGTATATTTGAAAATTATAGCAATAAATTAAGTAGCAGAATGATAAAAACCCAAGAAAAAATGAAGAGGAATGTGTTGATAAACGATGTAATGCATGATCCCAGAAAATGTCATTTTCGCAGTATAAATTTATCAATTTCTCTCAAGCATTTCTCTTCCGCCATCTTAAGGCTAAAACAGATTACACTTTAGTGCGCGGCGCGACAACGCGGCAAAAAGTTAGAGAACATGTGTTCCCTATTGTGCATCACGCATTGAATGCGGCGCGACAGCACGGCGAAAATTTTTGCCGCGTAGTCTAATCCTAAATTTGCTGCTCACTTTCAGTGGTACCAACAAAAAAATTATATTTGGAGTAGACAACTTCTCATGAAAATATGTAGTACCGATATAAGAGCGCTGTATATACACTTCTGCGCTTTTATTGCAATCTGTGTTACAGCGCGGCGGAACAATTTCACCGCTCATTTTGCCGCGATGTCGCGCCGCGCTCTAAAGTGTAATCTGTTTCAGTCTTTAAAAACTGTATAATGTCAAATTACTATCACCTCAACTGCCATGATTTTTCATCATGCAAGTTTGCTGAAAGCTTAGCTGCCAGCATGGCAGTAGAGACTACACATGCAAGAAGTATGGCAGTGCAAGTTGCATGCAAGCTGTACTATCTCATGTAACCCCCAGGTTAGGTTTAAGCTTGATTCAATAATCTATAAAGAAATACTAATTACTACGTTACTCATATTATATCATTTTATTTCATCTCATTTTACTTTACATTACTTTAAAGCGTGAATTACAATTACGACTGATCTGTCGATTGTGACTTTGCTCAAATGGTAAATGCATGTGGCAAGATAGAATTGCAACTTACCCTTCGACTGTGACTGCGACTGAAACTAGACTTTGCTCAAAGTGCAAAGTTGGTGTTTGCTGCGACCAACTTCAGTTCAATCACAGAAGTCGGGACTTCTGGTTTGTTCAAGCAAGTGAAGCTTTAATTTAATTACAAATTTAACCTCAGCGTCGACTTTGGCTTAAAATCAAGTCGCAGTCGACAGATTAGTCGTAATTGTAATTCAGGCCTCCAAGTAGTTATTACCCCTACTGCTTAGATAGTTCCTACTGTAATAAGTCTGTTCATTGCACCTAAATATGTTAGTTTACTAAACACTTACACTCAATTGGCGTAATGCAATTATCTATTTACTACTCGATGTACCTAACGTTGTAACTTAGCGTAAACTGAGGTCTATTAATAAATGCCTTTCTACTCTTATTCCGTTCTATATGCTACAGCCCAGACGTGGAAGTTTTTATGCAGTATTATGCACAACCAAATTTCGATCGGGAATATGGGCAGCATACCAATACTACTGCAAGCAAATTAGCTTCGGCCATTTTGAAATTGCGAAATTTCTGAAATATATGATAATATAATAATTTAATAATCAGTGTTATGAATTTGTGATACAGTTATTGTTTATATCAAATTGAACACGCACACACAATTAATTTCAGTAATCACGCGGAGCAACATTATTGTGCTGGCACGTCTCAGCACAAGGGTAGGAAATTCCTTCCTTCCCTAAAAACTTCTCGTGTTGGAGGGCCGTATGGGCTAAACCGCACAAGGTTTTGGGAAGGAATTTCCGTCACTTGGCTTAGACGTGCCATATATATATTACCAAAATTAATTGTGTGCGTGTTCAACTAAGTCAGTTTTTGATTTAAACAATAACTGTACCATAAAATCACAACACGTAATGATTATTAAATTATTATATTATCACCTCAAATCGCGAATAAACATCTGTACAGCCGTCCAATGAGGAATTTCAGAAATTTTGCAATTTCAAAATGGCCGGCTTGCGGTAGTATTTGTATGCTGCCCGTACTCCCGATCGAAGTAGGGTAACACGGACTTTTTCCTACCCCCGAATACTTCTCACCCGTAAAAGTTCCAACAATCTCCCCTGTGTGGGCTTGGCAATCAGATGAGGAAAACGATTTAAACTTTTAGGGAAGTGTAGCATGCTGTAAGGGTCTTGCGCTCTTATTGTGCAATGGTTCAATTAAAATCTTGAACAAATTAGAAAAATCCCGAAGAGTCACCTCGATCTGAAAATCTGTAAATAGTACATATCTGTAAATTCAAAATGCTTTTAATCTCAATTTAAATACAGTTCCTCTACGCAGTCAAATGCAGCAAGCCCTTCCAGCTGTTTCCGGGACTTTTATCGCACGAAACTTTCGAGATTTCGTCCCCGTAATGTACTAATGTATCAGAGGGTATTAAGATATTATCTAAATTTTTGTACTGCGGTGTGCAATTACACACCTGCGGATAAATTAATTTCCTAAATTAAACAATTGTTTTTTCATATTGTACCAGATTAACAGGACACACACCAATTTGCCAAACTTTCACTAGGAAAAAGTTATGTAAGAAATGAAAAACCAAACGATTTGCAAGTGTTAATTGAATCACACAAGGAAGATATCACAATAAACTGGTGGTAATTCCAAGGTATAAAAACGCATCTTAATTGTCATTAGTTTTGCTGTCTCAGAAAATGAATTTCATTTAATTTACAGCTTTAGAGATAATCGTGAATAACTTTGTAGTTACTTCAAGCTTTTCATTTAGATATTACTTTATTGAACATTTAGGAGATTCTCATGAATTATTTATTTTCTAAAATATATTATATATTGAATTATTTATTTTCTAAAATATATTATATATTGAATTATTTATTTTCTAAAATATATTATATATTGAATTATTTATTTTCTAAAATATATTATATATTGAATTATTTATTT
Organism: Dioctria rufipes; assembly: GCA_963924295.1. Lineage (NCBI taxonomy): Eukaryota > Metazoa > Arthropoda > Insecta > Diptera > Asilidae > Dioctria > Dioctria rufipes. The sequence continues at coordinate 127,998,463 of OZ002740.1, forward strand.
TCTAAAATATATTATATATTACGATCCCTTGGAAATTACATAATACCTCACATTAAAATTGCACTCGTTGTGCAATATTCCCCAACGTTAGTAAAATTCTTCACTCAAAATTAACATATTTACCATAAAGGCGACATTCTTGGACAATATAGATGAAACGCGCATCAGGCTAGTCATTTTCCCACTTAGTTTTTTTTATTATTGCACCAAACGAAACACTCAACAAACCTCTACGACAAAACAATTTTCGAACTGTCAAATTTTCTGCATTTCTTCCTGAAATAGTACACGAAAGAACTGGTTGTCATTCGCACGACGCCACGGCCATGCCCGAAGAATGACTAATAATCTTATCTTATTCATACTTCGGCCATGCCATGGGTACAGAAAATACCAAGAGTGCTGCCAAATCAGTGCTTTCAGCGTTAATTTTGTGTCTTTGAATGATTTGCGGACAAATCGCTTGCGCGTTAAGAAAAATGTAAACCGAAAAACTCAATTTATTCCACTTTAAAACAATATTTTTGCTCCAATGATTAATAAAATCATGGGAAATTGGATAAACTAATATTTTTACTAATAAAATAGAATATTTATCTCAGATTTTTAAGAAAAACACAACTTTTATCTTTTTTCGGCCGAAAAAGGAAATTTCGGTTGCATCTGTCAATTTCTTTTCGGTTTCCACATGTGGCACGTTTCGGGACGAAAAATTTTTTCGGTCGTACTAAAGCAGTACCGAGATTCAGCTACGTCGAAATTGGCAAAAAGTGAGTGAAGTGAGTCACTTTTCTGTAAATTTGATTCTGCAAGAAATTCACCCCCTCACTTCACTCACCTTCAATTTTGCGGTGAGTTGGGAGTGAAATCATCGAGCAGCGATTTTATTTTAGAAATGGTAAGTACGTATAGTAATTATTTACCACTAATAAATTGTAACTCGCCATTTGCATACTAGAAAGTTCTAATTGATGCATTACAATAAAGTTATAATGTATTAGAGGGGATGCTTGTTAGTGCACAGGGACCCCAATGCACGGGAGAAAAGAGCTGAAAAATTAAATTCTTAGAATACATATGTTATATTATATTCCTCCTTATTATCTGCATAAAATGTTTAGAGGACAATATTTCGCAGCCGTGTTCATTTTCACACATAAAAAAGCCAAAAAGCTGTGAAGATGACATTCGAAGTTAATATTCGAAAATACTCACTTCACTTTTTTAAAGGAATCATTTTATTTTCAAAAGTGAGTGAATGAAGTGAGTGAAAGAAGTGACTGAAGTGAATCACTCACAAATTAGCTGAATCTCGGCACAGGATTTACTCACTTTTGTGTTTACATTGAAATTTATATAATTTTATTTTATTATTTATTATATTATTATAATATGGATAGGGATTTCGAAGTAAAATTAAAATACGTTTTTTGTATGAGCTCTCATCATACAACTTTTATGATAATTAAATGTTACTTCTACTTAACCGAAAAAAACAGTTTTCGGTTTCTGATGTGAAAGTAAAAGCGAATTTCCGGTGTAGAACTTATCGGTCTCGATGTGACAGTGCCTTAAATTAAACACAAAAGTGAGGTTAGCAGGATTTACATTATGATGACATCCAATTTTTACAGAAATTGTGATGGAGATAGTTTATTGAAATTTAAATGCTGTGGAAGTATGGCAGAAACACATCCATGCCTCGAAGCTTCCTCGAGGTGTTGTCAAAATTTCCAACACGGGTTTTTAAATGATGCAACACAAAACCAAGCCAGCAGCTAGCCTAAAGGCCTAGCCGCAAAGCTCGCTTTGCTCAATGTTCGAAATTTTTCTCTCTCAGGCCTACTTCTGTCAACAGATGTACTAACAAAATTAAAATGACAGCACCGAGCCACAGTATATTGTACAGAGCCCGGTGGTATAATTTTGTTTTCATTTCTCTGAGGCAAGCCTTGAGGCGAGCTGCGAGGAAGCCTGAGAGAGGCCAGGCCTGAGGCTTGCTCTCAAACTGTCTAATTGGAAATTGTCAAGTTTTTAATCGTTTTTTCGTAGATATTCAAAGACGGATCATGAAAAGAAGTATAATTTTACAATTTCTAAAATATTGCATGAAAGCACGCAGGAGTTCGCAAAATATCAGGTGGTACTGTAATTCAGTTCTACAATCATCATTTTGTACGATTACGAAATTTTTATTTAATAATTATTTCATATAGTAAACCAAAAGTTCAGTAACTAATTTGCTAATATGTAAACGTCCATCCACTCAAGTGCTCACATGAAAATAATCCCACTCCACTACCGAACTACGCCGGTGAAGATAATTCCAGTCCGGTTCGTGTTCACATTACGGATTATTTCAAAGGCGGAATAATTCTAGCAAATTATAAAGGAAAAGCACCACTGCAGTCAATCTGTGAACACACTACCACAGATTAGATATCTACAGATATCCAGTTTACCCCACGGTTACACCAGCAAGTACAGCTTGCATGCAAGCCTCCCTTCCAACACGATTTTTAACTTGACAGCGGAAGGCAGTTCGGTTGATGTCTTATCAGCTTGCATGCAAGTTCATTTAAAAAACGGCATTGAGACGTAAACTTTTGCGTATATTGGAAAATTATGGCAATAAAGGAAGCATCACAATGATAAAAACCCAAGAAAAAAGGAAAATGAAGGTGTTGGTAAATGATGTATTGCAAATAATCCCAGAAAATTTCATTTTCCCGGTATAAATTTATGAATTTCTCTCAAGCATTTCGTTTCCGCCATTTTGAAAACTGTATAAATGTCAAATTACTATCTCCCAGCTGCCATGGTTTTTCAGCATGCAAGTTCGCTGAAAGCTGTACTGCCAGCATGGCAGTAGAGGTTACACGTGCAAGAAGTATGGCAGTGCAAGTTGCATGCAAGCTGTACTTGCAGGTGTAACCTCGGGGTAGAGCAATCAACTGAAAAATTTCTGACTTCAAATCTGGAATTACCCCTGCATGTTACCACTAATATCCCTCGGATTAGTTAGAGGGTATTTCATTGATATTCCATCGCTGGGAAAAAGAGATAGTCATATAATTCTCAAATGATTTTGACAACTGCAAACGTCTGTCATTAACAAAGTAAAGCACATTTATTCAAATTGCGATTAAAATGGATAAAGCTAAGCTACAAATCTACAAATATAGCAAATAAATCTGAAAAAGTTACCCATTATTTTGATGAAGATATTGATGAGTTTGAAGTCAAAAGAATTCATTTAAAAAAGTCGTAAAAAATGCTTTATCTACAGATGTTGAAGTTTGATTGAAAGAAAAGCCAGAATTATAAAACGGACATTCAAAAGCTGACGCTTCTGGAATTAAAAACGGACTATTTTAAGGAGAAATTAAGAAGAGAAGAAGTATGTTTAGAGTATGCCACTGAAGAAGCTGCACGAACGGAATTATTGTCAAAAGAGGATAAAGGTTATTTCAATTTACAACTCCTAAACTGATTAATACAATATCTTTCAGAGTAATTAGGTTTTCTAAAGAAAGAATTGTTTATATACGCTAGAACATAATCAACATGATCTTTTCTTAATATCTATTCTATATCTATTTTAAAATAATATATTCTAATGGCTATGTTCTTTTGTTCTAGAACTCCCATATACTGGAGAGAACAAATTATTCTGTCGATTGAAGCGAACTATTTATACTGTTCGCTTAATTTAAATCTTCTATGAAAAATGTACGAGTCGTTCTTTTGTGTATCTTTTCTTCTGCTTTGTTCTGCGGACACAAAAGAACACAGCTTAATATAACAAATTCATCTAGGGTGATATTACAGCAGCAACAAAACATTTCGATCTAAAATTAAATTTTGGGCAATATAAAAATTGCTAGACAGCAAATGGTAAGGATTTACTTTTGGATTGAAAAATGTATGGTATGTATATGCATTTGATCGGATCACGAAAAAACTGAACTGTGAAATGAATGTTATTGAAGAAACTCAAGATGTGTCTGGTTATATGCTAAGACATTACTTTGCTTGTGCTAAAAAAAAAAAAAAAAAAAAACGATGTACTTCTATAACAGACAGAGTGTGGCAATTCATTGTGTTAAATGTTTATATCATGCACATAAGTTGAAATTATTGCCCTATTACTTTTTGCTAGCTGCTGGAACTGCTGAAGGCTATTTATTTTGGCTCCATGTTTTTATTAGAGAATTAGTTGATCAGTATTATACAAAACCTTGATATTCGAATAATGTGTCAAAATCCAGGAAATATTGTGATATGTGTTGGATCTAGAAATGGTGTTACCATTAGCAACTATGCTGTGCTATGGAGCATCAATAACTACATTAGGAGTAGATCCAAGAGTCGACAACCTGGTAAAATGGATAATGGAAGGCAAAATTAATGTTTGGTACATAAGAAAACTTAAAGAACCAACTGTAGAGTATAGTAGCAATATATCTGCCAATCAAATTGATATTTCACAAAGAGGTACACTGGCAATTTCAATGAGCAACGTATGTAAAATGTACTTAAATGAGACCATACTTACAACAGAAAACAGGCGAATTCATATACTCATTAAGATTTTGCCCGTTTCAACATGTTTTCGGTGTCTCAACAGAGCACGGTTTCACATCAGTTTTGGTGCCAGGTTCGGAACATTATGGGTTTCTCAACGGAACACGGTTTTACATCAGTTTTGGTACCAGGTTCAGGTGAATCTAAATACGATGGTCTGGAGGCCAATCCAATGCAGACTAAGAAACAACGTCCATGCCATATTGGAGAAAATTACAGCCGAACTTATGACTTTAGATCCAAACCAAATCACTGGGGCTTATGTTGAAACATTACAAGACAAAGTTGAAATAAAGAAAAAGCTTCTATTTGTTAAACCGCCTCAAATTGATTTTAAATCTAGGCGCAAAATGAAAGGAAAAGGAGGATAAGAAAAGCCGCTAGAAATAAAGGTTTATTTAGAAAGATTTACAACAGTCTTATTTTCTTATATTCTTTCTTTTTTCTTTTAGGAATTCTTTAATAATATTAAAAACAGCTAAGCATGAAATAACAGAGAAGCATAAAATCTCATTTCTTTGAAAACGCCCTCAGTTTTAAATAGATTTTAGGTGAAAAGACGAATTTTTAATAGATTTTATATCAGTAAATAAAGTAATCGCAAATCAAAATTTTTACTTCATTGTGCAATGCTGTATAAGTGAGTTATCCTGGAAATACAAGCATGTATAATCACTTCTAAGAACTGAAAGAACCGAAACGTCTTAGAAATAGAAAGAATAAATTGTGAAAAGTTATATCAGGGACAAAAACATTATAAGTCACAACAACTTCCTCACATCCTATAATGAGTTTAAAGAACTTTCCTCTTCACTTTACGATGAGTATATTCAAAGCATGTGTGTGAAATTATTTAGTGATACACGCATCTTTTTCAAGTTTATTAATATGAAGAAAAAAACTGACTATCCCAATACCATGAGCTACAAGGATTCTGCTAGTGATGATTCGTCTGAAATTTGCAATATGATTGTTTCTTTTTTGACATGCTTTTTCTTTGTAAAATTTCCATCCTCGACATAACAACTTAAGTCATATGAATGATTCTCATAATGTTTCATTCACTATCCCTACAATTGCACAAGAGGATCTAAGTTTTAAACAAAATGAACATGTTTAATAAAAAAAAACAAAATAGAGAATAATAATTAATTTTATTATTATAAATCTTTCCGTTACACTGTTATGTAACTATATAGAGTGATTGATTTGGACGTGAAGTCCACACTGCCAGAATGAGCTGACAGATCACTCGGTGGGCAGCGTTGACTGCAGGGCGGCACATTAGCTCGCCTCGGTTATGCAGAGAGTGTGGGGAGGTTCCACGAAAACCTGCCGCTGTGCCACCAGCCATATACAAAAAAATCGTGTCGGCCAAACCAAAAGCCGTAGCACACAGAACTTTACACTACTTACCACTTACTCAATTGGAAGCGCCGATGTTCGGCTTCTAACGCCATTACCCCAATCACCCTGCGATACTGTGGGCGATGTAATAGAAGGTGACAATAACCTGACTTATCAGCGATTACCAATAGACCTGTCGTGATGTGTTGGAATTGTGTTCAGCAAGGCCACTATTATCAAGGCTGTCTACAGGAGAGACAACAAGTGTTCTGCTTTGGATGCGGTCGCAAAAATGTCTTTAAACCAAATTGTAGGCACTGCTTGGCGAAAAACGAGAAACGGGTCGGGAATCACACCACCTTTTCTCCACCAGTTTCGACGTATCGAATGACAACAGCACCAACAAATCGAGTCTAATCATTGAACACGGAAGACGGTCCGCTCAATCAGCGGACATAAACGACGAATTACTACACTGTCCGTTAATATCACTCAGTGACTCAGAAAGAAATGCGAAGAGATGCAGGTGTTTGATGGAAAGAGGTGCTTGGTCGCAACGAAAGTGACAAGGGAATTATGGAGAGGTGCACCAGAAGATTAATATTTCTTAAATAGCAACATATGTACGTACATACATTCACGCATACAAAATTTATGCACAACCCACAGTTGTCACGAAATTGATGCTATATTTCATGATGCTGTTAATGATGGAAAACTCAAACCATAAACTTTTTATGCGCTTTCGTTGGGAGTAGAGTTTTTTAAAGTCATTTTTTATAATAATTTGTTTGCAGTAAATTTTTATAAAAGTTCTGTTGGGATGTAAATTTACTGCTCTCAGAGGCTATGCATTGATCAGTATCTGCAATATTATATTACGGTACTCTCCTGTTTGGGAGACTCTTTAGTTTCTATAGTATTTAGTTTTTAGGTTTCTTAATTTTCATATTCCATTGCCTGTTTTTGGTTTTATATTCAGTCAGTTATGATAATGCGAACTCCGAATTAGGAATATGCAGTTGGTTAATTTTTTGTCGCATTATTTGTTCCGAGTGGGCACTTAGTGTTTATTGATTATTATTTGCAATTTGATGTTCTATTTAGTGATGATAAAAGAAAAGACCCGTTCTTGCCGTAAATGGAGAAAAATGTGATGGTAGGATGTCAGTGAAAGGCAAACTTGGTTAAAAAATTTAATGGGTCAGAAATATGCTATAGAGAGAAGAAAGAGGACAATATCAGCTTTTTATTTCTTTGATTATCTGTATCCTGAGTTGTTTTGAGATAACACCTCCAGAACAATGTTTGTGGTGGAATACATTACTGTTATTTGTAGTTCCATTTTTCTGGGAGAGTTTTACATCATTTGCCTGTTACTGTATGATACAGCGGTATCGATAGATCTACGTGTGTGGCTATCATTGCCGCTAGCTATGACGGTACTTTCAACTGGCAGGTTTTTGGTGTAGTAATCCTCAAAGTCGCGTAGAGAAAATTAATTTTCTCTTGCTAAGGAGATCCGGTGGCGATAGAGGTCGTTTGCTTTTTCCTTGCAATTAGATTTAAGGAATTGAGTGATATACGTATGTTCGGTGTATATGTATATATATACATATATGTATATATGGATATGTATATATATATATATATATATGTATATATGTATATGTATGCATATCTGAGAATGGAATGTGTGCCTGATAATAAAATCCAATTTATGCTTAATTGTCTTTTATTATAACAAGTAAAAAAGCTAGAATTGGTCTAGGACAAATTCTTATAATACCCTAGATGAATGCCCTTATGAAATTACGTATTGTCACTCTTCTATGCAAGTTTGATTTTTGAAGTGGTTTTTCGCATATATTTTTAGAACGGTTTGTCGGACAGAAAAAATGATTATAACCAATTTTATAGGATTTCGTATTCTGAAGAAATTTTTAGTGCAATAAAAATGTCTTGGACTGATCGTTTTCAAAGTATACGTAAAAAACCTAAATTTTTATATGGCAACACCAAGAAGGAGTTGCCCGATTTAGTCCATTTTTGAAATTTTATTTGCTAGTGAAAACACAATGTACCAAATTTCAGCTCTCTACGTCGACGTGCTCACAGGCAGTGTCCAAATATATAGCGGAAAACGAAATTTTTGTATGGCAACCCCACGAAGGAGTTGCCCGATTTGTCTCATTTTCGAACTTAATTTTCTTTTTTTTTTAAAGTCCGTGTACAAAATTACAGCTCTCTAGGTATACGTGTTCTCGAGTTATCGTGCGCACAGACGGACGGACGGACGGACATGCAAAAAACAAAATAACTTTTAATATTATGTGTGGGTGTCCAATCCATTTTGCTCTACCATAATTATTTCGAGGTATTACAAACGGAATGACAAACTTAGTATACCCCTATAGATTTCATCTAGGGTATAAAAAGGCTCACCGAAAGTAGAATTTCGATGGCACGTACTGTGTTAGCAGTCAAGCGTCAAGCGCTTAATACGTGCCTTAACATTACTCCGTTGCCTTAGAATATTAAATTATTTTTCAGTAATCTACGAGTGTTAACATCCAGCCGATTGAATACTGAATTTAGTCAATTGCTTAACTTTCTTTTTGTATACTTTGTAATCAAGCTTGATGGGCTTTATACCCTTGGTTGTTTATTTTCATAAGTTCTTAAGTTACTTAAACCTTCTTTCTTACAAGTCATAGATCTGCGTAAATTTCTCTTTATTTATATTTAATTGACACTCTACCTGACCTGATGAAATTCCTCTATTGTACTGAAGCACTCTCTCTGTTCCATACATACTTATGGTCAATATGTCCTTTCCGTTACAGAAAATCCCTGATAATTTATACCTAGTTCCAGTTTTTAAGTCCCGAAAAAGGGAGTTTGTCACTAATTATCGACCAATTGCTAAGTTGTCGTGTATCCAGAAACTGTTTGAAGCCATTGTGTGTGAATTTTTGCATTCCCACTGTAAACGAATTATTATTCATAATCATCATGGCTTTACGAAAGGAAGATCAACCGGAACAAATTTGCTCCGATTTAAAACTAAATTGGATTCGGTCAAGTTTTCATACATATGCTGTAACTGTAGAATTACGATGAGGAATGATTCTATTTATTATTTCATATTTTTTTTTTATTTCATTTTCCGGAACTTTTTTTCATATAAGATTATCTCCTAATATTAAATTAAGATTTATATGACCTCCAATAGATTTAAGTCCACTTAACCCTGTATAAAATTACAAGTGCCCTTTACAGCTATTTCATTAATCTCTTCATTCCGAGAGAGCAACCTACCCAATAATATTTATAATCGTCATTCAAAACAAGATGTGAGATACAAGTTGCGTTCTTGTGTACCTTGTTCTGGAACCATACATTGTTATGTCGATTGAGCTATTTGTTATGTTCATTCGCTGAACAACCAGGACTATTAATACAGTCAAGCTAACGAATCTTGGATTACAGCATGGGATCTGAACTAACACAATTTTCTTCATAACAAAACTAAGTAGGAAATACTGGACCATCCTAAAGATATCACCACAATCCTGCAAACTAAAATGTCGCAACAAACATACTGCTGGTATCCAGTAGCATTTTGGCCGAGTATTACAATTCTTGCCGCCCGCCCCCAGCATGTTCATGCCTGAACAATATTTCCAAATTATAAGATCATGTTGTTAAGAAATTTTCGTTTTTTTTAAATAAAACTTTTTTTCTTTTCTAATAATATATTATTGAAGTTTCATGATTCATATTTTTTTTTAATATATTATTATACTTAATTTTGGTAAGCACTGCTGTTATTGTATTTATGTCCACATTTGTCTACTTAAAATGTTTTGGTTGACTTTCCTAAAAATAGTGAAAATAAAGTATTTTTTGTGTATAAAGTTTACAATCTACGTCCATGACGACCTCCTTTCCTGCGAGTGGAATCAGATGGAATTGGGGTAACATCCTCAATTCGGCCAATTTTCATTGAGGAGCGAGCCAAACTCTCAATGCCTGGTGAGCTCCTGGTCCAGGAGTTTTTGTTTTGTTACCTCCAGTAGCACGAAGCTTTATATGATGGGCAATAATCCCAAGAGTTTTACATTTCTCGGCGACATCCTGAAAATTAAAATGTTAACATTTATCTATTAAAGCACAATGTCAATTATCCTATACATATAAAATGACAAATGACAATGACAAAATGACTTCGAAGGAAGGACAATGTCACTATGCCATAATTTGGAATTCTGATTGTTGGGTGACATGACATGTATCTTAAATTATAGCAGTGACAATTTGACAATTGCGCTGTGATTGAATATGTTCCGAACAACAAAGTAATTGAGAACATCTTATTGCGAAGGCGTATCCAAAGAAGGAGGCAGTACGTAAAATAACTGCTGAAATGTTATAACGAGTAACTTATCCTTTTGCGGTTTGCTGCTAAAATCGATTTTTTTTTTCAATAATACAATGCATAATAAATACAAATATTTATTATTTTTATACTTTACATCATTGATATTACGTGTTGCTATTACAATAGGTCTGTCTGTTTACTCGAAAGGTTTTACTCGGTGTAAAAACTTTTACGGATTTTTACTCACAAACCGTCTGTTTACTTTTAACTAGTAAAAATCGAGTAAATTTATTCGTTTCCCCTCTTGCACAAAGTTGCACATTTTTACTCATGATTAAGAAGATGTGTAACTTCGATATGCAATCAGCTGACTGTCAAAAGTATTAAACGCTTGTTGTGATATGATATTTTTTCCATTTTTTAAATTAAATTAGAGAAAGATGTTTTACTTAATCATAATTATTATTTTCAAACCTTGTTTTGCATAGAAAACTTATTTGACATACGGCAAGCTCAACAAAATTTACTCGAGAAGTGTCTGGTAACTTTTCTTCAGTTATCCCCTCTACCGCATAAAAGTTTTTACTTGATTTTTACGCAAAAATTTTTACTCAAAAGTAAAAAGACAGACCTAATATATATATATTACTTGAATATGACAAAAGTCACAGCGGCAAGGAATAAGTGACTTCGGTTGCAAAAATTGTCATGAAAAAAAGTCATTTGTCATGTCACCCAGTTTTTTAGGAATCGGCATTTCGAAAATAATTCATATTTTAACGCCAAATGTCACTTTTTATGGATGAAGTCATGGTGTAAGAATCGCATTTTCGGAAAAAAGTCACGAAGTCATTGTCATTTGTCATTTTTTTCTGATCAGAATCCAGGCCCTGAGCAGCCATAGCAGCATAAGTCGAAGCTTCCCCTCGATCAGCTTGAACTGTCACTCCTCATTTGTCAGAATAAATTTGCGGCAAAACCATTGAATAAATAACTAATAAGGAAACGGCATATCAGGTTAAAACCTAAGCCACTCGGCGAAATGTTTAGTGTGCTGTGTTTGTATTCGTTTCGTCATTGCAGTAGTGAAACCGTGAAATTTTGAAGGGGGACATTTTTTATAATCCAAATTGCTATGTAAAATAGACAAATTTTTGGCGCCCCCTTATATTCAGACAATATTCCTGGGCGTTGCCTATGATAATTTAAGTGACTTGTCAGCAGAATTTTCAAATAAGTGACCAGGGGGCCTATTCTTGAATAACGAATGGTTTTAACGTATTCGTTATATAACGAATGGTTGATAACGAATCGTATACACCGTCCGTATTCTTGAACCTCTTCGTTATAAAGTCGAAGTGGTGAAAAAGTATTTCAACATAACGAGTGTGGTAAGATTAAATCTGTCAATTTACAAATTGGATATCGTCAGCTGTTTCATATTTTAAAATATAATTTGTAAAAAATGGCAAGCTTCAGTGAATTGTCATTATTGTTTGGTCCTGAAATCGTTAAAGAATCTATGGACTATCAATTACGTCAATAGTTAATCAATTCCTGCACCCTTAATTCAACGCTGGATAGAAAAAAAGGTTGCAGGAGGACCTCCACCAGTGCCATGCAAATGTTTTTTATGCCGCCGCAGATTTTCCTTTTACCACACATTTTTATCCTGCCAAATCTGGACTGGAAATTTTCTATTACCTTTGTTTCGAATATACTATCATAAAAAAACTTTTCTAGTTCTTTTGTGCTTCGGGTATGGAAATTAATACTGATTTTATTTTGCCACAATTCCGTGGCATCTTTTGAACTGAAAGAGTTCTCATATTTACCAAATCTCAGTTTCTGGTTTTCCTTTAAAAACTCAAATTAGTTTAGTTTTTTGAGCATATGATATTTTCGCACATCTTTTATCTCCCATTATCACCCATAAAGTAGCAGCTGATTCACTCTTCGTTTGGGATAACGAATGGTTGAACCCACTCGTTAAATAACGAAGGGTTTGCGTTCGGTATATAACGAATGCGGATTTCAAGAATACGATTCCGAATGGTTTTGACAGTATAACGAATACGGAATCTGTCTTCGTTATTCAAGAATAGGGCCCCAGCCCTCTTGTCATTTCTCTCCCCGCTCCGTGGGTTTGGCTGTCATTAAATTGCCTACTCACGTACACTGTATTCGCACGAAACCCCGCTTCCTTATTAGTTATTTATTCAATGGGCAAAACTGACAGAAAAACCTTTTTTAATTTTGACAGGAGCAGTGGAAGTTTGACAGGAGCACTGGATATTTGACAGGAGCCAAGGTGTATAGAAGACAAGTATTCCCGACTCGAACCACGTTCCGCCATTTTTGTTAAAACTCTTTTTCCCTTTTTCTTCATTCACTGAAGTACGTCACAGGGCATCAGCTGTAATGTGTCAAAATTCTTTGCGCTTGTACTGCCACTGTCAGATTTCCTTTTTCTTTTTTATTCATTCACTGAAGTACGTCACAGACTATCAGCTGTTTGATCAGCTGTGATATGTCAAAATTTTAATGGGCATACCTTGTTTCTTAGAATATAGAGACAACAGGAAGTGTTGATACCTGCAAAATTCGTGTGCATGAGCGTGGATTTTTTCAGGGTCCCGTGAAGTAGGTCAGCAGTATATTGAAGAAAGAGACAAATGTATTTCCACCGAGATTTGTTTACGTTTATGACAGTTGAGAATCTCTCAGGGTATATAGGTGTAGTGACAGTGAATAAGAACATTTTCGATGGGAGCAAACGTAATATTTTCAACCATATATCTTGTTGCCCCGCTCTCTATATTGATTCTACTATACGGCTGTACTGAGCATTCACTACAGCGGCAACAGATACTCACACAACCAGAATTTGACTACATCAAATTTGGCTTATCACACTTCCTGTACTCTCTATATTCTAAGCCTTGTTTCTTCTATATACCTTGGACAGGAGCAGTGGATTTTTGACAGAAAAATGGGGCATGCATATCTAATTACACTCTTCACACACATTCATTTTAATAAGGTCACGCATCTAAAACTTTTATGGAGTAGTGGTGCCAGAGCGAGGGTTTTTAATACCATGACTGGGTAATTTAAGGAAGCTGGATGTCTGTATATATCTAATCTGTTACACTACTCTCTGCTTGTGAACAGAAAACTACCTCAGAAATAACTTCAATATTTTCTATAAAGCAATATTTAATAACTTTCAATTTCGAAATGTTTAATTACAAACTCAAAACTTACTTTTATTTTATTTCGACAAATAATTTTACTTGACAGATGTGTATATGCCATAAAATTATAGCAACAAAACAGCAATATGGCAGCTCCAGTAGTCAAAATTGACAAATTAAGGTTGCCAATAAATATGTTTTAGTTTCAGTAACTATAAAAACTCCCTATGCTTGAGGTCTTTTTATGGTTCCGGGCACGGAACCTGTACATGCTCACAATCGTTACCAGATTTAATCTGAGCGAAAAGCTTAATGTCGTCAGCATAAATCAAAAGTTTGCAGTGCCTCACAACAGAGACAATGTCGTCAATAGATAGAATATCTTGTTTTAAAGTGGAATAAATTGAGTTTTTCGTTTTACATTTTTCGGTTTTGATGTGAAACATTAAAAAAAATCGGTTTAAGTAGGGAATCGACTACTGTAACTGATTTACTTCAAACTTTGTAAATAACTTACAATTCGCTTGCAATTCACAAATATCACAATTATTTTATTTTTCGCTGAACTTTCGGAGATAATTCACTTTAAAAATCGCTAACTTTGCACTGCACACCGCCATATAATTTGATAATTAATATAGTCTTCTTCTTCTTTTAAGTAGCAACAAGAAGCCAATGCGTGCCCAGGGTTTTCAAAAAACAAGATAGTGTCCCGTGAAACATATTTACTATGTTTCCATGCAGAGTTCAATCCGAATTGGATCCGAATTAGCGCTCATGGAAACGAGAATTGAGTTGGTTTTCGTTCAATCCATATTAACTCCACTAAACCAGTCGGGTTGAGTTGGGTTTTGTGTAAGTATTAGTTAGAGTAGTGCGGATGGGTGGCTTATTCAATACAAATCCAGAAACTTTGTATGAAATATATTATATGTCAACTCAATTCAAGCCGTACATGGAAACAGCATCGAGTTAGCTTAGCCAGCAAAACTTAACGCTAACTCAATCCTAACTCAATTCTGGCTCATGGAAACATAGTAAATCTCTCACTTTTGTAATGAGTCGCTGGATGCACTCATTACTTTGGGGCAAAGACCTCACTCATTCGCTATAAACGCAATAAATTGTTTTTTTTTCATTATTGAAAATTGCAAAAGCAAATTGCCAGCTTTTGCGGCGACTTACATTAATTTTGCAATCAATAATTGCTGTCGCATTATTCATTGACCCCATCAAATTATATATGTGAAATAGCCAAAAAGCTTAATCAGCAGCCGGGTCTTTTGCACTTGAGGCGAATGCACTTCGCTTGTACATAAGCGTTTCCCCTACATTACTATGTATGAATGATGCGCCAATCACTTTAAGCGATATTCAGCAATGATAGGTAATTAGGGGGTGTTATCGCTGAGACATCGATTGATGCGAAATAAAGAAGGTGATGGACAGCATTGGCGGGGCAGTCATACAGTTTTTGTCAAGTTTTGAAGTTAGGCAGCTTTTGGTCAAGTCTTGAAAGATAAATTATCGAAGTTAGTAAAAATTTTGTGATTCTTGACTAGGAATATAATTTGAATTTATATATTTATTAAATGATTGTGCCTCTGTTATTTTTTTTTAAATATACATCGAAATAAGTGCGAGAAGCAAATTGTCTTTTGAGTTGAATTTTAAAGTGAATGTGCCATTGAAACCAATGAAAACAATAAGGGGCTGGTGATCTTCTCATTTAGTTGAAAGCACTCCCAAGTCCTGTTGCGGATGACGTCCAATACGCATCAGTCGTAACAAAATTTTGGTGGCAGCGGAGCGGATTTTATTCCCAGCTACCTGTGCAACTAAATCAGCTAACTATAAAAGGTAACCTAAGCCAGGCGCTTAGGAGTACCCAACGTTGTTAAAAAAAAAAAAAACAACCCAATCCCAGCCAGGTGCTCAGGGATTGTGTAAAACAGTGAAAAACGCTAAACAGCTTAAAAAACTTTAACCAGAAGACCTCACCCAACAACTCATGGACAGTAAGGACAGCAAAACTTAGTCAACCCTAAAGTCCACGTCATAAAGTTTCATGACCAACAAGAGCTACAAAACCTCAATATCGCCATTCAATCACAAAAACTAGAAGAAAAGCTAAAAAGCACTGACCTATCCCCACACATTATTCACCATTATTCCTTGCTCTACCTGCTGATCGCAGCACTACTAATCACGGTCACGGTCATTTGTTTTAAAAAGCTCAAAAGAACCTCGAAGAAACAAGTAAACGTAAACAATGCAGATGAAATACGAGATGCAACGACCGACTATCGGTTAACCGTGCAAACTTAAAAAAAAAAAAAACAACAAAACAATAAAAAAAAAACAAGTACTCAAAACAAATTCTAAAAAAAAAAAAAAAAAATTGTAATTTCTCTTCTCTTTCAATTAAGTCTTGTGCAGTTTTATTTTCCAAAAAAAAAGTAATAGCTATTTGAAGCAAAGAGAATGTACGATTTACGGAGGAATTTTATATATACATATATAACACATGTTGTAATATAATAATTAAGTAGGTAAATGTAAAAAAAAAAAAAAGAGAAGAAAACCAAGGAAGTCAGGGAATATTGCCTTTTTTGCTATTTTCCCTCAACTCTAACTCTAATTTAATATAATACAACATTTTATAATTTTATAACTTATCTTAGGAAAAAATAAGAGAGTTTTATTTTATACCTCCAAATATTTTAGTTTTTAGTATATTAGTATAAATAATCTATCATAATATTTTACATTATAACATATACATATGTATATAAGTATATATCAAGTAAAAAGAAGTAAAATGGTAAGCTTGAAATTAAGCAATGTAATTACCAATCAATTTTAACAGATGTAATATTATACTTAATTAAATAGGACAAGTAGAATGTAATAGCGGGGTAGATTGCTCTAAAACAAAAAGAAAAATAGTAAATTTATAATTTTAGAGGAATTCTGAACTTATATACAAATGTAAGATGGTAACGATAGTGTACGTATATCAAACATATAACCTGCGTAACTTTTGACTTGACAAAAACTAAATTATGTGCTTCACTTGTTTTTAGCGAAAATCCACATGTGGATTTTCTTTCCAAAGGGGGATGGTGTAATGAGTCGCTGGATGCACTCATTACTTTGGGGCAAAGACCTCACTCATTCGCTATAAACGCAATAAATTGTTTTTTTTTCATTATTGAAAATTGCAAAAGCAAATTGCCAGCTTTTGCGGCGACTTACATTAATTTTGCAATCAATAATTGCTGTCGCATTATTCATTGACCCCATCAAATTATATATGTGAAATAGCCAAAAAGCTTAATCAGCAGCCGGGTCTTTTGCACTTGAGGCGAATGCACTTCGCTTGTACATAAGCGTTTCCCCTACATTACTATGTATGAATGATGCGCCAATCACTTTAAGCGATATTCAGCAATGATAGGTAATTAGGGGGTGTTATCGCTGAGACATCGATTGATGCGAAATAAAGAAGGTGATGGACAGCATTGGCGGGGCAGTCATACAGTTTTTGTCAAGTTTTGAAGTTAGGCAGCTTTTGGTCAAGTCTTGAAAGATAAATTATCGAAGTTAGTAAAAATTTTGTGATTCTTGACTAGGAATATAATTTGAATTTATATATTTATTAAATGATTGTGCCTCTGTTATTTTTTTTTAAATATACATCGAAATAAGTGCGAGAAGCAAATTGTCTTTTGAGTTGAATTTTAAAGTGAATGTGCCATTGAAACCAATGAAAACAATAAGGGGCTGGTGATCTTCTCATTTAGTTGAAAGCACTCCCAAGTCCTGTTGCGGATGACGTCCAATACGCATCAGTCGTAACACTTTATGTCAATAAAAAGTCCACAATGTGTCCCTGTGGACACAAAATCACTTTGCGGGTGCAGTCTGTCGCCCGGCTCACGAAAATGCGGGCGAAAGTCGGAAATGCCTTGACACATGTGTCGCACATATTTTGGCTGGACGCAGCACAGCGACAATTGAGGCTTTTGTGTCCAACTAAAACAGCAATATTACAGACTCAGTAGTGGTAAATGCGACGGACACAATAATGAGTTTATCGTCAACCTCAATTAAGCACACAGTACAGACTCAACCGGGACTTTTGTGTCCAACTAACACGGCAATACTACAGACTCAGTAGTGCTAAATGCGATGAACGCAATAATGAGTCTATCGTCTACTTCAATCAAGCACGCAAGGCACACTCAACTGAGGTTTTTGTGTATAAGTCAATCATCAATCTTAAACAAACACGCAAAGACGCAAATAGGACTTTTGATCCAACTAAAATCCACAAATATGTAGGATGAACGGAAAAAAAAATCTGTAAAAGTAATAATTAAATAAAATGCTGTCAATTTAATTCAGTCTTTATAAAAAAAAAAAAAATCCATTTTATAAACTTTTTAAAATGAACAAAATTAGATCAGTCTTTATAAAAAAATAACTCCCAGCTTTATAAACTTTTTAAAAAAATCAACATAATTAAATCAGACTTTATATAATATAACTATTGCAATAAATATACATAATTATTGCACTTCAAGCACAGGTGTTTTTCTTGGTTTCGCCTCGATATTTATTTTGTGGAACTCTTTTTAAGAATTCTACAATGGCCTTTCTAATTGTCTCTTCATCTTCAGTGCGCTTCAGTCCAATGGTTTTATTTATTAAAGATATAACTCCATGACAATCAGCAACTATTAACTTTACTTTTTCTGTAAAAAGAATAGTATTTACATAAATTTTTTTCAGCGTGATTTATTTCAATTAAAATTTCTCACCACTTTGTATGCCAGACCTCCCGCTCCAGCTGTACAACGAATAAACATTGTATTCAATAAGAGACTCACTCCATTAAACGCTGTTACATAAGCCAAAAGGCTTAATTAAAATATAAGCAGAATGGCTTATACGTAATTAGACCGGCTTCAGTACGAAATCTTCCCACAAAAGGCAAAAGCATTCATTTTTCTTATCTGAAAATATTTTCCCACAAATGCAAAGGAATTCAAATTTCAGCTCAAAAATACTTTCCCACAAAATGCAAAAGCATTAGTCTATCATCACAAGAACATTTTTACGGAAAGACAATGAAATCTGAGAAGTCTCCACAAATTCAAGTCAAAGTAAAAAATAATCATATTTCATCAAGTGCACACGCGCTTGATACAGTTTTAATATTTCCCACGGAAATATACGCGCACCATATATGCCATAAGAGTACTCTGATAAGAACTCGGCATAAGCACTTTACTTAACGTCGAGATATTTTTCGCATAACAAGTGCAGCGCATGAGACCCATGTTACGAGCAAGCATATAGCCGTACATAATTCTCTCAAATCTGAAAATATAACTTGAGAAGGGTCTGATTTCGGACAAGTGTCCAGACAGTAAATTACTAATATACATGCGCCAATGATATGCAACGTGAGCTGCATAGGTGACATGAACATTTTTGACTGTGGGAACGGCTTCGCGTAATATTGAACATGAACATTTTCTTTGACTGTGGGAATGTTATCGCGTAATACTGGAGTAAAGCCGGGACCTTTAATTTAAATAGAGCGATCAGTGACCGATGAAGAGAAGTGAATTTAAAATCGTCGAGGTGGAAAGGTGGTTGTGCGACTCCTAAACGGTAAAGAAGAGTTGTAAGAAACTATCAAATCATAAGTTTTTAAAATAACAAATCAGTGTAAACTTGATTAAATAAAGAAGAGTTGTAAGAAAGTACACAACAATCAAATCATAAGTTTTTAAAATAATAAATCAGTGTAAACTTGATTAAATAAAGAAGAGTTGTAAAACAAAAATATACAACAATTTGGCGCAGCCGGTAGGATCGTGGAAGCCATTTCAATTAAGTGCTTGAAAATCTGCGATCCTGCAAAGAACCAAGGGGTTAAAAACGATTAATTCATCGCCCCCAACGCTCGGGGATATCTAGCTTTAGCTGCCTCTGCTAATAAAAGCAAGCAGTACCCCATACGGTATAATAAGGTACCAACGAGGGACTCCCGTGGGCTTCATCCCTGCCCAATATATAGATGAACAAGGACATCCAA
The DNA here is from genome assembly GCA_963924295.1 of Dioctria rufipes. NCBI lineage: Eukaryota > Metazoa > Arthropoda > Insecta > Diptera > Asilidae > Dioctria > Dioctria rufipes. The sequence goes on from OZ002740.1 coordinate 128,018,090, forward strand.
ACTTCCTTGCTGGACGAACCTAAGGACAACACGTCCCAGCTAAACGGAAGCACCCCAGAAGATACGGAATCTCCAGTGTCAGATGACACAAGGGACGGCACAACTACACTCAGCTCTACGCCGTTACCAGCAGATACATCAAATCCCCACAAAGGAGTTCAACTAAGGAGTGGGACAGTATTACGAGGTCCCAAACAAGTAAGCCCTAATAAGTTAAATTTATATTTAAAATTTTTAGAAGAGAAAGTACGAGAAACAGATAAGCTTTCCACTGCTCAGTGTGACGCCATTGATAAACACTTATCCAAATCGCGAGAACATAATCTAGCTAAAATAAAAAAGTTCAAGGCAGACACGGAGCAGTTCAAAGCCGAAATAAAAAACTTTAAAGAATTCTCACACTCTCTGGAAGTTGATCAAAATATTAGTGGTAGCAATAAGGCAGTGCTAGATTTAAGTAAAGAGTTAAGTGAAAGTGACTATACCAGTGACCCCTTTTTAAATTGGCTTGGTGATTCCCTTCTGGAAACAAGCCTTGAAGAGTTTAGTGACAGCCATATTTCGTCCTTCAGACAAAGCTGCTCACCAAATTCCAAAATGTCTGTTGACTACGCCAAGGCAGTCAAGCTAACGGCGCAAATGGTGCCACTATTCTCTGGTGAAGCCAGCCCGTATCTTAGCATTGAACTACAGACATTTTTGGGATGTTGTAAACAAGTGCTTCAATGCATCAGTGAAGAGGAAAAAGGTGCATTTTTGCAAATTTTGCCCACGCGCCTCCGAGGTGAGGCGTATCAGATGGTAACCTCCTCCAATTGGACCTCCCTAGACGATCTAGAGGCCCTTTTAAACCGCACCTACCTTCCCAGGGAAATGTACGAGGAATTAATTAACAACCTACTTACCTGTCGTCAATTTCCTTCAGAAAATTTTATAGTTTTTACTCAAAGGGTAAAACAAATTTTCACGCAGTGCAAACAGGCAGTGGAGACAAAATATGGAGCAGACGTGTATAAAAACACTAAGCCCCAACTAGAAGATTTTGCTATGACTGCTGTCAAAACAGGATCTTCGAGTCCACACTTAAGCACATATCTGCTAGCTCAGAAAGAAAATTCCTTGGAGGAATTAATCCAGAAGGCATTGGACATGGAGAAACTACAACAATCCCTCACCCATTCTTCTATCACAGGTTTCCAGCCACAAAACAAGTTTTTGCCTTTCTCAGGCCACAGTCCTTCCACGTCAAATAACCATACCCAGAATGTGACTTATCATCCATCTGGATCACAGATCTCATCTAACTCTGCTCAAGGATACCATCCTATGATGATGTCACAAAGTTTACAAGCAATAGCCCCACCGAGGTCTGCACTAAGCCCGGCGGCTAATATATTCCCGTTTTCTGGGCGAAATGGCCAACAGACACGTCAAGCGAACCCTAGAGGGTCTTAAACTTCTATTAAAACTCGTATCTCCTGTAGTTTTTGTAGAATTAAAGGACATACTTACGACGAGTGTCTGAAAAGGAAAAACACTCCTTTTTGCACTGCATGTCGCAGCTATAATCACGATGTTCGTGACTGTAAACAAAATCGTCCTGTAACAAATAACAGTTTTCAAAACAGGAACAATAGCGCCCCGCATAGAGCAACAATAAACCAAGTGCAAGCAAAATGCAATTTCTGTGGACGAAAAGGGCACACAGTTACCAATTGTAATCAAAAACGCAAATGGGAGTCACAGGGAAACGACAAGCAGTCGACCAAAATCCCCTCGGCTCGACTTTAAATAATCACAACAATAAGAAAGGGTATACTCCGTCGCCTACACCTCAAATACCTATAATAAACCTACCACTAGATGTTGCCCAAAATGGTAAAGTACGTTTAATCGTAGACACAGGAGCTGAGGTAAGCTTAGTGAAACACCAAGCACTCATCACCCACGCACAGGTAAACAAGCAAGAAACTTGCACACTTCAAACCCCTTTCGGCAAAATAAAATACCCTGCAACCTCCAAGTCGTACAAGACTTGTCCAATATAACTGGCGACGGACTATTAGGAAATGATTTCCTTTCAGCTCACTGCAACATTGAAGGCCCTAACCAAATACTGAGATTTCCTCGCAGAGAAATCAACCCAGTTGAGTTCGCTATACCCCTATCTTCAACAAAGAATAGAACTTCTCTCCTTCCAAAGGGACCCAAAACCCTAACATCACTAGAAGTCGAACCAGACAAATTCAATCACAGCGTATCGCGATTATCTCATACCGGAGGCCAAAACTCTGTAGATATGCCAACGAAGCATGTTAATAGCAAGCGGACTAAAAACTACGAGGCTGATGAAATCAGACAGCAAATTGTCGCTCTCGCAGAGCCCATTTGCATACCTGCTCGGTCACAAGTAATAAACAGAATCCCGCTAAATCTCGAGGAAGAAATGCTCTGTCTATCGCAAGCGTTAGACGATGGAGTCTTCCTAGCAAACAGTCTAATAGCTACTGGAGATAAAACAGTGTTAATAGGCATCCTAAATACAAAGATACAAAATGTGGTGTTAAACAGCTTCGCTCTCCAACTAATCCCATCAAAGGAGTATAGTATAGTCTCCCTAGGCCAAACATACGATACTAAAGACAAAACCTATCTTTCAGTACCTTCACGGCCAATGGATTCTTTCAGAGACGCTTGCGAGCGCGACTCAAATCCAAAGTCAGACGGTTTGACGGATAATAAGTTTACTTCGTCCAAAAACGTAACCAAATCAAAATCCAAGAAACAAAAAGAGGTTAAAGAGACCTCACGGAATGTAATATTACAACATCTTCGATACACATTCCCGGACTACAGCGATCTAATAGACAATTCTAACAATACGAGAATTAGCCAACTAGAGCAAGAACTCGATTTGGATGGTACTTTAAATACAGAGGAAAAAATCTTCATTAACTTAGTTTTGTTTCGAGTATAATGATATCTTCTTTTGAAAGGGCGATACACTCACTCACACTAGAGCCCTAACGCACTCAATTCCTCTGTATCAAGACCAAGCCCCCATCAACCAAAAAATGTACAGGCTACCAGAAACCCAAAGAGAAGTCATTAACCAACAAATGCACGAAATGCTAGAAAATGACATAGTTCAACCAAGCAAAAGCCCTTGGAACTCCCCACGTCTCGTAGTCCCCAAGAAGGAAGGGCCAAATGGTGATAAGAGATGGCGAGTAGTGGTAGATTTCAGGAAGCTAAACGAAAAAACAATAGGTGATGCTTTCCCACTACCTCGCATTGAAGACATCTTAGACCAGTTAGGTCATGCGCGATATTTCACCACGCTTGATCTAGCCAGCGGGTATCATCAGGTACTTGTACATCCCAAGGACAGACACAAAACAGCCTTCAGCACCAACTATGGCCATTACGAATTTAAACGTATGCCATTCGGATTAAAAGGGGCTCCAGCCACTTTTCAACCCCTAATGAACTATGTTCTAACAGGTTTACAAAGCTTGGAATGTTTTGTCTATCTGGACGATATAGTCATCTACGGGAAAAATTTAAGTGATCATCATGATAAGCTCCGAAAAGTATTTAATCGGTTACGAGAATATAACCTAAAATTACAACCAGAAAAATGTCAGTTTCTTAGGCGAGAAGTAGTATACCTGGGCCACAAATGCTCCAGTGAAGGAGCTCTGCCTGACCCAAGTAAAACGACATGTGTTCAAAGCTTTCCAGTCCCTCGAACAGTGAGACAAGTGCAGTCATTTCTAGGACTAGCCAACTACTACAGGAAATTCATCCCAGAGTTTTCGAAAATAGTACGCCCTATAACTAATTTACTCCGTAAGGATGCAAAATTTAAATGGACGGAAAAATGTCAGGAAGCATTCGAGAAGATTAAATCAGCACTAGTGTCACCTCCACTTCTAATTTACCCAGATTTTGCTAAGCCTTTTAACCTGACAACTGATGCAAGCAATGAAGCTATTGGAGCTGTCCTATCTCAAGGTGAAGTAGGCAAAGATCAACCAATTGCCTATGCCAGTCGGACATTAAACCAGGCCGAGCGTAATTACTCAACGATTGAGAAGGAATTACTTGCCATAGTGTGGGCAACCAGGAACTTCAGATGTTATCTCCAGGGCCGAAAATTCAAGGTATATACGGATCACAAGCCACTCAAGGGTGTATTCAACGTAAAGGACCCAACATCCAGGCTGGTAAGGTTCCATCACAAGCTTTCTGAGTTCGATTATGAAATCGAATACAAACCAGGAAAGTATAACACAAATGCAGATGCTCTAAGTCGAATCCCTATTTCTACGGACAAAAAAAACCTGAAATCAGCTTTGCTAATGAAAGCAACAGTTCATCACAGTATGGACTCCGACTTCGAGGAAGACACCATGCAACGAGAAAAGGAGCCCGCCAAATGTAACGCAATAACTAGAGCACAAGCACATAACGAGATCCGAACCACAGACACCTCCAGCCTAGAATTGAGAACTAAATTGACCAGCAAAGATGTAGAGCCGATAAAGGCTCCAATGGACAAAAACGAAACTACTACCAGACATGAGCCTCTAGCTTGTCCTTCAAAACCACCTGACGTAATAACAAATCCTGAAGATATCCAAACTATATTAAAGGATTATCATGATTCTCCTTTCGGTGGACACCAAGGTATCATAAAAACCTACAAAAGAATCAAACATAAGTTCTGGTGGAGAAACATGTTGAGGGACATCAAGAGGTACATAAAGAAATGCCCTAAATGTCAAATGATGAAATCATCACCTTTAGTCAAAATGCCAATGGTTATAACCGATATCGCTGAGCAACCATTCGACAAAATATATTTAGATATTGTAGGACCCCTAGAGGAAACCTTGACAGGTAATAAATATATCCTGACCTTCCAGGATAATCTAACTAAATTCGTGGATTGGTACGCTATACCCAACGCTGAAGCGATCACAGTAGCGCAAATCTTCTTCGACGAGATCGTCGCGCGCTTTCGTATTCCCAAGAAAATAGTCACAGATCAAGGAACGAATTTCCTTAGCGATCTGTTTAAAAAAAATTTGTAAACTGCTTCATGTGAAAAAAACTACAAACCTCAGCTTACCACCCACAATCTAACGGGACTGGACCGTGCCCACAGACCGTTAATAGAATATCTGCGCACGATAGTGGATGAAAACCCTAGAACTTGGGACCAATTTCTTAGAACAGCCGGATTTGTATATAATAATAGTGTGCACGAGGGTACGAAACTAACGCCAATGGACTGCCTGTATGGTTTTACTACGGACGTTCCCTCTAACTTAAGACGGGATCCTGAGCCTTTATACAACCACGAAGAGCTACTACCATGCGCTACGATATAAACTACAGAAATCGTACGCCATAGCTCGCAGAAATTTGTTGTCCAGTAAGCAACGATCGAAAGTTTACTATGACCAAAGCACACGCCCGAGAACTTTTCATATAGGAGACAAGGTACTCCTAAAAAGCGAAAACCGGAAACATAAACTCTCTCAGATATGGGTAGGACCATATTTATAAACTACAGAAATCGTACGCCATAGCTCGCAGAAATTTGTTGTCCAGTAAGCAACGATCGAAAGTTTACTATGACCAAAGCACACGCCCGAGAACTTTTCATATAGGAGACAAGGTACTCCTAAAAAGCGAAAACCGGAAACATAAACTCTCTCAGATATGGGTAGGACCATAGCACTTTGAAAATAGGAAAACGAGTCGTCACAGTTCATAATAATAGACTCAAACCATACTATGAATAAAATTTTACGACAGTTTCAAAGCTATAAGGGTGATCGATCAGCCTAACCTAAGACACTACTACTACTTCCCCCCTTAGTCAAAATTACTTCGTGTTATAATATTGAGTGAGTTAATGAATCACCTGCTATTCAATCAACAGTACAGCATGCAATTTTTTTAATCTTTATCTTTTCGCCACTCTGAGAAGGAAAATATAGTCAATGTCAAGGAAAATGGGATTGATGGATAATCAAACCACCATAACCTTGTACTTCCCTTCAGCATATGATGCACAAGTTGGAACGGATTTTTAACTTTTAAATCTGCACTGATTTTACCTACAATATAACGCACAGTACCGTCAACACTGTACCATGTGTTAATAATCCGGTTTTCAGAACCTTCAACGAGAAGAAAGTATTTCAAGCCCATTGGACTAGTCACCTACTGTCCAACACTGGGGACACCCACACCGCCTCGATGCTAATCGACTACAAGTTTGAATCTTGTACCCCGGAACCACCCAGGTTCAGTCGGGCTACAATCTTTAGAAACCATTTATTTTCTTCCTCCTCCCCCCTTTTTCTGCCCTTAATCACACATGTGGCGCATTATCACCACCCACTCAAACTTGAGGAAATCATATTTTAATGTTCACTAATTGCTTGGGACACACCAAATTTACCTGGAGCATCGAAATCGGTGAAATGCCGCAGTAACACTGTTCCCTACTCCATTACCCTATCAAAGGACGCCGTTCGTTATCCACGCCCCACTTAGTAAGCATTAGGTAATCTACTTGCTGAATTAGGGCAATCGTTAAATGTGTAACTAAATAATCTTCTCCACTAGAACGTAACAACAATTAATAGAATGTTGATAGCTTCACCGCCAACAAATGCCGAGTAAGGTAGAACCAGCAGCTCAAACCCTTGGAAGAAGATATTCATTAACACAATGCAAGCCAACGCTCTGACATCGAACCTTCATCTAGTATTGATTGCGAATATGTTAAAAATCCCAATCTCTTTCCGAATTATTTTCAAATAAATAATAAGCCAACAAGAGCCAAATACACCTGAGCACTCTACTGGCGGGAACGGTGAAAGTTAACATCTTTCAAATACCGGGCCTTTGTACAGATAGAGCTGTAAATAATAGGGTTTATAGTTCTTGTAAAAGAACAAATTGCACTCTGTATAATACCATCGATTAAAAAAAAAAAAAAAAAAAAAAATTTTTTTCACTGGAAAGAGCTTCTTCTTGGAACGTGCTGCTTATGGCTTTGAGAATAATAAAATATACATATATATATATATATAAATAAATCAATCGGAAAGTTATTATATCTACATATCTCTCTTTTTTTTTTTAAACTTGAAGGAACAATGTCGAAAGCCTATATGCTAGCTATTAAATTTTTAGTTTTAAACAAGGTGAACTGGTTCTACCTCGCCGAACTAAGCAAAAGTTACGACAATTTTAAATCTTTTTTTTTTATTTCGGGAATATCCCGCACTTTCCATGAATGCACTCAACTTAAGAGATAAACATTTTCACCACGGATAACAAACGACTGCCTTTAAATATCCATCGTATTGACTCTATCCCAAACCGGGCAAACGATTATACTCCCATCACTTACAGTAATTTCAAGTTAAACCAAATCAATTATAAAATTGATTCCATTACCTACTCGATGACTATTTTTCGAGAGAAAAGCGCGTATAGGCAAACTCTATGTATACTCAACAATATAACTGTGAGATCTGTGCTCAAGCAAATATATTGCTTAAAACTAATATCTCAAATTCAATTCAATAACCTAGCTTACTATATCTCTACGAATTCAACACTTATACTATCTTAAATTAAACAATTCAACATAAATTCAATAATTCAAAAAAATACTGCTACAGAGATTTGTTCTCCTTATTTCTGAAAAAGAAGAGAAGAAAAATGAATTTACCATTAAATTCATGAACAAATGAAATAGAAGTTTTTGTGCTGCACGTCTAAGCGCTATAGCAGTAATAGAAATAACTAATTTGGCAGAAGTCAATTTCTGCAGCAAGAGTAGATTCCTGCTTCGATGATGGATGAAATAAAGCAGAAGTAGATTTCTGTAGCAGGAGTAGATTCCTGCTTAGACGTAGGATAGAATTAAAGCAGAAGTAGATTTCTGCAGTAGGAGTAAATTCCTACTCAGGTGGGAGATGAAAAATAAGCAGAATTAGATTTCTGCAGTAGGAGTAAATTCCTACTCAGGTGTGAGATGAAAAATAAGCAGAATTAGATTTCTGCAGTAGGAGTAAATTCCTACTCAGGTGGGAGATGAAAAATAAGCAGAATTAAATTTCTGCAGTAGGAGTAAATTCCTACTTAGGTGTGGGATGGATGGAATTAGCAGAATTAAATTTCTGCAGTAGGAGTAAATTCCTACTAGATGGAAGCAAATAAGGTTTAGGATAGTTGGAAAAATCAGATTAAACTCTGATGTGTTCAGATTAAATTCTGAACTAGGAATGGATGATTTTGCTGCGGCTCGCTGCTTATTTATAGCCGCCGCAAACCGCTATTTTGTTGCTTCAAACATGCGTTGCCCTGGCAACGCTAATTTCATAGTTTCGTTTCTATTGCGGCGAGAGCGACAGCAGCTGATTTGTGTAATGTCATGTTGATGACATTAAAGAATGTAAATAATCGCAGCGAAGTGCGATTTTTTTTGGTAAGTTGGAGATATTTGTATGTTTATTGTTTATTTAATAAGTTTCTAATTTACTTTTAGATGAAATATAATGGAGGAAGCCCCAGGACGGCGTTGGACCAAAGGGAGGAAGTTCCCTTATATTAGATAAGTGTCTTTTTTTTAAATTTATTGTAAGATAAGATTCTTTGTGTTCCCTTTTTTAAACTTTTTAGGAATATTATCGGAGGAGAAATTAGGGAATCATCGTGGGATACTGGTGTGGCCTGAACATCCTCCCGCCTCAAAATTGAAGAGGCAATTTAATATATATATATGAGTAAAAAAAAAATTTAATAAAAGTGTTTGGTTTTAAGTTAACTTACTGTGTCCTGAATGGTGAATAGAAATCTTTTTCCTCTTTTCGTCATTTTTATTGTTTTGCCGTCTGGAAGGAGAAATCTAAAGAATTTCTTTGCTTCTCTAATCCTGTTCCATGGGATGAATACGGATTGCAAAATTTGCATGACGTCTGGGGTGGACCATATTGCATTTTTCAAATCTGCAGGAATTTCATTAGCTGTAGGTTTCATGATGTCACATATGCTCGAAGTGTGTACAACTGATGTTACTCCTGACGTATTTGAGATAGCTGCGTCTTTTTTGGTGCTGTCTGTTTTTTTGCTTTTGCAAGTGCTTGGTGAATGGTCTCTGATTTGGTCCGGGTGAACAATCGGAAGAAATAACTGTGGTAGTGGTTCCAATCTAGCATCCTGATGTGTTGAATCGATCCTTTTTGTTGAAGACGTGTTTATTGCTGTAGAATCTTGATTGGGACGTTTTAACATATTCTTCTTGCTGGTATGTACCTCAGAGTTTGATGAACCTTTGTGGATATGCTGAGGCGATACAGCAGTCTGCACCTCTAGGCTGTGATTAGGCGCGCTGATATCAGTGATGCTTGTTTCAAGCAGAACTGGCATGCTTGGTGCTGCAGGCCCTTTTCGAGACGACGTGGCCAAGCTGGAATTCGAGGTTTTGGACTGGTCTCACTAGGCCTTGGTTTGCACTCGCATTGCTGGGTTGTTTTCCCTGGGCCTGGTTTTGAATTTGAAGTCGTCCTTCGGTTTAGCTTCCTTTTGCAGCCTTTTTACTTTGGGCGACGCAGGCCTTGCTTCAAATGGCCCGAGAAGTTTTTTCACGGGTATAATTTCGTGAGGTGGTGGTCGGACGATGGCCGACTTGATTTTACGAGCCTTTTTTGGTGTCGGAGGTAGTGGGCTGATAGGCCTTATTTTCTTCGGAGGGATTAAGAGTTCCGGAGGAGTAGGTGTAATTAATACGTCGACAGAATCGAGTGATTCCGAATTAAAGATCTCGAGTAATTCCTCCATTTTATGATAAAAAAAAAACAAAAGTAAAAATAAAAAAAAAGTGAAAACTGAAATTAAAACTTACCGCACTGATATTCACTTCACAGATTTCAAAACTGGAATGACTTTTTGGCGGATTCTGAACTTGTTTATATTCAAATATAACGGCAAGTTTTGAAATTTGGTGATGCCAGAGAGCAGTGAATTTTGGTGGGGATTTTAAAAATTAATATTGAGAGGTAGATGTTAAAGGGAGAGGGCAGATTTTTGTAATTGGTCTGGTGAGAATATTTTTTGGTGTTTGGATAGTTACTGCTCGTACTAAGTTGTCGTGGCCAGGATGGATATCTATTATTCTACCTAATGGCCATTTTCCAATAGGTATTTGGTCGTCTTTTATTAGAACGAGAGTACCTATTTCTAGATTTTCCTTCTCAACTTTCCACTTGTGTCTTTGATGCAGAGTATGGAGATAATCTCGTGACCATTGTCTCCAGAAGTTGTAGGAGAGCGATTGGATAAGTTGCCATCTTTTAAGAGGATGTTGGAGAGGATTGAATGGGGGAGGTTCACAAGTAGTGAGGTTATGTCGACCGGTTAGGAAGTGTCCGGGAGTGAGGATATTGTAGTCAGTTGCATCGTTTGACAGATGGGGAAAGAGGTCTGGCATTTAAACATGCCTCAATTTGAACTAAAACAGTGTATAGTTCTTCGTAAGTGAGCTTCGCCTCTTTGATGGTTTTGTAAAGATGGCGCTTGGTGGATTTTACACCGGCTTCCCATAAGCCTCCAAAGTGAGGTGCTGCAGGAGGGTTAAAGTGCCAAGATATACCTTGGTTTGCAATTTCGCTGGCTAGATCAGTTTCGATTGCTTTGATCGATTTTTCTAAATTTGACTGTAAGAGTCTGTTAGCTCCAACGAAGTTGGTGCCTCGGTCCGAGTAGATGTGAGAGCAGAGGCCGCTCTGTGCGACAAATCGCTTCAGGGCGGCTATGAAAGCTGGTGTTGACAAATCAGAGACGAGCTCTAAATGTATGGCCTTGGTGGCCAAGCAAACGAACAGACAAATATAAGCCTTGGTTATTCTCGCTCCTCTCAGTGTTGACGTTTTCATATCAAGCGGACCTGCGTAATCTACCCCAGTGTGTTGGAATGGTAACGATATACTGATTCTAGCTGAGGGCAGAGAACTCATTAGCTGAGAGCTAGGTCTAGCGTTAAACCGAAAACAGTCAACACATTTGTGAATGCGATGTCTAATCGTATTGCGTGCATTTAGTAACCAATAATGGTTTCTTAAAGTACTCAGTATTGTTTGGGTGCCTCCGTGTAGGGTATAAAGGTGAATATGATCTATCAGAATGTTGGTTAGGTGATGGTTATTAGGGAGGATGATTGGATGTTGTTGGTCGTAATTTAATTGAGACTGTGTGAGACGACCTCCAACTCGTAGGATATTTTCAGAGTCGAGTATAGGATTGAGAGACAGGATTCGACTTTTTTTAGGAAGGGGAAGCCTTTTTTGTAGTTGAACAATTTCGGAGGGGAAGCAGATTTTTTGGAGAAGTTTAATTAGACATCGTTCTGCCTTTTTTAATTCGGAGACAGATAAATACTGAGTAGAGGGATATGTTTTGCGCATGCTGTTAATAAATCTAAAACAGTATGCAGTTATTCTGATAGTTTTTTGAAATGAAGAATAGTTATTTAGTAAAATCATTTGATCATCGATAGTGTTGGTGAGAACTTTTGATTTTTTATATTCTAATTGAGTCTGTAGATCTGACGATTGTTGAGGCCAGAATTCCTCATCTTGATGTAGCCAGTCTGGGCCATTCCACCACATCGATGCAGAGACTAAGATGCTTGGCAGAATGCCTCTTGATGCTACATCCGCGGGATTGTTTTTGGATGAGACATGTTTCCAAATAGCTTGTGGAAGATTTTCATGGATTCCGGAGATGCGATTGGCTACGAATGTTTTCCATGTGGAGGGATGTTTGTGTAGCCATGCCAAAACTATGTTGGAGTCTGTCCAGGCTACAACCTTTACTTTCTCTAATTCTAAATCGATGCTGACTTGTCTGATAAGCCGAGAAAGCAGGACAGCACCACATAGTTCCAAACGTGGTAGTGAGACTGGTTTAATGGGAGCTACTTTGGTTTTTGCTGTTATTAATTGGACTCTAGAGTTCTCCTGTATTTTCAGGTATAGAACTGCTGAGTAGGCATGAATAGATGCATCGCAGAAACCATGTAGCTCCATCGCTGTTGTGTTAGGCTGATAGCCTAGCCATCGTGGAATTTGTATTTTCTGTATGTTGTGTAATTGATCTTTGAATTGATTCCACTCTCTTGATATATCTGTCGGCACAGCATCGTCCCAATCACATTTTGAGAGCCAGAGTTTTTGGATCAGTATTTTGGCTGTGATAACACAAGGAGCTAACCATCCCAGTGGATCGAAAAGAGAGGAAACCTCAGATAAAATTATCCGTTTCGTATACGTGGGTTTTGGCTCAGGAACATTGGTTTTGAATGAGAAGTGGTCGGTAGATGGATACCAATGAATGCCGAGAGTTTTTATAGACTCATGTTCAGAGAATTCCAAATTTGTTTTCAACTCTCGGTGTTCTAGTGGTATATGTTTGAGTAACTCATGATGGTTAGCAGTCCATTTGCGTAGGTTGAAAGTTCCTTTGGCTAGGGTTGCGATAAGCTCGTGTTGTAGTTGCTGAGCTTCGTTCAGACTGTGTGCGCCTGAGACCAAATCGTCTACGTAAAAGTCGCGCATGATGCTCTTTGCAGCGAGGGGATAGTTACTTGCTTCATCCTTTGCTAGCTGCTGCAAAGTTTTAATAGCAAGATATGGTGCAGGTGCTGTACCAAAGGTAACTGTAGTCAGAGCGTAGTCCTTTAACTCTTCTCCTTGTGAGTTTCTCCAAACTATTCTTTGGTAATGTTGATGTTCAGGTTTTATCTGAATCATCCTGTACATTTTTTCAATGTCTGCAGTGAAAGCAAATTTGTACAGACGCCATCTCAATAAGGTGGTCCAAAGCGTTGGTTGGATTGTAGGTCCAATCAATAATTGTTCATTCAATGATCTACCATTAGAGGTACGTGCAGATGCATTGAATACAATTCGCAGCTTTGTAGTGGTGCTCTCTTTGAGCACTGCATGGTGGGGTAAATAGTAGTATGTGATCTTGTCACATGCTTTATTTTCTGCTGATAATTGTGTATGTGGGATAAGTTTCATATGTTTGAGATGGTCGTATTCCTCAATACAAGTTTTGTATAATTTGAATAATTCAGGATTATTGGCGAATCTTTTTTCAAGCTGCAAGAATTGTTTGACAGCCATGTTTCTAGACTGCCCGAGTTGGGGAATGCTGCAGTCTTTGAAGGGTAAACTAACCTCATATTTTCCAGAAGACAGGCGCTTTGTGGTCTTCTGGTAAAGCTTCTCGCACAGCTGGTCTTCTGGGGATAGTGCTGGTGCAGCAGAGCATTCCTCCAATTCCCAGAATCTTTTTAACTGACTGTCTAAATCAGTATTGATCATGGTGTGGGTGGATAGCATGGTAGTTATCATGCTTTTAGTTTCTGGTACTGCTCCGACCAGAATCCAGCCCAGTTCAGTATTTTGGGCTGTTGGAGTGTTGCCAGCTCCTCTCCTTATGCCATTTTTGATAATGGCTGCATAGACATCTGCTCCCAGCAAGATGTCGATTTCTCCTGGAACTGAGAATCTAGGGTCTGCTAGTGGGAGGTTGATAATGTGTCTCCAACTTGACACTTCGATGGTTTGAGCTGGCAATAATTCAGTGATTTTTCTTATCACGAGCATATTGCTCTCTATTTTGAACTTAGTATGTATTGAGTTGATTGTGACAGTTGCTTGTTTTAAAGCTGTCTTGGTGGGAGTTGTACCAAGTCCGATAAGTTGGTGGGTGGTTGCAGATCCTTTAAGCTGGAGACGCTTAAAGGTTTTCTCTGTCATAATAGAGACTTGCGACCCGGAATCTATTAGTGCTCGGAATGTCATCGTGATTCCGGATGCAGCAGTGACATTGATCAGAGCTGTAGAGAGCAGAGCTCTTTTCATGTTTGCTGTTAGAAAATTTTGAACTTCTTGTTCATCATTTCTACAGGCGGGTGGACTTGCTTCCATATTTAATTTTTGGGCGGATTGATTGGGTGATTTTGTCACCGACTGTTTTTGCTCATAATGAAGCAATGTGTTATGATTTTTCTGGCAATGATAACACTTTTTGTTGCTAGTGCAATTTGTTAAATTGTGGTTGGGTGATAAGCAGTTTTTACATAAATGCTTATTTGTGACAACTTCGTTGTCGGGTGGTCAAATTTCTGAACATCGGACAGTGGAATATTATATGATTTCCTTTGCAATGGCTGCAAGAGTATGTTTTTGTAGGTGGGTGTATTTGTTTTGAGCTCTTAGTATTGTTCAAGAGTCCATAGGTGGGTTTGGGAGAGAATGGTTTTCTCTGTGTCGTTGATGACGTAGTTTTGTTTCCTATCATTTCTAATGTTCGGAAACGAGATTCTAGGAATTTTTTTAGTGTCTTTAATTGGGGTAAATCGGTGCTATTGTGGAGGCTTTGTTCCCATAATTGGTGCGTGTCTGGGTGTAATTTTTGGACCGTCAAATATATAATTATTGGGTCCCAATTGTCGGTGTCTATTCCCAGATTTTGTAGCGCTAGTAATGCTTCAGTTATATTGTCTAGCAGCCTTTTGATATTGTCGGCGGTATCATGACTTATGGATGGAAGAGACAATAATTTTTTTAATTGTACATTCACTAATATTCGCTTATTTGAATAGCGTTCTTTTAGTAGCTGCCAGGCTGGTTGGTAATTTGCATCACACACTTCGTAGTGTCTGAGCAGTTTTTCGGCTTCTCCCACCAGATTAGTCTTTAGGAAGTACAATTTTTCAACGTCTCTCAAATTATTATTGTTGTGTATGACCGAGTTAAATAAATCGTGGAAAGAGATCCATGTAGAATATTCTCCATTAAATATTGGTAGCTTGATTCTGGGGAGTCTCTCGCTATTGCATGACATTGTGCTAGCAGATGTTGGCTGTGTATTGGGAGGATTGCTGACAGATGGTTTTGGTGCTAATTTGTCGATGTCTTCTTCCATGCTTGCTGCCTTTTCGATGTAATACTCCTGTACATCACTAAATGTCTCTTTCGTGAAATATTCTAATTTGCGATCTTCCTTTGTCGCTCTCTTTTGAATTACCCTATGTCGTGTTTGGAATTCTTTCCAATATTCGGTGAACGTTTGTAAACGTTTCTCTGTCGATTTGACAGTCTTTTTCCTGCCTTCTCTTTGATGTCTTTTAAATAGGTCTTCCATTAACTCTTTGACCTGTTTTTGGGACTCAACCAACTCTAATACTGAGCTAATGGTCTCGTCCCCGACGTCAGATTCGTTATCTGTAGACATTTTGAATGGTTTTGAATGGAGAGGCTTAGTTTTTTCTCACTGTGATATAATAAGCAATATTTTTCTCAATTCTATATTTGAATAGCTGAGTTATCCGGCTCGAAGGACCACTGTGAGATCTGTGCTCAAGCTAAAGGGGGGTGCCGGTTATGAAAGGATAACTCAACTTTTAACAATTCAAATATAAAATTTTTTATTCAAATATATTGCTTAAAACTAATATCTCAAATTCAATTCAATAACCTAGCTTACTATATCTCTACGAATTCAACACTTATACTATCTTAAATTAAACAATTCAACATAAATTCAATAATTCAAAAAAATACTGCTACAGAGATTTGTTCTCCTTATTTCTGAAAAAGAAGAGAAGAAAAATGAATTTACCATTAAATTCATGAACAAATGAAATAGAAGTTTTTGTGCTGCACGTCTAAGCGCTATAGCAGTAATAGAAATAACTAATTTGGCAGAAGTCAATTTCTGCAGCAAGAGTAGATTCCTGCTTCGATGATGGATGAAATAAAGCAGAAGTAGATTTCTGTAGCAGGAGTAGATTCCTGCTTAGACGTAGGATAGAATTAAAGCAGAAGTAGATTTCTGCAGTAGGAGTAAATTCCTACTCAGGTGGGAGATGAAAAATAAGCAGAATTAGATTTCTGCAGTAGGAGTAAATTCCTACTCAGGTGTGAGATGAAAAATAAGCAGAATTAGATTTCTGCAGTAGGAGTAAATTCCTACTCAGGTGGGAGATGAAAAATAAGCAGAATTAAATTTCTGCAGTAGGAGTAAATTCCTACTTAGGTGTGGGATGGATGGAATTAGCAGAATTAAATTTCTGCAGTAGGAGTAAATTCCTACTAGATGGAAGCAAATAAGGTTTAGGATAGTTGGAAAAATCAGATTAAACTCTGATGTGTTCAGGTTAAATTCTGAACTAGGAATGGATGATTTTGCTGCGGCTCGCTGCTTATTTATAGCCGCCGCAAACCGCTATTTTGTTGCTTCAAACATGCGTTGCCCTGGCAACGCTAATTTCATAGTTTCGTTTCTATTGCGGCGAGAGCGACAGCAGCTGATTTGTGTAATGTCATGTTGATGACATTAAAGAATGTAAATAATCGCAGCGAAGTGCGATTTTTTTTGGTAAGTTGGAGATATTTGTATGTTTATTGTTTATTTAATAAGTTTCTAATTTATTTTTAGATGAAATATAATGGAGGAAGCCCCAGGACGGCGTTGGACCAAAGGGAGGAAGTTCCCTTATATTAGATAAGTGTCTTTTTTTTAAATTTATTGTAAGATAAGATTCTTTGTGTTCCCTTTTTTAAACTTTTTAGGAATATTATCGGAGGAGAAATTAGGGAATCATCGTGGGATACTGGTGTGGCCTGAACAATAACTGAGAACCCACGTCTCCTGATAACAATCTTATAGCACATCTTGATTTTCTGCCTACTTCAGAACTAGAGTACAACTCTAAAGGGCGACTCTCTTGTAATATCTGTTAGGGAATCCGTCTAAACACCCTAATTTTACGTAACAAAACCAAACTGTATCACGAATTGCAACACGTTCCAGTATTCATGGAAGATACCCATCATACGATTGTTTGTATGTCGAATTCGTCCGTTACCAAAGTTGTTTACAATCGATTCATACGATTGTTTGTATGTCGAATTCGTCCGTTACCAAAGTTGTTTACAATCGATTCATACGATTGTTTGTATTCCGAATTCGTCCGTTACCAAAGTTGGCTACAATCGATTCATACGATTGTCTGTATTCCGAATTCGTCCGTTACCAAAGTTGTTTACAATCGATTCATACAATTGTCTGTATTCCGAATTCGTCCGTTACCAAAGTTATTTACAATCGATTCATTTATTGATTCATACCAATGTTCTATCAAACAAGTATTGTGCCATTGGGCCCTACCTACAGTCGCTCTCACACTGCGAGGGAATATTTTCGTAAGCACCATTAAGAAAAAACTAATCTGCCTACTAATATCCTGCAAAACCTTCGCGAGAAGTCTATAGATGTAGAAAAGTAATCCTCTCTATTTGATAAATAATCCACTAGGGGAGCGGATAATACCGCATCTTTCACTACTACGTCAACTCACGTTTGTACTATTTTCAACGGAATCCCTTTTACGTTTCTCCAGACGGCAGTCATGTTAATACTAATCCTGATGCTCGCACCTACCGGAGCGCATGATACGAATAAACCATACACGGTGACATCACTAAGTAACTCAGGAATACTCTTTGAGGATTTAGGCAATTTATGGTTATTTCATAGCACATGGAATATATTTACTGAAATAGACCTTACTGAATTGCGCAACCAAACTGTCTTAGCAGAACGGGCGGAAAGCCTCATTCATCAGTTATGTGTCAACGAAACCGAAACAGAGGAGGTGTGTAATACCCAAAAAGTACACATTCACTCCGTAATTGAAAGTATTAAAAGGCGAACCAACACCATACAGCAACTGGTGCCAAAATCCCGCCAGGAACGATCAATCTTCGACGGTATGGGCAATGCTATAAATTACCTCTTTGGAACAATGGATAGCAATAATGAACGTGAAATATACAGTCTACTGGAAGAAATAGAGCTCGACAAAAAGGCACTAATCGAACTAGAAACAGAGCAAATAAGTGTAGTAAAAAACACCTTAAATAAAATCCAAAAACCCATGGCCTCCATCATGGACAGACAGCATCAAATTGCTTATCAACTCAACAATTTACAAGCCGCGTCTGATAAAGTATATAAAAGGCAATTACGCCAAGAAATAATAACAAATATTTTGCTACAAGTAATAGAAATCGAATTCCGGCAACAAAATCTACTAGATATAATTCTAGCCAGCCAACATAATCAAGTCCACCCTTTACTAATATCACCCAACACCTTACTAGAAATTTACTACAAGACCCATTCAAAGTGTCCGAATATACAGAAATGTCTAACAATACTCTATCAAATGTCAGAAACGCGAGCTCACCTCCTGAATGGAAAACTCATAGTAAAAATAACTTTACCTATCTTTAACTTACCCATTTTTAGATTGCAACAGATCCACTGTTTCCCAACTGAAATGAATGGAAACCATCCTTTAGTGCCTGATATTGAGTACTCTCATGTGGCAAGCAATACGAAAACTCAGGAATTCTTACTGTTGACGCCAGACAGATTAAAAACGTTCAATCGTATTACCCATGACCTAGAGGAGAATACTCTAGTTGGACGTTTAAACACGCCTATAACAAAGTCATCTACAACTAAAGAATGCGTAATCAAATTGCTATTCAACCCTTTAAACGAAACAATCAACTGTTCGGTCAGGGTCCAAATACCGCGACGAGACGTTTTGATCAAATTAAATAGATCTAATACCTGGTTATTTTCATTAAGCACACCATATGACATCCACATAACCTGCGCCAACCGATTCACTACTTCACGTATAGTTGGCCAAGGCTCCTTATCAATCAACGAACCGTGCCATAACAAACAGACAGCCTATTAAAATCATTCAACCAGCCTATTTTCCTGTGCGGACTGATGTACAACTTGGTTTGAACTTATCATTAGCCCATCTATCCTTCGATAGTAAAACAAACTTAATACCCGACTTACTGGTAGGCGATGAGACTAATCGAGTGATACACGACTCAACCCACTCCTTGGAAGAAATCCAAGCAAAGTTAATTACATTAACGCAATCATCGTCGAACAAACACCCACATATTATGGCGACAACAGCTATATCTCTAAGCAGCTTCTTGTTGATTATTCTAGTTGCCCTCAGTGTAGTAAGGTACATTTACCCGAAAATCATCAATTTTGCCCGCCAGAAAACATCAGAAATACCTAACGAACAACACCTAGAAGAAAATCTAGAGGTTGATAAGGCTATGCCCATCAAAAGAACGCAATCGCTACCCAAGACCAAATCAATACAGCTGGTATAGGGCTACTTTTACTGATTAAATATCTCATGAATATAGGTTATCTACCTTAAGGTCCTTATAAAAGAATGAATAATATATATTTTTTTATACACCCCTACTAAAAGGATAGATAATAGATTTTTTTTTTTTATAAATAATAATTACTCCCTACATAGGGTTAAATAATAAATTTTGTGTAGATAATAGATTTTTTATAAATAATAATTACCACCTACATAAGAATAAATAACAGTTTAGATATAAATTTCTTATATGTACACTCCTTATGAAAGGATAGTAAAGATAATTTCTTTTTGGGTACCCCCTACATAGGTGTAGATCGTAGATTTTTTTTTATATATAAAACCTTTTGTTTACGCACAGCCTAGAAAAAAAAATAAAAATAAATATTAGATTTTAGCCAATATACTAAAGTACTCCGTAATTATAACAAATACTTGTATGTTCAGTATAAGTACTCCTACATAAGGATAAACATGTAGTACAATAGTGTTAAGAGTATTTTCACCGACCCCTTCAGGGATGGAATTTTTTTTTATATATACAATGTCAAACCGAACGGAACGCATATCCACCACAATCTCCCCCGTAAATTATTCCTCTACAAAGAATAATTTACTTTTTAATAGGGGGAAGGAATTGTTACATAAGCCAAAAGGCTTAATTAAAATATAAGCAGAATGGCTTATACGTAATTAGACCGGCTTCAGTACGAAATCTTCCCACAAAAGGCAAAAGCATTCATTTTTCTTATCTGAAAATATTTTCCCACAAATGCAAAGGAATTCAAATTTCAGCTCAAAAATACTTTCCCACAAAATGCAAAAGCATTAGTCTATCATCACAAGAACATTTTTACGGAAAGACAATGAAATCTGAGAAGTCTCAACAAATTCAAGTCAAAGTAAAAAATAATCATATTCCATCAAGTGCACACGCGCTTGATACAGTTTTAATATTTCCCACGGAAATATACGCGCACCATATATGCCATAAGAGTACTCTGATAAGAACTCGGCATAAGCACTTTACTTAACGTCGAGATATTTTTCGCATAACAAGTGCAGCGCATGAGACCCATGTGTACGAGCAAGCATATAGCCGTACATAATTCTCTCAAATCTGAAAATATAACTTGAGAAGGGTCTGATTTCGGACAAGTGTCCAGACAGTAAATTACTAATATACATGCGCCAATGATATGCAACGTGAGCTGCATAGGTGACATGAGCATTTTTGACTGTGGCAACGTCTTCGCGTAATATTGAACATGAACATTTTCTTTGACTGTGGGAATGTTATCGCGTAATACTGGAGTAAAGCCGGGACCTTTAATTTAAATAGAGCGATCAGTGACCGATGAAGAGAAGTGAATTTAAAATCGTCGAGGTGGAAAGGTGGTTGTGCGACTCCTAAACGGTAAAGAAGAGTTGTAAGAAACAATCAAATCATAAGTTTTTAAAATAACAAATCAGTGTAAGCTTGATTAAATATAGAAGAGTTGTAAGAAAGTACACAACAATCAAATCATAAGTTTTTAAAATGATAAATCAGTGTAAACTTGATTAAATAAAGAAGAGTTGTAAAAAAAATATACAACAACGCTTTACATTTTTATTTAATGAATTTGATGAGTGAATGCGTATCTGAAGACGAACAGGCTAGAAAAGTTAGAATATTAGAATATGGTATGCGGTTATATGAAATAAGAAAATGCGTACCATTTGCTCACAATATTCTCGTGTCATTAATAGTGTATTCAGTAAATTGAGTTTTTCGGTTGATTCTATAGGCAACTTAGGCATTTCAAAAAGATCATCTATTATTATATTGCTATTAAATGCACCTTGTTGAGCGCTTAAGCCCCGAACAGTGTCCAATATACAGTCTAATTTGCTGCAAAAATCTCCATTGCCTTTATTTTTTATTTCTTCAACATCTGCTTCTATTTTTTGGAAGTAGATTTATTGTCTTTAAAAAAGGAATTGAAGTCTATTTCATCGTCTTTAATAGTGGAAAGTACAGGATGTTGGCGTTTCCTTACTCGCCTTTCCATTTCGTCTTGTTCTGAAGCAGAATTGAAAAAATGTTCGTAGTAGGCCTCTTTTTTACGTGCATCTTCATATGTAGATGAAAGTATATTAGTAATAACTAATAATAAAATAAAGAACTTCTACAAAAACCACAAAACGGACACATGAACATGAAATTTAACTTATTTTTTGTGTAGTGCGATTTATAACAGTAGTAATAAATAAATAAATAAATTCATACTAACGAATATTTCCCGCCAATATTTTGTATTCATCATATTTAGTCCAATTCGATATGTCCGGCTCGATCCGCTGTTGTGCAGCTTTCAATAAGTTACACTTTTTTGGCCAATACAAACTTTTTTCAATTATCCAATTAGAGGGAACTACTGAGAACATTTTCTCCTCTAACTCAATCGTTTCTAAAATGACATAGGTACATCTGAAAAAGTATAAAGAAGAAGGTAAGTTATTATGCATTGCCGTTATCTCTCTTACAACTACTCGAAGGCACTTACATCGGGATTATAATAGTTTCTTTTGGATTTGCTTGATAGATATTAATTTTGGATGATTCAATCGGGATTGTATAGAAGTTCCCTTTCTCCAAAATTTATGGTCCATTTATATAAATAGTTCCATTTATAACTTCGGTGAATTCAAAGCGAATAATTTCTTTTCTTTTGGAAAAAAACCACTGATCTTTAATGGTATTATTTATTTTAAATCCATTGAAATTAATTTGGTGATATATTGTTTTTTTTTCGCCATTATGAATCATTTTGACTTTTTTCTTTAGCTGTAAAATGTCTCCATTCTCGGTTTTGTTTGAAAAGAAATTAATGCTAGTTCTTTCAAACAATCTGTTGCAAATTTGGGCAAGGTGATCTTTATAAGTTTTTAAAAGCCTTTTTATTGTATACATATAGCTCTCGAAGGGGAAAGCACTAAAGTCATCTAGTTTCCCAAATTGCTTCACATCAGACACAAGATGGGTTAAAGCATGAACATTGTATACTATATTATGTGTCTCATAAATATCACCTAATTTTACGGTGAATGCTTTAATCATTCTTTCAGCCAGATCAGCTTGAGTTTTGCAGAGTGCTGAATCACATAAAATTACAGCAGAGGCGTGGGGCAACAAGAAGTGGCTGTGTTTATCTGGAGAGAGAATGTTTTTTAAGACATAAGGTCCAGATACCTTCACAAAGGTTCTAAATTCGCTTCCTTTGAAATTTCCTAATTCTGATAAGGGTCGTGTTCTCGTTTGATATTCTGATGGCTGTCTTTGGGCCATGCTTACCATTTTATCAGAAATATTTCGAATATCTCTGCTGAGCAATAACGAAGCAGTGTCTCCACACAACCACATTTTCAACATTTTTTTCACTACTCCTAGTAATAACACATGTAAATAATGCAAGGGGAATTGGCTTACTAAATCTATTGGGATTTCTTCCAAAATACTTGTCTCATTATGGTGATCTTCGTTTAGTCTGCATCTAAAAGTCTCGTTTGTTCTCTGTTGTGCTTCTGTTTCTGGAAAAGTTATTCTATTTTTTACAAAATGCCCTTCCTGTGAACATTTATCGCAGCCAAAATATCCGTTATGGGACTTAATGCCTAAACATGCGGCTCTGGCAGGTGCATAACATATGAAAGCTCTTATTATGACCTTAACAATGTTATCCTCATACATATAATCGTGCAGTAATATTTTAATTTCATCTATAAAGGCTCGCAGAAAGTCATTAAAGTTTATAGGATTCTGATAGCCGTGATAAATCCCAATTGTGAAAACTCCAAACTCCGACAAGTTGTATATTCTACATAAAATAGGCCAGAAACAACTATTGCTACTTTTTGATAGGGGAATTCCATCAATATTAAAATCTAATAACAGTTCTTTTGGAATATCCTTGACGTTTGATAAAATTTTATCTAAAGATAATTTGATCCCAATATGAACATATTTGCCGGGATGCATGGCAACAGTGATCCTTTCAGAGGGAGTTTTCAAAAATGCCCTGCTGTCTAGTGGTAAAAATGGATATCCATTCTGTTTTAAAAAGTAAAGCAATTCGTTTAATGAATTATGCTTTATGTTATTTTTTACTGCCCATGTTTTTAAAAAGTTGGATAATTTTTCCTCACTCAATTCACTGTCATCAGATGAAATTTCACAATCTATGGCCAGAATATCAGACTTTTCATCTATAGTCCCTTCAATATTGTCTAATTCTGTTTCAGAAATTGATACCTCCATAATAGCGTTCACACTTTCCTCTCTACTGTCTACACCATAATCAAGGTTGTTGTTAGAACGTTGACTAATATATCTGGCATTCATAGTTCTTCTCTTTGCTGAGGGCTTTGAGAGTTTGATGAAACTCTTGTACTTCGGCATCCTTTGCGTTCTATATATAAGATATATATATATATTATAAGATTGGCTTAACAAAGGAATAGATTTTAATTTGGAGCTTAATTGTATGTACACAATGGTAGGATGTTGGTGTTGCTAAAATACTCACCAAAGAAGACAGGTTCAGCCTCATTAGCTGGATACCAGTTCTGGAGAATAATTATTCAACGTTCCTACAAACCAGAAGATGAAACTTAACAATAGTGCAAAATTGCGATCCAGCTGAATAAGCAAAAGAATACGAGTTCTACACCAACTGAAGGTGGTGTTCGATGCATTCCTAGAGGAGATATCATCGTCTTGATTGTGATATGAATTGCTGAAATCACCCCCGACAACAGAAAATGAAAATGTCAACAAAAAATTTGGAATGAAGACCAAGACAGGCACTAAGGCAACGTAGATATCTTTAAAGAATTTTGCAAATTTGTACGCAATTGAATCACAAAATCATACAAAGTCATGGAACACTTACTTCTCCGGACGCTTGAGAGAATCAAAATTCCAAAGAAGGGAGTACATTCGAACTAAAAAAACTGGAGAGGAGGAGGAAAATATTGTGACGTTATCCTGTAGTCGATATCCTGTAGTAGAATTAGAAAATGACGTTCTTGCTTGCATCACATCAATACTGTGTATCGTAGACCAAAGCACATAATATAGATCATCGATGTACGTGGTTAAATATGGTTTTTAGATGCGTAAAAAATTGTCAATAAAGTCGTTTTACACATATTCGAAGAGCCGAGCTTTTTTAAAATAGTAAACTGTCCGAGAACTTCGATATAAATTGATTTAAAGACGGTTTGAGCAGCTTATTATTATTAAATTTTAAAGTCCTATTTTAAGAAGACTAGAAAGTATTAAGTTCCGCCCTTGCTTTAAGCAGAATCATCAAGACTATTTAAACGACTTCCTTGTAAACGATTTGCAAAAATTCATTCCACATTATGTCAGTCGAAAGTGGCTTTGTATTATAAATACTATTGTATGACAAAATATGGACGCAAACACAAAAATGCGTCCACGCCATAATTTCTTGCATTCATATTTTTTATGTTTTTTAATCACAAATTATAAGAGTGAAATTTAGCCATTTTACACAATATTTTTTATGTATTAAATAATAATAATAATGTTTGAAACAATATGGACGCAAACACAAAAATGCGTCCACGCCATAATTTCTTGCATTTATATTTTTTCTTAATTACAGACTGCAAGAGTGAAATTCTTACACTAACATTATTACACACTATTTTTTATATATAAAATAATAATAATTGTTTTTTTTTATGTAAATATGGCTCATTTATTTTTGGCTCTTTGGCTCTTTTAAAAATCCTTAAAATAGGTGGCAAAAGGCTCTACAATGTGTAAAAAAAAATTATAATAATAATAGATAAATAACTTACTGCAATATGTATTTTCCATATAAACACTGTTTATCTTAATATTTTATTGTAAGCGCCTCACTGACGATATGTCCACGCAAAAGTCACTGAAAGAATGACTTGATGCGTCGTAACAACACACGGAACGGAATATAATAGGAATGAGCCGAGTACAGCCATGCAGTAAAGTACGATCACAGCACACTTTACTTTTGTACACTCATCGTGGAGAAAGAACTAAAATTTCACGTTAAACAAGTCGTATAGCCCAAAATTATCGCTTCCACAGAAAAATGAATTTATAACAAATTGCAGCCAAATATGTTTTCTTTCTAACCCGGGGGTTTCACATGCAAGTACAGCTTGCTGGCAGCTCGGATTTCAGCGAACTTGCATGATGAAAAACCATGGCAGCTGAGGTGATAGTAATTTGACATTATACAGTTTTCAAGATGGCATCAAGATACATCATTTACCAACACCTTCCTCTTAACTTTTTCTTGGGTTTTTATCATTCTGCTACTTCCTTTATTGCTATAATTTTCCAGTATATGCATGACTTTACGGCTCAATGCCATTTTTTAAATGAACTTGCATGCAAGACGATAAGACATCAACCGAACTGCCTTCTGCTGTCAAGTTAAAAATCGCGTTGGAAGGTAGGCTTGCATGCAAGCTGTACTTGCAGGTGTAACCCCCGGGTAATGGTATTAAAAAAAAATAGCAAGTAGAACAAATTTATGGAAATTATGGTGTTTGAAAGAAATCCAAGCTACTTTTAGACTGAAAACTCCTGCCACTTTACACGCGTCCACAAGTTAGACGCAAACTTTGACTAATGATCGAAATTAAGATTTTACTAATCAACTGTAGGCGCATTGTGGACTTCGGACTCAAATTGTTTCACGGGTGTAGCCCGGTGTAGCCCGCGGCGTACCCGGTGTTTTCATAGAACAAACCTAATGTTACTGAAAAAATGAGCTCCTTGTTATGGTAGTATGAAGAGTGATGGCTTTGGACGTAAAGTCCAGACTGCCAGAATGAGCTGACAGATCACTCGACGGACAGCGTTGACTGCAGGGCGGCACGCTAGCTCGCCTCGGCTCAGTGACAGAGAGTGTGGGGAGGTTCCACGGAAAACCTGCCGCTGCAGTCAGCCATAATCAAAAACAACTCGTGCCTACAAACTAAACGCCGGCACACATTTGGTCCTGAAGGGAATCTTACGTCACTTACCTATATATACACAGTTGAAGGCGCAGATGTTCTGCCTTCCTTGCCTGCCCCAACCACCCATCTGACTCTGAGGGCAAGACTTTTCAGAGTCCCTAGTTGACCTGTAAAGAGAGAATAAACGAGCGAACCTAAATGATCTTCACGCGAGAGGGCTCCAGGAAAGTGGAAGGAGAAATAAAAGCGTTTAGCACTTCATTTTTACGTTATAATCGTTCCTTTTATTTCTACGTTTTCAAAAAGTTTGATAAATTTTGCAATTTTTCTATTAAACACACTTCGGGTGATAAAATAAAATCTATATTTCTGAAATTAAAACTAATAATACCTTAATGACTAACAGTGTTGATTGAAACTGCTCTGTTCGCAATAAGATATATAATTATTTTTCTTTTCTTTTTATTTCCTTTTATTTTTATTGCAATAATTTTCACGTAGTGGCGACCGTTTGCTTATTTTATATAAAGAGCGAGAAATGTCTACATTGACCCAAGCTTAAAACGAACTTATAGGAAACTGAAATGTTGCTTTCCTTTTCCTGTAACTTTTCTAAAGAAATTAGAATAGTTTGTTTTTATACTAACCTACTTGTGGTTGAAAAATGTTAATATTCAAGCTTGTACCTGCCCTCTTCTTTACACTCAGTCCTAATTTTTCCTACACAAATCTTAAGTCACCACTCTATATAGACATTATCAATTAAGTTCGTATCCTTATGGTTTAAAATAAGTTGTGTATTGATATCAATGCAAAACGAATCGTAAATTGATGCAAATTAATATACCGTGCCTATATGTCACAGTTACATCTGTAAAAATTAACTTGTTTCGCCTGAATACAACAAAATTATTTGCAACGTAAGGCTAACTTTCAAATAACTATATTAAAAATTAATTCATAAAATTTGGTTGTTTTTTTTTTTTTTGACTAAAATTTTAGACCAACCATAACCCTTTTCTCGTTTATTTAAGTTATTCAATGCGTTCTTCTTGTATTGACCTATTGCATTCATAATGAAACTAATTGCAAGTATTATCCCTTTTCCTTTTTGTAGTTATATATTTATATTGTAATTTACTTCATGTATGTACGTACCCCACACAATCTGCCAAACAGTTGACTGGAAGTTTACTTTGCATACTGCACCATGTTGCGCATCTTTTGAATTTTTCCATATCCAAGAGTTTGAATGAAATTTAATCGAATCCTTGTCTTTTCGAAAATTTATGCTCGTCTTTTCTGTCTCATGTATCTTGTCAAATCTAACATCCCAATTCTGTGGAGTACCTGTTTTAATCGAATATGACTGCTTTTTCTGCACATTCTTCGCAGCCGCAACAGATTTACAGGTTAGAAACTGGCCGACAATGAGATTTGTTGTGGTGGTGTACCTATTCCGCCCTGACTTGCTGCTGGTAATTCGAATCAGGGCTGCGACAGGTGCAATCGCTGCTGCAATTCCAGCTGCCTGTGCAATACAGATTCTCCAACAGATTTGAGCTGTTCTAGCTGATAGTAATGGTAGCGGTGATAGATTTATTTGCTATTGGTGGTGAGGAGAATATTTTTAAAATTGATAATAGGATATAGAGGGATAAATATTATTGCGAACTTACGTAAGGGTTAGATTTCCCGCCGATGCCGTTGAAAATTGCTGATTTCGTTCACCTTACTATGTTCGCGACCTTTTCGATTTCACGGTTGACAGGACAGATCGATTGTCTTCTTCTTCTCCGCTGGCCGGTACGAGTTCTTTTTCGAGCTAGGGTGCGTGCGGCTTGTCGGTATGGCATCCACCCGGCATACGTGCTGCAGTAAAACCCTCGAGAATTCTTCACAAGCCATGAAACAGACTCCCTTCCTACCTGTTCTGTGAACTCAATTAAAATTCGGTGGAATGTGATGGAATGTGTAGCGGTATGTGCGATGGATCAGAACGAATAAAAAACATGCGTGCTTTACTTCACCTTGAGATTTATTGCGTCAAGAAAAATAAATTGTCACTACAATATTAAAGCTATTTAATTCAATTTCGCAATGAAGTCAATTCATGTGCTATAACTAAATACATAAATATCAAATCTCTATGAAAATATATGAAAAAACTAAGATCTACCAAAATTAAATTTCACAAATTTTTACTGCTACAGGTGCTAAAATCTACAGGAATATTTCAATAAGTTTTATGAAATAAAAATTAAATATGAAAAGGGAGAAAAAAACTGCTTGGAAGAATAGTATGATTCAGCACGCCCTTTTATTCCTTGTAGCGCTTGCTGTACAAATTAATTCACTTGCTACTCCTTTGAATAACGTTATAAGTTGCAATCACATGTTGAGTCACGATACCGAAATAGGTATATTGTAACTCGATGTAAATTGGTTTCGACGCTTGTTATATTTAATTCACGCTTAATTAATATCAATTAATGATCACTTACACCTCGCACTATGTTGAATGAACCTTTCTCTTGCACAAATAGTTGGAATATTTAAGATTATCACTTTTGAATATCCTGGAAAATCTCAGTCAACTGCACCTTACAACATGTATGTTCACTGTTCACCTTGTCACTACTGAAAACTGAAAGAGGGCGATGCTTCGCAGCGATGTTCTTTTATAGACAGATCCGCCATGTTTGTTTTATGTTCCACATAGATTTTTTGTGGAAAACTTGCAAAATTTAACACCTTAGAGCATGATCATTGTAAAACTGCAGTAAGATTTACGTGAAGCATTTTCCCGTGGATTATTATGCATGTTTATTTAAATTTTCCTTACTGATAATCTTAAGCAAATCTGTTTCTCAATATGGCTTTAGACAAACTGACCCTGGTGGTATTTTTGGCCCTTTCGCGATGTAGAATCTACTTGTTGTAAGTCTCTTTCTTTCCGTTTTACTCTTTCTCTCTTATTAGGTATTTGATAAATATATTATTTATCTAATATCTTTTTATGGGAATGTTTTTGCAGATTTTTAATTACACCGCTGTATTCCGCAGGAAAAACCACCCCAACTTCGCGGTCGTTTTGTTTGTGTTTTCGCGAGTTGTTTTTATTTAGATTTCAGGTGCTTCAGGTACAGCTTTCAGGTGAGTGTGTGCTTATAGTGCTTCTAGTGTTGTGTTTCTGTGGTTTTTTATACCTAGTTAGAGCCAAAATCATCAAATTCCTATAATTTGAGAATTGTTGGTTATGTGTCAAATGGATATGTTTTCTTGAATTCATGTTAATTTAAATTCATAAATTGCTACTATTAGCAATAAAATATATCCATAGACACCTATTTACCATTTAAAATATGTTCAAGTATGGTAATTATGTTAATTGTCAATTCTCTAGGTAATCGTGTTCCTTCCTTGCATATAACAACAGGTGATTTGTAATTCAGAGTTCTACCTGAGTTGCTCACGGGAAAATGATTTCTTGGAGACTTTTTTTTTTTTTTTTTTTATATTAGTAAGCCAAGCTCAGGGGATACCCTATGATGCAAAGCACAGCGTGGCAGGAAGGAGATAGGGAAACGATTAAGGGATATGAGGAGAGCGGCGGAGGTGCCGATGTATGTCGCCCTTAAACTTTTGCAGGTTGTATGCCGGAGGAAAGACAGAAGATGGTAGACTGTTCCACATTCGCACAGTTCGGGATAAGAACGCATCACGGAATTTAAGTGTACGGCCGAAGGTAATTTGAAGGGTAAAAGGATGAGCGCGGGATGCAGCGCGGGTATTGCGTGCAGGAACTATTCTACAAGGGATCAGACTAGATATTTCATCAGAACATTGGCCATGCATATAGCGATAAAGGAGCGAAAGGCATCCAACATTGCGACGGTGCTTGAGCGAGTCGATATGACGAGTAATTGCCACATCGCCAATGAGCTTTCAGGCTCTCTTTTGGACAATATCCAATGTAGCTAAGGCTGTGCGACCAGCCCCGGCCCAGATATGGGAATTGTATTCCATTCTGGGTCTGATGTAGGACTTGTAGAGGAGCGCTATATTTGATGGGCTGAAATATTTCTTACACCTTTTCAAAAAACCAAGACATTTGGATGCTTCTTTGGCAACCGAGAAGATGTGATCTATCCAGCTTAACTTACTGGAAATATTAATGCCAAGAATTCTTAGTGACGGTGATTCAGAAATTAATGCACCATCAAACGAAACGGGAGTGGTTAAGTGATGGTCTTGTTTTAATGAGATGAGACAGCTTTGGGTCTTAGATGCATTGAATTCGACGCGATTCACTTTGCCCCAAGCGAGAATATTGTCAAGATCGTTATTCAATGATCTAATCATGCAGTCTCGTTTAACACATGCGGCGTTCCCTCTGGAATCCGCAAGGGTGTCAAAGGAGTATGCGAAATCAAGGGTACTGTCATCAGCAAATCTATGGATAGGATTGAAAGTAAGGGAAAGCAGATCATTAATGAAGATTAGAAATAGAGTCGGAGAAATAACAGAGCCCTGGGGGACACCGGGATTAATACGATGAGTATCAGATATAACGCCATCTAATACAACTCGTATTTGGCGACTAGATAAAAAACTTTCAATCCATAATAGAAGAGGAGGGGAAAGACCAAGTGCTTTGAGTTTGGCTAAAAGGGCTGAATGCCAGACTCTATCAAAGGCTTTTGAAATATCTAGAGCAACGATTTTGGACTCACCAAAATTGTGAAGACTACGATTCCAACGTTCCGTAAGAAAAGTCAGCAAGTATCCAGATGAGCGTCCGTGCCGGAAGCCGTATTGGCGATCGTTGATTAGCTGATTGGTTTCCAGATACTTCATTAATTTGGAGTTAATGATAGATTCAAAAACCTTTGAAAGAATCGAAGTGATTGCAATTGGTCGATAATTTGAGGGATCGCTACCCTCTCCTTTCTTGGGAATAGGCTGAACGTGAGCTAGTTTCCTAGCAGTTGGAAATTTTCCTGTCGAGTAGGACAGGTAGAATAGTTTGCGCAGAAGTTTAGCCAAGGATGAGGCACAGCTTTTAATTAATAGGGGCGAGAAACCATCAGGGCCTGCGGCTTTAGAGACGTTGATTCCTTTAAGGACCTTGAACACATCCCTCGTACGGATGTGTATTGGCTCTTGTACACATCCGCACGGGGGATGCACGACAGGTGCCTGTGAAGTGGGTGGAAGAAAAGAATTTGATGCGAATCTAGCAGCCAAAATATTAGCTTTATCCAGGGAGTCAACAACCACTTCACCAATATTAAGTAGTGAAGGTATAGAGGAACTGCTTAATTTGTTCCTGATGGTTTTGACCAGGGACCAGAAACCTTTACTACCTTTGCGGCTTGCCAAGATTCTTTGTCTAACATTCTGGTCAAAAACAAATTTTTCTCTCTGGATAATGGACTTGCAGGTGTTCCGCGCAGTCCTGTAGATTCCTTTCAGTTCTGGACAAGGATGCACTTGATAGGCGCGAAAAGCAGACTCTTTCGCTTTTATAGCTTGGTTGCACTTATCGTTAAACCAAGAGCGATTTTGCTGTTGTTGAGATCTGCTGTAAGAATACGGAATATATTCACGCATGCCTAGACTTAGTATGTTACTAAGTTCTAATGTGCATTCATCAGCATCCCTCGAAGCAAAACAGACCGACCAATCTATATCTCTAAGATACTGATTGAGACTTTCCCAATCAGCGTTCTTATAGTGCCAGAGAAGCCTACTTGTAGGTGGAGAAGTAGGGCGGCGCAGAGTTGAGGTGATAAATTGAGCCGTGATTATACAGTGGTCTGAATTACCAAGAGGGGAGCCGACTGAGATGGAATATTTGTCAGGGTGAGATGACAGAAACAAATCTAGTAAATTGGCCCTATCCCCAGCTGCATCAGGGATTCTCGTCGGTGCATCCACTAGCTGATGCAAATTGAAAGATTCACAAAATGTTCAACGAATCGGCCCGAAGGACTTGTGGTAGAAGAATGTCTGAGCCATGGCATATAAAGGGTTTTCCAATAAGAGGTGTTATTTTAATTAGCCCGCTATTTCGGTAGATGTCACTTTTGGAGCTATCATTTTTAGAAACTGCGCCATTAATAAAAATGGACCGATGCACGATTCAACAACGCATTGAAATTATTAAAATTCACTATAAAAATGGTGAAAATGTGGCAGAGACGGTTCGTAAAACTCGAACATTTTTTGGTCGTCGTGAAGCACCTTGTCGGACCGCAATACACAAATTGGTAGAAATTCGAGCTGTCGGGACAAGTTAGTGTTGTGAAGAATAAAACCCGTGCACGTCGCTCAAGAACAGCCGAGAATATTGCTGCTGTAGCCGAAAGTGTTGAAGAAAACCCAGGTTTGTCCATTCCTCGTCGTTCTTTGGAATTAGGCATTCCACAAACGTCATTACACCGTATTTTGCATAAAGATTTGGGTCTTAAGGCTTATAAAGTTTAGTTAACACAAGAACTCAAGCCGGCCGATCATCAACAACGTCGAGTCTTTGCTGATTGGGTCCTTGAAATGCATGCAAATGATCCGGAATTCCATCGAAAACTCATCTTGAGTGATGAGGCCCATTTCCACCTCAATGGCTTCGTCAGCAAGCAAAATTGTCGCATCTGGGGCTCGGAAAACCCAAGAGTTATTGTTGAAAAGCCTCTCTATCCTCAACGTGTGACTGTTTGGTGCGGTTTATGGTCCCGCGGGGTCATTGGACCTTACTTTTTCGAAAATGAGGCTGGAGCAACAGTTACGGTGAATGGATTGCGCTATCGACAGATGATTAATGATTTTTATGGCCGGAATTGGATGGTATTGATCTGGACAATGTTTACTTTCAACAAGACGGCGCTACGTGCCATACAAGCAACGAAACCATTGATCTTTTACGGGAAAAGTTTCCGGACCGTGTTATCTCTCGAAGAGGTGATCACAAGTGGCTACCGAGATCTTGTGACTTAACACCTTGCGACTTCTTCCTTTGGGGCCACGTGAAAGAGAAGGTCTACGCCAACAGCCCAGCGTCGATTCAAGACCTCAAAGATGGAATTCGTGAGGCTATCGAGGACATAGGGCAGCCACTTGGCGATTTGGTTATGGAAAATTTCATGAAAAGGATATGGTCCTGTAGGCGTGGTCGTGGTGGTCATTTGGCTGATGTTATTTTCCATTATTAACGACATACCTTCCTCTTTATAATGAAATATAGATCCAATCATTTATTTCAAAAAATGGCATTTTTCTTTGAATATCAACATAACACCTCTTATTGGAAAACCCTTTACATGGGTAATTCTGAAAGTGATGTTTGGTCACTTAATAATTACACAATGACTAGTTTTTTTGTATATTTTATTCAGTTGTATTTGTATTCTAATGGTTTGATCTTTTTCTTTCAGATCTCTGCGTAGGATGATAACCCCTGACGCTTGTCCCAGGTGCAGGTAAGTTGGTATCGTTGACCTTCACGCACACTGATTTTAATGTGCCCTTTACTTTTCTAGGTCTAGGTGTGGCTGAACATTCTCCCGCCCGTTGAATGCTTGCGTTCAACCGTTCTTTGAGTTAAAGAATGCCACGTTTGTGGTAATGGTGGAGCATGAGTACTCCATTTCTTTTCACTCTCAGCCGTACTTGATATTTGCCCGGCAGGTTGATTGTCTTCTCCTTATTTTTACGTTGGCGTATTTCCTCGTAATCAATGCGGCTCAGAACGTCCTGAGAGAGGTAGATGTCCACACCCTCACGCGTTATGAAACGTTGATGTGTGTTATCTACCCGCATCTTTAGTTCTGCGAGTGTGGTTGTAGGTTTCAGCTTCTGCAATTGATTAACCTGGCCGCCGGCCGTTTATGGTCGCTGGTTGACTTAAGTATGGGGTTGTGTGCGGAGTTTTCACATATTTGGGTCCTGCATTGGTCATCGACATCTGTGGCATCTTGGTGACATCTTCCTTCACTGTAGCTGACTGCATTGTGTTTCGACTGGGTTTCTTCGGTAATCCGGTCAGGACATCACATCCGGGTTGCACAAACAAATCAGTTGTTGGGCTGGTCGGAGGTGAAAAGCGGATGTCCTCCATAATGTACAGGACATCGTTCATTTCCTCTTGAGCTTGATACATCTGAAAAGATAAGAATGAGTAACATAGTCCCTTGTGAGGACGATCACCAGAGGACGGCACTGACAAAGAACACACAAAATATATGGATTCTACTTTAATAGTCAGAAGCCTTGGTCGCTGTCACAAATAGTTGTCTTCCTCAAGAGGCAGCCGACAAAATTTTGTGATAGGTCTGCTGAATGTGTTGTTCTGGGTTCTGACTTGGACTACTCTTACTAGTCCGTCCGACCCCGGGTAAACTTGTTCCACTATGCCTAAGGGCCAGTACGTGGGTGGCATGTTCTCATACTTGAGGATAACCCCCTCTCGAACCCTTACATTGGGCCGTGGTGCTAGCCACCGTGACCTATTTTGGAGTTGATCTCTGGACCATTTGTCCCAAAATTGCTTCATCATATGTTGTGTATGCCTCCACCTTTGTGATAATGTTGTCGTAGTTGCAGTGGGGTCTGCTTCTGGTATCGTATGAAGCGCATGCCCTACTAAGAAATGCCCTGGAGTTAATATAAATAAATCCTCCGGATCATTTCGGATGTGGCATAATGGCCGCGAATTCAAACATGCTTCGATCTGCGCCAAGATGGTCGCATATTCCTCAAAGGTGCAGATCGAATTACCGAGCGTTCGACGTAAATGACGTTTTATGGATTTGACCCCAGCCTCCCAAATTCCTCCAAAGTGCTGCGCTTCTGGTGGATTAAAATGGCAATGAATTGCTCTTGAGGCTAGGTGCTGTGCAGCTAGTGGAGTTGCTTCCTTAATAGCTTGTGTCAAATCATTGTCGAGAATGGTTTTACCACCGATCAAGTTTGTGCCGCAATCTGAGAAGATGTCGGTACATAGTCCTCTTCTGGCCACAAACCTTTTCAACGCTGCCAAAAAGGCTTCGGATGTTAGATCGGAGACCAATTCTATGTGTATGGCCTTTGTGGCCATACACACGAATATGCAGAAGTAGGCCTTATGCCCCTTAGCATTTCGATATTTTGACGCCTTTACTGTGATTGGTCCTGCGTAGTCAATGCCCACCTTAGTAAAGGGTTTGGTGATATTCATTCGTACTGACGGTAAGTTTCCCATGAGCTGACTTGATGTAACTTTTCGGTGTCGCGCGCAGACCACGCATCGGTGCAAGCTGCTTGTAATGCAACGTCGAGCATTTAAAATCCAATAATTGTTTCGACTCATGGTTAAAACTAGCGAGGGGCCTCCGTGTAGGGTCTCGCGATGCAGTTTATCAATAATGAGTGCCGTCACATGATGATGTTGTGGCAAATAATTGGGTGTTTACGGTTGTATGGCAACGATGAATTATGTAATCGTCCACTTAGTCGTATTAATCCGTTGTGATCTATGAATGGGTGTAGTTTTATGAGTTTGCTGTAATTTGCCAGCGCCCTTTTTTTTATTAAGTGTTCGTAATCTTCGGCGAAAGTTGTTTGTTGTACAACCTTCAAGATTGAGAGTTGTGCTTGCTCCCACTCTGTACTGGTGATAATTCCTGTGCTCTTCGTTGTTTTATTTGTGCAGTTGTGCACAAATCGTTGCAATGTAGCTACGATGCGAATCAAGCGAGTAAACGATGAATATCGCAATAGAATGTCCTCTTCGGGGTTTATTGAAAGAGTGGTGAGGATGGGTTTGGCCTCTAACTCTGTGTGACCATCACTACCCTTGAGTGACGGCCATTCTTCGGCCTTCTTGATTAGCCACGCTGGTTCGTGCCACCATAATTTTTGCTTTAAGTTGCTGGCTGAAGTACCTCTCGATGCCAAATCCGCGGGATTATCTTTGGT
Source organism: Dioctria rufipes (assembly GCA_963924295.1). Classification (NCBI taxonomy): domain Eukaryota; kingdom Metazoa; phylum Arthropoda; class Insecta; order Diptera; family Asilidae; genus Dioctria; species Dioctria rufipes. Next base: position 128,054,403 of record OZ002740.1, read on the forward strand.
AGGAACATGTTGCCATCGATCATATTTAAGGGTCTCTTGAATTTCCACAACTCGATTTGCGACATAAGTTTTCCATCGCGACGGATGTTCCTTGATCCACTGCAACGCTATCGTTGAGTCTGTCCATGCAAACACTGGAATAGCTTGCAATTGCATGTCTTCTACAATTGCTTTAATTAACCTTGCCAAAATGACTGCTCCATTTAATTCTAGCCGGGGTATGGTGATGGGTTTAGTGGGTGCTACCTTCGTCTTTGCTGTGAGCAATGTAGACCACTCGTTGGCATTTTCATCCTCAACTCGCAAGTATAGTACAGCCAAATACGCCTTAGGTGATGCGTCGCAAAATCCATGGAGTTGGATTTGTGCCCTTTTTTGATAGTGTATCCACCTGGGAATCTTGAGTTCATGCAAATTGTCTAAATCGTTCTTAAACCTTATCCACTCTTCTTGTACAGACCCGGACACCTGGTCATCCCATGACAAACCTGTAATCCACAGTGTCTGCATCAATATTTTTGCCACAATTATCACTGGTGCTAACTACCCTAAAGGATCATACAAGGATGCCACCTCTAATAGGATAGTTCGCTTTGTGATTTACATTGGATGTTTCTTAGGCATGAAGACGAAAGTGAAGTAATCTTGTCTAGGATGCCATCGAATGCCGAGAGTTTTGATAACTTCATCCTCTCCAAATGTCAATGTATTTTGCAGCTCGAGAAGATCAGGCGATAAATGGCTGAGAAATAGTGGTTCATTGCTTGCCCACTTTCTTAAGTTGAAGCCACCTGCCTTCATCATTGCCATGAGTTCACCCTGAAGCCTTTTTGCTTCACCGAGACTACCTGCTACTGTCAACAGGTCATCAACATAGAAATCGGAGAGTGTCGCCTTGGATGCTAAAGGCCAAGTTTCCCTTTCGTCTTCAGCTAATTGTTGAAGCGTTCGCACTGCTAGATATGGAGCCGACGATGTCCCAAACGTGACAGTTTTTAATTGGTAATCTTGAATCTTGTGTGTGCATGGATGTGTCCAAATGATGCGTTGAAATGTGCGGTGTTCTGGATGTATGCTTATCATCCTATACATCTTTTCGATGTCTGCATGCATGGCAAATCTGAGTTTTCGCCACTTGAGCAATGTTGCGAACAGTCTTGGTTGGAGGGTTGGTCCCTTCAGTAAATGATCATTCAAGGAAGTACCATTTGTAGTCTTGGCTGATGCATCAAAGACGACTCTAGTTTTCGTGGTCATGCTATCCTTCAATACTGCATGATGTGGAAGATTGTAATTGGGTTCAGTTGAAGTGGGTAGTTCCACTTCTTCCATGTGTCCAAGCTCTATGTATTCATTGACACATTGTTTATACCTTTCCTGCAGCTCTGGATTCCTTGTCAATTGTCGTTGTAAGTGATGAAATCGTTGCAGCGCTTGTAGCCGAGACTGACCCAGTAAGGGAATTTCGTTATCCCGAAATGGCAGCTTCACTTGATACTGACCATTTTCTGAACGTGTTTGTGTTGTTTGGTAAACTTGTTGACACCTCTCATCCTCCTTGCTAAGAATGGATTTTGTAGGAATTTCTTCAATCTCCCAGAATTTTTTAAGTTGTGTACTGAGGTCACCATCATCTGTGGTAACAGCACATGTTGACACAGAACTGCTGCCCGAATTCGCCACTGAACCAAGTAATATCCATCCGAATGTAGTTTGAATGGCTATAGGTGCTTCTTTAGCTCCTCGTCGTATACCTTGTTGCACAATTTGGGCATACACTCGTGCTCCGAGTAAGGCATCAATTTTGCCTGGTTTCCAAAAGGTTGGATCTGCCAATTGGAGGTCCTGCAGATGTTCACAATGTGCTTTGGATACAATCCGTGTTGGCAGATGGCCAGTGATTTCCTTCAAAACGAGAAAGTCTTCCTTCAAGTTCATACTGTTCGATCCTCGTGACCCCAGTTGTAATGTTGTTTGATGTCTTGTTGTCGCTGCAGGACTTGTGTTAATTCCTGTAACGTTTACCAGTGTTGGTGTTCGAATGGCACATAGCCGTTGACAGGCTTCCTCTGTAATAAAGCAGGATTATGACCCTGTATCTATGAGGCAACGCAATAATTTTGGTTCCCCATGTGGTGACTGTGCAATCACCAATGCTGTTGATAGTAATGCATAATTGGTTTCTCTACTCAAGAAGGTCTGAGTAACATTAAATCCATCAGAGTTGTTGATGGACTGCGAATCTAAAGCACACCTCTCCCTACTGGCTCTAGCCTGAACTGATGGACCCCCCTGTTGAGTTATGGGTGTTTGGTGTGTCTGAAGTTCGTCAGCATGGTTATTTGTTCGTGCTCCTGTACTGGATTGACTGTAGGAGGCTTGTTGTGACGTCAAATGTGTTGCTGCTTGCTCAAGTCTGCTGTTCTTAGGTTTTGACGAAGTATTTATGCATTGCCTTTTCTGTGCTTTTCTGTTGATTGCATTTGCGGCATGTGTATTTGCTAGGACAATCTTGACTTGTGTGATTTCCTGACAAACAATTAATGCAGCGAGATGCTTCCTTAATGATCTTCAATCTTGCCTCTATACCCATGTTTTGATATTTCGGGCAGATTGTTACAAAATGACCCTTGAGACATGCCGGACATCCCTCGTTTTGTGCAGAGTGAAAGGTCTGTGTCCGCTCCTTCCGTGAAGGCGTAGAAGGTGCAGGCTTAGACACGTTAGACACGATAGTGTCTAAGATAGATTCTAAGATTTTCAACCTTTTGTCCAAAAATATACTACACTGAATGTACGTTGGAAGCTCTTGCGATTCTCCAAGCTCTTCTTCCCATAATTTTAGAGTTGTGAAAGGCAATTTCTGTACTACCAGGTATATTAAAATCGAATCCCACGAATTTGTGTCTACCTCCAAACTCTTCAGTTGTTGTAAGCAGTCCTCAGTTGTATTTACTACGGATTTGAGACCATTAGCTTTTCCGTATTGAGCTTCGGTTGATTGATCAGTACCTTTAGCTGATGATTCACTAAAATCCGCTTGTTCTCGTACCTCTCCTTTAATTTTAACCAAGCTGGTGCATAGTCCTTACCCGTAATAGGCGTATGTCGTAGCAATTTCCCCGCTTCACCGCTCAAGCATGACTTCAAATAGTGAAGCTTTTGCACCGGAGATAATTTAGTATTTTTCTGAACTAATGCTTCGAATAAATCGTGAAAGGATCGCCAGGCGTCGTAGTTGCCATTGAACTTTGGTAAACTAATTCTGGGTAGGCTTAGTTCTTGTGAGGCCATGGTAGCTAATTGTGATGTGCTACTATCTGATACTTGTCGCGTCCCAATGCAATGAAATAGCGGAAAATCGAATAATTAATCACGATCACTAAAAGTCTTTAATTAACACACGCTCAGATTACTTTAACATATGTACTTCTTTATTTTACTCAAAACTGACCTATCCTAATATAAGCTAACCCGAACCGAACTGAATGGAACTTGACACCTTAAAACCAAAAAAGATAAAACGCGACTGAATACTTCACTGAACTGCACTCGCCAGACCAGTCATTGGTCTTTTATTCCCCGATATTCGGAAGTACTTTCTTTGCTCACAACGCGGATGTAAACAAACGACAACAACCTTGTCGTTTGTTCTACCGGTTGCAGCACCTGAGTCGCTTAGTAGTAAACAATCGCTTTACATAACAATTACCATGCGAGGTTGATTGTTATCGTAATCGTCGATTGCTCCACTAAGCGCTCATCGTAGCCAGCTGTTGAGCTAATCAGCGAAATAACCGGCAGTTGCAGAAGAGTACCATGCGAGGTTACTGTTTAGCAATTGCTAATTATTTCTCTAAAATGCGCCCTTGGCTGCATGAAGAATCTTCCTCATATTGGGCCATAACATCCCTCCCCCCTTGGAAAAACTAGTTTTCGCAGGGAACTAGATCTGGAGAATGCAATCAATTAAATAAACTGAAAATATCTCATCTTCGTTCGGTTCAGATTCTTTACATTATTTCATTACATTTCTGTACATTACATTTTTACATCTTTCGACATTTTCTTATTTCCTTTTTCTAACATTGTTTGATTTTACATCATTTCACATTTCTCTTTTTAATATTTAATTTCTCTTTCACCATTTATTTCTTCCTTAATATTCTTTCCTATGTTCTTTTCACATTACACTTTTTTTTGCTTTCTGTATTCTATGTATTTATTTTTCCACATTTTACTTTCTTTTATTGCTTCTCACATTCAATTTTATTTCTATATTTCTTTAATTTATTTAACATTTTTTCTTTCCTGTATTTCTTACATTTGTTTTCTTAGTTTTTTTTACGTTCCTCTTATTTTAACATTTGCTTTTTTGTTTTTTTTTTTTTGTTTTTTACAATATAACTTCTTCAAACATCTAAACATCTCACAAAATAAAAAAAAATATATTTCTACATTGTTATCTATTCTACCTATTTTCTGTTACAATAAACTATAAGCTTGATATATTTTACATAAGTACTCTAATTTTTAATAATTCCGTCGCCAATAATCTTTTCTCTAATAATACTTTTTGTTTTCCTTTCATTTTTACCTTAATTACAATTTTAAAAGTATTGTCCAAATCATAAGAAAAAAAACTTCAATAATTTTAATACTTTTTACAACCTTAGCCTTAACATTCTAATTTCTGTGGGTGCCCAAAATTTCCCTAAATATATTATTACAATACAATAATTACTTTACTATTCTAATTGTACCAGCCGTTTCCCGACGATGGTATGTAAATTTGCTGTTGGCAGGTTTGCTGTTGTTGGAATGATGACTTCTATACTGGATTCTGCTTGCTTGGATACCCTCGATTGGATCGGCCCCGTAAATGGTTTGCTGATGATCGTTCGAGTCTGTTCACTTTTTTGTCGCTTTAGATGGCACACTACTCCTGCTAGTACTGCTAAGGTGAAGATGCATAAACACCCGGTAGCTGATGTAGCTGCTAAGTGGACGTGATGTGGAATAAATTGTCTGCTAGTCTCTTCGTTCTTAATGGCTTCCTGTACTCGCTTTATATCGGCCTCATTGTCTTTCCATGCTTGGTTGCAGTTCTTGGCTGTCAACAGTCTTATCCCAGTCTCTTTACTCTCTATAATTTCCGCTTTCTGCTTATTTGATTTAGCTATGTCTACGTCATTCCAGGCTGGAAACTCCAAACGATTCGGCTGCCAAATTGAGATATTTTTCTGGCTGTCGTCTTCTGCAGCTATCCGTAGGTCTCCAATCTGTAAATGGCAGTGTTCTTCAATTGATAACACCCCTGTAGATGATAGTTCTCCAATTGTAGTTGGTAAATTTTGGCAGTTCACCTCTAATTTTGTTTTTTCGAATACCACAAATAGCCAATGGTTCCTCGTCATCATTCGAACTAGACTGTTCCATTTCGGTATAACTCGATCTTTACATGCTCTCGAGTTCACATTGAAGCTTCGGAAAAGGTTTAATACGCAATTTTCTCCAATTGCTGTGAAGGTCGGGCCCAACTGTGGACAAAGAAATTGTGGCTGATCGTCGGTGGTCGAAAGCTGCTGGCACCCTTGATACTGCTGATAACTCATTAGGACATAATGCCGTTCATGGTTGTTAGCGGCTACAAATTCGGCATCCAGATCATATATGTGATACCCGGCGTCGTCTATTGTAACAGGAATTGTATATATCTTGTGCATAGCGAACGCAACTCTTCACTAATACCAGCCCTTGGCTGTCTGTGAAGATGCCCAAAGAAAAAAAAAATAATGAATAGCCTGACTAGAGAGATGGAGAGAGTGGTGGAAAGGAGGATAGCTCTGTAGTAAAACAAAGAACTCTTTGTGGCCGTGGAACTTCAATCCGGGTCAATATCCCTTGATTTACTTGAAGGGATTTCACTTTGGCAATCTGCATCAACAACTGAAAGTTCTGGATTTTCTCATCTAAATCCAATTGACGAGTGGCGTTCCTCATTATTTCACTCATTTCCCGAGCGTGAATAATCAATGGATGTAGCTTTCCCACACTCAGAGCGACCAGCATACTGATTATATTTTCCTGCATCTCACTGATTTCTCGTAGATGAAGAGTCATTAGTGTAATTACTTCGCTCATTTCTAATCTGAGCTGCAATGCCGACAATTCACAATATTGACCCTGTTGTGCTTTTACTAATGCTGATATTTTGTTACGTAGTTCCTCTCGTTCTGCTGCCGCTTGTACTCTGGTAGCGTTGAATACGCCGAATGTAGACTTAATGACCGTTATTTGGTCCTTTAACAGAGTGAAGGTTCGGTTCTCTTTTCCGCTAAGATCATCTAGGGCTGCATGGATCTCTTCTGAGTCTGCATGATCCATTGTCCCGAAAAGGTATTTGAATGCTGATCCTAATCCATCAAAAATTGAACGTCTGCTTCGTCGTGGTGATTCACTGTGGGTATGGTGTAGCAGTTCCTCGTTTTGCCTCTTAATTTTCGAGACCCAACTTCTTATCTCCTTAGCAAGGTGATGAGTGCAAATATTACCGTTATAACTGCTTTCATCTTGATAACTAAACCCTATGCTAGTCTATGGCAACCCTTATTTTTATTTTTTCTATATCTATATACATTAAATTTTAAATCTTTCTCTTTAAATCTTGGTTATTTGAGTTCTCTTTTAAATGTCTTACTTCTTTTGCAAATTGCTCCTTTAAATCTATTACTTTTTTTCAAATTTCTTATTTAAATTGTCTTAATCTCTTTCTCTTTTTTTTTTATTACTTCCTTTTAATTTTAATTTTAATTCCTTCTCAACCTTTCTTATATATTTTTTTTTCACTATACTTACTATTCCTTTAGATCGACTGCCTTATCTTCTTATCTTCTCGCCCTTCGTAGTGTAATCTTCTTTATGAATCCTTGTTGGTCTTGTACGTGTTTATACTCTGTAATGAAAGAAACAAACTAAGAGGAAGAAGAAAAAAAAATTAAATAAATTAATTAGTCGAATTCCGCCAATTCCAAAATTATTGCCTCGAGCTGCACTCCTTTTAGGCTTCCGTCTTTCTGAAATGATCCAATTTTATGCTGAAACTATTCATTATATTTCCTCAATCGATTTGTTTGAATCCTCTTGAGCTTTTTTCCTTGAAGGATGGTAACGTTCTCAGGACTGTGAATGTAAATTACTTCGTAAGGGCCTTTGAAAATTGAAGATAACTTCCCCACTCGAGCTAAATCTTTCACCAGAACTTTATCCCCCACATGTATGGCTTCTGACCTGGCTGTCTTATCATAGTACCTTTTCGCAGATAGCTTGCTTTTGAGTAAGTTTTCCCTAGCCAGTTCAAACGCTTTTTGTAACTTGAAACGAAACACCGAATGATACTTATCAGTGTTGTACACGGGTTCAGGTTTATGCTGTAAGTTGCTAGGGATTTCTGATACAAATCCAAAAAGAGATTCCATGGGTGTTAGCTTTGTACCAGCATGTACCGTGTTATTATAGGCATGAGCTGCTGTCCTCAAAAAGTTATCCCAGCTCTGGGGTTCCCGGTCTACAAAACTTCTCAAGTAGTTAGCTAACGTAGAATGTTGCCGCTCTACCGCATTGGACTGTGGGTGATAGGCTGTGGTTTGCAGTTTCTTTATCTTAAGCATTTTGCAAAGAGCCTTTAAAACTTCGCCTGTAAAGTTGGCTCCTTGATCAGTTACTAACTGCTTGGGTAATGAGTAACGGCTAATGATTTGCTCGAACAAGACCTGCGCTACGGTGTTCGCTTCTTGGTCTGGTATGGCCACAAAGTCAACAAATCTAGTCAGATCATCCATCATGGACAGAATATACTTGTTACCATTATGACTAGTAGGCAACGGCCCCACTAAGTCTACGTATACCTTGTCGAATGGTCATGAAAATCTTTCAGAATTACACCGACATCTTTTGGGTCAGTGACCTTCTGTGGCTTTGAGCTTTTTTGTAGCCTTACTTCCTTATTCTCAGTCTCCTCTATTGTTTCCCATTCATCTTCGGATTCCGGTGAAGAGTCTTGTTTCCTCTTTCTGTCATTTGTATCTTTCTTAGCCTGTGCTCGAGTAACTGCACAACATGGATATTCCTTACCACACTTTTCCTCCGCTTGCTCTATGTCTCTGGGAATTCTACTAAGAGCATCCGCATTGCCATTTTCCCTACCTTTCTTGTAGACAATTTCAAAATCAAACTCCGAAAGCTTTTGGTGAAACCTCACCATGCGAGATGTGGTGTCCTTAACCTTAAAAACCCCTCGGAGAGGCTGATGATCAGTTATGATTTTAAAATGTCTTCCCAGTAAGTAGCATTTATAATTGCGTACAGCCCATACAATGGCTAACAATTCCCGTTCCGTGGTAGTATAGTTTTTCTCAGCTTGGTTCAGAGTGCGGCTGGCATAACTAACTGGCCTACCTTCTTGTTCTAGGACTGCTCCTAGAGATTCCCCGCTCGCATCCGTGATGAGAGTGAACGCCTTCTTAAAATCTGGATAAATTAATACTGGCGGCGAAGTGAGAGCTTCTTTAATGACCTTAAAGGAGTTCTCGCATTCTGATCCCCAATTGAACTTCACCTTTTTCCTCAAAAGGTTATTAATTGGAACCAGAATTTTTGAAAAATTGGGAACAAATTTATGATAGTAATTGGCCAACCCCAAAAAAGACTGAACCTGTCTCACTGTTTTTGGTCGGGGGAAGCTTTGTATCACTTCTACTAACCGTTTGTCAGGTTGTACACCTTTCTCCGAACAAACATGCCCGAGGTATACTACCTCCTTTTTCAGGAATTGACATTTAGTAGGTTGTAGTTTTAAGTTATGTTCCCTAAATCTCTGAAATACTTCTCGTAACTTTCCGTTATGTTCATCCAGATTTTTCGCAAAAATCACTACGTCATCAAGGTAGACAAAGCACTTAATCCCCTGAAGACCTGTTAATATCCCATTTAATAAAGATTGAAAGAATGAAGGTGCCGTTTTCAATCCGAATGGCAATCTCTTGTAGTGGAAGTGACTGAAGTTTGTGCTAAAAGCTGTCTTTTCACGATCTGCCGGATCCACCAACACCTGGTGATAACCATTTGCAAGATCTAAGGTAGTAAAGTACCTAGAATGACCTAATCTATCCAGAATGTCCTCAATCCGTGGTAGGGGATAAGAAAAAGGAATACAGACTTTGTTGAGTTCGCGAAAGTCCACACACAATCTATACTTTCGCTTACCTGCTTCATCAATTCCCTTTTTCGGTATTAATAAGACTGGAAAATTGAATGGGCTGTTACTATGTTCGATTATGTCATCCTTCAACAACTTTTTAAGCTGCTCCTGACATTCCTCTCTGTGGGCTTCAGGCATTCTATATTGCTTTTTATTTATGGGCCCGGTGTCGGCCATCAAGGGAAGTTTGAACATTTTCGTCGGAGTGTACGTTAGTTTATCCCCAGGTAAGTGAAAGATATCGCTGTATTCGAAACAGATTTGCATTACTGCTTCCCTCTCTTCCTAATTCAGCTCATCCCCCAACTCCAGAGATTTCTTCATTACTTGAAGCCGTGGCTGAGTGATTTTCGTTCTACCCTCGGGATTTCTTAATGGTCTTACCAAATACTTATTTAAGCTTTCCAACTTAGGCTTAAAATTTTTTATTTCGATTGCCTCAGTCCTAGCATTGACAATTCCTATAAAGGCTTGTCCGTTACTGGGCCTAATCAAGGTATTCCCACAATACACACCGGGAAAATCTCTTCTGCCATACATACCAGTTCAGAATCGCTCGAGACTTGAATTCTTATTAGCTGCTCGCTTCTTGGCTCCAAGCGTATTGGTCTTTTCGTGTCCTGAAATTTGAGAAAAGAGGCAGAGGGTTCAGTTTCGAAGCTATTTAGATGGACTTCCGTGCGTTCTTCCTTTCAACCGCTACCCTTACCTGCTCTTCACCCCACATTTCTTTGGGCCACGCTATAGACTTTTCTACTGCAGGACGAAAATCCCTTTGCTGCGCTCCTGCGTGAAGAATCGCGGTTAAGGTATTTCTCTGCTTTTGCCTGAGATCCAGCTCGTCCGTCTCCGGAGCTATTTTCCGCTCCTTCGGTGTTATCCGTTTACCTTCCAGTTGTATACTCACTGTTTCATCGCTGTTGCTCACATATTTCAAGTATTTCTCTATGCTATCTGAAGCGGCACTAGCCTTGAGTACAATATCTTTTAGCCCTGTGAGGTACCCCCTAGAGGTACATCTGTCTAACGTAAGAATATCAACATTTTCTTTCCCTGTTATGTTTTCAAAAAGTGGTCTTACTCCCTTGTTTCCTTCTACGCTTTGAATTGACAGTGTATGACCAACACAATCAATAACGGCTCTGTTTTTAAGGAACTCCATGCCTAATATTCCATCTGTTGGTATAGATTCGGTATCGTGTATTGCATGAAATACACAAGTCTGTTGGCTAGTACAAAAGCCTAGTAATGCTTGACAGGTTCCTAACGATTTTCTCTGTGTACCAAACAATCCTCCTATAGTGATTGTTTCTTGGGTTTGTATGGGCGTACTTCCTTTTATTTACCTTAATTATATTGCATGAAGATCCCGTATCTACTAATAATACTAATTTACCTCCTGGTCCTATGTCTGCGTCGACTGTGATTATACAATTGTTTAATAACCCTAATTCTACTGCACTATTCTTATCTATGGTCGACTAGGTATACTCCGATTCTCTTAATTGAAGGCAGCTGCGGAAAGAGTCCCCAGCTGCCGCCTCTCGTTTCCCTCTTGCGGGTGGCTTCTATGTTCTGCCAAGTACTATCTTACACAGATATTCGTGTAATGGTCACTGGTCTTACAGAACTGGCAATAGAGAACCTCTCTTCTCTGAGTGAATTCCGTAGAATTGTCCACCACTATATCTGCGAATCTGACTTGCTGATTCCTGCAACTTGGCGCCTCATGCCCATAGTTTCGGCATTTAGTGCAGTAAGGAGGCTGCTTTCTCCACTGGCATTCTTTAGCAAAGTGTCCCGGCTGGCCGCATTTGAAGCAGTTGACCGCTCTAGCCTGCTGTGTTGCTCTGATTGGAGTTTTCCAATTTCTTGCCGGTCTCCGTACTGCTTGGAAAGGCTTTGGAGTTTGTTTCTGCCTGACCTCGCTAAAGTTTCCGGTCTTCCAACTTTCCTGTGGTGTTTCCATGGCATGTTCCGGTGCTTTTTTCCAGGCCCTTGGTGCCATGGCCTGAAGTCTTTCCGAATCTTTTTCGAAGTAGAGAGCTTCCTCTCGAACTTCTTCTAATGCTTCGAATTTTCTTCCAGTTAAGTATACCCGTGTGGCCTGACTGCCGACTCCAGCTTTAAAAGTAGCTACCGCGTCGACCTCTAGTTCTGCTATCAAACCTCCATCCTTATTGGGATATTTGGCTGATACCGCAGACTTAATCTGGTCCAGCAGCTCCATCATCCGATCCGCAAACTCTCTAATATCCTCACCAGGTCTCTGCCTACAGGCTAACATTTCAGTGCGTAATTCACTGAAAGATTTACGTGGCATGTAGGCTGTTTTAATCGCCTGCTTCAAAGATGCAAAGTCCTTTGGCTCATGTGAGCTTATTAGATAGTAAGCGTCATCGGACAAACGGTATTTTATGTATTTAATAAAAATGCTTTGCTCTGCTGCTTCCAGTCGATCGTGCAAGTCTTTGTTGCAACTGAGGAAACGAAAAACTTCTTTTGCCAACTTTGGAGACCTTTCCCCTGAAAACATTGGCACGTATTTAGAGACCAAGTCCATAATTTTATCGTATGCCTCTGCCATGTTGCTCTTTAGAGGTGCTTTTGACCTGACAGATTCTGTTCTGGGTTTATTTCGACCTTGTTCCGTACTGTTACTGAACGTTTTTTGCTGTGTGTCTTTAAACGTCCCAGAGGTCCCCTTTTTATCCTGTTGCTGGTCCCAGAATACTAATTTCCTTGGATTCCACCTCTTACTCGTGTTCGCTTTATTAACTCCTTGATTAGAACCTTCTTGTGATGATTGATCGAATTCCAATTCTTTCTCTAGTTCGCCTGTAGTTTCTTCAGCCTCCTTTAGCTGTACCTTTAGCGAGTCTATATTCTTTAAGAGCCCTTTTTTCTCCTTCTGGATTTCTTCCAATGCTTCTTCTGCTTCTATTTCACGACTCTGGATAACTTCGAATGCTGCTGTCACTAAATGATCTAAAGCTTCGCCTTTTGTGCCTTTTTTAGCACTCTGTTTTTTGGAACTCTCCTGTTATATGCTCCCCTATATATTGCCAGTCCTGTTCATAATTCTGCAATATTGTCTGACATTTCTTAAGTTCCTGTGCTTTGAGCTCTAATTAACTTTCCTGGGCCTGATAGCGTGCTAATTCTTCCCTAGTTAAGATATTACTCCTACCTGAGGACATTTAAGTTTTATGACCGAGCTATTATACTAATAACATCGATATCCCGGCGGAGAATGTCTCCTACAGTTCTTATTTATGTTAAATATTCATGCGACGACCCGACCATATTCATATTTCTACCACGATTATTCCCGATATTTAAAAACTTAACTTAACATAACCCTATTCGAGCCCATTAAACCCGGACAATATGTCGGTTAAATACCTTACTATGTATTAATGAGAGCAGAAAATGATACAACTCCAAAAAAAATCTTTAACACATCTTAAAATTCTTAATATTGTACATACTCATATATAACTCTAAAAATTTAAAACTGTAATATAATTACTACGTTCAATACTCTAAACTCCTCTTTTATGCGTACCTATGTACAAATCAAACGTATTATACTCTCTTAATGTTTCTATTTTACTTATCCCGATACATCAGATGCACCATACTTTATTTAAAACTTTCTACCTACTTAATCGCATGGAACCCGAATACACTTGGCCGAGCAAATGCACACAAACAAAGATTTTTTCCGTGAGTATAAAACGACGTTATTACGTGACGTTAAAAGCTGGTGAAATTTATATCACTAACTCTCGCGTAGCTAAAACACATACCTATATCACAAAGTATTTACAAATATTTCATCTTATCACTTATTCCGAAGTTTATCACATCTTAAATTTAACAGTTTCTCTGAAATAAAATTCTAGCAGGCGATAACTCGCCGAAATTTGCTAGTTAATGGCGTCTTACGACAGCCGATGTTTTTTCATGAAACAATTAAAATTAAAATTATTTAAAACAAAATTATTTTTATTAAGTAAAAGGTAAAACACATATAAATTCAAATAATTTTTACCTTAAATTTACCGGCTGCGCCAAAATGTCGTGTCACAATGCAATGAAATAGCGGAAAATCGAATAATTAATCACGATCACTAAAAGTCTTTAATTAACACACGCTCAAATTATTTTAACATATGTACTTCTTTATTTTACTCAAAACTGACCTATCCTAATATATTAAACAAAGCTAACCCGAACCGAACTGAATGAAACTTGACACCTTAAAACCAAAAAGATAAAACGCGACTGAATACTTCACTGAACTGCACTCGCCAGATCAGTCATTGGTCTTTTATGACCCGATTTTCGGAAGTACTTTCTTTGCTCACAACGCGGATATAAACAAACGACAACAACCTTGTCGTTTGTTCTACCGGTTGCAGCACCTGAGTCGCTTAGTAGTAAACAATCGCTTTACATAACAATTACCATGCGAGGTTAATTGTTATCGTAATCGTCGATTGCTCCACTAAGCGCTCATCGTAGCCAGCTGTTGAGCTATTCAGCGAAATAACCGGCAGTTGCAGAACAGTACCATGCGAGGTTACTGTTTAGCAATTGCTAATTATTTCTCTAAAATGCGCCCTTGGCTGTATGAAGAATCTTCCTCATATTGGGCCAGAACATACTGCCTTTACCGTAACTTGAAATGCTCGCAAGCTTTCCGTTAGTTCACTCATGTATACTGAGTATTTGGCTTCCAATTCGCCGAAATTGTCTCTCTCTAAATATTCATGGGAGGCATCCTTTTGTAATAAATAGCTGCTTACAGCAAAATCTGTTGCAGCATACCTTTCCCATAGCTTCTGTACATCCGTCCTTTTTGTTTCAAAAAAACCTTGTGTTTTTCAACTAGATTCCACGGCCTTGCCATTTGCTATTAATGTTTCTACTCTAGTTCGTAGGATTTGTTCTGTAGCAAGTAGTTCTTCTAATGTAGGCATGATAATACGTTTGATCTAGCGACTTGAAAGTAATGATTTGAGTACCGTAACGTAGATACAAGAAGGTGAGTGACACGACAATGACTGAGTACAGTAATGCTGGTACCGCTAAGTGGGAACCGTTAGGTATGTCTTGAGTGATGAAACTATACCTTCTCGCCCGGTCTTGTTGTAAGATGGTTGGAATGATGCAATAAAATGTTATTTGCTGCTTGGTACTGTAGTGACCCTTTATTCCGTGCATACAATCAAACAAAGGCGGAGTTTCAACGCATTCCTGGATGGAACCACCAAATAATGTTCTGTGAACTCAATTAATTCGGTGGAATGTGATGAAATGTGTAGCGGTATGTGAGATGGATTAGAACGAATAAAAAACATGCGTGCTTTACTTCACCTTGAGATTTATTGCGTCAAGAAAAATAAATTGTCACTATAATATTAAAAAAAAATATCAAATCTCTATGAAAATATATGCAAAAACTAAGATCTAAGAAAATTCAATTTCACAAATTTTTACTGCTACAGGTGCTAAAATCTACAGGAATATTTCAATAAGTTTTATGAAAAAAAATTAAATATGAAAAGGGAGAAAAAAACTGCTTGGAAGAATAGTATGATTCAGCACGCCCTTTTATTCCTTGTAGCGCTTGCTGCACAAATTAGTTCACTTGATGCTCCTTTGAATAACGTTATAATTTGCAATCACATGTTGAGTCACGATACCGAAATAGGTATATTGTAACTCGATGTAAATTCGTTTCGAAGCTTGTTGTATTTAATTCACGTTTAATTAATATCAATTAATGATCACTTAGACCTCGCACTATGCTGAATGAACCTTTCTCTTGCACACATAGTTGGAATATTTAAGATTATCACTTTTGAATATCCTGGAAAATCTCAGTCAACTGCACCTTACAACTTGTATGTTCACTGTTCACCTTGTCACTACTGAAAACTGAAAAAGGGCGATGCTTCGCAGCGATGTTCTTTTATAGACAGATCCGCAATGTTTGTTTTATGTTTTTGTGGAAAACTTGCAAAATTTAACCCCTTAGCGCATGATCATTGTAAATCTGCAGTAAGATTTACGTGAAGCATTTTCCCGTGGATTATTATGCATGTTTATTTAAATTTTCCTTACTGATAATCTTAAGCAAATCTGTTTCTCAATATGGCTTTAGACAAACTGACACTAGTGGTATTTATGGCCCTTTCGCGATGTAGAATCTACTTGTTGTAAGTCTCTTTCTTTCCGTTTTTCTCTTTACCTCTTATTAGGTATATGATAAATTTATTTATCTAATATCTTTTTATGGGAATGTTTTTGCAGATTTTTAATTACACCGCTGTATTCCGCAGGAAAAACCACCCCAACTACATATGTCATATGTTGACAGAAATTGAAGAGGTGTTGATTCGCGGTCGTTTTGTTTGTGTTTTCGCGAGTTGTTTTTATTTAGATTTCAGATGCTTCAGGTGGGTGTGTGCTTATAGTGCTTCTAGTGTTGTGTTTCTGTGGTTTTTTATACCTAGATACAGCCAAAATCCTCAAATTCCTATAATTTGAGAATTGTTGGTTAATAGTCAAATGGATATGTTTTCTTGAATTCATGTTAATTTAAATTCATAAATTGCTACTATTAGCAATAAAATATATCCATAGACACCTATTTACCATTTAAAATATGTTCAAGTATGGTAATTATGTTAATTGTCAATTCTCTAGGTAATCATGTTCCTTCCTTGCATATAACAACAGGTGATTTGTAATTCAGAGTTCTACCTGAGTTGCTCACGGGAACATGATTTCTTGGAGACTTTCTGTTGCATATACATGGGTAATTCTGAAAGTGATGTTTGGTCACTTAATAATTACACAATTAGTAGTTTTTTTGTATATTCTATTCAGTTGTATTTGTATTCTAATGGTTTGATCTTTTTCTTTCAGATCTCTGCGTAGGATGATAACGCCTGACGCTTGTCCCAGGTGCAGGTAAGTTGGTATCGTTGACCTTCACGCACACTGATTTTAATGTGCCCTTTTCCTTTTCAGGTGTGGCTGAACACTACCACATGTGAGGCCTAACGGAGTCCTTATATTCTAAAATATTTGCAGTGTTCTTATGTAAAACTGACAAAACGTTGATTTGAATAGCTCCTCCGCCCTAAACTACTATTCATACAGAAAAATGGTGTTCTGATAATCTTAAGCTTGCTTTTTTATCTTCCGAACCGTAAAAAAATGTTCATACCTTTCCTAACAAAATTATTTAAAAAAATTTATCTTAACCAAATGACTACGATTCCTCAAACAAAAATTCTCTTCTGAGTAATCATTGTATTCTCGCTGTGCCGTCATGGGATGCCATGGGCTGATGATATCGAATGCAGCTGCCTACAGATTCGGACTCCGGCTGCACATACACACATGCAATTATCACTGAGCTGAGAGGTATTGAGCGTTAAATGGTAAGGTTACTTTGTAATCAAAACTATTTTATTATTTTAAGTAAGGTATATAGGAAGCATAGCCTTTGGGAAGATAAGGAATCAAGCTGTAAATTACTAGAAGACTATTTTCCTGTATGGATAGTAGTTTAGGCTCTGTGGCATATATAAAGCCAATGTTTAGCACTTTTCCATAAGTATCAATATAGAACATTTTAGAAAACGGACTCTAAACGCACACATATAGATTTCTGTTTCATGGCTTGGGAAGTATTCTCGAGGGTTTTGGCTGCAGTAATTCAGCATAGTGCTATATGCAATACGCTACGACCATAACATCCTCTGCAGATTTGATGTCAAACTTTATTGAGCTTGTAACAGATAGACGTATATAAACAATATATTTGTCTATAAATCTCTGCTTCTATTAACAAAAAAGATAATTTAGATAGTGCCAGCTGCCTCAAACAGGATTTCCCTAGTTTATAATCCAATTTATATTTGCAAACACTGACCGAACACTTCATTTCTGTTTTTTTAATTGTTATGAAGGTTTTAACAGGCACTAGTGTCACTATAAAACTTTACACAAAATCAGCTTCAAAATTAAACAGTTTTGAAAAAAACTGATTCCGTTACTTTTGTTGAATTTCGCAAAAGAATTTTAGATTGCATAAACCTGTTCACAAAACAAAATCACATTTGACAGTTATTCTACAGCTTTGACAATTAGTCAATCCAGCATCTCACTTACTCCTATGTATAGTCTCCTACTCTTGACAAATTACGCTCATGTACAGGAATTTTACACGATTCAACCATTCCTGTTTGTTCTATATTCTAAGGTTATAGTTCAGTGAACTTTTTGAGATTGAAAGAGACAAATAAATTTTAGCTAAAATGTTATGGTACTATAGTGTGAAGAGTGATGGGCTTGGACGTAAAGTCCCGACTGCCAGCATGAGCTGATAGATTACTCGACGGACAGCGTTGACTGCAGGGTGGCACGCTAGCTCGTCTCGGCTCATTGGCGGAGAGTGTGGGGAGGTTCCAAGAAAACCTGCCGCTGCCGTCAGACGTAATCAAAAAAAATTCGTCGTGCCTATCCAACAAAAGCCGGCACACATTCGGTCCTGAAGGGACCCTTACGTCACTTATCTATATATGATTGAAGGCGCAGATGGTATGCCTTCCTTGCCTGCCCCATCCTCCCATCTGACTCTGAGGGCAAGATTTTTTCAGAGTCCCTAGTTGAACTGTAAAGAGTGAATAAACGAGCGAACCTAAACGACCTTCATATGAGAGGGCTCCAGGATAGTGAAGGAAAAATAAAATTATCTACCAATTCATGATTACGTTATAATATTCACCTTTTTACAATGGATACTTTGCGGTTATTTCTATAGTGATATTTTACAGAAAAAATGCAGGATAATCCCCTAAGATAACACCATATCCATTTCGTACTAGTACTTACACTTTACTTTTCTAATTTGGGTTGAAAAATAAAAGCCTGACCGCTACCACGTTCACAAAGTATGGATTTCCTTTTTCAAATTATTGGATGTCCATGGAATCATCATTAAAACTAATCTAAATAGTGCGTCATCTAATGCAGTGATCGCTAAAAAAACTTCAGTTATACGGTAAGGATATTAATAGCTACGTTTGTGTATGATCATACCCAACCCGTATACAAGCAGAAGCAACAATAACGTACGAGGCTACTTATAGAAAAAAAAAATCGTTGAAACTTAGTGCTTCTCCTTGAGTTAAGCCTCCGGAACGAGTATCTACATGTATCTGTACTCATTTATTCACTAATTCGTCTCGGCGGGAATTCAGCTATGGCCTGGACGTTCAACTTATAATCTATCGTTTCCTCTAGAAGTACATACTAATAAAGATTAGAAAGCGCACGGAATATTGAATGTATAAGAATAAATCGCAATTTCAAAATTAACACCTCCAAATATATTTAAAAAATGTAACCCAATGCGTGGCTAATGTCCAGGCTTCGAATGGGCGAAATGCGCCATTTTATAAAAAAACTTAACTTGCTAATAATCCTCACAAAGTCTACATAACTAATAATGGTTAGCTGAGATATATGTTAAACGGGTCTGTCCCCTTTTTTCTTTTCACTTATAATATAGTATTTTTTTTTTAAATGTATCTATATAACTATCCTTTGTTTTTGTATAGTGATAATTAATTGGATAAATAAGTCGCATTTATATAGGTCTATATATATGTCGCTCTATATAATTTATGTACTATACATCTCGAGATGAATACCATTTATAAGGTTAGGTGTATATATATATTTATATAATGTAAAAAATGCAAAAAATCCTTTGTTTTTATATGGTGGTAATTAGTTGGATGAAACAAAAATACTTTTAAACCTTAAGATCCGCATCGGCAGAGTCCCAAACCATTTCAGCTTCTCCGAGACCATAATTACCCTGGCATGCTTTATCATTTTCTGTCGGTCTCTCAGGAAAATGTTTTGTTGGCGCCTGCATTTCTTCTTGGTTTAGCCCAGTCACATCGCAATCTTGGATATGTGCTAATCCCTTGTCGGCAACATCCAAGGATTCCCTTATAGGTATTGCGTCCACCGCGGTGGCTGTAATATTTGCTGGTTACACCACGTGAAAACGAGCAATCCTCACTCTCCTCAGTTTTATTCCGTGCGTAACTTCCAGCACTTCACTTGTTATATAAGTGTAAGAACTTCTCTTGATGCCGGTTCAGGCCGATTATCTTTTTGAATCCTTTTGATTTTTTTTTAGTTTCCTTCCTTTTCGAGAAGCTTGCCAAAACCGACTATTTCGCGCGGAGTGGTATGGAACTAATGTCAGGAATTGAAATATAGTTAATAGTTGGGATAAAAATTGTTATAAACTTACTTAGCGAATTTATATCTTGTCGAATGTATATGGAAAATTTTTATTTCGTGATTCCCGATGCACGCTTTATGTAGGCAGTTTGACAGACTGAGATGCTTCTTTTTTTTTATCAACCATCAGCATGCCACACCGAGCTCGAGGTAACACATTTCTCTCGGTCGGGGTGCGTTCTAATTTTCCGTTTGACGCAGCCGGCTCACACGCTGCAGTATTTCATGTAGCATATTGCTATATGCAATACGCAACGACCATAACAGGGCAGAGTGGTCTGCGCCACCCATGGTTCAGACAACGCCGAAAAATGGTCGACTGAGCTAGCCGGTCTTAAACAAAGGCCTCACCACTGCGAGCGCCCAATGCGTGTCTCGACCCACGACCCAATGCGTATTCCTCATCACTCATGCTCCGCTACGACTATTGCTCTACTTGACCGATGACGCATCGGGGACACATCCCTGAAGTCTCGTCAGTCTTTGATCAGACTTCGACATCCTTCTCCGTGTGGGAAACCAAAGGCACCTCGACAAGCCGATAACCTATAAAATCCAGCTGTTCGATGTCTCTCTGCCCTCCCTCACCGAGATGCTGAGGAAGCCTTGCGATCAGTAACCTCAAGAACTGATTGCTATGCTTTCCCGGCACAACATCTCCTCCGATCTCCGATCGGCGATTGTTCAAGGGTGTGTTTCCAAGGCGTCGTCGAAGTAGTGACAGGCTGACACTCATCCTAAAATCTGCGGGGACTTATGAGCAAATGGCATTCCTGAGACAGGCTATCTGCCGCAGGGTTACTATGTAGGACGGGATTAACATAGTGTAGCATTGCTATGCTAGGGAACAGGGAAAAAATGAAAAAGGTACTATTCTCCAAAAGGTACGCCGGCCGCTAGGCTGGGGAGGTCCTAAGCGGCACATTGGCATCCTGTAGTTTGCCAGTGAAGCTGGCTGGATGCCTTATTAGGGCTACCATGAATAAGTGACAATAGATAGACGACGTTTCTAGGCTGGTTATCACTGCCTGATGTATTTGACGTGATAGACTCCTAACAGTTTTCCTTGCAGATCTTCAAGCTCATAATAAGCGTTTCCTTTCTTGGCTCTGACTCGACACTTGACAAATTTTCGCCCCAGTTTAGCACTCGTCTGCTGTTGGAAGTTGCCTTGGGAACTACCAGACTATTCTTTCCTTTACGCTCATCCACATTAATGCCTTAAGCATTGATAATATCGGTGTAAATCTACTGCAACGTAATATCACCTGCATCGCCTTATTCTGCAGTTTCTGCACTCTCTCTATCATCTCTTTTGTTCCAAGAAACACAACTGTCGAACAATACTCACAATGTGGTTTAATTATCACGTTATATATATGTATAGCTGTCAGTAAGGACACTTTGCTTCGATTCTTCTCAGAAAACCGATTTTCTTTCCGATTTTTTTGCAAATATAATCAAAATGTCCTTTGAAATTGAGTTTTCTATCAATCACGTCACCCAAATACTTAATTTCATTTACATATTCAATTAATTCTCCACTCATACTAATTCCATTAATATAATCACTGTTTATTGCCATGTACTTAGTTTTATTTATATTTAATTTTAGTTTGTTTACCCGTAATCACACATTTACTGAACTCAAATCTTCTTCCATTCGATTAATACACTCCTGAATATCATCGCGCGAATTACGAACGTAATTCTTTTCCAACAAAAAAAAAAAATAATAGTAATAATAAAAAATCACAGAAAAAGGAATCTTTTGAAAGAAAACCACAACCTGCTAATTAATAAGATTTATTCTTAAGAATAAAATTACAAAACGTCCGACCGAGCCGAATTTTAAAACTTAACTTACTTAATGCAACTTAAAATAAATATTTTTCCATAAACACAGAAAAATGAGATAAGATATCAAATAAGAATGCTTAGTAGACATTTTATTGAGAACGGCGATTCTATAGGAAAAAAATTTATTTATGAGTTCCCATAGAATTAGCAAGAAGTATTCTCATGAATTTAAACATTATATTTATGAAATTGTCCTTCACGTTGTTGTTCATGTGAGGAAGAATTTGACTCGGGTAACGTCTCGAGTAGTGTTACAGACGTAACTCTCCCTCCTTAAGTCTTCGACTCTCCTGAGTCATATTTTTAATTTTTATATTAAATTTTCTGTGTTTACAGCAAAAGTACGTAAAAAGTATAATTATTATAAAAGTGGTAATAATAAAGAAACTTCCATAAATATAATGAGCTTTCCTTTCGTATTTGATTTCTTTGATTTTATTAATATTGTCTATTTGCTCTAAAACAATGTCATCAAAAATCAATTGTTTATTTAGGTCTTTAATATTTTCGAGGTTTTTAAAACTTTGTTTAAATTTCTTTTGATTGTTACTTAAGATTTGCTTTCGAATTTTAATTGAACAATTGTTAAAATTAATTAAATAGTTTCCAATCATTTTCACTATTCTTACATCACAAGTACTTGTGAGATTAATATTATTTTGATTTTTTGCTATTACTAATCCTTCCCTAACTTCAAGTATTTCAGCAGTTCTTTAAGATCTTTATGACTTACATATTTATAAACTTTATCTCCATGCTTAACAATTTCCTGTGAATCAAATACTAGTTCCTGGTTTCGATCATCTCCTACTGGAATAAGTAGTGTTTTCTGCAAAGTAATAATTTCTTTAGGTATTCTTATGACAAAGATAACGTTGTCCAAATTGTCTATTACAGTTGCAAGTTTTATATTTTGAAGTTTTTGGAAGTCAATGTCGTATTGTACAACTTCTTCGTTTCTTAGTATGTTACTATGCAAAATACCTAGTCTTGCTGAAGCTATTGTTACGTGCAATAGAAAGAGACAACTGGTGACATCTACTGGCAATGGAGAAGTAAACGACTTTAGGTTCGGAGAATTGATTATGGTATCTACAGGAAGGTTCAGGAATAGAATGAATAGAATGAATAGAACAGTCAAGAAGCTTCTGGAAAATAGAACACGAGAATAATCTGGAGAGTTTGTACGGTATAAATATAACAGTTGTCATAGCCAGAATAAGAGTCTTGTCTTAGACGTTGCAGTGTTAACAAGTGAAAGTAATAAACGTGCGAAAGTGTTGTAATTAGATTGCGATAATTGAAAGTACAGCATTGAGCGATAATTAAAGTTGAGTTGATTAATTGAAAGTTTGTGAATTGTTAAGATTGAAGTGAAATAAAGAACTTGTATATTAACTATTTAATATTGTGTTTTAAATAACGAACCAAGAGCCACGCTCGCAACAATTGGTGTCAGAAGTGAATTAAATTCGCGAAATAAAGTGGTGGCAATTTGTAACGCCCGTAGTCGTTCCAAGTACATATCAGTAGCTTACCTATGTTCAAACCACTAAAAGAAAGAAAAGAATTGAAATAAAACAATAAATAAGAAAAGAATGTAAATAGAGTCGTAGTCGTTCCACTAAAAGAAGAAAATAAGAATTGAAATAAAACGATTAATAAGAAAGAAGGTAAATAGAGTCGCAAAGCGCGGTCAACACAAACAGGGAGATCTAAGAAGTTTGTCGAACAAACACTTCTGATGACCCCCATGCCCACATAGACACAAGCAATCAATAATTAGTAGAAAAAATTTTAACGTAGAAACTGTTACAGTACAATTAAAGTTAAAGAGCATTAAAATCCAACAAATTTTGCAACATGTACATTTCACGTCCTTAAAGGCGAAATGCTGCAAAGAATAACACCAGCGTTTGATAATTAGTAAATGAAATCACATACAATAATTAGAAACAAACTGCACCATAAATCAGTTCCTATAAGTTGCTTCTTTCGTTCCGTGAGTATGAGATGTAGACATAATGTATATAAATAATTAATTATCGTGCACTTGGACAATTTTTGTACAAATAAATATAAGCTGTCATTTAGAATTGTCAAACATGAACTTTCAAATCAACCCAACCTCTGGTATGTCAGGGTAGGGAGTAGAGTTAAGTGTTGTTAAGGTAGTAGATTTTTTAAGAAATGTGAACAAAGGCGTAGTTGAGAAACGGAATAGATAAGTAATAATTGATGCAACCATATAAGCTGTAAGAATTTGTTGGATTAAGAGCAGAATCGTCAGGGTTAATGAGTAGAAGTTAGTTTTGTAATTGGTTGCTTAATTTTAGATCGAGAGTGAGAGGAAGTGCGAAATAAATAGATCCGATGTTCAGTTAGTGTTTAGGTTGTTAGTGTGTGATCGGCTTTAGTCAGAACCTGTCAATCAGACCACATGTCAAGTCCGAATCGTAGTCCGAAAGTGGAGCCAACTAGCTGGTGAGTTCCGGGAAGACATCTTTCCGATTGAGACGAAAAGAGTATCGAAGGCGAGATTCGCAGTAGTCAAGTGGCTTCGAGTAAAAAATAAAAATTTTAAAGTAAGGTGAAAAAGTGAATAATATCACAGCGTTGCCTGGAAGAGGATTAGAAGGGAACAAGGAACCCATTATCAGTTTTTTAAATGAGAAGAATAAAGAAGTAAGAGCCGGATTTTAAGAAAAAATGAAATAATGAAGAGAGAGAACGAGATAATTCATTAATCGAGTTTCATAAATTGAATTACATTTTATTAAGCATGTTACTCAAATTCCAGGCAAAGGAGATATTCATCTGTGGCTGCGACTTGAAAACTCAGGCGTGGACGAAGATATTTACGGCCTGCAAAGATCCCGCCTTCTTAATCGGCGTCAGTCAGTCCTAAGGGAAGAAATAATTCTAGGACAGCGTATAAATGAACGAAAAGGAAGGTACCGAAGGCTTACAATAGAAACTTCGAGATTGCTAGATTCCAGAAACAGTCCCGACGTATATTAACATCTGAGAAGTGAGACCAACAGGATTAAATAAAGCCGACACTAAAGTAGGTAGCGGAATTTAGGAATAAGATTAGGCTCAGGTTAGTGAAACTGTATAAATTAAGAAATGAATTTTATTAAACGTTTTATAGATCTAATGGTTATGTCCAGATTTTAATTCAACCCTTGTTCCTCAGAAAGAAAAGAAGCTAGAACATAATATTTTGAGTTACAAAATGGGGGCTCAACCGGGATCTCTGAAGGACAAGTGACGCGTGAATTAGAATCTGTGGAGACTCTCTAGATTAAGCAAATTATTCTTTCAAAATTTGTTTTTTGGTATAGATTAAGTTGGAGATTGCGTTAATTTAGTAACAGTGTAACGTGTTTGACAATGCGGTATGGTAGAGGCAAATTATGGGAACGGTGCTAAGCAAACCGTTATGTCGAACGTCGTGATTCAGCCTAATATATTAAATTAGCTTGCGATTTATAACAAAAAAAAAAAAAAACCGTAATTGGTGTCTGTTCTAGTGGCAAAAGGACGATAAATGGCGCGAAACCTGTAGTGATCTTTCTGTTTGAGTGGATCGTGCTTCTTGATCATTCTTTGTGTGTCGCGTAATAATTGCGGCGCATTTATTTCAATTCTTAATCATGCTCTACATTTGGGAAAGCAAAGTCTTGTTTGGTTGACGACGTTAGTTCAGTTAATGTAAGATTTGACCGAAACAATGGGCAATAGTACTAATTAAGAAGGTGGGATCTTATTATGTGGCTGAAATTAGGTTTAAGTCCAGTTCCGGTGTGAACAATCACATGCTGAAGTAGTATCTCTGGTTACAATTAAAAGATTTTATTCACATACCTTAGAGTGTTAAGATATCAGCGGCTGACTCAGTCGAAATCATCAATATAATCTAGCTTACGCTGTTAATTTTAAGGGGATAGTGAAGTTTAGCACTGAAATTCTTGTGGATGAATCTACGGATACATTTTTTTTTTTTTTGAGGTGGTACTATTAAGTACGCTGGATCAAGAGCAGTTTTATAGTACCTTTAACGTGGTCACTCTATCAAAAAAAAAAAAATATAATAATATTAATAAAGAAAGGGATATATATGTATATACACTGTAGGTAGGTGATTTAAATGTGAGTAGTTCTTACAAGGTGGAAAGTTTATCTCTACATACACATATAGCTGATTTTGGTGGGGCACAAACCAGCTCCGCATTTACGTTATAATAATAATATAATAAATTTCACATCTGCTGAAGGTAATTTTCCTTTAGTGTAAGGGTGAATGTATAATCAATTTCCAGAAAGCTCCAGTGGATTCTACATAATTGTTTTTGTATTTGATTAGATTAGGTATCGAGGTTATAAAAGTGAATTGCTTGGCATCGGTTTTGTATTCCTTCCTTCATAACAAGATACAAATGAATAATTATCACGCGAAGATAATGTAAGAAATGCAAGTAGAGAGCTCGTAAAGTTGCGAAACAAAGAAACTATTCGTTTTCAGTAAGCTTACGTCTGTGTAGACGAAGTAATCATCAATTCATTGGAAATTCAATTAGAGGTAAAAGGCGGCACTTGTGGTATGGTTTGAGGTGCATCCTCGGTTAATTGAGTTCTGCCTTGTGCAAGCCGTTATCCTTGTCACATCCGCTACGTTCATTGAATCATCAGTTGTAACAGAACGCGTTCTGTGATGCTTCTTCAAGGGACATTTCCTTTTAAATGTTCACTGAAATCATCGCATGCGGAACCTCTTTAACTTGGATTGTCTCGGGCTTGGCGAAGTTGTCGCTTCGCTAACTATGATCAATTGAGTTAATTGTAGAATTTATAATTTTCGTAAGATGGAAGCCAAGGTAGATTTATTCCATTGCTATTGAATTGTCGTGTTTCAGGCCTAGTCTTATTTATAAGGTCGTAGAGGCAGCGCGGGCCATTGAGTTATTTTTCTTAAGGACACGTTTTGGAGTCATGTTAGTAAGTTCGCTGAAGATAGGAAAGAACCACATTAACCATCATTAACTACATGTAAGTGTCAACCATTGTATTTAAGATATTACCAAATATTCCGTGGATTATACGGCCGAGAGTCCCTACTACTGTAATTACCGTAACCACAAACGCAGATGTGTTGTAGGAGGTGTTTATTTCATTCCATACTCGTTAAAGATACTTATATTTCGAGGGATTGGTGTTCCTGAAGGAAATCAAGGCAGTGTTTCGTTTATATCACGGAAGCGCATTCTAGTATTTGTTATATTAACTAGCGATAATTTTCTTTACCGTATCTATAAGAATTTACTTAGGTCGCTTATGCAATTAGTGTATAAGGTAGTAGTAAGGTTAAGAATGTAAAATCCACGCATCGGTGAAGCGAATAGTTGCCCTTGTGGTTGCTGGAAGAGTTAAGCGAGGATTTAATGCGCGACGGGGAAACCTAAGGTTGATCATGTGGCTTATAGAACATCAATAGCATTGGGCAGTACTTTCGGATGACAGGGAAGCATAGCATCTATGTTTGTTTTTCCACACAAGTTCAGCAAGCGGTAATCTTAACGTTGACTATACCCAATTTTCAGGTAGTTTTGTATCGCTCCTCGTATTGTTTCCAGTGAAAGTAGCAAAAGGAGGTACCTGTTGGCAAACGAAAGGTTATTATACAGTACGAAAGGTTATTATACAGTAATTCGTTTAAAGGTATTAGAAATAAATGAAGTAAGTCTTCTGGACTGAGTAGAGCGTCGTGTAATTGATTGTGATAGATTTTGATTTGAACTTGCCAGTCTTGCATTTAATTAAGTTCGATAAGCTGTCGATGTATGGTGAAAAACTATGCGGCATACTAAATAAGTTGATAGATACGTCAGAGAGATAGCTATAATTGGAGTGAATGTATATAGCTTAAAGGTGCACAAATCTTCTCCGTACGTCCGCATTCGTCTAGGATAATAACAAAGCGTCTAATTCAAGGAAGCAGTTAAAGTGTGAAAATCATATTTAGTATTAAGTGGGGAGGGGTATGCACCCGAGACACAATAGAATTTCGCGGTGTCAGTACTGAGTTTCATTGCACAACTCAGAATTGGTCAGCGGATCACGTCTTTCCAATAGGATTAGTTAGGGTAATTAAATCAAATAAGTTTTTTTTATGGGCAAATAAAATTAGCTTAGAAGAAAGCAAAGGAGTGAAAATTCGATTATTAAGAGTGATTTTGTAGAGAAGTAACCGTTGATCGTATGAGAACCTGAAGTCAATCTTCCTCAACTTTAACATATTTAGTTAGTAAGAATTGATCACCTTGGGCATTACCGCTACAATTA
Organism: Dioctria rufipes; assembly: GCA_963924295.1. NCBI lineage: Eukaryota > Metazoa > Arthropoda > Insecta > Diptera > Asilidae > Dioctria > Dioctria rufipes. The sequence goes on from OZ002740.1 coordinate 128,082,214, forward strand.
ACTACACATATTGTAAGTTATTGTAAGGTGAGCCGAAGCGAAGTTACACTAATCTTAGTCATTCTAATAGAATCGTCGATCCTTCACTACAACTCCGAGGTCGTAGGTGAGTTAATTTTTTTTTATTTCTGAGGCAGAGCTGTAACTAAAGATGTCGTTTGGTGAAATCGCCAAATTTTTTGCTGACCGCGAAATTGCATACGAAATGCAATGTAGAGGGGTTAGACCGATTGACTACACGAGGAAGGGAAAGGTAGACTGGTGGAGAAAGCAGCTAATTAAAGAATCAAAGGAAGGTATTGAGGTACTGCAGATTAAGTCATACTTGTCTTTTGAGGACGATTTAAGAGAGGCGGATAACTGGTTTGCGGTGCTTAGCACAGAAGCTGAGACCGACAATAACGTTTTGCTAGAGAGACTAGCGGTAAGAGTACAATATTTAGAATTTCGCGTAAAGAGAATAGAAGTCGGGGAGGCGGATCAAGCTAAGGCTATGCGGGATGTCTTGTTGGCCAGTATTACGGTTCTTAAGGAAAAGATTGAAAGTGCTGAGTATGAGTTATGGAAAGGAAAGAGCTTAAAGAACAAGAAGGCTAGAAGTAGTGTAAATTTCAATGAGTCGCCGGCTAGTGCAGAAGTCGAGTTAGATCAGCATGATTATGATAGTGATGCAGGGGATAGGGAAGCACGCGCAAACGTGAGTAAATCAAATTTCGCAACTCGGATAAACGCACTAAGTCTTGCAGATAGCGATGAGGAGATGAGCGCTTCATTGATGGTACCGAGCGTTGCACGCCGAATTAATCAAACAAGTGCGGAACTTTAGAAGTGGCCGATTAGGTTTTCTGGGGATAGTCCTAAAGAATCTGCCTCTGAATTTTTACAGCGCGTAGCCGACTTCGCGAGATCCAGGAGAGTGTCAGACGTTGAAGTTTTAGAGTCCTTAGCTGATGTGTTAGAGGGTTCCGCGTTGAGATGGTACCGCAGAAGGCGGGATCAGCTTACCAATTACAAGCTCTTTATAAAAAAATTCCTTGAGGAGTTTGAGCCATTAAATAGTACGGAGAAGCTATTAAGTCATATAAAGGATAGGAAGCAACGCGAGAGCGAGAGTATCGTGCAGTTCATCTCAGTAGTCGAGGATTTATTTATGCGTTTGCCTCATCCTCCCTCCGAGGAAGAGCGAGTCAGAACAATCCGGCGAAATCTTCTACCCACGTACGTGCGAGCTCTGGCACTCATAGAATTTAGATCAGTGGAAGAACTCGAGAGAGCCTGTAGAAAGATTGAGGATGGAGAGGCCCAGGCAAGAGAGAACGTAAACTGCACACAAACTAGACAAATAAACACCAATTATCTTAGTCGGGATAATGCGAGACCACATACGTCTGGAGGACCTAAGAGGATTCAGAGGTTTGATTTTAATAATTATGCAGGTAACTCCAGAGGAGGTAATTTTCAGGCTCGAGATCATTCACGACCGCCAGGAGGCAACAGATTCGGACAAAATAATCCAAATGGTACAAATTCAGGGAATCAATTCACGTGTAGAGCCGACAGGTACACCAACTACGTACCGAATTTTGATCGTTCATGGCCAGACAGGAACCAGGGGAATGGGCATCAGCAATTGAGCAGTAATACAAGAAATAGCAGGCAAGTAGATGAGCTAGGGATAAACTCAAGTCCACCGTCAGGTACTACCTCTAGAAGGGAAAACTCCAACGAAACTGGAAGATTGAGGACGGGGCCAGTTTCGGAAGGAAACCGTCCTTATGCAACAAAATAATCGAGAAGAATGTCGTCATGGAACTAGAGGATGGACGTCCGCATATCTCCATAAGTATTTTGGGTGTCGAAGTAGAGGCTCTTTTGGACAGTGGAGCTTCCATTAGCATTGTAGGTAGAAGAGGAATAGAGCTGCTAAAGAATCTTAATCTGAGGGCGGTGAAGGAGAGTTGTAACCCAATATTTACGGCTGATGCAACCCGGCACGAGGTGACGAAAGTATTTTACATTCCGGTGAAATTCAAAGGCATCGTGAAAATTTTGAAGATTTTGGCAGTATCTACTATAGACAGGGGCGTTATCTTAGGTGTAGATTTTTGGAAAAGCTTTCAAGTATCTGTACAGCACTGCTTTGGGCGGTGGGAAATTAATGAAATTACGGCATCGGAAGACTACGGGTTGAAATGTGTAAACACTTTATCCGTTGAACAAACACTGGAGCTGAAAGTTTGCATGGACCGTTTTAAAAATTTAAGCACCGGGAGGTTAGGAAGGACGCAGTTATTGAGGCATAATATAGACACAGGAGATGCGGAACCGATTGTACAGAGAGGCTACCAGGTATCTCCAGCCATACAAGAAAGGTATGTTAGAGAACTACAACGTATGTTGAATCTGGAGGTGATAGAACCGTCATTCAGTCCCTGGTGTTCACCAGTGGTTCTAGTTAAAAAAGCAAATGGTGCCGATAGATTATGCATAGACAGTCGAAAGCTCAATAAGGTGACAAAACGGTCAGCCTATCCTTTACCCCGCATACATGGTGTTCTAGCTCGGCTAAACAGAACCCGTTTCTTAACTACAATTGATCTTAAAGATGCCTTTTGGCAAATACCATTAACCGAAGAATCCAAAGAAAAGACTGCTTTCTGTATACCTGGGTTAGGCCAGTACCAGTTCAAGGTAATGCCTTTTGGTTTATGCAATAGTGCTGCAAGTCTGCAACAGTTGATGGACAGATTGTTTGGTTATTCTGATGCAGTGTTTCCATACCTTGATGATATAATCGTGGCTACAGAGACGTTCGAAGAACATCTCGAAGTATTGAATTGGGTTGCGAGTCGGTTAGAAGAAGCTAAGTTGTCGGTCAATTTTGAGAAGTGCCAGTTTGCGCGGATGTCGTTAAAATATTTAGGATTTGTAGTGGATAGTAAGGGATTGAGAACCGATCCAGATAAGGTCGAAGTGATGCTAAATTTTCCCAAACCGAAGAGTTTCACGGATATGAAAAGATTTATTGGCTTGGCATCGTGGTACAGACGCTTTGTACCTGATTTTGCAGCAATCGTAGCGCCTCTACACGACCTCACAAAAGGGAAGCACAAACGGAAAATTCTAACTTGGACACCAGAAGCAGAAGAATCATTCTTAACTTTGAAGTCCAAGCTAGTGGAATCACCAGTGTTGACTAACCCGGATTTTAATAAACCTTTTTTTGTGCAATGCGACGCCTCGAATTTTGCTATTGGAGCAGTGTTAGTGCAGAAAACGGAAGCAGGGGAGGAGCGACCAATTGCTTATGCGAGTCGTAAGTTGAGAGGTGCTGAGATCAATTATACCACCACGGAAAAGGAGTGTTTGAGCATTGTATTTGCTGTCGAAAAATTCCGTGGCTACGTAGAAGGTTACAAATTTTACGTAGTGACCGATCATTCCGCTCTAACTTGGTTGTTTCGTCAACAGGACCTATCAGGTAGGCTAGCGAGGTGGGTAATGAAATTGCAATCGTTCGAGTTTGAAATCAGTTATGTGAAGGGCAAGGAGAATGTGGTTCCTGATGCACTTTCTAGAATACAGGTGGTTAGTTTGTTAGATTGCGTACCAGTAGAAAGTGATAGGTGGTATCATGAGATGATGCAGCTTGTGAGAGATAAGCCTGAGAGAATGAGTAGATGGAGAATTGCTGACGGCGAACTATACTTAGTAGATATTAAGGAAAATGCATTTTCAGAGATCCGGTGGAAAAGAGTCGTTCCGGAGTCTTCTCGAGTGGCGGTATTAAATGAGTGTCACGATGCGCCTCAATCAGGACATTTAGGCATATACAAAACAAAACAAAGGGTTCTGTCGCGATATTATTGGCCTAGAGTGTCAAGGGATGTAGAGAAATATGTCAAGTCTTGTGAGGTCTGTCAAGCTTCAAAGACCTCAAACCACAAAGCTTATGGTCATATGGGTAAATTCCGTAGTGCAGTGAGACCGTGGCAAATTGTAGCGTTAGATCTAATGGGTCCATTTCCAAGATCAACCAAAGGAAACACACATCTACTGGTCATTTGTGACTGGTTTACGAAGTATGTATCTATTTTTCCTTTACGAGTTGCGACAGCTAAGAAGGTCACTCAAATCTTAGAGGAGAGAATTTTCCTGGAATTCGGAGTTCCCGAGGTTATCATATCTGATAATGGTAAGCAATTTGATTGTGATTTATTCCGAAAGCTGCTAAAAGAGTATGGCATCCCCAAGTTCTGGTTGAACTGTAGATACCACCCCCAGAGCAATTTCACCGAGCGGTGGAATAAGGTGATTGGGGCAGCATTAAGGTCCTATATTACAGAAAATCATAAACTTTGGGATCAACAGATTGCGAAAATCGCCGTGGCCTTGAGAACTGCCGTCAATGAAGTAACGGGCTTTAGCCCTTTTTATCTGAACTTTGGGAGAGAGTATTTAGGCTCCGGGTCGGACCATAAACTGTGTAATAATTTAGTTGAGGCGGATACGATTGATGTGAGGAATAGGCAACTCGAAGAGCTTTTAAACATTTATGTCGATATATATAGGCGTATAGAAAGATCATACAAGCGAAACAAAAGATACTTTGATAAAAAAACTTGTTTTAAGGCATTTAGTGTGGGCGATGTAGTATTTAAGAGGAATTTTGTATTGTCGGATGCCAGTAAGCATTTCTCCTCCAAGTTAGCCCCGAAATTCATCAAATGCATTGTGAATGACAAGAGGTCGGATCTGGCCTATAGGTTGTGCGACGCAAAGGGCACAGATTTGGGGTGGTGGCATGTGCGAGATTTGAAGCAGGCAGTTTAGTGTGGTAACAACCCATTTAGTCGTATTATGGAATAGTGCAGTAGTGTTAAACCTTCACTAGGGGTTGAGTGTGAGCAAGTCTTAGGAATGATGGACATTACTAAGGTAGGGTGTAGATGTACATTTAAGAAAAAGAAAACTGACTGAGGAAGGCTTGTGTTTCTTGAGTTCGAGGGTACATCCACTGCGTATTGTTGCTTTTTAATCAATCGATCGTGGAGTTAAAGAGAAAGGAGAAGCTACGTAAGAAATGCAAGGGATTTGATCCCTCCATCGGAAACCGATTTGAAGAATCCTACATATTGTGAGCTGCAAGAGGAGGTGAAGAGCGATTAGTAGCAAGCCCAGCACCATCCGGTCTAACAAACGTTTTGTTCCCCGGTGATGGTGATTGATTTGTGTCAATGTGGCTAGGCTTAGGAAGGCGACAGGATCAGCATTATATATGCTCACTAAGTCAAGATGCAAGTAGTTAAACTAGGTTAGGCGGTAGGATCAGCGCTATAGGTGCTCACTAATGCCATATGAGGATGTTAGGGTCGTGTAGCGATAGTAATCGGATAGTTTGTCGTTCCTTGACGAAAATAATCGAGTGTTAAATAGTTAAAAACGCAGAGGAAGCAGTGAACCTGCGTTGACAGGCAGGTGTGATGTAATAAATGTGATTGAGGGCGGAAGTAGTTAAACTGGAAAGTAATTTTAACGTGTTTAAACAATGGAAAGTTTCATAGTAGAGGATGAAACTTTAAACGAGGAAGAGGGGGAATGTAACGCCCGTAGTCGTTCCAAGTACATATCAGTAGCTTACCTATGTTCAAACCACTAAAAGAAAGAAAAGAATTGAAATAAAACAATAAATAAGAAAAGAATGTAAATAGAGTCGTAGTCGTTCCAAGCACATATCAGTAGCTTACCTATGTCCAAACTACTAAAAGAAGAAAATAAGAATTGAAATAAAACGATTAATAAGAAAGAAGGTAAATAGAGTCGCAAAGCGCGGTCAACACAAACAGGGAGATCTAAGAAGTTTGTGGAACAAACAGTTCTGATGACCCCCATGCCCACATAGACACAAGCAATCAATAATTAGTAGAAAAAATTTTAACGTAGAAACTGTTACAGTACAATTAAAGTTAAAGAGCATTAAAATCCAACAAATTTTGCAACATGTACATTTCACGTCCTTAAAGGCGAAATGCTGCAAAGAATAACACCAGCGTTTGATAATTAGTAAATGAAATCACATACAATAATTAGAAACAAACTGCACCATAAATCAGTTCCTATAAGTTGCTTCTTTCGTTCCGTGAGTATGAGATGTAGACATAATGTATATAAATAATTAATTATCGTGCACTTGGACAATTTTTGTACAAATAAATATAAGCTGTCATTTAGAATTGTCAAACATGAACTTTCAAATCAACCCAACCTCTGGTATGTCAGGGTAGGGAGTAGAGTTAAGTGTTGTTAAGGTAGCTGTAAGAATTTGTTGGATTAAGAGCAGAATCGTCAGGGTTAATGAGTAGAAGTTAGTTTTGTAATTGGTTGCTTAATTTTAGATCGAGAGTGAGAGGAAGTGCGAAATAAATAGATCCGATGTTCAGTTAGTGTTTAGGTTGTTAGTGTGTGATCGGCTTTAGTCAGAACCTGTCAATCAGACCACATGTCAAGTCCGAATCGTAATCCGAAAGTGGAGCCAACTAGCTGGTGAGTTCCGGGAAGACATCTTTCCGATTGAGACGAAAAGAGTATCGAAGGCGAGAAGGTTCGCAGTGGCTTCGAGTAAAAAATAAAAATTTTAAAGTAAGGTGAAAAAGTGAATAATATCACAGCGTTGCCTGGAAGAGGATTAGAAGGGAACAAGGAACCCATTATCAGTTTTTTAAATGAGAAGAATAAAGAAGTAAGAGCCGGATTTTAAGAAAAAATGAAATAATGAAGAGAGAGAACGAGATAATTCATTAATCGAGTTTCATAAATTGAATTACATTTTATTAAGCAAGTTACTCAAATTCCAGGCAAAGGAGATATTCATCTGTGGCTGCGACTTGAAAACTCAGGCGTGGACGAAGATATTTACGGCCTGCAAAGATCCCGCCTTCTTAATCGGCGTCAGTCAGCCTAAGGGAAGAAATAATTCTAGGACAGCGTATAAATGAACGAAAAGGAAGGTACCGAAGGCTTACAATAGAAACTTCGAGATTGCTAGATTCCAGAAACAGTCCCGACGTATATTAACATCTGAGAAGTGAGACCAACAGCGATTAAATAAAGCCGACACTAAAGTAGGTAGCGGAATTTAGGAATAAGATTAGGCTCAGGTTAGTGAAACTGTATAAATTAAGAAATGAATTTTATTAAACGTTTTATAGATCTAATGGTTATGTCCAGATTTTAATTCAACCCTTGTTCCTCAGAAAGAAAAGAAGCTAGAACATAATATTTTGAGTTACAAATTGACTTTAAAATTCAAAGTGTGATTAATTTTGTGAAATTGTGTTAAATTTTGAAAGTTCTGGAAAATAATTTATATTCAACTTAAAGTGAATTACTAAAGTAATGGGGCGAAAATTCGAGGAGCTTCGAACGCAGGATTTGAAAGTGGAGTTAGGGAACCGGTCATTACAAACGACAGGTGCAAAGAAAGTTTTAGTCGAGCGACTCAGACAAGCTTTGATAGAGGAAGGAAAGAATCCTGAAACATTTGTTTTCGAAGATAACTTGGAAGAAACCGAAGTTGAAGAAGAGCCTACAATGAAAATGGAACAGCTTTTGAGTGCTCTAATGAGCAAAATGGAAGCCCGTTTTGATGAACAAAAGAATTCTCTCGAGGAACAAAAGAACTCTCTCGAGGAACAAAAGAAATCTATGGAAGCTCGTTTTGATGAACAGAAGAATTCCAATGAGGAACAAAAGAATGCTTTTGAGGAACAAAAGAATTCTCTAGAGGAACAAAAGAATTCTCTGGAATCCCGCTTAGATGAGCAAATGAATTCTCTAGAATCCCGGTTAGATGAGCAGAAGAAATCTATGGAAACACGCTTGGACGAACAAAAGAGTTCTCTGGAGAATTGTCTAGAAACTCGTTTGGAGGAACAGAAGACTTTCCTGAAAGACTCGTTAGACGAACAAAATTTAAAAATTGAAGGAATCGAGCAGGAAGTGGCGGAAGCTCAACAAAAAGTCACCGAGCAGCTTGACAGTTTTAAAGCAGATCTAGAAAGAATAAAGCATCGTCAGCCTCTAAACGTAGCAGCTGAAATATCCAGCACAGGTAGAATGAAACCGCCAATATTTGATGGACAAAATTCGTGGCATATCTTCAAGAGAGAATTCGAGGCAGCTTCAGAGGTAAATGGATGGAATGATGAAGATAAAGCTATAGCTCTGGTGTTAGCACTTCGAGCTCCTGCGTCAGAGCTCTTACAAGCGGTACCGATTGAAAAGCAACGTGAATACACTTCATTAGTACAGGCGATAGAATTACGTTACGGAGATGAACACATGCAGCAAGTATATCGCCTACAGTTACGCAACAGGATTAAAAAACATGGCAAATCACTACAACAACTGCAGGCAGATGTAGAAAGATTAGCTCATCTTTCATACTCCAGCGTGAATGCGGATTTTCTCAATGAAGTGGCGACGGAGGCATTTGTGAACGCTATTACAGATCAAAATTTACAACAAGCGTTAAGGCTAGCAGGAAAGAAATCAACAGCAGAAGCACTAGCCTATGCATTAGCGTATGAATCCGCCAGACAAGCTTCACGGAGTGTAGTACGAGTAAGAGAAATTTCAGTGGAAGAATGTACTTGTAACAGAGTGCAATCATCACAGAGCCCGCCCTCGCGTGGTGTCCTTCGATGCTGGAATTGTAATAGATCAGGGCACCTTCAAAGAGACTGCAGAAAACGTCGACGAGTGGAATCACCTGAAGAAGGGAAAGAAGAATGCCAAAGATGTCGAAGCTATTCGTGGAGAGACTAGATATCAAGCAGCGACTAGTCGCATCAGCTCTCCTGTTGATCAGTCGGAAAACTAGCAAAAACCAACTTTGTGGGGCAGAAGTTGGTTGGTGGAATCGACAGCCCCGAAGTCATCATTCAAGTAGGTCAGTTGCAGAGAAATAATAGCAGTCTTGTTATATATGGAAGTGTAGGAAAAAATGACTGCGCAGTCACTATCGATACTGGAGCTGCAAGATCAATTATTAGAACAGATCTTGTTAAGAACAAATGGCTTCATAATACCACCAAATATCTACTAAGAACAGCAACTGGAGCAGCAGCACGGGTGTTTGGAGAAATAACTTTAGATGTTCAACTAGGCGAACTACTATTTCCTCACACTTTTCTGGTTTCAGACATAATGGATGAATGCATTCTTGGAATAGATTTCATGACCACATACAAAAAAAATCTGGATGTTGGAGAGCGGACTCTCAAATATGGGAACATAGAAATTCCTATGAAACTAGGAGAAGGAGCAGATCATCCTGCGAAAGAAAGGACGATGGTCTGCGAAAATATTCCTCTTTCGCCATGCTCCGAGACACTAATATGGACAAAGCTTACTGATGACATCGGGACCTGATAATTCTATCTGGTGGAGCCTAACCCCACAAAAGTTACATCGAGCATCATTGTTGGCAAAACTTTAGTGAAGGCAGAAGGTGCAACATTAATACCATACAGAGTGCTTAACACATCCGAAAATGAGGTACAACTAAAAGAAGGTGCTATAATTGGAAATTGTGAACCCGTTTACCAAATCGTCAATTTGGATAATGGTAGTAATATCAGGGAGACAAAACTTATATCAGCTACTACCCAACAGGTTCAGAAACTTCTTTCGTCCAGTGCCTTAAGTGAACAACAACACAACGATGCCAAAGAGGTGATCGATGAATTTTCGGAATTATTTGCAATGAATGATGATGACTATGGTAAAACAAATCTTGTCCAGCATCGGATCGATACAGGAGATTCCAGGCCCATTCGACAGACACCACGAAGATTGCCATTAGCTAAACAACCAGAAGTTGCAGACATGATGAACTCCATGAAGAAACAAGGCATAATAGAGGAATCTAACAGCTCTTGGACATCGCCGGTTGTTCTGGTTAGGAAAAAGGATGGCAGCACCCGATTCTGCGTAGACTACCGCCAACTAAATAACGTGACGAGAAAGGATAGCTATCCATTACCAAGGATTGATGACACGTTGGATACCCTTTCCGGAGCGCAATGGTTTTCCACATTGGATTTGAAGAGTGGTTACTGGCAAGTGGAAATACATCCCGAGGACCGAGATAAAACTGCTTTCTCAGTTGGCAGTGGCTTATGGCAATTCAAAGTAATGCCATTTGGGTTTTGTAATGCTCCAGCCATATTCGAACGACTAATGGAATGTGTTCTACGTGGTTTAACCTGGAAAACATGTCTTGTCTACTTGGATGACATAATAGTTATCGGAAGCACATTCAAGGAACATAAAAACAACTTACGAGACGTACTACAAAGACTCAAAGAAGCAAAATTGAAGCTCAGTGCTAGTAAATGTGCTCTATTCAAAAATGACGTTAAATATTTAGGGCACATAGTTTCATCACAAGGAGTAAGAACCGATCCAGAGAAGATAGAAGCCGTCAAAAATTGGCCAGTTCCAAAGGACAAACATCAATTACGGGGTTTTCTTGGTTTAGCTACCTACTACAGGCGATTCGTGAAAGGTTTTGCCGATATAGCAAGAAGCCTACATCAACTTACAGAAAAGGGAAGGCCGTTCATATGGTCGGATAAATGCAACGAAAGTTTTGAAAATTTGAAGCAACATCTCTGTGAAGCTCTAGTACTTCACTATCCAAAGCTGGGAAAAACATTTATATTAGATACGGATGCCAGCAATGAAGGTATTGGTGCAGTGCTTTCGCAGGAGGAGAATGGTCAAGAAGTTCCAGTAGCTTACTATAGCAAAGTACTTTCAAAGCCAGAGAAAAATTATTGTTATTATTATTATAGGTCGTATCCATGGAAATGCAGCCGCCCTTTCACGACGTCCATGCAAACTTGAATGCAAACATTGCGCACGGGTGGAAGAAAAAGAAACAACAGCAACTATACAGTTGGTAACCGTGGAACCATCTACTGGTTGGGACAATGAGGACCTGAGAACAGCACAACGAGAAGATCCGGACATTTCACCTATTCTCGCTTGGAAAGAAGATATGGAAAGACCAGACTGGAAGGATATTTCGGAACGGAGTGAGAAGCTGAAAAGTTAGTGGGCTCAATGGAACTCTCTTCATGTTGAATGTGGTATATTAAAACGCAAATGGGAAACACCTAACGGCGAATATTTCCGAATGCAGATAGTCGTGCCAGCATCAAACGTCAAAGATGTTCTAGAAGAAATGCACGGTGGAACCTCTGGAGGACATTTGGGAGTGAACAAAACAATTTCCAAAATACGGGAAAGGTTTTATTGGCTACATATGCGAGAAGATGTGGAGGAGTGGTGCCGCAGATGCACTGTCTGCGCTGCTTGCAAAGGGCCGCAACACAGAAGCAGAGGTGAAATGCATAAGTATAATGTCGGAGCCCCCTTTGAAAGGATAGCTGTAGACATCGCTGGACCTTTTCCTGAAACGGATGGCGGTAACCGTTATATTCTAGTTGCCATTGACTATTTCAGTAAATGGCCTGAAGCTTATGCAATCCCTAATCAAGAGGCAGCCACAGTTGCGGAACAAATAATAACGAATTGGGTCAGTAGGTTTGGTGTGCCTCACGAGCTTCATTCGGACCAAGGACGGAACTTCGAATCGCGGACTTTCCAGGAGATGTGTAAAATGTTGGGAATAAGAAAAACTAGAACAACTCCTCTACACCCACAATCTGATGGCATGGTAGAGCGCTTCAACAGAACATTGATCGAGCATCTAAAGAAAGCAGTTGACTATCATCAACGCGACTGGGATCGACATATTCCTATATTCCTAATGGCTTATAGATCAGCCATTCATAGTACTACCGGACAAACCCCAGCTAAAGTCATATTCGGAAAAGAGATCCGTTTACCTAGCGACCTCAAATTCGGTACCCCCAGAGGTGAACAAAAGTTACCAGAAGACTACGTATCGGAGTTCAAACAACAATTAGCTGATGTGCACGAGGCCACAAGGACGAAATTAGCAACAAATACTGATCGGATGAAGACCCGCTATGACCTACGTGCTAATTCCGCAGGATTTAATGAAGGTAATCTTGTTTGGCTCTACAATCCGAGACGACGTAAGGGACGTTCTCCAAAATTGCAACAACACTGGGAAGGACCGTATTCAGTAGTAACTAGAATTAATGACGTGGTATACAGGATTCAGCGTGGCACAAAAGGCAAGCATAAAATTGTTCATTTAGACCGCTTGTGTCAATACTACGAGCATCAAGACCGTGGACCACCTGTTGTTCGGGACGAACAAATTTAAGAAGGGGGCAGTGTTACGTGCAATAGAAAGAGACAACTGGTGACATCTACTGGCAATGAAGAAGTAAACGACTTTAGGTTCGGAGAATTGATTATGGTATCTACAGGAAGGTTCAGGAATAGAATGAATAGAATGAATAGAACAGTCAAGAAGCTTCTGGAAAATAGAACACTCGAGAATAATCTGGAGAGTTTCTAGGGTATAAATATAACAGTTGTCATAGCCAGAATAAGAGTCTTGTCTTAGACGTTGCAGTGGTAACAAGTGAAAGTAATAAACGTGCGAAAGTGTTGTAATTAGATTGCGATAATTGAAAGTACAGTATTGAGCGATAATTAAAGTTGAGTTGATTAATTGAAAGTATGTGAATTGTTAAGATTGAAGTGAAATAAAGAACTTGTATATTAACTATTTAATATTGTGTTTTAAATAACGAACCAAGAGCCACGCTCGCAACACTATGTTATTCTGTATATGTTCTATGTTGTCTTCTAATATTTTCAATTTGAGTACATAGTCTGTTGAAAGGATTTGATTTTCAATCTTATTCAAATTTTTTGAAATCATGGACCTATCGTTTTCAATTACATCTTTCAATTTGACAAAAGTTTCGTTAAAATTTTGGTTGATTCTAATTTGAGAGTTAAGATTTTCTCTTGTATTATGATTGTTCGTATCAATAACTCTAAGGTGATGTTCAATTTCCTGCCTGTCATCTTCATCCATCGTTCCATATAGCCATTTGAATATCCTTCCAATAAAGTTCAATAAACCTCGTTTCTGTCTATGTCTAATGTCCCAATCTTGTTTCTGATGATTTTTATCTGATACTCAAAAGAAATAGTTTGGTTGCCTAAATCTATTTCCTTGATGTTAGCTTCCAAATTATCTATTATATTCTCAATTTCCTTGGAGTTAATAATATGTATTATAGTGTCATAACTCTTAATAATATCTGCTTCATCTAATTTTATTTCCATGTAACCAAAATTCGTTTAAATTTTCTCGGCTGCCAGATGGGCCTGGGTTATTGCAACTGGCATTTGGAGAATCCATATTAGCAGAAATATTTGGAGGATCCAACTGACCTGAAAATTTTTTTGCTCTTTTAATATTTGAAACATGAATATTGTCTAGTTTAGCTTTAATATATTTGGGTTGTTCTTTATGTCTAACGCTTTTGTAATTCCTAATATAACCTTCTAACCTATTCTCGCGATAGTTCCCCCTATTAACATTACGCTTGCTTATAAACCCAGTTTTTTCCTTCACTAAATTGTCGTAAATAACATTTTTATCGCATTTTCCCTCTTGAATATTTATAGGCTTCTCCTTTGTTGTTGAATGGTATGTATTATTATACCACTCGATAGCCTTGCACATTTTTCTCTGATGTTGAGTTGTTTACTTTCAAATCCTAAGGTTCAGATTTTTTCACTTAGGGTGTTATGTAAACGTTCTATGTATATCAGAATTACCGGTGTGGTTGTTGGCTTTGACCAAATGTAGTTCTATATTTTCGTTTCTCAAGTAATCTTTAATGTTGATGTTTCTAAATTCATTGTCAGCTTTTCTATTATTGTTTGGTTATTTCTATCCTCAAGATGGAATGCTGTAGCAAATTTGGAAAGCCTATCTATAAATGTTAGGAAATTGGCTTTAGAATTTGTATAAACATCCATGTATATTATTTTTTAATGTCTTTAGGGGTTTCTGTGGTTTCGTATTTTTGTTTAATGGGATTCCTGTCATATTTAACATGATTACATATATCGCAATTATTGATGTATTTTTGAATAAGTTCTTTAAGCATTGGAAAATATATATGTTTCTTTAACCCTTCATAATTTTCGGTTATGCCTGTATGTCCTGTTTCGTATTTATGATATTTTTGAACTTCCTCATATGTTTCTTCCCCATTTTTCATTTCTTTGGCCCGAAAAGAACACCTGACGAATTTAATATTTTTGATTCCATCGAAAAGTTCAATAATCTTCTGTTGTAATTTATTATAATCGCTGTCACTTAGTTCTGTGTAAATAACCGTTTTACCTGGCTTTGTATATCTTCTTAGAATATCTGACATATTGTTTTCTATATTGTGGGAATCTATGTATATAATTCTATTTTTATGTATTGTTTCAAATTCCTTTTCTTTTTTTTTTGTAAGTATAATTTGAGTTCTGAAGCGATTGACTACAGAGTCTAGTATTGGAATATGGTTGTTTAAATTTTCTTGCTGTGAGTGGATAGTATCGACACTTCCTTCGTCCACATTATTTTGTAATGAAGCATTGAGGAATTCTTCAATATATTCCTTATTATTTTCTGTATCGATTGCATTTATTTCATTTGTCAGTATTTATTCTGCTTAAAAAATCAGCTATCCTATTCTATTAACGTTTTTGATAGCTGCGCTATTCTAGTATATTCATTAAAAATTTGCTTAAAGCTATTGTCCAATATTATTTCTTTAACAATATTTGAATACGTACCATTTTCAAGGTAATTGATGTTAAAATCACCCGCCAAGACTATGTTTTCATTCATATCTGCTAAACGAGTGCCATATTCGGCAAAAAACTCACAAAATTGTCTTTCGGATGAACTGGGAGATCTATAAGTCAACGTTACCAAACAAGACCGTTTATGAAACCAACATTTAACCACTAACCACCGTATATCTTTTTTAACCACTACCTTAGTTACCTCTTCAAACTGCCATTAATTTTTTAAATAAATCACTATATATCGACCACAAAATCTCCTATCGTCGCTTAAAATGCCGCCAATTTTTAGTGCAAGATGAAACAATTAAAACTCGTCTAATTTTGCAAATTAAAGATTTTATTAGGTTTTTGAAGAAAAATATTAAATTTATGCTAATGCAGTATTGTAAGCTAATCCCTTCAATGTATATAGTTTCGAGTTATCAAATTTCTTATCTAAAACAACTTTTATTCTTTCTTCTTTCTCTAAATATTTCTTCTGTTTTTTTATAACTTCTCCGCCCTGAACTTTTTCAACTTTGGCTTTTACTATTAAGTACTCATGCTGCAAGTATTCTATTAATTTTTACAATCCAATATGAGATTTTCCAACAATGATTTGAAATCTGCAATGCCAAGCTTCCACGTTATTTTGTGTCTTGGAAAAATTACAAGCAAGTTGATCGGATATTGACCAAAAAACTGGTGAATATAATGGTGATTTCAATGTTTTAGAATGCGATCTTTTTCTGAATGATCCCCAAATATAATTCTTGTCAAACCAAGATGTAATTCCCTTTGGGTCATTACTTAATGTGGTTTTTAATTCCTTGTAATATAAAGGTATCTCTTCTGCCGGTAGGTAAGCTAAACTTTTCAACATTCTCATGTTTAAGCTAAAATCTTCGTTATTTCCGTATTGAGAAAATAGCCCTTCTGCTTGAATTTTACGCCATATAATTTGGCCTAAGTGGAAGAAACACCCTTTATGTGCGGTATCAGGAAAACAAGATTTTATAGCTGAAATAATGCCCTTTTCAAAATCAGTTATAATGTATGTTGGTTTCAATTTAATGTCTTTTTCAACTGCAATTTTAAAAAGCTCACAAAACACTTCCTTATAAGAATCTTTGCTAATATCATCAAAAAGGACAAAACTTTACAATAATAACCTTTGAGAAAATGTCAAAGCCATTTTTATTCTCAAAGTTAGAGGTGCGTAAAGACTTTGATTTGAAGTGAAATGTCCACAAACATTTTAATGGTCCTGATTGTGCTATAACTTTTCCATATTCTTACAGAAAGTGATGGTTTGTTTGTAAAGTCTTATTGAACAAATTGACATAACTGGTTATTATTTGAGAATTAGGAGGTGGAACTAAATCTAAAGGTTTAATTTTGTCTTTTAAATGATCTGAAAGTAGTCGAGTGCTCCTTTCACAAAAAAAAAAGCTATAATGTTTTACTTTGAATAATATTATTTATTATTTATATTAATTGCCCTCAGTGAAATCATTAACAACTGTTAATAACTTGGAACTCTTAATATCTTTGGCAAGATATAACCTATAAAAATATTATTACATAAATTCCACACTAATATACTTTCTGGAGGGTACTTAAGAATAAATACATGATATAAAGCTTAAAACAAAGATCTATTGCATTCAAAACGTTCTTAAATATATATTTATGTGGTGAAAGGTAAAAGGAAAACTCACTTAGGCTAAGGAGCCCCGACGACTGTCAACAGTGCCTGGATTATCGACTTTTCTGTGTAGAAAGCAATTGTTAAGTTAAATATTTTGATATCCAAGTCATTTAAAACATGAACATGCAACATAAAATTATTCTGGTAGTCCTTGGATTGTTCTTTATACCCAAGGTAAAATTTGTGAGTATTTTTTCTAGTGTATTAAATTAGTATTTTTTATAATTCTGGTAGCTATTTTGGAGAGCATAATTCGCAAAGAAATTAAATATGTGTATATTTAAATTTTAAAATTTTAATACTAAGAAGACCAAGATTGCGCATTGTAATAAGACGACGGTATTCGCAAAAGCTTTGAATACAATTTCCATAATTAAAAATTCACTAAGATGATTTCTTACACAAATTTAAGTAAACGACAAAGATCTCGAATTACTGCAGCGAACACAAAAAAAATTTGTGAAGAAGTTGCCATAGAAAATTGTTTGGAAGTTATTAACAAAAGGGATATAACTATAGGTGTACCCTCTAATCAGGAATCTCAAACGGTTGAAAGTTCCGTTTCCAGAGTAGAAATAAATCAAGATGAATCTTGTTCCGAACAAAGCACAATACTTATTAGTGAATATGGAAGCAATGTGGAAGATAGTTCTGAAAAAAGTTCAGAGTTGGAAGATGGCATTGAACATTCTGTTGAGATTAAATCGAAATGTATAGAAGGAAATGTTGAAAATTGTCTCAGTAATAAACTGAAATTGTGGTGTCTTAAACATCAAATCACACATGTGGCAACAAATGATTTATTACAAATTCTCAGGCCTCTTCATAACGATATCCCTGGAGATGCAAGAACTCTTCTTTCAACTCAAAGGATAGCAAAAGTCAATAATTACACTAATGGTCCTATTATCATTTTGGACTTTCAAAAGGACTAAGAAAAATACTTTCTACATTGAGACATTATGAAATTATAAATCCCATTGCTCTTGATTTTAATATAGATGGGATCCCATTTACAATCCAATATGAGATTTTCCAACAATGATTTGAAATCTGCAATACCAAGCTTCCACGTTATTTTGTGTCTTGGAAAAATTACAAGCAAGTTGATCGGATATTGACCAAAAAACTGGTGAATATAATGGTGATTTCAATGTTTTAGAATGCGATCTTTTTCTGAATGATCCCCAAATATAATTCTTGTCAAACCAAGATGTAATTCCCTTTGGGTCATTACTTAATGTGGTTTTTAATTCCTTGTAATATAAAGGTATCTCTTCTGCCGGTAGGTAAGCTAAACTTTTCAACATTCTCATCTTTAAGCTAAAATCTTCGTTATTTCCGTATTGAGAAAATAGCCCTTCTGCTTGAATTTTACGCCATATAATTTGGCCTAAGTGGAAGAAACACCCTTTATGTGTGGTATCAGGAAAACAAGATTTTATAGCTGAAATAATGCCCTTTTCAAAATCAGTTATAATGTATGTTGGTTTCAATTTAATGTCTTTTTCAACTGCAATTTTAAAAAGCTCACAAAACACTTCCTTATAAGAATCTTTGCTAATATCATCAAAAAGGACAAAACTTTACAATAATAACCTTTGAGAAAATGTCAAAGCCATTTTTATTCTCAAAGTTAGAGGTGCGTAAAGACTTTGATTTGAAGTGAAATGTCCACAAACATTTTAATGGTCCTGATTGTGCTATAACTTTTCCATATTCTTACAGAAAGTGATGGTTTGTTTGTAAAGTGTTATAGAACAAATTGACATAACTGGTTATTATTTGAGAATTAGGAGTTGGAACTAAATCTAAAGGTTTAATTTTGTCTTTTAAATGATCTGAAAGTAGTCGAGTGGTCCTTTTCACAAAAAAAAAAGCTATAATGTTTTACTTTGAATAATATTATTTATTATTTATATTAATTGCCCTCAGTGAAATCATTAACAACTGTTAATAACTTGGAACTCTTAATATCTTTGGCAAGATATAACCTATAAAAATATTATTACATAAATTCCACACTAATATACTTTCTGGAGGGTACTTAAGAATAAATACATGATATAAAGCTTAAAACAAAGATCTATTGCATTCAAAACGTTCTTAAATATATATTTATGTGGTGAAAGGTAAAAGGAAAACTCATTTAGGCTAAGGAGCCCCGACGACTGTCAACAGTGCCTGGATTATCGACTTTTCTGTGTAGAAAGCAATTGTTAAGTTAAATATTTTGATATCCAAGTCATTTAAAACATGAACATGCAACATAAAATTATTCTGGTAGTCCTTGGATTGTTCTTTATACCCAAGGTAAAATTTGTGAGTATTTTTTCTAGTGTATTAAATTAGTATTTTTTATAATTCTGGTAGCTATTTTGGAGAGCATAATTCGCAAAGAAATTAAATATGTGTATATTTAAATTTTAAAATTTTAATACTAAGAAGACCAAGATTGCGCATTGTAATAAGACGACGGTATTCGCAAAAGTTTTGAATACAATTTCCATAATTAAAAATTCACTAAGAATGATTTCTTACACAAATTTAAGTAAACGACAAAGATCTCGAATTACTGCAGCGAACACAAAAAAAATTTGTGAAGAAGTTGCCATAGAAAATTGTTTGGAAGTTATTAACAAAAGGGATATAACTATAGGTGTACCCTCTAATCAGGAATCTCAAACGGTTGAAAGTTCCGTTTCCAGAGTAGAAATAAATCAAGATGAATCTTGTTCCGAACAAAGCACAATACTTATTAGTGAATATGGAAGCAATGTGGAAGATAGTTCTGAAAAAAGTTCAGAGTTGGAAGATGGCATTGAACATTCTGTTGAGATTAAATCGAAATGTATAGAAGGAAATGTTGAAAATTGTCTCAGTAATAAACTGAAATTGTGGTGTCTTAAACATCAAATCACACATGTGGCAACAAATGATTTATTACAAATTCTCAGGCCTCTTCATAACGATATCCCTGGAGATGCAAGAACTCTTCTTTCAACTCAAAGGATAGCAAAAGTCAATAATTACACTAATGGTGCCTATTATCATTTTGGACTTTCAAAAGGACTAAGAAAAATACTTTCTACATTGAGACATTATGAAATTATAAATCCCATTGCTCTTGATTTTAATATAGATGGGATCCCATTGTTTAATAGTTCAAGTACATGTTTTTGGCCATTTTTATGTCGAATATTTCAAAATAATACAGTGTTTTTGATCGGTATTCACTGTGGTAAATAAAAACCATTATCGGTTGAGGACTTCCTGAGAGACTTTGTTAAGGAATTAAACGATATAACAAAAAGCGGAATTGAAATCGACGGGAATACATATCGAATTGTTATACGTGCTTTTATTTGTGATGCTCCCGCAAGAGCTTTTGTGAAATGCATCAAAGGCCATAACGGATACTACGCTTGTGAAAAATGTGAAGTTCAAGGAAAATGGCATAAAGGAATAATGGTATTTCTCGGGACAAATTCAGTATTACGAACAGATTCTAGATTTAAAGAACAAATAAATGTAGAACATCATCAAGGGATCTCTCCTCTTTGTGCTACTTCCAATCTTGGAATGATTTCTAACTTTCCTCTTGATTATATGCACCTGGTTTACTTGGGTGTCGTAAAAAAATTACTTCTTGAGTGGTTAAACGGAAAAACCTTTACACAACTATCATGAAGAGAAATAGAAAAAATTTCGAAGAATATAAAAGCTATTTCTCCATATTTTCCTACCGAATTTAATAGAAAACTTAGGGAACTAAAGGAGTTAAGCGATGGAAAGCTACGGAGTTAAGGCAGTTCTTATTATACAGCGGCCTTGTAGTTTTAAAAGGAGAAATTCATGACAGTGTATATAAAAATTTCCTGCTTTTACATTACGCCATATTTATCTTAGTGCACGATACAGATAATGTGGAGTTAGCGAAAAAACTTCTTTTGCTATTTGTCACTCATTGTAGTTAATTATATGGAAAAGGCTTTTGCGTTTACAACGTACTTAATTTAATCCACTTAACAGATGACGTGAAATCTTTTGGAGCAGTAGACACATTCAGCTGCTTTCCTTTTGAGAACTTTTTAGGCAAATTAAAAAGAATGCTACGAGCTACTTCCAAGCCTCTCTAGCAAATTATAAGGCGTTTTTCAGAGTTGGATGATGCATGTTGTGATAATGATATCTCTGAGAGTAAACGAAAGTATAATGCACCAGTCTTCAAAAAGGCCCACTGCAATGGACCTCGTTTAAAGGACCTTGTAGATGGTAGTGAATTTGAAGAAATTATGATGAAAAACTTTTCGCTCTCCTTAAAAAAGGGAATAATATGTGTTGCTTAAAAAATGGCTTGGTTGTAGAAATCAAAAACTTCATTTGTACAGATCAGCAAAAAATTATTCTTTATAACTCTTTTAAAAAGAATGAAGAATTGTACAACTACCCATATTCGTCGACAAATTTGGGAATAGTAGTTGTATCTGATAAAAATTGTTCTTTAAAGAAAATGGCTATAGATTTCATTTCTCACAAATGCGTAAGTTTTCCATATGAAAACAAATATGTTTGCTTTCCTCTCCATAATACAGCATAAAACAACAAGATGTTTCAAATCGTAAAATTTTTGGATAGTAACGAAGTCGAAATTGTACATTCTGCTTGGGTATCAAAAAACAAGAGGATTTGTAATTGGCCACCATTTAAGAGTACTAAATTTAAACAAGCTCTTCTCAAAGGAACATCGCCAGACTTAAATTGGATAACATATAATATATCACCATTGGGAGTTTATGGTATGTAATTAAGCTTATTAAAATATTCAAGTCTAGTAAAAATATTTTCTTAACATAATTTTAATTACAAAATTATAATAAATATTATTAGATACTTATGACAAAGCTAGAAAAAAACTAAAAATAGCAGAAGATACATCCAATTTGGATACGGAGGACGATTCTAATACCCCAAGATGTACCAAGTCAAAAAAAAACTCGACCAGCACAGTTCACCAATTGAGTCGGAAGAGGAAGTACTGCAAAGCAAATCAGTACAAAAAAGCTTACCGTTGCCGCCACCTCTTGATGAATTTATCAATTCTATACCGACCCCTTCAAGAACTTTAACCCCAGGAAATTCTAATTGCAGTACACCAACTGAATCCAGATACACATATAGTCAGCAGCATGATATATTACCACAGTCAACACTGTTGAGAGCGACAAGTAAGTACATAATTTTTTTTCGCTGCATTTTGTTTTATAAAATCGGCTGTTTTACCAGTTACTATCGACTTAATTCAACATTTCATGTTAATAGCAATAACCAACAACTTAAATAATTCCTATATTTCTATTTAAGCTGCTGAAAAGCGCCTTTATCGAGGAATTGATGACATCAAAAGGACATTGTCCGATCACTCCATTCTATTGAAAGAAATAGTTAATCACCTGTCAAAAAAAGTTTATGAAATACCTGGAAGTAACTACGGTGATATACCCGAATTACCATTAAAAATAGAACATGATTTCATCGAATGGGAGGAATTTTTGACTTCAGGTCAGAATTTTAAGAAAGCTGTAAGTCTTTCATTTCTTTATATTAGATATGTCGCATTAAATTACAATATACTTCACAGTGTGAAATATTTTGCCATAAAGGAGGATCAAATGTCATGGAGTCTACACGGAGAATTTTAAAAAGCATATTTTGTATCGAGTTAGCAGTAAAATATAATTGGGCAGGAAGAGGTGCAAAAAATTTCTTGAAAGATTGAAAAACGAATTTGCTTATAATACGTACGTGTTGCTTAATTACGAAATGAATACACTTAATAATATTTTGTTTTAAATCTAAATTTCAGATGCAATCAAAAGGTCAAAGACTGCGGAAAGTTGTTCAGAAAAGCAAATAGAAGAGGCAATTAAAAATTGGCTTAAGCACGCTCCGACGAAGTTAAAGTTTAAAAGGAGCATTCCACAGTGACGTGTTGGATAACCGTACATTTATAGTATAATTGTTATAATTATAGTATACTACAGTGATGGAAATTCTATAAAAAACCCACATTTTGCAAGTTTTTTTTATTAAGTTTTCATTGTTTTTGAAGAAAATGTTTACATTATGAGTGCAATTCAGTTTATTTGTCAAAAATATAAAATAATTTTCATTTAAGTTAAACTTTTAATAAAATATATATCAAAATAGAAAAAGTAGAAAAAAATGTGGAAATTCCTTTAACAGCAACTTAAATATTTTTTTTTCAAGGTTCTGATAATGTTTGGAGCCTCCTTTTTGCTTAATTACTTCAAGGATATGCCGTAGCATGGACTCTGGCGTCCATTAGCAGAAACAAGCCTTGCAAGCATGCCCCATTTTCACTTCCGAAAGCCTCTTGAATAGACATGTTTTCCGTTAATTCTTTCAGCTGTTTTCGTGACATATTCTTCCTTTTATTCGTCATTCAATTCACATTGCAACTTTTGATACTCGCTTATATATTCGAAATAAACACGAAAAAGCTTTTATTTAATATAAATAATCATTTTTTTATATGTAAATAAATGACATCTCTTATTCAATATATGTATTAGTATAATATAAGTATCATGTTAACTATTTAATTTTGAGCAATAAATTTGAATTCCTTTTAATATGCTAAACTTTTTAATTTATGTCTGCATTTAAAATGAATAATTATGTGTGTAGTTTGTTAGAAAAAAATCAGTATTAGCAATGAGCATGAGTGCCTTTGTATACAAATAATTGCTATTTTTGATTGCATTTTATTTTTTTAATGCTTTCCAACAAGTTGCATTTATTAACAAGCGCCTTCGCAGTGTCGAAAAATCTCTAATTTTCTACACACAATTTATTGTTGTGTCATCAATATAAAAAGAGAAAAACGTATCACTGTTAATAAAAACGGGAAATTTTCGTACTTTCAACGAAAATACAACGGTTGAAAAAGGTCTGAAAAGCATAGAAAACTGGACTTTTCTTGTGTTACATTTCAACGTTACATCAACGTTGTCACAGCGTTAACAACAACGGGATATTTCCGTATTTTCTACGAAAATACAACGGTTGAAAAATGAACCAAAAGCCGAGACATCTGGCCGTTTTTTTCACGTTACATTTCAACGCTATATCAATGAAAAGTGGTTACGATATTTGGTCGTTATTTGTACGTTACCGTGCTACATGGGTATGCTCTTTTGGATGAACTACACCTATTTAAAAGCATTCGAAATAATTTAAAAAAATCTGACTTAATGACATCGGATGGTGAAATCAGTTGGGCTGTTATAGTGTTCTTATATAACATAGAAAAAAATGAATCAACTAAAATCTGTCCTAATTGACATCATCCCATATCTGGCCAACGGATTTTCAAAAAATGACTAAATTTTTATACGCCAACACCAAGAACGAGTTGCCGATTTGGACCAATCTGAAAGTATATATCCCACTTTGATAAAAACGCCGTGCACAAAATTTGACCTCTATACGTCGACGTGTTCAGAGGCGTTTTTTTTTTAAATGGCATAATTGCACGCGTTCTCGAGTAATCGTGCGGATGGACAGACTCACAGACGGAATTGCAAAAAGCAAAATAACTTTTTTTTTATCATGCGTGGGTGTCCAATTCATTTTGTCTACCATCATTATTTCTATACGCTAAAATTATAAACAGAATGCTGCTAACTGAGTATACCCTAGGATACGAAAATCGAGTAAACAACAAACGCAAAAAACCTTTAGATAGAAAAAAAACAAAGCAGAAAAGTTAAAGGTGTTTTTAGAAACTTTATTATAACTAGTGGAACAAAAATTTTCAATTATTAAAATAATAAAAAAAAAACACACACACAAATAAAATCACTTTAAAAGATCACAAAAAGATTTGAAAACTTTCAAGCTGCATACATACACACAATCACAGCCGACAGGCCAGTTAGCATACTAGCCCCACAGCCAAGCATTACCTGTCCTAGCATCCGACGACCGACACTCGAGCTGAACCATTTCGCAATGCAGGAGGGTGGTATATGAAATATGAGGGAGAATGTAAAAAAGCTGTAGCTGAACCCAACCATTGTGACGTGGGAGCACTTTGCTATTTGGGAAGAAAGCTCTTTGTCGGCTATGGTCTGTCGGCTATGAGGCAAATAGTGCCTCACTTTTTTTCCCTTTAGCTTGGAAATCTGTTTGCTTATCTGTGATCACAGGGCTTTAGATATTGTCTGACCATCGTCGATAGGTTCACAAGATGACCTGAGGCAATTCCCTCGACAGGCATTTGCGCTGATACAGTGGACGAGGCACTGTGTCAGAACTGGACAGCTCGTTTTGGGGTACCCCAAACAATAATCACAGATCAAGGATCACAACTAGAATCAGCACTATGCGCTGCACTGTCCAAGTTACTAGATTTGCACGCAATAAAACTATGGCCTACCATCCTCAATCAAAGCGTTTCTTAGAAGGGTGGCACAAAACTCTGAAGGCTTCTCTCGTGGCGCACAAAGACAAATCATGGTCCAAAATTTTTCCGTTTGTCCTATTAGGTCTTAGAACCACCTTCATAGAGGAATTCTTATCAGCACCTGCGGAACTGGTATATGGGAAGAATCTAGGTATTCCAAGTGACTTCCTGCAAAATTCTGAAATACATCCTCAAAGTCAATTCGTCATTTCATTGTCAATGGTCCCGAACAAGGTCATAACAATAATGATTCAACAGTCGGAAACAGTACGATGCTTGCAGAGACTGAGAGTCTACCTGGGTCAAACCAGGAGTACTCTCAGCCAACAAAGAAAAGTTCTCACACAACAAGCGAAAACTCACAACCAATGGTTGAAGGTCCGGATATTGAAAATTCGCATGACGTATCAACGCCTTCATTTGATATAGAAGCTCGGCGCATTAGATTTTTGACGGATGGTTTCACAGTGATTCCGCAACGTACTACTTCGCTGAAACATTGGCTTCGCTGGCAGAGGAGTAATGTGGCGACGCGGAACACTTTTAACGGAAATACTTATATGCGAGGCGCTGTATTGACCTGATTGTTAAGGACACTTCTAAATTATTACTGTTCCCGAATGTCAACCTTGTGCAGTGTATTCGTAAGTAGGCATAATAAAAAATATGTAAAACAATGTTAGTTTTTAAGTCACTCTCGTTTCAATCTTGTTAGAGGAAACATCTAAAAATATTTTAAAAAATAATAAAGAAATAAATAGTATCAATCGCCAATTCATTATTACTACAACGGTTTTCAGGCAAACCAGGGAACAGACCTGACCCCGATGTATAGCATTGCGGCGTTCCAGGAGAAGAAATCTTATTAAATAAACTTCTCCTTTTTGTAGCCCTAGCTAAAGCTGACGAAGAATAAAGAAGACCTTTCTAGATCTTCTTCTGTCTACGCAGAGTCATTAGCCGCGTACTTCTCATAGCACCCTGTCTGAGAAATTCATTGGTATTCCAATCCTTAACATAAATTAAGTGGAATAGTTGTTATCTTATATGATAAAGCTTATATATTATCCACAAGTAGCACAAATCAGAACTCAGAGGAGCACCTTCACAAGACCTGCAATAAAAATTTGCCGTCTTCCAAGTAACCGAAGGTTCATTAACAAATATGTGTTGTCCTAGCGCATCTGCTAATTCATTTATTTTCAGAGATGTCAAACTATAACATAGATATAGAGTAGTTACGCTATGCGGGTACCAGACCACTTTTTCCATACAAAAAGTGCAAGGTAGAAACCAACTATTTTGGTGGCTCTGGACCCGGGGGTCTGGGCCACTGAGGGGGATTCCGTCTAGTGGTATACGTCACAGGGCATGCCTGGGGAATTCCTTTCCTATCCCTTTCCTATCGTCTGGCTGACCTGGTGATGACGTCATCTGGTTGCCGATCCCCTCAGCTGATCAAGCTCTGTCATAGCTGATTTGAAAATTCAAACTGTTATAGTCTACGCCTGCCTGAGGGAATTCCTTTCCTATCGTCTAGCTGACCAGGTGATGACGTCATCTGGTTGCCGATCCCCATCAGCTGATCAAGCCTGTCATAGCTGATTTGAAAATTCAAACTGTTTTAGTCTACGCCTGCCTGAGGGAATTCCTTTCCTATCGTCTGGCTGACCAGGGGGTTGACGTCATCTGGTTGGCTGATTCCCATAAGTTGTTCAAGCTCTTGTCTTAGCTGATTTTTAATAAAATAATGCTGGCTTTTGCTGGAATCGAACCGAGAACGCTTGGTTTTGTAAATTCCAAGGCGCTCTACCATCAGGCCATGGAGGTGCTGTGTGAATGTTCTTTAAACTTGCTATATACGCTTAGAGTTGTGGGAACAGAGACATCGGGACACTTGTGCGAGGCTGGACACACACACACACACACCCATGCACCCCATACACACACACACACACACACACACACACACACACACACACACACACACACACACACACACACACACACACACACTACGTCATACCAAAAGGTTTTCTGCCAGGTGATATTCAGTACCATGTTATTAAATTAGCAACAACAACAACTAACGTAGGTAGGTATGTTGGCTTAGATAAGAAATTACCTAATTTTTAATCTTCAGGTGCAATGCTTCTTAATTCATTGCATAAACAATTCGTACAGCCGAATAAATCGCAGTTGAATAATGTAAACAAAATTCGCACAGAGCCGAGTAAAGTAAACAAATTGAACGATTCCCGATTTCTTTAGCTGAAAAAAAAATAACAACTGATAAGTTGTCTTAGATGAGTAGTGGAAGTTATAATTGAAAATTTCTTTTGTAGATAAAAAATCAACAACAACTATAGCGTAAGTTGTTGTTATGGATATTAGCGATCATACCTTTTATGATGTAATTCATATTACTTATAATTCAAGTCTAGGCTATTTTTTTTTGTAAGCATTAAGTTGAGAATTGGTTAAATTAAAATCTTTGTGAGCTATAATATTAATGTAGGATGATGTGGCGACTTGGATGAGTAATGAAAATTGTATAGCTGCAGCCTTGTTAGAAAATTTTTAGTCTTCAAGTGTAATGGGATGACTGGTAATTTTATATCAAACAAACTCGCACAGCCGAGAAAAGTAAACAAGTTGAGCGATTTTTTTTGTGTCTATTGGAAAGTCTTTCGCTCAGTAAAAATCTTATACATAATTCTAGTAGGATATGGAAGCTTTGGTGAAGACCGGGGCGATGGTCGAGAGTGGTTAGTGTTATTTATTATTTTTAAATCTTGTCATGAAAGCATTAGGTTTGTTAGGGTGGATTAAATAAGTTTTGATGAAAGAAGGTGGCATGATTATATTAATTTTGTTTTGGATGAGTAGTGGAGTGCTGTAATATGCCTCGCTCCAACACATTAGGAAGCTTTAGTGAATACCGTACCTTGAAACCATCTCGCTCTCTCAAAACATCTTTCTCTCTCTAGCACACATGTTTGAGGTGGACTTGATTATATACATGCCAGCTTGGAGCTTGCTTGTCTGCTTTGTATACTATGAGTATAGTATGGTTGCCTGGAATTATCAGGCTTGTTGGTAATTCGATATCATCTCAGCCTGTAAGCAAATTCGTTGGAATTCATCCTGTGCAATTTTAGCAGCAGGATCATTCATGTTTACAAACCGTTGCTATAAAAGCGCAAGGAAACTCTTGGGGAGCACCAGTCAGTTTTAGTGAGTCTCCGTGATAGTACATAAAAATAAAATAAAAATGACAACCGCGCTAGTAAATAAAAGTTTTTCAGTAATTGAAAACTTGCGAAAAGATGTGATGGAGTGTTTAAAAAATTCAGTGAATAAAGACTATATTGTTCAAAAGTGTAATAGAAACATGCATAAATTTCAAGTTGCATTACGGAAGTGCAATAAGAGTGCTAGGAAACGACATTTCGAGAGCTGTCTCGAGCAAATTAAAGCATTGAGAGCACTATTGAGAACTCCCCGTCGAGGTGGAGGAATTACTCGCATAAGAAGAAGTGATTTTGTAAAGTGGGAGGAAATAAAGACAGCGTTCGCAGAGAGAATTCGACAAGGTGTTATTGCAAATTTAAAGCATATCGATCCGAAGCTATTTATGCAAGACGCTGCCAAATTATTTACGCGTCGTGTTAAAAATACCTTAAAACATTATTTTAATATTAAAGTTTCTACAACGTTTTGCGGTGAATTTGTTAAAGAAACTGGTGACAATGAAATGATAAAAGACGTTAAATATTTCCAATCGAGAACTGCTCCAATTAGTGCAGATGACAATTTAAAGGAGTGGTTTAAATCAAACATTTCGGATCCAATAAACACTCAGCTGGAAGAATTCCAGGAAAAAGACAGTGGCTGGTCACTGCAGTCTATAATACATCTAGCAGTACACATCAACAAGTTTGAGCAGCTCCGAGGATCTTCGTATATACCTCTGCCGAAGGAAATTGCTTTAAAGCAAGCTTGCATCAATGTGAAAAATAATGATGAAGCATGCTTCGCGTGGGCAATAACATCAGCGCTATATCCTGCAAATGTTCACTCCGATAGGATCTCATCATATCCACATTATTCTACTGTGTTAAATTTAACTGGAATAACATTTCCCATGACGCTTAACCAAATAACGCAATTTGAAGACCAGAACGATTTATCAATAAACGTGTTCATCCTAGAAAAAGAGCGTTTCTTCACCACAGTTCCAGTTAGACTTACGAAACACAGGATGGAGCGACATGTAAATCTCTTAATGCTACAAGATGACTATGACCAGGCTGATGATCATATGGACGATGATGATGATGGCAGATATCATTTCTGCTGGATTAAAGATCTTTCGCGCCTTGTATCGGGACAAACTTCGAAACATAAGTCTAGAGTGTACATATGCGACAGATGTTTGCTCTACTTTTACTCGGCTGAAAAATTAACATCACACACTCCTGAATGCGAGAAACAAAACGACTGTAGGATTATATTTCCATAAGAGGAAAAGAAATGGTTGGAATATAAGAATTATAACCATAAGAATCCAGTCCCGTTTTGTGTGTATGCTGATCTTGAATCAATATTGAAGCCGATTCAGAGAAACGATCAAAATACACAGCGAATCCAGGAACATGAAGTTCACAGCATAGGATTCTATTTCCACTGCAAACATGATGCTAAGCTCTCATATTACAGAGCATATCGAGGCAAGGATTGTCAACAATGGTTTGCATTAGAACTGCAAAAGATTGCATCCATAGCTGTACAGGAGAAGCTGAACATCAGGCCAATGCAACCCTTGACTAAAGAGGAACGGCGTTCACATATGGAAACTACTTACTGCCATATATGTGAAAAAACGTTTGCAACCGATGAGGAACGAGTTCGGGACCATTGCCATTTAACAGGTAAATACTAAGAAGCATAATTCAATTCATTTCTTTTCATAATTTCTTTTAACAGGAAAATACCGAGGACCAGCGCACAATGCATGTAATCTGATGTATCAAGATTGCTCCATAGTTCCAGTCATTTTTCACAATTTATCCGGATATGATGCCCACTTCATTATTAAGGATATAGCTACAGCCATTCCTGGGAAAGTGGATCTCCTACCAATAAATAAAGAAAGATACATTTCATTCACCAAGCACGTTGAAGGCAGTCATATCAAATTCAGATTCATCGATTCCTTCCGTTTTATGGCAGAATCTTTAGATAAGCTATCATCATTGCTACCGTTGGATAAATTGAATATTACAAGAGCTGAATGGCAGGAATTGGATGATGATGACTTTAAACTGCTTACGCGTAAAGGTGTCTTCCCATACGACTTCGTTGACGATTGGACTAAATTGGATTTCCAACACTTACCGGCGCAGGAGCAATTCTATAATAAAATGACTGACAGTGATATATCCGCTGAGGACTACAATCATGCTGAAAAGGTCTGGCAGACATTTGAAATACAGACACTTGGCGAATATTCCGATCTATACCTGAAAACTGATGTCCTCCTATTGGCTGATGTCTTCGAGAACTTTCGAGAAGTATGTATGAAGACATACAATTTAGATCCTGCACATTATTACACCATGCCAGGCCTAACATGGAATGCTATGCTAAAATACACCAAAGTGAAACTAGAGCTGATAACCGACGTAGATATACTGCTATTCATAGAGAGAGGTATTCGAGGTGGTATAAGTCAATGCTCGAACAGATATAGCAAAGCAAATAATAAATATATGGATGATTTTAAGCCTAAGGAGAAAGAGAAATACCTGATGTATTATGATGTAAATAACCTTTATGGATGGGCCATGTCACAGCAGCATTTACCAACCGGAGGATTCAAATGGGTTGATGCTCCCAATATCAAGGTTTTCGAGATTCCTGATGATTCACCAATTGGATACATATTCGAAGTCGACTTGGACTATCCTCAACATCTACATGATAAGCATAAGGACTTACCGTTTTGCTCTGAGCATGCAGCACCACCTGGAGCAAAATTAGAAAAGCTTTTGACAACATTACATCCAAAAACTAAATATGTTATACACTACCGAAACTTGAAGCAATGCTTATCACATGGACTCATCCTGAAAAAAGTCCACCGGGTTCTTCAATTCAACCAATCAGCTTGGCTTAAACCATATATTGACTTAAATACCACCAAACGGAAGCAGGCTACCAGCGATCATGAGAAGGACTGCTATAAGAAGATGAATAATGCAGCTTTTGGTAAGACCATGGAAAATGTTCGCAAGTATAGCGATATAAAGCTTTGCGTAAAGTGGGAAGGTCGCTATGGTGCCAAAGCTCGGATTGCGGCACCCAACTTTCACAGTGCAACGATATTGGATGAGAATTTAGTTGCTGTGGAATTAAGGCGACTCAAAATCTTATTCAATAAGCCCCTCTATATTGGAATGGCAGTTTTGGAAATTTCAAAGATATGCCTCTATGATTTCCACTACAGTTTTATGCAGCGTGAATTTGGAGATAAATGCAAAGTCATGTATACAGATACAGATTCTCTAATATATGAACTTGAAGAGAAAAATGCATATGAGTTTATGGCCGAAAATATAAACAAATTTGATACAAGTGATTACCCAGAAGATAATCAATTCAATTTACCGCTCGTGAATAAAAAGATTCCTGGTCTAATGAAGGATGAGCTGAATGGGAAAATCATGAGCGAATTTGCAGGCTTGCGCTCGAAAATGTACAGTCTACGTATAAACGATGGTAAAACTGTAAAGAAAGCAAAAGGAGTAAAGACTAATGTAGTCCAGAGGCATATCAATTTCGAAGACTACGTCGAATGTTTGAATAACAAGCGAGTATTAACTGCTAATCAGAGCTCCATACGATCGCATAACCATAATGTCTACACGATCAGCCAAAAGAAAATTGCATTGAATCCATATGATAACAAGCGGTATATTATGAGTGGGACAACGGATACTCTACCATGGGGACATTACTCTATTCAATCAGAACAGCAAGGAGCAGACGCAGAAAAAACATATAATCTAAGGCTAGTTTAAGATATGTATTGTAAATAAAAATTGTATTATAGCTAAAATACCATTTAATGAAATAGTTTGTTTTAATTGTATTATAGTCTAAGATGATGTACACTATTGTAAAATAAAGGAAAATATTATAATTATAGGGTAACCGATTTAAGGAAGCCTAATATAGAATGATACCTTAAGAATTAAATGTTAATCTAGAATGATACCTTAAGAATTAAATGTTAATATTTTTCAATTTATAATAAATCAATAATAATATTTTATATATGGTATTCTTTTATTCAATTTCCCTACTATGTCCAGAGCTCCCGAATAATATTTGCCCACTACCGTGAGCTCCTAATCGGGCGGTTGAGCGTTTTACCCAGAATGTTAGGATGACTTGAGAAAAAAACTTTTACACGTGGACTCGAGCTTGACCCCGGCATCACCTTTGAAACCGGAAGGGCGTCGGATCCTTGACCTTCATCCGGAAGTGAATTATATATAAGTGTATAATCAAACATTTCACAGGGACTCCATATTGTTTTTCAAAACAGTTCTGATAACTGCTTAACCAGGTCTGATAACAGCTTAACAGCTTTTTAAACAGGTCCGATAACAGCTTAACAGCTTTTTAAACAGGTCTGATAACAGCTTAACAGCTTTTAAACAGGTCTGATAACAGCTTAACAGCTTTTTAAACAGGTCTGATAACAGCTTAACAGCTTCTTAAACAGGTCTGATAACAGCTTAACAGCTTTTTAAACAGATCTGATAACAGCTTAACAGCTTTTTAAACAGGTCCGATAACAGCTTAACAGCTTTTCAAACAGGTCTGATAACAGCTTAACAGCTTTTAAACAGGTCTGATAACAGCTTAACAGCTTATAAAACAGGTCTGATAACAGCTTAACAGCTTTTAAACAGGTCTGATAACAGCTTAACAGCTTTTTAAACAGGTCTGATAACAGCTTACCAGCTTCTTAAACAGGTCTGATAACAGCTTAACAGCTTTCTTACAGGTCTGATAACAGCTTAACAGCTTTTTAAACAAGTCTGATAACAGCTTAACAGCTTTTAAACAGGTCTGATAACAGCTTAACAGCTTTTCAAACAGGTCTGATAACAGCTTAACAGCTTTTCAAACAGCTCTGATAACAGCTTAACAGCTTTTAAACAGCTCTGATAACAGCTTAACAGCTTTTAAACAGCTCTGATAACAGCTTAACAGCTTTTCAAACAGCTCTGATAACAGCTTAACAGCTTTTCAAACAGCTCTGATAACAGCTTAACAGCTTTTAAACAGCTCTGATAACGGCTTAACAGCTTTTAAACAGCTCTGATAACAGCTTAACAGCTTTTCAAACAGCTCTGATAACAGCTTAACAGCTTTTCAAACAGCTCTGATAACAGCTTAACAGCTTTTAAGAAGTTATCAGACCTGTTTTGAAAAACAATATGGAGTCCCTGTGAAATGTTTGATTATACACTTATATATAATTCACTTCCGGATGAAGGTCCAGGATCCGACGCCCTTCCGGTTTCAAAGGTGATGCCGGGGTCAAGGTCGAGTCCACGTGTAAAAGTTTTTTTCTCAAGTCATCCTAACATTCTGGGTAAAACGCTCAACCGCCCGATTAGGAGCTCACGGTAGTGGGCAAATATTATTCGGGAGCTCTGGACATAGCAGGGAAATTGAATAAAAGAATACCATATATAAAATATTATTATTGATTTATTATAAATTGAAAAATATTAACATTTAATTCTTAAGGTATCATTCTAGATTAACATTTAATTCTTAAGGTATCATTCTATATTAGGCTTCCTTAAATCGGTTACCCTATAATTATAATATTTTCCTTTATTTTACAATAGTGTACATCATCTTAGACTATAATACAATTAAAACAAACTATTTCATTAAATGGTATTTTAGCTATAATACAATTTTTATTTACAATACATATCTTAAACTAGCCTTAGATTATATGTTTTTTCTGCGTCTGCTCCTTGCTGTTCTGATTGAATAGAGTAATGTCCCCATGGTAGAGTATCCGTTGTCCCACTCATAATATACCGCTTGTTATCATATGGATTCAATGCAATTTTCTTTTGGCTGATCGTGTAGACATTATGGTTATGCGATCGTATGGAGCTCTGATTAGCAGTTAATACTCGCTTGTTATTCAAACATTCGACGTAGTCTTCGAAATTGATATGCCTCTGGACTACATTAGTCTTTACTCCTTTTGCTTTCTTTACAGTTTTACCATCGTTTATACGTAGACTGTACATTTTCGAGCGCAAGCCTGCAAATTCGCTCATGATTTTCCCATTCAGCTCATCCTTCATTAGACCAGGAATCTTTTTATTCACGAGCGGTAAATTGAATTGATTATCTTCTGGGTAATCACTTGTATCAAATTTGTTTATATTTTCGGCCATAAACTCATATGCATTTTTCTCTTCAAGTTCATATATTAGAGAATCTGTATCTGTATACATGACTTTGCATTTATCTCCAAATTCACGCTGCATAAAACTGTAGTGGAAATCATAGAGGCATATCTTTGAAATTTCCAAAACTGCCATTCCAATATAGAGGGGCTTATTGAATAAGATTTTGAGTCGCCTTAATTCCACAGCAACTAAATTCTCATCCAATATCGTTGCACTGTGAAAGTTGGGTGCCGCAATCCGAGCTTTGGCACCATAGCGACCTTCCCACTTTACGCAAAGCTTTATATCGCTATACTTGCGAACATTTTCCATGGTCTTACCAAAAGCTGCATTATTCATCTTCTTATAGCAGTCCTTCTCATGATCGCTGGTAGCCTGCTTCCGTTTGGTGGTATTTAAGTCAATATATGGTTTAAGCCAAGCTGATTGGTTGAATTGAAGAACCCGGTGGACTTTTTTCAGGATGAGTCCATGTGATAAGCATTGCTTCAAGTTTCGGTAGTGTATAACATATTTAGTTTTTGGATGTAATGTTGTCAAAAGCTTTTCTAATTTTGCTCCAGGTGGTGCTGCATGCTCAGAGCAAAACGGTAAGTCCTTATGCTTATCATGTAGATGTTGAGGATAGTCCAAGTCGACTTCGAATATGTATCCAATTGGTGAATCATCAGGAATCTCGAAAACGTTGATATTGGGAGCATCAACCCATTTGAATCCTCCGGTTGGTAAATGCTGTGACATGGCCCATCCATAAAGGTTATTTACATCATAATACATCAGGTATTTCTCTTTCTCCTTAGGCTTAAAATCATCCATATATTTATTATTTGCTTTGCTATATCTGTTCGAGCATTGACTTATACCACCTCGAATACCTCTCTCTATGAATAGCAGTATATCTACGTCGGTTATCAGCTCTAGTTTCACTTTGGTGTATTTTAGCATAGCATTCCATGTTAGGCCTGGCATGGTGTAATAATGTGCAGGATCTAAATTGTATGTCTTCATACATACTTCTCGAAAGTTCTCGAAGACATCAGCCAATAGGAGGACATCAGTTTTCAGGTATAGATCGGAATATTCGCCAAGTGTCTGTATTTCAAATGTCTGCCAGACCTTTTCAGCATGATTGTAGTCCTCAGCGGATATATCACTGTCAGTCATTTTATTATAGAATTGCTCCTGCGCCGGTAAGTGTTGGAAATCCAATTTAGTCCAATCGTCAACGAAGTCGTATGGGAAGACACCTTTACGCGTAAGCAGTTTAAAGTCATCATCATCCAATTCCTGCCATTCAGCTCTTGTAATATTCAATTTATCCAACGGTAGCAATGATGATAGCTTATCTAAAGATTCTGCCATAAAACGGAAGGAATCGATGAATCTGAATTTGATATGACTGCCTTCAACGTGCTTGGTGAATGAAATGTATCTTTCTTTATTTATTGGTAGGAGATCCACTTTCCCAGGAATGGCTGTAGCTATATCCTTAATAATGAAGTGGGCATCATATCCGGATAAATTGTGAAAAATGACTGGAACTATGGAGCAATCTTGATACATCAGATTACATGCATTGTGCGCTGGTCCTCGGTATTTTCCTGTTAAAAGAAATTATGAAAAGAAATGAATTGAATTATGCTTCTTAGTATTTACCTGTTAAATGGCAATGGTCCCGAACTCGTTCCTCATCGGTTGCAAACGTTTTTTCACATATATGGCAGTAAGTAGTTTCCATATGTGAACGCCGTTCCTCTTTAGTCAAGGGTTGCATTGGCCTGATGTTCAGCTTCTCCTGTACAGCTATGGATGCAATCTTTTGCAGTTCTAATGCAAACCATTGTTGACAATCCTTGCCTCGATATGCTCTGTAATATGAGAGCTTAGCATCATGTTTGCAGTGGAAATAGAATCCTATGCTGTGAACTTCATGTTCCTGGATTCGCTGTGTATTTTGATCGTTTCTCTGAATCGGCTTCAATATTGATTCAAGATCAGCATACACACAAAACGGGACTGGATTCTTATGGTTATAATTCTTATATTCCAACCATTTCTTTTCCTCTGATGGAAATATAATCCTACAGTCGTTTTGTTTCTCGCATTCAGGAGTGTGTGATGTTAATTTTTCAGCAGAGTAAAAGTAGAGCAAACATCTGTCGCATATGTACACTCTAGACTTATGTTTCGAAGTTTGTCCCGATACAAGGCGCGAAAGATCTTTAATCCAGCAGAAATGATATCTGCCATCATCATCATCGTCCATATGATCATCAGCCTGGTCATAGTCATCTTGTAGCATTAAGAGATTTACATGTCGCTCCATCCTGTGTTTCGTAAGTCTAACTGGAACTGTGGTGAAGAAACGCTCTTTTTCTAGGATGAACACGTTTATTGATAAATCGTTCTGGTCTTCAAATTGCGTTATTTGGTTAAGCGTCATGGGAAATGTTATTCCAGTTAAATTTAACACAGTAGAATAATGTGGATATGATGAGATCCTATCGGAGTGAACATTTGCAGGATATAGCGCTGATGTTATTGCCCACGCGAAGCATGCTTCATCATTATTTTTCACATTGATGCAAGCTTGCTTTAAAGCAATTTCCTTCGGCAGAGGTATATACGAAGATCCTCGGAGCTGCTCAAACTTGTTGATGTGTACTGCTAGATGTATTATAGACTGCAGTGACCAGCCACTGTCTTTTTCCTGGAATTCTTCCAGCTGAGTGTTTATTGGATCCGAAATGTTTGATTTAAACCACTCCTTTAAATTGTCATCTGCACTAATTGGAGCAGTTCTCGATTGGAAATATTTAACGTCTTTTATCATTTCATTGTCACCAGTTTCTTTAACAAATTCACCGCAAAACGTTGTAGAAACTTTAATATTAAAATAATGTTTTAAGGTATTTTTAACACGACGCGTAAATAATTTGGCAGCGTCTTGCATAAATAGCTTCGGATCGATATGCTTTAAATTTGCAATAACACCTTGTCGAATTCTCTCTGCGAACGCTGTCTTTATTTCCTCCCACTTTACAAAATCACTTCTTCTTATGCGAGTAATTCCTCCACCTCGACGGGGAGTTCTCAATAGTGCTCTCAATGCTTTAATTTGCTCGAGACAGCTCTCGAAATGTCGTTTCCTAGCACTCTTATTGCACTTCCGTAATGCAACTTGAAATTTATGCATGTTTCTATTACACTTTTGAACAATATAGTCTTTATTCACTGAATTTTTTAAACACTCCATCACATCTTTTCGCAAGTTTTCAATTACTGAAAAACTTTTATTTACTAGCGCGGTTGTCATTTTTATTTTATTTTTATGTACTATCACGGAGACTCACTAAAACTGACTGGTGCTCCCCAAGAGTTTCCTTGCGCTTTTATAGCAACGGTTT
Organism: Dioctria rufipes; assembly: GCA_963924295.1. Taxonomy (NCBI): domain Eukaryota; kingdom Metazoa; phylum Arthropoda; class Insecta; order Diptera; family Asilidae; genus Dioctria; species Dioctria rufipes. Next base: position 128,120,158 of record OZ002740.1, read on the forward strand.
GTAAACATGAATGATCCTGCTGCTAAAATTGCACAGGATGAATTCCAACGAATTTGCTTACAGGCTGAGATGATATCGAATTACCAACAAGCCTGATAATTCCAGGCAACCATACTATACTCATAGTATACAAAGCAGACAAGCAAGCTCCAAGCTGGCATGTATATAATCAAGTCCACCTCAAACATGTGTGCTAGAGAGAGAAAGATGTTTTGAGAGAGCGAGATGGTTTCAAGGTACGGTATTCACTAAAGCTTCCTAATGTGTTGGAGCGAGGCATATTACAGCACTCCACTACTCATCCAAAACAAAATTAATATAATCATGCCACCTTCTTTCATCAAAACTTATTTAATCCACCCTAACCAACCTAATGCTTTCATGACAAGATTTAAAAATAATAAATAACACTAACCACTCTCGACCATCGCCCCGGTCTTCACCAAAGCTTCCATATCCTACTAGAATTATGTATAAGATTTTTACTGAGCGAAAGACTTTCCAATAGACACAAAAAAAATCGCTCAACTTGTTTACTTTTCTCGGCTGTGCGAGTTTGTTTGATATAAAATTACCAGTCATCCCATTACACTTGAAGACTAAAAATTTTCTAACAAGGCTGCAGCTATACAATTTTCATTACTCATCCAAGTCGCCACATCATCCTACATTAATATTATAGCTCACAAAGATTTTAATTTAACCAATTCTCAACTTAATGCTTACAAAAAAAAATAGCCTAGACTTGAATTATAAGTAATATGAATTACATCATAAAAGGTATGATCGCTAATATCCATAGCCCGTAGATGATTTCTGATAAGACTTTTCAGTAGACGCACACCCCTACAGCGAAAATTTTCTAGGCTTTAATTTCCATTCTTACCATCCCAAGCAGCCGTGATCTCTTTTTAGATATCGAATATCATGATCACTTTTGTTTATAAAAGATACATACAGACAACAACTTACGCTATAGTTGTTGTTGATTTTTTATCTACAAAAGAAATTTTCAATTATAACTTCCACTACTCATCTAAGACAACTTATCAGTTGTTATTTTTTTTTCAGCTAAAGAAATCGGGAATCGTTCAATTTGTTTACTTTACTCGGCTCTGTGCGAATTTTGTTTACATTATTCAACTGCGATTTATTCGGCTGTACGAATTGTTTATGCAATGAATTAAGAAGCATTGCACCTGAAGATTAAAAATTAGGTAATTTCTTATCTAAGCCAACATACCTACCTACGTTAGTTGTTGTTGTTGCTAATTTAATAACATGGTACTGAATATCACCTGGCAGAAAACCTTTTGGTATGACGTAGTGTGTGTGTGTGTGTGTGTGTGTGTGTGTGTGTGTGTGTGTGTGTATGGGGTGCATGGGTGTGTGTGTGTGTGTGTGTCCAGCCTCGCACAAGTGTCCCGATGTCTCTGTTCCCACAACTCTAAGCGTATATAGCAAGTTTAAAGAACATTCACACAGCACCTCCATGGCCTGATGGTAGAGCGCCTTGGAATTTACAAAACCAAGCGTTCTCGGTTCGATTCCAGCAAAAGCCAGCATTATTTTATTAAAAATCAGCTAAGACAAGAGCTTGAACAACTTATGGGAATCAGCCAACCAGATGACGTCATCCCCCTGGTCAGCCAGACGATAGGAAAGGAATTCCCTCAGGCAGGCGTAGACTAAAACAGTTTGAATTTTCAAATCAGCTATGACAGGCTTGATCAGCTGATGGGGATCGGCAACCAGATGACGTCATCACCTGGTCAGCTAGACGATAGGAAAGGAATTCCCTCAGGCAGGCGTAGACTATAACAGTTTGAATTTTCAAATCAGCTATGACAGAGCTTGATCAGCTGAGGGGATCGGCAACCAGATGACGTCATCACCAGGTCAGCCAGACGATAGGAAAGGAATTCCCCAGGCATGCCCTGTGACGTATACCACTAGACGGAATCCCCCTCAGTGGCCCAGACCCCCGGGTCCAGAGCCACCAAAATAGTTGGTTTCTACCTTGCACTTTTTGTATGGAAAAAGTGGTCTGGTACCCGCATAGCGTAACTACTATATAGATATTCTTGATCTATACGACGATATCAACTTTGGATCATCACTCGTCAACATGCCTCTCTATCCTAGCTGGTATGTGGAAGAAGGCTGCGATGTATTAACTGGGCAGCCAAAGAAACAAACAGAGAGTGCAAGTAGTTCGATGACAGTCACAAACGATCAGGTGGATCAGGATATTCTGGACATATATGATGACTTGAATTTCAACTTTTCGCTGCCGGGTAGTCCAATCAACCCAGCTGAGGAAATAAGCAAGCTGTTCTGCGAGATTACACAGGCTACTGCAGATTCTGAATCACAGCCAGAGACAGTCCCTGCTCCATCCACTGCCATTCCACAGAAGCCTCCCAATACATCCACGACAGCAGCATCAACAACAGTCCAGCCATCAAACTTTTCGCAGTCGGCGGCCCCCCAAACAGCACCAATGTTGACAAAACAGGCAATAATAAAGGGAGCTCAGGTCACAGACTTGCAAAAACTCAAGGCTTCTTCCAGCATTAAGGAAGTCGAGATACGTGCCGAAAACTGCTTCCAACGATTCGTCACTCGCGAAGGAGGAGACATCTTCCTACCTGGACATGTCATAAAAAATCGATTTTATAAACATACAAACACGACGAATTAGAGACAGGATGATTAATCTACCTGATGAGTATCAAGTGCATCTACGGGTACTTGCTAATGGAACACTGAAATTCTTCAAATACCATAAACGAGGAATCAACGCGATAAGGCAACAGTTGAACATGAGTATTCAACAGGGCGAGGGGGGGGGGGGGCGATTGACAATAACTCACCTGATAGAACCCAACAAATAAATAATCTAAAATAATTTATGCGAATCTAAGGCACAAGCAGAAGTTTGGTGGACATTTAAGGTGGAAAAGCACCCAAAAGAACCTCACCTGTGCAGGTTTATAATCTTAATACACACCAATGAGTGTCAGAGAGAGGCAAGGTTCGAGCAAGATAGACCAGCGAAAATCGTGAGAGGAATTTATTGGAATGAACCGAAAAATGGTGTTTCGATAAAGAATATCAAATTTACGAAAAAATCAATTAAAATTAATAATAAATCTTTATGGGAAGCATGCCAAAAAATGTAAAATGAATTTTGGCATATACAAACAATAATCTAAAACTCTAATAAAGTTATAAAAAGGTTATATTTCGAAGATTTCACTTTATGGATAATGAAATCGGGACAAAACTTTCTATAAAAAGCCCGTCATTCCTTCATTCGCTCTCTTATTTTTTCGAGTTGTCATCAAGTAAACACATGCCATTAGATCACCCAGTTTATGTTTTCATGCAATCACATGATCAAGGCCTTAGAGTTTTTTTTTGTCAAGTTTTTTTTTGTTCCTTTTGTTTGGACTTGTAATTTTCCATAAAAAATTTTCATCGTCTCTACTGCTCAATTTGGAAGTGGATCAACAGCAAGCTTCCATAATCCAAATTGTAAGGAAATTTTTATTTCACAAATATTTGTAAAAAGGTATATTTTTTACTGATTTTTTTTACCCAATTTTCGGCTATGGGACAAATGTAATTGAATGCCATAAGGGTATAATTACTGGTCACAAATAAACTAATCAAAATGATCATTAATTACTAATCAAATTTTTTCATTTTCATAATTTTTCTGGCATAAATACATTCAATTGTTATTTTATTGCTTTTGACATTTTGTGAAAAACTTGCCTATGTGGTATCTTTTGCAAATCATGCTCAGATAATACAAATTTAAATAGAGTAATCATTTAAGTGAAGTAATTAGTTGTGTAGTTAATTAATGAATTTTTAGTAACATTGTTTTTAAATATAAAGAGAACAAAAAGAAACGTGAGATTAGAAATAGAAAAAACGCAAGTAATTCTGTTTAATAAATTAAAATTAAAATATTTGAGTAAGATACCTAAGAAATAGTATGTTTGTTTTGTTTTGAATTTCATAAAGTGAATTGAATTATCTTGGATTTGTCTAAGTACCATTGAAATCCGAGAATTAAAGTGAGTGATAAGCAAACGCTACACTACCACCACGATTTTGATTTTCAGAACAGCGCAAATTGTGATTTGTAAACGCAACTCAACTAATGTCAATTATTGTAATTGACTGGTGAATTGGTTTACAGACGCATTCCACTATATGTCATTACAGTGATTGACATATGGTGTAATTAAAGTTCGTTTGGATAAATATTTTGGTGGTTCCATCCAGCAATTTTTTTGGCTCATTAATTTTTTGTTTACCCAGTTCATTTATTTCGTTCATTTCCATTGAACATTGCATTTTGGATATTGAACCAATTCACAATAGCACGCCTATAATCAAAGCGACAACATCCAACGAATGCGCCATTAAGTTACTATACAACCCTTTAAATGAAGTGCCCCAATGAAGGTGCAGAGTGCAAATCCCCCAAAAAGACATGCTGATTAAACTAAGCAAGCCCAATACGTGGCTATTTTCATTTATTACTCCCACGGTGTTACATATCACATGTCTAGATCACTTTGAGATCTCGAAAATGGAAGGGCAAGGGATACTTGAGATAACGCAAGCGTGTCAAGTGCAAATAAGTGACAAGGTGCTCAAATATGTAGGTCAAAGTAAACGCACGCTGAAAATAATTCAACCCAAACAATTCCCAAAATTTAATCAGTCCTTATTGAATTTGAGTCTGGCCGACATTTTACCAGAACCTCAAAACCAAAACCAAGTTCCAATGGAAATTTTAACGGGAGACGATATCCATAAATCAATTTATACTGGCACTCAGTCGTTGGAAGATATCCAACACAAATTAGACCAGTACAGTAAGAAGGTATCAAGTAGAAACTCCCATATCCTGTCCACAACTTCTCTATCATTCACGAGCCTACTAGTTCTGGCCATAATGATTGTTGTGGCAGTAAAATATCTACACCCTGTTGTCATCACGACGAAACAACAGAGAAATCCACCACAAGGTAACCCCGAAATTTCGGCAGAGGGAATTCCTTTAGAAGAACCAACCCCTACGCCCCCAACCTAGTTTAAAGCGAGCTCGATCACTTCCTAGAACCAAGTCTGTTCAATTGGTTTAAGGCGGCCCAAAGGAACAATGATACTGTCAATATGAGCCACTTAATCAAAGTGGAATTTATAGAAAATAGTAGACCTGGTAAAATATATAGAAAAATACATAGAAATGAAAATGTAACCAAAGAAAAAAAAATGTATTGAAAAATAAAATAGATAGAGTAATAAGGTTAAAGAAACATTGCATTAGAGTTAATGCTGAACAAAAATAGATAAAATAATAAAAATTGCTTTTAATGCTTTTAAAAAATAAAATGAATGACTTAGAAAGAAAGGCATAAAATAAATAAAATAAAACTAGAAATATAAATGAATTAAAATAGAATGCCCTAGGATTAAAAATAATTTAAAATCAGGTAAATAAAAAAGGCATTAGATTTAATTATTAAATAGTTGATAAATTAATAGCTTTAAAAGGAGTTAGTTAAACATAAATAAACAAATAAATATATATGAAAATAAATGAAAAAAAATATAACACAAAATTATATTAAAACTAGGTTGAACTCAATAAAAATAAAACAGATGTAAAATATAAAATAGTATTTTACCTACTAAAGTACGGTAACAACAACTAAAAGTAAGATAGTGAAAAAATTATTAGCACAAAAGACAAAGGGGTAATACCCAAAACGAGGTAATTAAAACCCACGAAAAGTTTACCAGGCTACATCTACACAAATTAAGTAACTATAACTAAATTAGAAATTATTATATGTATATTATTATATTGTATATGTAATAAAACAAAGACAAAATGTAAAGCCTAGCCGAACCAACCAAGACCCGAGCCGCCAAAAAAGCACCCACAACAACTTCCCCTGAGAATTATTCCTCTTCAAAGAATAATTCTCTTTTTCTCAGGGGGAAGGATTGTTATGTACGTAAATTATACCCTAGAAAAGTATAAAAAGGTACAATTTTAGTAGGCATACATACATGTTGGAACATGATTAGCTTACCTTCAAAAACATTTGAAGAAAGCGAATCAGTTCTTAAAATTCCTAAAAGCCCTAAAATTTAAAAAAAAAATATTAAAATATTCCAAAGCATAAAATTTTCACATAAGCTAATCATGCCTAAAACATGGTTAGCTTATCTATTCAATCAGTGAAGAAAATTGCGTCAGCAATTTTCTTCATATTTCATGAATTAAAACAAAATTATTCCCATGGCAAATTTTGCCTTCAGCAAAATTTGCCAGTAGAAATAATTACTTAAAAAAATAAAGCAAAAGATAAATCGTACCCTCAGTACGATTTGTCATGAAAATTACAATATGTATATACGAACGTACATACATATCACAAAAAAAGTTTTCGCGATAAGAAATGCGCGCCGCGAAAATACATTATATGTATACGCGCGCCGCAATTTCAATCAACGCGACTGTGGCTGATGTTTATAAAAACATAAAATTCATTTTTGCAAACCACCGTCCAACGAAAAATATTCTGGACTTGTTTAATCAAGTCCAGAATAAATGAAAATTTTTCTCAGGGTAGAAATGCAACTATGCATTTTCTACCCTGACCGACGGCTCTTGATCGCGATGAAAGTGATCAAGAGCGCAGTTGAATTATAGCACGCGAGTTGGATTTTTGATTTCAGAAACGGCGCGGCGGTTCAAAAAAATTTGTGAGAGTAGAGTTGATAGTTTGTATTGAATTTTTCTGTTCGACGCGGTCTCGGTAAAGTGAAGTAGAAAAGAGCAGAATTAAATTTACCAAAAGAAAATTGTGAATTTGAAAAAAATTGAATCAATATTAGATTTACTAAAAGAAAACTGTGAATTTGAAAAAAAAGGGAGAAATCAATATTGTAAGAGTAAGGAAGGGTTGTGTATGTAATAAAAAGAAGAGTCGAAATTGATAGATCAAATAAAGGAGTGAAATTCAAGAAAAGGGCGTTTTGTGCATGATAAAAAAGCCAAAGTGCTTTTGGCAAACAGTTTCGCAAGGGAGAACTGGATAAATCTTACGCTTGCAGACAAGTACGTAACAAGCCTTTAAACAACTAGAAGAACACTTATATTCAGCCCCACTGCTAGCTAATCCAGATTATACGAAGCCCTTCTATATAAGATGTGATGCCAGCAGTATGGGAGTTGGCAGTGTCTTATTTCAAAAGTCGGAGGATGATGCCGAAAGGCCAATTGCATTTATGTCCCAAAAGTTAAATCCTGCGCAGCGAAATTATAGTATCACTGAACTAGAATGCTTCGCTGCGGTACTGAGCATACAGAAGTTTAGGGCATACATCGAAGTCTTCCACTTTACAATCATCACCGATCAACAGAGTTTGAAGTGGCTAATGTCTCAAAAGGAACTTACGGGGCGACTCACACGATGGAGCTTAGAACTACAGTCGTTCGACTTCGAGATCGAGCACGTAAAAGGAAGTCAAAATGTAGTGCCGGATGCATTATCTCGAATGTATCTTGATTCGGCAGGGGCGACTATCTCTGACCTCAGCAAGCTAAATTACCTGGTAGACCTAAAATCAGCACATTTCTCTGACCCTGCTTACGTAGGTTGGAAAGACAAAATCTCTGCTACACCAGCTCGGTATCCTAACCTGCAAGTCACTGTACTGCACATTTTCATTCATATTGAGGGCGGTTGTGATAACGACCTATCCGATATCCCCAGTTGGAAACTCTGGATTCCTCAAGGGCTGACCGAAGATTTAATTAGTAGGGAACAAGAAAGTTCTACTGCTGCTCATGGCGGAATCCATAAAACCCCCGACAGACTGCGAAGATATTATTTCTGGCCAGGCATGCGGCAACAAGTCCGCGCCTATATATTACAATGCGATGTTTGCAAACAAACCAAAGCTCCAAATTGCAGGCTAAGGCCCAAAATGGGAAACCAGATTGAGGTAGAGAGGCCATGGCAGAGATTGCATATTGACTATATTGGACCCCTTAAAAGAAGTAAACGCGGGAATACCACCATCCTAGTCGTTCTCGACCAGTTTACCAAATTTGTACTACTAAAGGCTTTTCCCCAAGCTAAAACTAAACAACTCATAGAATATCTGGAGGAAAATATATTTCACTGTTACGGGATACCCGAGATTATACATACTGATAATGGGCCACAATTTATCTCAACAGATTTTGCTCGCATGATAGAACGTTTCGGCATTCGCCACACAAAGACTGCAGGATATTCGCCACAGTGGAATGTTGCAGAGAGAGTTAATCGCTCCATCGTGGCAGCAATTAGGTCGTATGTGCAAGAGGAACATACCAACTGGGATTCCCAGCTAAGTGATGTCGCTTACGCTTTGCGTAATGCAACGCATCAGTCAACCCCTGGATACACGTAACCTCGATCTTTTCACGTACGCTAATTCGAAGTTCGTCTATGTTGAGCGTCACTTTAAGGGTCAAGTCGAGAAACTATACACCAATCTCCTGAGGAAGAAATGCGAACTAGAAAGAGAACTACTTCAAACCCAGCTAATCATGGCCCTCCACCACCCGGCAGAGTTCGCTCTTATAAGAATGAAAGAGCAAGGGTTTACCGCTGTACATAGGGGGGAAATCATCTACTTAGTGAGATGACAACCAGTCGAAGTCACTGTTCGGAAGAGCAACCGGTGTTTTATGGAACTACCAGACTACGAGCACAGCACACTTTACTTTTGTACACTCATCGTGGAGGAAGAACTAAAATTTCAAGTTAAACAAGTCGTATAGCCCAAAATTATCGCTTCCACAGAAAAATGAATTTATAACAAATTGCAGCCAAATATGTTTTCTTTCTAACCCGGGGGTTTCACATGCAAGTACAGCTCGGCTTTCAGCGAATGATGAAAAACCATGGCAGCTGAGGTGATAGTAATTTGACATTATACAGTTTTCAAGATGGCGGAAAAGAAATGCTTGAGAGAATTGGTTAAATTTATTCTGAAAAAATGCATTACATAATTTACCAACACCTTCCTCTTAACTTTTTCTTGGGTTTTTATCATTCTGCTACTTCCTTTATTGCTATAATTTTCCAATATATGCATGACTTTACGCCTCAATGCCATTTTTTAAATAAACTTGAATGCAAGACGATAAGACATCAACCGAACTGCCTTCTGCTGTCAAGTTAAAAATCGTGTTGGAAGGTAGGCTTGCATGCAAGCTGTACTTGCAGGTGTAACCCCCGGGTAATGGTTTAAAAAAAAAATAGCAAGTAGAACAAATTTATGGAAATTATGGCGTTTGAAAGAAATCCAAGCTACTTTTAGACTGAAAACTCCTGCCACTTTACACGCGTCCACAAGTTAGACGCAAACTTTGACTAATGATCGAAATTAAGATTTTACTAATCAACTGTAGGCGCATTGTGGACTTCGGACTCAAATTGTTTCACGGGTGTAGCCCGGTGTAGCCCGGGGCGTACCCGGTGTTTTCATCGAACAAACCTAATGTTACTGAAAAAATGAGCTCCTTGTTATGGTAGTATGAAGAGTGATGGCTTTGGACGTAAAGTCCAGACTGCCAGAATGAGCTGACAGATCACTCGACGGACAGCGTTGACTGCAGGGCGGCACGCCAGCTCGCCTCGGCTCATTGACAGAGAGTGTGGGGAGGTTCCACGAAAAACCTGCCGCTGCAGTCAGCCATAATCAAAAACAACTCGTGCCCACAAACTAAACGCCGGCATACATTCGGTCCTGAAGGGACCCTTACGTCACTTACCTATATAATACAGTTGAAGGCGCAGATGTTCTGCCTTCCTTGCCTGCCCCAACCACCCATCTGACTCTGAGGGCAAGACTTTTCAGAGTCCCTAGTTGACCTGTAAAGAGAGAATAAACGAGCGAACCTAAATGATCTTCACGCGAGAGGGCTCCAGGAAAGTGGAAGGAGAAATAAAAGCGTTTAGCACTTCATTTTTACGTTATAATTGTTCCTTTTATTTCTACGTTTTCAAAAAGTTTGATAAATTTTGCAATTTTTCTATTAAACACACTTCGGGTGATAAAATAAAATCTATATTTCTGAAATTAAAACTAATAATAACTTAATGACTAACAGTGTTGATTGCAACTGCTCTGTTCGCAATACGATATATAATTTTTTTCTTTTCTTTTTATTTCCTTTTATTTTTATTGCAATAATTTTCACGTGGTGGCGACCGTTTGCTTATTTTATATAAAGAGCGAGAAATGTCTACATTTACCCAAGCTTAAAACGAACTTATAGGAAACTGAAATGTTGCTTTCCTTTTCCTGTAACTTTTCTAAAGAAATTAGAATAGTTTGTTTTTATACTAACCTACTTGTGGTTGAAAAATGTTAATATTCAAGCTTGTACCTGCCCTCTTCTTTACACGCAGTCCTAATTTTTCCTACACAAATCTTAAGTCACCACTCTATATAGACAATTAAGTAAGTTCGAATCCTTATGGTTTAAAATAAGTTGTGTATTGATATCAATGCAAAACGAATCGTAAATTGATGCAAATTAATATACCGTGCCTATATGTCACAGTTACATCTGTAAAAATTAACTTGTTTCGCCTGAATACAACAAAATTATTTGCAACGTAAGGCTAACTTTCAAATAACTATATTAAAAATTAATTCATAAATTTTGTTTTTTTTTTTGACAAAAATTTTAGACCAACCATAACCCTTTTCTCGTTTATTTAAGTTATTCAATGCTTTCTTCTTGTATTGACCTATTGCATTCATAATGAAACTAATTGCAAGTATTATCCCTTTTCCTTTTTTTAGTTATATATTTATATTGTAATTTACTTCATGTATGTACGTACCCCACACAATCTGCCAAACAGTTGACTGGAAGTTTACTTTGCGTACTGCACCATGTTGCGCATCTTTTGAATTTTTCCATATCCAAGAGTTTGAATGAAATTTAATCGAATCCTTGTCTTTTCTAAAATTTATGCTCGTCTGATCAGTCTCACGTATCTTGTCAAATCTAGCATCCCAATTCTGTGGAGTACCTGTTTCAATCGAATATGACTGCTTTTTCTGCACATTCTTCGCAGCCGCAACAGATTTACAGGTTAGAAACTGGCCGACAATGAGATTTGTTGTGATGGTGATTTGGTGTACCTATTCCGCCCTGACTTGCTGCTGGTAATTCGAATCAGGGCTGCGACAGTTGCAATCGCTGCTGCAATTCCAGCTGCCTGTGCAATACAGATTCTCCAAAAGATTTGAGCTGTTCTAGCTGATAGTAATGGTAGCGGTGATAGATTTATTTGCTATTGGTGGTGAGGAGAATATTTTCAAAATTGATAATAGGATATACAGGGATAAATATTATTGCGAACTTACGTAAGGGTTAGATTTTCCGCCGATGCCGTTGAAAATTGCTGATTTCGTTCACTTTACTATGTTCGCGACATTTTCGATTTCACAGTTGACAGGACAGATCGATTGTCTTCTTCTTCTTCGCTGGCCGGTACGAGTTCTTTTTCGAGCTAGGGTGCGTGCGGCTTGTCGGTATGGCAGTCACACGGCATACGTACTGCTGCAAAACCCTCGAGAATTCTTCAGAAGCAATGAAACAGACTCCCTTCCTACCTGTTTTGTGAACTCAATTAATTCGGTGGAATGTGATGAAATGTGTAGGGGTATGTGAGATGGATCAGAACGAATAAAAAACATGCGTGCTTTACTTCACCTTGAGATTTATTGCGTCAAGAAAAATAAATTGTCACTACAATATTAAAGCTATTTAATTCAATTTCGCAATGAAGTCAATTCATGTGCTATAACTAAATTCATAAATATCAAATCACTATGAAAATATTTGAAAAAACTAAGATCTACCAAAATTCAATTTCACAAATTTTTACTGCTACAGGTGCTAAAATCTACAGGAATATTTCAATAAGTTTTATGAAAAAAAAAAAAAAAATTAAATATGAAAAGGGAGAAAAAAACTGCTTGGAAGAATAGTATGATTCAGCACGCCCTTTTATTCCTTGTAGCGCTTGCTGCACAAATTAATTCACTTGCTGCTCCTTTGAATAACGTCATAAGTTGCAATCACATGTTGAGTCACGATACCGAAATAGGTATATTGTAACTCGATGTAAATTGGTTTCGAAGCTTGTTGTATTTAATTCACGCTTAATTACTATCAATTAATGATCACTTACACCTCAGTGTTCTTATGTAAAACTGACAACACTTTGATTTGAATAGCTCCTCCGCCCTAAACTACTATTCATACAGAAAAATGGTGTTCTGATAATCTTAAGCTTGCTTTCTTATCTTCCGAACCGTAAAAAAATTTTCATACCTTTCCTAACAAAATTATTTAAAAAAATTTATCTTAACCAAATGACTACGATTCCTCAAACAAAAATTCTCTTCTGAGTAATCATTGTATTGTCGCTGTGCCGTCATGGGATGCCGTGGGCTGATGATATCGAATCTAGTTGCCTACAGATTCGGACTCCGGCTGCACATACACACATGCAATTAGAGGAGAGGTATTGAGCGTTAAATGGTAAGTTTACTTTGTAATCAAAACTATTTTATTATTTTAAGTAAGGTATATAGGAAGCATAGTCTTTGGGAAGATAAGGAATCAAGCTGTAAATTACTAGAAGACTATTTTCCTGTATGGATTGTAGTTTAGGCTCTGTGGCATATATAAAGCCAACGTTCAGCACTTTTCCATAAGTATCAATATAGAACAGTTTAGAAAACGGACTCCGAACGCACACATATACATTTCTGTTTCATGGCTTGGAAAGTATACTCGAGGGTTTTGGCTGCAGTAATTCAGCATATTGCTATATGCAATACGCTACGACCATAACATCCTCTGCTGATTTGATGTCAAACTTTATTGAGCTTGTAACAGATAGACGTATATAAACAATATATTTGTCTGAATTTTTATGTCAATTCCAATGCATTCCAATTAATACAGCCGTACTGAGTCTTAGAATATAGAGCAAACAGGAATGGTGATAAGCCAGATTTTGCGTAATGAATTTCTGGTTGTGTTGATAGTCCATTTTTACAAGTATTTACACGCCATCCCTATTCTAAACAACTTGTCAATTTGCAAAAAGTAAACAAAGGTTTTGTGCGTTTTCCTTAGGAAATGGCACTTGTCGGGTTGAAGTTTCAAATTAAAATTTCGGAGACGGCTGAATACTCCTGTGAGTCTGGAATTATGATTTTTGAAGTTGTATTCATGGACTACGATATCGTCCATGTATACGAAGCAATAGATGCCTTGAAGTCCAGATAGAACATTGTTCATGGCTCGTTGAAAAGTAGCAGGGGCTCCTTTTAAACCAAATGGCATACGATTGTATTCGTAGTGGCCATAGAGTGTGCTAAAGGCAGTTTTCTCCCTGCCCTTCGAGTCTATTTTTATCTGGTGGAATTCACTGGCTAAGGCGAGTGTGGTAAAATATTTCGACTTCCCCAACTGGTCTAATATATCAGTGATATTAGGCAGTGGGTACGCATCGCCAATAGTAATGTCGTTAATACGACGAAAGTCTACCACTACTCGCCACTTTTTATTTCCATTCTCATCTGGTTTTTAAGGAACCAGGAGAAGTGGAAAATTCCAGGGACTATGTGAAGGTCTGATGATGTCTGACTCAAGCATTTCTTGTATTTGCCTATTTATCTCAGTTCGGCTTGCTTCAGGAAGTCTATAAGGCTTGGTATAGATGGGCGGTTTGTCTTGGAGTGTCTCGATTTTGTGGGTAATCGCATCTGTATATGAAAGGAAATCCCCGTCTATGAAGAAGAGATTATTGAATTCCCTACAGATGTTTCGAATACTCTCAGATTCCTCTGAATTATACTGATCCAATTTTATAAGGTTTTGCAGTTTAATTATTCTGCCCTTAATTGGATCTCTGCCAGAGTCTGTGGAGGTGACCACAAAGTCGTCCAAGTCTTGGTAAACTGGGTTCACCTCGTAAGGTACCAGATCGGCGTCCTCCTCATTTGTGTTGAGGATTCGGACTTTTGCCATACCGTTGACTGGTTCGACGATCGAGTTTCCGAGAAACAAACCTGGCCTTATTTCCTTCTTGAAACAGACCGACTGATTTTGAATAGAAGGAGTAGGAATTTCAATGACGAATGCTGATCGAGCCGGAATTTTAATTTAATTTAATTTATCCGATTCTTTCGGATTTCTAAAAGGAAGGAGATATGATTCCAACTTTTGTGGAATTTGGAAGGGGTTATTCGATGATTCCGACTCGGTATAATTTGAAGGAGATAATACCTTATTGAAATTCTTTGACTTCTCTTCTGATTTATTTCTGGAATTCACTTTTTGTGAATTTGCTGATGAAGGAGATAGAATTTTATTATATTTACTTTACTTGGAACTACTGATGCAGGCAGTTTTTCATTTAAAAAAAAGTTTAGGATTCACTTCTTGTGAAGCATTTGGTGGAGATATATTTTATGTAATTCAGCCTTCTTTCTGGCTATAGATGGAGATAGATTTTTATTAGTATTAATATCGGAGAATGTTATCTCCGTATATAATAGGCTTTTTGTTTGAGACCTCTTTTCTGGGTCTTCGCTTTTCAAATAAACGTATGGATAATTGGAATAATATTCTTCGTACGGATAAGATGAATCAGATTCATTAACTTCCAGAGAAATGAATTTATTTTTATAGTCGATGCTCGCATTGTATCGAAATAAAAAATCATGACCAAGTAGGCCATCGTATGAGAGGATGGAGTTATTTCCCACAATTTGAAATGGGTACTCTAGGATGGAGTTAAATTTGGTAGATTTTAAAATCAATTTTGCAAATATGAGTCCTTCTGTACAAGTGGACTCGGTAAATAATGTATTTATATTGCAGACAGCATCTCTGTAGCAGATACTATCTGGCTTTAATGGACGGGGTTTAATTAAGCTGATCTCTGCTCCAGTACCAATCAAAAAGGTAAGTTTTGGAGCAGTGCATATATCAACAGGCAAAGAAAATGTTAGTGAATTTTTATTTATTTGAACGGGGATACGTATTGATTTATTTTTGTCTAGTTTCCTGTCGATATTGCCTCGGGCTTTCGATGAATCTGTGCCATTGTTTCTATCTGCGAGGGGTTGCCGAAATTGACCCCCGCTTCATCCAGTTTCCCTGCCTGGATGTCGATGGAGTTTTGCTATTGCTCCTCTTTGGAGATGGCGATCTAGCCGAGATATTGGCATTATTATATCTCGACGGTGAAGTTCGACTATCTCGGAATACTGGCTGCTGCCAGTTCCTGTTTTGTGGCTGTCTATCAGCCGTGCTTGTTTGCGGAGCTGTGTTTATTTTTTGGAAATTATTCCGATTTCCTTGATTGTCGTTAAATCGGGAATTATTTGCATCTCTTGTCCTGCATTCCTCGATTGTATGTCCCATCCGATGACAATATCGACATGATGGGCCCTGCGACGGAGATGTGCCTTTATGGAACTGCGTTGAAATTTTATGTGGAGCGTTGTATGACTGGGCAGCTTGATGCAGCATGCCCTAGCCTATTACATTTGAAGCAACGAAGATTTGAATTTATTGTTTGCGCAAATGGAGTTTGATTCATCTTGTTTTGTGCATGGGAAACAAGTTGTTTCTGCTCTAAACGTGATGCATGCTCCAAGATGTGTGATTTTAAAGCAGAAAAGGATTTATCGGAATGCACTTTGGCTAAGGTCTGTAATTGTGGATTGGATAACCCATCTTCAATTGCTCTCACAGCGTGACACTCATTATCCCTTAACAAAGACCGTAGGAGCACCTTGTCCGTTGTATAGGAATGTGTTGCTTCACTTAGCTTGGACAGTGTTGTATTTAGTCTTTGAAGAAAGTCTTTTACACTTTCCTCTCTACTTTGTCTTGAATTATTTATTTGAGACTGTAGGGTGGATCTAGAGATTTTGATTTCGAAGGTTTGAGTTAACAGAGATTTTAATTCAGACCAATCTGATATTTGATTGTATCTGGATACGTCATATGCCTCTGCAGATAATTTACTTCTTATTAAGCTAAGGAGGGAGTGTTTTTCGTTTACCGTCGATGCTGTTGCGTACATGTCATCACAACTGGAAATAAATTTTTGGAAATCCTTAGAATTTCCACTGAAATTGGGAATTAATGTTCTCGCGTCAGATAGGAAAAAATTTAATTGATCTCTGAAAGAGACATTGTAGTGATGCTCTGTGGAATTATTTGTAGTATTCGTTACATTTTGGAATCGAGAGTCCAATTGTTCTTGCAGCGCAATTACAGTGTCTGAGAATGATGTTTCCATGTTTATGTAAACATCATTCACGAAGTATTCGCTATCTTTGTCGTTTGGGCCAACATTCAAGATTATTTCGTTATGTGTTTCTTCGAAATCATCCCAATATTTGTGCAACGAGTTTAATTTTTGGTTTAGGTATGCCTGGGTTGCAGTTACAAGTGAGTTATTATTTATAGATTGAATAATATGGGATAACGTTTTTCTTCTATCTTCTTGCAATCGAAACCGTACTGTATTTAATTGATCCTTGTCTGTGCTGTCTTGGTTATCAGCTGTAGTCGTTTTTTGAGAATTTTTTGGAAGTGGGACGTAAAACGGGTTATTTTTGCGCTCTGTGTGGACTGATATGGATTTCAACCTATCAGACAGAGTTGCCTTTGTAAGATTGTACCAGTACTCCGTTTTGTCATAGCAGGACTGCTTAAAATAATCATGAGTTTCAGTAAAATCTTCATGATCTTGAATCAGGGTTCCCGTTTTTTCAAATGAAGCCTATACGTCTTCCAAATTTTGGAGTTTTTCAGTCTGAAGTCCTTCTGATTTTATTGGCTTTATGATAGTCGGCCAGAATTTGTCTAATTTCTGACATTTTTGGGACTTGTGACAAGCAGAGCTCATCGAAAGATTTGCTTTCTTCAGTCATGTTGTTATGTATGTAAGATGTAAAAATTAGGCAAAAAGGGGGAAAAAAAATTTTTTTATGAAAAGAGGTAAGGAAAGAATTTGTTTTTAATTATAATTAAATATATATCTAATATATACAGGGTGTTTCCCCTTAGGAGGTCCATAGAGCGGGAGGTGATAGTACTCACCTAAACGAACCAAAGTCAAATTAAAGAGGAGGCTCCACAGTTTACAGTTTTTATAAAAAAAAAGGTTATGTTAACAACCTTTTTGCAAAAATAATAGAGGTCAAAGTAAAAAAAAAGGAAAGAAAATCCGAAATTTTCAGTTTAGACCTTCAAAACTTCTGATGGGAGAGGGGTATGGGGCTGGTTGAGCTGTCGTTGGAAAGGCCATGAAGTTCTGCATACAGTGAGCCCTTAACTGTGACCATACGCCCTGTAGTTTTTAAAATACGGTGTTTTGTGAACACCTAGCTTTTTTTATGAATCACCCTGTAACTCCTAAACGGTTGATATTGCCCCCCTCCCTGCCATACAATTTTTGGTTCGCCTAGGTGAGTACTATCACCTCCCGCTCTATGGACCTCCTAAGGGGAAACACCCTGTATATGTGATTACAGTATAGAAGATGTGGTAAAAGTACGTGCACAAATTGGTTGAGACTCTCAACAACAGTGCGTAAATATTTTACTTTAAATAAAATTGGGGTTAAATGTAAGGAAAGAGGGGAAAAAATAAAATTGTAGCGATAGGGAAAAAAAATTTTTGAATGAACACCTTTTCCAAAAGGAAAATTTTTAACTTTTCTATGCAACTGGAAAGATATGTTTATTTTATATCCTTAAATATGTTTCGTTAAACACTTGTTATGTTACAGTAAACAAAAAATATGGTACTGAAAACAGTTCTTTTGTGTACATTACAAACTATGTGTATGAATTACGCAGGAAACAATGTATTTAGAACTATTTATTTGTTATATCCACCTTTTCCTTGTAGATAACCATCATTTAGTATATTTTACATTTTCGATGTGTGGAGACTACAATTCTATATATAAAGTAGAGTATTATTTATGCCCATATACATATTTATATGAAGTAAGCAATGAATTTCACGTAGATATTCAAAATTAAATATATTTATACAAGTAAAACACAAAACTTCATAGATAAAAATATTTTATTGATAATTCACAAAAAAAAAAAAAATTTAATTCTACCACAAGAAATTGTTCTGAGCGCACATATAGTTACTAGAAGCTTTAAGTTTGTGATGTAATTTAAAATGAAGGCATAGTATCTTCATACTAGTAAAATCTCTATTGCATTTAAAGCAAATCATTGTGAAAATTGAATTTATATTCCTAGATCGGACATAAAAGCTGAATATGCTTGGGTCGTTTTGTCTCCTTTTAAATGAATCTTAAAAAAGAATTTTTGTAAAAATAGCTACACTAAATAACATTCTTTATCGTAACATATATCTAAACCATGGTGCGCCTTAAAAGTAATATCAAGAGCTGTTAGAAAACTTGAAGAAGAATAACATAGCGTATCTATCCTAACCTTAAATTCTCTTACATTAGCCCAGTCGTCTCCAACCGCTAAAATGACGGGTTGTAATGTTAGTCCAAGGTCGCTGTATTTTTTTCTTAAGCGTTCAACTGCCGGATTTACATCATTTTCACTCTTTAATATGTATTAGGATTCGTAATTTAGGAACATATTTTTTTACAATCATACCTATATACCTTTACTAAGACTAGCAAGCTTTCCTGACAGTCTGCGATAGTTGGCTTATAGTTTGGACCCGATTTAGTTTTAATATAGGTCCTTGGTACAAGTATACTGCATAACAACAAAATAATAATGCAAACACGGGTATTATCTGGAATACTAACATATCAAGTCCTGATCGCCGAAAAATATTAATTATATTTTACCTGATGATGTGTCTTCATTTAATTTCCTCAGAAGATCGCGCGAACCAGGGTCTTTAATATTTTCCGGAAAGTATACAAGAAGACTGCCCACAATAGTATCCCAGCTAGTTAAAAGGCAGAGCTTTTTATCTTTAAACATCTAATTGAAATCGATCTCAATCTAAAAATGTTTTATTAACTATAAAAGTATATTTGATTCTCGGCAATATAATACCAATGCATATTCCGCGTGGATTGTCAAAGATGACCAATCTTCTAAAATTGCTTTAAGATTACAGCCAGGTTTTGTGAAACACTTTCTTCTGTAACTGTAGCACAAAGTCCATTTTTCTTTGATTTCGTCCAAATTTTCTCTGCTATACTTTAAGAAAGTTTGAAATTTCTTGGCCTCTTCGTCAGATACTAAAAAAATACGGTTTATTTTTAAATTAAATGAAATGAATATTATTATTTACTCTCTGATATTTCTGTATTCAGTTCTTTGGTAGGAGAAGGCGTGCCACACTCTGCAGTTTTTTTTATATCGACTGTCTATTAAATTAAATTTCCTATAATTTCTGCTAGAATTGTTGAACTTGTGGAAAAGTTTTCCAGGCGGCCCACTAGTCTGACTACGAGGTATATAATATGTTTCCTATAAATACACATAAGGTTTTTTTAAGTATTATAAAAAAGTCATAAACATATGCTTACCTTATTTTCCTTTGGAAAATGTTTGGGAATCTCTTCAGCAAAAAATTCAAAGTCTGTTATGCTCATATACTTTTTCCTGCAAACAAAGTGTTCCACAATCACGTCGACTAAATATGACCGGTATTTAGAATCCAACTTTTCATTTTGTTTAAAATATTGTAAGATTAGTTTTCCTTTAGGATTTAATGTAAGAATTGTTTGGAGATCCTCTTTCAGATTTTTCCGAGAATAATTAGAGTGATTCGACTTTGGTGTTGATTCTTTGTCTGATGGAAATTCCGGAATCGCTTCTATACAATTATTCTCTATCCAAGAATCCAACGTGGGCATTTGCAAATTTCGACTTGTAGACGAACAACCGCACGAATTACATGATCCACAACCATGTCGGTTTTCCTCGTTAACTTCAAATCCCTTTACAATTAATTATTTTTTAATAAAAACAATATAATTAATTGAAGTACCTAATAAGCTTACGTTTAATTTTTGCCATTCACGTAATTTGTGCAAAAATCTAATGCGCACGCCTATTTTGGGAACTAGCTCTTTCACATCTGATTGGGTCATGTATTTTAATGACTCGAAATCTATTTCATGTTCTATTGGGGATTACAATTATTAAATACTACCTACTTTCTTTTAGTTATAAGTCAGTTGAACTTTACACTTCACTTCCAAAATATCAAAAAAATTTTAGCACTAAAGAAAAATAATTTACAAACCTTCAAATAAAGCACTTAACTGTGGTAAATTCCACATATCCAAAAGATCTTTCACAAATTCCGCGTTACTTTGCACTTTACCCGCATATAATTCCATTTTGCGACTTAACTTAACCAACGCGCACGAAAGACTAAAACTGTTAGAAGCGTAATTTATTCTCAATACACAAACAACTATTAAGTTACGGTGCATTTCTCCTTAGAGTTTATAATTAATTTGTTCTGAGTACACGCTAAAACGAAATTTCTTTTCTTTATATACCAAGAACAGTATCGAAAATTTTCATTACATTAAAATAGTTGCATACAATTTAAGTAGTAGCCAACACGTTTTCGTAGTTCTTATAACAATTTCTGTTAAATAATACATTACATATCTCGTTTCAAGAACAACGAGAATTGTAGAAAAAATGTAATGAGCACATTTTCTATGTGATTTAAGCTAATTTCGTCGTTATCATCACATTTTTCGTAATACATCTGAAAAACGTAACTAATTAATTCAATAAAATCTTTTAATTTGAAGTCCAATACTTCAACCTATAAATAAAAAATTTTATGAATTTGAGGACAAAAAATAAAAGAATGTGGACTTTCGTTATATATGTATATGTATAATTCACTTTTAATATTTTCTTTTTCACAAATCCTTATTGCCTAATTATACTATCCTTAACTCTAATAATTCTAAATCAGTTTCAATAATTCACTAATTATTAATTCACTATTCACAAAAAAAAAAAAAAAACAAAGGTCATATTCACACAACGTTACTTTGTTTCATTGACTGATTTTCAACCTTTGATAAATTGCTGCTTATGAATGCTGCCTTAAAACGTGAACCTTTTGCCAGAACTTTTTCCAAAAGAGAAGAGCTTCCAGCTCAAAGTATCGGCCTTTTATAGAGGTGGGTTTCGCCATTATATTGGTAGTGCCACTGGTTCCATTCTCTGTTTGAAGAAAAGAAAAATCATAAGTTGACTTGTCACAAATTATTTTCAAAAGGAATGAAAATTCGCGAAATCATGAATAATAATTTTCTTTAAATTAATATTGAGTGAAACTCTCCGAATAATATAAAAATTTGCATTATTTTAATAAAAATTCACGTTTTTCTCCACGGAAATTTCAAGTTACTAACATCGAAAACATCGAATTTGCGTATGATAGTACTAATTTACTGCGCATGCTCTAATATTCGTATAAATTCGGTTAAAATAAATATTTTTTATCTTGTTTCTTTGTTTTTTGTCTCTTTTTCTCTTATTGTTTATATGGTTAATTTAAATTTTATTAAATTTCTTTAAAATTATTGAACTTCGCGTAAATATTATTCGATTTTCGAATTTCGCGTATAAAACTTTCTTAAAAGAATGTACTTGTGTCACCGAGACCATAAAGTTACGGACGTCAAATTAAATTTTATTGTGACATTGTGCCGTGTTTTATTTTACAAAATTTTCTAAGTTTCGGTGTAATTTTAAATAAATCTGTGTGTTGTTCGTATTGTTGGTGAGTTAAGTGTTGTTAAGTGTTTATTTGTGATCAAATATCTCACACGCAAATTATAATTATAATTTCTTAAAATTTGAGTGTGAGGTTAAGTACTTTGTTGTGATCATGTTTTCTAATTTCTTTCTATTTATATTTATCCATAATTATCTTTTTGTTTTAGGATTTTGTAACGTTGAAGATATGCAGAATGGATTGATACCCCTAGTGGAACATCTTGATAGGATATGAGGAAGAAGGAAAACGAAACATTAACTGGAGTTCAGATAAGTTTATATGTATTTCAACTATATTCTTTGTGAAAGTTTTTCTTTTTCTTTTCAGATTAATTCATTGATGTTGAAGATTTCGTTTGGTGAGTCAACATTCTCCCTCCTATTGAACCATTGCGTTCAACAACTCTGGCCTTCAGTTTGGTAATAGCGCGTCGATGATGATGGTGAAATACAACTTTTCCTTCTTCTCCTTCTCGAGTGATAAAACGTTGAATATCGTTTTCGATTCGCGTTTGAATTTCTTTGACCGTAGTGGAAAGTTTTAGCCGAGATAATGAGTCAACCACCCTTCCGTTGATTTTGAACCCAAGAGGCTGTTCTTCAGGTTTTTTACTTTTAGTCTTCGCATCATCTGGTATGACCTGAGTATCTCTGGGCCTTGCAGTTGATAGTGGTAATCCTGTTAATACATCATGACCAGGTTCCACAAAGCTTTCCAGCATAGGACTACCGGGTGGCGAAAATTGAATGTCTTCAAAAATTGTTAAATAATCGTCAAAGTCGGACTGCATGTTTAACTGTAATAAAAATATGAAATAGCTGAGTGTATTTATTTTTGATTGGACATACACTAACAAACAACAAAAAACACATAGACGTGATTTGATTATTCAGTTATCAATCGATTCATGTTATTGTTGTTGCCCATCTGATTCAATAGGAAGACGACAAACTTTTACAACTGGACGTTGTAATATGTTATATTTTGTACGTATTGTTACAACTCGTACTAGGCCATCTGAGCCTGGATGAATCCTTTCAATAATACCTAATGGCCAAGAAGTGGGTGTGTTACTCTCATCTTTAATAAGGACGACATCTCCAATTTTAAGGTTGGTTTGATACTTGCACCACTTTGGTCGTTGCTGTAAGCGATTCAGATATTCTTTGGACCATTTAGTCCAAAAGTGTTGGGTCATTTGCTGAATGCGCTGCCATCGTTGTGCTAGTGTAATATTGGAGGCGATGATATTTGGTTCAGGAATGGAATTTAAAGGTTGGCCGATAAGAAAGTGTCCTGGAGTCAAAACTGCTAAATCGTCTATGTCGTTACGCAGTGCACAAAGTGGTCGGGAGTTCAAACAAGCCTCGACTTGTGTCAACAAGGTCGTGATTTCTTCGAAGGTGCACACAGACGTACCTATTACTCTTCGCAAGTGATACTTTATAGATTTGACACCAGCCTCCCATAATCCTCCATGATGAGGTGCGGCAGGGGGATTAAAATGCCAGGTTATGCTGAGATTTGTTAAATATTTTATAACCTTTGGGGTGGCTTCCTTAATAGCTCGTTTTAGATCTTGGTCTAGCATAGTTTTGCCTCCTACAAAATTTGTACCGCAATCGGAATATAGGTCAGAGCAGAGTCCTCGTCTAGATACAAATCGTTTCAGGGCAGCTAGAAAGGCTGAAGATACTGCTTCGATATGTATTGCCTTCGTTGCCATACACACGAATATACAAAAGTATCCTTTATAAATCTTGACATTGCGATGAGTTGACATCTTCAGACTAATTGGTCCTGCATAGTCGACACCAACATGAGTAAATACCTTAGTTATATTGACTCGAGGAGCTGGTAGATTGCCCATCAACTGATTTGAAACTGCCTGGCGCTGTCTAACACACACTAAACATTTGTGTAGCTGATGTGTGATTATTCGCTTAGCATCCAGGATCCAATATTGATTGCGAGTTGTGTTTAAAACGAGATTCGTGCCGCCATGAAGGGTTTCTTTATGAGTTTTATCTATTATTAGCTTGCTAATATGATGATCGCGTGGGAGTATGATTGGGTGTTTTCTGTTATAGGAAATGTTAGCATTTTCCAGTCTACCGCCTACTCGAATGAGTCCATCGTGATCAATAAATGGGTTAAATGTTAGTAGTTTACTTTTCCGTGAAAGCGGTTTATTTGTTTCTAGCTGTTCGTAATCCTTTGAAAACGTTGATATCTGTACAATTTTCAGAATTGTGTTGCTTGCTGTGTTCAATTCCTTGGTGGACAGAAAACCAGTTTCCTTTCCTTTAGTATTACGACAGTTTTGAGCAAAGCGTTATATGGTAGCGATAATTCGTATTAATTTTGTATAGGAAGAGTATCGTGTTAGCAACTCATTCTCTGTTTGAACTAACAGAGTTGTTACAGTTGGTCTTTTCATCTCCAAATCAGTACGTTCTTTTGGAATTGAAGTTTGAGGCCAAACGTTTTGATCTCTTGTAAGCCATGTTGGGCCATGCCACCATAAACTGCAATTTAATAGTTGACGAGTGGATATTCGTCTAGATGCCACGTCAGCAGGATTTTCTTTAGTTGGAACATAGTGCCAATAATCAGCTGCTAAAGTCTCCTGAATTTCTGCTACTCTGTTCGCTACGTAAGTCTTCCAACGTCCGGGGTGTTCGCGTATCCATTGCAAGGTAATCGTAGAATCTGTCCATGCAAAGACTGGTGTGTTTTGTAACTGCATGTCATGTATTGTTGTTTTAAGTAACCTGGCCAATAATAACGCGCCATTTAACTCTAAACGAGGTATGGTTACTGGTTTAACTGAAGCTACCTTAGTTTTAGATGTCAATAATACTGAAGTGGTAACGCCTTTATCATTTTGGATGCGTAAATAGATCACTGCTGCATATGCCTTAATGGAGGCATCACAAAATCCATGAATTTGATGTACTTGATGATGAGTTGAGAAACCAATCCACCGAGGAATTTTTAACATTTCCAATGCATGCAGATCTCGCTTAAAGGTTAACCATTGCTCAGATATGGTGTCAGAAACCTTACTGTCCCAGGAACAGCCAGTGATCCATAATGATTGTATAAGAAGTTTTGCTACAATGATAATAGGTGATATCCATCCTAATGGATCGTACAGCGAGGCAATTTCCGAGAGGATAGTGCGTTTAGTACTGATTTTATATTATTGTTCATGATTTGTTTTGAATGTGAAATAGTCCTTTCCAGGGTACCATTTGATTCCTAGAGCCTTTATTCCTTCAGTTTCTGTCAAATTTAGTGAGCCCTTTAATTCTCTGTCTTCCATTGGTAAATGGTCAAGTAGCTCTGCACGATTACTTGTCCACTTTCGCAATTTGAATCCACCTTGCTTAAACATTTCGATGAGTTGTCTTTGTAATTCTTGACCTTCTTGAACATTCTCAGCCCCAGTCAATAGATCATCAACGTAAAATTCATTTAAAGCAGATTGTGATGCCAATGGCCAGCGTTCTTCTTCATCTCTGTTGTAATGTTCGTATAGCCAAGTAAGGTGCTGATGACGTGCCAAATGTCACCGTATTAAGTTGATAATCTTGCAGTTGCTTAGTCGTTGGGTCTCTCCAAAATATGCGCTGATACGTACGATGATCCGGATGCATCCAAATCATTCTATACATTTTTTCAACGTCTGCGGTCATTGCGACCTTGTATTTTCTCCAGTTAAGTATGATGGAAAATAGTTTTGGTTGTAATGTTGGCCCAACTAGTAATTGTTCATTTAATGACTTTCCATTGAATGTTCTTGCTGAGGCATCGAAAACGACACGTAGTTTAGTTGTGGTACTCTGCTTGACGACTGCATGGTGAGGCATGTAGTAATGGGTTTCTGTAGCTTTAGGCATATTGCATGCTTCCATATGTCCCAGTTGTAAATATTCATCTAAACAGTTCTCATAATCTTCCTTTAATTGTGAATTTTGATCAAGCCGTCTTTGTAAATATCCAAAACGTCGTAAAGCTTGACTTCGTGATTCACCCAAAACTGGCTCTTCTCCCGTGATGAATGGCAGCTTGACTTGGTATTGACCATTTGGAAGCCGGCAATAAGTTTCCTCATAGTTCCTTTGGCATTTTTGGTTTTCGGGAGTTTCAATTTTAATTTCAGTAACCTCTTCTGTTTCCCAAAATTTCCGAATTTGTAGGGTCAGATCATCCACTGGATTGATAGTTACTGTGAACGTTTTCGCTTGTGAAGTTGAAGGTGTGGGCGATGTATTTCCCAAAATTATCCACCCAAACATAGTGTTGATAGCGACTGGATCTTCTTTTGGTCCTTGTTTAATTCCTTCGCGAAGGGCACGCCCATATGCATCTGCTCCGAGCAAAATATCAATGGGCCCCGGTTTCCAAAATGTTGGGTCGGCCAGCTCAAGATTTTGAAGATGTTGCCAATTTCTATTGACGTACGTTTTGGCTGGCAATAGATCTGTTATCGTTTTCAATACGAGCATGTCCGTTTCCACAACTGCATTGCTTGATTTAAGAGACCTTAATTGGAGTCGGACCTGTCTTTTAGCGAGTGCAGTTTGGTTTTTATTCAGTCCTGATATTTCGATTGATGTTTCAACGCCACGTATTTGAAGCCTTTTGCAGGCGGCCTCTGTGATGAATGATGTTTGAGACCCTGAGTCCATCAGACATCGCATTATTGTTGAATGACCATTGCGGTCTTGCACTAATGCCAGCGCCGTTGATAACAAAGCATTATGTTTCTCTCTGGTTAAAAAGGTTCTAGGTTTGCTCATGATGTTTTCTTGACTTGTGTTTAAATTGGCAGCAACAGTTGAATTAGTTGGGTCACTGGCTTGGAAACGATTTACAAACGGCTCTGTCATATGTAGTATAGTATGATGTAATTCCTTGCATTTTTTACACCTCTGCTTGTTTGGACACTTGCTTTTAACGTGTTTGCTTGAAAAGCAGTTTAGACATCTGCCTGCGTTTTTTATTACGTTACGGCGAGCCATTACGTCGAGTTGTAAGAATGTCTTGCAAGTTCCCACATAGTGCTTACTACTACATGCAGGACAATTGGAATTGTTTGTTATGTGGTACGCTTGTGTTGTTTCTTTCTTGATGGAAGGAGTCATTGGTTTTAAACTAATTGTGTTGTTAATTGATTCTAGTACACGAACTCTTTTCTTTAAAAATGATAGAAATGTCTTGAATTCTGGTAAATTTTGACTTTCACCCAATTCTTCTTCCCACAGACGTAGTGTTACGAAAGGCAATTTTTGCACAATTAAGAAAATCAATAATGTACCCCATGAATCAGTATTCACTTTTAAAGCTTCTAATTGTTGCAAGCATTCTTGGGTGGTGTCCACCAATGTCTTTAAGCCCTTGCTATTTTCGTTAGTTAATTTTGGTTGATTTATTAACGTCTTCAGTTGCTGATTAACAAAGGTTCGTGTATTTTCATATCTGTGCTTCAGTTTATTCCATGCTGATGCATAATCCTGATTGGTAATTGGAGTATGTCGTAATACTCGTTCAGCGCCACCAATGAGGCATCCTTTCAAATAATGAAGTTTCTGAACTGATT
Organism: Dioctria rufipes; assembly: GCA_963924295.1. Classification (NCBI taxonomy): domain Eukaryota; kingdom Metazoa; phylum Arthropoda; class Insecta; order Diptera; family Asilidae; genus Dioctria; species Dioctria rufipes. The sequence goes on from OZ002740.1 coordinate 128,147,706, forward strand.
GAAGGTTTGTATTGTTATGCACCAGAGCTGTAAACAGATCGTGAAATGATCGCCAAGAATTGTATTCTCCATTAAATTGAGGTAAAGTTATCTTCGGAAGTTGCGAAACTTGATTTGTTGCTTGTCATATTGAGGTATTATCTTCTGGCGCTAGTGTTGTCAAGCCATCTTCTAATTCTCCCATGTATTCAGAATATTTTACTTCCATTGCGTCGAACTGCTCTTCAGCTATATATACATGCTCGCATTTTTCATTTGAAAAAATGATTTGTTCATTAATTTTCCTATCTTGTGCCACAAATTCCTTCCATAAATGGCGTAAATCTATTAATTTTTGTTTGTAAAACCCTGCAGTCCTTTTTTCTATTTTAGTTCTTTTTCCATTTTCAATTGCCTTGGTAATCTTGGTTTTTAAAACAACTTGTTTCACCAGTAAATCTCCTACTGTACTTATTTTGGGAACCTTGTAAATTGAAATTAATTGAAACCATGTAAAGCAATAGAATTTCCTTTCTGTAACTGTGGATGGATTGTATTGTGTGTACTACCGCAATTTTAACAGTAACCAAGACCAATTGAAAATACCGTAAACCAAGTCACACGAGAAAGGAACGTATAATTGGCAATAATTAATTTTGTGAAATTGTGCACTATTTATTAAACAAATTTAAATTTAAATAACGAGTCTCACATTCCTGGATGGAACCACCAATAATTAATTCAATAAAATCTTTTAATTTGAAGTCCAATACTTCAACCTATAAATAAAAAAATAAAAAACAAAAAATAAAAGAATGTGGACTTTCGTTATATATGTATATGTATAATTCACTTTTAATATTTTCTTTTTCACAAATCCTTATTGCCTAATTATACTATCCTTAACTCTAATAATTCTAAATCAGTTTCAATAATTCACTAATTATTAATTCACTATTCACAAAAAAAAAAAAAAAAACAAAGGTCATATTCAGACAACGTTACTTTGTTTCACTGACTGATTTTAAACCTTTGATAAATTGCTGCTTATGAATGCTGCCTTAAAACGTGAACCTTTTGCCAGAACTTTTTCCAAAAGAGAAGAGCTTCCAGCTCAAAGTATCGGCCTTTTATAGAGGTGGGTTTCGCCATTATATTGGTAGTGCCACTGGTTCCATTCTCTGTTTGAAGAAAAGAAAAATCATAAGTTGACTTGTCACAAATTATTTTCAAAAGGAATGAAAATTCGCGAAATCATGAATAATAATTTTCTTTAAATTAATATTGAGTGAAACTCTCCGAATAATATAAAAATTTGCATTATTTTAATAAAAATTCACGTTTTTCTCCACGGAAATTTCAAGTTACTAACATCGAAAACATCGAATTCGCGTATGATAGTACTAATTTACTGCGCATGCTTTAATATTCGTATAAATTCGGTTAAAATAAATATTTTTTATCTTGTTTCTTTGTTTTTTGTCTCTTTTTCTCTTATTGTTTATATGGTTAATTTAAATTTTATTAAATTTCTTTAAAATTATTGAACTTCGCGTAAATATTATTCGATTTTCGAATTTCGCTATAAAACTTTCTTAAAAGAATGTACTTGTGTCACCGAGACCATAAAGTTACGGACGTCAAATTAAATTTTATTGTGACATTGTGCCGTGTTTTATTTTACAAAATTTTCTAAGTTTCGGTGTAATTTTAAATAAATATGTGTGTTGTTCGTATTGTTGGTGAGTTAAGTGTTGTTAAGTGTTTATTTGTGATCAAATATCTCACACGCAAATTATAATTATAATTTCTTAAAATTTGAGTGTGAGGTTAAGTACTTTGTTGTGATCATGTTTTCTAATTTCTTTCTATTTATATTTATCCATAATTATCTTTTTGTTTTAGGATTTTGTAACGTTGAAGATATGCAGAATGGATTGATACCCCTAGTGGAGCACCTTGATAGGATATGAGGAAGAAGGAAAACGAAACATTAACTGGAGTTCAGATAAGTTTATATGTATTTCAACTATATTCTTTGTGAAAGTTTTTCTTTTTCTTTTCAGATTAATTCATTGATGTTGAAGATTTCGTTTGGTGAGTCAACAGTAACATTTACACTTTCTTTTTTTCCGTGTGTTGTCTTAATCTTTTTGTAATTAAATAACATGAGCAGTTGTATCAAAATTTCTATCTCCAAACAAAATCTTTCTCCTGATCAATAGAGTTAAGAATTTCTATTGCAGGGGATTGATTATTGGTTTATCAAAGTCCTCTGACCAGTAAGTTCACGAAGCGTATTTTGCGTATATTTTTGTAAGAAAAAGAGGAAAAATTGTTTGCTTTTTCTACCTTATTATTTATCCAAGTATTGGTTTTTAGTTCCGATAGCTGTAGATGACGTTGCTAGAGATGTAGTATTCGGAGTCCTTTGTCAGGCGTTTTCGTTTCTGATAATATTGCTGAGGAATGAAGATAATGATGGTGATGATAGTGAAGATACGTCGCGCGTCCGGGACGAAGATTTCTTGTAGTCCTCCTTCTGGGAATCGTCTTAGTGAGGCAGGGATGAAGCCTCCTTGGGTCCCACGTTGGAGCACTATGGCACTCTAAACTTTTTTATTCTATATATATATTGTGTATATATATATATTTATTTTTCCTCTAAGCACCCCTTTTTTGGGATACCCGGGATTTTTATTTTTTGTTCTTTTTGATTTCTTTAAATTGTCGATTAGATAATTGCCAATCAATAACTGTATTTTCTATTTTTTTTTCGGAGTTAAATTTTTGTTTTTATTATCACTGTTTCAGAGATTTTTGTTTTTTTTTACACTACTGGGGCACAATGATTAATCAATTTTAATTTAGATTTATGAGTTTTAATCACTGTTGCCAGCAAAATGTAACAGATTTGTGTTTTTATTTTTATAGCACTTGTTTTCAAAGCACTGATTTGTTGGTACGGAACACCGCTTTGTTAATTATTTATTTTTGTTTTATTCTGATTAAGCAATAATTTCTTTAAAAATAAATAATACTGCTGCCACCAGTTCTTATATCGTGTGGCAATAATTTTTATTATTTTATTTGATTTTATTTTTAGCTTTTTGGCTTTTTAATTTTAATTTAATTAATTTGGCACTGATTAGGAAGAAGATGGAAAAAACCACAGTGACACCAGTTGTTATTATTTTTTTTTTGTTGGATTTTAATAATTTAAAGATTTTTGAAGGCACTGATTTCGGGGTACCGCTGCCACGAATATGTTGTGGTCGGAGTGCCGTGCTCGTGATAGAGAGCACTCGACCTTTAAGACTAAGACCGTTTAGAATTTGGGGGTTTAATTAACAAAAAAAAAAATCTTGGGTTTTGAAGTTATTATTTTATTTCAAAGCTTTTAGTTAAGAGTTTTCAGGCTTTCTCTATATAATTCGGGCTACCACTTTCTATTAACACTTTAGTTTTAATGATCGTCAACTTTTCACAATAAGTTTAGTTATTACTTTCTACTAACAATTAAGTTTTTAACGGTCTTCTACTTTTCACAATAAGTTTAGTTATTTCTTTTTGCTAACAATTTTGTTTTTAACGATCTTCTGCTTTTCACAATAAGTTTAGTTATTTCTTTTTACTAAGAATTTTGTTTTACCGCTTACAACTTTTAATATTCGAGTTAATTCCCGGACTATCCCGATCGACGGTTTCAAAAAGAACTCCTCGAGGTTCGGGCTAGCTGCCCCCAGGTACCCACGATATCTTTTAAAACCTTTTTTGTTATTTTATTGTTTTATCACGACGTTGAAAAAACGTACGTGAGAGAATGCAAAGTTTTTGATGCAAGCTATATGCATCTATGCAAAACTGTAATACGATATGCACTTGTGCGCCCGTCTTGAAATATTCATTTTTAAGAGGGCGCGAATAATGTTGATAATTGTATGTATGTACATACAATTAGATTGGATTAAGTAGGTAATGTACGTATGTACATAGTACATACGGAAAAAAAGTAAGAAGACACTGTATGTAGGTAAGTGTGCATATCGTGTGAGTGGAATGTGTGTCTGATAACAAAATGCAATTTATGCTACGTTGCATTTTGTTATAATATGGGAATGCATTTCTAAATGCATTTTAAATTTTGAATGAGATTTTAAATGAAATTAATTTTGATTTTCAGGGTCATTTCTGCGATACATCAATATATTGCATAGGGCAATATATTGATGTATTCACCTTATGGTTGTGATTTAGGGCATTGGTACTTGAGTCACAACACCTACGCTCGTCGTGAAACTCTGGTGGAGCTCTAGGTTCACCCATAGTAGGAGGTGGCCGTGGAAAATTGTCAATTCCGTTCGTAATGAATTCAAGCTCTGCTTGAAGCCTTCTCGGACCAAGTCCTGCATTTGCATGCACAAGCCCGCCATCAAAGCATCAGTCGCTGCTGAGCTGTGGCCCTGAGTGTAAGGTAAAGGACTGTTCACTCGGTAGCTCGGGTGAGAGAAAGTCATCGAGTGCAAGTTCTGCAAGCCTGAGGACAGAGATTCGCGGTTGGCTGGTTGGCTAGTAGGTGGTGGCAGGTTGAAGACTAGTACTGCCGGTCGAGTATTCTGATTAACAGGCTTTGTGTGAGTCTTTTTCGGGATCGTACCTGTATACTCAGTGAAATCGTATGGCGTGAGAGGGGATTTGCAGATCGGGCAATTTGACCGCTGTCCAATCCACGTTTTCAGACACGCCTTGTGAAACACATATCCACAGACCATCTTCACTGCCTTCCTCTGTCCTGACCAGTCGCCCTCCTGGCAGGTGGCGCAATTTTCGGGCATCTGTATTGGCGCATCAGTTGCTGGCGGTGGTGTTCGCACTGTAGCCATTGTGTATTCAGTCGTAAATCAAGCAAAAAAAGGTGTTCAAACCAAGGGTTTGGAATGGATATAAAAAAAAAATTCAAAGAATTTGAAAATTCGGAAGAGATAACAGGCTCTTCACAACGTGAGGATGACGAAATACTAATTTAAAGTCGAAGGTTTGGACGAGATACTAATTTCAAACAAACAAAATTTTCCAAACGTTCGAAGAAGTTTAAAAAAAAAAAATTTCAGAAAACTCACAGGTTCGACAAAATTACCAAAAAATTCAATTAAGCGTTTCAAAAAAAAAAATTCCAATCAAAATCATACGATTTCTCCTTCACTTCCAGTAGCTACCTCTACACATAAGAAGTCTCCAGGCCGCTCTCTCTTTCAGGTCAGAAATACTGATGCAAGCAAGTGACATGAATGTGTGCATGAAAACTGTTTGAGTTCTCACAGAAGGCTGGAGAAGCTAGAGACTGAAAATGATACTAGAGATTCTTCAGCCAGGCAGTTAGCAGTATGCCAACTCCTGATTACTGAAGGTCTCCAGCATCACTTCCATCCTCCAACAACTCCTTCCTTCCTCTTCACCTGATTGTCATATCCAGCTAACCTTCCAACTGGGCAGAGTCATGAATCTGGTCGACTAGTTAGCTGAAAGCCAAAAAGCCGTCCCACAGATTCACAACTCTGTCCAGCCAGTTGGCCAACAGAGACATGTCTCCGTGAGAGCTCATTCAAAAATTGTGTGTGAGGCTACCTCCACCTACCATTTCCATGATGGAAGGCCAGCAGGAAAGATCATTAAAAAAATCAAAAAAAAAAAAATCAAAAACTGGAAACCTGCTCAGACTCGAGGCTTGACCAAAGTCAAACCTAGAGTCGAACTTCAATTCAGAAACTTTTAAAAATCTAAAACGTTACGTTACTTTACTTTACTCAATTCAACTTTCAAAAATCAAAATATCAAAACTTCACAAATCTTTACTTCACTTTACACACTTTCAAAACTTTCAAAACATTACGTTACTTTAATCGTTACTAAAAATTCGAAATACCAAAAACTTTTCTTTACTTTCAAAAAATTTCTATTAACAAAACAATCAAACCTCAGGTCCACATGTGTTCTCCACTAGATATGAGACTACCGAGTCAGTCGATATAACTACAAGCCAAATGTCCGTATCTCAAGTAGCCTCAGTCCCCAGTGTCAAACACATTTGAACACCGAAGTTGACTGAGGTGACCCCTCGTTGGGCGCCATTTTTTGTTATGGTACTATAGTGTGAAGAGTGATGGGCTTGGACGTAAAGTCCCGACTGTCATGAGCTGACAGATCACTCGACGGACAGCGCGTTGACTGCAGGGCGGCACGCTAGCTCGTCTCGGCTCATTGGCGGAGAGCGTGGGGAGGTTCCACGAAAACCTGCCGCTGCCGTCAGCCATAAACGACCTTCATATGAGAGGGCTCCAGGATAGTGAAGGAAAAATAAAATTATCTACCAATTCATGATTACGTTATAATATTCACCTTTTTACAATGGGTACTTTGCGGTTATTTCTATAGTGATATTTTACAGAAAGCATGCAGGATAATTCCCTAAGATAACACCATATACATTTCGTACTAGTACTTACACTTTACTTTTCTAATTTGGGTTGAAAAATAAAAACCTGACCGCTACCACGTTCATAAAGTATGGATTTCCTTTTTCAAATTATTGGATGTCCATGGAATCATCATTAAAACTAATCTAAATAGTGCGTCATCTAATGCAGTGATCGCTAAAACAACTTCAGTTATACGGTATGGATATTAATAGCTACGTTTGTGTATGATCATACCCAACCCGTATACAAGCAGAAGCAACAATAACGTAAAAGGCTACTTATAGCAAAAAAAAATTCATTGAAACTTGATTCTCTTTGAGTTATGCCTCCGGAACGAGTATCTACATGTATCTGTACTCATTTATTCACTAATTCGTCTCGGCGGGAATTCAGATATGGCCTGGACGTTCAACAATAAAAATCTATCGTTTCCTCTAGAAGTACATACTAATAAAGATTAGAAAACGCACGGAATATTGAACGTATAAGGATAAATCGCAATTTCAAAGTTAACACCTCAAAAGATGTAGTATTCGGAGTCCTTTGTCAGGCGTTTTCGTTTCTGATAATATTGCTGAGGAATGAAGATAATGATGGTGATGATAGTGAAGATACGTCGCGCGTCCGGGACGAAGATTTCTTGTAGTCCTCCTTCTGGGAATCGGCTTAGTGAGGCAGGGATGAAGCCTCCTTGGGTCCCACGTTGGAGCACTATGGCACTCTAAACTTTTTTATTCTATATATATATTGTGTATATATATATATTTATTTTTCCTCTAAGCACCCCTTTTTTGGGATACCCGGGATTTTTATTTTTTGTTCTTTTTGATTTCTTTAAATTGTCGATTAGATAATTGCCAATCAATAACTGTATTTTCTATTTTTTTTTCGGAGTTAAATTTTTGTTTTTATTATCACTGATTCAGGGATTTTTGTTTTTTTTTACAGTACTGGGGCACAATGATTAATCAATTTTAATTTAGATTTATGAGTTTTAATCACTGTTGCCAGCAAAATGTAACAGATTTGTGTTTTTATTTTTATAGCACTTGTTTTCAAAGCACTGATTTGTTGGTACGGAACACCGCTTTGTTAATTATTTATTTTTGTTTTATTCTGATTAAGCAATAATTTCTTTAAAAATAAATAATACTGCTGCCACCAGTTCTTATATCGTGTGGCAATAATTTTTATTATTTTATTTTATTTTATTTTTAGCTTTTTGGCTTTTTAATTTTAATTTAATTAATTTGGCACTGATTAGGAAGAAGATGGAAAAAACCACAGTGACACCAGTTGTTACTATTTTTTTTTGTTGGATTTTAATAATTTAAAGATTTTTGAAGGCACTGATTTCGGGGTACCGCTGCCACGAATATGTTGTGGTCGGAGTGCCGTGCTCGTGATAGAGAGCACTCGACCTTTAAGACTAAGACCGTTTAGAATTTGGGGGTTTAATTAACAAAAAAAAAAATTTTGGGTTTTGAAGTTATTATTTTATTTCAAAGCTTTTAGTTAAGAGTTTTCAGGCTTTCTCTATATAATTCGGGTTACCGCTTTCTCTCAACACTTTAGTTTTAATGATCGTCAACTTTTCACAATAAGTTTAGTTATTACTTTCTACTAACAATTAAGTTTTTAACGGTCTTCTACTTTTCACAATAAGTTTAGTTATTTCTTTTTGCTAACAATTTTGTTTTTAACGATCTTCTGCTTTTCACAATAAGTTTAGTTATTTCTTTTTACTAAGAATTTTGTTTTACCGCTTACAACTTTTAATATTCGAGTTAATTCCCGGACTATCCCGATCGACGGTTTCAAAAAGAACTCCTCGAGGTTCGGGCTAGCTGCCCCCAGGTACCCACGATATCTTTTAAAAGCTTTTTTGTTATTTTATTGTTTTATCACGACGTTGAAAAAACGTACGTGAGAGAATGCAAAAGTTTTTGATGCAAGCTATATGCATCTATGCAAAACTGTAATACGATATGCACTTGTGCGCCCGTCTTGAAATATTCATTTTTAAGAGGGCGCGAATAATGTTGATAATTGTATGTATGTACATACAATTAGATTGGATTAAGTAGGTAATGTACGTATGTACATAGTACATACGGAAAAAAAGTAAGAAGACACTGTATGTAGGTAAGTGTGCATATCGTGTGAGTGGAATGTGTGTCTGATAACAAAATGCAATTTATGCTACGTTGCATTTTGTTATAATATGGGAATGCATTTCTAAATGCATTTTAAATTTTGAATGAGATTTTAAATGAAATTAATTTTGATTTTCAGGGTCATTTCTGCGATACATCAATATATTGCATAGGGCAATATATTGATGTATTCACCTTATGGTTGTGATTTAGGGCATTGGTACTTGAGTCACAACACCTACGCTCGTCGTGAAACTCTGGTGGAGCTCTAGGTTCACCCATAGTAGGAGGTGGCCGTGGAAAATTGTCAATTCCGTTCGTAATGAATTCAAGCTCTGCTTGAAGCCTTCTCGGACCAAGTCCTGCATTTGCATGCACAAGCCCGCCATCAAAGCATCAGTCGCTGCTGAGCTGTGGCCCTGAGTGTAAGGTAAAGGACTGTTCACTCGGGAGCTCGGGTGAGAGAAAGTCATCGAGTGCAAGTTCTGCAAGCCTGAGGACAGAGATTCGCGGTTGGCTGGTTGGCTAGTAGGTGGTGGCAGGTTGAAGACTAGTACTGCCGGTCGAGTATTCTGATTAACAGGCTTTGTGTGAGTCTTTTTCGGGATCGTACCTGTATACTCAGTGAAATCGTATGGCGTGAGAGGGGATTTGCAGATCGGGCAATTTGACCGCTGTCCAATCCACGTTTTCAGACACGCCTTGTGAAACACATATCCACAGACCATCTTCACTGCCTTCCTCTGTCCTGACCAGTCGCCCTCCTGGCAGGTGGCGCAATTTTCGGGCATCTGTATTGGCGCATCAGTTGCTGGCGGTGGTGTTCGCACTGTAGCCATTGTGTATTCAGTCGTAAATCAAGCAAAAAAAGGTGTTCAAACCAAGGGTTTGGAATGGATATAAAAAAAAAATTCAAAGAATTTGAAAATTCGGAAGAGATAACAGGCTCTTCACAACGTGAGGATGACGAAATACTAATTTAAAGTCGAAGGTTTGGACGAGATACTAATTTCAAACAAACAAAATTTTCCAAACGTTCGAAGAAGTTTAAAAAAAAAAATTTCAGAAAACTCACAGGTTCGACAAAATTACCAAAAAATTCAATTAAGCGTTTCGAAAAAAAAAAATTCCAATCAAAATCATACGATTTCTCCTTCACTTCCAGTAGCTACCTCTACACATAAGAAGTCTCCAGGCCGCTCTCTCTTTCAGGTCAGAAATACTGATGCAAGCAAGTGACATGAATGTGTGCATGAAAAATGTTTGAGTTCTCACAGAAGGCTGGAGAAGCTAGAGACTGAAAATGATACTAGAGATTCTTCAGCCAGGCAGTTAGCAGTATGCCAACTCCTGATTACTGAAGGTCTCCAGCATCACTTCCATCCTCCAACAACTCCTTCCTTCCTCTTCACCTGATTGTCATATCCAGCTAACCTTCCAACTGGGCAGAGTCATGAATCTGGTCGACTAGTTAGCTGAAAGCCAAAAAGCCGCCCCACAGATTCACAACTCTGTCCAGCCAGTTGGCCAACAGAGACATGTCTCCGTGAGAGCTCATTCAAAAATTGTGTGTGAGGCTACCTCCACCTACCATTTCCATGATGGAAGGCCAGCAGGAAAGATCATTAAAAAAATCAAAAAAAAAAAATCAAAAACTGGAAACCTGCTCAGACTCGAGGCTTGACCAAAGTCAAACCTAGAGTCGAACTTCAATTCAGAAACTTTTAAAAATCTAAAACGTTACGTTACTTTACTTTACTCAATTCAACTTTCAAAAATCAAAATATCAAAACTTCACAAATCTTTACTTCACTTTACACACTTTCAAAACTTTCAAAACATTACGTTACTTTAATCGTTACTAAAAATTCGAAATACCAAAAACTTTTCTTTACTTTCAAAAAATTTCTATTAACAAAACAATCAAACCTCAGGTCCACATGTGTTCTCCACTAGATATGAGACTACCGAGTCAGTCGATATAACTACAAGCCAAATGTCCGTATCTCAAGTAGCCTCAGTCCCCAGTGTCAAACACATTTGAACACCGAAGTTGACTGAGGTGACCCCTCGTTGGGCGCCATTTTTTGTTATGGTACTATAGTGTGAAGAGTGATGGGCTTGGACGTAAAGTCCCGACTGTCATGAGCTGACAGATCACTCGACGGACAGCGCGTTGACTGCAGGGCGGCACGCTAGCTCGTCTCGGCTCATTGGCGGAGAGCGTGGGGAGGTTCCACGAAAACCTGCCGCTGCCGTCAGCCATAAACGACCTTCATATGAGAGGGCTCCAGGATAGTGAAGGAAAAATAAAATTATCTACCAATTCATGATTACGTTATAATATTCACCTTTTTACAATGGGTACTTTGCGGTTATTTCTATAGTGATATTTTACAGAAAGCATGCAGGATAATTCCCTAAGATAACACCATATACATTTCGTACTAGTACTTACACTTTACTTTTCTAATTTGGGTTGAAAAATAAAAACCTGACCGCTACCACGTTCATAAAGTATGGATTTCCTTTTTCAAATTATTGGATATCCATGGAATCATCATTAAAACTAATCTAAATAGTGCGTCATCTAATGCAGTGATCGCTAAAAAAACTTCAGTTATACGGTATGGATATTAATAGCTACGTTTGTGTATGATCATACCCAACCCGTATACAAGCAGAAGCAACAATAACGTAAAAGGCTACTTATAGCAAAAAAAAATTCATTGAAACTTGATTCTCTTTGAGTTATGCCTCCGGAACGAGTATCTACATGTATCTGTACTCATTTATTCACTAATTCGTCTCGGCGGGAATTCAGATATGGCCTGGACGTTCAACAATAAAAATCTATCGTTTCCTCTAGAAGTACATACTAATAAAGATTAGAAAACGCACGGAATATTGAACGTATAAGGATAAATCGCAATTTCAAAATTAACACCTCAAAAGATGTAGTATTCGGAGTCCTTTGTCAGGCGTTTTCGTTTCTGATAATATTGCTGAGGAATGAAGATAATGATGGTGATGATAGTGAAGATACGTCGCGCGTCCGGGACGAAGATTTCTTGTAGTCCTCCTTCTGGGAATCGGCTTAGTGAGGCAGGGATGAAGCCTCCTTGGGTCCCACGTTGGAGCACTATGGCACTCTAAACTTTTTTATTCTATATATATATTGTGTATATATATATATTTATTTTTCCTCTAAGCACCCCTTTTTTGGGATACCCGGGATTTTTATTTTTTGTTCTTTTTGATTTCTTTAAATTGTCGATTAGATAATTGCCAATCAATAACTGTATTTTCTATTTTTTTTTCGGAGTTAAATTTTTGTTTTTATTATCACTGATTCAGAGATTTTTGTTTTTTTTTACACTACTGGGGCACAATGATTAATCAATTTTAATTTAGATTTATGAGTTTTAATCACTGTTGCCAGCAAAATGTAACAGATTTGTGTTTTTATTTTTATAGCACTTGTTTTCAAAGCACTGATTTGTTGGTACGGAACACCGCTTTGTTAATTATTTATTTTTGTTTTATTCTGATTAAGCAATAATTTCTTTAAAAATAAATAATACTGCTGCCACCAGTTCTTATATCGTGTGGCAATAATTTTTATTATTTTATTTGATTTTATTTTTAGCTTTTTGGCTTTTTAATTTTAATTTAATTAATTTGGCACTGATTAGGAAGAAGATGGAAAAAACCACAGTGACACCAGTTGTTATTATTTTTTTTTGTTGGATTTTAATAATTTAAAGATTTTTGAAGGCACTGATTTCGGGGTACCGCTGCCACGAATATGTTGTGGTCGGAGTGCCGTGCTCGTGATAGAGAGCACTCGACCTTTAAGACTAAGACCGTTTAGAATTTGGGGGTTTAATTAACAAAAAAAAAAATTTTGGGTTTTGAAGTTATTATTTTATTTCAAAGCTTTTAGTTAAGAGTTTTCAGGCTTTCTCTATATAATTCGGGTTACCGCTTTCTCTTAACACTTTAGTTTTAATGATCGTCAACTTTTCACAATAAGTTTAGTTATTACTTTCTACTAACAATTAAGTTTTTAACGGTCTTCTACTTTTCACAATAAGTTTAGTTATTTCTTTTTGCTAACAATTTTGTTTTTAACGATCTTCTGCTTTTCACAATAAGTTTAGTTATTTCTTTTTACTAAGAATTTTGTTTTACCGCTTACAACTTTTAATATTCGAGTTAATTCCCGGACTATCCCGATCGACGGTTTCAAAAAGAACTCCTCGAGGTTCGGGCTAGCTGCCCCCAGGTTTTTTGTTATTTTATTGTTTTATCACGACGTTGAAAAAACGTACGTGAGAGAATGCAAAAGTTTTTGATGCAAGCTATATGCATCTATGCAAAACTGTAATACGATATGCACTTGTGCGCCCGTCTTGAAATATTCATTTTTAAGAGGGCGCGAATAATGTTGATAATTGTATGTATGTACATACAATTAGATTGGATTAAGTAGGTAATGTACGTATGTACATAGTACATACGGAAAAAAAGTAAGAAGACACTGTATGTAGGGAAGTGTGCATATCGTGTGAGTGGAATGTGTGTCTGATAACAAAATGCAATTTATGCTACGTTGCATTTTGTTATAATATGGGAATGCATTTCTAAATGCATTTTAAATTTTGAATGAGATTTTAAATGAAATTAATTTTGATTTTCAGGGTCATTTCTGCGATACATCAATATATTGCATAGGGCAATATATTGATGTATTCACCTTATGGTTGTGATTTAGGGCATTGGTACTTGAGTCACAACACCTACGCTCGTCGTGAAACTCTGGTGGAGCTCTAGGTTCACCCATAGTAGGAGGTGGCCGTGGAAAATTGTCAATTCCGTTCGTAATGAATTCAAGCTCTGTTTGAAGCCTTCTCGGACCAAGTCCTGCATTTGCATGCACAAGCCCGCCATCAAAGCATCAGTCGCTGCTGAGCTGTGGCCCTGAGTGTAAGGTAAAGGACTGTTCACTCGGGAGCTCGGGTGAGAGAAAGTCATCGAGTGCAAGTTCTGCAAGCCTGAGGACAGAGATTCGCGGTTGGCTGGTTGGCTAGTAGGTGGTGGCAGGTTGAAGACTAGTACTGCCGGTCGAGTATTCTGATTAACAGGCTTTGTGTGAGTCTTTTTCGGGATCGTACCTGTATACTCAGTGAAATCGTATGGCGTGAGAGGGGATTTGCAGATCGGGCAATTTGACCGCTGTCCAATCCACGTTTTCAGACACGCCTTGTGAAACACATATCCACAGACCATCTTCACTGCCTTCCTCTGTCCTGACCAGTCGCCCTCCTGGCAGGTGGCGCAATTTTCGGGCATCTGTATTGGCGCATCAGTTGCTGGCGGTGGTGTTCGCACTGTAGCCATTGTGTATTCAGTCGTAAATCAAGCAAAAAAAGGTGTTCAAACCAAGGGTTTGGAATGGATATAAAAAAAAAATTCAAAGAATTTGAAAATTCGGAAGAGATAACAGGCTCTTCACAACGTGAGGATGACGAAATACTAATTTAAAGTCGAAGGTTTGGACGAGATACTAATTTCAAACAAACAAAATTTTCCAAACGTTCGAAGAAGTTTAAAAAAAAAAAAAATTTCAGAAAACTCACAGGTTCGACAAAATTACCAAAAAATTCAATTAAGCGTTTCGAAAAAAAAAAATTCCAATCAAATTCATACGATTTCTCCTTCACTTCCGGTAGCTACCTCTACACGTAAGAAGTCTCCAGGCAGCTCTCTCTTTCAGGTCAGAAATACTGATGCAAGCAAGTGACATGAATGTGTGCATGAAAACTGTTTGAGTTCTCACAGAAGGCTGGAGAAGCTAGAGACTGAAAATGATACTAGAGATTCTTCAGCCAGGCAGTTAGCAGTATGCCAACTCCTGATTACTGAAGGTCTCCAGCATCACTTCCATCCTCCAACAACTCCTTCCTTCCTCTTCACCTGATTGTCATATCCAGCTAACCTTCCAACTGGGCAGAGTCATGAATCTGGTCGACTAGTTAGCTGAAAGCCAAAAAGCCGTCCCACAGATTCACAACTCTGTCCAGCCAGTTGGCCAACAGAGACATGTCTCCGTGAGAGCTCATTCAAAAATTGTGTGTGAGGATACCTCCACCTACCATTTCCATGACAGAAGGCCAGCAGGAAAGATCATTAAAAAAATCAAAAAAAAAAAATCAAAAACTGGAAACCTGCTCAGACTCGAGGCTTGACCAAAGTCAAACCTAGAGTCGAACTTCAATTCAGAAACTTTTAAAAATCTAAAACGTTACTTTACTTTACTCAATTCAACTTTCAAAAATCAAAATATCAAAACTTCACAAATCTTTACTTCACTTTACACACTTTCAAAACTTTCAAAACATTACGTTACTTTAATCGTTACTAAAAATTCGAAATACCAAAAACTTTTCTTTACTTTCAAAAAATTTCTATTAACAAAACAATCAAACCTCAGGTCCACATGTGTTCTCCACTAGATATGAGACTACCGAGTCAGTCGATATAACTACAAGCCAAATGTCCGTATCTCAAGTAGCCTCAGTCCCCAGTGTCAAACACATTTAAACACCGAAGTTGACTGAGGTGAACCCTCGTTGGGCGCATTTTTTGTTATGGTACTATAGTGTGAAGAGTGATGGGCTTGGATGTAAAGTCCCGACTGTCATGAGCTGACAGATCACTCGACGGACAGCGCGTTGACTGCAGGGCGGCACGCTAGCTCGTCTCGGCTCATTGGCGGAGAGCGTGGGGAGGTTCCACGAAAACCTGCCGCTGCCGTCAGCCATAAACGACCTTCATATGAGAGGGCTCCAGGATAGTGAAGGAAAAATAAAATTATCTACCAATTCATGATTACGTTATAATAGTCACCTTTTTACAATGGGTACTTTGCGGTTATTTCTATAGTGATATTTTACAGAAAGCATGCAGGATAATTCCCTAAGATAACACCATATACATTTCGTACTAGTACTTACACTTTACTTTTCTAATTTGGATTGAAAAATAAAAACCTGACCGCTACCACGTTCATGAAGTATGGATTTCCTTTTTTAAATTATTGGATGTTCATGGAATCATCATTAAAACTAATCTAAATAGTGCGTCATCTAATGCAGTGATCGCTAAAAAAACTTCAGTTATACGGTATGGATATTAATAGCTACGTTTGTGTATGATCATACCCAACCCGTATACAAGCAGAAGCAACAATAACGTAAAAGGCTACTTATAGCAAAAAAAATTCATTGAAACTTGATTCTCTTTAAGTTATGCCTCCGGAACGAGTATCTACATGTATCTGTACTCATTTATTCACTAATTCGTCTCGGCGGGAATTCAGATATGGCCTGGACGTTCAACAATAAAAATCTATCGTTTCCTCTAGAAGTACATACTAATAAAGATTAGAAAACGCACGGAATATTGAACGTATAAGGATAAATCGCAATTTCAAAATTAACACCTCAAAATAAATTAAAAAAATGTAACCCAATGCATGGCTAATGTGCAGGCTTCGAATGGGCGAAATGCGCCATTTTATAAAAAAACTTAACTTGCTAATAATCCTCACAAAGTTTACATAACTAATAATGGTTAGCTGAGATATATGTTAAACGGGTCTGTCCCCTTTTTTCTTTTCACTTATAATATAGTATTTTTTTTTTAAATGTATCTATATAACTATCCTTTATATAGATCTATAATATTAAATATCTCCAAATACAAAAATTTCCTTTGTTTTTATATAGTGATAATTAATTGGATAAATAAGTGACATTTATATAGGTCTATATATATGTCGCTCTATATAATTTCTGTACTATACATCCCGAGATGAATACCATTTATAAGGTTAGGTGTATATATATATTTATATAATGTAAAAAAATGCAAAATATTCCTTTGTTTTTTTATGGTGGTAATTAGTTGGATAAAACAAAAATACTTTTAAACCTTAAGATCCGCATCGGCAGAGTACCAAACCATTTCAGCTTCTCCGAGACCATAATTACCTTGGCATGCTTTATCATTTTCTGTCGGTCTCTCAGGAAAATGTTTTGTTGGCGCCTGTATTTCTTCTTGGTTTTGCCCAGTCACATCGCAATCTTGGACTTGTGCTAATCCCTTGATGGCAACATCCAAGGATTCCCTTATAGGTATTGCGTCCACCGCGGTGGCTGTAATATTTGCTGGTTACACCACGTGAAAACGAGTAATTCTCACTCTCCTCAGTTTTATTCCGTGCGTAACTTCCAGCACTTCATTTATTATATAAGTGCAAAAACTTCTCTTGATGCCGGTTCAGGCCGATTATCTTTTTGAATCCTTTTGATTTTTTTTTAGTTTCCTTCCTTTTCGAGAAGCTTGCCAAAACCGACTATTTCGCGCGGAGTGGTATGGAACTAATGTCAGGAATTGAAATATAGTTAATAGTTGGGATAAAAATTGTTATAAACTTACTTACCGAATTTATATCTTGTCGGATGTATATGGAAAATTTTTATTTCGTGATTCCCGATGCACGCTTTATGTAGGCAATTTGACAGACTGAGAAGATTGTATGCTTCTTCTTTTTTATCGACCATCAGCATGCCACACCGAGCTCGAGGTAACGCATTTCTCTCGGTCGGGGTGCGTTCTAATTTTCCGTTTGACGCAGCCGGCTCACACGCTGCAGTATCTCATGTAGCATATTGCTATATGCAATACGCTACGACCATATCAAAAATTTGTGCCATTTTGACTATAGGAATTAGATAGGACGGTTCAGTCCATTCTTATTATATGTCAGTGGTATATACATATCTTCACAATATTCGGGTTACCTGTATTGCGTTTCTTTTATTAATTACGAATATTCGATTGATGTGCAGTAAAGCATTATTTAGTTAGAATGGAATAGAAAAACATTTATTAGAGAAATATACACACGAAGAAAATCGTTTACAGTGGTCGATTCCCAACTTGTTCCAAAAATCATTGGTGGGAAGTTGAAAAAATGAGCGTGCAGCTGCAAAACAATTATAATAAAAACTTTCGAATTTCTGCTGCAGATCTAATGAATATATTGCGTTTGGTAAAACAATTTTATCAGTAATTAACCCAAGTAATTAATTTAAAAACATTTATTTCGACAGACCCACTTATTTATTTGTTGTTTACCGTTCTCCCTCAGCTGGTACTTGCTGCTTAGAGCGAAAGAGTCAGAAATATAGAAGTGAGCCCACATTTTGCAGTACATTTCTATTAACATAGTCAGTCCATATTATATATGTCAGTGGTCTGAACTGCCTCATCTGTGTATTTTAGGTATTAACATTGCGCTTTCAGCTAGAGTGATCTCTAATCTTGGTATTCTCATGAATCCGGGTCTCACGTGGGAGCCTGAAGTTAACAAGATCTGCGCTAGAGCATATTATGGTTTGCGTTCGCTCTATGCCGCTTCCCAACATTTTGATGCGGTCACTCCCACAAGACTTCTCAGCTCTGATCCTACCACATTTCTTCTATGCTGATGTTGTTTTGTTCCCTATATCCTGTGGTAAAATTAATAAACTTGTGCGTGAGTTCAAGGCTTGTGCCAGATATGTTTTTGGTCTTAAGCGCAGATCACATGTCCCCTCTCCACTCATTGAGGTGCTTCTCCCCTGTCCACTGGCTAACATGTATGTTCTGAGTACTCTGATGTTTATCTTCAAGGCTAGACTGTTATGGTAGTATGTTGAGAGTGATTAGTTTGGACGTGAAGTCCAGACTGCCAGCATGAGCTGACAGATCACTCGGTGAACAACGTTGACTGCAGGGTGGCATACTAGCTCGCCTCGGCTATTGCCGGAAAGTATGAGGAGGTTCCACGAATATCTGCCGCTGCCACCAGCCATACACAAAATTTTTCGTGCATACGAATCAAAAGGCCGTAGAACACATGCAGTCCTTAAGGGACTTTTACACCACTTACCTACATCCATTGGGAAGGCACAGATGCTTGGCCTTCTCTGCTTGCCCCAACCGCCCAACTGACTCTGACTGCAGATAATTTTCAGAGTCCCTGTGTTGACCTGAAAGGAGTAGCGGACCTAGTTGACCCCCATAGTAAGAGGGCTCCGGGAGAAGAAAAGAAGGACCTTACAGTTCCATTATGTTATAAGCGTGATTTATTAGTCAATCAACAACATTGAATTCAAACTGGTATGGGAGCATCCTACGAACTATGTATTACATACTATCTTCAAAAAAATCTACATATATTTTACTAATGACAGCTAATAATATGTTCCAAAGTAACGTTTAAAAATCGCTATACCAGAGTCAGCAATCGCTAGTATAATGTTGTAACGGAAAGCAAATGTGACCCAGATGGGGATTATGTATAGCAAAAAAACGGGAGACCTTAAATCGTAACATAGAACAATTTTTATTTGTTTTTTTTTAATGCTTTCTTTTCAAATCAAGGCTGAACTACAATAGAAGTAAATAACTTCACGAAATTAAATGAGACTGTGGTTTACTTACGAAAAATGGATATGTTTTGCCTAAATATATATCACATTCCGTAAGAGTTATTATCTTTAAAATTAAATTTTTCAATTTTAAAAAGTAATAAAAGTGAAAAAATTAACAAATTGAAGTTGATGTAATTAAGGATTTGTGCCTTCTATTAATTCGCAGTGCCCTAATCACATTTGATGTGTTAAATTTTAAAAAGTGGTAAAAGATTTGTGTTTTCTATTAATTCGCAATACCATTTTTATTCCATTTTGTATTCCCACAGCTGATGTCAATTCCACTAATTGACAAATACGAATAGACTGCGTTCGCAAAGTACAGTTTAATGAAATCTGTCAATTCCTATAATTGACTTTCGAAAGAAAACTGCAATTACAAACGAGAATCCACGTATGCTGAAAGAAAATATTCTGTTGGAGTGTAGCGGTTAAATAAAAAAGGATAATTTGTCACTCTATTATTCAATCAATTATTTATTGCCACAAATAATACTAATGACTAAACAAATATTAATTTTATGAGGAAATTAATTACTTGCACAAATTCTATCACTATGAAAAATTTACTTCCCTCAACTTAGACGTACAAGCTTGGAAACTTCACTTGGAATTCACTGATTCACTGTATGTTTTATGTATTAGTAATTAAAGGAAATTCAAATGTACAAAGGAATTATACTTTACTCGACTTTATCTCTTTCTTTTCAATAATAATAACTTAGAAAATTATGCTATTTACAATTTCATATACAAATAAATTTTTTTCTTTCTGATTCTTAACTAATATATTTACTAGTGACTGAAAGTAAATAATAATTAGAACTCAAGGTAGATCTAATTTCTTAATTATTATGTTGTGCAAAAACTGACCTAATGGCATATGTTTCACACGATAAATAATTGTTAGAAATGTCGATTTACTTGAGTGAATTAGTTAAAATGGCTGAAAGGAAAAGATTAAGAATAAAAACTTCAATCGTTCTTGTTAAATTCATACATGTGTGTATAACCAACACCTGGCATGCAAACACAACGAAATTTAACCCAAATTGAAAATAATAACTAATATGCAAATTTACCTTTAATTTAATTTAAATTTGTTGCTATTAAATTTAACCAATAAATGCACTTGAAATTTTTGCTGTTGCTACTTTTCCTTGAACACAAAACTTTGACGATTCTATTTTTGAAAAAAATCCAATAAGGCTGCTGAAATTTCTGTTTCCTTTACTGATGACTATTTGCAAATTGTGGGAGGTATACTACTGCATGTGCTCGCACTTTGACAAATTTGAAAATAAGAAGACAGAATGAAGAATGAACCCCCTTTTTATAGAGAATTTCGTTCCGATTTCATATCCATAAAAATGAATTATGCAAATTTTAGGCTTAATTTGACTACAATATGTAAATTTGTTGTAGTCATTTGATGTCAAATTACAAATTGCATTTTTTGACATCTTTCCCATAGAAATTCCTTTTAATTTCACGTAATTATGATAAGTTTTCCGAATCTGTGCTATAACTTATCGATACGCCATCTTGTAGTTCAATTTACGAAATTCCTCTCAAAATTCATTTTCGTTCATCTTTATTCGTGTCCCTTTCACACCTTTGTGTCTCTTTCGCATTTATTGGTGCAAAGGGAAATTCAAAAATTCGCGAATATTCCGTAAACCGTGAAAAATTACGCGACGCGAACGCGCCCATTCGATTCTGCGTCTCTTTTTACCTCGGAGTGACATTTCAAACGTCGCGAAAATATGAAGTTCGCCGGTCTATTTATGTTCGTAATGTCAGCCGCGCGCGAGTTATAATATTGTTGAATTTTGTTTTAAGTTGTGTGTTTTGTGCTGATTGGAGGTATTCAACGTGGGATTTCTACATTAATACAGGTATGTATACGTTTTTTTTATAATCCCCTTTGGTGTAATTACGCAAAAAATTACAACTTTCCTCATCCTATGTATACCTATCAAGGTGAGTTTATTTTACAAAATTCTCATCTTAGGTATTCACAGATGTGTTGAGAAGTTATTTATGTGTTTTTACTACATGTATATTTTATGTTTTAAGTGTTTTCTGCTGAGAAAACATAAAATATATATCTTTAAAAATTGTTATTGTTTACATGCATTATGTGGTGGCTTCCCTACCACTATTCAAAGGGAATGTTGTTGTGGTGTTGTATGTTTAGATTTATTCAATAACATAGTTTTCTTGTTTTTTTTTTATTAATTCATTATTTTGCTTTAGTTCAATTTTTTTTAATTCATTTTTGTTTATTTCAGGTCGTCGGGGGACCATTGCATCTGTGTAATCTCCAGATGCTGGTAAGATTTTTGTTTTTAAATTAATTTGATTTTTTTCTTTGTAGGTTGGTCGAACAATTTTAATTTTTACATTGCACTTTTAATCATCTAGTAATAATTTAATTGTTTGGACACATTGCGTTCTTACGGAATGAGCGATTCTTAGCGCACTATACATACTTACGCAAAATTGGATAATTAAACTTAACGAAAGCTCCCCTCAAACGAGTTAAAGTTAATTTGTGTACGCCTGTTAAATTGAAGAGCGCGTTCGCTTTACGTAAGTAAATGTACTTACGTATACTTCTATTGTAGTTCAGCTTTCAGTTCTCTCTTGATTCTTAAGTAAGTACCGAGCTTTACCTGACTTTACTTGACATTAATAGTAAGCTAAACAATTCTTTCTCTAAGAGTTTCAGTTTTTGTTGTAATAATAGAATGGCCGGAACATATACTCTTTCTCAAATGGTACATGGACGCCAGTCACCTTAGCGCAAACCAAACTTTATACGATTGTTACATACAGCCCTTACAAAAAGAAATTACGTACATACATACTTATATTGCCTATCATATCTACTTTAAAAGAAAATATGTACATGCATTGCATATGACGCTACAATTCTTGCCAAAAGAAAATATGTACATACATATGTACATACCTACATTGCATAGCAAGTGAAACAAATCATTGCATGCATGTACATACCTGCGGTACATTATACCTAAAGAATGGCGCGTACATACATATTATTACTGACCTACAGCAATTATTTCCGCATATAAAACAAGTGGAAAAGGAAAGTGAGGTAATACCCCGGCACGCAAGAAATCCCACATTGTAATATGACGACCTTGCGCCGGAGGTAAAACAAATGTATGTATGTAGGCGACCAAATTAATGGTTCACGATGAATGATGTGAAGTAGTAATGACCAGCTGCAAGCATTTAGCAAAATTTATATTTATGTATGTACGTCTATAAACAAAGTACAAACGTTTAACGAAAATAATATTTACGGATGATAATGGCCAGCTGTAGATATTGAGCAAAGTGCAATTTATATATATATGTATACGGCGAGCGCTGTGAGGAAATAAATTAAGAGTTTTAGCTTTACTTCCGTAGCAGTTAAGGTTATATTTTTAGTATAAATATTATAACGTATTTATTAAAAGACCAGTTGCAATCGTAACTCAACACAAGA
Organism: Dioctria rufipes; assembly: GCA_963924295.1. Classification (NCBI taxonomy): domain Eukaryota; kingdom Metazoa; phylum Arthropoda; class Insecta; order Diptera; family Asilidae; genus Dioctria; species Dioctria rufipes. The sequence goes on from OZ002740.1 coordinate 128,170,387, forward strand.
GACACATTCAGTTGTTTTCATTAGGAGCAAATCTGTTCAGCTACTCCACTACACCATACTAGGAGCAAAGCTAAATTAGCTACTCCACTACACTAAACATTCCACACCTTGGGAGCAAAGCTATATTAGCTACTCCAATACACAACACTAGGAGCAAAGCTAAATTAGCTACTCCACTACACTAAACATTCCACACCTTGGTAGCAAAGTTAAATTAGCTACTCCAATACACAACATTAGGAGCAAAGCTACATTAGCTACTCCACTACACAACACTAGGAGCAAAGCTAAATTAGCTACTCCACTACACTACATATAGGAGCAAAGATACATTAGCTACTCCGATCAAACCTAGAACAAATATACCGTTTCAAAAAAGAGCGAGTAGGACATTTCTAATAGTCGATTCAACAATTAAGGTGCTTGTATGAGAGTACTTGGCTATAGTTTGATAACAAGTACTTCAAAAACTCAAACAAGTTTCCTCACAAAGAAACAGTAACAAATTGGCGCAGTCGGTAGAATCAAGGAAGTTAGTTCAACCTACAAATACTTGAAAAACCTTGATCCTCGAGCCTACGAGTGCATACGAACATCTAACTGTTGAATCTGATATCAGAAATACCACGATAGGGCGCTTCTAACCCAGCCAACACACGGAAGATGCCCCAAACTCCAGTACGAATTCAATAGATAACCTAATTGAAGAAAGAAAAAATACGGATTAGCAAAACACTACGATAGAGAAGAAACAACAAAGTTTTAAGTAAGTCTCTATAAAAATTGTTAAAAAAGAGGCAACAATTATTAGCGAATTCACTTTAGACAGTGTTAAAGTATATCTAACACATTAAAAAAAAAAACGCTGATTCTTCTCGCCTGCTTTTCATTCTTGGAAAAGTAATTCCAATCTAAGTAGCTGTTATTAACTATAAGGGCAGATCTCACACATTCATGCAAATTTCTTTGTTTTTTTTAAAACAAAAGTCACTAAACTACTTATTCCCTTTTCTTCCCTATTACTCTCTCTCACAATTATTGGTGGAAACTCGAAGTTTTGGCTTTCATGCCTAAACCTAACCGAAGCTTTTCATGCTCCAATTTTGAGACGGCAATAAGTTCATTGTCGTTTGATAACACCAGCCCTCCAGGAAGCCTTTCAGATAGCCCTATAGTAGAGCAAAATTCCCTCCAAAGCAGACCAGCCATAAACTGGTATCGCGACCATCGTTCAGACAAACGTTTCAGAAGGCACAGTTTGATTAACTTCCTCATAAGAAACAATAGTTTAAACGATCTAATAACAGAAAAATCGTTAATCACGCCTAATTCAGATAAAGGCACGCCAGATATAATCCAGACTTAACAAATAAACAAAACAAATAAAATGCCAGTGAATTATGAAAAGGTGGTAAAACTAACGGCACAAATGGTGCCCTTATTCTCTGGGGAATTCAGCTCCCACATCCTCACAGAGTAACAAACTTTTTTAGGTTGTTGTAAACAAGTACAGCAATGTCTAGAAGCGGAAGAAAAAGTAGCTTTTATGCAAATTTTCCCCACTAGGTTGAGAGGTAATGCATACCAGCTAATCGCTTCAAGCTCACTCACAACATTTGAAGAGGTTGAAAAATTGCTTTATCGTAATTATTTACCTCGTGAGACATACCATGAGCTGATAAACCGACTAATTACTTGTCGAAAATATCCACACGAGTCTTTTAACTCATTCACCACTAGGCTAAAAGGCCTATTGTTAAAATGTAACGAAGCAGCACATAACAAATACGGTGCTGAAAATTTTAACGTGGTGAAACGACAAATAGAGGATTTCGCTATGGCTTCAGTAAAGAGTGGTGCAACTAATCCGCATCTAAGTGCATATCTACTTACCTTGAATGAAGATTCAGTAGACCAGCTCATTCGAAGGGCACTAGATATGGAAAGATTGCAACAAGGACTCTTTCATATCCCACAACCCACTCATTACATTCCTAATACCACAAGCAATTTTCCAATGGAGAACTTTTTAAAGCATAATCCTACAAATTATGCTAATACTTATAATATCCCTATTCACGAGAGTGTTGCTCCATACCCTAACACCAATGAGATGAGCAAACCCAATATAAAAACGGAGTTCAATATACCTCCCATAACGGAGCCTCCAAAGGTGCCATCAGTGTCTTTTAATACTGATGGGAACCCTACAAATAATTGGCATTCCACTCAAACCAGTTTCACACGAAAACCTTTAGGAAGCCCACCTCTTTGCCAAAATTCTTTGTCTCGACATACAGGAAAAAAAAATATTCGACAAACAAAAATTGCTATTGAATAAAATCACCTGCAGCTACTGCAACTACAATGTCTGAAACGAAAAAATACTCCTTTCTGTGTAAACTGCAGAATAAAAGGCTATGATGCCCAACATTGCAAGTAAAATGCCAAGGCACCACCAGAACATGCAAACAGTAACAACCATGCTCGGTGGCTCATTGCAAATCGGGAGCAAAGAATAAACCACATACAAAATAGTGCGATTTTTGTGGCCGAAGAAACCATACGGTGTCCACATGCCAGCAGAAACAACGATGGGAGGCCACACTTTCGGGAAACGGCACATTGTCGACCGAAAAATCCCCGGCTCGACATTAAATAGAATAGTGCAACTTACTTCAGGGTCTACTCAAACAACAAAGAAACAAACTAGAGAAAATGTTCCAGTGGTAAAATTACCATTGGACATAAGTAAAAACACAGCCGTTCGGCTGTAGTAGACACTGGAGCCGAAGTTAGCCTAATAAAACAGGAAGCATTAAATATACAAAAGCGGATAGAAACAGGACAAAAGGTCACTTTGAAAACTCCATTTGGAGAAGGAAGAACATTGGGTAACTGCCAAGGCACCTTTTTATTAAGCAGCAGTATCCCGTGCAATCTACAAGTTGTAGAAGATAACGCCCAAGTCTCGCACGATGGGCTATTAGGTAACGATTTTCTTGCAAAAAATTGCAATATAGAAGGGCCTAACAGATTACTCCGGTTTCCTCGCACGGAAACCAACCCTATTGAATTCACTGTACCTCTCGAAACATCCATAGAAGATGGAGAGGATATACCAAAGGATCAAATAGTGGAGGGATCTGAATCTACTACCGTTTCACGGACACCTAAAAACAAAAGTTCCTTACTTCCAATGAAAGAAATTTCAAACACTTTGAATGAAGATGAAGGTAGGCAATATGAAGTAGAACTTCAGCGATCTTATAGAATACCCCCTCGATCTCAAATCATACTGAGCATACCAGTACAATTGGACCAGGAATTGCTCTGTTTGTCTCAGGAGATTCAAGAGGGAGTATTTGTCGAAAATTGCCTAGTTAGTCCTCATAGAAATTTCATACCGTTATCTGTTCTGAACGTAAACACAGAACCTGCATTCCTAAGAAAATTAAAGCTTACTCTAGTTCCAGTTAATTATTATAACATTAGCTCTCTACAGTTACCTTTGGACGAAATAAATTCCACCTTCCCCCCATGCACATTGCAAAAATTCCAATAACTTCGTAAAAGATACGAAAAATTTCAACTCCAATCCATATTCAATAAACGTAAACCACATTTCAAAGTACAGTCCAGACAGACTTGTGGCTTTACGTGAAGAATTACTGTTGGATAAAAACTTAAATCAAGAAGAGAAAAAATCAATTCTAGAACTATGTTATGACTATAATGACCTTTTCCAACTAAAGGGGGACAAGTTAACGTACACTAACAGTATAAAACACACCATTCCCACATTACATAATCAACCACCAATAAATCAGAAAATGTATAGACTCCCAGAAACACATCGGGCAGTCATAAATGAGCAAATTAAGGAAATGTTGGACAACGACATAATCAAATTAAGTAAAAGCCCGTGGAATTCTCCATTACTGGTAGTTCCCAAGAAAGCTGGGCCTGACGGCAATAAACGCTGGCGAGTAGTAGTAGATTTCCGTAAAATTAACGAGAAATCTATAGGAGATGCTTTTCCATTACCCAGGATAGAAGATATACTGGATCAACTTGCATACTACAGATATTTTACTACACTCGATCTAGCAAGCGGGTATCACCAAGTAATTGTTGATCCGAAGGATAGACCCAAAACTGCGTTCAGTACCGCATATGGGCACTATGAATTTAAGAGAATGCCATTTGGGCTGAAAGGCGCGCCTGTGACCTTCCAGCGATTAATGAATTACATTTTAACCGGTCTCCAAGGCTTAGAATGCTTTGTCTATCTCGATGATATTGTAATATATGGAACAAATTTGCAAGATCACAACGAGAAATCGACCAAGTTATTCGACAGACTTCGAGCTCATAACCTTAAATTACAGCCCGAAAAGTGCCAGTTCCTTCGCAGGGAAGCGATTTACCTCGGACACAAATGTTCAAACGGAGGAGCACTTCCGGATCCCAGCAAAACAAGTTGTGTCCAAAATTTTCCTCAACCCCGAACCGTTAGACAAACCCAATCGTTCCTTGGATTGGCTAACTACTACCGCAAGTTCATTACGAACTTTTCAAAAATAGTCAGACCCCTAACAAATCTTTTACGCAAAGACGTTAAATTTACTTGGACGCAAAAGTGCCAAAACTCTTTCGAGGAAATTGAAAGATCACTTGTAAATCCTCCCCTTCTCTCATATCCTAATTTTACTGAACCCTTTAACTTGACAACAGATGATAGCAACGAGGCATTGGGAGCTGTCTTATCCCAAGGGAAAATAGGCGAAGAAAAGCCAATAGCGTATGCAAGTAGAAGTTTAAATAAGGCGGAACAAAAATACTCCACAATAGAAAAAGTGTTATTCGCTATTGTATGGGCCGCCAGGAACTTCAGGTATTATATGCAGGGCAGAAATTTCACGGTCTACACCGACCACAAGCCTCTTAAAGGCGTATTCAACGTGAAAGACCCAACATCGAGATTAGTCAGGTTTCATCATAAACTCTCGGAGTTTGACTATAAAATTGAATATAAGCCTGGAAAATATAATACTAATGCAGATTCGCTTAGTCGAATACCTGCCCAGCTAAACCAGACAAACCCCAACTCGTTCGTTGTGGAAGCTCAGGTACATCACCGAGCCGATCCCGATATAGAAGAAAATGAGTTTAGTTCTCCGCCACCCTCAAAACCCACACACGCACATTGTCACGTAGTTACAAGAGCTCAAGCAAGGGAGACAGAAATGGAAGACGTAGTTCAGAAAACTCCCCATAAAGTTCAAAAGAATTCTCAGAACTTCATAAAAGACTCAGTTGAGATCTTATAGATTCCCAAGTTAAATTGCCGGAAACTATCACGGACCCGGAGGAAATCGAAACAATTTTAAAGGACTACCACGATTCTGCATTCGGTGGTCACCAAGGTGTAGTCAAAACCTATAAAAGAATAAAAAGGAAGTACAAGTGGAAAAACATGCTCAGCTCGGTTAGAAAATATGTCCGCAAATGTACTAAATGCCAGAAAATGAAGGCTAGCCCAGAGTATCGTATGCCAATGGTCATAACGGATACTGCCCTAATGCCATTCGAAAAAGTATATCTGGACATCGTAGGTCCTCTTGAGGAAACGCACTCAGGTAACAAATATATTTTGACTTTTCAAGACAATCTTACGAAATTCGTAGACTGCTACGCCATGCCGAATGGCGAAGCAGAAACGGTAGCAGGAAAATTTTGCGACGAGATAATTACTCATTACCGCATTCCTAAAAAGGTAGTAACTGATCAAGGCTCCAACTTCTTACGCGATCTCTTCAAACGAGTTTGTAAGCTCTTAATGATTAAAAAACTGCAAACATCCGCTTATCACCCACAATCCAACGGTGCACTTGAACGAACCCACAGACCACTAGTAGAGTATTTAAGAGCTATTGTATCCGAGAATCCAAAGGCTTGGGATCGATTCCTGAGAACAGCGGCTTTTGTGTATAATAATAGTCCACATGAAGGCACTAAGCTCACTCCAATGGACTGTCTGTTTGGGTTCACAGCGGAAGCACCTTCAAATCTAAGAAGAGAGCCAGAGCCAATGTACAATCATGAAAGTTACTACCATATTCTTAGGTACAAAATACAGAAAACCTACGCTATTGCCCGAAAAAATTTACTTAACGCTAAGGAAAAGTCAAAACTACACTATGATAATCATTCAAGACCAGTAACTTTCCAACCAGGTGATAAAGTATTATTGAAGAATCAAGCTAAGAAACCCAAGTTGTCCCAGATATGGCTAGGTCCATATCTAGTAATAAAAGCTTTCAATCCTATTAATACAATTATTCAAATCGGCAGACGAAGAGTAACAGTGCACAACAACAGGTTAAAACCATTCCACGAATAATAGTTAACCTTTTAAAAGAAAGATAAAGAATACATTCCACCTCAACATACCAAATCAGAGGTAAAATCTTTTTTGTTTTGATTAAAGAAAGACAATAATTAGTTAATTACTTTTATTTTTATTGCCAAATTTAACAAAAACCCAAGTAAGAATTTTTTTTGTAACCCTTTCATTTTCTAAAAAAAAAACAATTCCAAATATGGCTGGAACCAGTTCACAATTCAGTGAATACTGAAATTCAATAATAATCCAATAATAGAAAAACCTTCTATGAATAAAAGTCTGGAAACATAACATATATACATATATAGATAACTCCCCAGACATGGCACGACTATTACATCAGCATTACTCCTAAAATACTACTAATAACCAACACAAACGGTTACACTATCACTTTTCGTCTTTAATCGATTCCCCTGAAATAAAAAAAAAAACAAAAAAAAAACAGCAAAGAATAACAAGAAGTTTTATGTAATAATTTCTTTTATTAATTATTTATTTTTTTTATAATTTTCTTCCTCTTCAAGGCATTAATCTCTTTTAATTTCTCCTTGGCCAGACCATCGTATTTAGAACGCTCCTCCGATGTTATGGCTAGACTAGCTTTCAGTCTGAAGTAATGTAGATCCCGGTCTAACCGAGCACGCTTGCCTGCTCTAGTCGCTTTAGGTTTTGGTTCATCATCACGCTGGTTATCGCCTTTCGTTCCCACTCTTAACCGGTATTCCTCGAGAGGCAGTCTTCTCGGACCGGGAATATAATCCGGTGCGGTTTTTGAAATCCCCGGTAAAGCTTTTTTGACGTAGGGCTCAATCGGCCTGTCCACTGGATGCAACGTTAAATTTTCTACATCCCTCTCAGGACAGGTAACCGATAGGGCCTTAGCCATTAACTTGTCAAACGCTTCACTGATTTTCTGAGACAGGATAGAATAAACAACACTCGTAGAAATTACACGATAATAATGCACGACACTGAATCATGTTACCCGATATTTATACATAAAATTCCGCTTATCTAGTAAATCACTGTATGTATAATTCCGGTCAACCAAATAATTTCAGAAGCCAATCATTTCAACACAAAATATAAGTCATAACAAAATTGTAAGAATAAACTAAATTGCAAGTCATGACGCAATTGCACTTACAAATGAGGAATGAGCTTGCCCGAATTAACGTGACCCCGATTACATACTCAATTAAAAAAAAAAAAAAAAAAAAAAAAGAAGAGAAACAATTACAAAATCAATAATATATATGTATATATCAATTTTCGTGTAACAACGGGGAATAAGAAATATTGCAAGTTAAAAAAAAAAAAAGACTTTATTTAGTAAACCGCTTATTAACTATTTTTACCAACTCTCCTCTCCCCAGATATGGCATTAATCTTCATTAGTACCTTCTTATGCATGCTAATATTAATACCAAGCACCGCGGCGGACGCCTACGAGATCCAGAACCTGAACAACACGGGAATAATGTTCGAAGAACTTGGAAAGCTGTTGTTATTTCACGATACGTGGAATCTGTTAACACAAATATACATTACCGATTTAGAAGCAGAAATCACATTGATAGAACATACCGGGTTTCTCATAAATCGACTATGCGAGGTACATAACGCCACCACTAGCGCATGTACAGAACAAAACGCATACATACGTAGTCTGATAGCGAACATAAAAAAGAGAACTACAGCCATCAAAGAAATGGTTAACATGCGACATCGAAGGTCCTTGTTCGATGGAATAGGTAGTGGCCTACACTATCTTTTTGGAACAATGGATGCAAAGAATGAGAAACAAATATATAGCAAGATTGCAAGTTTGGAAACAGATACACAAACACTCCTAGAGCTAGAAAAAAAAATCAAATAACCCTGTTCAAATCCTCATTCGAGAAAATGAGGAAACCTATTAACCAACTAGAGACCAATCAAAAGGAATTAACGAAAACCGTGAACAATCTGCTTGACATGGTCAATGGAGAAGTAAGCACGCGACAACGTATCCAAGAGGTGATAGCTACAATTAGTTTACAGGTGTTAGACATAGAATTAAGACAACAGACGTTTATACAAATATTAACCTCCCTAAAAAACAACCAAGTGCATCCCCTATTAATACCCCCATCTACTTTATTAGAAACCTATTACAAAGCTCACCCGAAAGAAACTAACAGATTTCAAGATCTGGCTCTCCTAACTCAAACGCTGGAGGTAAAATCTCGAATGATAAATGAGCTTTTAGTAATTAGAATTACATTCCCAATTCTTAATATGCCACCTTTTAAACTTCAACAGATCCACTTACTCCCCTTCCAAATTCCCAATAATCACCATCTAGTTCTGGATATAAGACACACTTACATTGCAAGTCATATACCAACACAAAAACTCGTAATGTGCAAGCAATCCGAGTTTCGAGTGTACAAAAAACTTTCGAATAGCCTTAATGAAAGCACTTACATTGGACCATTATTAAACCCAATTCTTCAAGGGCATTATGTGAGCGAATGTCAAATAAATTTTCTATTCAATCCGTACAACGAAATAGGTAACTGCGAATACCTAGCACAAACACAAGCTCCACAATTGTTAATAAAATTAACCAGAAGAAATTCCTGGCTCTTTTCATTTCAAACAACACGGGAAAACTCTTCATAGCTCCAATATCTTTGGCAATGGAATACTAATATTAAATGAGCCTTGCCATTTCCAAATAGGTGATCAAACTATATATTTCGAAGATGAAGATCATCAGGATATTAAAATCACGCAACCAGAATACCCTCATCCCATAAATTCAAATCTAACTGAAACCATTCAGAACTTCATCCAACATGTTAACAACACCGTAAAAAAACATATAGTTATGATAAGAGCAGAAGATGCCAATCATATTCTGAATGAGAATTCTTACTCTTTAGATCAATTGGAAGAACAAATAAAAACACTGGAAAAGCAGAGAAAAGAGCGAACTGAATCACAAATGGTTCAAATAAGCTCCCTATCTCTGAGTTCATTGGTAATTTTATTACTCAGCATAATTGGTATACTGAAGTTATGTAAAACTATAAAGAACAAGAAAAAGAAACGAATAGTGGAAATGCCCAATATGGTAATCGTAAGTAATCCAAAATCTCAGTTAGATGCTGAGACACCTCTACAACGTAAAGTAGAAATTCTGGGTAACTTAAATACCAAATGCAAAGAAGATGTCAAGTCTAATCTTCATATTCCAAACCAGGAAAAGATATCCATGAACAAAGTCAAACAAATTTCCCAAAACTTCCAAAAATTATAAGGAAAAGATATGTACACATACATATCTTATTGTAGGTGCATAAAAAATTAAAAGGTAATGAAAACATATGTACAAGTTAACACCATCAGTGGGAACCAAAAAACTTTCTCACGCAAAAACCATAACTTTACCTAAATCATGAATGCACGTGTTTGCTGAGTCAATTTTAGATATAGCGATAGGTAGAATTAAGAATTTTCCACCTTTGTAAAATTTAGTCTTAAGAAAATTGTCAATCGGTTTACAAGTCAAGAATAAAGTGTTTTTTTTTTTTAATTAATTTGCTTTGAAATTAATTAACTGGCGCCCGAGCAGGGACCGCTTTGAGTGATAGTGTGCAGGAAAAGTTTTAATTAGTTTATTTCAAATAAATAAAAGGTGCTGTTATTTTTTTTGAGTAAAATAATCAAACTTACGAAAAAAGGAAAAACAGTTTGTGTCTAGTGAGCTAACCAGTGCTGCTGAAACAAAGTGAACCAAACACAATAATTGATAACGAGTTCACCACCTTAAGAAGGAAGCCATTGATTGCTACCTACCAGACTTTCACCGCACATTCATTCTTGTGGCAATTAGAAGGGTTAAAATCCTTTAAAATCTTCTCTAAATTACAGGATCAGGAAACGAGGCCTCGGAGTCACCGAAGTCACAATTATTGCTGAGGAAAAAACGGAGTCATCGAATTAACAAACGGATAACCATACCGAATACATTCGCTGACAGCCGCCTGAACCTAGAGAAGAAAGACCACGAGCGGTTCCCCGTACAAAATAAGGACATAATCACCGGGTACTGTACGGAATTTATCCATGACAAAAAGACTCACCCAGATGCGTGTCCTTCATCTGATAACTTTAATGTAAGTCAAGAAAGGCTCTTTATCTTTATAAAACTATTTAAAGTGAACCATATTTTTAATTTAAAAGGAAGTTGCCAATTTTAAAGTGAATACTACATTTCAAATAGATTAAATTATATTGATTCAACCGAGATAGATAGGTAGTTTATTATAACAAACACGCAAAAGTAAAGTGAATTGGAAAAAATTTAAGAAAAGCTAGAAAAAGGGAGATTTTCAAAGAGTGAATAAATTTTTAATTTTATTTTTTATCTAATATTGGAAAAAAAATTTTCTCAAGAAGATTTTCAAAGTTGAATATTTTTATTCTTATTATTTTGTTCAATAGTGGATAAATTCCTTTTTTTTCCCAAACAAAGTTAATATTTACTTTATAAACCAATTTTTTTTATTATTATTCTTTTATCGAATATTGCAAAAGTTTCCCAAAACAGATTTTCAAAAGTGAATATATGTTTTTTTCTTTCTTTCTCTTATTTTATTGAATAGTGCACAAAATTTTCTCTCTTTACCGAACGCAGTTAATATTTTCTCTATAAATCAATTTTGTTTTCTTCTCTCAATTACTACAAAATGGATCAAGGCAATAACATTATTAAACCACCTAAATTAATTCAAACAAGTGGAGAAGCAAATCCCTCAAATTCCACAATTCCCAATACTCCAAGCATAGCAGAACAAGTTACTGCCCTCGTGTCAGACGTTTTAAGGAAGGAAGGCAGAAAAATCTTAAGTTCTCTTCTCAACCCAGTCACAGACACCAATAACGATGTCGATCAAGCAATTATTTCGTCGAACGAAATATGGACAAAATACCTGACATCGTAAAAAGTCTAAGGGAATTTTCAGGGAAGCCAGGAGAGTTTAGCTCTTGGAAAAAAAGCGTAGAGCGAATTCTGACTATCTACGAACCACTCAAGAGTACTGGAAAATATTACGGTATTTTGAGCGTAATTCGAAACAAAATAGTAGGTCACGCTGACATTGCTTTAGAATCATACAATACGCCATTAAACTGGGACAAAATATCAAGATGTTTGACACTGCATTACGCAGATAAACGAGATTTAGGGACATTAGAATATCAAATGACCACATTAGTGCAAGGCAGATCCACAATTCCCGAATTCTATCAAGAAGTTTATCATCATTTATCTCTTATTCTAAATAAGTTATGTTCTTTGAATATGAGTCAAGAGTCATTAAACATTATGACCCAGTCTTACAGGAAGAACGCCCTTGACACCTTTGTGAGAGGCTTAAGAGGTGAACTTCCCAGACTCTTAATTATCAGAGAGCCTGTAGATTTACCACAAGCTCTACACCTCTGTCTCAAATTAGAAAACGTTGACTTCCGAACGCAATACGCTAATAATCTCGGACATGTGCGAAAAAACCTACCCCCACCTATACCACCAAGAAAAAACATACCACCACCGCAACGCTTTACTCCTGTACCAGCGCCCAGAAACAATTTCTATCCCGAATTGGTGAACTATCCACAGAGACCCCAAAGGCCTTATTTCCAAAGACAATTTCCTGAACAGTCATATCCACACCCCTTTGTTAATCCACGTCAGCTCCCTCCAAAACCTTCACCGAGGGCAGAGCCAATGGACGTTGACCATTCAATTCACTCACGTGTAGCAAACTACCAAAATCGTCCGGGAACACAGCAGTTTGTGCAAAAAAGATCCTTGTCCAAGCAAATACATCCGCCATACAAACAACAACGAATTTTTAGCACTGAGCTTCAAAATCCAGCAACAAAAACAAAATTGAAGATTATGAACAACAAATAACCCACGAAGACACAAATCACGAGCAAACGCTTGACGATTATACCGAAACTACTCCCGAAGACCAAGAACAATTAGATGATATTTATTTTTTAGATTCAAGAGCTCTTCGCTACCTTATTTCGAACATATGGCGGAGAGCGGAAAAATCCTAAGGTTCCTGATCGACACAAGATCAAACAAAAATTACATCCAACCACGATACATCCGTTCCCCCATCCCTCATAAGTTAAAATTCTTCATACTTCCCAACCTTATGGTTTTCGATGGAATTATAGGTAATGACAGTTTAAAAGAACTTAAGGCTGTCATTCATACTAATGATAATCTTATGGTCATTGAGCCCAACATAGGAATTCCCTCCAAACAACACGTCTCCGAATCTGTCAATTCGATAAACCTACGAACTTCACATATGAGCCAGGAACAAACTACAAAATTGAACAATGTCATAAAGAGGTGCCCCAAATTGTTTGCCGAACCTGATTAATTATATTAACTTACACCACGGTCGTGAAAGGCGAAATTCGTACAACTTCCAATGATCCCGTTTATTCGAAATCTTATCCTTATCCCATGGCATTCAGAGCAGAAGTGGATAAGCAAATAAAACAATTGCTAAATGACCGCATTATTAGACCATCAAGATCCCCTTATAACTCCCGAGTTTGGGTAGTACCCAAGAAGTTGGATGCTTCTGGCGAAAAGAAATTCAGACTGGTAATAGATTTCAGAAAACTGAACACCATAACCGTACCTGACAGATACCCGATACCAGAGATCGGTGAAGTCTTGTCAAATCTAGGTGAAAACAAATGGTTTACTATAGCGGATCTCAAAAGTGGGTTTCATCAAATACCACTAAGGGAGTGCGATATAGAAAAAACAGCGTTTTCAGTAAATAACGGAAAGTATGAATTCACGCGACTTCCTTTCGGCCTAAAGAAAGCCCCATCAATTTTTTAACGGGCCTTGGACGACATTCTAAGGGAACATATTGGTACAAGGTGCTATGTCTATATAGACGATATTATCGTCTTTGGCAGAGATGATGATGAGCATTTCAAAAACCTTGAGTTAGTTTTCAAAACTTTAGAAGCTGCAAACATGAAAGTCCAACTCGACAAATGTGAATGTTTTAAGCAAGAGGTAGAATTTCTAGGATTTGTTATATCAAAGAACGGAATAAAAACCAATCCGAAGAAAGCGCAAGAAATCTCCAATCTCCCCACTCCCAAAACCCTGAAAGATCTTTGATCCTTCCTCGGTATGTCAGGATATTATCGCCGATTTATCAAAGATTATGCGAAAATTGCGAAACCCCTGACATCCATTTTAAGAGGGGAAGATGGACATGTGTCCAAAAATATGTCAAAAAACAAACCCATTATCCTTACTGAAGAAGCTATTGAAGCGTTCAAGAAGCTTAAAACTCACTTGTTTCGAAAGAGGTAATGTTGATTCATCCAGACCTGAACAAGGAATTTCAGTTAACCACTGATGCCTCCGAATACGCTATCGGTGCTGTTCTTTCGCAGGATGACAAGCCGATCACATTTCTCCTCAGAACTTTAAGTAAAACGGAAGAAAACTATGCTACCAATGAGAAAGAGATGCTTGCTATCATCTGGGCACTCAACTCGCTACGTAACTTCCTCTACGGCTCAAGAAAAATAAGAATATTTATCGATCACCAACCTCTGACTTACGCACTCAGTAATAAGAACACAAATGGTAAAATGAAGAGGTGGAAAGCAATTCTCGAAGAGTATAACTATCAATTAAAATACAAACCCGGTAAAACTAATATAGTAGCTGATGCATTATCAAGGCAATCAGCTACAGTACAAATAAACTCGATGACGATGACCCAACACAGCGACGATAGCTCGTCTCATAATTTAATACCCTCAGTAGAAGTACCAGTAAACGTCTTCCGCAATCAGATAATCCTACGAAAAGGTGACGAGAATAGTTATCAAATAAAGAATCCTTTCCCCAAATACTCTAGGCACACACTCATTCAACCATGTTATACAGACTCCGATATCATAAATATTTTCAAAAGATATCTGAATCCGCATACGATCAACGGCCTGATGACCGATGAAGATATCATGGGAAAAATTCAACAAATCTACCCCTTACACTTTAAAGATTACAGAATCCGAAACAATCCCAAACCTTAGTAGAAGACATCACTAATGAAACAGATCAAGAGGAAATAATCTTATCTGTACATCGAAGAGCACACGAAATGCGGAGGAAAACAGATTGCAGTTATTGGAAAAATATTACTTTCCCAAAATGAGTTACAAAGCAGAAAAGCTCTTAAAAATCTGTAAAGTATGCAAAGAAAACAAATATGATAGGCATCCCAATACCCCTTTCATCAATCCTACCCCCATTCCAAACTATCCAGAACATACCCTACACATCGATACTTACTCGACAGAAAAACATCTCGCACTTACCGCAATAGACAAATTCACCAAACTTGCACAGGCGAAAATAATCAATTCACGTGCAATAGAAGACATAAAAAAACCCCTTAGAGACATCCTATTTTTCTTCAGCGTTCCCGAATTTGTCGTACTCGTCAATGAAAAATCACTGAACTCAGCAACAATAACATCCATGCTAGAGGAACTTAACACCACAATAATCACGACTCCACCACACCAGAGTGAAATAAATGGCCAAGTGGAACGTTTCCACTCCACTCTTTCTGAAATCATGAGGTGTATGAATACTGATGGGACAACCCGTTCCTTCCAGGAACTTCTAGAACGCGCAGTAAACGAATATAATCATACGATCCATTCTACTACCAAAAAGAAACTAGTAGAACTATTTTATGGTCGTAATCCAAGAATTACTCCTGAACAGTTTGAAAATGTTCGAATAAACAATATCAATAGACTAAAAGAAAAGCAACAAAAAGACCTAAGGTACCATAACAAAAAACGCAAACAAATAAGGGATTACGAGATAGGGCAAATTATATTCGTAAAGCATAATAAAAGAATAGGTTCAAAACTAACGGTAAGGTATAGGCAGGAAATCGTAAAGGAAAACAGACACACAACAGTTATTACACAATCAGGGAAACGGTTCATAAAAGTAACATCAGAAATTAATTTTATTACAGATGCATCCTTTACACCAGCAAAGGAGAAGTCCAAATCCTAGATTACTCCAACTCCCAGATCATCGCCCTGAATTTCGGCATAGCCAAAGTACAAAATGGTAACTTCAAGCTGATCCATATAATAGACCTAGAACGGTACGAAAAGTTCATCTCCAACATGAAACCAGTCCTTGAAAACCAGATCACGAAGGGTCATTCCCTATTCCCATTCCTTCACCACGAATTGCTTCAAATCCAGGAACTTTTAGAGAACATCAAACCACATAGAGTGAAAAGATCTCTGAATTTCATAGGCAGTGCATGGAAGTGTATTGCTGGAAATCCAGACCATGACGATTTTGTCTTACTAAATAACAGGATGAATAATGTTTTAACCAATAATAACAAGCAGGTAATCATTAACGAATTGTATAACGAAAGGATTAATAATATAACTCGTATTACAAACGAAATCAAAAAAATTTTCGAGAGAGACGAAGCAATCAACGAAAATTTAGCATTAGGAACGCAATATAGAATTAGACTAATAAAAGAAGAATTGGTTAACATTAGATACGCTATTCATTGGGCAAGGGCGGAAATAATTAATTCAATGATGTTGTCAAAAACAGATATTAAATTAGCCACTAACACTCTTGACCAATAAAATCTACCTTATTCTACAGCGGAAGAAGCATTAGAATTTGCAAATGTAAAAATTATCAGTAATAGCTCTACATTGCTTATATAATTAATATCCCAATTACAACTAGCGAAACCTATCAAAAATTGTTAATTAAACCAATAAAGAAATATAACATCATTAGTAAAATCCCTTACAATACCATATTAAAAAATAACGACACAATTTTTAGCATAACAGATAAATGTAAAACCTATAGTTATCTAACAATTTGTAACCAAAACAACATCTTCGACATTAGTAATTCAACCTGCATCCCAAATCTACTGAAAAGTCGCAACTCCACGTGCATCACTATAAACAATCAGCACATACCCACAATAGAGGAAATCGAACCTGGCATTTTATTACTGAATCAATTCAACGGCACGATCATCTTTGGAAATATCAGCCATTGTCTCGAAGGCACATTTCTCGTGAAATTCCACAATGTCACGGTCGAAATCAACGGTCAATCATTCAAGTCTAGGGAAGCATCAACCCTTCAAGCCTTACCTGCGATCGTTCAACCAAAAACATTGGAAAGGGAGTATCAAGAGTTTCTGTCGTTGGAGATGATGAGAGAACTTCACACGAACAACACGAGTCAGATCCAACTACTAAAATCCGAGAAGAAAATTCATCTATGGACAACATATGGACTTATCATAATTCTTGGGTCCGTACTTACCTTTCTCTTCGTAATCGATCGAAGGAAGACAGCCAACAAGATCATCATTCAACATGGCCAAAGGGACTTAAAGGAACATCAGACCATAACTTCTATAGACAAAAAGGAATCACCTACCATACCGGCACCATCGTTCTTTTCATCACATCAAGAGTACCAACAGAGCGAAGTCCAGATTCCCAAACTGTACGAAGGACCAGTTTTCTAAAGGGTTTGAATGAGGACATCCAAATTTAAGAGGGGAAGAGTTAACACCATCAGTGGGAACCAAAAATCTTTCTCACGCAAAAACGATAACTTTACCTAAATCATGAATGCACGTGTTTGCTGAGTCAGCGTCTGCGACGATGACCCGATGCAGTGTAATTTTAGATATAGCGATAGGTAGAATTAAGAATTTTCCACCTTTGTAAAATTTAGTCTTAAGAAAATTGTCAATCGGTTTACAAGTCAAGAATAAAGTTTGTTTTTTTAAAATTAATTTGCTTTGAAATTATTTAACTTACATACACATATATTACAGTAAATGCATCAAAAAATTAAAATTATAATGCGAACATACGTATATACAGATATATGCGGCAACAAATTAAAATTGGAATGAGAACATATGTTACACATATATTAATATAAAAGCATAAAGAATTAAAATTGTAAAAAAAAAAAATAAGAATAAAAAAAAATGTGTACGTATATGGTATTGTAAAGCCATAAAAGGTTAAGTTGTAATTTGATATATACAGATATATTAATACAAAAAACAAACATATTTATACCTGCATAAGAGAAAAATTGCTTTTGTCTGTATCTAATTAATCTTAAACAAACAAAAAAATTTATAAATAGGCTAGAAATAATTCTCGATAATATATACAGATAAGTTAGCTTCATCAACCTAACTAAGTAATCGTCTCAGCGCTCGGCATTATGTATATACATATATGTAACATGTTGTTATTTCTTTTTATTATTAGCTATCAAAGCCATATACAATGTTCGAATGCGTTATTCCTCTTCTAAGAATAACACATTTTTTTAAAAAAAAGGGAGGTTTGTTACATACAGCCCTTACAAAAAGAAATTACGTACATACATACTTATAATCCCTATCATATCTACTTTAAAAGAAAATATGTACATGCATTGCATATGACGCAACAATTCGTGCCAAAAGAAAATATGTACATGCATATGTACATACCTACATTGCATAGCAAGTGAAACAAATCATTGCATGCATGTACATACCTGCGGTACATTATACCTAAAGAATGGCGCGTACATACATATTATTACTGACCTACAGCAATTATTTCCGCATATAAAACAAGTGGAAAAAGAAAGTGAGGTAATACCCCGGCACGCAAGAAATCCCACATTGTAATATGACGACCTTGCGCCGGAGGTAAAACAAATGTATGTATGTAGGCGACCAAATTAATGGTTCACGATGAATGCCGTGAAGTAGTAATGACCAGCTGCAAGCATTTAGCAAAATTTATATTTATGTATGTACGCCTATAAACAAAGTACAAACGTTTAACGAAAATAGTATTTACGGATGATAATGGCCAGCTGTAGATATTGAGCAAAGTGCAATTTATACATATATGTATACGACGAGCGCTGTGAGGAAATAAATTAAGAGTTTTAGCTTTACTTCCGTAGCAGTTAAGGTTATATTTTTAGTATAAATATTATAACGTGTTTATTAAAAGACCAGTTGCAATCGTAACTCAACACAAGAGACACATTCAGTTGTTTTCATTAGGAGCAAAGCTGTTCAGCTACTCCACTACACCATACTAGGAGCAAAGCTAAATTAGCTACTCCACTACACTAAACATTCCACACCTTGGGAGCAAAGCTATATTAGCTACTCCAATACACAACACTAGGAGCAAAGCTAAATTAGCTACTCCACTACACTACATATAGGAGCAAAGATACATTAGCTACTCCGATCAAACCTAGAACAAATATACCGTTTCAAAAAAGAACGAGTAGGACATTTCTAATAGTCGATTCAACAATTAAGGTGCTTGTATGAGAGTACTTGGCTATAGTTTGATAACAAGTACTTCAAAAACTCAAACAAGTTTCCTCACAAAGAAACAGTAAAACGATTGAGAGCAATAATTCCTTTAAGAATGCACAATATATTTTATCCGGGCCTATCTAGCATGGAATTCCTGAGTGCTATGGAGTCTTACTAGCTTATAATATGAACACTGTACGGAATTTTGAATTATATTGAAATTTAACTTACAGTTAGTCCGGTCGCTCGAAGGAGCTCCCTGGAGGCGAAAGTGTGGTTAGTTTCGACGACCTGAAAATTCTATTTGGGTGGAAAAAAAAACTTTAGGTTATTGACTCCTACCCCTTGGATTGTTGCACTTGATATGCCTACTCGTCGTTAATTTTAGGTATCAGTATAATTCTTTGTTTACATTTGGCTTGAGTATGACACTCATCTGGTTCAGAAGGAACCTTGTTCTTTAGTGTATATATATGCATGTAACTTCTCTCCAGTTCCTTCTGCCTTTTTCCCTTTTTTTTTTTTAGTTATTAAATTAAACTTTGAATTATGTCCTGGGGCCGGATTCTGTAGCACGGAGAATTTGGGAATTTGAGAGATGAGAATTTCGCTTTCCTACTTCCCTAATCCTCCATTCCCAATTCACTAACATGGTTGGAGAATTAGGGAAAACGTAAGAAATGTGAAAAGTGCAAATCGCCTGGGACAATTAAGGGTATCAATTTTTGTTGTAGAGGGTTAGACTTTTTTTCATATGTGAGGTATTTCTGCCTATTACCTTCCACTGTCGAAATAAATTTAAATTTCTTTTTTATTGGGGTAGTTTTTGAGGGATGTTGGAGGGTAGGTTCTCTCGAGTTTTTCCGGGATAACGAGAGAATGGAGAGTAGAAGGAGAATGTATGTGGCATAAAAAAAATGGGAGCTCAGGGCGAACAAGATAGTTTTAGGAAAAGGGGCGGGGAGAATGCGGGGTAGAAATGGCAGCTGATTAACGGAAATTTAAAAAAAAATTAAGACAATATCAGGAGCTGCAATAATTCGCAGGGGTAACTCAGGATCTCTAAGCCCAATAAAAAAAAAGTAAGAATTCACTTTGGTAAGTAGGCAAGCATGGGTATTATAGTCTATATTTTATTTTGATTAACGGTAATTTGCAGATTTGAGCGGCCTAGGCGGAAAATTTTGCTATCGCAATATTCACGGGCGCCAAACTCTATGTGGGAGGGCTGTAGAGTATTGGATTTTTTTTGGAAAGATTAAGGGTTTAGAGTACAAAAATATAGGTGAACAATTTTTGGGGGCAGGGTGTTTTGGGGGTTGGGGGTCGTACCACCCCTCATAGGGGGTTGCTCAAACTACGTCATGTTTGGTACCAAATTAAAGAGGGAGGAGAGGGTAATCGAGTGGTATAGTTTGTCTTTGATCGTTTTAACATGATAGCTGACTTTTGACCGCCGAAAAACGATTTTTTTACACTACGCTCATATACACCCCAGTTTCCATATTTTGCATATATTTCTTCCGTTCATTGTTTCACATCCATTAGTACTCCGTTGTGAACATTTTTGTCATGGGAAGTAAATTTCCAGGACTTACCAGTTCTTCGCAATGATGAGATGAAAATATGTCAATTTTTGTACCAAAAAAGGCCAATTTTTCACCTTAAAAAGGACTGCTACACTTCTTTTACAGTTGTTTCCAAAACGGTTTATCGGATTCAAAAATTAATTACATATTTAATTAGGGGACAAAATGTAGATGCGATATCATCCTACACACAAGCTTTACCGTGTATATTTAAAAATTTTACAGCATCTCTTCTGAACTGGGCAACGACCAAATTGATCATTTTCGCGTGATTTATAATTTTTAGCGGGTACTTTGAGAGACAAAGTCCTTGTTCCTCTGTTAGTATTGCTGTCGTGGCCCAATATTAATCATTCTGCGGTTGTGACATCATAACATTAGCCAGCAGCAGGTGTACGACTAATTAAGCAGTTTGCAGTATCTAAGCATTTTTACTTCGCACAGTTAAATGCTTGGCGATTGCGAATTGTTTATTAAAAAACTGTTGCATCCACTGCTGTTGTAATTATACATTAAGCCATGGTTAAGTAATTCACTTCGCATAGTGAAATGCTCAGCTGGGCTTACTGTTTGTTTACTAACAGTATTAGGGTCTCCAGCTGACGGCAGTGCTGATGTAATGCTTTACGATTAATTGCAAGGTATTGCACTGGTCACTAGGTCAGAGTCGCTTCCGCCTGTAAAGATTCTAACAGGTGACCCGACTTTGCGAGTGGATCAGGTAGCTCAGTTGTCTTTTTAGGAGTTAAAGTGTTATAATTAGATTAATTAAATAAAGTTTATATGTGGATTACGCGAGTGTTTTAGTGGGGACACGACAAATTGGCGCAGCCGAAAAAGAAGTAAAAGTGAGTGAAATTAATGTGAGCTTTTTTTATGTTTTTGTCGTTTTCGTTTTACTTGGGCGACTAAATTTTTTGCTTGTTTGTTTTTTCTCATCTTCTTTATTGACAAATTTAGCTTTATTGGATTTGTTTTGTGCGTTTAGGCTTAAAGAGAAGAGTAAAGATTGGAAGTCATTATACTGAGTATAATTAGCGAAACCAAGGTAATAAATGTGAGAATTTCTTACTATGGTTGGTTTTTCTATTGTGTGATAGTAAAAGGGTAGAATTTTTTTATAGACATAACGCGTATTTGTGAGTTTTTCCTTAAAAATTTTTTTTTTTATAATAAATAAATTTTTAGGCAATTTTAGTACATTTCAGCGCATTAATTTTAAAAGTTTACTCATACACACATCGGGAGCAAAGCTAATGTAGCTACTCCAAATACACACACTGGGAGCAAAACTAATTTAGCTACTCCAAAACACATTAGGAGCAAAGCTGTATAGCTACTCCAACACACACACACACACACCAGGAGCAAAGCTGTTTAGCTACTCCAACAAATAGAAATTGAAATTGAATAATAATATCTAAGCATTAAATGAAATACCGCAAAAATTAATTATTGAATGTTTCTTATGAAAAATAAACCAAACATAAATCGCTAAATCTATCGATGTAGGTAAACAAAGTGCACGCTGAGAATTGAATGGTATTTTAGTGTTTTGTTTTCTCTTTGCTCAAACACTGCAATAGATTTTACTGTGGTATTATGTAATTATTTTTTCTCCTTCCTTTTATCAAAAAACACAATTCAATAAAGGAAAAATAAATATATATATACATATATTACACCGGAAAATTCAGAATATACCTATCCATATATATAGATTAGATAACTAAATGTAGGGGAATATATGTATTTACTTGGCCAAGAAAGTGAGTTATGGTGATTTTCCGATTTTAAATTTTTGAAAGTTAACTAGTGTTGACAGGGATCCCACGGTGTAAAAATTTTAGGTATGCATGTAGTTGTGATAAGTTATATGAAAATATTCTTGGAATTTTAAAAATTCACTAGCTTTTGCCGATATTGGTTCATTGCGAATATATAATCTTTGCAATTGTTGTCAAATGGATTCTCTGATTTTTTTTTATGGTAATAAATTTAGATAAAGGGCTTTTCTCGTTTCCACTTCATATTGATAGGTTTTGTTCCTCTTTCTTGGTGTGCTAAGTAGTGTTGCAAGAGAATGCTGCTAGTCTTACTTTATTTCAGTTAAAAAATTGTAGTTACACATGTTGCTACAATCCCCGGCATCTTGGACAGAGTAGATATCATTATTAATTTTCTACAACATTAAGGCAAGTGGTTCAAAAATGGAACAAAAATACTCCACAATAGAAAAAGAGTTCCTCGCTATTGTATGGGCCGCCAGAAACTTCAGGTGTTATTTGCAGGGCAGAAATTTCACGGTCTACACCGACCACAAGCCCCTTAAAGGCGTATTCAACGTGAAAGACCCAACATCGAGATTAGTCAGGTTTCATCATAAACTCTCGGAGTTTGACTACAAAATTGAATATAAGCCTGGAAAATATAATACTAATGCAGATGCGCTTAGTCGAATACCTGCCCAGCTAAACCAGACAAACCCCAATTCGTTCGTTGTGGAAGCTCAGGTACATCACTGAGCCGATTCCGATATAGAAGAAAATGAGTTTAGTTCTCCGCCACCCTCAAAACCTACACACGCACATTGTCCCGTAGTTACCAGAGCTCAAGCAAGGGAGACAGAAATGGAAGACGTAGTTCAGAAAACTCCCCATAAAGTTCAAAAGAATTCTCAGAACTTCATAAAAGACTCAGTTGAGATTGGCTCAACTGAGAACAGCCAATTCGAAAACGTTGCATCTGATTATAGATTCCCAAGTTAAATTGCCGGAAACTATCACGGACCCGGAGGAAATCGAAACAATTGTAAAGGACTACCGCGATTCTGCATTCGGTGGTCACCAAGGTGTAGTCAAATCCTATAAAAGAATAAAAAGGTAGTACAAGTGGAAAAACATGCTCAGCTCGGTTAGAAAATATGTCCGCAAATGTACTAAATGCCAGAAAATGAAGGCTAGCCCAGAGTATCGTATGCCAATGGTCATAACGGATACTGCCCTAATGCCATTCGAAAAAGTATATCTGGACATCATAGGTCCTCTTGAGGAAACGCACTCAGGAAACAAATATATTTTGACTTTTCAAGACAATCTTGCGAAATTCGTAGACTGCTACGCCATGCCGAATGGCAAAGCAGAAACGGTAGCAGGAATATTTTTCGACGAGATAATTACTCGTTACCGCATTCCTAAAAAGGTATCAAGGCTCCAACTTCTTAAGCGATCTCTTCAAACGAGTTTGTAAGATCTTAAAGATTAAATAAATGCAAACATCCGCTTATCACCCACAATCCAACGGTGCACTTGAACGAACGCACATACCACTAGTAGAGTATTTAAGAGCTATTGTATCCGAGAATCCCAAGGCTTGGGATCGATTCCTGAGAACTGCGGCTTTTGTGTATAATAATAGTCCACATGAAGGCACTAAGCTCACTCCAATGGACTGTCTGTTTGGATTTACAGCGGATGCACCTTCAAATCTAAGAAGAGAGCCAGAGCCAATGTACAATCACGAAAGTTACTACCATATTCTTAGGTGCAAATTACAGAAAACCTACGCTAAGGAAAAGTCAAAACTACACTACGATAAATGTTAAGTCCCAATGTGGGCTTAGCATAAAAAAGGGGCAGGTGCCGGTTTAAAAAATTACAAGACAGGATTTTCAATTTGACAAAATAATTCGCTGGTTTATTGATCACAAATATAACTCTTAACAGCTAGGCAATTCAGTACTTAAATTCTAATTCAATTCACAATTCACTTAATCTATTTTAATTCAATTCATTAAATCCAGTCAAACTTACTACTAATTTAAAATATAATGTGCCTCCACTGGCAAATTTTTACTCTTTAATCTGTAATAGAAAAAAGAAACTATATTATTAATAAATTCAAATTAAAAAGGGGTTAGAATTTTGGATGACAGAGTGAGCGTCATATAACTGCTCAAAAAAAGGCTGGGATCAATTCTCCCAATGTAGGATGCTGAAATAAATAAAATATTATAAATTTTGATTAATTAGTTAGTAAAAAAGGGATTCAGAACTACATCCCTTGGTTTTGTTAATCAAGACTTAATTTTTGGTTTCAGAGCCACCGATCTGTCTTGTTGCTTGGTCAAATCGCAAGTGATTTTCTATATCCAATCGCTCGCCTTTTATAGGCAGAAACACAATAGAAATTGTGTCTGCCTGTGGCGTTGCTATGACGCTCGCGTCGTTTGCTAGATTTTTATATATTTAGACACCCAGTGACGTCATTATAGTTTAATCGTAATGTTTTACCATGTACCATATGAGCTGCCATTTTGAATCTGTCAAAGTGGTTCATGGCAGATGTTTTGGTTATAGGTGAGTGTTTACATTTTTGAATGTTCACTTATATTTTTTTAATTTTATTAATGATTTATTTCCTCGTGTATTTTATAGATTATCTGGTCCCTTAGGATGTTGGAGACATCGTGGGAATATTGAAACAAACGTGTAGTGCAAGTTTTTGTTTTAACTAAAGTCTCAGATCGTGAATGATCTGAGACTTTTACTATTTGTTGTCTTTGTTTTGATGGTTTTTTTTTAATATTTTTAGCTGATGATACTGGACGATTATCGCGAGATGATTATCTATAATCTTCGTGGGAAGTTGGTTCATCGCGGGAATTATTGTGAGTGTTAGTTTTTTAGAGTTTTAGTATGTAAGTTTATTTTTAGATTTTTCAAGGATTGTTCCGAGATGGAACATCCTCCCGCCTCTCGAAAAAAGATGAGTTATGTTATGTGTGATTTTTACAAGAGAATAAATTGTGTGAACTTACGTGTTGTGTTTGATTTTACTTGTAGCCTTACTCTGATCTGTCCGGTTTTCAACTTGAGAAACCGGAGTGTGTCTCCATCTTCGGTCGTGATGCGGAAGCATTTTCTAGCGGTGAATATTTTTAGCCATGGAATTGGCTGAGTACGTATTTGTTCCCATAGCTGTGGCTCCACGATGAAATTCGTAGGGGGCCTTCTTGAAATTATGTTTGGACGACGTTCTGATGCCGTCAAAGCTGGCTCCTTGGGTGGCGCGTTGGGTGGCATCATCAGCGCTGGTTTTTTGCACGGCATGTCGTATTGTGCTGCTGTCGATGTTGAAGCCGTCAGAGCTGGCCTCTTGCGTGAGTTATGATATGATGTTGTAGCCGCTGTTTGACTTGCACGCCCTTTTTTTGTCAACGCGTCATGCTGCCTTGCTTTTGGTGGCGTTGCAATTAAAGTTGATGATGCTGGCGTGTTGCACGTAGCATGCGATGACGTTGAGGGAGCCGTCAAAGCTGGCTGCATTGCTGTCGCGTCATGCTTTGTCGCGGAAAAAGCTGTTAATGTTGCCTTTTTGGGTGATGCGTCGGGCCGCGGTGTCTTTGTTGGTGCTGAGCTTAGAGCTTTTAATGCTGGTGGTATTGTTTTATTGTACCAGCTGGTATTGAGTTTGTTGTTGTCACTGGACTGGGTTTTTTTGTGCCAGTGGGAGGCTTAGATGGCCTTGTTGGTTTTCTCAAAGTGGCTGCGTCGGCTAGCCTTTTGGTTATGGGTGATGCTGGAAGCGTCTCAAATGGAGGCATGTATGTTTTTGGGCGACGCGGCATGTCGGTGGTTCGTAGCTTATCCTTAAGAGGAAGTGATTCGATATCTGGGACGTCATCGATCAAGAGGCAGTCTTCCAAACTTGGTAGACAATCCATTTTTCCTTTTAGGTTGGAAAATAAAAAAGAAAAGCAACAAAATAAAGATTGCAAAATAAAATAATAAAAATGAAAATAAAAAACAAAAAAAAAACAAAAAAACTCACAAATGATAAAAAGTCAATGGAAATAATAATATATAAAAAAATAAGCTTGCAAATAATAATTTTAAGGAACTTGTTCTGCCTCTCTGCTTTGCCAGTTGTCAGAGTTTTTTGGCGCATTGGATCGTAAGTGAAGTAGGGTTTGATTTTGTTTTGTTCTGCCTTACCGACACTGTTTTAATGGTATAATGTTTCCTTTTTATTTTGTGAGATGGCGTTACTGCTTTGTGCTGTAGAGTGTGGGTAGGAGAGTATTTTTGGAACATATCGTGCTTATAATTGGTTTTTTTTTTGTATTTTGTACTCGGTTGATGGTATTCTTGCTTTGTTATTTGACATTTACAATAACTAGTAAATTTCCTGCTGACTAGTCAGTTGATCGAACGTACAACGTTTGTAGTAGATGTGATAGTTGGGAAGTAGCTACCGATTGCTGTCGCTGCTTTGACTTTTGTAGGATTTTATACTACTCCTGCTGGTTTAGATTTTGTTGGTTTTCTTCGATTGGTGATCTAAACAATTTTGTTATTGGTCGACAGTATTCTTGCTGCGCTGTTTTAACTGTCGCTACTCTGACTTTGTTGTCCGTTCCAATATGAATTTTAATTATTCTGCCGAGTAACCATTTTGTGGGAGGACAATTTTTGTTGTGGATTAAAACCAAATCGTTTACCTTGAGGTTATTTTTTGTGGTTTTCCATTTAGTACGTTGCTGCATGTTGTGAATATATTCGACAAACCATTTTCTCCAAAATTGTTCTGTTAAATATTGTATGTATTTCCATTTTTTAGTAAGGTTGTAGTTTTCAGATGCAGATGGCTCTGGAACCGCTTTGATATTTCTGCCTGTCAGGAAATGGCCGGGTGTTAACACGTTGTAATCATTTGGATTGTTAGATAATGCTGTCAGCGGGCGTGAATTGACACATGCTTCAATTTGGCACATAACAGTATGTAGTTCTTCGTATGTTAATGTGGTGATCTGCAGCGTTCGTTTAAGATGGGTTTTTATTGATTTCACTCCTGCTTCCCATAGACCGCCAAAGTGTGGCGCTGCAGGTGGGTTGAAATGCCAAGTGATTTCCTTTAGCATTATATCATTGCAAATGTCACACGGAAGTTGTGATAATAATTGTTTCAATTGACTTAAAAGCTCCTTGCTAGCTCCAATGAAATTTGTGCCACAGTCAGAATATAAATGTCGGCAAAGTCCTCTTCTGCTGGTGAATCTTTTGAGGGCTGCGATGAATGCTGTGGTGGTGAGGTCTGTCACAACTTCTATGTGTATCGCTTTAGTGGCCATGCATATGAACACACAAAAATATGCCTTTATTATCTTGGCATTTCTTATTTTTGATGTTTTCATATCGATGGGGCCCGCATAGTCTACTCCAGTGTGTTCAAACGCCATAGATGGCGTTGTTCTTGGGGTAGGTAGATTTCCCATCAACTGAGCTGATACCTTTGGCTTGGTTCGAAAACACGCTATGCACTGGTGAATTCGTTTTCTGATAACATTTCTGGCGTTTATTAGCCAATATTTGTTTCGTAGTGTGTTAAGGATGAGTTGTGTGCCACCGTGTAAGGTGTAATGATGAATATAGTCAATGATTGTTTTAGATATGTGATGATTATTAGGCAAAATCATCGGGTGTTTTTGATCGTAGGTTAAAATAGAGTTTTCGATTCTACCACCGACACGAATGACTTGGTTGGAGTCTAAAAAGGGATTTAAGCTTAAGATTTGACTTTTGTTTGAGATTGGTTTGAGTCTCGACAAGAGTTCGTATTCATGATGGAACGCTTGTTTTTGAACTAGCGTGACGATTGTGACTTCTGCTTGTCGAAGTTCGTCACATGTTAAATGGGTATTTGAACGATTTATTGGTGTTGTGCGACAGTTGTCAATAAATCTTCTACAGTAGGCGATAATGCGTATTAGCTTTGGAAATGAGGAGTATTTGTTTAGCCATTCATAATTGTCATTGGTACAAATCAATGCTTTGACCTTTCGCGATTCAAGTTCAAGACACTTGCTGCTGACGTGTTTTTTTGGCCAGCTGTTAGCATCTTGCTGAAGCCAGGGTGGACCCTTCCACCATAGGTCATGATTGCGGAGTTCAGAAAGGTACAATCCTCGAGTGGCGCAGTCTGCTGGATTATCCTTCGTTGGTACAAAGCGCCAGAGCTGTGGTTGGATGTTCTCTTGAATTTCTGCCACGCGATTGGCTACGAATGTCTTCCATCGCGTTGGATGACTTTGAATCCAAGCTAGTGTGATTTCTGAATCGCACCAAGCTATTATTGCTACATCCTGCAGCTTCATGTCGGTTTGTATTTGCTTAATGAGGCGTGACAGGAGGAGGGCTCCGCATAATTCTAGCTTTGGTAGTGATGTTGTTTTTGTGGGTGCGATTCTTGTTTTGGACGTTATTAAATGGGTGACAATTGAGTTGTCATTGTTGACAATTCTTAAAAATGCGACGCTTGCGTAGGCTGCTGTCGATGCGTCACAAAAACCGTGTAGCTGTATGTTTTTTATCTTCGGAGAGAGTTCTATCCATCTAGGAATTTTTATTGTTTTTACATCTTGTAGATTCTCTCTATACTTTATCCATTCTTGCGTTAGTGAGGATGTTAGTGGTTCATCCCATGAGTATCCAGCGAGCCATAGTTTTTGGATAATGATTTTTGCGATGACAACGCATGGAGCTAACCATCCAAGTGGATCGAACAAAGCTGCCGTTTCTGATAAAATGCTTCGTTTTGTATAGTTGTCTCTCATTTTTAGTGATTTGGTAGTGAACCCAAATTCATCTGTGATCGGGTTCCACTGAAGTCCGAGAGTTTTTATTGTGTCTCCTTCTGAGAGGGTGAGAATGGTGTTGATTTCTTGATCTTTTGCTGGAATGCTTGCCAGTAATTCTGAGCTATTTGATGTCCATTTTCTGAGGTTAAATCCTCCCTTGCTCAAAGTGTCAATAAGATCTTGCTGACGTAATAGGCCTGTACTTATGTCATGTGCTCCTGCTAACAAGTCATCAACGTAGAAGGCTGTTTTTATGCTCCGAGCAGCAAATGGAGAGTTTTGTTCTTCGTCTTTCGCTAGTTGGTGAAGTGTTCGGATAGCCAGATATGGCGCTGCTGCTGTTCCGAACGTCTCAGTAGTCAATCGAAAGTCCTTTATGGGTTCTTCTGGGCTGTTTCTCCAGATGATTCTCTGGTAGTCTTGGTGTTCTGGATGCATATGTATCATCCTGTACATTTTCTCAATGTCGGCTGTCATCACGTATTTGTATGGACGCCATTGTAAGATGATGGCCCATAGTGTAGGTTGAATTGTTGGGCCTACCAGCATCTGCTCATTTAGTGACCGGCCGTTGGTTGATCGAGCTGAGGCATTGAATACTACTCGAGTTTTGGTCGTTGAACTTTCTTTTATGACTGCGTGGTGCGGCAGATAGTAATGTCGGACTTGATTTGATCTGCCTTCGTTAAGTTTTAAGTCAAGTTGATTTGACGGAATTTCTGTCATATGTCCCAGCTGTTGGTACTCCTAGATTCGTGCTTGTGTTTAGTTGTGCCCATTAAAATCCAGCCCAGTTGAGTATATTGTGCTGTGGGTTCTCCTGGAGCACCTTTGATGATACCGTTTTCGATAATGTCGGCGTAGATGTCAGCTCCCAATAAAACGTCAATTGGACCAGGTTGGTAGAACTTCGGGTCCGCTAGGTGTAGATGCTGCAGATAGCGTAATCCTTTGACGTTTAATGTGTCGGCTGGGACGAAGTCTGTGATTTTGTGTAGTATGAGGGCGTTGATGTTTGTTTCAAACTGGGTGTGGAGTGATTTTAATTTGAATGATGCCTGGGATTTTATGGAAGCTGTCTGAATTTTACCTAGTCCAGTTACTTTGACATTTGCAGGTTGTTTTTGCATTTTTAATCGTTTTATTGCACTTTCCGTAATAAACGAAACTTGAGAGCCCGAATCTATCAGTGCTCTCACTTGATGATTTTGTCCGTTTGGACCTTGAATCTGGACTAGTGCCAACAGTGCTCGGTTGACATTTGAAAATAATGATGTAGTGTGTGGCTCTTTGCTGCCATTAGGCTTTATGTCTGCTTGCCTCTGGTTGTTATTTGTCACCTCGTTTTTTGCTTCTAGAGGTTGATTTATGTGTAGTAATGTGTTGTGCCGTTTGTGACACAGGAAGCAGGTTTTTTGGCTGGGACAACTATTGATGCTGTGTCCTGATGCGAGACAATTTTTGCAAAGCTTAAATTGTTGCACAAATTGTAATCTTGAAGCTGGATTTAATTGTTTAAATGCCGCGCAATGAAAATGTGTATGATTCTGTTTGCACTTGGTGCAAGTATATGTTTTGCTCATGAAGGCATGAGCACATTTGTGTGCATGGTTAGATGACGGTGTGTTATTTGAGTTCGTGGGTCTATATCCGCGCCGTAACTCTTGGGTATGTGGAGACCTTGTTTGTCGTCCATGTTCTGCTGAGTTCAAGTTTTGACGTACTTGAATTGATTCTAGAGTACGGAAACGTGACTCTAGAAAAGCTGACAGATCAGCGTATGTTGGTAACTCGTACTTGCTACCTAGTTCTTGCTCCCATAGTTGATGAGTCTCTGATGGGAGGCGTTGAACAAGGTTATGAATTAATATAGCATCCCAATGCTCTATGGGTAAGTGTAAATATTTTAACTCGTGGAGGCTTTCTTCTGTCTGGTCTAGAAGAGTGCGAATGGTATGGGCGGATTCTGTTTTGATTTGTGTTTAAATTTGGCTTGAGTATGACACTCAACTGGTTCAGAAGGAACCTTGTTCTTTAGTGTATATATATGCATGTAACATCTCTCCAGTTCCTTCTTCCTTTTTCCCTTTTTTTTTTGTTATTAAATTAAACTTTGAATTATGTCCTGGGGCCGGATTCTGTAGCTGTAGATGAGAATTTCGTTTTCTTAGAATTCCTAATTCCCTAATCCTCCATTCCCAATTCACTAACATGGTTGGAGAATTAGGGAAAACGTAAGAAATGTGAAAAGTGCAAATCGCCTGGGACAATTAAGGGTATCAATTTTTGTTGTAGAGGGTTAGACTTTTTTTCATATGTGAGGTATTTCTGCCTATTACCTTCCACTGTCGAAATAAATTTAAATTTCTTTTTTATTGGGGTAGTTTTTGAGGGATGTAGGAGGGTAGGTTCTCTCGAGTTTTTCCGGGATAACGAGAGAATGGAGAGTAGAAGGAGAATGTATGTGGTATAAAAAAAATGGGAGCTCAGGGCGAACAAGATAGGTTTAGGAAAAGGGGCGGGGAGAGTGCGGGGTAGAAATGGCAGCTGATTAAAGGAAATTAAAAAAAAATTAAGACAATATCAGGAGCTGCAATAATTCGCAGGGGTAACTCAGGATCTCTAAGCCCAATAAAAAAAAAGTAAGAATTC
The DNA here is from genome assembly GCA_963924295.1 of Dioctria rufipes. Classification (NCBI taxonomy): domain Eukaryota; kingdom Metazoa; phylum Arthropoda; class Insecta; order Diptera; family Asilidae; genus Dioctria; species Dioctria rufipes. The sequence goes on from OZ002740.1 coordinate 128,202,184, forward strand.
ACTTTGGTAAGTAGGCAAGCATGGGTATTATAGTCTATATTTTATTTTGATTAACGGTAATTTGCAGATTTGAGCGGCCTAGGCGGAAAATTTTGCTATCGCAATATTCACGGGCGCCAAACTCTATGTGGGAGGGCTGTAGAGTATTGGATTTTTTTTGGAAAGATTAAGGGTTTAGAGTACAAAAATATAGGTGAACAATTTTTGGGGGCAGGGTGTTTTGGGGGTTGGGGGTCGTACCACCCCTCATAGGGGGTTGCTCAAACTACGTCATGTTTGGTACCAAATTAAAGAGGGAGGAGAGGGTAATCGAGTGGTATAGTTTGTCTTTGATCGTTTTAACATGATAGCTGACTTTTGACCGCCGAAAAACGATTTTTTTACACTACGCTCATATACACCCCAGTTTCCATATTTTGCATATATTTCTTCCGTTCATTGTTTCACATCCATTAGTACTCCGTTGTGAACATTTTTGTCATGGGAAGTAAATTTCCAGGACTTACCAGTTCTTCGCAATGATGAGATGAAAATATGTCAATTTTTGTACCAAAAAAGGCCAATTTTTCACCTTAAAAAGGACTGCTACACTTCTTTTACAGTTGTTTCCAAAACGGTTTATCGGATTCAAAAATTAATTACATATTTAATTAGGGGACAAAATGTAGATGCGATATCATCCTACACACAAGCTTTACCGTGTATATTTAAAAATTTTACAGCATCTCTTCTGAACTGGGCAACGACCAAATTGATCATTTTCGCGTGATTTATAATTTTTAGCGGGTACTTTGAGAGACAAAGTCCTTGTTCCTCTGTTAGTATTGCTGTCGTGGCCCAATATTAATCATTCTGCGGTTGTGACATCATAACATTAGCCAGCAGCAGGTGTACGACTAATTAAGCAGTTTGCAGTATCTAAGCATTTTTACTTCGCACAGTTAAATGCTTGGCGATTGCGAATTGTTTATTAAAAAACTGTTGCATCCACTGCTGTTGTAATTATACATTAAGCCATGGTTAAGTAATTCACTTCGCATAGTGAAATGCTCAGCTGGGCTTACTGTTTGTTTACTAACAGTATTAGGGTCTCCAGCTGACGGCAGTGCTGATGTAATGCTTTACGATTAATTGCAAGGTATTGCACTGGTCACTAGGTCAGAGTCGCTTCCGCCTGTAAAGATTCTAACAGGTGACCCGACTTTGCGAGTGGATCAGGTAGCTCAGTTGTCTTTTTAGGAGTTAAAGTGTTATAATTAGATTAATTAAATAAAGTTTATATGTGGATTACGCGAGTGTTTTAGTGGGGACACGACAAATTGGCGCAGCCGAAAAAGAAGTAAAAGTGAGTGAAATTAATGTGAGCTTTTTTTATGTTTTTGTCGTTTTCGTTTTACTTGGGCGACTAAATTTTTTGCTTGTTTGTTTTTTCTCATCTTCTTTATTGACAAATTTAGCTTTATTGGATTTGTTTTGTGCGTTTAGGCTTAAAGAGAAGAGTAAAGATTGGAAGTCATTATACTGAGTATAATTAGCGAAACCAAGGTAATAAATGTGAGAATTTCTTACTATGGTTGGTTTTTCTATTGTGTGATAGTAAAAGGGTAGAATTTTTTTATAGACATAACGCGTATTTGTGAGTTTTTCCTTAAAAATTTTTTTTTTTATAATAAATAAATTTTTAGGCAATTTTAGTACATTTCAGCGCATTAATTTTAAAAGTTTACTCATACACACATCGGGAGCAAAGCTAATGTAGCTACTCCAAATACACACACTGGGAGCAAAACTAATTTAGCTACTCCAAAACACATTAGGAGCAAAGCTGTATAGCTACTCCAACACACACACACACACACCAGGAGCAAAGCTGTTTAGCTACTCCAACAAATAGAAATTGAAATTGAATAATAATATCTAAGCATTAAATGAAATACCGCAAAAATTAATTATTGAATGTTTCTTATGAAAAATAAACCAAACATAAATCGCTAAATCTATCGATGTAGGTAAACAAAGTGCACGCTGAGAATTGAATGGTATTTTAGTGTTTTGTTTTCTCTTTGCTCAAACACTGCAATAGATTTTACTGTGGTATTATGTAATTATTTTTTCTCCTTCCTTTTATCAAAAAACACAATTCAATAAAGGAAAAATAAATATATATATACATATATTACACCGGAAAATTCAGAATATACCTATCCATATATATAGATTAGATAACTAAATGTAGGGGAATATATGTATTTACTTGGCCAAGAAAGTGAGTTATGGTGATTTTCCGATTTTAAATTTTTGAAAGTTAACTAGTGTTGACAGGGATCCCACGGTGTAAAAATTTTAGGTATGCATGTAGTTGTGATAAGTTATATGAAAATATTCTTGGAATTTTAAAAATTCACTAGCTTTTGCCGATATTGGTTCATTGCGAATATATAATCTTTGCAATTGTTGTCAAATGGATTCTCTGATTTTTTTTATGGTAATAAATTTAGATAAAGGGCTTTTCTCGTTTCCACTTCATATTGATAGGTTTTGTTCCTCTTTCTTGGTGTGCTAAGTAGTGTTGCAAGAGAATGCTGCTAGTCTTACTTTATTTCAGTTAAAAAATTGTAGTTACACATGTTGCTACAATCCCCGGCATCTTGGACAGAGTAGATATCATTATTAATTTTCTACAACATTAAGGCAAGTGGTTCAAAAATGGAACAAAAATACTCCACAATAGAAAAAGAGTTCCTCGCTATTGTATGGGCCGCCAGAAACTTCAGGTGTTATTTGCAGGGCAGAAATTTCACGGTCTACACCGACCACAAGCCCCTTAAAGGCGTATTCAACGTGAAAGACCCAACATCGAGATTAGTCAGGTTTCATCATAAACTCTCGGAGTTTGACTACAAAATTGAATATAAGCCTGGAAAATATAATACTAATGCAGATGCGCTTAGTCGAATACCTGCCCAGCTAAACCAGACAAACCCCAATTCGTTCGTTGTGGAAGCTCAGGTACATCACTGAGCCGATTCCGATATAGAAGAAAATGAGTTTAGTTCTCCGCCACCCTCAAAACCTACACACGCACATTGTCCCGTAGTTACCAGAGCTCAAGCAAGGGAGACAGAAATGGAAGACGTAGTTCAGAAAACTCCCCATAAAGTTCAAAAGAATTCTCAGAACTTCATAAAAGACTCAGTTGAGATTGGCTCAACTGAGAACAGCCAATTCGAAAACGTTGCATCTGATTATAGATTCCCAAGTTAAATTGCCGGAAACTATCACGGACCCGGAGGAAATCGAAACAATTGTAAAGGACTACCGCGATTCTGCATTCGGTGGTCACCAAGGTGTAGTCAAATCCTATAAAAGAATAAAAAGGTAGTACAAGTGGAAAAACATGCTCAGCTCGGTTAGAAAATATGTCCGCAAATGTACTAAATGCCAGAAAATGAAGGCTAGCCCAGAGTATCGTATGCCAATGGTCATAACGGATACTGCCCTAATGCCATTCGAAAAAGTATATCTGGACATCATAGGTCCTCTTGAGGAAACGCACTCAGGAAACAAATATATTTTGACTTTTCAAGACAATCTTGCGAAATTCGTAGACTGCTACGCCATGCCGAATGGCAAAGCAGAAACGGTAGCAGGAATATTTTTCGACGAGATAATTACTCGTTACCGCATTCCTAAAAAGGTATCAAGGCTCCAACTTCTTAAGCGATCTCTTCAAACGAGTTTGTAAGATCTTAAAGATTAAATAAATGCAAACATCCGCTTATCACCCACAATCCAACGGTGCACTTGAACGAACGCACATACCACTAGTAGAGTATTTAAGAGCTATTGTATCCGAGAATCCCAAGGCTTGGGATCGATTCCTGAGAACTGCGGCTTTTGTGTATAATAATAGTCCACATGAAGGCACTAAGCTCACTCCAATGGACTGTCTGTTTGGATTTACAGCGGATGCACCTTCAAATCTAAGAAGAGAGCCAGAGCCAATGTACAATCACGAAAGTTACTACCATATTCTTAGGTGCAAATTACAGAAAACCTACGCTAAGGAAAAGTCAAAACTACACTACGATAAATGTTAAGTCCCAATGTGGGCTTAGCATAAAAAAGGGGCAGGTGCCGGTTTAAAAAATTACAAGACAGGATTTTCAATTTGACAAAATAATTCGCTGGTTTATTGATCACAAATATAACTCTTAACAGCTAGGCAATTCAGTACTTAAATTCTAATTCAATTCACAATTCACTTAATCTATTTTAATTCAATTCATTAAATCCAGTCAAACTTACTACTAATTTAAAATATAATGTGCCTCCACTGGCAAATTTTTACTCTTTAATCTGTAATAGAAAAAAGAAACTATATTATTAATAAATTCAAATTAAAAAGGGGTTAGAATTTTGGATGACAGAGTGAGCGTCATATAACTGCTCAAAAAAAGGCTGGGATCAATTCTCCCAATGTAGGATGCTGAAATAAATAAAATATTATAAATTTTGATTAATTAGTTAGTAAAAAAGGGATTCAGAACTACATCCCTTGGTTTTGTTAATCAAGACTTAATTTTTGGTTTCAGAGCCACCGATCTGTCTTGTTGCTTGGTCAAATCGCAAGTGATTTTCTATATCCAATCGCTCGCCTTTTATAGGCAGAAACACAATAGAAATTGTGTCTGCCTGTGGCGTTGCTATGACGCTCGCGTCGTTTGCTAGATTTTTATATATTTAGACACCCAGTGACGTCATTATAGTTTAATCGTAATGTTTTACCATGTACCATATGAGCTGCCATTTTGAATCTGTCAAAGTGGTTCATGGCAGATGTTTTGGTTATAGGTGAGTGTTTACATTTTTGAATGTTCACTTATATTTTTTTAATTTTATTAATGATTTATTTCCTCGTGTATTTTATAGATTATCTGGTCCCTTAGGATGTTGGAGACATCGTGGGAATATTGAAACAAACGTGTAGTGCAAGTTTTTGTTTTAACTAAAGTCTCAGATCGTGAATGATCTGAGACTTTTACTATTTGTTGTCTTTGTTTTGATGGTTTTTTTTTAATATTTTTAGCTGATGATACTGGACGATTATCGCGAGATGATTATCTATAATCTTCGTGGGAAGTTGGTTCATCGCGGGAATTATTGTGAGTGTTAGTTTTTTAGAGTTTTAGTATGTAAGTTTATTTTTAGATTTTTCAAGGATTGTTCCGAGATGGAACATCCTCCCGCCTCTCGAAAAAAGATGAGTTATGTTATGTGTGATTTTTACAAGAGAATAAATTGTGTGAACTTACGTGTTGTGTTTGATTTTACTTGTAGCCTTACTCTGATCTGTCCGGTTTTCAACTTGAGAAACCGGAGTGTGTCTCCATCTTCGGTCGTGATGCGGAAGCATTTTCTAGCGGTGAATATTTTTAGCCATGGAATTGGCTGAGTACGTATTTGTTCCCATAGCTGTGGCTCCACGATGAAATTCGTAGGGGGCCTTCTTGAAATTATGTTTGGACGACGTTCTGATGCCGTCAAAGCTGGCTCCTTGGGTGGCGCGTTGGGTGGCATCATCAGCGCTGGTTTTTTGCACGGCATGTCGTATTGTGCTGCTGTCGATGTTGAAGCCGTCAGAGCTGGCCTCTTGCGTGAGTTATGATATGATGTTGTAGCCGCTGTTTGACTTGCACGCCCTTTTTTTGTCAACGCGTCATGCTGCCTTGCTTTTGGTGGCGTTGCAATTAAAGTTGATGATGCTGGCGTGTTGCACGTAGCATGCGATGACGTTGAGGGAGCCGTCAAAGCTGGCTGCATTGCTGTCGCGTCATGCTTTGTCGCGGAAAAAGCTGTTAATGTTGCCTTTTTGGGTGATGCGTCGGGCCGCGGTGTCTTTGTTGGTGCTGAGCTTAGAGCTTTTAATGCTGGTGGTATTGTTTTATTGTACCAGCTGGTATTGAGTTTGTTGTTGTCACTGGACTGGGTTTTTTTGTGCCAGTGGGAGGCTTAGATGGCCTTGTTGGTTTTCTCAAAGTGGCTGCGTCGGCTAGCCTTTTGGTTATGGGTGATGCTGGAAGCGTCTCAAATGGAGGCATGTATGTTTTTGGGCGACGCGGCATGTCGGTGGTTCGTAGCTTATCCTTAAGAGGAAGTGATTCGATATCTGGGACGTCATCGATCAAGAGGCAGTCTTCCAAACTTGGTAGACAATCCATTTTTCCTTTTAGGTTGGAAAATAAAAAAGAAAAGCAACAAAATAAAGATTGCAAAATAAAATAATAAAAATGAAAATAAAAAACAAAAAAAAAACAAAAAAACTCACAAATGATAAAAAGTCAATGGAAATAATAATATATAAAAAAATAAGCTTGCAAATAATAATTTTAAGGAACTTGTTCTGCCTCTCTGCTTTGCCAGTTGTCAGAGTTTTTTGGCGCATTGGATCGTAAGTGAAGTAGGGTTTGATTTTGTTTTGTTCTGCCTTACCGACACTGTTTTAATGGTATAATGTTTCCTTTTTATTTTGTGAGATGGCGTTACTGCTTTGTGCTGTAGAGTGTGGGTAGGAGAGTATTTTTGGAACATATCGTGCTTATAATTGGTTTTTTTTTTGTATTTTGTACTCGGTTGATGGTATTCTTGCTTTGTTATTTGACATTTACAATAACTAGTAAATTTCCTGCTGACTAGTCAGTTGATCGAACGTACAACGTTTGTAGTAGATGTGATAGTTGGGAAGTAGCTACCGATTGCTGTCGCTGCTTTGACTTTTGTAGGATTTTATACTACTCCTGCTGGTTTAGATTTTGTTGGTTTTCTTCGATTGGTGATCTAAACAATTTTGTTATTGGTCGACAGTATTCTTGCTGCGCTGTTTTAACTGTCGCTACTCTGACTTTGTTGTCCGTTCCAATATGAATTTTAATTATTCTGCCGAGTAACCATTTTGTGGGAGGACAATTTTTGTTGTGGATTAAAACCAAATCGTTTACCTTGAGGTTATTTTTTGTGGTTTTCCATTTAGTACGTTGCTGCATGTTCAAACCATTTTCTCCAAAATTGTTCTGTTAAATATTGTATGTATTTCCATTTTTTAGTAAGGTTGTAGTTTTCAGATGCAGATGGCTCTGGAACCGCTTTGATATTTCTGCCTGTCAGGAAATGGCCGGGTGTTAACACGTTGTAATCATTTGGATTGTTAGATAATGCTGTCAGCGGGCGTGAATTGACACATGCTTCAATTTGGCACATAACAGTATGTAGTTCTTCGTATGTTAATGTGGTGATCTGCAGCGTTCGTTTAAGATGGGTTTTTATTGATTTCACTCCTGCTTCCCATAGACCGCCAAAGTGTGGCGCTGCAGGTGGGTTGAAATGCCAAGTGATTTCCTTTAGCATTATATCATTGCAAATGTCACACGGAAGTTGTGATAATAATTGTTTCAATTGACTTAAAAGCTCCTTGCTAGCTCCAATGAAATTTGTGCCACAGTCAGAATATAAATGTCGGCAAAGTCCTCTTCTGCTGGTGAATCTTTTGAGGGCTGCGATGAATGCTGTGGTGGTGAGGTCTGTCACAACTTCTATGTGTATCGCTTTAGTGGCCATGCATATGAACACACAAAAATATGCCTTTATTATCTTGGCATTTCTTATTTTTGATGTTTTCATATCGATGGGGCCCGCATAGTCTACTCCAGTGTGTTCAAACGCCATAGATGGCGTTGTTCTTGGGGTAGGTAGATTTCCCATCAACTGAGCTGATACCTTTGGCTTGGTTCGAAAACACGCTATGCACTGGTGAATTCGTTTTCTGATAACATTTCTGGCGTTTATTAGCCAATATTTGTTTCGTAGTGTGTTAAGGATGAGTTGTGTGCCACCGTGTAAGGTGTAAAGATGAATATAGTCAATGATTGTTTTAGATATGTGATGATTATTAGGCAAAATCATCGGGTGTTTTTGATCGTAGGTTAAAATAGAGTTTTCGATTCTACCACCGACACGAATGACTTGGTTGGAGTCTAAAAAGGGATTTAAGCTTAAGATTTGACTTTTGTTTGAGATTGGTTTGAGTCTCGACAAGAGTTCGTATTCATGATGGAACGCTTGTTTTTGAACTAGCGTGACGATTGTGACTTCTGCTTGTCGAAGTTCGTCACATGTTAAATGGGTATTTGAACGATTTATTGGTGTTGTGCGACAGTTGTCAATAAATCTTCTACAGTAGGCGATAATGCGTATTAGCTTTGGAAATGAGGAGTATTTGTTTAGCCATTCATAATTGTCATTGGTACAAATCAATGCTTTGACCTTTCGCGATTCAAGTTCAAGACACTTGCTGCTGACGTGTTTTTTTGGCCAGCTGTTAGCATCTTGCTGAAGCCAGGGTGGACCCTTCCACCATAGGTCATGATTGCGGAGTTCAGAAAGGTACAATCCTCGAGTGGCGCAGTCTGCTGGATTATCCTTCGTTGGTACAAAGCGCCAGAGCTGTGGTTGGATGTTCTCTTGAATTTCTGCCACGCGATTGGCTACGAATGTCTTCCATCGCGTTGGATGACTTTGAATCCAAGCTAGTGTGATTTCTGAATCGCACCAAGCTATTATTGCTACATCCTGCAGCTTCATGTCGGTTTGTATTTGCTTAATGAGGCGTGACAGGAGGAGGGCTCCGCATAATTCTAGCTTTGGTAGTGATGTTGTTTTTGTGGGTGCGATTCTTGTTTTGGACGTTATTAAATGGGTGACAATTGAGTTGTCATTGTTGACAATTCTTAAAAATGCGACGCTTGCGTAGGCTGCTGTCGATGCGTCACAAAAACCGTGTAGCTGTATGTTTTTTATCTTCGGAGAGAGTTCTATCCATCTAGGAATTTTTATTGTTTTTACATCTTGTAGATTCTCTCTATACTTTATCCATTCTTGCGTTAGTGAGGATGTTAGTGGTTCATCCCATGAGTATCCAGCGAGCCATAGTTTTTGGATAATGATTTTTGCGATGACAACGCATGGAGCTAACCATCCAAGTGGATCGAACAAAGCTGCCGTTTCTGATAAAATGCTTCGTTTTGTATAGTTGTCTCTCATTTTTAGTGATTTGGTAGTGAACCCAAATTCATCTGTGATCGGGTTCCACTGAAGTCCGAGAGTTTTTATTGTGTCTCCTTCTGAGAGGGTGAGAATGGTGTTGATTTCTTGATCTTTTGCTGGAATGCTTGCCAGTAATTCTGAGCTATTTGATGTCCATTTTCTGAGGTTAAATCCTCCCTTGCTCAAAGTGTCAATAAGATCTTGCTGACGTAATAGGCCTGTACTTATGTCATGTGCTCCTGCTAACAAGTCATCAACGTAGAAGGCTGTTTTTATGCTCCGAGCAGCAAATGGAGAGTTTTGTTCTTCGTCTTTCGCTAGTTGGTGAAGTGTTCGGATAGCCAGATATGGCGCTGCTGCTGTTCCGAACGTCTCAGTAGTCAATCGAAAGTCCTTTATGGGTTCTTCTGGGCTGTTTCTCCAGATGATTCTCTGGTAGTCTTGGTGTTCTGGATGCATATGTATCATCCTGTACATTTTCTCAATGTCGGCTGTCATCACGTATTTGTATGGACGCCATTGTAAGATGATGGCCCATAGTGTAGGTTGAATTGTTGGGCCTACCAGCATCTGCTCATTTAGTGACCGGCCGTTGGTTGATCGAGCTGAGGCATTGAATACTACTCGAGTTTTGGTCGTTGAACTTTCTTTTATGACTGCGTGGTGCGGCAGATAGTAATGTCGGACTTGATTTGATCTGCCTTCGTTAAGTTTTAAGTCAAGTTGATTTGACGGAATTTCTGTCATATGTCCCAGCTGTTGGTACTCCTAGATTCGTGCTTGTGTTTAGTTGTGCCCATTAAAATCCAGCCCAGTTGAGTATATTGTGCTGTGGGTTCTCCTGGAGCACCTTTGATGATACCGTTTTCGATAATGTCGGCGTAGATGTCAGCTCCCAATAAAACGTCAATTGGACCAGGTTGGTAGAACTTCGGGTCCGCTAGGTGTAGATGCTGCAGATAGCGTAATCCTTTGACGTTTAATGTGTCGGCTGGGACGAAGTCTGTGATTTTGTGTAGTATGAGGGCGTTGATGTTTGTTTCAAACTGGGTGTGGAGTGATTTTAATTTGAATGATGCCTGGGATTTTATGGAAGCTGTCTGAATTTTACCTAGTCCAGTTACTTTGACATTTGCAGGTTGTTTTTGCATTTTTAATCGTTTTATTGCACTTTCCGTAATAAACGAAACTTGAGAGCCCGAATCTATCAGTGCTCTCACTTGATGATTTTGTCCGTTTGGACCTTGAATCTGGACTAGTGCCAACAGTGCTCGGTTGACATTTGAAAATAATGATGTAGTGTGTGGCTCTTTGCTGCCATTAGGCTTTATGTCTGCTTGCCTCTGGTTGTTATTTGTCACCTCGTTTTTTGCTTCTAGAGGTTGATTTATGTGTAGTAATGTGTTGTGCCGTTTGTGACACAGGAAGCAGGTTTTTTGGCTGGGACAACTATTGATGCTGTGTCCTGATGCGAGACAATTTTTGCAAAGCTTAAATTGTTGCACAAATTGTAATCTTGAAGCTGGATTTAATTGTTTAAATGCCGCGCAATGAAAATGTGTATGATTCTGTTTGCACTTGGTGCAAGTATATGTTTTGCTCATGAAGGCATGAGCACATTTGTGTGCATGGTTAGATGACGGTGTGTTATTTGAGTTCGTGGGTCTATATCCGCGCCGTAACTCTTGGGTATGTGGAGACCTTGTTTGTCGTCCATGTTCTGCTGAGTTCAAGTTTTGACGTACTTGAATTGATTCTAGAGTACGGAAACGTGACTCTAGAAAAGCTGACAGATCAGCGTATGTTGGTAACTCGTACTTGCTACCTAGTTCTTGCTCCCATAGTTGATGAGTCTCTGATGGGAGGCGTTGAACAAGGTTATGAATTAATATAGCATCCCAATGCTCTATGGGTAAGTGTAAATATTTTAACTCGTGGAGGCTTTCTTCTGTCTGGTCTAGAAGAGTGCGAATGGTATGGGCGGATTCTGTTTTGATTTGCGGTTGGCTTAGTAAAGCCTTTAAGTGTGTGTTGACTAAGACTCGTTTGTTGTCATATCTTTTTTTTAATAGTTCCCATGCCTTGGTATAATTGGTTTCTGTCACTTCAAATTGACGTAATAAGCGTTCTGCTTCGCCAGTGACGCTGAGTTTGAGGTAGTGTAGTTTTTGGACCTTAGATATATTTAGGTCTGTGTGAATTAATGAATTGAACAGATCATGGAATGTCCGCCATGATTTGTAATTACCGTCGAATGTCGGTATATGAATCGGGGGTAGCCGTGTTTCTGGCTTTGAAAGTCGTACTGGCTGAACTCTGGGCTCATTTGTGTTAGGAGGGAGTGCTGGGAATGACTGCTCTAATTCCTCTAATAGAGTAGAGAGGAGATTTATATATATGAGCTCGGTTTCCTCATATAGTTCCCCTTTGGCGTAGTCGCTTTGAGCGCCATCTTTGGTTAACCAGATTGCTACATGCAGATCTGTGAAAGATTTCCAGAGTTTTTCTAGAGAATCTATGCGTGCTGCATAGTATTTCTTGCCTGCTTTGGTATCACTACCTGCCTTGGAATGATTTATGGCGGCCTTGTTGATTTGATCATTAAGAGCTATCAGTTATAATGTTAAACTAGCGATATCCGCCATCTTGAAAATCTTCCTGTCTTATCCGGCTTCGAAAGGACCAATGTTAAGTCCCAATGTGGGCTTAGCATAAAAAAGGGGCAGGTGCCGGTTTAAAAAATGACAAGACAGGATTTTCAATTTGACAAAATAATTCGCTGGTTTATTGATCACAAATATAACTCTTAACAGCTAGGCAATTCAGTACTTAAATTCTAATTCAATTCACAATTCACTTAATCTATTTTAATTCAATTCATTAAATCCAGTCAAACTTACTACTAATTTAAAATATAATGTGCCTCCACTGGCAAATTTTTACTCTTTAATCTGTAATAGAAAAAAGAAACTATTATTAATAAATTCAAATTAAAAAGGGGTTAGAATTTTGGATGACAGAGTGAGCGTCATATAACTGCTCAAAAAAAGGCTGGGATCAATTCTCCCAATATAGGATGCTGAAATAAATAAAATATAATAAATTTTGATTAATTAGTTAGTAAAAAAGGGATTCAGAACTACATCCCTCGGTTTTGTTAATCAAGACTTAATTTTTGGTTTCAGAGCCACCGATCTGTCTTGTTGCTTGGTCAAATCGCAAGTGATTTTCTATTTCCAATCGCTCGCCTTTTATAGGCAGAAACACAATAGAAATTGTGTCTGCCTGTGGCGTTGCTATGACGCTCGCGTCGTTTGCTAGATTTTTATATATTTAGACACCCAGTGACGTCATTATAGTTTAATCGAAATGTTGTACCATGTACCATATGAGCTGCCATTTTGAATCTGTCAAAGTGGTTCATGGCAGATGTTTTGGTTATAGGTGAGTGTTTACATTTTTGAATGTTCACTTATATTTTTTTAATTTTATTAATGATTTATTTCCTCGTGTATTTTATAGATTATCTGGTCCCTTAGGATGTTGGAGACATCGTGGGAATATTGAAACAAACGTGTAGTGTAAGTTTTTTTTTAACTAAAGTCTCAGATCGTGAATGATCTGAGACTTTTACTATTTGTTGTCTTTGTTTTGACGGTTTTTTTTTTATATTTTTAGCTGATGATACTGGATGATTATCGCGAGATGATTATCTATAATCTTCGTGGGAAGTTTGTTCATCGCGGGAATTATTGTAAGTGTTAGTTTTTTAGAGTTTTAGTATGTAAGTTTATTTTTAGATTTTTCAAGGATTGTTCCGAGATGGAACAATAAACATTCAAGACCAGTAACCTTCCAACCAGGTGATAAAGTATTATTGAAGAATCAAGCTAAGAAACACAAGTTGTCCCAGATATGGCTAGGTCCATATCTAGTAATAAAAGCTTTCAATCCTGTTAATACTATTATTCAAACCGGCACACGAAGAGTAACAGTGCACAACAACAGGTTAAAACCATTCCACGAATAATAGTTAACCTTTTAAAAGAAAGATAAAGAATACATTCCACCTCAACATACCAAATCAGAGGTAAAATCTTTTTTGTTTTGATTAAAGAAAGCCAATAATTAGTTAATTACTTTTATTTTTATTGCCAAATTTAACAAAAAACCAAGTAAGAATTTTTTTTGTAACCCTTTCATTTTCTAAAAAAAAAAAAACTATTCCAAATATGGCTGGAACCATATCAGGTGTTTAAAGTTCACAATTCAGTGAATACGGAAATCCAATAATAATCCAATAATAGAAAAACCTTCTATGAATAAAAGTCTGGAAACATAACATATATGTATATAGATAACTCCCCAGACATGGCACGACTATTACATCAGCATTACTCCTAAAATGCTACTAATAACCAACACAAACGGTTACACCATCACTTTTCGTCTTTAATCGATTCCCCTGAAATAAAAAAAAAAAACAAAAAAAAAACAAAAAAAAAAACCAGCAAAGAATAACAAGAAGTTTTATGTAATAATTTCTTTTATTAATTATTTATTTTTTTTATAATTTTCTTCCTCTTCAAGGCATTAATCTCTTTTAATTTCTCCTTGGCCAGACCATCGTATTTAGAACGCTCCTCCGATGTTATGGCTAGACTAGCTTTCAGTCTGAAGTAATGTAGATCCCGGTCTAACCGAGCACGCTTGCCTGCTCTAGTCGCTTTAGGTTTTGGTTCATCATCACGCTGGTTATCGCCTTTCGTTCCCACTCTTAACCGGTATTCCTCGAGAGTCAGTCTTCTCGGACCGGGAATATAATCCGGTGCGGTTTTTGCAATCCCCGGTAAAGCTTTTGGGACGTAGGGCTCAATCAGCCTGTCCACTGGATGCAACGTTAAATTTCCTACATCCCTCTCAGGACAGGTAACCGATAGGGCCTTAGCCATTAACTTGTCAAACGCTTCACTGATTTTCTGAGACATGATAGAATAAACAACACTCGTAGAAATTACACGATAATAATGCACGACACTGAATCATGTTACCCGATATTTATACATAAAATTCCGCTTATCTAGTAAATCACTGTATGTATAATTCCGGTCAACCAAATAATTTCAGAAGCCAATCATTTCAACACAAAATATAGGTCATAACAAAATTGTAAGAATAAACGAAATTGCAAGTCATGACGCAATTGCACTTACAAATGAGGAATGAGCTTGCCCGAATTAACGTGACCCCGATTACATACTCAATTAAAAAAAAAAGAAAAAAAACAAAACAAAAAGAATAGAAACAATTACAAAATCAATAATATATATGTATATATCAATTTTCGTGTGACAACGGGGAATAAGAAATATTGCAAGTGAAAAAAAAGACTTTATTTAGTAAACCGCCTATTAACTATTTTTACCAGCTCTCCTCTCCCCAGATATGGCATTAATCTTCATGAGTACCTTCTTATCCATGCTAATACTAATACCAAGCACCGCGGCGGATGCCTACGAGATCCAGAACCTGAACAACACGGGACTAGTGTTCGAAGAACTTGGAAAGCTGTTGTTATTTCACGATACGTGGAATCTGTTCACACAAATAAACATTACCGGTTTAGAAGCAGAAACCACATTGATAGAACATACCGGGTTTCTCATAAATCGACTATGCGAGGTACATAACGCCACCACTAGCGCATGTACAGAACAAAACGCATACATACGTAGTCTGATAAAAGAGAACTACAACCATCAAAGAAATGGTTAACATGCGACATCGAAGATCCTTGTTCGATGGAATAGGTAGTGGCCTACAAAATCTTTTTGGAACAATGGATGCAAAGAATGAGAAACAAATATATAGCAAGATTGCAAGTTTGGAAACAGATACACAAACACTCCTAGAGCTAGAAAAAAAATCAAATAACCCTGTTCAAATCCTCATTCGAGAAAATGAGGAAACCTATTAACCAACTAGAGACCAATCAAAAGAAATTAACGAAAACCGTGAACGATATGCTTGACATGGTCAATGGAGAAGTAAGCACGCGACAACGTATCCAAGAGGTGATAGCTACAATTAGTTTACAGGTGTTAGACATAGAATTAAGACAACAGACGTTTATACAAATATTAACCTCCCTAAAAAACAACCAAGTGCATCCCCTATTAATACCCCCATCTACTTTATTAGAAACCTATTACCCGAAAGAAACCAACAGATTTCAAGATCTGGCTCTCCTAACTCAAACGTTGGAGGTAAAATCTCGAATGATAAATGAGCTTTTAGTAATTAGAATTACATTCCCAATTCTTAATATGCCACCTTTTAAACTTCAACAGATCCACTTACTCCCCTTCCAAACTCCCAATAATCACCATCTAGTTCTGGATATAAGACACACTTACATTGCAAGTCATATACCAACACAAAAATTCGTAATGTTCAAGCAATCCGAGTTTCGAGTGTACAAAAAACTTTCGAATAGCCTTAATGAAAGCACTTACATTGGACCACTATTAAACCCAATTCTTCAAGGGCATTATGTGAGCGAATGTCCAATAAATTTTCTATTCAATCCGTACAACGAAACAGGTAACTGCGAATACCTAGCACAAACACAAGCTCCACAATTGTTAATAAAATTAACCAGAAGAAATTCCTGGCTCTTTTCATTTCAAACAACACAAAAAATCACGATTGCCTGCGGGAAAACTCTTCATAGCTCCAATCTCTTTGGCAATGGAATACTAATATTAAATGAGCCTTGCCATATCCAAATAGGTGATCAAACTATATATTTCGAAGATGAAGATCATCAGGATATTAAATCACGCAACCAGAATACCCTCATCCCATAAATTCAAATCTAACTGAAACCATTCAGAACTTCATCCAACATGTTAACAACACCGTAAAGAAACATATAGTCATGATAACAGTAGAAGATGCCAATCATATTCTGAATGAGAATTCTTACTCTTTAGATCAATTGGAAGAACAAATAAAAACACTGGAAAAGCAGAGGAAAGAGCGAACTGAATCACAAATGGTTCAAATAAGCTCCCTATCTCTGAGTTCATTGGTAATTTTATTACTCACCATAATTGGTATACTGAAGTCATCTAAAACTATAAAGAACAAAAAAAAGAAAAGCATAGTGGAAATGCCCAATGTGGTAATCGTAAGTAATCCAAAATCTCAGTTAGATGCTGAGACACCTCTACAACGTAAAGTAGAAATTCCGGGTAACTTAAATACCAAATGCAAAGAAGATGTCAAATCTAATCTTCATATTCCAAACCAGGAAAAGATATCGATGAACAAAGTCAAACAAATTTCCCAAAACTTCCAATCAGAGATCACCAAAGCTCACAAAGCGAGATTAAAACCCCTAACCAACGCACCAGAAGCGGCTTCTCAGACCTTTCATTCAGAATCAAAAGATTCAAGTAAGCCACAAACTAACCCGCCCCCACAGGCAAATAAGAGGCAACATTTATCAATACCTCCACCACTACCACCATCTATAACCCATCCCAATTCATGTACACGCCCCCGCAATTTGCAAGTAGTTCAGTAACTTCTCAAATCCAAGTTAACCAAAATTAATTGAAAAGATCTGTCTTGTTTAAAATATAAATAATAAAATTAACGGGAGAGAAATATGTATGCATGGTGTCAAAAGTATATATATATACATATAGTATATACATATAGATTAAGGTAAATAAATAAATTGTAACAAAAAGAAATATTAGATATACATACACCAATAGATCATAAAGACATATAATGAAAAAATGTATATACACATATATAGTACAGTAAACGCATAAAAATTTAAAATTATAATGAAAACTTATGTACACACATGCATATTGCAATAAATGCATAAAAAAAAAATTAAAATTGTAATTAAAACATATGTATGCACACACATATATATTACAATAAATGCATTAAAAAACTAAAATTATAAGGAAAAGATATGTACACATACATATCTTATTGTAGGTGCATAAAAAATTAAAAGGCAATGATAACATATGTACATCCACATATATTACAGTAAATGCATCAAAAAATTAAAATTATAATGCGAACATACGTATATACAGATATATGCGGCAACAAATTAAAATTGGAATGAGAACATATGTTACACATATATTAATATAAAACATTAAGAATTAAAATTGTAAAAAGTAAAAAAATAAGAATAAGAAAAAAATGTTTACGTATATGGTATTGTAAAGCCATAAAAGGTTAAGTTGTAATTTGATATATACAGATATATTAATACAAAAAAAAAAACATATTTATACCTGCATAATGAAAAATTTCTTTTTTCTGTATCTAATTAATCTTAAACAAAAAAAGTTTTATAAATAGGCTAGAAATAATTCTCGATAATGTATACAGATAAGTTAGCTTCATCAACCTAACTAAGTAATCGTCTCAGCGCTCGGCATTATGTATCTACATATATGTAACATGTTGTTATTTTTTTTTATTATTAGCTATCAAAGCCATATACAATGTTCGAATGCGTTATTCCTCTTCTAAGAATAACACATTTTTTTTTAAAAAAAAGGGAGGTTTGCTACATACAGCCCTTACAAAAAGAAATTACGTACATACATACTTATATTGCCTATCATATCTACTTTAAAAGAAAATATGTACATGCATTGCATATGACGCAACAATTCTTGCCAAAAGAAAATATGTACATACATGTTGGATCATAGAGGTATTAACTTTTGATAAAAGGAAAAATTAATTAAAAGATTTTCAATTAGATCAGTTCACTATAAATTTAATGCAAGGGGTTTTCACCGTATGATTTACAAACAATTCATTTGTTCCGACCGAAAGAAAAATTCAAATTTACAAAATAAAAACTAGTAATAATTAGATCGCGAAATTCTTTAAGAGATATATCGATTTATCATAAAAAAACAAAAAAATGCGTATATTGATTCCGTAAATATACTCGTTGCTCGTATCTGATCGTGGCTTAAAACGTAACTGCTGACCGACTGATAATTTTCTGCTTCGGTTGCTAATCTGTGGTACCGTTGTTGGACCAACTGGACGATAAAAAAAACTTTTGTTTGGTGTGTTGTAGAGAAGAGCAGATTTGCTGTTCCTACATCCGGCCATCCTGCTGATCGTCTGCCTCAGACGAATCTGAATCTTGCTCATCAGCCCACGGTTTGATATTATCCACGGCCGACGTGGTGTTGTTGGGTCCCTCATGGTCTCCTACCTTGCTGAGATCATACCGGTCATTGCGTCTTACCCTCGTAACTTCATATGGGGCCAAAAACTTAGGTAATAGCTTAGAACCCGACGCAAACTGCGTACGTTTCACTGCAACTAGATCGCGTACGTAATACTTCCTGGCTGGCTTCCGCTTCTTCCGTACATATTTTCGGTTCTCTTCCTGAATTTTCTCAATCTGTTCCTTCGCGTGTTTTCGCATTTCCAGACGGAGTTCTTCGAAGTTCTGACGAATGGCTTCTTCTAATAACTCCTTTACATGTTGGTCTTCAGGCCTTGTCATCTTTATCCCTATCAGTAGCTCGAATGGCGTTTTTCCGGTTGCCCTTGAAGTAGTAGAGTTCAAAATACGCTGCAATCGTGGGACATGTTTAAACCATTTCTGGGGGTCTTCCAAAGACATCTTAGATAGAATGGAAATGATAACCTGATTCAATCGTTCCACCTGACCGTTTCCGCGAGGTACACCTGTAGTAACAAGGACTTGATAAATATTTTGTTCCTCGCAATAGGATCGGAATGACTGGGACGTGAAGGCTGTACCCCTGTCTGTTATGATGCGTAGCTTTTTAACGCATTTGATAATTGCCAGAACTTCAAGCTCGTAACTTGAATAGTTCTTTTCTGCATTAGATGTCTTAAAGCTAATGTAAAATACTGGATGCAACTGACAATCTTCGGAGCTTTTTTGCAGCAGAACCCCTCCATAACCAGCCTTACTCGCGTCCGTATGAAGCTCTGTCTGATGATTCGGATTAAATAACTTTAAAACAGCATCACTGCAAAGATGATCTTTAAGTGCATTGAAGGCATAGTGTTCTGTAGAATTAAAAGAAAAGCTTGTATCTTTCTTGGTAAGCTCGGTAAGAGGTTTAGCTATCAACGAATACTGAGGAATAAAACGCCTGAAGTAGCTCGTTAGACCCAGAAAGCTTCGTAGCTGTTTAATGTTTTTAGGAATTGGGAATCCTTTTACTGCTCGTACCTTTTCGTTTGATGGTTTTAGGTTTCCATTTTCTATTATGTGGCCTAGGAACTGTATATTTCTTCTAAGGAATCTGCATTTCGACCATTTAATCACGAGACCATGCTGACTTGCTATCTTCAAAACCTCCTTGAGCTTCTCGATACCTTCTTCATCATCCTTAGATGGAATAATAATATCATCCATGTAGACCAATAAAATATTCCTATGTACAAGTGGTTGAAAGATGGTATTAATGAATCTTTGAAACACTGAAGGTGAATTGCATAGCCCAAAGGGTACTTTTAAAAATTCATACTGGCCATCCGGGGTAATAAAAGAAGTATATTTCCTACTTTCCTCTTTGATGTTTACATGGAAGAAGCCATTGCGTAGATCGAGAGTCGAGAAAACTTGAGCGTCGTATAAGCTTTCTAAAATCTCCTCTATATTAGGAATCTGATACCTGTCCTTAATAATTTTTGCATTTAGCCTACGATAATCTATGCATAATCTTGATGATCCATCCTTTTTTTTTTGTTAAGACGATGGGACTTGCGTAGTCTGAGTGTCGAACTATACCTTCATCCAACCATTCCTGGATCTGTTTACTGACTATTTCCTTTTCAGCATAAGCTAATCTTCGTGCTTTCTGGTATATTGGTGACTCGTCTTCCAGGCAAATACTCATTTCTACACATGACTTTGATGGCTTCGCCGGCTTATGTTCAGAGATGAGCGCGTTTACCTGTTTCCTTAGCTCAGTACTAGATATTTCAGCTACACTCTCCAACTGAGGCTCTTCTATATACTCAACTACGTCGATATAAGACAGAAAGTATTCATTCTTAATTGCAGCCGAATCCATTCTTCTTAATACAACTTTCCCATTCGTCACCGTTAAAGTAGTTTCCCTTAAAAAATCTTTGCCTAAAATCATATCGGATTTAATCCACTCGTTTGGAACTACGTGACACTTAACATTGTAATTTTCATCTTCGACTTTCAGATTGATCAGCGTAGAGCCATTCGTTTTCTTTAATTGTTGACCAAACCCAACCAAAAATATCTCAGAACCTTCGTCAACTGACATTGACGCATCTCTTAGGACCTTTTCCGTGATAATAGTGACGTCACTTCCTGTGTCTATGAGAGCGACATATTCTTTCCTACCAATGTTTACCTTAGCGTGAAGGTCTGGAGTACAA
Source organism: Dioctria rufipes (assembly GCA_963924295.1). Taxonomy (NCBI): domain Eukaryota; kingdom Metazoa; phylum Arthropoda; class Insecta; order Diptera; family Asilidae; genus Dioctria; species Dioctria rufipes. The sequence continues at coordinate 128,222,752 of OZ002740.1, forward strand.
ATAACATTAATCTGACTGGTTCCTGATGTAGTCCCTAGTACCGTTCGAGTCCTTCTAGCCTGAGGACAATTTGATGAAAGGTGACCAAATTCGCTACAGTTAAAACATCGCGGGCCTTTTGCTTTGTGAGCACAAGAGGTCGCTTCATGACCCTTTCCCCCACAATTTACACATCGACTTCCCGGCGGAATGTATCTTTTCTTTTCATGAGAAGATCTGGATTCAGGTTTTTTCTTTGCAACCTCACTTTTCATGTTTTGATACACTTTGAAACAATGCTTAAGCTCATTGAAGGTTTTGGCTTCGTAAAGAACAGTTTTGTTGATCGTATCATCTGGGATGCCTGATATAATGTACATTAGTAGAGATTCTTCATCAACACTACCCTTGTTTGCAATACTTTTCATGATGTACATATATTCTAGATAAGACTCGTTGCCTGTTTTCTTGCGATTTTCAAGAGTTCTATGAATGCTAAGACTAGTAACTGATTCTTTGAACTCCCCACTTAAATGCTCTTTAAGCTGCTTCCAGCTATGAAGATTCCCTGTAGCCTCAACTGACAACCTCGCGGCCCCTGTTAGTAGTCTTCGGGCGTAAAGATATTTTTGCACGTCAGACCATCCACATAGAGCTGCAATATCATCGAAATTTTTCAGCCAAATTAAAACATCTCCTGAAGACACGCCATTAAATTTTTCTAGAGACTCCTCTACGTCTCTGAAGACAAAATTATTGTTATTTGGTGGATCCGCATCACCTTTAGGCTCAGTCATCTTACTACTTTTATTGCCGGCAGATTTTAAAAAAATTGAATATTCTTGACTTACCAGATTATTACTCTTTATCTCGTTATCTAATCTGTTTTGAGGCCCTTCAGCTTTGTTATACGACTTATCCAATTGAAGCTTCTCTGCACTTGAACTAATCCCACTAGTATTTCTTCTAACACTTGATCCGCTAATATCTTCAATGTCTCGAACCGAACAAGATCTTTCACTACGCGAGTCGTGTCGGTTATCTACACTTTCTTCAAATCTAAAAGCAATCTGAATTTCGTTGCTAGTTTCACCACCTTCTAAGCTTTCAACCGTATCACGGTATTCAATTATATCTTGGCTAGTTTTCTCACTCTTATTTTCCTCACTATTTCCTTCAGAACTTATATCTTCATCACTTTCTTCATTAATCTTCTCTGAACCTTGAGAACTACCAGCTGGTTCACTATTAAGGGCACTTCGTAATCGTTTCACCAAATCTTTCTTTTTCCTATAACTATATGATAACCCGCGTTCACGTAGTAGCGTTTGTAATTCAATAGTACTTAATCTTTCTAGATGTTCCATAAAAAAAATAAAAAATAAAAACCCGTTTACACAATTCTGACTAGAATACTTGCAACTAAAATGAGAAAATTTGTTCAAGCGATGATGTTGACTTAACGGGTTTTAATGAGTATTGGTATAGCGATTTGATATTTCATGCTAGTAATAATTAATAAAATAAAATATTCACTGCTTTATACGAGTTGGGTTGGATATCAGTACTTTAATGTTTACAACACTGCACTCTATTCAAACTTTTCTTCGCTTTTCTTTCGATTAATTACACTTATCATTAGAATTTTAGTCGAATTAGCGATATTGCGAACATGTTTTTTTTTTTTTTTTCACAATGCACGTGTTGAAATTCTTAATTAAAAGTATTTTCCTTTCTAATCTCTTTTGTTTTCTATCCCACTTCTGACACCATGATATTTGTAGGATCATAGAGGTATTAGCTTTTGATAAAAGGAAAAATTAATTAAAAGATTTTCAATTAGATCAGTTCACTATAAATTTAATGCAAGGGGTTTTCACCGTATGATTTACAAACAATTCATTTGTTCCGACCGAAAGAAAAAAATTCAAATTTACAAAATAAAAACTAGTAATAATTAGATCGCGAAATTCTTTAAGAGATATATCGATTTATCATAAAAAAACAAAAAAATGCGTATATTGATTCCGTAAATATACTCGTTGCTCGTATCTGATCTTGGCTTAAAACGTAACTGCTGACCGACTGATAATTTTCTGCTTCGGTTGCTAATCTGTGGTACCGTTGTTGGACCAACTGGACGATAAAAAAAACTTTTGTTTGGTGTGTTGTAGAGAAGAGCAGATTTGCTGTTCCTACATACATATGTACATACCTACATTGCATAGCAAGTGAAACAAATCATTGCATGCATGTACATACCTGCGGTATTTTATACCATTATACCTAAAGAATGGCGCGTACATACATATTATTACTGACCTACAGCAATTATTTCCGCATATAAAACAAGTGGAAACAGAAAGTGAGGTAATACCCCGGCACGCAAGAAATCCCACATTGTAATATGACGACCTTGCGCCGGAGGTAAAACAAATGTATGTATGTAGGCGACCAAATTAATGGTTCACGATGAATGACGTGAAGTAGTAATGACCAGCTGCAAGCATTTAGCAAAATTTATATTTATGTACGTACGTCTATAAACAAAGTACAAAAGTTTAACGAAAATTGTATTTACGGATAATAATGGCCAGCTGTAGGTATTGAGCGAAGTGCAATTTATACATATATGTATACGGCGAGCGCTGTGAGGAAATAAATTAAGAGTTTTAGCTTTACTTCCGTAGCAGTTAAGGTTATATTTTTAGTGTAAATATTATAACGTTTTTATTAAAAGACCAGTTGCAATCGTAACTCAACACAAGAGACACATTCAGTTGTTTTCATTAGGAGCAAATCTGTTCAGCTACTCCACTACACCATACTAGGAGCAAAGCTAAATTAGCTACTCCACTACACTAAACATTTCACACCTTGGGAGCAAAGCTATATTAGCTACTCCAATACACAACACTAGTAGCAAAGCTACATTAGCTACTCCACTACACAACACTAGGAGCAAAGCTAAATTAGCTACTCCACTACACTACATATAGGAGCAAAGATACATTAGCTACTCCGATCAAACCTAGAACAAATATACCGTTTCAAAAAAGAGCGAGTAGGACATTTCTAATAGTCGATTCAACAATTAAGGTGCTTGTATGAGAGTACTTGGCTATAGTTTGATAACAAGTACTTCAAAAACTCAAACAAGTTTCCTCACAAAGAAACAGTAACACGATTGAGAGCAATAATTCCTTTAAGAATGCACAATATATTTTATCCGGGCCTATATAGCATGAAATTCCTGAGTGCTATGGAGTCTTATTAGCTCATAATATGAACACTGTACGGAATTTTGAATTACATTGAAATTTAACTTACAGTTTGTCCGGTCCCTCGAAGGAGCTCCCTGGAGGCGAAAGTGTGGTTAGTTTCGACGACCTAAAAATTCTATTTGGGTGGAAAAAAAAAACTTTAGGTTATTGACTCCTACCCCTTGGATTGTTGCACTTGATATGCCTACTCATCGTTAATTTTAGGTATCAGTATAATTCTTTGTTTAAATTTGGCTTGAGTATGACACTCATCTGGTTCAGAAGGAACTTTGTTCTTTAGTGTATATATATGCATGTAACTTCTCTCCAGTTCCTTCTTCCTTTTTCCCTTTTTTTTTTTTAGTTATTAAATTAAACTTTGAATTATGTCCTGGGGCCACATTCTGTAGCACGGAAAATTTGGGAATTTGAGAGATGAGAATTTCGCTTTCTTAGAATTCCTAATTCCCTAATCCTCCATTCCCAATTCACTAACATGGTTGGAGTGGAGAATTAGGGAAAACGTAAGAAATGTGAAAAGTGCGAATCGCCTGGGACGATTAAGGGTATCAATTTTTGTTGTAGAGGGTTGGACTTTTTTTCATATGTGAGGTACTTCTGCCTATTACCTTATACTGTCGAAATAAATTTAAATTTCTTTTTATTGGGGTAGTTTTCGAGGGATGTAGGAGGGTAGGTTTGTTTTTCCGGGATAACGAGAGAATGGAGAGTAGTAGGAGAATGTATGTGGTATAAAAATAAATGGGAGATCAGGGCGAACAAGATAGGTTTAGGAAAAGGGGCGGGGAGAGTGCGAGGTAGAAATGGGAGCTGATTAACGGAAATTTGAAAAAAAATTAAGACAATATCAGGAGCTGCAATAATTCGCAGGGGTAACTCAGGATCTCTAAGCCCAATAAAAAAAAAGTAAGAATTCACTTTGGTAATTAGGCAAGCATGGGTATTATAGTCTATATTTTATTTCGATTAACGGTAATTTGCAGATTTGAGCGGCCTTGGCGGAAAATTTTGCTATCGCAATATTCACGGGCGCCTAACTCTATGTGGGAGGGCTGTAGAGTATTGGATTTTCTTTGACAGATTAAGGGTTTAGAGTACAAAAATACAGGTGAACAATTTTTGGGGGCAGGGTGTTTTGGGGGTTGGGGGTCGTACCACCCCTCATAGGGGGTTGCTCAAACTACGTCATGTTTGGTACCAAATTAAAGAGGGAGGAGAGGGTAATCGAGTGGTATAGTTTGTCTTTGATCGTTTTAACGTGATAGCTGACTTTTGACCGCCGAAAAACGATTTTTTTACACTACGGTCATATACACCCCAGTTTCCATATTTTGCATATATTTCTTCCGTTCTTTGTTTCACATCCATTTGTACTCCGTTGTGAACATTTGTGTCATGGGAAGTAAATTTACAGGACTTACCAGTTCTTCGCAATGATGAGATGAAAATATGTCAATTTTTGTACCAAAAACGGCCAATTTTTCACCTTAAAAAGGACTGCTACACTTCTTTTACAGTTATTTCCAAAACGGTTTATCGGATTCAAAAATTAGTTACATATTTAATTAGGGGACAATTGTAGATGCGATATCATCCTACACACAAGCTTTACCGTGTATATTTAAAAATTTTACAGCATCTCTTCTGTACTAGGCCACGACCAAATTGATCATTTTCGCGTGATTTATACTTTTTAGCGGGTACTTTGAGAGACAAAGTCCTTGTTCCTCTGTTAGTATTGCTGTCGTGGCCCAATATTAATCATTCTGCGGTTGTGACATCATAACATTAGCCAGCAGCAGGTGTACGACTAATTAAGCAGTTTGCAGTATCTAAGCATTTTTACTTCGCACAGTTAAATGCTTGGCGATTGCGAATTATTTATTAAAAAACTGTTGCATCCACTGCTGTTGTAATTATACATTAAGCCATGGTTAAGTAATTCACTTCGCATAGTGAAATGCTCAGCTGGGCTTACTATTAGTATTGCACTGGTCACTAGGTCGCTTCCGCCTGTAAAGATTCTAACAGGTGTCCCGACTTTGCGAGTGGATCAGGTAGCTCAGTTGTTTTTTGGTCATTAGGAGTTAAAGTGTTATAATTAGATTAATTAAAAAAAGTTTATATGTGGATTACGCGAGTGTTTTAGTGGGGACACGACAAATTGGCGCAGCCGAAAAAGAGGTAAAAGTGAGTGAAATTAATGTGAGTTTTTTCATGTTTTTGTCGTTTTCGTTTTACTTGGGCGAGTAAATTTTTTGGTTGTTTGTTTTTTTCTCATCTTCTTTATTGACAAATTTAGCTTTATTGGATTTGTTTTGTGCGTTTAGGCTTAAAGTGAAGAGTAAAGATTGGAAGTCATTATACTGAGTATAATTAGCGAAACCAAGGTAATAAATGTGAGAATTTCTTACTATGGTTGGTTTTTCTATTGTGTGATAGTAAAAGGGTAGAATTTTTTTTATATACATAACGGGTATTTTTGTGTTTTTCCTTAAAAAATTTTTTTTTTTATAATAAATAAATTTTTGGGCAATTTTAGTACATTTCAGCGCATTAATTTTAAAAGTTTACTCATACACACATCGGGAGCAAAGCTAATTTAGCTACTCCAAATACACACATTGGGAGCAAAGCTAATTTAGCTACTCCAAAACACATATATTAGGAGCAAATCTGTATAGCTACTCCAACACACACACACACACCAGGAGCAAAGCTGATTAGCTACTCCAACAAGTATACACATACAAGAAACATTACAGGGAAAGAGTTGAAATAGAAATTGAAATTGAATAATAATATCTAAGCATTAAATGAAATACCGCAAAAATTAATTATTGAATGTTTCTTATGAAAAACAAACCAAACTTACTTCGCTAAATCTATGGATGTAGGTAAACAAATTGCACGCTGAGGATTGAATGGTATTTTAGTGTTTTGTTTTCTCTTTGCTCAAACACTGCAATAGATTTTACTGTGGTATTATGTAATTATTTTTTCTCCTTCCTTTTATCAAAAAACACAATTCAATAAAGGAAAAATAAATATATATATATATATATTACACCAGAAAATTTAGAATATACCTACCTATATATAGATTAGATAACACAAGGTAGGGGAATATATGTATTTACTTGGCCAAGAAAGTGAGTTATGGCGATTTTCCGATTTCAAATTTTAAATTTTCAAAGTTAAGTAGTGTTGACAGAGATCCCACGGTGTGAAAATTTTAGGTATGCATGTAGTTGTGATAAGTTATATGAAAATATTCTTGGAATTTTAAAAATTCACTAGCTTTTGCCGATATTGGTTCAGTGCGAATATATAATCTTTGCAATTGTTGTCAAATGGAATCTCTGATTTCTTTTTTATAGTAATAACTTCAGGTATAGGGCGTTTCTCGTTTCCACTTCATATTGACAGGTTTGGTTCCTCTTTCTTAGTGTGCTAAATAGTGTTGCAAGAGAATGCTGCTAGTCTTACCTTATTTCAGCTAAAATATTACAGTTACACATGTTGCTACAATCCTCGGCATCTTGGACAGAGTAGATATCATTATTAATTTTCTACATCATTAAGGCAAGTGGTTCAAAATCTTTTGAACCAATAAGAGGTTCTTTTGTGTATTGTATGGTAATAATAAGTGTTTCTGTTACGTGCCAGTTTTGCAAGGTATCGTTGGTGTTTGGTGAATTCCTATAGCTCCAACGCGGTGGCCGCATTAGTGATTCCACTAAGTGGATGTAAAAATTTAATTCTTTTTAAGTTGTCGGTAAAGTACGGCCATCGTGCCAAAATGCAGTTAGTTACACTCTCAAAACACGTAACGTAAAATGTTTTAAAATTTGGTGCGCTTTTACTCAAATTGAGAATACATTTAATAAGTATTCGAGTACTCGCGAAGAATCTTTATGGATTAAAAGTCTTTGTCAGATTTATGTTGGAGCATATGTACGTACAGTTGTGTCTCGTTTTAGGTAATTCAGTAAGATACAAAAGCGCTGATAGGTATGATCATTGAGAGGCGGTAAGAAGTATATTTCGCGTACCTGTTAATGTCGGTGTTAAGATTGTTAAGTGATAAGTGACAAGTATATTGTTTATGGTCGAAATATGTGCGTGAGGTGTAACAGTCTCACAGTCCTAAATGTCAACAGGAAGAAGCTATATCTTAACTAAGGAGGAATTGTCACTCTTTCAGGCCCAGGAAAGGGAGTTAGAGATAAAAGCACAGGAGCTGAAGGAATGCCAAGCAATATTGCGGAATTACGAGCAGGACTGGGAATATATCGGGGAACTAACGGCAGAGTTACAGAAACGGTGGACAAGAGAGGAAGAGAAGGAATTGTTAAAGACACTGAATGAGAGTGCTAAAAACAGTACAAAGGGCAAAACTTTAGACCTATTGGCAACAGCAGCATTCGGACTTATCCAGAGCCGTGAAAGAGAAGCAGAGCCAGAATTGGTAGAAATCCAAAAACAGGAAAAAGGACTGATAAAGAAAATAGATTCACTAAAGGCACAGTTAAGAGAGGCTGAGGAAACTACAGCGGGGTTAGAAGAAGAATTGGGGCTCGACCGATCATCACAGAGAAAGTCGATTCAAGAGAGTAATAAGGTGAGTACGAGTAAAGGGTTCAAGCCGAGGAAATTGTTATTTTGGGAACAGCATAAAGAGTCAGAAGGAAATTAAGAAAGGGAGCTAATCAGAAGAAAGAAGCAGGAAGTAGCGCCGAGTGGAAAAGTAAGAACAGTGCAGAACCAGATAAGGCCAGAGGAAAGAAACATCACAGATCAAGACAACATGGCAGACGTGCATGAAAAAGTAATGGACCTAGTATCGAAGTATGTACCCATACTATCTGGCGAAAGGTCATCCAAACTGGCGAGGGAAGTGTATCGCTTTGTGAGCTGCAGTAAGGATCTACACGATAGACTGACACAGGAGCAACAGAAGATTTTTATCAGGTGCATAAAGTATCTAATGTAATCAACAGATTTTTTAATGTAATCAACAGATTTTTTTTGTTGGCACTTGGTGAAACCTCATTTTCAATTAAGGAACAGTTCAAACACTTGCTATGTTAGAGAGAAAATATATAATTGCATAAAGTATCGCCTAACGGACGATGCGTACTACTTGGTAAGCTCACAGAAACCAAAAGATTTTGATGCTTTACAGCAGGTAATCAAATCGGCCTACATGCCAAAAAAATCGTTCAGCGAATTGCGAACGGAAATGCTGGAATGCAGGCAGAGGCCTGGTGAGGATATCAGGGAGTTCGCAGACCGGATAAAGGAATTGCTCCACCAAATAAAAGCTGCGGTCTCGGCGAAACCAAGGTAATAAATATGAGAATTTCTTACTATGGTTGGTTTTTCTATTGTGTGATAGTAAAAGGGTAGATTTTTTTTTATATACATAACGGGTATTTTTGTGTTTTTCCTTAAAATAAAACAAATTTTTTTTTTATAATAAACAAATTTTTGGGCAATTTTAGTACATTTCAGCGCATTAATTTTAAAAGTTTACTCATACACACATCGGGAGCAAAGCTAATTTAGCTACTCCAAATACACACACTGGGAGCAAAGCTAATTTAGCTACTCCAAAACACATACATTAGGGCAAATCTGTATAGCTACTCCAACACACACACCACCAGGAGCAAAGCTGTTTAACTACTCCAACAAGTATACACATACAAGAAACATTACAGGGAAAGAGCTGAAATAGAAATTGAAATTGAATAATAATATCTAAGCATTAAATGAAATACCCCAAAAATTAATTATTGAATGTTTCTTATGAAAAATAAACCAAACTTAATTCGCTAAATCTATGGATGTAGGTAAACAAAGTGCACGCTGAGGATTGAATGGTATTTTAGTGTTTTGTTTTCTCTTTGCTCAAACACTGCAATAGATTTTATTGTGGTATTACATAATTATTTTTTCTCCTTCCTTTTATCAAAAAACACAATTCAATAAAGGAAAAATTAATATATATATATATATATATTACACCGGAAAATTCAGAATATACCTACCTATATATATATAATGGCTTTCACATTCATTATTCATGATTGGAGGACAAGGTTGGATTAAAATTTGTTTGAATCCGTAAAATTTCAATTTTTAATAAAAACTATAGTACATATTATACAAAATAAGTTTACCAACCTGCAGGAAGTATCTAACCTAACATACTTCTAATCTTACTATGTAAATCAGGCTGCACTCGTGTAACGGCTTGCTCAAATAAGATCTCGCTTTCCACGTTGGACGGACTTGCGATTATCAATTGGTAGGTGTTACGCCTTCCACGTTGATGATTGGAATCATTATTTGAGTGCTTCGCAACAAGCTTGTGGCTCTTGATGAGATATTCTGTTCGTCGCTCGTTGGGGTGCTTGCTAAAACAATTTACGGCACCTTGGTGTTGGTTCGAGCACGTGCTCTTACAGGACTTGACGGCCTGGATCTTTATGGATCTACCAAGTTCGCTGGTTTTTCTCTTTTCTTCTGCTGTCTTTTCTTTAATTACTTTGCCCTTTAAGGCCGCCGGCTCTTTATTCCTTATTTATTCTATTCGTGGTACCTTGCTACCTCTTCTTTCACTTTCTTCTATTCTTTTGGTAACTTAAAACCACAGGTAAGACCAATTTAAACACTTCTTCTTTTCGTTACTTTGCTTTCTTTATATTTTCTTAAATTTCTTCAAAATTTTTCTTGCAGCTTCCACTTTTGTTTTAGGTATGATATGGCCTCCCGGAAATCGTGCTGATCATCTCACCCACCTCCAGTCTCGAAGCCAATTGCGCCTTGCGTCCACCTTGAAAGTTCACCGCCTAAGGCCTTATACACACTTGCGACTTACTGCTAACCTCACGATAGTGCTACTGCATTCCGCCCGAGCACACTACACATCCCTTATACTTTTGCTCTGAGTTTGCCGTCAATTAAATTGCAGCCGAATGCCTATGCTAAATAATACTTAATCCTAACAATTTCTTAAACTTCACAATTTAATAAGCTGACCTGATATATTGCTTAGCAACTTTACCTACAGGCGACACTTGCTCCTCAGTTCACATTAGTTAACAAATCTACTACTCTCATTGACCTTAAATCTATTCCACGGCGACAGCTGCCCTGTCTGCAGTTCGTTTGACATTTGTTGTCTTACAATTATTTACACCAGAAAAGTGCGTGAATATCTCATTTTAATTCAAAGTTAATACAAGTAAGTGCCTAAATGAAAGTCGGAAGTGAAGCAAACCGCGGGGTATTAACATATGAAAATTTCTTACGTGGCATACCTTGTAGCGGATTGGTGATATACTTTGAAAATTCAACCTTCGACGCGAAGGAAGTTTTCTAAGTCTCAATATTTCATTATATTCTATTAATTATTTTAACTATTTTATTTTCATGTCATGATTGCATATGAACATTTTCAAGATTTATTTGAACTCATTTGCTGGGCTATTTGAGCTTGCTTTTTGGCCTTCTACTTAAAGCATGCGCCTATGTAAACATGTGGATCCCTTTTAGTGTTCACGCGCATAGCTCCTTTGATCTCCCTGCATATGTGGACCGTGCTTGTAACTACCTGTAATTTAAATTGTGTTTCTTTTAATCAACAAATTTCTTTTCTTTGATAGTGAACTAATCTCGATTTGTTTTAGAGAATGTGACTACACAGCTACATGGAACGACACAGCTCGTTACATTTCCCCTTTCCTCGTTAAAGTTTCATATCCCACTATGAAACTTTCACTTCTCCATTTACCTAGCCAGTTATGAAAAATCCAGATGACCTATGGCCTTATACCTCTTTCTACTACTACCTTTAGCAATGAACAGTAAACTGTTGAATTACCACTACTCCTTTTCTAGCACCCCTTTTAGATTCTTAGTGAACACCTAAAATGTTACCTTTGTAAATCCAATGTCCTAGTGAGTTAGTTTCCATATAATTAATTATTTATTATTATTATTATTATTTATTATTAATTAATTATTCCGCTTAGTGCCAGACTTCTCACGAACTATACCTCGTTAAGTCTCTCAATGCACCTGGGGTTACACTCTCCAGGCCATTCTCATCCTCAAGGAAGGCAATCTAAATGACTGAACACATTGTTTGAATATCCTACACGCGTAACTGACCTGTATACCTGATATTCAACTCCTTTGTACTCTATTCTCTACCATCATTACGATGAACGTAACCTTACGTTGGTGGGCCTATACCACTGGACTCAAGATTTTCCTCTAACCTTCACTAGACTCTCTCATTCTGCACCGCTCGGCTTTAAATCACGAATGTGCCACCAACCCAGATCTGTACCCCTAGTATCCCTTAATCTATAGACGAGATTTGATCTTTTGTCGGACACCACGCATTTGATGAATCTAGGCGCAAGTTTCGCGGAGAAATGCTTACTGGCGTCGGATAGGATATAATTTCTCTTAAAAACTTCATCGCCTACATTGAATTCCTTAGACATTACATGTCGGTCAAAATTTTTCTTATTTCGCTTATATGCCTTTTCAATTCGTTCGTATATATCGGCATATATGTCCTGCAATCTATCGAGTTGTTGTTCTCGTACTTCAAAAATGTGAGCGGCGTCACAGTCATTACACAATCTGTGATCGGATCCAAAACCTAAATACTCTCTACCATAATTCAGATAGAACGGACTGTACCCCGTAACCTCATTTAGGGAAGTCCTTAATGCGATGCCGATTCTTGCCACTTGTTTGTCCCATACCTTATGGTTATCTCTAATGTAGGATCTCGATGCTGCGCCAATGACCTTGTTCCAACGTTCCGTGAAATTGCTCTGAGGATGGTATCTGCAATTCAACCAAAACTTACTGATGTCGTATTCTTTCAATAAATTCCTAAATAGACTGCCGTCGAACTGTTTGCCATTATCTGTGATTATTACTTCCGGTACACCATATTCAAGGAAAACCCTTTCTTCCAAAATCTGTGTTACGTTCCTTGCTGTGGCGACTCGTAAGGGGAATATGCATACGTATTTTGTGAGCCAGTCACATATCACCAGAAGGTGGGTGTTTCCTTTCGTTGATCTAGGGAATGGCCCCATCAAATCTAAGGCAATCATTTGCCAAGGTCTCACAGCACTGCGGAATTTTCCTATTAAACCAAAGGGCTTATGATTTGGACTCTTTGAAGCTAGACAAACTTCACACGACTTCACGTATCTCACCACATCTTTAGAAACTCCAGGCCAATAATACCGAGCTAACACTCTCTGTTTCGTTTTATGTATCCCTAAGTGACCGGATCGCAGAGCGTCGTGACACTCACTTAAAACTGCAACTCGAGAAGACTCCGGTACGACTCTCTTCCACTGGGTCTCGGTGAAACTTGCTTTGACATCTTTAATGAATAATTCCTCTTCCACCAATTTCCACCTGCTCATTTTCCCCGAATTGCTCCGTACTAGCTCCACCATTTCGTGATACCACTTATCGCTTACTGCTGGGATACAATCCAATAGCTCTACCGCAGGACTTCTTGACAGTGCGTCTGGCACTACGTTTTCTTTCCCCTTCACGAAATTTACTTCAAAATCAAAGGACTGTAGTTTCATCACCCATCTTGCCAACCTTCCAGCTAAGTCTTGTTGCCTGAATAACCAAGTCAACGCGGAATAATCTGTTACTACAGTGAATCTGTAGCCTTCCAAATAACCACGAAATTTCTCTACCGCGAATACGATACTTAAACACTCTTTCTCGGTAGTGGTATAGTTGAGCTCTGCGCCTCTGAGTTTGCGACTTGCGTAAGCTATCGGTTGTTCTTCGCCTTCTTCGGATTTCTGAATTAACACCGCTCCAATTGCATGATTAGATGCATCGCACTGTACTACGAAAGGCTTGCTGAAGTCAGGATTCGACAGTACCGGGGATTCTACCAACTTTGATTTTAAATTCACAAACGCCTCTTCTGCTTCAGTTGTCCACGTTAGAACTTTTCGCCTAAGCTTTCCTTTGGTAAGGTCGTGCAAGGGAGCCACAATTGCAGCAAAATTAGGTACGAAGCGCCTATACCATGAAGCTAGACCAATGCACCTTTTCATTTCCGGGAAATTCTTCGGCTTAGGGAAATTTAACATTACCTCGACCATCACCGGATCCGTTCTCAAGCCCTTGCTATCTACTTTAAATCCCAAATACTTTAATGCTGTCCTAGCGAATTGACATTTTTCGAAATTGACCGACAACTTGGCCTCTTCTAATCTATTCGCAACCCAATCAAGCACTTTCACATGTTCCTCAAATGTTTCTGTAGCAACTATAATATCATCTAAGTACGGGAACACTGCCTCCGAGTAACCAAATAGCCTATCCATCAGTTGCTGCAAGCTTGCCGCACTGTTACATAAACCGAAAGGCATTACTTTAAACTGATATTGACCCACAGCGGGTACGCAGAACGCTGTCTTCTCCTTAGACTCTTCAGTCAAGGGTATCTGCCAGAAGGCATCCTTGAGATCAATCGTCGATAAATAGCGCGTTCTGTTAAGTCTGGCCAAAACACCGTGGATTCCGGGAAGAGGGTATGCTGATCGTTTAGTCATTTTATTAAGTTTGCGACTGTCTATACATAATCTATCGGCCCCGTTTGCTTTTTTAACTAGCACCACCGGTGAGCACCATGGACTGAACGATGGTTCTATCACCCCCAGATTCAACATACGTTGTATTTCTCTGACATACCTTTCTTGTATGGCTGGAGATACCTCGTAGCCCCTTTGCACAATCGGATCAGCATCCTCCGCGTCTATGTTGTGCTTCAGTAGGTGAGTTCTACCTAGCTTTCCATTGCGCAAATTCCTGAAACGATCCATGCTTGCACCCAGCTTCAATGCTTGCCCTTCCGTTAAAGTAGCAGCGCTCTTTAAACCACAATCTTCCTGAATCACAACTTCATTAACTTCCCATTTGCCAAGACGGTGCTTTACAGAGACTTGAAAGCTTTTCCAGAAATCTACTCCTAAGATGATGCCCTTGTTTATGGACCCGATAGCCATTATTTTCAGAATTTTTATTGCCCCTTTGAATTTCACAGAAATATAAAATACCTTTCATACGTTATGACTACTCGAATCGGCCGTAAAAATTGGTTGGCAGTCTTCCTTAACTGCTTGGAGATTAAGACTCTCTAATAATTTTATTCCTTGCTTTCCGACAATGCTTATGGATGCTCCACTATCTAATAAAGCTACAACTTCTGCCCCCAATATACTTAATAAAATGTGTGGACGTTCGTCATTGGGATTGATTATACATTTACTGCTCACTCTTAGTTTGTGGACTGAAGACGGCTTAATTCTGAAGCTGGTCCCGTCCTCTGCATCCCAGCTTCGTTGTTGTTTTCCGTTCTCTCAGTGTTATGTATGCTCTGGCTTGTTTTCGTTGCTATCACATTTACTTGCCTTCGATTACTCACATTTGCGTTCCTCGAGCGGTACTCATTACCCTGATTCCTGTCATGCCACTCGCGAGTATTATTAGGGATATTGTTTGTATTACTGACGACGTTTGTCCGCGGATGATTTCCAATGTTTCTATAAGTAGGATCGTTGTACTCCAGTCTGTTGCTCGCTTGCTGCCGTTGAAACTCATTAGAGTGATAGTTATGTCCTCTATAATTCCTATTGTATCTATCCGCACTAAACTTCTGCATCCTATTAGGCCCTTCATACATACGAGGTCTCCAATTATCACGACCGTAAAGATTATCATTCACTGGCTTGGCTTGAAAAGAGCTTACATTTTCCTTTGCCTGAGCTTCACCCTCTTCAACTTTTCGGCAAGACTTCTCCAGTTCCTCTACAGATTTAAATTCAATGAGCGCTAAAGGACGCACGTACGGGGGTAGAAGATTTCGCCTAATTGTTCCTACTTTTTCTTCTTCATTGGGCGGATGAGGCAAACGCATAAATAAATCTTCGATCACCGAAATATAATGCACAATACTTTCATTCTCCCTTTGCTTCCTCTCTTTTATGTGCCTTAGTAGCTTTTCCACACTGTTCAAAGGTTCAAATTCCTCCAGGAATTTTTTTATAAATGTTTTGTAATTTGTTAGTTGTTCGCGTCTTCTTCGGTACCACCTCAATGCGGATCCCTCCAATACATCAACTATTGACTCCAAGACTTCTACATCTGATACTCTTCTAGATCTGGCGAAATCGGTAACGCGCTGCAAAAATTCAGACGCAGACTCTCTCGGACTGTCCCCAGAAAATTTAATAGGCCATTTGTACAGTTTTGGACTCGCTTGGCTACTATGTCGCCCTGAGCTAGGAACTAACAATGAAGCGCTCATCTCGTCCTCGCTATCTTCCAGACCCAACGAGCTTATTCTTGTGATAAAATTCGATCTATTTAAGCTTGGGCGTGCTCTGGCACCTCCTTCTTCACCTCCATCTTCTTGTCGACTGGTCTCGCCTTCCACACTACCCATAGAGTCGTTGAAGTTTACACTACTCCTTGTTTTTTTATTCCTTAGACTTTCTCCTTTCCATATCTCGTATTCTGCTTTCTCAATTTTTCCTTTAAGTACCGAAATACTGGCCAACAAAATATCCTGCATTGCTTTAGACTCTTCATCCTCACCTACATCCACCCTATTTACTCGAATTTCGAGGTACTGCACTCGAACCATCAGTCTTTCCAGCATGACATTGTCATCGGTTTCAGCTTCTGTGCTTAATACGGCAAACCAACTAGCAGCTTCCTTCAGATCTTCTTCGCAGGATAAGTATGATTTAATCTGAAGCGCTTCCGTGCCCTCCTTTGACTCTTTTGTTAATTGTTTCCGCCATCAATCGATTTTTCCCTTTCGGGTATAGTCCAAGGGTCTGACCCCTCTACATCGCATCTCATATGCAATCTCGCGATCCGCAAAAAATTTTGCAATTTCTCCGAATGACATGTTCAGTTGTATCTCCGTCAACTATGAAGGAATTGCCCTTTACCTAACTGCTAACGCCAATAGAAATGCGTATGCACTGCCTCGCTACCCGCTTCCACCTTTTGTAACACACTTCCTAATGTTTTGGACGGAGATTTGTTGAACTTTATCAAAATCCTGAGTGCGCTTCATTTAACTCTTGGCATCCAACTCTCACTCCACGGCTTGCTCTGAAGATACGCACGGCGAATGTTGACTCCAATTTAGATCGTATATGAATTCCTCGTTTCCTCAGATTATTGCAAACTATGGATTATAGAACACATGTGCACTATGTTAAAAAAAAGCTATGTAATTGATCACGCAAGTGTAGTACGTTACCTAGAATACCTCAACAACTTTAGATCCTGTGGTACTCGTATTGGATCAAGCATCAATCAGGGCGGATGTGACTGCCTGAATTTTGTATTAAACAACAATGGAACCACTTCTAGTATTATAACTAATAGACGTTTTTTTATTGAACTATACCATCGAGTGTATTAGCGGATACGAACCTATCCACAATTAGATCCGGGCTGTACACCTTGACTCTATAGACGTATACTAGCCAAATGCGTTAAACTCTCACTTTACATAGCCCGACTAGCATACTCCTGCAACAACTTACACTAACTTGAGCTAAATTTATTAGTCACCTTCCCTGCAGAGGGGTAATATGTAGTGCTCTGTTAGTTTATGTCTAGCGATGAGTTTGCAACATTAAAAGGAACTTAAAGCTTTAAGACCCAGTATTAACTGATATATTCGATGGACTCTATAACTTAAAACTAATAAACTAAACCGACGATATGCATATAAGTTGTAATATTAGCAATCGGAATACGCCCCCGCTGAGAGGGATTCCCGGTCTCAAGGTTAAAGTAGATTTAGTTCAGTCTCTCGACACATGTCACTGATTACTCAAGGAATACGTGTTCTTTATCTAAAATAAAGGGACTTGTACCTTCATCTAAAAAAAATTTAAATACCTTGAAACAATATTCCGACTACCCCAAGCAACCTTTAAGTGAAGGAAACTCAATTCAAGTCCTCACAAATGGGTAGAATTCCGAAGAGGAGTATATAATTTCAATGTCAAGTCAAAACAACTGATCTTAAGCTTAATGATTTTATGGTGTTATTCGCCCTCCTTAACAGCATCGCACAATTCCATAACGAGGAGAATTCAAATCCATATTTGAGGCGATAATGACTAGCTGCGAAATGAATATATAAATAGCTTATTTTTAACTAAGCCAACTGCAGTTGACCAAATAGCTGAGCACCTACTTCACTTGTGAAAAATTGTTTTCTTTTTTTTTACTCAGGACCACTCCTTAACATGTAGTCACCGCCCCGGTGTTCGCCGTGCGATATTGAACCTTAACGCAATGAGAATAATCTGGTTTGCACTTATCTCTTGCTCAAAGGTTACACTCTTGTTCGGTAACAATTCCGACACTAAACGATATGGACTTCAAGCTTAGACGGCTTTGAGATCAGAAAAACTTTAATAAATTTGTATAGCGAGTCGAGTAGATGATCAATGTGCTTAATTAGCTGTCTCGTAATTATTTATTGCGAAAATTAAATTGCATACTTGCGCAGAATACACGGCAGTATCGATAAATGTCGATGCCCTTTACTTTATATTCATATATATATACATATTTTTTTTATTACAAACAAAGGTATTCTTCTAATACCACATCTTATATCTATAAAACAAAAGTTGAAATTGTAAGACTATTATTGGTGTGTCTAGTGGTACTTACAACGTGCCTATCCCTCTCAGCGATTTCGAGAAACATTACTAACCTGAACAGGTAGGCAGCAAGGAAAATATTTGTTCACTATGATCCTAATTTCTGACATAGATAATTCAGTCAACTCCGGAAACCGCACAACCGCTCCTTTCCTCGACGAGGAACTAAGACTTCAATGAGGTTCGCCCACTTCTACCTCAAATAATAATAGCATAAGGAGAATTGTGCAATATTTATACTACAAGAAGAGAAGACAATCTATAGCCACTCGATAAAGCCCAGATTCCGAACGCAATCGCTAACTCTAGTATATTACGGCGTGTTGAATGTACACAAGTACGGCCAACACCATCAACGTTGGACTATACCACCTCCACACTATCAGTTGTCGTGCCAGATGACCATATTACTCACATTAAAGAGGAAACCCACTTCAATGTTCCCACGCATTACTTTGACCAACTTACTGATACCCAGAACTGGTAGCTCCAGCCCCTGCGTTACAGTTTACGATCGAGCTGTTTGATATGATATACCTATGTATTTACTTTTAAAATTTGTTTTTTTTTTGTACTCTGCAATACCGCAGTTAACTTAACAATTCTTAATACCTCATGTGTATACTCAATCTAGATCAACATAAGGCGGTCAAATCCCGTCCTTTACTTAACACTAGTGCCTACATGTCCAATCTTCGAGCACAGATTACGCTTATGTTCGACGACAACTATTGCTTCTGATTTTTGTTTCGTTTACTTGGAGAATAATTATCGCAGGATTATCGTTTACCTCATTTCACGTTCTTCGTGCATGCGCCGAAGTAATTACTAACTATATTACTAACTATACGAGTGCTCACGAAGCACGATCCACATTAGCAGGTTCTACCACGTTCTATTTTTCGCTTATTTTACAGACGGTTTAATATTGCTTTAACGGACGAACTCCCAACGATTTGCTTCACCTGTTCTATCTCAATCAATGCTCATGTTACTCAAAATATATTTTTTTTTGAAAATAAAAGTTTCACACACTTAAAGCAGTTTAAAAAAATCAAACTTTACTTAGCCTAAAAAAAAAAATATTGCCACAATTCTTAATCCAAGCTCTACTTGTCCTCAAATCTCGGTTGAGCCCCCATTTTATAATGGCTTTCACATTCATTATTCATGATTGGAGGACAAGGTTGGATTAAAATTTGTTTGAATCCGTAAAATTTCAATTTTTAATAAAAACTATAGTACATCTTATACAAAATAAGTTTACCAACCTGCAGGAAGTATCTAACCTAACATACTTCTAATCTTACTATGTAAATCAGGCTGCACTCGTGTAACGGCTTGCTCAAATAAGATCTCGCTTTCCACGTTAGACGGACTTGCGATTATCAATTGGTAGGTGTTACTCCTTCCACGTTGATGATTGGAATCATTATTTGCGTGCTTCGCAACAAGCTTGCGGCTTTGGATGAGATATTCTGTTCGTCGCTCGTTGGGGTGCTTGCTAAAACAATTTACGGCACCTTGGTGATGGTTCGACGCACATGCTCTTACAGGACTTGACCGCCTGGATCTTTATGGATCTGCCAAGTTCGCTGGTTTTTCTCTTTTGTTCTCCTGTCTTTTCTTTAATTACTTTGCCCTTTAAGGCCGCCGGCTCCTTATTCCTTATTTATTATATTCGTGGTACCTTACTACCTCTTCTTTCACTTTCTTCTATTCTTTTGGTAACTTAAAACCACAGGTAAGACCACTTTAAACACTTCTTCTTTTCGTTACTTTGCTTTCTTTATATTTTCTTAAATTTCTTCAAAATTCTTCTTGCAGCTTCCACTTTTGTTTTAGGTATGATATGGCCTCCCGGAAATCGTGCTGATCATCTCACCCACCTCGAGTCTCGAAGCCAATTGCGCCTTGCGTCTACCTCGAAAGTTCACCGCCTAAGGCCTTATACACACTTGCGACTTACTGCTAACCTCACGATAGTGCTACTGCATTCCGCCCGAGCACACTACACATCCCTTATACTTTTGCTCTGAGTTTGCCGTGAATTAAATTGCAGCCGAAGGCCTATGCTAAATAATAGTGATTTCTTTACTTAATCCTAACAATTTCTTAAACTTCACAATTTAATAAGCTGACCTAATATATTGCTTAGCAACTTTACCTACAGGCGACACTTTCTCCTCAGTTCATATTAGTTAACAAATCTACTACTCTCATTGACCTTAAATCTATTCCACGGCGACAGCTGCCCTGTCTGAAGTTCGTTTGACATTTGTTGTCTTACAATTATTTACACCAGAAAAGTGCGTGAATATCTCATTTTAATTCAAAGTTAATACAAGAAAGTGCCTAAATGAAAGTCGAAGGTGAAGCAAACCGCGGGGTGTTAACATATGAAAATTTCTTACGTGGCATACCTTGTAGAGGATTGGTGATATACTTTGAAAATTCAACCTTCGACGCGAAGGAAGTTTTCTAAGTCTCAATATTTCATTATATTCTATTAATTATTTTAACTATTTTATTTTCATGTCATGATTGCATATGAACATTTTCAAGATTTATTTGAACTCATTTGCTGGGTTATTTGAGCTTGCTTTTTGGCCTTCTACTTAAAGCATGCGCCTATGTAAACATGTGGATCCCTTGGAGTGTTCACGCGCATAGCTCCTTTGATCTCCCTGCATATGTGGACCGTGCTTGTAACTACCTATAATTTAAATTGTGCTTCTCTTAATCCACAAATTTCTTTTCATTGATAGTGAACTATTCTCGATTTGTTTTAGAGAATGTGACTACACAGCTACATGGAACGACACCGCTCGTTACATATAGATTAGATAACAAAAGGTAGGGGAATATATGTATTTACTTGGCCAAGAAAGTGAGTTATGGTGATTTTCCGATTTCAAATTTTAAATTTTTGAAAGCTAAGTAGTGTTGACAGGGATCCCACGGTGTGAATATTTTAGGTATGCATGTAGTTGTGATAAGTTATATGAAAATATTCTTGGAATTTTAAAAATTCACTAGCTTTTGCCGATATTGGTTCAGTGCGAATATATAATCTTTGCAATTGTTGTCAGATGGAATCTCTGATTTTTTATTTATGGTAATAAATTTAGATAAAGGGATTTTCTCGTTTCCACTTCATATTGATAGGTTTTCTTCCACTGGCTTGGTGTGCTAAGTAGTGTTGCAAAAGAATGCTGCTAGTCTTACCTTATTTCAACTAAAAAATTACATTTACACATGTTGCTACAATCCCTGGCATCTTGGACAGTGTAGATATCATTATTAATTTTCTACAACATTAAGGCAAGTGGTTCAAAATCTTTTGAACCAATAATAGGTTCTTTTTGTGTATTGTATGGTAATAATAAGTGTTTCTGTTACGTGCCAGTTTTGCGAGTTATCGTTGGGGTTTGGTGAATTCCTATAGCTCTAACGCGGTGGCCGCATTAGTGATTCCACTAAGTGGATGTAAAAATGTAATTCTTTTTAAGTTGTCGGTAAAGTACGGCCACCGTGCCAAAATGCAGTTAGTTACATTCTCAAAACACGTAACGTAAAATGTTTTAAAATTTTATGCGCTTTTACTCAAATTGAGAATACATTTAATAAGTATTCGAGTACTCGCGAAGAATCTTTATGGATTAAAAGTTTTTGTCAGATTTATGTTGGAGCATATGTACGTACAGTTGTGTCTCGTTTTAGGTAATTCAGTAAGATACAAAAGCGCTGATAGGTATGATCATTGAGAGGCGGTAAGAAGTATATTTCGCGTACCTGTTAACGTCGGTGTTAAGAGTGCTAAGTGATAAGTGACAAGTATAGTGTTTATGGTCGAAATATGTGCGTGAGGTGTAACAGTCTCACAGTCCTAAATGTCAACAGGAAGAAGCTATATCTTAACTAAGGAGGAATTGTCACGCTTTCAGGCCCAGGAAAGGGAGTTAGAGATAAAAGCACATGAGCTGAAGGAATGCCAAGCAATATTGCGGAATTACGAGCAGGACTGGGAATATATCGGGAAACATATAACGGCAGAGTTACAGAAACGGTGGACAAGAGAAGAAGAGAAGGAATTGTTAAAGACACTGAATGAGAGTGCTAAAAACAGTACAAAGGGCAAAGCTTTAGACCTATTGGCAACAGCAGCATTCGAACTTATCCAGAGCCGTGAAAGAGAAGCAGAGCCAGCATTGGTAGAAATCCGAAAACAGGAAAAAGGACTGATAAAGAAAATAGATTCACTAAAGGCACAGTTAAGAGAGGCTGAGGAAACTACAGCGGGGTTAGAAGACGAGTTGGGGCTCCATCGATCATCACAGAGAAAGTCGATTCAAGAGAGTAATAAGGTGAGTACGAGTAAAGGGTTCAAGCCGAGGAAATTTTTATTTTGGGAACAGCATAAAGAGTCAGAAGAAAATTAAGAAAGGGAGCTAATCAGAAGAAAGAAGCAGGAAGTAGCGCCGAGTGGAAAAGTAAGAACAGTGCAGAACCAGATAAGGCCAGAGGAAAGAAGCATCACAGGTCAAGACAACATGGCAGACGGGCATGAAAAAGTAATGGATCTAGTATCGAATTATGTACCCATACTATATTTATCAGGCGCATAAAGTATCGCCTAACGGACGATGCGCACTACTTGGTAAGCTCACAGGAACCAAAAGATTTTGATGCTTTACAGCAGGTAATCAAATCGGCCTACATGCCAAAAAAATCGTTCAGCGAATTGCGAACGGAAATGCTGGCATGCAGGCAGAGGCCTGGTGAGGATATCAGGGAGTTCGCAGACCGGATGAAGGAATTGCTCGACCAAATAAAAGCGGGGGTCTCGGCGAAACCAAGGTAATATATGTGAGAATTTCTTACTATGGTTGGTTTTTTTATTGTGTGATAGTAAAAGGGTAGAAGTTTTTATATACATAACGGGTATTTTTAAAAAAAATTTCTCTTTACGCAAACACTGCAATAGATTTTATTGTGGTATTATGTAATTATATTTTCTCCTTCCTTTTATCAAAAAACACAATTCAATAAAGGAAACATAAATATATATATATATATATATTACACCGGAAAATTCAGAATATACCTACCTATATATAGATTAGATAACAATAGGTAGGGGAATATATGTATTTACTTGGCCAAGAAAGTGAGTTATGGTGATTTTCCGATTTCAAATTTTTAATTTTTGAAAGTTAAGTAGTGTTGACAGGGAATATTTTAGGTATGCATGTAGTTGTGATAAGTTATATGAAAATATTCTTGGAATTTTAAAAATTCACTAGCTTTTGCCGATATTGCTTCATTGCGAATATATAACCTTTGCAATTGTTGTCAAATGGAATTCTTGTTACGCTTTTCTAAAGAGCGAATTTCATGCTTGTTATCACCACTGGAAGCTTGTTTGGAAATGTTGCTTGTTTTGCCAATGCACACTTTCGGTGGAAGGCTAATTGGCAGCAACAAACAAGTCAAGTTCGGGAAGATACAAAAGCAGAACTCACGAAAAAATAAGTAAACGAAACCCCATGCAAGAATTAAATTAAGCGCGACAAAAGAAAAACAAACAAGCCACAGAACCGAATTCCTAGTAAACTCTTGACATTTCAGTCAGCTGACCACACAGAGACAGACATTGAACCCTAGGGAAATTCTAAATCCATTCCTACAATTCCGCGCGACATCTAGTTCGTCTCAGGTAAATCACACAAGCCGATTTAATAAAGGGCAACCCACACGTAGCATCGAAACACGAACATCTTGCTGGATTAGTGCCTAGACGTAGAGTCACAGTACTTACAGTTCGACGCGCAGTAGAAAATTAAATGCAAATGAAATCTGACATTTAGTAAAAAGTTAAATTTGATAAAAACTCTGAAGCGTGGTAGAAAATTAAATGCAAATGAAATCTGACATTTAGTAAAAAGTTAAATTTGATAAAAACTCTGAAGCGTGGTAGAAAATTAAATGCCGATGAAATTTGAAATTTAGTAAAAAGTTAAATTTGAGAAAAACTCTGAAGCGTAGTAGAAAATTAAATGCAGATGAAATCTGACATTTAGTAAAAAGTTAAATTTGATAAAAACTCTGAAGCGTGGTAGAAAATTAAATGCAGATGAAATTTGAAATTTAGTAAAAAGTTAAATTTGAGAAAAACTCTGAAGCGTAGTAGAAAATTAAATGCAGATGAAATCTGACATTTAGTAAAAAGTTGAATCTGAGAAAGAACTCTGAAGCGTGGTAGAAAATTAAATGCAGATCAAATTTGAAATTTAGTAAAAAGTTAAATTTGAGAAAAACTCTGAAGCGTAGTAGAAAATTAAATGCAGATGAAATCTGACATTTAGTAAAAAGTTGAATTTGAGAAAAACTCTGAAGCGTAGTAGAAAATTAAATGCAGATGAAATCTGACATTTAGTAAAAAGTTGAATTTGATAAAAAACTCTGAAGCGGGGTAGAAAATTAAATGCGAATGAAATTTGACATTTAGTAAAAACCTAAATTTGATAAAAACTCTGAAGCGTAGTAGAAAATTAAAATTAAAGGAAATTTGACCGCGGTTAAAAATTGAAATTGGATAAAAGCTTTGACACGTAGAGAAAACAAAATTGAATGTAGAGGAATTTGACACCTGTTCAAAATTGGAAGTAGATAAGAAAACCTTGACACGTAGTAGAAACAGAATTAAAAGCAAAAAGGAGTTGGACATTTGTTAAAAATTTAAATGAGATACAAACTTTGACATGTAATAAATATTCGAAAGCTAATAAAATCGAAACTTGAAAATGTATTAAAATTAAAAAAAAAAAAAACATAGGTGAAATAACTTAAACATGTAAAACTGGAAAATGTACTAGAATTAGAAAAGAAATAGGTGAAGTAATATAAACATGTAAAACTAGAGGTCAGGACAAGCTAAATTTGTAAAAGAGGAATAAAAAATTAGGGATAGAAGATAAGAAGAAGTAAGAAGTGAGTCGTCACGTAGGCACGCCAAGTTTTGAGCGCTTTTTGAGAAAGTAACCCAGAAGTGGAGAACAATTGTGCTGTAAAAAGTAAAAAAAAAAAAAAAATAAAACAGAGAAGTCTATTGTCCATAGTGTGTTTTCTTTTAATCCGCAAGAAAATAAAAAGTCCAAAAGAGAAGTTACGAAGAAGAAAAGGGAGAAAGAGTGCAGCTTTCAGAGGAAGCCCCAGTTTTTGTGCTACCAGGCCCCATCCTCGTCTCCATCTTATCCACATCAAACTCAGGTAAACAGTCTGCTTGTTTTTTTTAAACGCTGACGCCTTCGCTGGTGTCTCCGGTTGAAACGCCCAATCACAACATCATACACTGGTGACCGCTCGGCCAGGCACGCTTAACGGGTTCCGTAACGGAGAAACGTTTCGACGAAGCACGCCAATTCACTTTGCGAAGAAGTACCACGGGAGGAAAAAATATAACAATTGGTGTCAGGTGTGGGGTATTTTCCAGTCCCGTAAAAGGGGCCCCACTAACTCTCGACAAGTCGGCACCCTTGCAGGAAGAAAGAGACAATTGAAGAGGTCGACGTTATCCAAATTCATCTTACAGCTTTAATAGTACAGTTGTAATGGTACAACTCGTGGCTAACCTAACGGCTGCCGGAATTACAGCTAACAACACACATGATGCAGGTTTAAATTAAGAAATTATTTCAGGGTAGACTAGATCTTGTTTTTAATATATTGCTATATTGATTGAATCTATTTAAACGATATTTCACATATTAATACTGATTAAACAGTTTTGTTTTACTCTACTGCATGCAATATATTTCTATATTAATTAAAAAGAAACAAAAATTACTAAATACATTATTTTACGCAACTGTATCGATTACAACAGTTGTTACTAGTTGCTATAAAGTTTAAATTGATTAAAAATTTTTTACATATAACATTCGATGCGTATAGATCGATAATAACATTTTCTATTAGACGCTATACAGTCTAAATTGATTAAAAATTTTTTACATATAACATTCGATGCGTATAGATCGATAATAACATTTTCTATTAGACGCTATCGAGTTTAAACAGATTAAAATTATTAAAGTGGTCAAAACAAATTTACTAAGTACTATATTGCGCGCGACTGTATCTATTATAAAGGTTGCTAATAGACGCTATACAGTCTAAATTGATTAAAAAATTTTTTACATATAACATTTGATGCGAATAGATCGATCATAACATTTTCTATTAGACGCTAACGAGTTTAAACAGATTAAAATTATTAAAGTGGTCAAAACAAATTTACTAAGTACTATATTGCGCGCGACTATATCTATTATACAGGTTGCTAATAGACGCTATACAGTCTAAATTGATTAAAAATTTTTTACATATAACATTCGATGCGTATAGATCGATAATAACATTTTCTATTAGACGCTATACAGTCTAAATTGATTAAAAATTTGTTACATATAACATTCGATGCGTATAGATCGATAATAACATTTTCTATTAGACGCTATCGAGTTTAAACAGATTAAAATTATTAAAGTGGTCAAAACAAAATTACTAAGTACTATATTGCGCGCAACTGTATCTATTATAAAGGTTGCTAATAGACGCTATACAGTCTAAATTGATTAAAAATTTTTTTACATATAACATTTGATGCGAATAGATCGATCATAACATTTTCTATTAGACGCTAACGAGTTTAAACAGATTAAAATTATTAAAGTGGTCAAAACAAATTTACTAAGTACTATATTGCGCGCGACTGTATCTATTATACAGGTTGCTAATAGACGCTACACAGTCTAAATTGATTAAAAATTTTTTACATATAACATTCGATGCGTATAGATCGATAATAACATTTTCTATTAGACGCTATACAGTCTAAATTGATTAAAAATTTTTTACATATAACATTCGATGCGTATAGATCGATAATAACATTTTCTATTAGACGCTATCGAGATTAAACAGATTAAAATTATTAAAGTGGTCAAAACAAATTTACTAAGTACTATATTGCGCGCGACTGTATCTATTATACAGGTTGCTAATAGACGCTATACAGTCTAAATTGATTAAAAATTTTTTACATATAACATTCGATGCGTATAGATCGATAATAACATTTTCTATTAGACGCTATCGAGTTTAAACAGATTAAAATTATTAAAGTGGTCAAACCAAATTTACTAAGTACTATATTGCGCGCAACTGTATCGAATGTAAAGGTTGGTAATAGACGCTATACAGTCTAAATTGATTAAAAATTTTTACGTATAACATTCGATGCGTATAGATCTGTCATAAAATTTTCTACTAGACGCTAACGAGTTTAAACAGATTAAAATTATTAAAGTGGTCAAAACAAATCTACTAAATACAATATCTCACGCAACTGTATCGATTATGAAAATTGCTACTATATGCTATAAAGTCTAAATTGATTAAAATTATTATTACATACTCACTTCACGTATCTAGACCGATTATGAAATTCTCAATTAGGTGCTACCGAATTTAAATTAAGTGGAGTTATTGTTATCTACGATGCTCTACGCAACTAGATCGCTTGCAAAGCTAACACCTCTATTGGGTCTGAATTAATGCAAATTATCATTACATACAACATTCGAGGCGCATAGATCGCTCACAAAATTTTCTACTAGACGCTATCGAGCTTAAATGGATTAAAGTTAGTATTGCATACAATATTCTACGTACCTAGACCGATTATGAAATTTTCTACTGGGTGCTATCAAATTTAAATTGCTTGAAAGCATTACGAAATACGATACCTTACACACCTACAGTGAGAAGGGAAGCTTCTATTACGTGCTATATAGTTTGGATACATTAAAAGTATTGCTATACCC
The DNA here is from genome assembly GCA_963924295.1 of Dioctria rufipes. Classification (NCBI taxonomy): domain Eukaryota; kingdom Metazoa; phylum Arthropoda; class Insecta; order Diptera; family Asilidae; genus Dioctria; species Dioctria rufipes. Next base: position 128,250,688 of record OZ002740.1, read on the forward strand.
GACATTCCACGCGTTTATAGCGATTACAAGATTCTCTACGAAATTTTCTACTACGCGTCGAAACTTTGCTCAGCTATTGAAAGTTTTAAGCTAATTGTGAGCGATAGCTATATTTGGTCAGTACAATAAAAAAAATTTTCTACACTTTTGATAAGTTTTCTCAGACTGCTAATAAATTTTGGTAAACCATTGAAGGTTTTAATCCAGTGGTGAGCAATATCTAATGCTCGCCTGATACCATCACGAAAATCTTCTATATTTCTCAAAGGAGGAATTTTAATAAACAAGGAAGGGTTAATCTAAAAGTAGGCAATCTTAGCCTATATATCAGCCTGATCCCTTTATTTATCAAAGTGCGGTAATAAAACTTGCGCTAATCGGAGTCTATCTTTGAGAATCGATAATTCGATTAGATTTTGAACGGTAAGGTTAGAGATAAATATTTTCATAGCTCCGCTTTGAGGTTTGTTAATCTGCGGGCGTCAATTAAACTTCAAATCTAGGGCGTGAATAATTTGAGTGAGCCTTCGTCGAGCCGAAGGGTTAGATATATTCCCTGTACTGCGTACTTTGGCTTTTGTGTAAGAAAGTGCGTTAAAAACACACAAAACTAAGAATCGGAAATCAATAACTCGATTGAGTGTTGTCTTAAGGGTGAATGAAATATTTCTTTTAGAGGGTGATAACGCCACGTATAAAAGAGAAGTTAGCATATTTATTTAGACGGCCGCAACATATTTGTAAAACTTTCTGAATTGGTCAATCGATGATTTGAATTATTAACTAAAGGGTAAGCAGATTACTGGAGTTTGTCCTTGCGTCATTGATAGAATACAACGCAGTCGCCGAATTTTCTTAATTGGCTAGTCAACGATTTAACTTTTCAATTAGGAGGAGAGGAATATTTAAGGAGTTCTCTCCTTTTCGCCGGTCATTATATCCGATACATCCGTTACATTTCCTTTTATATCGGTTAGACAACGAATTATAGAACGAGAAATAATTTTATAGTAGCGTAAACGATTTGGGAAACACGAAGATTTGTTTTTTTTAAAAACCTTTCGCGTTTAAATATCAACGAGGGGAAGTCTTGCCAGAAAAGTTCGAAATCTCCCGGATATTTCGACATTGCCGTGTTCGATCCACGGAGGAATTCTAAACTTACCGCGCTGGTGAACCACGGTTTGAGTTCTTATCTAGCCAGTGGGAAATAGTTCCGGCATCTCGTATTCAGTTTTGTTTTGTATTTCGGCTACCGTTTCTGAAGTACCTGCGTTCAATTGGCAGCGACAGCCGACAGTTTAGTCCCGTCGACTTGTGAGCTAGCTTACGTGCGCTAAGGGTACTACTCCCTCCGACTTAGAAACTAAATCGGCTGAAGAAACCGAGCATAATGGCAGAAGAGCAGCTCGACAAAATTCTGCAAAAGCTCAATGAGTTGAACGATAAGTTTAGTGCGCAGTCACATACAATTGAAGAAGTCAGCAATGAGGTGAAAGCTCTAAAGGGGCAGCATACGTCCTTCCAAGAAGAGTTAAGTACACTACGGAGGCAGATGCCCGATATATCAGTCCTAAGCGCATCGGCGTTCGCCCATAAAGTAATGGATGATACCGAGGTTCAACAAAACGCGCCATCCGTTGATAGGACAGTTGATATTCCACCACCGAGTAGTCAATCCACCCCGACGTCCGGTAAAATTCCAGAAGAAGTTAAAGATAACTGCAAGCAGAAATCGCCTGTAACAAATACCGCCGCATGCTCATGTTCTAATCCTGCGGAGCCTAAGCTATCACGAGAGCCGTCGTTGTCACTACCTCCTCGACCACAGCATACAGTTAGTGACAGGCCCATTAGAAAGCCGACGCTTTCACCGACGGAGTACGACGGCAAGGCTCAGTGGAATCACTACGAGTTGCACTTCGAAGCGATTGCGGAAACAAACGGTTGGGACGACGAGACCAAAGCACTTTACTTAGCTGCCTCTCTGCGCGGCATGGCTTTGGGCTTCTATGAGACGCTGAATCAAGAGGCCAGGAGGTCTTATAGCAAAGCGCGGAATGCGCTCTCTATACAATTCGGTGCGGAATATAAGCAATCAGTAAGTCACTTACAGCTTAGCACCAGAGTCCAGAAGAATGGGGAGAGTTTTTCAGAATTTGCCACTGATCTTTTACGGCTGACTAGGCTCAAGTTCGCATATTGTCCAGAGGATGCGAGGGATCAGATCGCTTTGGAACATTTCCTAGACGGGATTTTCAACTTAGATGTTCAAGAAAGAGTGCGAGATTTCAACCCACCTACTCTGCAAGACCCACCTACTCTGCAGTTGCAACTAGTAATAATAGACCACCACCGCGAGAACCGCCGGACTCCAGAAGAGGACAATTGGGAAGAAATTCAGCACGGAATTCATCGGGAAACGCGAACGAGCTAGCGTGAGGGAGCCGCAGCTAGCTCAGCCAAATTCAACAGCTCCTACATCCACCAGCATCTCCTCGAAACCCATCCTGTTAGCCCAAAACGTCACGGGGATCATCCGCCGGTGCGACTTTTGAAGAAGGTACGGGTTTATCGTGCGAGATGAAGGTCAAGTAGACGTCTTCTTCCATTTTGCCAACTTTCAGAGTTCAGTTGTAAACCCGGAAACCGAAATAGCTCCTGGCAACAGGGTAGTATTCGACCTGGTTGAAGGCCGCCCTACTAACAGAGCAATCAACATTCTGCTAATACCAATCGAGGAAGGTAGGAATAATACAGCACCTAAATCTACTCTTGGAGCACGAAACGACCCACCGTCTAACTTGCAACCAGCACAAACACAGCAGCTATCCGGAAGCAGAGAATATACCAGGAAACAGAAGAAGAAGAAGAATTGCGTAGTGTCAACTTTTAATTTTGTTCTAATTATTTTGTTCTTTTTTCGAAAAAGTATCAGTCGGAGGCATTAAAGGTTTGCCGGAAATTCTTTATTTGTGATCTGTGTTGCTGAATTTTTTGGAGTATGCATTTAACTCGATCGGCATAATTTGGAATAAACAATTTCAACTGAGAGACTGGACCATTTGTTGCCACCACGAAGTCGCAGTGTAACATCAATGTGATAAGAGTCGCTTTTCATATTAAAAATTTGGTTGTGGCCTTATATATATATCGCACTCTAAATCTGCATGATTATATGTTTTGCATATTTGCTTTGTTTGGAATGGTACAGCATTTACAATCACGATTCTACATAACCTATTTCTTCTTTTTGTTTATCTCGTAATTCGAGTTGTTGATATACACACATATATTGTCTGAAAGTCGAAAGCATCTATCTCCGGCACATCTCGAGCTTCATGAGCTTTACTAAAAACTTATTGCTCGTTACTTTTATAACTGCATTATCGTCAATTATCGAATTTCATACTTTAAACAAAGCTGCATATCTACCTTATCATTTTTTATCGATAATTGCGTCAATCGAACTCTGCAGTAGAAATGGCACCTAAATGTATGCAATGTGACGGATTTGTTACTAGATCTAATATTGGACAAGAATGCGTCGACTGCAATAATTTCTGTCATCTGGCATGTATGAAAATTTCAAATAATGAAAGGAAAAGTATTGCTAAGGGAACTGTAGCTTATAGATGTGAGGCGTGCTGTCTCGAGAAATCAACATCCAAGTCGAAACCATCTACTGATATTTCTGACTCAGACAACGATAGCAGAGTCAGTTTCAAAAGTCTCATTACAAGAATGTCTCAAGAAATTGAGGCTATCAAACAGAAGCAAATTGAATTCAATACGTCGATAGATTCCCTGATAGGCGGTTTCAATGACATTAAACTCATGGCTGAAAAAGTAGACGAACATGATAAGCGAATTAAACAACTAGAAATCGAAAAAGCTGAAGTTCGACATGAGCTGTCAATCGTTTCGAAACGTCTTGAAGCCTTAGAAGACAACGCTCTTACCAATTTCCTCGAGATCCGTAATGTCCCCTACGAGCAATCAGAGAACGTCCTCGACATCGTAAAGAAAATCCACAATGAACTTAAATTACCTGTGACCGATGAAGAAATCACCAAAGCTTACAGATCTAGAAAATATACTAGTAATAATACTAACAAACCTATAATTGTAAAATATAGCTCCGAATTTATTAGAAATAGAGTAATTAGTACTTATAAAATTAAAAAAAATATCAATACTATAAGTTTAGGATTCACAGAAGAACATAGAATATTTGTTAACGAATATCTATCTAAATCTAAAAGACAACTTTTTCATAAAGCCAAACTGTTTAAGGTGGAGAAGAACTTTAAATACATATGGATCAAAGGAGGGAAAATTTATTTAAAACAAAACGATGAAAGTAAACATTTTCTAGTAAAAAATGAGGGAAGTCTGGATCTCATTTCAAAGAGTAATTCAAAATAATCTTTTCTGTCATTCATCGCCTTATATATATGTCTATTAAAATATATTATCAAAATGTCAGAGGTCTCAGAACTAAGACTGAGGATGTGAAACTCTCTATCTTATCTAATAACTACGACATTATATGTTTCACTGAAACATTTTTGCAGGATTTCGTGCTTAGCGGTGAACTTTTTGATCATCGCTATTTGGTTTATAGAAAAGATAGAAATTTAAATACCACTTCCAGTAAAGATGGCGGAGGTTGCCTTATAGCGGTGAATAAAAGATTTTCTTCGCACCGGATGCAAGAAATGGAATCTGAGCATGAAGATCTCTGGGTAGTAGTTAAACATAACCATTTTCGATTGTATATCTCATGTATTTATATTCCCCCTGCTTCTTCCTTCGATGTATACGACTCAATTTTCTCAAATATTAGCGACAAATGCCTGCACCTTCACGATATGGCTAAAGTTATTATTACCGGCGATTTCAATTTACCCAATGTAAACTGGACTTACAGCTTAACAGAGATGTGCATGCAGATGACTGGTAATACTAATTTAGCCTCATCCTCGCTGCTTAGTAATGCGAGCATATGCAATTTAAAGCAATATAACTCTATTCTGAATCACAACAACAGATTACTTGATCTGATATTGTCCAATTTAGCAGAAAATGAGATAAGCATAGCTTTATCTCAAGACGCACTTTCACGTATTGACCCTCACCATCCACCTCTTGACATTGATGTATCATTAAATCGGCATGATTTCCTACCTATGCGGACAACACGAAAATTGTCTTTTCACACAGCGAATTATAGTAATATCAATGAGCATCTGGCTTCAATCGACTTTTCATCAAAATTTTCCGCTGATGTTGAGAGCTCCTTCAAAAATTTTTTCTCTACTGTAGATGACTGCATAAGAACATTTGTCCCAGTAATAAAACCAAAACATGCAAAATATCCACATTGGTATAGTCGTGCATTAATTCAAGCTTTAAAGGAAAAAGAAAAATATCGGCGTGAATATAAACGCTTGAAACACCCTGAAATCTACAAGAGCTTATCATTATTCCGTCAATTATCAAAAAATTTGATTAAAGAATGTTATAGAAACTATTTGGATGGGATCGAGAAGTCCTTACACCATAATGTTAAAGCATTCTGGGCATATTCCAAGACAATGAAATCTTCTAACAACCTACCTACTGAGATGTATTACAATGATACTATTTCTAATACTCCCCAGGATACTTGTAATATTTTTGCTCATTACTTTGAATCCGTCTATTCTGACAGCATCTCAGGTATTCATCCCTCAGCAGGCAATGGAGCCGCTGCACCCCACTATTCTCATCCAACCTCTTTTTCTTGTTCAATAGATACATTACCAATTTCTCCTGAAAATGTTCAAGCTATTATTCTAGATCTTGACTTAAATAAGAAAGCTGGGCCCGACACAATACCGAACATCTTCCTAAAGAACTGTTCCACCGTCTTAAGCGGTCCTATAAGCTTCCTATTCAACTTGTCATTGACCCACGGAGTTTACCCATCTGATTTGAAGAGATCGTACGTTACTCCAATTCTTAAATCTGGTGATCCTAAATCAGTAACTAATTATAGACCTATATCAATCTCTAATAGCTTGGCTCTTGTATTCGAAAAACTTGTCTATAATCAACTCTTACCCCAAACCCTTTCCAGCCTGAGCTCTAAACAACATGGATTTCTTCCGGGAAGATCCACCACCACGAACTTGGCACTTTACGCCGACAAAATTGCAGTTGCGCTCGATGAAGGGAAACAAGTTGACTCTATCCAAACTGATTTTGCTAAAGCTTTCGACAAAATTTCACACTCTCATATACTCCAAAAATTATCCAATATAGGCTTTTGTGATAATTTAGTTGCATGGTTCGCATCATATATCCGCGAACGACTACAAACAGTAGTCCTTAACGGTCACCAGTCCCTCCCTTTCTCTCAAACCTCTGGTGTCCCACAAGGCACCATACTTGGTCCTTATATCTTTCTCCTCTATATCAACGACTTACCACACCTATCAAACACCGATTGTCTCTTATATGCAGATGATGCTAAAATTTTTAACGTCATTCACACAGAAGAAGACTGTATATTACTTCAAAGAGATATTCTTACCTTAGTAAATTGGAGCAAGCATAACTTCTTGCCGTTGAATATTTCCAAATGCAAGGTCATAACTTTTTCTAGAAAAGCCAATACCATATACTATGACTACACAATGGGTGATTCATCTCTTAATCGCGTTACGGAAATGAAAGATTTAGGAGTAATCTTCGACCAGAAACTATTATTTCAAACACATATCAACTGGATCACCTCAAAAGCTTTTAAATTGTTGGGTTTTTTATTCCGAATCTGCAAATCATTCAAGTCTGCTACCTCATTAATAATCCTTTATAATTCTCTAATAAGAAGTCATCTAGAGTACGCATGTACTATATGGAACCCTTTCTATGCTGTGTATATACAGCAAATTGAATCAGTACAGAGAAAATTCACCAGACTTCTTTTGTATAAAACAGAAGGACACTATCTTAACTATTTCAATCGTCTCGACAAATTTGGTATTCCTTCTTTGGAAAAGCGTCGTCTTTTCTTAGATGAAATGTTTTTATTTAAATTAATACACAACCTTATTAATTGCCCTGAATTACTCCACAATATTAACTACCTTATTCCATCTAGAGTCACAAGGTGCCCATTAACATTCCAAATTACTACCGCCAGGACCAATTTACGATACAAGTCCCCCTCTTACAGAATACAAAAAAATCATAACGATTTATTCAATGAACTTGACATCCTTGGTCTTAGTCTCTGTGCCTTTAAAAGAATTGTTAGAAATGAGATTCAGACTCCCCTCTTTGAATAACGGATCAATATTGACCCATTGAATATTTTTTTTTCCCTCCTCTTTTCTTCTCTAATCCTTTATAATTTTAATTATCTTTCGTTTTTTTCTTTTTTTACAATTTTAATTTAATTTTTCCCACTTTTTGTAATTATTTGAATTTATTTTGTTTTTGTTTCTTTTTTGAATTGTTATCTCACTTAAAAATAATTTTTTTTTCTTTTTTATTCTTTTTCTGCAACATGTGAGTCTTCTTCTTCTTAATGAAATGCATCAACTTAAATACTTGGATTTAATAATTTAACCGGTAGCTTTTAATTGTGACTTTAGTCTGTAAGCTATCGCTGTAAAGTTATAAATAAATAAATAAATAAATAAATAAATATCACTTCGTCTAACTTATCAGGAACTTTAAACGCAGGTCAGCTGATCTCAGGGAGCAGAGACCAGCATACCTCCCACACGCTCCCAGTTCCACTCGCCAGTACGTCCTCGGTCGAGCAGGTATCAACGTTCCAGTCATAACTAGCCTCCGAGAATTGGATAGGATTATCGAAAAAACTACACATACACCTCTCACCAGCACCTTGAGCACTAAACATCAACCTGTCATTGCCCAATCCGCCATCCGCCACCCACTAACTCTCTAATTACCCGCATACCCAGAACTAACTTACTAACAAGCCACCCACTCCCTACTAACACCCTAACGACCCATGCAACACCCACTAACGCACTAATCAACCGTCCTCTTCCGACTAACACATTAACCAACTCCTATCTTCCCACTAACACACTAACTCACTCCTCCTTTCTCACTAACCCACTCATCTACCGTCCACTCAACACTAAGCCTCTAACAAACCATCCACCACCCACTAACTGAATAACCACGTGCACAACAGTCACTAACACACTACACCACAACCCCATAATCAACACACCGAACATTACCCCTACACAAAAAGTGCAACACGACGTGAGAAAACGAGGTCCGAAGGAGTCGCTAGTTCCGAGGCTACCAGCCCAACCGGTTATAACAGTAAGCCAAGGTACGATTTGCAGTACCATCAAGATCAAAGGAAATATTGAAAGAATTGTCTGCCACATGATCGTGGATACAGGAGCGACGCATTCTATTCTGCACAGAAGAATACTGGATCGCTTGCAATACCCTTATAGCCTCAACCCATCTTTAACGCGGATTCGAAACGTCACTGGAGGAACGAGCATAGTGGACGGCGTCATTGAGCTGCCAGTAGCTATTAAAAATTTTACCACAACACACACCTTCTACGTAGCTGATGTCTTTGATGACTGCATCATCGGGATGGATTTTCTTGCAGGCCACAGATGTTCAATCGACTTAGCCAAGCACACTATTAAGATAGCTCACGAACTGGTTCCGATAATCGAGGAAGAGAGCACTGACATTTTTGTTAGAACAATACAGGACGATATAATACCCGCTGAGTCATCCTGCTTCGTGACACTTTACAACCCGTTAGTGGTTGAACACAAAATTGTTTTAATATCTCCGAAGAATGTCTCATCTTCTCTCTGGATGGAACCAGCAGTCTGCCAGTTCAACAATGGAAATCTGATAGTTCGTGTGACAAACTTAACCGATAACCCAGTCAAACTCAAAGCTAACACCTCTCTGGCAGATGTTGAAGTGCCTGCAGACATTGTCAGTCCGTCAGAGGAATTAAAACCTAACTTGAATAGTTTACCACCTGAATTATGCCTCTTGCTGGAACCCACAACTGTACACCTTGATAATCAACAGAAAATAATACTGGAAAAACTACTCATGGAACATCAAGACGTTTTTGCGAAAACCAAAACGGAACTCGGCCGAGCCACGATAATGAGGCATCGGATCGACGTGGGCAGCAGTAAACCAATTAAGCAGCCCCCAAGGAGGCTTCCGCAAGCGAAGCGTCAGGAGGCAGAAAATCTAGTACACGATATGAGAAGCCAAGGTGTTATAAATCCATCTAACAGCCCGTGGACCTCTCCAGTGGTCCTGGTTAAAAAAAGGGATGGCTCGACTAGATTTTGCGTCGACTACAGGCGACTAAACGAGGTCACCAAAAAAGATTCATATCCGCTGCCACGTATTGATCTAACTCTTGATGCACTCGCCGGTTCAACTTGGTTTTCGACATTGGATTTACAGTCAGGCTACTGGCAAGTAGAAGTGGAAGAAGAAGACCGTGAAAAGACCGCGTTCACTACAGGCAGTGGATTGTGGGAGTTTTCAGTTATGCCATTTGGACTAACTAACGCCCCTGCAACCTTTCAGAGGCTCATGGAAATCGTCCTCCAAGGAATTCCACCTCAGGCGTGCCTAGTATATTTGGACGATGTCATCGTACATGGCCCCACGTTCGAACAAATGGTAGAAAATCTCCGCCTTGTCTTAGCCCGATTAAGAGTAGCAAATCTAAAAATTTCACCGAAGAAGTGTCAGTTGTATCAGAGAGAGGTGAAGTTCTTGGGACACGTCATCAGTGACTCTGGATTATCAACGGACCCCGACAAAACGAATGCCGTTAAGAGTTGGCCCAAACCGCAAACACGAAGGGATATACAGTCATTCCTCGGTCTGTGTGCTTACTATAGGCGGTTTGTGAAAAATGTCTCGGCTATTGCGAAGCCATTAACAGAGCTTACGGAGAAAGGTCGAAAGTTTATCTGGTTAGATGCTTGTCAAGAAGCGTTCGAAGAGTTGAAAGACCGCTTAACCACTGCACCTATCCTCACTCAGCCTGACGAAAATTTACCTTTTATCTTGGACACAGACGCCAGTCAACACGCTTGGGGAGCTATTCTCTCGCAAGTTAAGGACGGGATGGAACACGTGGTGGAGTACCACAGCAAGACATTCAGTCGCCCGGAGCGAAACTACTGTGTCACCAGGAAAGAACTGGTTGCGATAGTCAAAGCCTGCTCACATTTTCAGCCCTACTTACTGGGAAAAAAGTTCATAATTCGAACAGACCATGCATCTTTGAGATGGTTGATGAACTTTCGGAGTCCCGAAGGACAAGTAGCAAGATGGATAGAACGCATGCAGGCCTATGATTTTGAAATCATGCACCGTCCAGGTAAAAGTCACAGTAACGCAGATGCAATGTCGCGTCGTCCTTGTTCAACGACTGAATGTCAGTATTGTCAGCGGCTCGAAGAGAAAGACACCATCACTATTCGTCTAGTTACCGCGCAAGACGATATAGCTCAACACCAAGAGGATGACCTCACATTACGACACATTCGCAGTTGGCTGACTACGGGTCAGCGCCCAGATAAGGACAGCATCAAAGACCTCAGCCCGGACATTAAAGCGTACTGGTCAATGTGGTCTGTTCTGAGATTGGAAAATAACATCGTCGTCAGACTAATCAGCCAAGGGACTGAGACTATAAAACAAATCCTAGTCCCAAAATCTCTTCGAAAAATTGTCCTCAATCAAGTACACGATTCTCTGGGTGGTGGACACTTCGGCATTGAAAAGACTCTAGGTAAGCTTCGACAGAAATATTATTGGGTGGGTAGTAGTACTGATGTAAAGGACTGGTGTGCTGGATGTCTACAGTGTCAAGCGCGGAAAGGGCCACGGCCGAGACGGCGAGCTCCTCTACAGGTATGCAACATTGGTGCACCTTTCGAAAGAGTCGCTGTAGACATATTGGGACCACTACCAAAGACCAATAAAGGTAACCGCTACCTGGTAGTCTGTATGGACTATTTCACTAAGTGGCCCGAAGCAATTCCAGTACTAGATCAGACAGCCCAGACCGTATCAGATGCACTCATTTCAGCCGTTTTCAGCCGGCATGGGGCCCCACTGCAGCTTCATTCAGACCAAGGCAGAAATTTTGAAAGCGCCGTCTTCCAGGAAGTAATGCAGAAGCTCGGGGTCGAGAAAACGCGCACAACAGCTCTACACCCACAGTCGGACGGTTTATTCGAAAGATTTAACCGAACAATTCTTGACTACCTAGCGAAATTTTTGAATTCGCACCAAAGAGAATGGGACCAGTATGTTCCGTACCTACTGCTATCATATCGCGCGAGTGTGCAAGACAGCACTAAACAGACACCGGCTAAACTTCTTTTCGGGCGAGAACTTCGTTTGCCACTGGAGATGGTCTTAGGAAGCCCACCTACTGAAGTTATGTCGATTAGCGATAACCTTGACAATCTGACCACGACACTGAATGCGATTCATGAGAGTAATCGTGTCATGTTGAACACCGCTAGCCGGCGTATGAAGACATACTATGACTTGCGGTCAAAGAAACCCAGTTTCCAAGTAGGTCAACTTGTTTGGTTGTATTTCCCACGACGCGTAATTGGGCGGTGTCCAAAACTGCAGTGCGACTGGGATGGGCCATACAAAATCACCGACGCTGTAACCGAAGTGGTGTTCAAAATAAAAAAATGTCAAGGTGGAAAGATGCGAACCGTTCACGTCGACAGACTGGCACCATACCGCGAAAGAAACGACCTATAACCACTAACAATTCCTGGTAGCCCTGAGAAGGCATCCAGCCAGCTTAACTGGTAACTACAGGATACCAATGTGCCGCTTAGGACCTACCCAACTTAGCGGGCGGTATACCTCTTGTAAATTAGTCCACTTTTTCACACTCCCTTGCTTGACAATGAGTCAAAACCCCTCCCACATGGCACCCTACGTATAGGCCGCGCTGCTGTAGGAATTCCACAGTAAAGACTGTCTTCGAAATTTTAACCCCTGCTGGGGACCTTGGCGCACACCCTCGAATGAATGTCGATCTGCGGTCAGAGGGAGATGCGCGTGCGGAGAGGTCCTGCAATCAGTTGGTTAGGTTACTAGTTGCAGAGGCTTCTCCGACTGGTCTTGGTGTTGGAGGCCGGAGGTGTACTGGTAGACCAGATTTTTTGGGTTGCTGGGCTGTGAGTGCACCTTTGGTTTTCGATACCGAGACCAATATCGAGCTCTGACATGGGATCGGCGTGACTTCGGAGATGTGTCTCTGAGTCGCCATGCGCAGATCAAGCCGGACAAAGCCTTAGTGGTTTCTCTTCTTCATTCTTTCTACAATCCGTGGTGGCTGAGTAACAATTTATAAGGACACGATCCTTGTTTAACCTGCCTCTGCCTTTAATGAGCAGATAATTCCTCACTAACTCCTTCTGAGTTAGCCTTCATTGAAGGTTTTAACTTTCCTTTCTCTTCTTCATTCTTTCTACAATCCGTGGTGGCTGAGTAACATTTTATAAGGACACGATCCTTGTTTAACCTGCCTCTGCCTTTAATGAGCAGATAATTCCTCACTAACTCCTTCTGAGTTAGCCTTCATTGAAGGTTTTAACTTTCCTTTCTCTTCTTCATTCTTTCTACAATCCGTGGTGGCTGAGTAACATTTTATAAGGACACGATCCTTGTTTAACCTGCCTCTGCTTTAATGAGCAGATAATTCCTCACTAACTCCTTCTGAGTTAGCCTTCATTGAAGGTTTTAACTTTTCTATCCCTTCTTCATTATTTCTATAATACGTGGTGGCTGAATAAAATTTAAAAGGACACGATCCTAGTAGAACCCATCTCTACCTTAAATGAGTAGATGAATTTTGCTTGACCGTCTATAGCTCTAACCCCTTCTGGGTTATCTTTCAGTGGACGTTTTAACTTTTCTATCCCTTCTTCATTACTTCTATAATACGTGGTGGCTGAATAAAATTTAAAAGGACACGATCCTAGTAGAACCCATCTCTACCTTAAATGAGTAGATGAATTTTGCTTGATCGTCTATAGCTCTAACCCCTTCTGGGCTATCTTTCAGTGGACGTTTTAACTTTTCTATCCCTTCTTCATTACTTCTATAATACGTGGTGGCTGAATAAAATTTAAAAGGATACGATCCTAGTAGAACCCATCTCTACCTTTAGTAGATGAATTTTGCTTAACCGCCTATAGCTCTAACCCCTTCTGGGTTATCTTTCATGAGACGGTCTTTGCTGACCTAGATGTCCATATACCCTCCTAACACAATAGTCCCACCAGGGGTATGCAAGCTTAGACGGAGCTTCAAGCTTGTGACGGGGGGGGGGGGTAGTGCTACAAATTGACTTACCTGTGTAGGCTTTTGCGCGACCACCAAATGTCAACAATGGGTATTGAGCAGCTTGAGCACATCCTGAGACAGGAGTATCTTCAGGTGAGGTTTCACGATTGACTTGAATACCAACGTAGAATTGCACGAGGATCTTGAGATCACTTTCTTCAAGTTTTGCAGCCCCATTTGTTCCATTAAGAAAATCTTCACGGATATTTGTATCAGCGAAATGAGAGAGAATATTTTGAATTGTAAGAACTTCTCGAATTTTAGCAGTTTCAGCTTGAGTTCTTATAAGGGCTTCCCTTCTTGCTTGCTTTCGTTGTTCCTTTTCGGCTATAGTAGTAAGCTGTACCATTTGGTTAGAAAACTCACGAGCAGTTTCCAGTGATGCAAGTTTCTTGTTACGCTTTTCTAAAGAGCGAATTTCATGCTTGTTATCACCACTGGAAGCTTGTTTGGAAATGTTGCTTGTTTTGCCAATGCACACTTTCGGCGGACGGCTAATTGGCAGCAACAAACAAGTCAAGTTCGGGAAGATACAAAAGCAGAACTCACGAAAAAATAAGTAAACGAAACCCCATGCAAGAATTAAATTAAGCGCGACAAAAGAAAAACAAACAAGCCACAGAACCGAATTCCTAGTAAACTCTTGACATTTCAGTCAGCTGACCACACAGAGACAGACATTGAACCCTAGGGAAATTCTAAATCCATTCCTACAATTCCGCGCGACACCTAGTTCGTCTCAGGTAAATCACACAAGCCGATTTAATAAAGGGCAACCCACACGTAGCATCGAAACACGAACATCTTGCTGGATTAGTGCCTAGACGTAGAGTCACAGTACTTACAGTTCGACGCGCAGTAGAAAATTAAATGCAAATGAAATCTGACATTTAGTAAAAAGTTAAATTTGATAAAAACTCTGAAGCGTGGTAAAAAATTAAATGCAAATGAAATCTGACATTTAGTAAAAAGTTAAATTTGATAAAAACTCTGAAGCGTGGTAGAAAATTAAATGCAGATGAAATTTGAAATTTAGTAAAAAGTTAAATTTGAGAAAAACTCTGAAGCGTAGTAGAAAATTAAATGCAGATGAAATCTGACATTTAGTAAAAAGTTAAATTTGATAAAAACTCTGAAGCGTGGTAGAAAATTAAATGCAGATGAAATTTGAAATTTAGTAAAAAGTTAAATTTGAGAAAAACTCTGAAGCGTAGTAGAAAATTAAATGCAGATGAAATCTGACATTTAGTAAAAAGTTGAATCTGAGAAAGAACTCTGAAGCGTGGTAGAAAATTAAATGCAGATGAAATTTGAAATTTAGTAAAAAGTTAAATTTGAGAAAAACTCTGAAGCGTAGTAGAAAATTAAATGCAGATGAAATCTGACATTTAGTAAAAAGTTGAATTTGAGAAAAACTCTGAAGCGTAGTAGAAAATTAAATGCAGATGAAATCTGACATTTAGTAAAAAGTTGAATTTGAGAAAAAACTCTGAAGCGGGGTAGAAAATTAAATGCGAATGAAATTTGACATTTAGTAAAAACCTAAATTTGATAAAAACTCTGAAGCGTAGTAGAAAATTAAAATTAAAGGAAATTTGACCGCGGTTAAAAATTGAAATTGGATAAAAGCTTTGACACGTAGAGAAAACAAAATTGAATGTAGAGGAATTTGACACCTGTTCAAAATTGGAAGTAGATAAGAAAACCTTGACACGTAGTAGAAACAGAATTAAAAGCAAAAAGGAGTTGGACATTTGTTAAAAATTTAAATGAGATACAAACTTTGACATGTAATAAATATTCGAAAGCTAATAAAATCGAAACTTGAAAATGTATTAAAATTAAAAAAAAAAAAAACATAGGTGAAATAACTTAAACATGTAAAACTGGAAAATGTACTTGAATTAGAAAAGAAATAGGTGAAGTAATATAAACATGTAAAACTAGAGGTCAGGACAAGCTAAATTTGTAAAAGAGGAATAAAAAATTAGGGATAGAAGATAAGAAGAAGTAAGAAGTGAGTCGTCACGTAGGCACGCCAAGTTTTGAGCGCTTTTTGAGAAAGTAACCCAGAAGTGGAGAACAATTGTGCTGTAAAAAGTAAAAAAAAAAAAATAAATAAAACAGAGAAGTCTATTGTCCATAGTGTGTTTTCTTTTAATCCGCAAGGAAATAAAAAGTCTAAAAGAGAAGTTACGAAGAAGAAAAGGGAGAAAGAGTGCAGCTTTCAGAGGAAGCCCCAGTTTTTGTGCTACCAGGCCCCATCCTCGTCTCCATCTTATCCACATCAAACTCAGGTAAACAGTCTGCTTGTTCTTTTTAAACGCTGACGCCTTCGCTGGTGTCTCCGGTTGAAACGCCCAATCACAACATCATACACTGGTGACCGCTCGGCCAGGCACGCTTAACGGGTTCCGTAACGGAGAAACGTTTCGACGAAGCACGCCAATTCACTTTGCGAAGAAGTACCACGGGAGGAAAAAATATAACAATATCATTATTAATTTTCTACAACATTAAGGCAAGTGGTTCAAAAATGGAACAAAAATACTCCACAATAGAAAAAGAGTTACTCGCTATTTTATGGGCCGCCAGGAACTTCAGGTGTTATTTGCAGGGCAGAAATTTCACGGTCTACACGGACCACAAGCCCCTTAAAGGCGTATTCAACGTGAAAGACCCAACATCGAGATTAGTCAGGTTTCATCATAGACTCTCGGAGTTTGACTACAAAATTGAATATAAGCCTGGAAAATATAATAATGCGCTTAGTCGAATACCTGCCCAGCTAAACCAGACAAACCCCAATTCGTTCGTTGTGGAAGCTCAGGTGCATCACCGAGCCAATTCCGATATTGAAGAAAATGAGGTTAGTTCTCCGCCACCCTTAAAACCTACACACGCACATTGTCACGTAGTTTCAAGAGCTCAAGCAAGGGAGACAGAAATGGAAGACGTAGTTCAGAAAACTCCCCATAAAGTTCAAAAGAATTCTCAGAACTTCATAAAAGACTCAGTTGAGATTGGCTCAACTGAGAACAGCCAATTCGAATACGTTGCATCTGAACACAGCAAATCTCCTATAAAAAATAATCTTATAGATTCCCAAGTTAAATTGCCTGAAACTATCACGGACCCGGAGGAAATCGAAACAATTTTAAAGGACTACCACGATTCTTCATTCGGTGGTCACCAAGGTGTAGTCAAAACCTATAAAAGAATAAAAAGGAAGTACAAGTGGAAAGACATGCTCAGCTCGGTTAGAAAATATGTCCGCAAATGCACTAAATGCCAGAAAATGAAGGCTAGCCCAGAGTATCGTATGCCAATGGTCATAACGGATACTGCCCTAATGCCATTCGAAAAAGTATATCTGGACATCGTAGGTCCTCTTGAGGAAACGCACTCAGGAAACAAATATATTTTGACTTTTCAAGACAATCTTACGAAATTCGTAGACTGCTACGCCATGCCGAATGGCGAAGCAGAAACGGTAGCAGGAATATTTTTCGACGAGATAATTACTCGTTACCGCATTCCTAAAAAGGTAGTAACTGATCAAGGCTCCAACTTCTTAAGCGATCTCTTCAAACGAGTGTGTAAGCTCTTAAAGATTAAAAAACTGCAAAGATCCGCTTATCACCCACAATCCAACGGTGCACTTGAACGAACCCACAGACCACTAGTAGAGTATTTAAGAGCTATTGTATCCGAGAATCCAAAGGCTTGGGATCGATTCCTGAGAACTGCGGCTTTTGTGTATAATAATAGTACACATGAAGGCACTAAGCTCACTCCAATGGACTGTCTGTTTGGATTTACAGCAGATGCACCTTCAAATCTAAGAAGAGAGCCAGAGCCAATGTACAATCACGAAAGTTACTACCATATTCTTAGGTGCAAATTACAGAAAACCTACGCTAAGGAAAAGTTAAAACTACACTACGATAAACATTCAAGACCAGTAACTTTCCAACCAGGTGATAAAGTATTATTGAAGAATCAAGCTAAGAAACACAAGTTGTCCCAGATATGGCTAGGTCCATTTCTAGTAATAAAAGCTTTCAATCCTGTTAATACTATTATTCAAATCGGCAGACGAAGAGTAACAGTGCACAACAACAGGTTAAAACCATTCCACGAATAATAGTTAACCTTTTAAAAGAAAGATAAAGAATACATTCCACCTCAACATACCAAATCAGAGGTAAAATCTTTTTTGTTTTGATTAAAGAAAGACAATAATTAGTTAATTACTTTTATTTTTATTGGCAAATTTAACAAAAAACCAAGTAAGAATTTTTTTTGTAACCCTTTCATTTTCTAAAAAAAAAAAACTATTCCAAATATGGCTGGAACCATATCAGGTGTTTAAAGTTCACAATTCAGTGAATCCAATAATAGAAAAACCTTCTATGAACAAAAGTCTGGAAACATAACATATATGTATATAGATAACTCCCCAGACATGGCACGACTATTACATCAGCATTACTCCTAAAATGCTACTAATAACCAACACAAACGGTTACACCATCACTTTTTGTCTTTAATCGATTCCCCTGAAATAAAAAAAACAAAAAAAAAACCAACAAAGAATAACAAGAAGTTTTATGTAATAATTTCTTTTATTAATTTCTTTTTTTTTTATAATTTTCTTCCTCTTCAAGGCATTAATCTCTTTTAATTTCTCCTTAGCCAGACCATCGTATTTAGAACGCTCCTCCGATGTTATGGCTAGACTAGCTTTCAGTCTGAAGTAATGTAGATCCCGGTCTAACCGAGCACGCTTGCCTGCTCTAGTCGCTTTAGGTTTTGGTTCATCATCACGCTGGTTATCGCCTTTCGTTCCCACTCTTAACCGGTATTCCTCGAGAGTCAGTCTTCTCGGACCGGGAATATAATCCGGTGCGGTTTTTGAAATCCTTTTGGGACGTAGGGCTCAATCGGCCTATCCACTGGATACAACGTTAAATTTTCTACATCTCTCTCAGGACAGGTAACCGATAGGGCCTTAGCCATTAACTTGTCAAACGCTTCACTGATTTTCTGAGACATGATAGAATAAAGAACACTCGTAGAAATTACACGATAATAATGCATGACACTGAATCATGTTACCCGATATTTATACATAAAAATCCGCTTATCTAGTAAATCACTGTATGTATAATTCCGGTCAACCAAATAATTTCAGAAGCCAATCATTTCAACACAAAATATAAGTCATAACAAAATTGTAAGAATAAACGAAATTGCAAGTCATGACGCAATTGCACTTACAAATGAGGAATGAGCTTGCCTGAATTAACGTGACCCCGATTACACACTCAATTAAAAAAAAAAACAAAAAACAAAAAGAAGAGAAACAATTACAAAATCAATAATATATATATATCAATTTTCGTGTAAGTTAAAAAAAAAAATACTTTATTTAGTAAACCGCTTATTAACTACTTTTACCAACTCTACTCTCCCCAGATATGGCATTAATCTTCATGAGTACCTTCTTATCCATGCTAATATTAATACCAAGCACCGCGGCGGACGCCTACGAGATCCAGAACCTGAACAACACGGGAATAATGTTCGAAGAACTTGGAAAGCTGTTGTTATTTCACGATACGTGGAATCTGTTCACACAAATAAACATTACCGCTTTAGAAGCAGAAACCACATTGATAGAACATACCGGGCTTCTCATAAATCGACTATGCGAGGTACATAACGCCACCACTAGCGCATGTACAGAACAAAACGCATACATACGTAGTCTGATAGCGAACATAAAAAAGAGAACTACAACCATAAAAAAAATGGTTAACATGCGACATCGAAGGTCCTTGTTCGATGGAATAGGTAGTGGCCTACACTATCTTTTTGGAACAATGGATGCAAAGAATGAGAAACAAATATATAGCAAGATTGCAAGTTTGGAAACAGATACACAAACACTCCTAGAGCTAGAAAAAAAATCAAATAACCCTGTTCAAATCCTCATTCGAGAAAATGAGGAAACCTATTAACCAACTAGAGACCAATCAAAAGAAATTAACGAAAACCGTGAACGATCTGCTTGACATGGTCAATGGAGAAGTAAGCACGCGACAACGTATCCAAGAGGTGATAGCTACAATTAGTTGACAGGTGTTAGACATAGAATTAAGACAACAGACGTTTATACAAATATTAACCTCCCTAAAAAACAACCAAGTGCATCCCCTATTAATACCCCTATCTACTTTATTAGAAACCTATTACAAGGCTCACCCGAAAGAAACCAACAGATTTCAAGATCTGGCTCTCCTAACTCATACGCTGGAGGTAAAATCTCGATTGATAAATGAGCTTTTAGTAATTAGAATTACATTCCCAATTCTTACACCTTTTAAACTTCAACAGATCCACTTACTCCCCTTCCAAACTCCCAATAATCACCATCTAGTTCTGGATATAAGACACACTTACATTGCAGTCATATACCAACACAAAAATTCGTAATGTTCCAGCAATCCGAGTTTCGAGTGTACAAAAAACTTTCGAATAGCCTTAATGAAAGCACTTACATTGGACCACTATTAAACCCAATTCTTCAAGGGCATTTTGTGAGCGAATGTCCAATAAATTTTCTATTCAATCCGTACAACGAAACAGGTAACTGCGAATACCTAGCACAAACACAAGCTCCACAATTGTTAATAAAATTAACCAGAAGAAATTCCTGGCTCTTTTCATTTCAAACAACACAAAAAATCACGATTGCCTGCGGGAAAACTCTTCATAGCTCCAATCTCTTTGGCAATGGAATACTAATATTAAATGAGCCTTGCCATTTCCAAATAGGTGATCAAACTATATATTTCGAAGATGAAGATCATCAGGATATTAAAATCACGCAACCAGAATACCCTCATCCCACAAATTCAAATCTAACTGAAACCATTCAGAACTTCATCCAACATGTTAACAACACCGTAAAGAAACATATAGTCATGATAAGAGCAGAAGATGCCAATCATATTCTGAATGAGAATTCTTACTGTTTAGATCAATTGGAAGAACAAATAAAAACACTGGAAAAGCAGAGAAAAGAGCGAACTGAATCACAAATGGTTCAAATAAGCTCCCTATCTCTGAGTTCATTGGTAATTTTATTACTCAGCATAATTGGTATACTGAAGTCATGTAAAACTATAAAGAACAAGAAAAAGAAAAGCATAGTGGAAATGCCGAATGTGGTAATCGTAAGTAATCCAAAATCTCAGTTAGATGCTGAGACACCTCTACAACGTAAAGTAGAAATTCCAGGTAACTTAAATACCAAATGCAAAGAAGATGTCAAATCTAATCTTCATATTCCAAACCAGGAAAAGATATCGATGAACAAAGTCAAACAAATTTCCCAAAACTTCCAATCAGAGATCACCAAAGCTCACAAAGCGAGAGTAAGACCTCTAACCAACGCACCAGAAGCGGCTTCTCAGACCGTTCATTCAGAATCAAAAGATTCAAGTAAGCCACAAACTAACGCGCCCCCACAGGCAAATAAGAGGCAACATTTATCAATACCTCCACCACTACCACTACCACCATCTATAACCCATCCCAATTCATGTACACGCCCCCGCAATTTGCAAGTAGTTCAGTAACTTCTCAAATCCAAGTTAATCAAAATTAATTGAAAATATCTGTCTTGTTTAAAATATAAATAATAAAATTAACGGGAGAGAAATATGTATGCATGGTGTCAAAAGTATATATATATATATATATATATATATAGTATATACATATAGATTAAGGTAAATAAATAAATTGTAACAAAAAGAAATATTAGATATACACCAATAGATCATAAAGACATATAATGAAAAATGTATATACACATATATAGTACAGTAAACGCATAAAAATTTAAAATTATAATGAAAACTTATGTACAGACATATATATTGCAATAAATGCATAAATAAAAAATTAAAATTGTAATTAAAACATATGTACACACACATATATTACAAAAAATGCCTTAAAAAATTAAAATTATAAGTAAAAGATATGTACACATACATATCTTACTGTAGGTGCATAAAAAATTAAAAGGTAATGAAAACATATGTACATACACATATTTTACAGTAAATGCATCAAAAAATTAAAATTATAATGCGAACATACGTATATACAGATATATGCGGCAACAAATTAAAATTGGAATGAGAACATATGTTACACATATATTAATATAAAAGCATAAAGAATTAAAATTGTAAAAAAAAAAATAAGAATAAAAAAAAATGTGTACGTATATGGTATTGTAAAGCCATAAAAGGTTAAGTTGTAATTTGATATATACAGATATATTAATACAAAAAAAAACATATTTATACCTGCATAAGAGAAAAATTGCTATTGTCTGTATCTAATTAATCTTAAACAAAAAAAAAATTTATAAATAGGCTAGAAATAATTCTCGATAATATATACAGATAAGTTAGCTTCATCAACCTAACTAAGTAATCGTCTCAGCGCTCGGCATTATGTATATACATATATGTAACATGTTGTTATTTCTTTTTATTATTAGCTATCAAAGCCATATACAATGTTCGAATGCGTTATTCCTCTTCTAAGAATAACACATTTTTTTTAAAAAAAAGGGAGGTTTGTTACATACAGCCCTTACAAAAAGAAATTACGTACATACATACTTATATTGCCTATCATATTTACTTTAAAAGAAAATATGTATATGCATTGCATATGACGCAACAATTCTTGCCAAAAGAAAATATGTACATACATATGTACATACCTACATTGCATAGCAAGTGAAACAAATCATTGCATGCATTTACATACCTGCGGTACATTATACCATTATACCTAAAGAATGGCGCGTACATACATATTATTACTGACCTACAGCAATTATTTCCGCATATAAAACAAGTGGAAAAAGAAAGTGAGGTAATACCCCGGCACGCAAGAAATCCCACATTGTAATATGACGACCTTGCGCCGGAGGTAAAACAAATGTATGTATGTAGGCGACCAAATTAATGGTTCACGATGAATGACCTGAAGTAGTAATGACCAGCTGCAAGCATTTAGCAAAATTTATATTTATGTATGTACGTCTATAATCAAAGTACAAACGTTTAACGAAAATAGTATTTACGGATGATAATGGCCAGCTGTAGGTATTGAGCGAAGTGCAATTTATACATATATGTATACGGCGAGCGCTGTGAGGAAATAAATTAAGAGTTTTAGCTTTACTTCCGTAGCAGTTAAGGTTATATTTTTAGTATAAATATTATAACGTGTTTATTAAAAGACCAGTTGCAATCGTAACTCAACACAAGAGACACATTCAGTTGTTTTCATTAGGAGCAAAGCTGTTCAGCTACTCCACTACACCATACTAGGAGCAAAGCTAAATTAACTACTCCACTACACTAAACATTCCACACCTTGGGAGCAAAGCTATATTAGCTACTCCAATACACAACACTAGGAGCAAAGCTAAATTAGCTACTCCACTACACTAAACATTCCATACCTTGGGAGCAAAGCTAAATTAGCTACTCCAATACACAACACTAGGAGCAAAGCTGCATTAGCTACTCCATTACACAACACTAGGAGCAAAGCTAAATTAGCTACTCCACTGCAAAGATACATTAGCTACTCCGATCAAACCTAGAACAAATATACCGTTTCAAAAAAGAGCGAGTAGGACATTTCTAATAGTCGATTCAACCATTAAGATGCTTGTATGAGAGTACTTGGCTATAGTTTGATAACAAGTACTTCAAAAACTCAAACAAGTTTCCTCATAAAGAAACAGTAACACGATTGAGAGCAATAATTCCTTTAAGAATGCACAATATATTTTATCCGGGCCTATATAGCATGGGATTCCTGAGTGCTATGGTGTCTTACTAGCTTATAATATGAACACTGTACGGAATTTTGAATTACATTGAAATTTAACTTACAGTTTGTCCGGTCCCTCGAAGGAGCTCCCTGGAGGCGAAAGTGTGGTTAGTTTCGACGACCTGAAAATTCTATTTGGGTGGAAAAAAACTTTAGGTTATTGACTCCTACCCCTTGGATTGTTGCACTTGATATGCCTACTCGTCGTTAATTTTAGGTATCAGTATAATTCTTTGTTTACATATGACACTCATCTGGTTCAGAAGGAACCTTGTTCTTTAGTGTATATATATGCATGTAACTTTTCTCCAGTTCCTTCTTCCTTTTTCCCTTTTTTTTTTAGTTATAAAATTAAACTTTGAATTATATCCTGGGGCCGCATTCTGTAGCACGGAAAATTTGGGAATTTGAGAGATGAGAATTTCGCTTTCTTAGAATTCCTAATTCCCTAATCCTCCATTCCCAATTCACTAACATGGTTGGAGAATTAGGGAAAACGTAAGAAATGTGAAAAGTGCGAATCGCCTGGGACGATTAAGAGTATCAATTTTTGTTGTAGAGGGTTGGACTTTTTTTCATATGTGAGGTACTTCTGCCTATTACCTTCTACTGTCGAAATAAATTTAAATTTCTTTTTTATTGTGGTAGTTTTTGAGGGATGTAGGAGGGTAGGTTTTCTCGAGTTTTTCCGGGATAACGAGAGAATGGAGAGTAGAAGGAGAATGTATGTGGTATAAAAATAAATGGGAGCTCAGGGCGAACAAGATAGGTTTAGGAAAAGGGGCGGGGAGAGTGCGAGGTAGAAATGGGAGCTGATTAACGGAAATTTGAAAAAAAATTAAGACAATATCAGGAGCTGCAATAATTCGCAGGGGTAACTCAGGATCTCTAAGCCCAATAAAAAAAAAGTAAGAATTCGCTTTGGTAATTAGGCAAGCATGGGTATTATAGTCTATATTTTATTTCGATTAACGGTAATTTGCAGATTTGAGCGGCCTTGGCGGAAAATTTTGCTATCGCAATATTCACGGGCGCCTAACTCTATGTGGGAGGGCTGTAGAGTATTGGATTTTCTTTGATAGATTAAGGGTTTAGAGTACAAAAATGCAGGTGAACAATTTTTGGGGGCAGGGTGTTTTGGGGGTTGGGGGTCGTACCACCCCTCATAGGGGGTTGCTCAAACTACGTCATGTTTGGTACCAAATTAAAGAGGGAGGAGAGGGTAATCGAGTGGTGTAGTTTGTCTTTGATCGTTTTAACGTGATAGCTGACTTTTGACCGCCGAAAAACGATTTTTTTACACTACGGTCATATACACCCCAGTTTCCATATTTTGCATATATTTCTTCCGTTCTTTGTTTCACATCCATTAGTACTCCGTTGTGAACATTTGTGTCATGGGAAGTAAATTTACAGGACTTACCAGTTCTTCGCAATGATGAGATGAAAATATGTCAATTTTTGTACCAAAAACGGCCAATTTTTCACCTTAAAAAGGACTGCTACACTTCTTTTACAGTTATTTCCAAAACGGTTTATCGGATTCAAAAATTAATTACATATTTAATTAGGGGACAAAATGTAGATGTGATATCATCCTACACACAAGCTTTACCGTGTATAATTAAAAATTTTACAGCATCTCTTCTCTACTGGGCAACGACCAAATTGATCATTTTCGCGTGATTTATAATTTTTAGCGGGTACTTTGAGAGACAAAGTCCTTGTTCCTCTGTTAGTATTGCTGTCGTGGCCCAATATTAATCATTCTGCGGTTGTGACATCATAACATTAGCCAGCAGCAGGTGTACGACTAATTAAGCAGTTTGCAGTATCTAAGCATTTTTACTTCGCACAGTTAAATGCTTGGCGATTGCGAATTGTTTATTAAAAAACTGTTGCATCCACTGCTGTTGTAATTATACATTAAGCCATGGTTAAGTAATTCAATTCGCATAGTGAAATGCTCAGCTGGGCTTACTGTTTGTTTACTAATAGTATTGGGGTTTCCAGCTGACGGCAGTGCTGATGTAATGCTTTATGATTAATTGCAAGGTATTGCACTGGTCACTAGGTCAGAGTCGCTTCCGCCTGTAAAGATTCTAACAGGTGACCCGACTTTGCGAGTGGATCAGGTAGCTCAGTTGTTTTTTGGTCATTAGGAGTTAAAGTGTTATAATTAGATTAATTAAATAAAGTTAAATGTGGATTACGCGAGTGTTTTAGTGGGGACACGACAAATTGGCGCAGCCGAAAAAGAGGTAAAAGTGAGTGAAATTAATGTGAGTTTTTTTATGTTTTTGTCGTTTTCGTTTTACTTGGGCGAGTAAATTTTTTGTTTGTTTGTTTTTTTCTCATCTTCTTTATTGACAAATTTAGCTTTATTGGATTTGTTTTGTGCGTTTAGGCTTAAAGTGAAGAGTAAAGATTGGAAGTCATTATACTGAGTATAATTAGCGAAACCAAGGTAATAAATGTGAGAATTTCTTACTATGGTAGGTTTTTCTATTGTATGATAGTAAAAGGGTAGATTTTTTTTATATACATAACGGGTATTTTTGTGTTTTTCCTTAAAATAATTTTTTTTTTATAATAAATAAATTTTTGGGCAATTTTAGTACATTTCAGCGCATTAATTTTAAAAGTTTACTCATACACACATCGGGAGCAGAGCTAATTTAGCTACTCCAAATACACACATTGGGAGCAAAGCTAATTTAGCTACTCCAAAACACATACATTAGGAGCAAAGCTGTATACCTACTCCAACACACACACACACCAGGAGCAAAGCTGTTTAGCTACTCCAACAAGTATAAACGTACAAGAAACATTACAGGGAAAGAATTGAAATAGAAATTGAAATTGTATAATAATATCTAAGCATTAAATGAAATACCGCAAAAATTAATTATTGAATGTTTCTTATGAAAAATAAACCAAACTTAATTCGCTAAATCTATGGAAGTAGGTAAAGAAAGTGCACGCTGAGGATTGAATGGTATTTTAGTGTTTTGTTTTCTCTTTGCGCAAACACTCCAATAGATTTTATTGTGGTATTATGTAATTATATTTTCTCCTTCCTTTTATCAAAAAACACAATTCAATAAAGGAAAAATAAATATATATATATATATATATTACACCGGAAAATTCAGTATATACCTACCTATATATAGATTAGATAACAAAAGGTAGGGGAATATGTGTATTTACTTGGCCAAGAAAGTGAGTTATGGTGATTTTCCGATTTCAAATTTTAAATTTTTGAAAGTTAAGTAGTGTTGACAGGGAATATTTTAGGTATGCATGTAGTTGTGATAAGTTATATGAAAATATTCTTGGAATTTTAAAAATTCACTAGCTTTTGCCGATATTGCTTCATTGCGAATATATAATCTTTGCAATTGTTGTCAAATGGAATCTCTGATTTTTTTTATGGTAATAAATTTAGATAAAGGGCTTTTCTCGTTTCCACTTCATATTGATAGGTTTGGTTCCTCTTTCTTGGTGTGCTAAGTAGTGTTGCAAGAGAATGCTGCTAGCCTTACTTTATTTCAGCTAAAAAATTACAGTTACACATGTTGCTACAATCCCCGGCATCTTGGACAGAGTAGATATCATTATTAATTTTCTACAACATTAAGGCAAGTGGTTCAAAAATGGAACAAAAATACTCCACAATAGAAAAAGAGTTACTCGCTATTGTATGGGCCGCCAGGAACTTCAGGTGTTATTTGCAGGGCAGAAATTTCACGGTCTACACGGACCACAAGCCCCTTAAAGGCGTATTCAACGTGAAAGATCCAACATCGAGATTAGTCAGGTTTCATCATAGACTCTCGGAGTTTGACTACAAAATTGAATATAAGCCTGGAAAATATAATAATGCGCTTAGTCGAATACCTGCCCAGCTAAACCAGACAAACCCCAATTCGTTCGTTGTGGAAGCTCAGGTACATCACCGAGCCGATTCCGATATAGAAGAAAATGAGGTTAGTTCTCCGCCACCCTTAAAACCTACACACGCACATTGTCACGTAGTTTCAAGAGCTCAAGCAAGGGAGACAGAAATGGAAGATGTAGTTCAGAAAACTCCCCATAAAGTTCAAAAGAATTCTCAGAACTTCATAAAAGACTCAGTTGAGATTGGCTCAACTGAGAACTGCCAATTCGAATACGTTGCATCTGAACACAGCAAATCTCCTATAAAAAATAATCTTATAGATTCTCAAGTTAAATTGCCTGAAACTATCACGGACCCGGAGGAAATCGAAACAATTTTAAAGGACTACCACGATTCTTCATTCGGTGGTCACCAAGGTGTAGTCAAAACCTATAAAAGAATAAAAAGGAAGTACAAGTGGAAAGACATGCTCAGCTCGGTTAGAAAATATGTCCGCAAATGCACTAAATGCCAGAAAATGAAGGCTAGCCCAGAGTATCGTATGCCAATGGTCATAACGGATACTGCCCTAATGCCATTCGAAAAAGTATATCTGGACATCGTAGGTCCTCTTGAGGAAACGCACTCAGGAAACAAATATATTTTGACTTTTCAAGACAATCTTACGAAATTCGTAGACTGCTACGCCATGCCGAATGGCGAAGCAGAAACGGTAGCAGGAATATTTTTCGACGAGATAATTACTCGTTACCGCATTCCTAAAAAGGTAGTAACTGATCAAGGCTCCAACTTCTTAAGCGATCTCTTCAAACGAGTTTGTAAGCTCTTAAAGATTAAAAAACTGCAAACATCCGCTTATCACCCACAATCCAACGGTGCACTTGAACGAACCCACAGACCACTAGTAGAGTATTTAAGAGCTATTGTATCCGAGAATCCAAAGGCTTGGGATCGATTCCTGAGAACTGCGGCTTTTGTGTATAATAATAGTACACATGAAGGCACTAAGCTCACTCCAATGGACTGTCTGTTTGGATTTACAGCAGATGCACCTTCAAATCTAAGAAGAGAGCCAGAGCCAATGTACAATCACGAAAGTTACTACCATATTCTTAGGTGCAAATTACAGAAAACCTACGCTAAGGAAAAGTCAAAACTACACTACGATAAACATTCAAGACCAGTAACTTTCCAACCAGGTGATAAAGTATTATTGAAGAATCAAGCTAAGAAACACAAGTTGTCCCAGATATGGCTAGGTCCATATCTAGTAATAAAAGCTTTCAATCCTGTTAATACTATTATTCAAATCGGCAGACGAAGAGTAACAGTGCACAACAACAGGTTAAAACCATTCCACGAATAATAGTTAACCTTTTAAAAGAAAGATAAAGAATACATTCCACCTCAACATACCAAATCAGAGGTAAAATCTTTTTTGTTTTGATTAAAGAAAGACAATAATTAGTTAATTACTTTTATTTTTATTGGCAAATTTAACAAAAAACCAAGTAAGAATTTTTTTTGTAACCCTTTCATTTTCTAAAAAAAAAACTATTCCAAATATGGCTGGAACCATACCAGGTGTTTAAAGTTCACAATTCAGTGAATACTGAAATCCAATAATAATCCAATAATAGAAAAACCTTCTATTAATAAGAGTTTGGAAACATAACATATATGTATATAGATAACTCCCCAGACATGGCACGACTATTACATCAGCATTACTCCTAAAATGCTACTAATAACCAACACAAACGGTTACACCATCACTTTTCGTCTTTAATCGATTCCCCTGAAATAAAAAAAAAAAAAAAAAAAAAAACCAGCAAAGAATAACAAGAAGTTTTATGTAATAATTTCTTTTATTAATTATTTTTTTTTTATAATTTTCTTCCTCTTCAAGGCATTAATCTCTTTTAATTTCTCCTTGGCCAGACCATCGTATTTAGAACGCTCCTCCGATGTTATGGCTAGACTAGCTTTCAGTCTGAAGTAATGTAGATCCCGGTCTAACCGAGCACGCTTGCCTGCTCTAGTCGCTTTAGGTTTTGGTTCATCATCACGCTGGTTATCGCCTTTCGTTCCCACTCTTAACCGGTATTCCTCGAGAGTCAGTCTTCTCGGACCGGGAATATAATCCGGTGCGGTTTTTGAAATCCTTTTGGGACGTAGGGCTCAATCGGCCTATCCACTGGATACAACGTTAAATTTTCTACATCTCTCTCAGGACAGGTAACCGATAGGGCCTTAGCCATTAACTTGTCAAACGCTTCACTGATTTTCTGAGACATGATAGAATAAAGAACATTCGTAGAAATTACACGATAATAATGCATGACACTGAATCATGTTACCCGATATTTATACATAAAAATCCGCTTATCTAGTAAATCACTGTATGTATAATTCCGGTCAACCAAATAATTTCAGAAGCCAATCATTTCAACACAAAATATAAGTCATAACAAAATTGTAAGAATAAACGAAATTGCAAGTCATGACGCAATTGCACTTACAAATGAGGAATGAGCTTGCCTGAATTAACGTGACCCCGATTACATACTCAATTAAAAAAAAAAAAACAAAAAGAAGAGAAACAATTACAAAATCAATAATATGTATATATCAATTTTCGTGTAAGTTAAAAAAAAAATACTTTATTTAGTAAACCGCTTATTAACTACTTTTACCAACTCTCCTCTCCCCAGATATGGCATTAATCTTCATGAGTACCTTCTTATCCATGCTAATATTAATACCAAGCACCGCGGCGGACGCCTACGAGATCCAGAACCTGAACAACACGGGAATAATGTTCGAAGAACTTGGAAAGCTGTTGTTATTTCACGATACGTGGAATCTGTTCATACAAATAAACATTACCGCTTTAGAAGCAGAAACCACATTGATAGAACATACCGGGCTTCTCATAAATCGACTATGCGAGGTACATAACGCCACCACTAGCGCATGTACAGAACAAAACGCATACATACGTAGTCTGATAGCGAACATAAAAAAGAGAACTACAACCATCAAAGAAATGGTTAACATGCGACATCGAAGGTCCTTGTTCGATGGAATAGGTAGTGGCCTACACTATCTTTTTGGAACAATGGATGCAAAGAATGAGAAACAAATATATAGCAAGATTGCAAGTTTGGAAACAGATACACAAACACTCCTAGAGCTAGAAAAAAAATCAAATAACCCTGTTCAAATCCTCATTCGAGAAAATGAGGAAACCTATTAACCAACTAGAGACCAATCAAAAGAAATTAACGAAAACCGTGAACGATCTGCTTGACATGGTCAATGGAGAAGTAAGCACGCGACAACGTATCCAAGAGGTGATAGCTGCAATTAGTTGACAGGTGTTAGACATAGAATTAAGACAACAGACGTTTATACAAATATTAACCTCCCTAAAAAACAACCAAGTGCATCCCCTATTAATACCCCCATCTACTTTATTAGAAACCTATTACAAAGCTCACCCGAAAGAAACCAACAGATTTCAAGATCTGGCTCTCCTAAGTCAAACGCTGGAGGTAAAATCTCGAATGATAAATGAGCTTTTAGTAATTAGAATTACATTCCCAATTCTTAATATGTCACCTTTTAAACTTCAACAGATCCACTTACTCCCCTTCCAAACTCCCAATAATCACCATCTAGTTCTGGATATAAGACACACTTACATTGCAGTCATATACCAACACAAAAATTCGTAATGTTCAAGCAATCCGAGTTTCGAGTGTACAAAAAACTTTCGAATAGCCTTAATGAAAGCACTTACATTGGACCACTATTAAACCCAATTCTTCAAGGGCATTTTGTGAGCGAATGTCCAATAAATTTTCTATTCAATCCGTACAACGAAACAGGTAACTGCGAATACCTAGCACAAACACAAGCTCCACAATTGTTAATAAAATTAACCAGAAGAAATTCCTGGCTCTTTTCATTTCAAACAACACAAAAAATCACGATTGCCTGCGGGAAAACTCTTCATAGCTCCAATCTCTTTGGCAATGGAATACTAATATTAAATGAGCCTTGCCATTTCCAAATAGGTGATCAAACTGTATATTTCGAAGATGAAGATCATCAGGATATTAAATTCACGCAACCAGAATACCCTCATCCCACAAATTCAAATCTAACTGAAACCATTCAGAACTTCATCCAACATGTTAACAACACCGTAAAGAAACATATAGTCATGATAAGAGCAGAAGATGCCAATCATATTCTGAATGAGAATTCTTACTGTTTAGATCAATTGGAAGAACAAATAAAAACACTGGAAAAGCAGAGAAAAGAGCGAACTGAATCACAAATGGTTCAAATAAGCTCTCTATCTCTGAGTTCATTGGTAATTTTATTACTCAGCATAATTGGTATACTGAAGTCATGTAAAACTATAAAGAACAAGAAAAAGAAAAGCATAGTGGAAATGCCCAA
Organism: Dioctria rufipes; assembly: GCA_963924295.1. NCBI lineage: Eukaryota > Metazoa > Arthropoda > Insecta > Diptera > Asilidae > Dioctria > Dioctria rufipes. The sequence goes on from OZ002740.1 coordinate 128,282,444, forward strand.
TGTGGTAATCGTAAGTAATCCAAAATCTCAGTTAGATGCTGAGACACCTCTACAACGTAAAGTAGAAATTCCGGGTAACTTAAATACCAAATGCAAAGAAGATGTCAAATCTAATCTTCATATTCCAAACCAGGAAAAGATATCGATGAACAAAGTCAAACAAATTTCCCAAAACTTCCAATCAGAGATCACCAAAGCTCACAAAGCGAGAGTAAGACCTCTAACCAACGCACCAGAAGCGGCTTCTCAGACCGTTCATTCAGAATCAAAAGATTCAAGTAAGCCACAAACTAACCCGCCCCCACAGGCAAATAAGAGGCAACATTTATCAATACCTCCACCACTACCACTACCACCATCTATAACCCATCCCAATTCATGTACACGCCCCCGCAATTTGCAAGTAGTTCAGTAACTTCTCAAATCCAAGTTAACCAAAATTAATTGAAAATATCTGTCTTGTTTAAAATATAAATAATAAAATTAACGGGAGAGAAATATGTATGCATGGTGTCAAAAGTATTGTTACAAATTTTCCTTATTTGCTTCTACCGAGAGGGAGATTTCATTAACAAAAAAAAAATGTTGCGAAGCTTCGCTAAGGAAAATGTTGTGACAAGATGGCAACCAACTTTCGAATATAGGTCAGCAACAAAATGTGGAACTGTATCACGTTTTAGAAGATCAGCTGGGCTGATGATGGCCCAGAGAGCTTCCACGTGGATGCTATTCTCGGTGGAATCTGCAACTTTTGTTAGTGGGTGAGCATAAGATTCTGCTCTGCAGTCGTATAAGGGGGAATTCGGAATTGAGAGTACAGCGACTATGCTTGCAGTTCAAGTGGAACGTGATAAGTACTACTATCGCGTTCCACTCATTGAGTGCTTACTGTGCAGTTTGTAAACGTGCGTCAGCCGACAAAGATAAGGTGGACTTGTTTTAGTTTTCGCTTCTAGTGCACCGCTGGTTACTGTGGCAAAATTTCCGCGCTTATTTATTAATTATTTATTAAAGTCGCGATCGTGTTTCACGCGAAGTGTTGAGTGTTGGTGAGGTGTTTAGTGTCAAAAGCTTGTAAGAATTTGGCAAGCTAATTATCCAAAGTGTACCCTTATGCTGTGTAATGTGCCTATCTGAGGATTTGTAGGATTGCACCGTAGATGCCGTGAAGCTTTGGGGCACCAGGTTGGGAATGTTTTGTTTTTTTTATGAATTTCCCGCTTGGTGCTTTGTGGTCAAGCGGCTGAAATCAACGCAGGATTATGGAATTTCCTCAACAAATTGCTTCGTCGACGATCTTATAGGATTTTTTTTTACAAATGGCGGACCTCTGCGACAGGTATGTATTCACTCTTTCTTATATAAATATCGGTGGACTGGTGTGCGAATTTCCAATTTCGTGCTGCAAAGGGGAAATTAAAGCTTTTGTTGTGCAAGTTCAATTCTTCTGTCAATGCGATTGATTCAATTCAGAATCAATTGAATTCAATTTTCGGCCGTTCTGCTTTGAAAAATTACTAAGTTGAATTTTGTATGTCAGATTTTCAGTTCAAGCTAAATTAAGCCTTGAAGGCAATGACCCGTTTTTACCTGGAATTATAATTTATGTTTCGCCTTTTCCTGGTTCTTGGTTATTGAAGGCGATCGAAAAGAACAAAGGCTCGATCGCTTCCTCTTGACCTTGACCTTCTGTGCCCGCAATGTCCTAATCGCGGTGTTTGCTAGTTTTTTAATAAGAAATAAAAAAATCACTCACCGGAACTAATGTTTTGGTTACCTCGCACAGAGAAAGGAAAACAATAAAAAAAAACAAAAATAAATTTTAATTGTTAATTTTGAATTTATTCAATAACTCGCACTATTTTTTCTGACAACTATCTAATCGCTCAACTTTGACTTTCCGAACAGAGAGCAACGATCTGTCTTGACCTTTCTTTTATATCCCCGTAAGGTGGGGAAAAATCTAACTATGCCCGGAAAAGACTATTTTCCAGTGGGCCCGATCGTTACTTTCCGAGAATCGTTAAACTAATTACATTTTCTTTCTAATTTCGATTCCTTTAACTAAACAAATTTTTGTACAATAATTTTAGGAAATTCAATATAAATTCTAATTTTAATTTAACAATTTGTTCTTTAAAGATTTTGTTATTACAATCTTATAATTTTAAATTACTTTTCGTTTTAGGTTTTTTTTTTGGTTTTACTGTTTTCATGGATGATGGCTGGCCAGCTTTCTGCCCAGGACTAAAGATGCATGCGTAGAATTGGAGCCTCTCTAAAGTAAGTCGCCAATAATGCTAGTATGATGCATTAACCAATATTGATGATGGTACTAAACAATATTTTTTATTTATTTTTTAGCAACTTCGTAACACTACCCCCATCTGAAGATAAGAGCTGTCCTCAGCTCGGCATGTTATTGGGGACTCTGGGGCCGGGCCTTGCTAGTTAGTAGTGCAGCAGTCCAAACGCCCTCTCATACTTGGAGCAGAGTTTATGATGTCGTCCGGGTCAGATGGAAGGAGAAAAACAATTCCTGGCTTAAAGCAGTAAAAAGAAAATGGTTTGATTAGTTCTATACTTAGAAGTAAGCATAATTCATATAGGTATAGTTACACTAACAAATCCGTTAATTTCTCACATATAGATTTAGTGGTAGTTTTAAGTCTTTGTTGTGTTGCTTAATCTAACACATAGTGTTAAGTCATCTTAGGTTATGTCTCAGTTTGGACTTCTTTTTTATTTTGATCCGATATTTTGGTTTGCTGTATGGATTGGGGTAGAGCTGTTGGCATTTCCGCCCGCGATCGCGAATAATAGTTCGAGACGGCCAGCTCATTCCAATTCAGGAAACAGAGGTTATTTGTAGGCGCCTCGACTCGCCTGTAGCAATCGGCAGTCACGCGCGTTACCATTGCATTTGCGATACGATACGACGATTACTATTTGGCACCTCGATAGGACATTAGGCGGTTGCGGTGAATTACTGTGATTTTTTTGTTGAGTTCTTTTTGAATCCGATAGGTCACATCGGAGAGCTGTTCAAGAACCTTATAAGGGCCATCCCAATCCCTTTGCAGTTTTGGGCACATTCCTTTTTTTCTTTTAGGATTGTATAGCAGAACCAGGTCCCCCACTTTAAAGGGATTTGCCCGACAGGATAAGTCGTACCGGTCTTTCATTGTTCGGCTTGTTTTCTTTAGGCGTTTCCTATTGAATTCGTGCACAGTTTCCAAACGGTTTTTTAGTCTTTCTAAGTATTCGACACTTGCTAGTTCCTCTGAGATGGGTAAGCTTAGACTCATTTCCACTGGGAGCCTCAGTTCTCGGCCTAGCGTGAGCATTGCAGGAGTTTGTTGTGTGGTGTCGTGAACAGCTGACCTATATGCTAATAAGAGGAAGGGGATATGTTCATCCCAGTCCCGCTGGTTTTCTGCAACATGTTTGGACAGATAATCTAAGATGGTGCGATTGAACCTTTCCACCATGCCGTCTGACTGAGGATGCAGAGGTGTTGTTCGAGTCTTCTCTATTCCGAATCTCCTCAACACTTCGCGGAAAATAACTGATTCGAAATTCCTCCCTTGATCTGAGTGTATTTGGAGTGGCAATCCAAATCTCGAGAATACATGCTCTATTAAAGCATCTACGACAGTTTCAGTGGTTTGGTCTGGTATAGCGATCGCTTCTGGCCACTTAGTGAAGTAGTCCATCTCTACTAGGAGATATTTGTTACCTCGGGACGTAGTAGGTAGTGGTCCCAATATGTCGATGGCTATCCTCTCGAATGGGGCTCCGACGTTATATATTTGTAGCTGAGATCTAGTTTTCGGCACAGCGCCTTTACGTTGTTGGCAAACTTGACATCGTTGGCACCAGTTGATGATATCTCCTGTGCAGCCAGCCCAGTAATATCGGGTTTTCACTTTGGCGATTGTTTTATCAACCCCGAGATGTCCTCCCACAGCACTGTTGTGTAGCTGACTCAAAACTTCGTCCTTTTTGGAGTCCGGAATCAGCATTTGATAATGCGCCCCATTCGGGTCTGAAAATTCTCGACATGCTATGTCATCTCGTAAGCACAGGGAAGGCCACATTGACCAGTATGCCTTTATTACTGGGTGTAGTGCAGTAATCTCTGCTCTTGGAGGCCGTCTGCCTGCTTTCAGCCAGGCTCGTACTGTATTAAGTTTTTCATCTTGGTCTTGGCTGGTAGCGATATCATCCGGTAACACTGTCATGCGGGCAATTGCTAGTTGACGTTCCTCCAGTCTGGAACAGTATCGGCAATTTACACCAGTGCACGGGCGGCGGGAAAGAGCATCAGCATTTCCATGCTTGTTTCCTGGTCGATGTTGAATTTGGAAATCGTAGCTTTGAAGTCGCTCTAGCCATCTCGCAATTTGACCTTCGGGCTCTTTAAAGTTCATCAACCAGCGTAGAGAAGCATGGTCGGTTCGCAAGAGAAAGTGGCGGCCCAGTAGGTAGGGTTGAAAATGGGCAATTGCTTTCACTACAGCTAGTAGTTCTTTCCTTGTAACGCAATAGTTTCGTTCAGGGCGGCTTAGAGTCTTACTATAGTACTCTATAACTTTTTCTTCTTCTCCCTGTACTTGAGATAACACGGCTCCCCATGCATACTGGCTCGCATCCGTGTCTACAATAAACAAGCCATCCTCGTTTGGCTGTGCTAGTATTGGGGCCGATGTCAGCTTAGTTTTTAAAGTGTTAAAGGCGGCCTCTCGCTCTTCGCTCCAGGCAAATTTTGTGTTTTTCTCTGTCAAGCTAGTCAAGGGTCTAGCAATTGCGGAAAAATTCTTAATAAATCGTCTGTAGTATGCACACAATCCTAGAAACGACTGAATTTCGGTCTTGTTTAACGGTCTCGGCCATTGTTGTACTGCAGAAATTTTGTCTGGATCAGTTGCCAGACCTTTTTCAGAGATAACGTGTCCTAAGAACTTGACTTCCGCATGGCATATGGTGCATTTTCTTGGAGAAAGCTTGAGGCCGGCAGATCGAAGGCGTTCAAATACGAGCTGAAGATGATGTCGTAGGTCCTCGAAAGATTTTCCATGCACAATGAGGTCATCTAGGTATACAAGGCAAATGGTGTAGGGTAGTCCTTGTAACACTAGCTCCATAAGCCTTTGAAAGGTGGCTGGGGCATTTGTTAAGCCGAAAGGCATTACCGTAAACTCGAATAAGCCGCTCCCAGTAGTAAAAGCCGTTTTTTCTACATCTGCGTCGTGCATTTCGACCTGCCAGTATCCTGACTGAAGGTCTAAAGTGGCAAACCATTTAGATTCACCTAGTGCATCCAGTGTAAGGTCGATTCGCGGAAGAGGGTATGAGTCTTTCTTTGTCACTTCATTCAACCGCCTGTAGTCGATGCAAAACCGGAGAGTTCCATCCTTCTTTTTTACCAACACGACAGGGCTACTCCATGCACTTTTTGATGGTCGCACGACTCCTTGATCTAACATTTCTTTCATCATTTCATCAGCTTCTTTTCTGCGAGACATGGGAAGTTTTCGCGGTGGCTGCTTTATAGGTCGGGCATCACCCACATCGATCCTATGACGTATTAGTATTGTACGACCGATATCGTCTTTCGAATGAGAGAATACATCTACGTAGGTTAATAGAAGATTCCACAGTTGGTGTTTCTGTGCAGCTGTAAGGGTGGAAGTGCTCCTTTGGAACATTTCTTGTAACTCGTTGGAGATAGGAGTAGATGCTTTGGCCTGGCTCAGTGCAATAATATTTGGTTTTGTCTCCAATTCCACAATAGGTCTGGTACTAGGTAATACAAGTTCGTTGCGAGCTAAATTGCTTACCTGGACAAGCACAGTTCCATGCTGAGAAACTGTTAATGCAGGCAACACATGTAGCGCTTCCGGTGCATTCTGGATGGCTGTTACTAAGATCTCTTCATTAGCTTTGATATTTGCAGACAGTTCAATGAGGGCATCTTCTCCTGGTAGTATGCGTACTTCCCGCAGTGGTTTAACCTCCAAAGTACGAGATAGCTGCTGGTCAAATGGAATTATTTCCTCTGCTATCTTTAAGACCTCATTCTTCAGGTCGAGCGTGCATGAATGGTGTAGGAGGAAATCTATTCCGATGATGCAACTATCCGAAATTGTAGCAACGAAAACTGTATGGCTAGTAGTAAAGCCACCGATGGTTATTTCTACCTTCGTAATTCCCTCTACTGGGAAGGTATCGCCGCTCACTCCTTGAATAAGAGCATTCGATGGTTTTAGCTTTTGTGGATGATTTGCTGCCAATAACACTTTGGGATGCAGAACTGTTTGACTTGCACCAGTGTCGATAAGCAGAGGACATGCTATGCCATTTATATATCCTGACACTATTAGGTTACTGAGCTTTGCTGTAGTTCCAATGAAAATTTTAATAGGCATTGGGGCTTCGTCTTCCACTAACTCTAGCCCCTCGAAGTCAGTGGGCAGCAGTTTAACGATTCATGGTGATTCATGGTACTGCTCGGTGGCAGGAAACGGGGTTCTTCATCTGTGGAAAAGGCTGCTGGAGGTGGGATGATTATCGAGTTCTCGTAAAGCTCTTTTTCCGTAGTGTTGGCTGCCTTATCGATGGCGTGTCCCATCCATATTCCCAGTCTGCTATCCGTTCTATTTGAGGGCATGAAATTGGTGGGCGATGACTGTAAATTATCCTTATTAACTGCATTCTGTTCGATAGGTTTTTCAAAACCGATAACATTAATGGCTTGCCGGCTCTTACTCCCTGGTATAAGGTCAAAAATAACCTTTTGGTCATTCATCAGTGAAGCAATACGGTGCTCCGAACTTTTGGCGGCTATTGTAGAGGCGTGGACAAAGACTTCTTCATTGCTCTTATTACAAACTATAAACCCATAGCCTTTTCTAGCATTGTACCACTTTACCTTCCCTTCTACACATTTTTCAATAATTTGTTGTTCGGTAGAGGATAGAGGTTGCGAGGAGTATGTAGCTTTCTGTGTTAGTGAAACCGTTTGTTTCGATTCACGCTGTTTTTCTGTAGATTTTGTTTGGTTTCGAGGTAGTTTGGCTTTCCGTGGTCGTTCTTTGAAAGATTTACTAAAAGGCTTGTGCATTGTTTCGGTGCGTAAAACGCTGGCATAAGTGGGTGAATTCGGAGCATTGTTCGTTGAAGTTTGTGTGTATTTGAAGCCCAGCTTGTGCTCCTCCAAACTGGGCGATCTTAGTTTCCCGACTGCTGATGCTGATTTGCTCGAGTTCTCTTAGCTTGCCTATGTTGAATCACAGGTTCACTGAACCTCATTTGTCGTCGGCTAATCCTTGTCGCATCTCTACTAGCTTCTACACGAATAGCTATCGCGAGAGCTGCCTCTAAGGACACAGGGATAGAATCACGAACTCGACGTTGTGTCTCGGCATCAGCGATGCCATCCATGAATTGGCCGAGACCGATTCTGTTTCTAATAAGCTCATCAGCGTCATTGAAACTTAAATATACCAGCCGTTGCACATCTGTCGCGAATTCTGTTAGGCTCTCATTCGGTCTCTGTATTCGTCCCCGTAGTTGTATGTGTGCTATGGCAGCTTGATACTCGTCTGAGAATCTGTCGTGCAGAGCCTGACTCAGTGCTTCATAATCATCTTTAGTACTCTCAGAAAGGGTATCATAGAAGCTCGATGCAGTTCCTCGCAGGTAAGGGACGAGATACAGAGATTTAAGTCCAGAGTCCCAGCCGTTTGCACGTGCTATGGCTTCGAAGTGTTTTTTGTATACAGACCAGGGCTCTTTGCCACCGTAGTCTTTTGGAGTCATAGCAAAGCGCGCTGGGGCGACATATGGTGTTGGCTTAGGTCCAGGCTGGGTTTTTGTTATTGGCAGGATGCCTGTCTCCAATAAAGTCGAAGCAGGTTGTATGGAATTATACATTGAGGTAGTGTTTTGCCCTGGCACCATTTGATTGCAGAATTGTTGATCAAGGAAGGAAGAATTAGCGGTTGGCAGGCTAAAAGTGACCCTTCTTGCTCGCGAATCTGGGGATATCGCATTCGATCCTTGCCCTAAAGTGCTCATCGCATTATTAGACTTTGATGAAGCTCCGATTGATTCTTGGGCAAGATCAGTTGGACGTTGCGGAGAGTGATCTGTAGCTAGCTGGTCGACAAGAGTTGAACAATGAGATTGGAGATTTTTATCATTATCGCTGGGATTGGTTGATATTCCGTCGGTAAAACTAATCAACTCATTTGAATTTGGCGAGGCACTTGATTGTTCTAAGACTGGGTTAAGCCTAAATGGTGGCGTTTGGCTATTAGCAAGCCCATCTATGCGTCGCTTAACTGCCTCTTCTTGGCTTAGTTCCAAATTCTGTACTCTGTCTACTACAGACTTGAGTAAGCAGCTAATATTCTGAATTTGCTGGTTTTGCTGATGGAGAAAGGTGCCCAGCTGGTCTAAGGTAAATGGAAGTTGTGTGGTATTATCACTCCATTCGCTCCTATTGTCGCTTGATGTATTTCTTTGATTGTTGGCCATCTCGTGGTTTTTATCTGGGTGCTGGATTCTTTCGATATCCGTTAGACCACCCCACACTTGACACCAATGTTACAAATTTTCCTTATTTGCTTCTACCGAGAGGGAGATTTCATTAACAAAAAAAAAATGTTGCGAAGCTTCGCTTAGGAAAATGTTGTGACAAGATGGCAACCAACTTTCGAATATAGGTCAGCAACAAAATGTGGAACTGTATCACGTTTTAGAAGATCAGCTGGGCTGATGATGGCCCAGAGAGCTTCCACTTGGATGCTATTCTCGGTGGAATCTGCAACTTTTGTTAGTGGGTGAGCATAAGATTCTGCTCTGCAGTCGTATAAGGGGGAATTCGGAATTGAGAGTACAGCGACTATGCTTGCAGTTCAAGTGGAACGTGATAAGTACTACTATCGCGTTCCACTCATTGAGTGCTTACTGTGCAGTTTGTAAACGTGCGTCAGCCGACAAAGATAAGGTGGACTTGTTTTAGTTTTCGCTTCTAGTGCACCGCTGGTTACTGTGGCAAAATTTCCGCGCTTATTTATTAATTATTTATTAAAGTCGCGATCGTGTTTCACGCGAAGTGTTGAGTGTTGGTGAGGTGTTTAGTGTCAAAAGCTTGTAAGAATTTGGCAAGCTAATTATCCAAAGTGTACCCTTATGCTGTGTAATGTGCCTATCTGAGGATTTGTAGGATTGCACCGTAGATGCCGTGAAGCTTTGGGGCACCAGGTTGGGAATGTTTTGTTTTTTTTATGAATTTCCCGCTTGGTGCTTTGTGGTCAAGCGGCTGAAATCAACGCAGGATTATGGAATTTCCTCAACAAATTGCTTCGTCGACGATCTTATAGGATTTTTTTTTACAAATGGCGGACCTCTGCGACAGGTATGTATTCACTCTTTCTTATATAAATATCGGTGGACTGGTGTGCGAATTTCCAATTTCGTGCTGCAAAGGGGAAATTAAAGCTTTTGTTGTGCAAGTTCAATTCTTCTGTCAATGCGATTGATTCAATTCAGAGTCAATTGAATTCAATTTTCGGCCGTTCTGCTTTGAAAAATTACTAAGTTGAATTTTGTATGTCAGATTTTCAGTTCAAGCTAAATTAAGCCTTGAAGGCAATGACCCGTTTTTACCTGGAATTATAATTTATGTTTCGCCTTTTCCTGGTTCTTGGTTATTGAAGGCGATCGAAAAGAACAAAGGCTCGATCGCTTCCTCTTGACCTTGACCTTCTGTGCCCGCAATGTCCTAATCGCGGTGTTTGCTAGTTTTTTAATAAGAAATAAAAAAATCACTCACCGGAACTAATGTTTTGGTTACCTCGCACAGAGAAAGGAAAACAATAAAAAAAAACAAAAATAAATTTTAATTGTTAATTTTGAATTTATTCAATAACTCGCACTATTTTTTCTGACAACTATCTAATCGCTCAACTTTGACTTTCCGAACAGAGAGCAACGATCTGTCTTGACCTTTCTTTTATATCCCCGTAAGGTGGGGAAAAATCTAACTATGCCCGGAAAAGACTATTTTCCAGTGGGCCCGATCGTTACTTTCCGAGAATCGTTAAACTAATTACATTTTCTTTCTAATTTCGATTCCTTTAACTAAACAAATTTTTGTACAATAATTTTAGGAAATTCAATATAAATTCTAATTTTAATTTAACAATTTGTTCTTTAAAGATTTTGTTATTACAATCTTATAATTTTAAATTACTTTTCGTTTTAGGTTTTTTTTTTGGTTTTACTGTTTTCATGGATGATGGCTGGCCAGCTTTCTGCCCAGGACTAAAGATGCATGCGTAGAATTGGAGCCTCTCTAAAGTAAGTCGCCAATAATGCTAGTATGATGCATTAACCAATATTGATGATGGTACTAAACAATATTTTTTATTTATTTTTTAGCAACTTCGTAACAGTATATATATATATATATATAGTATATACATATAGATTAAGGTAAATAAATAAATTGTAACAAAAAGAAATATTAGATATACACCAATAGATCATAAAGGCATATAATGAAAAATGTATATACACATATATAGTACAGTAAACGCATAAAAATTTAAAATTATAATGAAAACTTATGTACAGACATATATATTGCAATAAATGCATAAATAAAAAATTAAAATTGTAATTAAAACATATGTACACACACATATATTACAAAAAATGCCTTAAAAAATTAAAATTATAAGTAAAAGATATGTACACATACATATCTTATTGTAGGTGCATAAAAAATTAAAAGGTAATGAAAACATATGTACATACACATATATTACAGTAAATGCATCAAAAAATTAAAATTATAATGCGAACATACGTATATACAGACATATGCGGCAACAAATTAAAATTGGAATGAGAACATATGTTACACATATATTAATATAAAAGCATAAAGAATTAAAATTGTAAAAAAAAAAATAAGAATAAAAAAAAATGTGTACGTATATGGTATTGTAAAGCCATAAAAGGTTAAGTTGTAATTTGATATATACAGATATATTAATACAAAAAAAAAAAAAAAAAAAACATATTTATACCTGCATAAGAGAAAAATTGCTTTTGTCTGTATCTAATTAATCTTAAACAAAAAAAAAAAAAAAATTTATAAATAGGCTAGAAATAATTCTCGATAATATATACAGATAAGTTAGCTTCATCAACCTAACTAAGTAATCGTCTCAGCGCTCGGCATTATGTGTATACATATATGTAACACGTTGTTATTTCTTTTTATTATTAGCTATCAAAGCCATATACAATGTTCGAATGCGTTATTCCTCTTCTAAGAATAACACATTTTTTAAAAAAAAAAAGTTAGGTTTGTTACATACAGCCCTTACAAAAAGAAATTACGTACATACATACTTATATTGCCTATCATATTTACTTTAAAAGAAAATATGTATATGCATTGCATATGACGCAACAATTCTTGCCAAAAGAAAATATGTACATACATATGTACATACCTACATTGCATAGCAAGTGAAACAAATCATTGCATGCATTTACATACCTGCGGTACATTATACCATTATACCTAAAGAATGGCGCGTACATACATATTATTACTGACCTACAGCAATTATTTCCGCATATAAAACAAGTGGAAAAAGAAAGTGAGGTAATACCCCGGCACGCAAGAAATCCCACATTGTAATATGACGACCTTGCGCCGGAGGTAAAACAAATGTATGTATGTAGGCGACCAAATTAATGGTTCACGATGAATGACCTGAAGTAGTAATGACCAGCTGCAAGCATTTAGTAAAATTTATATTTATGTATGTACGTCTATAATCAAAGTACAAACGTTTAACGAAAATAGTATTTACGGATGATAATGGCCAGCTGTAGATATTGAGCAACGTGCAATTTATACATACATATATGTATACGGCGAGCGCTGTGAGGAAATAAATTAAGAGTTTTAGCTTTACTTCCGTAGCAGTTAAGGTTATATTTTTAGTATAAATATTATAACGTGTTTATTAAAAGACCAGTTGCAATCGTAACTCAACACAAGAGACACATTCAGTTGTTTTCATTAGGAGCAAAGCTGTTCAGCTACTCCACTACACCATACTAGGAGCAAAGCTAAATTAGCTACTCCACTACACTAAACATTCCACACCTTGGGAGCAAAGCTATATTAGCTACTCCAATACACAACACTAGGAGCAAAGCTAAATTAGCTACTCCACTACACTAAACATTCCACACCTTGGGAGCAAAGCTAAATTAGCTACTCCAATACACAACACTAGGAGCAAAGCTGCATTAGCTACTCCACTACACAACACTAGGAGCAAAGCTAAATTAGCTACTCCACTACACTACATATAGGAGCAAAGATACATTAGCTACTCCGATCAAACCTAGAACAAATATACCGTTTCAAAAAAGAGCGAGTAGGACATTTCTAATAGTCGATTCAACCATTAAGGTGCTTGTATGAGAGTACTTGGCTATAGTTTGATAACAAGTACTTCAAAAACTCAAACAAGTTTCCTCATAAAGAAACAGTAACACGATTGAGAGCAATAATTCCTTTAAGAATGCACAATATATTTTATCCGGGCCTATATAGCATGGAATTCCTGAGTGCTATGGTGTCTTACTAGCTTATAATATGAACACTGTACGGAATTTTGAATTACATTGAAATTTAACTTACAGTTTGTCCGGTCCCTCGAAGGAGCTCCCTGGAGGCGAAAGTGTGGTTAGTTTCGACGACCTGAAAATTCTATTTGGGTGGAAAAAAAACTTTAGGTTATTGACTCCTACCCCTTGGATTGTTGCACTTGATATGCCTACCCGTCGTTAATTTTAGGTATCAGTATAATTCTTTGTTTACATTTGGCTTGAGTATGACACTCATCTGGTTCAGAAGGAACCTTGTTCTTTAATGTATATATATGCATGTAACTTCTCTCCAGTTCCTTCTTCCTTTTTCCCTTTTTTTTTTTTAGTTATTAAATTAAACTTTGAATTATGTCCTGGGGCCGCATTCTGTAGCACGGAAAATTTGGGAATTTGGGAGATGAGAATTTCGCTTTCTTAGAATTCCTAATTCCCTAATCCTCCATTCCCAATTCCCTAACATGGTTGGAGAATTAGGGAAAACGTAAGAAATGTGAAAAGTGCGAATCGCCTGGGACGATTAAGGGTATCAATTTTTGTTGTAGAGGGTTGGACTTTTTTTCATATGTGAGGTACTTCTGCCTATTACCTTCTACTGTCGAAATAAATTTAAATTTCTTTTTTATTGTGGTAGTTTTTGAGGGATGTAGGAGGGTAGGTTTTCTCGAGTTTTTCCGGGATAACGAGAGAATGGAGAGTAGAAGGAGAATGTATGTGGTATAAAACTAAATGGGAGCTCAGGGCGAACAAGATAGGTTTAGGAAAAGGGGCGGGGAGAGTGCGAGGTAGAAAAGGGAGCTGATTAACGGAAATTTGAAAAAAATTAAGACAATATCAGGAGCAGCAATAATTCGCAGGGGTAACTCAGGATCTCTAAGCCCAATAAAAAAAAAGTAAGAATTCACTTTGGTAATTAGGCAAGCATGGGTATTATAGTCTATATTTTATTTCGATTAACGGTAATTTGCAGATTTGAGCGGCCTTGGCGGAAAATTTTGCTATCGCAATATTCACGGGCGCCTAACTCTATGTGGGAGGGCTGTAGAGTATTGGATTTTCTTTGATAGATTAAGGGTTTAGACTACAAAAATACAGGTGAACAATTTTTGGGGGCAGGGTCTTTTGGGGGTTGGGGGTCGTACCACCCCTCATAGGGGGTTGCTCAAACTACGTCATGTTTGGTACCAAATTAAAGAGGGAGAAGAGGGTAATCGAGTGGTGTAGTTTGTCTTTGATCGTTTTAACGTGATAGCTGACTTTTGACCGCCGAAAAACGATTTTTTTACACTACGGTCATATACACCCCAGTTTCCATATTTTGCATATATTTCTTTCGTTCTTTGTTTCACATCCATTAGTACTCCGTTGTGAACATTTGTGTCATGGGAAGTAAATTTACAGGACTTACCAGTTCTTCGCAATGATGAGATGAAAATATGTCAATTTTTGTACCAAAAACGGCCAATTTTTCACCTTAAAAAGGACTGCTACACTTCTTTTACAGTTATTTCCAAAACGGTTTATCGGATTCAAAAATTAATTACATATTAGGGGACAAAATGTAGATGTGATATCATCCTACACACAAGCTTTACCGTGTATATTTAAAAATTTTACAGCATATCTTCTGTACTGGGCAACGACCAAATTGATCATTTTCGCGTGATTTATAATTTTTAGCGGGTACTTTGAGAGACAAAGTCCTTGTTCCTCTGTTAGTATTGCTGTCGTGGCCCAATATTAATCATTCTGCGGTTGTGACATCATAACATTAGCCAGCAGCAGGTGTACGACTAATTAAGCAGTTTGCAGTATCTAAGCATTTTTACTTCGCACAGTTAAATGCTTGGCGATTGCGAATTGTTTATTAAAAAACTGTTGCATCCACTGCTGTTGTAATTATACATTAAGCCATGGTTAAGTAATTCAATTCGCATAGTGAAATGCTCAGCTGGGCTTACTGTTTGTTTACTAATAGTATTGGGGTCTCCAGCTGACGGCAGTGCTGATGTAATGCTTTATGATTAATTGCAAGGTATTGCACTGGTCACTAGGTCAGAGTCGCTTCCGCCTGTAAAGATTCTAACAGGTGACCCGACTTTGCGAGTGGATCAGGTAGCTCAGTTGTTTTTTGGTCATTAGGAGTTAAAGTGTTATAATTAGATTAATTAAATAAAGTTAAATGTGGATTACGCGAGTGTTTTAGTGGGGACACGACAAATTGGCGCAGCCGAAAAAGAGGTAAAAGTGAGTGAAATTAATGTGAGTTTTTTTATGTTTTTGTCGTTTTCGTTTTACTTGGGCGAGTAAATTTTTTGTTTGTTTGTTTTTTTCTCATCTTCTTTATTGACAAATTTAGCTTTATTGGATTTGTTTTGTGCGTTTAGGCTTAAAGTGAAGAGTAAAGATTGGAAGTCATTATACTGAGTATAATTAGCGAAACCAAGGTAATAAATGTGAGAATTTCTTACTATGGTTGGTTTTTCTATTGTGTGATAGTAAAAGGGTAGATTTTTTTTATATACATAACGGGTATTTTTGTGTTTTTCCTTAAAATAATTTTTTTTTTTATAAAAATAAATTTTTGGGCAATTTTAGTACATTTCAGCGCATTAATTTTAAAAGTTTACTCATACACACATCGGGAGCAGAGCTAATTTAGCTACTCCAAATACACACATTGGGAGCAAAGCTAATTTAGCTACTCCAAAACACATACATTAGGAGCAAAGCTGTATACCTACTCCAACACACACACACACCAGGAGCAAAGCTGTTTAGCTACTCCAACAAGTTTAAACGTACAAGAAACATTACAGGGAAAGAATTGAAATAGAATTGAAATTGTATAATAATATCTAAGCATTAAATGAAATACCGCAAAAATTAATTATTGAATGTTTCTTATGAAAAATAAACCAAACTTAATTCGCTAAATCTATGGATGTAACATAGGTAAACAAAGTGCACGCTGAGGATTGAATGGTATTTTAGTGTTTTGTTTTCTCTTTGCTCAAACACTGCAACAGATTTTACTGTGGTATTATGTAATTATTTTTTTTTCCTTCCTTTTATCAAAAAACACAGGAAAAATAAATATATATATATATATACATATTACACCGGAAAATTCAGAATATACCTACCTATATATAGATTAGATAACAAAATGTAGGGGAATATATGTATTTACTTGGCCAAGAAAGTGAGTTATGGTGATTTTTTTCCGATTTTAAATTTTTGAAATTTAAGTAGTGTTGACAGGGATCCCACGGTATGAAAATTTTAGGTATGCATGTAGTTGTGATAAATTATATGAAAATATTCTTGGAATTTTAAAAATTCACTAGCTTTTGCCGATATTGGTTCAGTGCGAATATGTAATCTTTGCAATTGTTGTCAAATGGAATGTCTGATTTTTTTTTTATGGTAATAAATTTAGATAAAGCGCTTTTCTCGTTTCCACTTCATATTGACAGGTTTGGTTCCTCTTTCTTGGTGTGCTAAGTAGTGTTGCAAGAGAATGCTGCTAGTCTTACTTTATTTCGATTAAAAAATTACAGTTACACATGTTGCTACAATCCCCGGCATCTTGGACAGAGTAGATATCATTATTAGTTTTCTACAACATTAAGGCAAGTGGTTCAAAATCTTTTGAACCAATAAGAGGTTCTTTTTATGTATTGTATGGTAATAATAAGTATTTCTGTTACGTGCCAGTTTTGCGAGGTATCGTTGGGGTTTGGTGAATTCCTATAGCTCTAACGCGGTGGCCGCATTAGTGATTCCACTAAGTGGATGTAAAAATGTAATTCTTTTTAAGTTATCGGTAAAGTACGGCCATCGTGCCAAAATGCAGTTAGTTACACTCTCAAAACACGTAACGTAAAATGTTTTAAAATTTTATGCGCTTTTACTCAAATTGAGAATACATTTAATAAGTATTCGAGTACTCGCGAAGAATCTTTATGGATTAAAAGTCTTTCTCAGATTTATGTTGGAGCATATGTACGTACAGTTGTGTCTCGTTTTAGGTAATTCAGTAAGATACAAAAGCGCTGATAGGTATGATCATTGAGGGGCGGTAAGAAGTATATTTCGCGAACCTGTTAATGTCGGCGTTAAGAGTGCTAAGTGATAAGTGACAAGTATAGTGTTTATGGTCGAAATATGTGCGTGAGGTGTAACAGTCTCACAGTCCTAAATGTCAACAGGAAGAAGCTATATCTTAACTAAGGAGGAATTGTCACGCTTTCAGGCCCAGGAAAGGGAGTTAGAGATAAAAGCACAGGAGCTGAAGGAATGCCAAGCAAACTGCGGAATTACGAGCAGGACTGGGAATATATCGGGGAACATATAACGGCAGAGTTACAGAAACGGTGGACAAGAGAGGAAGAGAAGGAATTGTTAAAGACACTGAATGAGAGTGCTAAAAACAGTACAAAGGGCAAAGCTTTAGACCTATTGGTAACAGCAGCATTCGGACTTATCCAGAGCCGTGCAAGAGAAGCAGAGGCAGCATTGGTAGAAATCCAAAAACAGGAAAAAGGACTGATAAAGAAAATAGATTCACTAAAGGCACAGTTAAGAGAGGCTGAGGAAACTACAGCGGGGTTAGAAGAAGAGTTGGGGCTCGATCGATCATCACAGAGAAAGGCGATTCAAGAGAGTAATAAGGTGAGTACGAGTAAAGGGTTCAAGCCGAGGAAATTTTTATTTTGGGAACAGCATAAAGAGTCAGAAGAAAATTAAGAAAGGGAGCTAATCAGAAGAAAGAAGCAGGAAGTAGCGCCGAGTGGAAAAGTAAGAACAGTGCAGAACCAGATAAGGCCAGAGGAAAGAAGCATCACAGGTCAAGACAACATGGCAGACGGGCATGAAAAAGTAATGGATCTAGTATCGAATTATATACCCATACTATCTGGCGAAAGGTCATCCAAACTGGCGAGGGAAGTGTATCGCTTTTTGAGCTGCAGTAAGGATCTACACGATAAACTGACACAGGAGCAACAGAAGATTTTTATCAGGTGCATAAAGTATCTAATGTAATCAACAGATTTTTTAATGTAATCAACAGATTTTTTTTTCTGGCACTTGGTGAAACCTCATTTTCAATTAAGGAAATATTCAAACACTTGCTATGTTTCACAGAAAATATATAATTGCATAAAGTATCGCCTAAGGGACGATGCGTACTACTTGGTAAGCTCACAGGAACCAAAAGATTTTGATGCTTTACAGCAGGTAATCAAATCGGCCTACATGCCAAAAAAATCGTTCAGCGAATTGCGAACGGAAATGCTGGCATGCAGGCAGAGGCCTGGTGAGGATATCAGGGAGTTCGCAGACCGGATGAAGGAATTGCTCGACCAAATAAAAGCGGGGGTCTCGGCGAAACCAAGGTAATATATGTGAGAATTTCTTACTATGGTTGGTTTTTTTATTGTGTGATAGTAAAAGGGTAGAAGTTTTTATATACATAACGGGTATTTTTAAAAAAATTTTTTTTTTATAATAAACAATTTTTTGGGCAATTTTAGTACATTTCAGCGCATTAATTTTAAAAGTTTACTCATACACACATCGGGAGCAAAGCTAATTTAGCTACTCCAAATACAAACACTGGGAGCAAAGCTAATTTAGCTACTCCAAAACACATACATTAGGAGCAAAGCTGTATAGCTACTCCAACACACACACACACCAGGAGCAAAGCTGTTTAGCTACTCCAACAAGTATACACGTACAAGAAACATTACAGGGAAAAGTTGAAATAGAAATTGAAATTGAATAATAATATCTAAGCGTTAAATGAAATACCGCAAAAATTAATTATTGAATGTTTCTTATGAAAAACAAACCAAACTTACTTCGCTAAATCTGTGGATGTAGGTAAACAAAGTGCACGCTGAGGATTGAATGGTATTTTAGTGTTTTGTTTTCTCTTTGCGCAAACACTCCAATAGATTTTATTGTGGTATTATGTAATTATATTTTCTCCTTCCTTTTATCAAAAAACACAATTCAATAAAGGAAAAATAAATATATATATATATATATTACACCGGAAAATTCAGAATATACCTACCTATATATAGATTAGATAACAAAAGGTAGGGGAATATATGTATTTACTTGGCCAAGAAAGTGAGTTATGGTGATTTTCCGATTTCAAATTTTAAATTTTTGAAAGTTAAGTAGTGTTGACAGGGAATATTTTAGGTATGCATGTAGTTGTGATAAGTTATATGAAAATATTCTTGGAATTTTAAAAATTCGCTAGCTTTTGCCGATATTGCTTCATTGCGAATATATAATCTTTGCAATTGTTGTCAAATGGAATCTCTGATTTTTTTTATGGTAATAAATTTAGATAAAGGGCTTTTCTCGTTTCCACTTCATATTGATAGGTTTGGTTCCTCTTTCTTGGTGTGCTAAGTAGTGTTGCAAGAGAATGCTGCTAGCCTTACTTTATTTCAGCTAAAAAATTACAGTTACACATGTTGCTACAATCCCCGGCATCTTGGACAGAGTAGATATCATTATTAATTTTCTACAACATTAAGGCAAGTGGTTCAAAAATGGAACAAAAATACTCCACAATAGAAAAAGAGTTACTCGCTATTGTATGGGCCGCCAGGAACTTCAGGTGTTATTTGCAGGGCAGAAATTTCACGGTCTACACGGACCACAAGCCCCTTAAAGGCGTATTCAACGTGAAAGACCCAACATCGAGATTAGTCAGGTTTCATCATAGACTCTCGGAGTTTGACTACAAAATTGAATATAAGCCTGGAAAATATAATAATGCGCTTAGTCGAATACCTGCCCAGCTAAACCAGACAAACCCCAATTCGTCCGTTGTGGAAGCTCAGCTACATCACCGAGCCGATTCCGATATAGAAGAAAATGAGGTTAGTTCTCCGCCACCCTTAAAACCTACACACGCACATTGTCACGTAGTTTCAAGAGCTCAAGCAAGGGAGACAGAAATGGAAGACGTAGTTCAGAAAACTCCCCATAAAGTTCAAAAGAATTCTCAGAACTTCATAAAAGACTCAGTTACGATTGGCTCAACTGAGAACAGCCAATTCGAATACGTTGCATCTGAACACAGCAAATCTCCTATAAAAAATAATCTTATAGATTCCCAAGTTAAATTGCCTGAAACTATCACGGACCCGGAGGAAATCGAAATAATTTTAAAGGACTACCACGATTCTTCATTCGGTGGTCACCAAGGTGTAGTCAAAACCTATAAAAGAATAAAAAGGAAGTACAAGTGGAAAAACATGCTCAGCTCGGTTAGAAAATATGTCCGCAAATGTACTAAATGCCAAAAAATGAAGGCTAGCCCAGAGTATCGTATGCCAATGGTCATAACGGATACTGCCCTAATGCCATTCGAAAAAGTATATCTGGACATCGTAGGTCCTCTTGAGGAAACGCACTCAGGAAACAAATATATTTTGACTTTTCAAGACAATCTTACGAAATTCGTAGACTGCTACGCCATGCCGAATGGCGAAGCAGAAACGGTAGCAGGAATATTTTTCGACGAGATAATTACTCGTTACCGCATTCCTAAAAAGGTAGTAACTGATCAAGGCTCCAACTTCTTAAGCGATCTCTTCAAACGAGTTTGTAAGCTCTTAAAGATTAAAAAACTGCAAACATCCGCTTATCACCCACAATCCAACGGTGCACTTGAACGAACCCACAGACCACTAGTAGAGTATTTAAGAACTATTGTATCCGAAAATCCAAAGGCTTGGGATCGATTCCGGAGAACTGCGGCTTTTGTGTATAATAATAGTCCACATGAAGGCACTAAGCTTACTCCAATGGACTGTCTGTTTGGATTTACAGCGGATGTACCTTCAAATCTAAGAAGAGAGCCAGAGCCAATGTACAATCACGAAAGTTACTACCATATTCTTAGGTACAAATTACAGAAAACCTACGCTATTGCCCGAAAAAATTTACTTAACGCTAAGGAAAAGTCAAAACTACACTACGATAAACATTCAAGACCAGTAACTTTCCAACCAGGTGATAAAGTATTATTGAAGAATCAAGCTAAGAAACACAAGTTGTCCCAGATATGGCTAGGTCCATATCTAGTAATAAAAGCTTTCAATCCTGTTAATACTATTATTCAAATCGGCAGACGAAGAGTAACAGTGCACAACAACAGGTTAAAACCATTCCACGAATAATAGTTAACCTTTTAAAAGAAAGATAAAGAATACATTCCACCTCAACATACCAAATCAGAGGTAAAATCTTTTTTGTTTTGATTAAAGAAAGACAATAATTAGTTAATTACTTTTATTTTTATTTCCAAATTTAACCAGAATACCCTCATCCCATAAATTCAAATCTAACTGAAACCATTAAGAACTTCATCCAACATGTTAACAACACCGTAAAGAAACATATAGTTATGATAAGAGCAGAAGATGCCAATCATATTCTGAATGAGAATTCTTACTCTTTAGATCAATTGGAAGAACAAATAAAAACACTGGAAAAGCAGAGAAAAGAGCGAACTGAATCACAAATGGTTCAAATAAGCTCCCTAACTCTGAGTTCATTGGTAATTTTATTACTAAGCATAATTGGTATACTGAAGTTATGTAAAACTATAAGGAACAAGAGAAAGAAAAGCATAGTCGAAATGCCCAATGTGGTAATCGTAAGTAATCCAAAATCTCAGTTAGATGCTGAGACACCTCTACAACGTAAAGTAGAAATTCCGGGTAACTTAAATACCAAATGCAAAGAAGATGTCAAATCTAATCTTCATATTCCAAACCAGGAAAAGATATCGATGAACAAAGTCAAACAAATTTCCCAAAACTTCCAATCAGAGATCACCAAAGCTCACAAAGCGAGAGTAAAACCCCTAACCAACGCACCAGAAGCGGCTTCTCAGACCGTTCATTCAGAATCAAAAGATTCAAGTAAGCCACAAACTAACCCGCCACCCCAGGAAAATAAGAGGCAACATATATCAATACCTCCACCACCACCACTACCACCATCTATAACCCATCCCAATTCATGTACACGCCCCCGCAATTTGCAAGTAGTTTAGTAACTTCTCAAATCCAAGTTAACCAAAATTAATTGAAAATATCTGTCTTGTTTAAAATATAAATAATAAAATTAACGGGAGAGAAATATGTATGCATGGTGTCAAAAGTATATATATATATAGATTAAGGTAAATAAATAAATTGTAACAAAAAGAAATATTAGATATACACCAATAGATCATAAAGATATATAATGGAAAATGTATATACACATATATTGTACAGTAAACGCATAAAAATTTAAAATTATAATGAAAACTTATGTACACATATATATATTGCAATAAATGCATAAAAAAAAAAAAAAATTGTAATGAAAACATATGTACATACACATATATTACAATAAATGCATTAAAAAATTAAAATTATAAGTAAAACATATGTACACATACATATCTTATTGTAGGTGCATAAAAAATTAAAAGGTAATGAAAACATATGTCCATACACATATATTACAGTAAATGCATCAAAAAATTAAAATTATAATGCGAACATACGTGTATACAGACATATGCAGCAACAAATTAAAATTGGAATGAGAACATATGTTACACATATATTAATATAAAAGCATAAAGAATTAAAATTGTAAAAATAAAAAACTAAGAATAAAAAAAAATGTGTACGTATATGGTATTGTAAAGCCATAAAAGGTTAAGTTGTAATTTGATATACAGATATATTAATACAAAAAAAAACATATTTATACCTGCATACGAGAAAAATTTCTTCTTTCTGTATCTAATTAATCTTAAACAAAAAAATTTTTATAAATAGGCTAGAAATAATTCTCGGTAATGTATACAGATAAGTTAGCTTCTTCAACCTAACTAAGTAATCGTCTCAGCGCTCGGCATTATGTATATACATATATGTAACATGTTGTTATTTTATTTTTATTATTATCTATCAAAGCCATATACAATGTTCGAATGCGTTATTCCTCTTCTAAGAATAACACATTTTTTTAAAAAAAAGGGAGGTTTGTTACATACAGCCCCTACAAAAAAGAAATTACGTACATACATACTTATTTTACCTATCAGATCTACTTTAAAAGAAAATATGTACATACATATGTACATACCTACATTGCATAGCAAGTGAAACAAATCATTGCATGCATGTACATACATGCGGTACATTATACCATTTTACCTAAAGAATGGCGTGTACATACATATTATTACTGACCTACAGCAATTATTTCTGCTTATAAAACAAGTGGAAAAAGAAAGTGAGGTAATACCCCGGCACGCAAGAAATCCCACATTGTAATATGACGACCTTGCGCCGGAGGTAAAACAAATGTATGTATGTAGGCGACCAAATTAATGGTTCACGACGAATGACGTGAAGTAGCATTGACCAGCTGCAAGCATTTAACAAAATTTATATTTATGTATGTACGACTATAAACAAAGTACAAACGTTTAACAAAAATAGTATTTACGGATGATAATGGCCAGCTGTAGATATTGAGCAAAGTGTAATTTATACATATATGTATACGGCGAGCGCTGTGAGGAAATAAATTAAGAGTTTTAGCTTTACTTCCGTAGCAGTTAAGGTTATATTTTTAGTATAAATATTATAACGTTTTTATTAAAAGACTAGTTGCAACCGTAACTCAACACAAGACACATTCAGTTGTTATCATTTGGAGCAAAGCTGTTCAGCTACTCCACTACACCATACTAGGAGCAAAGCTAAATTAGCTACTCCATTACACTAATCATTCCACACCTTGGGAGCAAAGCTATATTAGCTACTCCACTACACTACATATAGGAGCAAAGCTATATTAGCTACTCCACTACACTACATATAGGAGCAAAGCTAAATTAGCTACTCCACCATACTACACATAGGAGCAAAGCTACATTAGCTACTCCGATATATACCGTTACAAAAAAGTGCGACATTCCTGATAATCAAATCAACAAAGTAGGTGCTTGTATGAGAGTACTTGGTTATAATTTTATAACAAGTACTTCAAAAACTCAAACAAGTTTCCTCACAAAGAAACAGTTACAGGTGAATTCCTATAGCTCTAACGCGGTGGCCGCATTAGTGATTCCACTAAGTGGATGTAAAAATGTAATTCTTTTTAAGTTATCGGTAAAGTACGGCCATCGTGCCAAAATGCAGTTAGTTACACTCTCAAAACACGTAACGTAAAATGTTTTAAAATTTTATGCGCTTTTACTCAAATTGAGAATACATTTAATAAGTATTCGAGTACTCGCGAAGAATCTTTATGGATTAAAAGTCTTTGTCAGATTTATGTTGGAACATATGTACGTACAGTTGTGTCTCGTTTTAGGTAATTCAGTAAGATACAAAAGCCCTGATAGGTATGATCATTGAGGGGCGGTAAGAAGTATATTTCGCGAACCTGTTAATGTCGGCGTTAAGAGTGCTAAGTGATAAGTGACAAGTATATTGTTTATGGTCGAAATATGTGCGTGAGGTGTAACAGTCTCACAGTCTTAAATGTCAACAGGAAGAAGCTATATCTTAACTAAGGAGGAATTGTCACGCTTTCAGGCCCAGGAAAGGGAGTTAGAGATAAAAGCACAGGAGCTGAAGGAATGCCAAGCAATACTGCGGAATTACGAGCAGGACTGGGAATATATCGGGGAACATATAACGGCAGAGTTACAGAAACGGTGGACAAGAGAGGAAGAGAAGGAATTGTTAAAGACACTGAATGAGAGTGCTAAAAACAGTACAAGGGGCAAAGCTTTAGACCTATTGGTAACAGCAGCATTCGGACTTATCCAGAGCCGTGCAAGAGAAGCAGAGCCAGCATTGGTAGAAATCCAAAAACAGGAAAAAGGACTGATAAAGAAAATAGATTCACTAAAGGCACAGTTAAGCGAGGCTGAGGAAACTACAGCGGGGTTAGAAGAAGAGTTCGGGCTCGATCGATCATCACGGAGAAAGGCGATTCAAGAGAGTAATAAGGTGAGTACGAGTAAAGGGTTCAAGCCGAGGAAATTTTTATTTTGGGAACAGCATAAATAGTCAGAAGAAAATTAAGAAAGGGAGCTAATCAGCAGAAAAAAGCAGGAAGTAGCGCCGAGTGGAAAAGTAAGAACAGTGCAGAACCAGATAAGGCCAGAGGAAAGAAGCATCACAGGTCAAGACAACATGGCAGACGGGCATGAAAAAGTAATGGACCTAGTATCGAAGTATGTACCCATACTATCTGGCGAAAGGTCATCCAAACTGGCGAGGGAAGTGTATCGCTTTTTGAGCTGCAGTAAGGATCTACACGATAAACTGACACAGGAGCAACAGAAGATTTTTATCAGGTGCATAAAGTATCTAATGTAATCAACAGATTTTTTAATGTAATCAACAGATTTTTTTTGCTGGCACTTGGTGAAACCTCATTTTCAATTAAGGAAATATTCAAACACTTGCTATGTTTCACAGAAAATATGTAATTGCATAAAGTATCGCCTAACGGACGATGCGTACTACTTGGTAAGCTCACAGGAACCAAAAGATTTTGATGCTTTACAGCAGGTAATCAAATCGGCCTATATGCCAAAAAAATCGTTCAGCGAATAGCGAACGGAAATGCTGGAATGCAGGCAGAGGCCTGGTGAGGATATTAAGGTGTTCGCAGACCGGATGAAGGAATTGCTCGACCAAATAAAAGCGGCGGTCTCGGCGAAACCAAGGTAATAACTGTGAGATTTTCTTACTATGGTTGGTTTTCTATTGTGTGATAGTAAAAGTGTAGAATTTTTTTATATACATAACGGGTATTTTTGTGTTTTTCCTTAAAACAAAAAATTTTTTTTTTTATAATAGACAAATTTTTGGGCAATTTTAGTACATTTCAGCGCATTAATTTTAAAAGTTTACTCATACACACATCGAGAGCAAAGCTAATTCAGCTACTCCAAATACACACACTGGGAGCAAAGCTAATTTAGCTACTCCAAAACACATACATTAGGAGCAAAGCTGTATAGCTACTCCAACACACACACCACCAGGAGCAAAGCTGTTTAGCTACTCAAACAAGTATACACGTACAAGAAACATTACAGGGAAAGAGTTGAAATATGGATGTAGGTAAACAATAGATTTTATTGTGGTATTATGTAATTATTTTTTCTCCTTCAGAATATACCTACCTATATATAGATTAGATAACAAAAGGTAGGGGAATATATGTATTTACTTGGCCAGGAATCTTGGACAGTGTAGATATCATTATTAATTTTCTACAACATTAAGGCAAGTGGTTCAAAATCTTTTGAACTAATAAGAGGTTCTTTTTGTGTATTGTATGGTAATAATAAGTGTTTCTGTTACGTGCCAGTTTTGCGAGGTATCGTTGGGGTTTGATGAATTCCTATAGCTCTAACGCGGTGGCTGCATTAGTGATTCCACTAAGTGGATGTAAAAATTTAATTCTTTTTAAGTTGTTGGTAAAGTACGGCCATCGTGCCAAAATGCAGTTAGTTACACTCTCAAAATACGTAACGTAAAATGTTTTAAAATTTTATGCGCTTTTACTCAAATTGAGAATACATTTAATAAGCATTCGAGTACTCGCGAAGAATATTTATGGATTAAAAGACTTTGTCAGATTTATGTTGGAGCATATGTGCGTACAGTTGTGTCTCGTTTTAGGTAATTCAGTAAGATACAAAAGCGCTGATAGGTATGATCATTGAGAGGCGGTAAGAAGTACATTTCGCGTACCTGTTAATGTCGGTGTTAAGAGTGCTAAGTGGTAAGTGACAAGTATAGTGTTTATGGTCGAAATATGGGCGTGAGGTGTAACAGTCTCACAGTCCTAAATGTCAACAGGAAGAAGCTATATCTTAACTAAGGAGGAATTGTCACGCTTTCAGGCCCAGGAAAGGGAGTTAGAGATAAAGGCACAGGAGCTGAAGGAATGCCAAGCAATATTGCGGAATTACGAGCAGGACTGGGAATATATCGGGGAACATATAACTTATCCAGAGCCGTGAAAGAGAAGCAGAGCCAGCATTGGTAGAAATCCAAAAACAGGAAAAAGGACTGATAAAGAAAATAGATTCACTAAAGGCACAGTTAAGAGAGGCTGAGGAAGCTACAGCGGGGTTAGAAGAAGAGTTGGGGCTCGATCGATCATCACAGAGAAAGTCGATTCAAGAGGGTAATAAGGTGAGTACGAGTAAAGGGTTCAAGCCGAGGAAATTGTTATTTTGAGAACAGCATAAAGAGTAAGAAGAAAATTTAGAAAGGGAGCTAATCAGAAGAAAGAAGCAGGAAGTAGCGCCGAGTGGATAAGTAAGAACAGTGCAGAACCAGATAAGGCCAGAAGAACGAAACATCACAGGTCAAGACAACATGGCAGGCGTGCATGAAAAGTAATGGACTTAGTATCGAATTATGTACCCATACTATCTGGCGAAAGGTCATCCAAACTGGCGAGGGAAGTGTATCGCTTTTTGAGCTGCAGTAGTGATCTACACGACAGACTGACACAGTAGGAACAGAAGATTTTTATCAGGTGCATAAATTATCGCCTAACGGACGATGCGTACTACTTGGTAAGCTCGCAGGAACCAAAAGATTTTGATTGTTTTACAGCAGGTAATCAAATCGGCCTACATGCCAAAAAAATCGTTCGTGCGAACGGAAATGCTGGCATGCAGGCAGAGGCCTGGTTAGGATATCAGGGAGTTCGCAGACCGGATGAAGGAATTGCTCGACCAAATAAAAGCGGCGGTCTCGGCGAAATACCCAGGAGGTGATACAGGATTGATAGCAGAACTAGAGGCAGATGAAGTAGCGACATTTATAGCTGGCGTTAGGAGTAAACCTACTCATGTATACCTCACTGGACGGAAATTCGAATCGCTAGAAGGAGTGCAAGAGGAAGCTACCTACTATGAAAAAGATGCACAAAGGCTTCAAGTAAGAGACCCAGAAGTGGTACAGGCAGGTTGGAGGTCTAACTCATTAGGTACGCAAAACAGATGGGGAGCAGATGAGGCCGGCCCCAATCGAGCCCAACGACCGCAAAGACCGATTTATTCCCCCGCTAAGCCAGTATCACCCATTAGATACCAAGGGCCAGCAGCCAGGGTAATCACACCGAGAACCATTCATTGTTTCAAATGTGGACAGCGGAGTTACACTGCGTAAGATTGTAGGACACAGCCTCCTTATTGCACCAAATGTAACAGCTTGGTTATGAAGTAGCGAGCTGTAGGAAACAGGAAGTACATTTCGCAAATACCGCGGTAGGTAGTCCAGGTGAATGTATTCAACCCGTATCAGGAGTGCTCTATTGTCAGTTCTGTAGGACATGTAATCACTATACAGAAAACTGTCTCAGAAAGTACCTAGAAGAACGCGCTGGCCAACTGGAGGGAAACGGGGAGCGGCAGCTGGGGAATTCGTTCACAGCTGCCTTCCATTAACAAACTCCAGAGACATATCGCCGAGGGGGGATGATATTTCAGTAGACTTAAGCTTAGTGAAGAATTGTAGCATCACAGTTGAAGCAGATATAGGTTAAACAGGTAAGTTAAATCTTTTGGTTGATACTGGGTCTGCATGTAATTTAATAAAATTCAATAAAAGAAGAAAAAACACATTTATTTAACCTCAACGAACTATTACTATTGGGGGTTTATTTGGGGCTCAAGGAAAGTCCGTACGGGTTTGTCAATCCAAGTTACGTATAGATACTGAAGAGCATGCTTGCGAGTTCAATGTAATTTATGACACCGACTCAATACCAGCTGATGGAATACTGGGTATTGAATTTCTTAAGGATAGAGCTATCATCGACTGCATTAACTAAAAACTGTCAATACGGAAGGTAAAAAGGAACAAAGAAGGGAAGCCTCTTTTTGCGAATGTAACAGGAAAAGAAAGTATTAACGTAGTGACATTGGCCGAAGCTTGTCAAGGAAGCGTTAGTCAATCTAGTAAGGAAAATCCTCGAGAAATCTCAACAGAAACAGTGAAACAGCGTATTAGAGAAAGAATTGCAGGGCTAAAAGACATTTTTGGTAAAGCGATGACAGCCTCAGACAGCATAGACTGGTATCTAACACAGATAAACGAGAGAAATGAAAGAGTGGAAAAGAGGGCGGAAGACATTGCCCAACAACAAACCAAGCAGAAATGCGAGGTGAAGGCCACCCGGGATGCAAAGGTGTTGAAACATTAACACAGGCGGGAAAATATCTTGACCGCAACCCTTCATACGGAGGCTGGTCAACGAGATCATTGCCTGGTAAAGGATGAGTTCATAGCATGGCCTAAAGGGATGTGGGGTGATGACCAGGTTAAGGTAGCTGTTGAACGGGAAAGCGGATTAGGGCATCATCGCACTGAAGTCCAGCTTCAATAATCCCAGAATGAAAGCTTCTACACTTTTTCTTGAACCCGAGAGCACGAATGGACTAATAATGCGTTTGAAACCCAGAACAGAGCAACTGTTGAGAATCCCAGTTGATAGTGAGACTGAAATGCTATGTATGGCCGAAGAAATATGTCCCGGAGTGTATTGTGGAAATACACTAATCAGGCCTAAGAACAGACAAGCCTTTGTTGGAATCATAAATGCTAGGACTGAGGCCGTGGAGGTAAAAAAATTCAAACCAAAGTTAGAAAGACTGAACCGGTATTCAGTACTACCACTAGCAGATAGTGAAAGGAAGTGTAATAAAAGGCAACAGCGGCTAAAATTAATGAAACAATCACTGTTGTTGGGAGAAGATCTCAATCCCGAGGAGAGGGAATCCGTGACTCAGCTCTGTTACAAATACAGTGACATTTTTCATTTGCCAGGAGACAAACTGACTTATACTCCAACAAAAACCTTGAAATTACCTCTAATGGCCAACACAGGACCCATACATAGAAAGCAGTACCGAATGCCAGAAGCTCACAGATGTTACATACATAAAAACTCAAATCTAAAAATATCAATCGCATACCTACCTACATCAGTACATTGCAAGTAAACATTTCACGTATTCCGATCAGGAAATAAAACAAAAAGTTTACGGCATGGTATACCTACATACCTACATCAGTTTCCACTGCATGTAAAAACAAACGGTATACCTACATACCTACATCAGTTTCCACTGCATGTAAAAACAAACAGTATACGTACATACATAATTAATCATCACTGATCTACCTCAATTATTTCAGTGAATGATGTGATAATACCGCTGCGCGCAAGAATTCGCACGTTGAAATACGACGACCTTGCACCAGAGATAGAACATATGTTTGTGAGTAACTAAATTGTTTTTGTAATAATAATTCGAGTAGGAAAGAAATTAAAATAAACAATAAGTTGAAAGCCCGCAACATGGATTGGGTAAGATATATGTATAAATTTATAAAAAGCAACGAATGCCGTGACTTGCATACTTCCGTAAATAGTAAAATTAAGTAATAGTTCTTAATGAAATACTTCCGACTTACACTTTGTATGAATTATACGCTAAATAAATAAAGTGCTGGGTCAGAGGTATTTTATACATTATTCTGTGTAGTATTAGTAGTCTTAGAGTAAGACAATTTTTGTATAAATATACTACAGAATAAAGTACGTAGAGTTCAGTCGTAAACAAGTCTTTCTATAATTGAATAGGTGCAAAGCCTTATTTGGCTTCGCCTAGAGTTGAGTTTTAAAGAAGTCCTCCAATAATAAATAGGTGCAAAGCCTTATTCGGCTTCGCCTATTGATCAATCTCCAACCAGGTTTTCAGAAATTAAATAGGTGCAAAGCCTTATTTGGCTTCGCCTATTCTTCAGGTAACAACAAGTTGTACATTTAATAAATAGGTGCAAAGCCTTATTTGGCTTCGCCATTTATTAAACAACAAGTTGTACGTTAAATAAATAGGTGCAAAGCCTTAATTGGCTTCGCCATTTATTTAACAACGCCTATTCCGGAAGATACTCGAAAGATACTCGAAAACCACAACACAGAGAAGAATGTAAAAAGCAACTGGAAAAATTGTTAGAAGATGACATAATAGAGCACAGTGATAGTCCATTTAAGTTTCCAGTACTCCTGATAACCAAAAAGGGTACTGATGAAGCCGGGAACCGCAAGTATAGGTTGTGTGTAGACTTCCGTGAACTCAACAAGGTATGCATCCCTTGTTCATACCCACTTCCGTGAATTGAGGATATTTTGGATCGACTAGGTCATTCTAGGTAATTTTCAACGTTAGATTTGGCTAACGGTGTTCTGCCCAATGAGAACACTCAAGAAAAAATATAGAGAAGGATGTGGACTGTAAATGATAACGCCGGGGAATATTTTATAGCCAGTGGTTTATTGGACGCACGTAAAACTTAAGTACAACATTACAACTAGAACTAAAATTAACAGAATTCAATTTCACACTTAAGAACTAAACTTCAATATATTCAAAAAATTCGCTTACTCACTACACAATCATAATTTCAATATAATACTGTCAAAGTTGTGGCTACTTTGACCAATGGCACTATATGTATATATATAGGTATATAAATATATTAATCAATATGAAATATAATATATGATTAATCAAAGATGTACTCACCAGTATAAAACTATGCAATCGACTTTATGGCGTTGGTAATCAAATAGTTAGTGATTATCTTGTTCTAGTCGTTCCCCGGAACAAGATACTTTACTTCGGTCGAGACCCAAAGCAAAGTTGTATTAGTCGTGTTTATTCTAGTCGGTACCCAGAATAAATATCTTTATCTCAGTCGAGACCCAAGATAAAGGTTTGAGATTAGTGAGTGTTATTCTAGTCGCTACCCGGAATAACTATCTTTATCTCAGTCGAGACCCAAGGTAAAGGTTTGAGTTAGTCTATGTTATTCTAGTCGCTACCCAGAATAACTATCTTTATCTCGGTCGGTACCCAAGATAAAGTTGTTGAGTTAGTAAAATTTATTCCAGTCGAGACCCAGAATAAATATCTTTATCTCAGTCGTTACCCAAGATAAAGTTATTAGGTTAGTAAATTTTATTCCAGTCGAGACCCAGAATAAATATCTTTATCTCAGTCGGTACCCAAGATAAAGTTGTTATTAGTAAGATTTATTCCAGTCGAGACCCAGAATAAATATCTTTATCTCAGTCGCTACCCAAGATAAAGTTATTAGATTAGTAAATTTTATTCCAGTCGAGACCCAGAATAAATATCTTTATCTCAGTCGGTACCCAAGATAAAGTTGTTATTAGTAAGATTTATTCCAGTCGAGACCCAGAATAAATATCTTTATCTCAGTCGCTACCCAAGATAAAGTTATTAGGTTAGTAAATTTTATTCCAGTCGAGACCCAGAATAAATATCTTTATCTCAGTCGGTACCCAAGATAAAGTTGTTATTAGTAAGATTTATTCCAGTCGAGACCCAGAATAAATATCTTTATCTCAGTCGCTACCCAAGATAAAGTTATTAGATTAGTAAATTTTATTCCAGTCGAGACCCAGAATAAATATCTTTATCTCAGTCGGTACCCAAGATAAAGTTGTTATTAGTAAGATTTATTCCAGTCGAGACCCAGAATAAATATCTTTATCTCAGTCGCTACCCAAGATAAAGTTAATTTGTTAATAATTATATTTGATTACACTAGCCAAGTCGATTTCCAAAATGATGCGCACTCTATAGAAGCTGGATACTAAAAGAGAAAGATTCAAGTTGGCCTGCGACTTATATTGCCTCTGAACTGCGCACGGCACCAACAAATTATTTTACCTTGCGCATAACAACCAAAGTACATTGACCTTAGCAGCTGTGCGCAGGTAGCAACAGAAAATCCGTTGACCTTAACAGCTGTGCGTAGGTCAGACGAGTGCATTGACCTTAGCAGCTATGCTTAGTACATACAACGTATTAACTGAAATAATAGAATATACCTATACATACACAATATGGCCATTTCTAAATTATTTTTAGTTAATACTAAAATGTTTTATGCTTTTTAAGCTAAGTAATAATTTGCTAATAATATACATTTTAATTTCAATTAAAAGCCTGATGAATTCTGTCGATCGTGTCGAGATTTTGTAATGTGGAATGTAGCGATCATGTGTCGATTGTTGTCTCCACTAAAAAACTGCTTTATCGACGAGCTTGTAGGTAGGTATATGTAGTTTCGTTCCCAACCTAGTTTCAATAATAAGAAATACTTGGAATTAAAATCTTTTGAATGATCTAATTTTCAAGTGGCTATTTAATGTTGGTTTGAACAAACGGATAACATCAAGTACTAATCGATCCAGCCGGCAGAGAGAAAACGGCTTTTAGTACCAATTTCAATCATTTTCATTATAAAAGATTGCCATTTGGGCTAAAGACAGCGCCTCCTTTTTTTTCAATCGCTCTTAAACGGCATATTAACAGGGTTACAGGGAGTAAAATGTTTCGTGTATCACTTCAAAGTAATTACTGACCACCAACCTCTTCGGGGTGTGTTCAAGGTTAGAGATACGACGTCACGTATGGTGCGATTTCATCAGAAATTGTCAGAGTATGATTTCGACATACTATATAAAAAAGGAAGAGAAAATGGCAATGCGGATGCTTTAAGCAGAATACCCCAGAGAATAACAGAAGCCAAAAACGAGGAAAGCGAAAAGCATCCATGCCTAGCAATCACTCGGGCACAAGCTCGAAAAAAAGATTCCGAAATAAATGACGCATCTCCTATGGAATCTGAAGAGGAGTGGAGTGACCTCGATGAGCCAGAAGTAATAGCAGGTAAGGTTATGGGTGATACGAACCCACAGCATATCACAGATCCGGATGAAGTCGGGCCGATCTTGGAGGACTTCCATTACTCTCAGTTTGGAGTACATCTCGGAAGAGATAAGACCTTAAAACGAGTAAAGCGCTTCTATCATTGGAAAGGGATGAAGTATATTCGGCGCTGCCCGTAATGTCAGAAAAATAAACACAGCCGAGCTACAAAGATGCCGTTGGTGATCACTGCAATATCAAGCAAACCCTTTGAGAAGGTGTACGTCGATTTAGTGGGACCATTGCCATTGAGTCACAATGGCAACAAATACATCTTATCCATGGTGGATGACCTCACTAGGTTCGTTGACTTCGTAGCGATCCGGGATCAGGAAGCGAATACTGTGGCACGAGCACTGTTCGAGCAAATTCTCAGCCGATATACTCTACCAAACTACCAAAACAATTAGTTACGGATCAAGGAGCGAATTTTACAGGAGAAGTGCTGAAGGCCCTCTGTAAGATATTGAAAATTAAAAAGTTACAGACTACTGCCTATCATCCGTAGTCAAATCCCATAGAGAGACAGCATTTCACGTTAGCCAGCTATTTGAGAAGTTTTGTAGATCAAGACCCGCGGAATTGGGACGAATTCCTGCGGACGGCAGCTCATGCTAACAACAACTCGGTGCATTCGGGCACAAAATTGGCACCAATGGAAACTATATTCGGATTCGTCTCGGAAGCTCCCAGCAGCTTGCAGCGGAAACCTGAACTGCTGTACAATGCCGGTAAATATCATAATGTGCTACGGTTTAAATTGCAAAAGGCATTCGAACTAGCAAAAGCAAAACTTGATCAAAAGTAAATTGTCCGCCAAGAAGTATTATGATAGGTCCGCGAGGGCGCTAGAGGTGCATGTGGGTCAAAAAGTTCTGGTTAGAGATCCGGCTTGGGCGGGAAAACTGTAGTAATCTTAAAGGGTCCATATGAAGTGATTTACGTTCATAGCCCAGAGATTGTAACAATCCTTATGGGGAGAAAGCTCAAACGGGTTCACTTGAATCTTTTAAAAAAATTTGAATGACTTTGAGCAACCAAAATATTGTTATTTAGTAAGTTTTGTTTTTGTTACAGGTAAAAGTAAAGCAGCAGAAGCGTACAAGAACGGACGACAGAAGAGACCTAGTAGCCCGCCTCGGAATCCGTTCAGGAGACGGACTTGGAAATAAAGGAACACTAATTAAAAAGAAAGGTTAAAAAAGAGAGAATAACAAAAAAATTTTAAAGTAAAAAAAAAAATATAAAGGTTAAAAAAAAGAGAATTAAAAAAAAAATGTTAAAGTAAAGAATGTAAAAAAAGTAAGGTTAAAAAAGAGAGAATTAAAAAAAATTTAAAGTAAAGAGTGTAAAAAAACAGGTTGAAAAAAAAGAGAGAATTAAAAGTAAAATCAAGTAAGGAGAGTAAAAAAAAAATAGAAAAAAAAATTGAAGTAGCAAGAGTAAAAAAAAACATACTCATTGAAAAAATTGGTAAATAAAAAGAAAAGTTAAGAAAAAGAAGAAAAAAAAAGTTATTGGAAAGAAAAATGTAAAAAAGAAGAGAGCACTTATTTTAAAAAAATTAAAAAAAGGGGGAAAGGCGGTATAGAGGGAGAGAGAGAGAGAGAGAGAAGGAGGAAGTGGATGAAAAGTGCAATAAACTAAATCTATACAGTGATTTATTTTATTTTACTAAATAAAAATAAAAATAATACTAAATAAATTATATACGTAGTGGTCTCTTTTTTTTTGTATACTAGGTAGGATAATATTAAAAAGGTTGCCATATAGCTCGTTTGGATAAGTTAAGAAGCTGAATATGGAAGCAGCCACCATAATGTTTGTAATGTTCATCAGTTTGTCAAACGCTGGGCAGCTTGGCTAAAATATAAAGCCTATAATGCAGTCCGGGGTATTGTTCGAGCACGTAGGAAAAGCCAACTTTTGTACTAGGCATTGGACTATTCTATCCAAAGTATAAATGCCGGACTTGGTGGTCGAGCTGGAATTCGCAAGCAATTGCAACAAGCTGGTTATACAGCTCTGCACAAAAATCAACCACACCGAACTCGGGAAGAGATGTGAGCTAGCCACTAAGGAAATAGGAAGCTGGATGGCGAAGATCAGGAGACAGGAAGATGAGTTGAAGCACCACACAAATGCGGAACCGGCTCGTCGAAGGAAGCGATCTTTCTTTGATGGTATAGAGTCACTCTCAAAGACACTTTTCGGAACCATGGATCATGCAGATTCGGAAAACATCTACTCGGCTTTGAGGGATCTCGATGGAAAAGAAAACCGCACCTTCACCTTGCTTCAAGAGCAGACTACAGTGATGACATCGACGTTCAATCTGTTGAATGCGTCGCGCGTTCAGGCAGTAGCAGAGCGAGAGGAAGTATGGAATAAAATCAATGCCATCACCGCCGCTCAGCAAAGTCAAGACCTGGAGATAATAATGAAATATTGACACTAATGACCCTCCAACTGCGAGAACTCAGCGATGTACAAGAAGGTTATGCGAATATGCTAGTCGCACTGAGCATGGGGAAGCTTCACCCCATGATTCTTCACGCCCGGCAGCTAACAGAAATTATGACGAACGCTACAAAACAATTCGACTTAGCCGAGGAATTTCTGGACTTCCAATTGTTGACTGAAATCGCTAAGGTGAGCGCAATGCAGGGTGCGCAACACCTTATGGTCAGAATAGACATTCCTCAACCGGAAAGAGTGGCTTTTAAACTGCACAAAGTATATACCATTCCCGCAGTAGTTGATGAAAAGGGCTACCATGTATATGAGTTGGGAGCCGAATTCCTAGCAGCAAATAATCACGATCGCCAGTATGTCCTGCTAGACTACCAGCAATATGGAAAATGCCAACAACTGACAACCCTCGGAAATCATCTGCGTTTCCTGTGCCCACAGTTGGGACCAATCGTCACAGCCATTGGTGATAGCTGTGTGCTCAACCTTTTTCGAAGTTTCAATGTCAACCCGCTGGCATGCAAGGAAAAAATTCTCCCAAAATGGAATAGCCTAGTCCGCATGATTACCAGAAATAACTGGTTGTTCGTGATGGACGAAAGGACGAAATTAGAGGTAAACTGCCGCGATGCACCTACAGCGATTGGAGAGCTATTGTCCACCGGAGTGTTATCAATCGAAGAACACTGCCACCTTCAGATCGGCGACCTATGCATCACATCAGAGGACCACGCTCAGCGAAATATTACTCTTTGGCAACCCTCATTTTCGGAATTACAATCATGGGATAGCATGAGCACCAGAAATAGATCTACAAAGCCTATGGCTGATGGCGATCAAAGTCGTAAGGTACGGTTGTTAGCTTCCATCTACCTAGCAGCCACCTCAATGATCGGGCTGTTAAGTATTGACAGTTTTATCCCAGTAGCAGGAGTCCTGATACGCAGGAGGTGTCAGAAGAAAAAACCAGTACCGGCTAGATCAAGCAGATTGTCGATATTGCCCATCACCCGGAGTTCAATAAACATAACAACAGGACAGCTTAACGAAGACCAGGAAACAAACGATGACCTCCGAGTAATCGTGCCTACTACAGCAACATTGCTCACTGCAAGCCTGCCTACGATAGTCGGAAAACAGCTAGTACAGCTAGCGTAGTAATAACCGTTGTAGGGCTAGATATTTTTGTTATACTAAGTCTTATATTGAATGGGACAGTGGCAACCTTTAGATACGCGGAATCACTCTGAGTAATTAAACCCACACAAAAATTATATCCAGGTTATAAACTTAACTTAATAATTGCTAGAAAAGAAAAACATGCGTTCATAAGTAAATAGTGTAGTTATATAATATGATTAGATAAAACAAATATATGTAATTAATGAAACCTAGAATCAAATTTTGTATAAGTAAATATAGTCCTAGAAATAATTGTACAGTTTTTTTTTCTTTTTTTGTTATTGTGGTAAAACTATTTTTAAAATATCAAAATTAGAGCTAAGGTTATAATAAAATTATAATTGACAAAGAGATTGTTTGAAGGAATAAATTAGAGCACGAGAAAAAAAAGTAAATAAAAAAATACAGGTTTTTAAATTAGCACTGAATTAAGAGAAGTAGTTATTGTTAAGATAGAATTTAGAAGATGTTAAAATAAAAAAAAAATATTGCATACACATATCTGATAAAATGTACAATGTAGCTGAAACTGAGCCGAGCACCCTGATCTAATTCCCCCTTGAAATTAGTCTTTTACAAGGAGGAGAAATCTCGTGGCCCAATATTAATCATTCTGCGGTTGTGACATCATAACTTTAGCCAGCAGCAGGTGTACGACTACTTAAGCAGCTTGCAGTATCTAAGCATTTTTACTTCGCACAGTTAAATGCTTGCCGATTGCGAATTGTTTATTAAAAAACTCTTGCATCCACTGCTGTTGTAATTAAACATTAAGCCATGATTAAGTAATTCACTTCGCATAGTGATATGCTCAGCTGGGCTTACTGCTTGTTTACTAACAGTATTGGGGTCTCCAGCTGACGGCAGTGCTGATGTAATGCTTTGCGATTAATTGCAAGGTATTGCACTGGTCACTAGGTCAGAGTCGCTTCCGCCTGTAAAGATTCTAACAGGTGGCCCGACTTTGCGAGTGGATCAGGTTGCTCAGTTCTTTTTTGATAATTAGGAGTTAAAGTGTTATAATTAGATTAATTAAATAAAGTTTATATGTGGATTACGCGAGTGTTAAATATATTTCGACAACAAAAATTGATACCCTTAATCGTCCCAGGCGATTCGCACTTTTTCACATTTCTTACGTTTTCCTTAATTATCCAACCATGATAGTGAATTGGGAATGGAGAATTAGGGAATTAAGAATTCTAAGAAAACGAAATTCTCATCTCCCAAAGTCCCAAATTCTCTGTGCTACAGAATCCGGCACCTGAGGTATTTTCAAAATATCTTGAACTTTGCTCGATTAGGGAATGTCGTTTCTGATATGTCATAATTGGATAAATGTTTGCTCTTTTAAAGACAGTCCACCGTATTTTTGGACAGCATTACTATTTTAACGTTTAAAAGGAATTTATGAAGGTTTCAAGATATATCCTAAGCTGTCACTAGGAGTGGTTCCCGAGTTATTTTCAAAATATCCTGACTATTGCTCGATTTGGAAAATTCGTTCGTGATATGTTATAACTGTTTAAGTGTTTGCTTTTTTTAAGAAGTCCACCGTATTTTTGGACAGGATTACTATTTTAACGGTTAATAGCATCTTCCTTTAAGGAAAGTCCACCGTATTTTTGGACAGGATTACTATTTTAACGTTTAAAGGAATCTTCTGAAGGTTTCAAGACATATCCTAAGGTGTCAGTAGGAATGGTCCCCGAGATATCTTCAAAATACTGAACTTGCTCGATTCGGGAATTTCGTTTGTGTTATGTTATAATTGTTTAACAGTTTGTTGTTTTAAGAAAGTGCACCGTTTATTTGGGCAGGATTACTATTTTAACGTTTAAAGGAACTTATGAAAGTTTCGAGTTATATCCTAAGGTGCCACAAGGAGTAGTTCCCGAGGTATTTTCAAAATATCCTGACCTTTACTCGATTCGGGAATTTCATTTGTGATATGTTATAATTGGTTAAATGTTTATTCTTTATACGAAAGTCCACCGTATTTTTGGACAGAATTACTATTATAACGTTTAAAAGGATCTTCTGAAGGTTTCATGATATATGCTAAGGTGTTAGTAGGAGTGGTTCCCGAGATATTTTCAAAATATCCTGACCTTTGCTCGATTTGGAAATTTCGTTCGTGACATGTTATAATTGGTTAACTGTTTATTCTTTAAACGAAAGTCCACCGTATTTTTGTACAGAATTACTATTTTAACGTTTAAAAGCATCTTCTGAAGGTTTCATGATATATGCTAAGGTGTCAGTAGGACTAGTTCCCGAAATATTTTCAAAATATCCTGCACTTTGATCCACTTATCCAGAGCCGTGCAAGAGAAGCAGAGCCAGCATTGGTAGAAATCCAAAAACAGGAAAAAGGACTGATAAAGAAAATAGATTCACTAAAGGCACAGTTAAGAGAGGCTGAGGAAACTACAGCGGGGTTAGAAGAAGAGTTGGGGCTCGATCGATCATCACAGAGAAAGGCGATTCATGAGAGTAATAAGGTGAGTACGAGTAAAGGGTTCAAGCCGAGGAAATTTTTATTTTGGGAACAGCATAAAGAGTCAGAAGAAAATTAAGAAAGGGAGCTAATCAGAAGAAAGAAGCAGGAAGTAGCGCCGAGTGGAAAAATAAGAACAGTGCAGAACCAGATAAGGCCAGAGGAAAGAAACATCACAGGTCAAGACAACATGGCAGACGGGCATGAAAAAGTAATGGATCTAGTATCGAAGTATGTACCCATACTATCTAGCGAAAGGTCATCCAAACTGGCGAGGGAAGTGTATCGCTTTTTGAGCTGCAGTATGGATCTACACGATAAACTGACACAGGAGCAACAGAAGATTTTTATCAGGTGCATAAAGTATCTAATGTAATCAACAGATTTTTTAATGTAATCAACAGATTTTTTTTGCTGGCACTTGGTGAAACCTCATTTTCAATTAAGGAAATATTCAAACACTTGCTATGTTTCACAGAAAATATATAATTGCATAAAGTATCGCCTAACGGACGATGCGTACTACTTGGTAAGCTCACAGGAACCAAAAGATTTTGATGCTTTACAGCAGGTAATCAAATCGCCCTACATGCCAAAAAAATCGTTCAGCGAATAGCGAACGGAAATGCTGGCATGCAGGCAGAGGCCTGGTGAGGATATCAGGGAGTTCGCAGACCGGATGAAGGAATTGCTCGACCAAATAAAAGCGGCGGTCTCGGCGAAACCAAGGTAATATATGTGAGAATTTCTTACTATGGTTGGTTTTTTTATTGTGTGATAGTAAAAGGGTAGAAGTTTTTATATACATAACGGGTATTTTTAAAATTTTTTTTTTTTTATAATAAACAATTTTTTGGGCAATTTTAGTACATTTCAGCGCATTAATTTTAAAAGTTTACTCATACACACATCGGGAGCAAAGCTAATTTAGCTACTCCAAATACAAACACTGGGAGCAAAGCTAATTTAGCTACTCCAAAACACATACATTAGGAGCAAAGCTGTATAGCTACTCCAACACACACACACACCAGGAGCAAAGCTGTTTAGCTACTCCAACAAGTATACACGTACAAGAAACATTACAGGGAAAGAGTTGAAATAGAAATTGAAATTGAATAATAATATCTAAGCATTAAATGAAATACCGCAAAAATTAATTATTGAATGTTTCTTATGAAAAACAAACCAAACTTACTTCGCTAAATCTGTGGATGTAGGTAAACAAAGTGCACGCTGAGGATTGAATGGTATTTTAGTGTTTTGTTTTCTCTTTGCGCAAACACTCCAATAGATTTTATTGTGGTATTATGTAATTATATTTTCTCCTTCCTTTTACCAAAAAACACAACTCAATAAAGGAAAAATAAATATATATATATATATATATTACACCGGAAAATTCAGAATACCTACCTATATATAGATTAGATAACAAAAGGTAGGGGAATATATGTATTTACTTGGCCAAGAAAGTGAGTTATGGTGATTTTCCGATTTCAAATTTTAAATTTTTGAAAGTTAATTAGTGTTGACAGGGAATATTTTAGGTATGCATGTAGTTGCGATAAGTTATATGAAAATATTCTTGGAATTTTAAAAATTCGCTAGCTTTTGCCGATATTGCTTCATTGCGAATATATAATCTTTGCAATTGTTGTCAAATGGAATCTCTGATTTTTTTTATGGTAATAAATTTAGATAAAGGGCTTTTCTCGTTTCCACTTCATATTGATAGGTTTGGTTCCTCTTTCTTGGTGTGCTAAGTAGTGTTGCAAGAGAATGCTGCTAGCCTTACTTTATTTCAGCTAAAAAATTACAGTTACACATGTTGCTACAATCCCCGGCATCTTGGACAGAGTAGATATCATTATTAATTTTCTACAACATTAAGGCAAGTGGTTCAAAAATGGAACAAAAATACTCCACAATAGAAAAAAAGTTACTCGCTATTGTATGAGCCGCCAGGAACTTCAGGTGTTATTTGCAGGGCAGAAATTTCACGGTCTACACGGACCACAAGCCCCTTAAAGGCGTATTCAACGTGAAAGACCCAACATCGAGATTAGTCAGGTTTCATCATAGACTCTCGGAGTTTGACTACAAAATTGAATATAAGCCTGGAAAATATAATAATGCGCTTAGTCGAATACCTGCCCAGCTAAACCAGACAAACCCCAATTCGTCCGTTGTGGAAGCTCAGGTACATCACCGAGCCGATTCCGATATAGAAGAAAATGAGGTTAGTTCTCCGCCACCCTTAAAACCTACACACGCACATTGTCACGTAGTTTCAAGAGCTCAAGCAAGGGAGACAGAAATGGAAGACGTAGTTCAGAAAACTCCCCATAAAGTTCAAAAGAATTCTCAGAACTTCATAAAAGACTCAGTTGAGATTGGCTCAACTGAGAACAGCCAATTCGAATACGTTGCATCTGAACACAGCAAATCTCCTATAAAAAATAATCTTATAGATTCCCAAGTTAAATTGCCTGAAACTATCACGGACCCGGAGGAAATCGAAACAATTTTAAAGGACTACCACGATTCTTCATTCGGTGGCCACCAAGGTGTAGTCAAAACCTATAAAAGAATAAAAAGGAAGTACAA
This sequence comes from Dioctria rufipes, assembly GCA_963924295.1. Taxonomy (NCBI): domain Eukaryota; kingdom Metazoa; phylum Arthropoda; class Insecta; order Diptera; family Asilidae; genus Dioctria; species Dioctria rufipes. Next base: position 128,324,833 of record OZ002740.1, read on the forward strand.
GTGGAAAGACATGCTCAGCTCGGTTAGAAAATATGTCCGCAAATGCACTAAATGCCAGAAAATGAAGGCTAGCCCAGAGTATCGTATGCCAATGGTCATAACGGATACTGCCCTAATGCCATTCGAAAAAGTATATCTGGACATCGTAGGTCCTCTTGAGGAAACGCACTCAGGAAACAAATATATTTTGACTTTTCAAGACAATCTTACGAAATTCGTAGACTGCTACGCCATGCCGAATGGCGAAGCAGAAACGGTAGCAGGAATATTTTTCGACGAAATAATTACTCGTTACCGCATTCCTAAAAAGGTATTAACTGATCAAGGCTCCAACTTCTTAAGCGATCTCTTCAAACGAGTGTGTAAGCTCTTAAAGATTAAAAAACTGCAAACATCCGCTTATCACCCACAATCCAACGGTGCACTTGAACGAACCCACAGACCACTAGTAGAGTATTTGAGCTATTGTATCCGAGAATCCAAAGGCTTGGGATCGATTCCTGAGAACTGCGGCTTTTGTGTATAATAATAGTACACATGAAGGCACTAAGCTCACTCCAATGGACTGTCTGTTTGGATTTACAGCAGATGCACCTTCAAATCTAAGAAGAGAGCCAGAGCCAATGTACAATCACGAAAGTTACTACCATATTCTTAGGTGCAAATTACAGAAAACCTACGCTAAGGAAAAGTCAAAACTACACTACGATAAACATTCAAGACCAGTAACTTTCCAACCAGGTGATAAAGTATTATTGAAGAATCAAGCTAAGAAACACAAGTTGTCCCAGATATGGCTAGGTCCATATCTAGTAATAAAAGCTTTCAATCCTGTTAATACTATTATTCAAATCGGCAGACGAAGAGTAACAGTGCACAACAACAGGTTAAAACCATTCCACGAATAATAGTTAACCTTTTAAAAGAAAGATAAAGAATACATTTCACCTCAACATACCAAATCAGAGGTAAAATCTTTTTTGTTTTGATTAAAGAAAGACAATAATTAGTTAATTACTTTTATTTTTATTGCCAAATTTAACAAAAAACCAAGTAAGAATTTTTTTTGTAACCCTTTCATTTTCTAAAAAAAAAACTATTCCAAATATGGCTGGAACCATATCAGGTGTTTAAAGTTCACAATTCAGTGAATACTGAAATCCAATAATAATCCAATAATAGAAAAACCTTCTATTAATAAGAGTTTGGAAACATAACATATATGTATATAGATAACTCCCCAGACATGGCACGACTATTACATCAGCATTACTCCTAAAATGCTACTAATAACCAACACAAACGGTTACACCATCACTTTTCGTCTTTAATCGATTCCCCTGAAATAAAAAAAAAACAAAAAAAAAAAACCAGCAAAGAATAACAAGAAGTTTTATGTAATAATTTCTTTTATTAATTATTTTTTTTTTTATAATTTTCTTCCTCTTCAAGGCATTAATCTCTTTTAATTTCTCCTTGGCCAGACCATCGTATTTAGAACGCTCCTCCGATGTTATGACTAGACTAGCTTTCAGTCTGAAGTAATGTAGATCCCGGTCTAACCGAGCACGCTTGCCTGCTCTAGTCGCTTTAGGTTTTGGTTCATCATCACGCTGGTTATCGCCTTTCGTTCCCACTCTTAACCGGTATTCCTCGAGAGTCAGTCTTCTCGGACCGGGAATATAATCCGGTGCGGTTTTTGAAATCCTTTTGGGACGTAGGGCTCAATCGGCCTATCCACTGGATACAACGTTAAATTTTCTACATCTCTCTCAGGACAGGTAACCGATAGGGCCTTAGCCATTAACTTGTCAAACGCTTCACTGATTTTCTGAGACATGATAGAATAAAGAACACTCGTAGAAATTACACGATAAAAATGCATGACACTGAATCATGTTACCCGATATTTATACATAAAATTCCGCTTATCTAGTAAATCACTGTATGTATAATTCCGGTCAACCAAATAATTTCAGAAGCCAATCATTTCAACACAAAATATAAGTCATAACAAAATTGTAAGAATAAACGAAATTGCAAGTCATGACGCAATTGCACTTACAAATGAGGAATGAGCTTGCCTGAATTAACGTGACTCCGATTACATACTCAATTAAAAAAAAAAAAAAACAAAAAGAAGAGAAACAATTACAAAATCAATAATATATATATATCAATTTTCGTGTAAGTTAAAAAAAAATACTTTATTTAGTAAACCGCTTATTAACTACTTTTACCAACTCTCCTCTCCCCAGATATGGCATTAATCTTCATGAGTACCTTCTTATCCATGCTAATATTAATACCAAGCACCGCGGCGGACGCCTACGAGATCCAGAACCTGAACAACACGGGAATAATGTTCGAAGAACTTGGAAAGCTGTTGTTATTTCACGATACGTGGAATCTGTTCACACAAATAAACATTACCGCTTTAGAAGCAGAAACCACATTCATAGAACATACCGGGCTTCTCATAAATCGACTATGCGAGGTACATAACGCCACCACTAGCGCATGTACAGAACAAAACGCATACATACGTAGTCTGATAGCGAACATAAAAAAGATAACTACAACCATCAAAGAAATGGTTAACATGCGACATCGAAGGTCCTTGTTCGATGGAATAGGTAGTGGCCTACACTATCTTTTTGGAACAATGGATGCAAAGAATGAGAAACAAATATATAGCAAGATTGCAAGTTTGGAAACAGATACACAAACACTCCTAGAGCTAGAAAAAAAATCAAATAACCCTGTTCAAATCCTCATTCGAGAAAATGAGGAAACCTATTAACCAACTAGAGACCAATCAAAAGAAATTAACGAAAACCGTGAACGATCTGCTTGACATGGTCAATGGAGAAGTAAGCACGCGACAACGTATCCAAGAGGTGATAGCTGCAATTAGTTGACAGGTGTTAGACATAGAATTAAGACAACAGACGTTTATACAAATATTAACCTCCCTAAAAAACAACCAAGTGCATCCCCTATTAATACCCCCATCTACTTTATTAGAAACCTATTACAAGGCTCACCCGAAAGAAACCAACAGATTTCAAGATCTGGCTCTCCTAACTCAAACGCTGGAGGTAAAATCTCGAATGATAAATGAGCTTTTAGTAATTAGAATTACATTCCCAATTCTTAATATGTCACCTTTTAAACTTCAACAGATCCACTTACTCCCCTTCCAAACTCCCAATAATCACCATCTAGTTCTGGATATAAGACACACTTACATTGCAGTCATATACCAACACAAAAATTCGTAATGTTCAAGCAATCCGAGTTTCGAGTGTACAAAAAACTTTCGAATAGCCTTAATGAAAGCACTTACATTGGACCACTATTAAACCCAATTCTTCAAGGGCATTTTGTGAGCGAATGTCCAATAAATTTTCTATTCAATCCGTACAACGAAACAGGTAACTGCGAATACCTATCACAAACACAAGCTCCACAATTGTTAATAAAATTAACCAGAAGAAATTCCTGGCTCTTTTCATTTCAAACAACACAAAAAATCACGATTGCCTGCGGGAAAACTCTTCATAGCTCCAATCTCTTTGGCAATGGAATACTAATATTAAATGAGCCTTGCCATTTCCAAATAGGTGATCAAACTATATATTTCGAAGATGAAGATCATCAGGATATTAAAATCACGCAACCAGAATACCCTCATCCCATAAATTCAAATCTAACTGAAACCATTCAGAACTTCATCCAACATGTTAATAACACCGTAAAGAAACATATAGTCTTGATAAGAGCAGAAGATGCCAATCATATTCTGAATGAGAATTCTTACTGTTTACATCAATTGGAAGAACAAATAAAAACACTGGAAAAGCAGAGAAAAGAGTGAACTGAATCACAAATGGTTCAAATAAGCTCCCTATCTCTGAGTTCATTGGTAATTTTATTACTCAGCATAATTGGTATACTGAAGTCATGTAAAACTATAAAGAACAAGAAAAAGAAAAGCATAGTGGAAATGCCGAATGTGGTAATCGTAAGTAATCCAAAATCTCAGTTAGATGCTAAGACACCTCTACAACGTAAAGTAGAAATTCCGAGTAACTTAAATACCAAATGCAAAGAAGATGTCAAATCTAATCTTCATATTCCTCTAACCAACGCACCAGAAGCGGCTTCTCAGACCGTTCATTCAGAATCAAAAGATTCAAGTAAGCCACAAACTAACCCGCCCCCACAGGCAAATAAGAGGCAACATTTATCAATACCTCCACCACTACCACTACCACCATCTATAACCCATCCCAATTCATGTACACGCCCCCGCAATTTGCAAGTAGTTCAGTAACTTCTCAAATCCAAGTTAACCAACATTAATTGAAAATATCTGTCTTGTTTAAAATATAAATAATAAAATTAACGGGAGAGAAATATGTATGCATGGTGTCAAAAGTATATATATATATAGTATATACATATAGATTAAGGTAAATAAATAAATTGTAACAAAAAGAAATATTAGATATACACCAATAGATCATAAAGACATATAATGAAAAATGTATATACACATATATAGTACAGTAAACGCATAAAAATTTAAAATTATAATGAAAACTTATGTACAGACATATATATTGCAATAAATGCATAAATAAAAAATTAAAATTGTAATTAAAACATATGTACACACACATATATTACAAAAAATGCCTTAAAAAATTAAAATTATAAGTAAAAGATATGTACACATACATATCTTATTGTAGGTGCATAAAAAATTAAAAGGTAATGAAAACATATGTACATACACATATATTACAGTAAATGCATCAAAAAATTAAAATTATAATGCGAACATACGTATATACAGATATATGCGGCAACAAATTAAAATTGGAATGAGAACATATGTTACACATATATTAATATAAAAGCATAAAGAATTAAAATTGTAAAAAAAAAAAAAATAAGAATAAAAAAAAATGTGTACGTATATGGTATTGTAAAGCCATAAAAGGTTAAGTTGTAATTTGATATATACAGATATATTAATACAAAAAACAAACATATTTATACCTGCATAAGAGAAAAATTGCTTTTGTCTGTATCTAATTAATCTTAAACAAAAAAAAAATTTATAAATAGGCTAGAAATAATTCTCGATAATATATACAGATAAGTTAGCTTCATCAACCTAACTAAGTAATCGTCTCAGCGCTCGGCATTATGTATATACATATATGTAACATGTTGTTATTTCTTTTTATTATTAGCTATCAAAGCCATATACAATGTTCGAATGCGTTATTCCTCTTCTAAGAATAACACATTTTTTTTAAAAAAAAGGGAGGTTTGTTACATACAGCCCTTACAAAAAGAAATTACGTACATACATACTTATAATCCCTATCATATTTACTTTAAAAGAAAATATGTATATGCATTGCATATGACGCAACAATTCTTGCCAAAAGAAAATATGTACATACATATGTACATACCTACATTGCATAGCAAGTGAAACAAATCATTGCATGCATTTACATACATGCGGTACATTATACCATTATACCTAAAGAATGGCGCGTACATACATATTATTACTGACCTACAGCAATTATTTCCGCATATAAAACAAGTGGAAAAAGAAAGTGAGGTAATACCCCGGCACGCAAGAAATCCCACATTGTAATATGACGACCTTGCGCCGGAGGTAAAACAAATGTATGTATGTAGGCGACCAAATTAATGGTTCACGATGAATGACCTGAAGTAGTAATGACCAGCTGCAAGCATTTAGCAAAATTTATATTTATGTATGTACGTCTATAATCAAAGTACAAACGTTTAACGAAAATAGTAGTTACGGATGATAATGGCCAGCTGTAGGTATTGAGCGAAGTGCAATTTATACATATATGTATACGGCGAGCGCTGTGAGGAAATAAATTAAGAGTTTTAGCTTTACTTCCGTAGCAGTTAAGGTTATATTTTTAGTATAAATATTATAACGTGTTTATTAAAAGACCAGTTGCAATCGTAACTCAACACAAGAGACACATTCAGTTGTTTTCATTAGGAGCAAAGCTGTTCAGCTACTCCACTACACCATACTAGGAGCAAAGCTAAATTAGCTACTCCACTACACTAAACATTCCACACCTTGGGAGCAAAGCTATATTAGCTACTCCAATACACAACACTAGGAGCAAAGCTAAATTAGCTACTCCACTACACTAAACATTCCACACCTTGGGAGCAAAGCTAAATTAGCTACTCCAATACACAACACTAGGAGCAAAGCTGCATTAGCTACTCCATTACACAACACTAGGAGCAAAGCTAAATTAGCTACTCCACTGCAAAGATACATTAGCTACTCCGATCAAACCTAGAACAAATATACCGTTTCAAAAAAGAGCGAGTAGGACATTTCTAATAGTCGATTCAACCATTAAGATGCTTGTATGAGAGTACTTGGCTATAGTTTGATAACAAGTACTTCAAAAAATCAAACAAGTTTCCTCATAAAGAAACAGTAACACGATTGAGAGCAATAATTCCTTTAAAAATGCACAATATATTTTATCCGGGCCTATATAGCATGGAATTCCTGAGTGCTATGGTGTCTTACTAGCTTATAATATGAACACTGTACGGAATTTTGAATTACATTGAAATTTAACTTACAGTTTGTCCGGTCCCTCGAAGGAGCTCCCTGGAGGCGAAAGTGTGGTTAGTTTCGACGACCTGAAAATTCTATTTGGGTGGAAAAAAAACTTTAGGTTATTGACTCCTACCCCTTGGATTGTTGCACTTGATATGCCTACTCGTCGTTAATTTTAGGTATCAGTATAATTCTTTGTTTACATATGACACTCATCTGGTTCAGAAGGAACCTTGTTCTTTAGTGTATATATATGCATGTAACTTTTCTCCAGTTCCTTCTTCCTTTTTCCCTTTTTTTTTTAGTTATAAAATTAAACTTTGAATTATATCCTGGGGCCGCATTCTGTAGCACGGAAAATTTGGGAATTTGAGAGATGAGAATTTCGCTTTCTTAGAATTCCTAATTCCCTAATCCTCCATTCCCAATTCACTAACATGGTTGGAGAATTAGGGAAAACGTAAGAAATGTGAAAAGTGCGAATCGCCTGGGACGATTAAAGGTATCAATTTTTGTTGTAGAGGGTTGGACTTTTTTTCATATGTGAGGTACTTCTGCCTATTACCTTCTACTGTCGAAATAAATTTAAATTTCTTTTTTATTGGGGTAGTTTTTGAGAGATGTAGGAGGGTAGGTTTTCTCGAGTTTTTCCGGGATAACGAGAGAATGGAGAGTAGAAGGAGAATGTATGTGGTATAAAAATAAATGGGAGCTCAGGGCGAACAAGATAGGTTTAGGAAAAGGTGCGGGGAGAGTGCGAGGTAGAAATGGGAGCTGATTAACGGAAATTTGAAAAAAAATTAAGACAATATCAGGAGCTGCAATAATTCGCAGGGGTAACTCAGGATCTCTAAGCCCAATAAAAAAAAAGTAAGAATTCACTTTGGTAATTAGGCAAGCATGGGTATTATAGTCTATATTTTATTTCGATTAACGGTAATTTGCAGATTTGAGCGGCCTTGGCGGAAAATTTTGCTATCGCAATATTCACGGGCGCCTAACTCTATGTGGGAGGGCTGTAGAGTATTGGATTTTCTTTGATAGATTAAGGGTTTAGAGTACAAAAATACTGGTGAACAATTTTTGTGGGCAGGGTGTTTTGGGGGTTGGGGGTCGTACCACCCCTCATAGGGGGTTGCTCAAACTACGTCATGTTTGGTACCAAATTAAAGAGGGAGGAGAGGGTAATCGAGTGGTGTAGTTTGTCTTTGATCGTTTTAACGTGATAGCTGACTTTTGACCGCCGAAAAACGATTTTTTTACACTACGGTCATATACACCCCAGTTTCCATATTTTGCATATATTTCTTCCGTTCTTTGTTTCACATCCATTAGTACTCCGTTGTGAACATTTGTGTCATGGGAAGTAAATTTACAGGACTTACCAGTTCTTCGCAATGATGAGATGAAAATATGTCAATTTTTGTACCAAAAACGGCCAATTTTTCACCTTAAAAAGGACTGCTACACTTCTTTTACAGTTATTTCCAAAACGGTTTATCGGATTCAAAAATTAATTACACATTTAATTAGGGGACAAAATGTAGATGCGATATCATCCTACACACAAGCTTTACCGTGTATATTTAAAAATTTTACAGCATCTCTTCTGTACTGGGCAACGACCAAATTGATCATTTTCGCGTGATTTATAATTTTTAGCGGGTCCTTTGAGAGACAAAGTCCTTGTTCCTCTGTTAGTATTGCTGTCGTGACCCAATATTAATCATTCTGCGGTTGTGACATCATAACATTAGCCAGCAGCAGGTGTACGACTAATTAAGCAGTTTGCAGTATCTAAGCATTTTTACTTCGCACAGTTAAATGCTTGACGATTGCGAATTGTTTATTAAAAAACTGTTGCATCCACTGCTGTTGTAATTATACATTAAGCCATGGTTAAGTAATTCAATTCGCATAGTGAAATGCTCAGCTGGGCTTACTGTTTGTTTACTAATAGTATTGGGGTCTCCAGCTGACGGCAGTGCTGATGTAATGCTTTATGATTAATTGCAAGGTATTGCACTGGTCACTAGGTCAGAGTCGCTTCCGCCTGTAAAGATTCTAACAGGTGACCCGACTTTGCGAGTGGATCAGGTAGCTCAGTTGTTTTTTGGTCATTAGGAGTTAAAGTGTTATAATTAGATTAATTAAATAAAGTTAAATGTGGATTACGCGAGTGTTTTAGTGGGGACACGACAAATTGGCGCAGCCGAAAAAGAGGTAAAAGTGAGTGAAATTAATGTGAGTTTTTTTATGTTTTTGTCGTTTTCGTTTTACTTGGGCGAGTAAATTTTTTGTTTGTTTGTTTTTTTCTCATCTTCTTTATTGACAAATTTAGCTTTATTGGATTTGTTTTGTGCGTTTAGGCTTAAAGTGAAGAGTAAAGATTGGAAGTCATTATACTGAGTATAATTAGCGAAACCAAGGTAATAAATGTGAGAATTTCTTACTATGGTTGGTTTTTCTATTGTGTGATAGTAAAAGGGTAGATTTTTTTTATATACGTAACGGGTATTTTTGTGTTTTTCCCTAAAATAATTTTCTTTTTATAATAAATAAATTTTTGGGCAATTTTAGTACATTTCAGCGCATTAATTTTAAAAGTTTACTCATACACACATCGGGAGCAGAGCTAATTTAGCTACTCCAAATACACACATTGGGAGCAAAGCTAATTTAGCTACTCCAAAACACATACATTAGGAGCAAAGCTGTATAGCTACTCCAACACACACACACACCAGGAGCAAAGCTGTTTAGTTACTCCAACAAGTATAAACGTACAAGAAACATTACAGGGAAAGAATTGAAATAGAAATTGAAATTGTATAATAATATCTAAGCATTAAATGAAATACCGCAAAAATTAATTATTGAATGTTTCTTATGAAAAATAAACCAAACTTAATTCGCTAAATCTATGGAAGTAGGTAAAGAAAGTGCACGCTGAGGATTGAATGGTATTTTAGTGTTTTGTTTTCTCTTTGCTCCAACACTGCAATAGATTTTACTGTGGTATTATGTAATTATTTTTTTTTTCCTTCCTTTTATCAAAAAACACAATAAAGGACAAATAAATATATATATATGTACATATTACACCGGAAAATTCAGAATATACCTACCAATATATAGATTAGATAACAAAATGTAGGGGAATATATGTATTTACTTGGCCAAGAAAGTGAGTTATGGTGATTTTTTTCCGATTTTAAATTTTTGAAATTTAAGTAGTGTTGACAGGGATCCCACGGTGTGAAAATTTTAGGTATGCATGTAGTTGTGATAAGTTATATGAAAATATTCTTGGAATTTTAAAAATTCACTAGCTTTTGCCGATATTGGTTCAGTGCGAATATATAATCTTTGCAATTGTTGTCAAATGGAATGTCTGATTTTTTTTTATGGTAATAAATTTAGATAAAGCGCTTTTCTCGTTTCCACTTCATATTGACAGGTTTGGTTCCTCTTTCTTGGTGTGCTAAGTAGTGTTGCAAGAGAATGCTGCTAGTCTTACTTTATTTCGATTAAAAAATTACAGTTACACATGTTGCTACAATCCCCGGCATCTTGGACAGAGTAGATATCATTATTAATTTTCTACAACATTAAGGCAAGTGGTTCAAAATCTTTTGAACCAATAAGAGGTTCTTTTTATGTATTGTATGGTAATAATAAGTATTTCTGTTACGTGCCAGTTTTGCGAGGTATCGTTGGGGTTTGGTGAATTCCTATAGCTCTAACGCGGTGGCCGCATTAGTGATTCCACTAAGTGGATGTAAAAATGTAATTCTTTTTAAGTTATCGGTAAAGTACGGCCATCGTGCCAAAATGCAGTTAGTTACACTCTCAAAACACGTAACGTAAAATGTTTTAAAATTTTATGCGCTTTTACTCAAATTGAGAATACATTTAATAAGTATTCGAGTACTCGCGAAGAATCTTTATGGATTAAAAGTCTTTCTCAGATTTATGTTGGAGCATATGTACGTACAGTTGTGTCTCGTTTTAGGTAATTCAGTAAGATACAAAAGCGCTGATAGGTATGATCATTGAGGGGCGGTAAGAAGTATATTTCGCGAACCTGTTAATGTCGGCGTTAAGAGTGCTAAGTGATAAGTGACAAGTATAGTGTTTATGGTCGAAATATGTGCGTGAGGTGTAACAGTCTCACAGTCCTAAATGTCAACAGGAAGAAGCTATATCTTAACTAAGGAGGAATTGTCACGCTTTCAGGCCCAGGAAAGGGAGTTAGAGATAAAAGCACAGGAGCTGAAGGAATGCCAAGCAAACTGCGGAATTACGAGCAGGACTGGGAATATATCGGGGAACATATAACGGCAGAGTTACAGAAACGGTGGACAAGAGAGGAAGATAAGGAATTGTTAAAGACACTGAATGAGAGTGCTAAAAACAGTACAAAGGGCAAAGCTTTAGACCTATTGGTAACAGCAGCATTCGGACTTATCCAGAGCCGTGCAAGAGAAGCAGAGCCAGCATTGGTAGAAATCCAAAAACAGGAAAAAGGACTGATAAAGAAAATAGATTCACTAAAGGCACAGTTAAGAGAGGCTGAGGAAACTACAGCGGGGTTAGAAGAAGAGTTGGGGCTCGATCGATCATCACAGAGAAAGGCGATTCATGAGAGTAATAAGGTGAGTACGAGTAAAGGGTTCAAGCCGAGGAAATTTTTATTTTGGGAACAGCATAAAGAGTCAGAAGAAAATTAAGAAAGGGAGCTAATCAGAAGAAAGAAGCAGGAAGTAGCGCCGAGTGGAAAAGTAAGAACAGTGCAGAACCAGATAAGGCCAGAGGAAAGAAGCATCACAGGTCAAGACAACATGGCAGACGGGCATGAAAAAGTAATGGATCTAGTATCGAAGTATGTACCCATACTATCTGGCGAAAGGTCATCCAAACTGGCGAGGGAAGTGTATCGCTTTTTGAGCTGCAGTAAGGATCTACACGATAAACTGACACAGGAGCAACAGAAGATTTTTATCAGGTGCATAAAGTATCTAATGTAATCAACAGATTTTTTAATGTAATCAACAGATTTTTTTTTCTGGCACTTGGTGAAACCTCATTTTCAATTAAGGAAATATTCAAACACTTGCTATGTTTCACAGAAAATATATAATTGCATAAAGTATCGCCTAACGGACGATGCGTACTACTTGGTAAGCTCACAGGAACCAAAAGATTTTGATGCTTTACAGCAGGTAATCAAATCGGCCTACATGCCAAAAAAATCGTTCAGCGAATTGCGAACAGAAATGCTGGCATGCAGGCAGAGGCCTGGTGAGGATATCAGGGAGTTCGCAGACCGGATGAAGGAATTGCTCGACCAAATAAAAGCGGGGGTCTCGGCGAAACCAAGGTAATATATGTGAGAATTTCTTACTATGGTTGGTTTTTTTATTGTGTGATAGTAAAAGGGTAGAAGTTTTTATATACATAACGGGTATTTTTAAAATTTTTTTTTTTTATAATAAACAATTTTTTGGGCAATTTTAGTACATTTCAGCGCATTAATTTTAAAAGTTTACTCATACACACATCGGGAGCAAAGCTAATTTAGCTACTCCAAATACAAACACTGGGAGCAAAGCTAATTTAGCTACTCCAAAACACATACATTAGGAGCAAAGCTGTATAGCTACTCCAACACACACACACACCAGGAGCAAAGCTGTTTAGCTACTCCAACAAGTATACACGTACAAGAAACATTACAGGGAAAGAGTTGAAATAGAAATTGAAATTGAATAATAATATCTAAGCATTAAATGAAATACCGCAAAAATTAATTATTGAATGTTTCTTATGAAAAACAAACCAAACTTACTTCGCTAAATCTGTGGATGTAGGTAAACAAAGTGCACGCTGAGGATTGAATGGTATTTTAGTGTTTTGTTTTCTCTTTGCGCAAACACTCCAATAGATTTTATTGTGGTATTATGTAATTATATTTTCTCCTTCCTTTTATCAAAAAACACAATTCAATAAAGGAAAAATAAATATATATATATATATATATTACACCGGAAAATTCAGAATATACCTACCTATATATAGATTAGATAACAAAAGGTAGGGGAATATATGTATTTACTTGGCCAAGAAAGTGAGTTATGGTGATTTTCCGATTTCAAATTTTAAATTTTTGAAAGTTAAGTAGTGTTGACAGGGAATATTTTAGGTATGCATGTAGTTGTGATAAGTTATATGAAAATATTCTTGGAATTTTAAAAATTCGCTAGCTTTTGCCGATATTGCTTCATTGCGAATATATAATCTTTGCAATTGTTGTCAAATGGAATCTCTGATTTTTTTTATGGTAATAAATTTAGATAAAGGGCTTTTCTCGTTTCCACTTCATATTGATAGGTTTGGTTCCTCTTTCTTGGTGTGCTAAGTAGTGTTGCAAGAGAATGCTGCTAGCCTTACTTTATTTCAGCTAAAAAATTACAGTTACACATGTTGCTACAATCCCCGGCATCTTGGACAGAGTAGATATCATTATTAATTTTCTACAACATTAAGGCAAGTGGTTCAAAAATGGAACAAAAATACTCCACAATAGAAAAAGAGTTACTCGCTATTGTATGGGCCGCCAGGAACTTCAGGTGTTATTTGCAGGGCAGAAATTTCACGGTCTACACGGACCACAAGCCCCTTAAAGGCGTATTCAACGTGAAAGACCCAACATCGAGATTAGTCAGGTTTCATCATAGACTCTCGGAGTTTGACTACAAAATTGAATATAAGCCTGGAAAATATAATAATGCGCTTAGTCGAATACCTGCCCAGCTAAACCAGACAAACCCCAATTCGTCCGTTGTGGAAGCTCAGCTACATCACCGAGCCGATTCCGATATAGAAGAAAATGAGGTTAGTTCTCCGCCACCCTTAAAACCTACACACGCACATTGTCACGTAGTTTCAAGAGCTCAAGCAAGGGAGACAGAAATGGAAGACGTAGTTCAGAAAACTCCCCATAAAGTTCAAAAGAATTCTCAGAACTTCATGAAAGACTCAGTTGAGATTGGCTCAACTGAGAACAGCCAATTCGAATACGTTGCATCTGAACACAGCAAATCTCCTATAAAAAATAATCTTATAGATTCCCAAGTTAAATTGCCTGAAACTATCACGGACACGGAGGAAATCGAAACAATTTTAAAGGACTACCACGATTCTGCATTCGGTGGTCACCAAGGTGTAGTCAAAACCTATAAAAGAATAAAAAGGAAGTACAAGTGGAAAAACATGCTCAGCTCGGTTAGAAAATATGTCCGCAAATGCACTAAATGCCAGAAAATGAAGGCTAGCCCAGAGTATCGTATGCCAATGGTCATAACGGATACTGCCCTAATGCCATTCGAAAAAGTATATCTGGACATCGTAGGTCCTCTTGAGGAAACGCACTCAGGAAACAAATATATTTTGACTTTTCAAGACAATCTTACGAAATTCGTAGACTGCTACGCCATGCCGAATGGCGAAGCAGAAACGGTAGCAGGAATATTTTTCGACGAGATAATTACTCGTTACCGCATTCCTAAAAAGGTAGTAACTGATCAAGGCTCCAACTTCTTAAGCGATCTCTTCAAACGAGTGTGTAAGCTCTTAAAGATTAAAAAACTGCAAACATCCGCTTATCACCCACAATCCAACGGTGCACTTGAACGAACCCACAGACCACTAGTAGAGTATTTAAGAGCTATTTTATCCGAGAATCCAAAGGCTTGGGATCGATTCCTGAGAACTGCGGCTTTTGTGTATAATAATAGTACACATGAAGGCACTAAGCTCACTCCAATGGACTGTCTGTTTGGATTTACAGCAGATGCACCTTCAAATCTAAGAAGAGAGCCAGAGCCAATGTACAATCACGAAAGTTACTACCATATTCTTAGGTGCAAATTACAGAAAACCTACGCTAAGGAAAAGTCAAAACTACACTACGATAAACATTCAAGACCAGTAACTTTCCAACCAGGTGATAAAGTATTATTGAAGAATCAAGCTAAGAAACACAAGTTGTCCCAGATATGGCTAGGTCCATATCTAGTAATAAAAGCTTTCAATCCTGTTAATACTATTATTCAAATCGGCAGACGAAGAGTAACAGTGCACAACAACAGGTTAAAACCATTCCACGAATAATAGTTAACCTTTTAAAAGAAAGATAATGAATACATTCCACCTCAACATACCAAATCAGAGGTAAAATCTTTTTTGTTTTGATTAAAGAAAGACAATAATTAGTTAATTACTTTTATTTTTATTGCCAAATTTAACAAAAAACCAAGTAAGAATTTTTTTTGTAACCCTTTCATTTTCTAAAAAAAAAACTATTCCAAATATGGCTGGAACCATATCAGGTGTTTAAAGTTCACAATTCAGTGAATACTGAAATCCAATAATAATCCAATAATAGAAAAACCTTCTATTAATAAGAGTTTGGAAACATAACATATATGTATATAGATAACTCCCCAGACATGGCACGACTATTACATCAGCATTACTCCTAAAATGCTACTAATAACCAACACAAACGGTTACACCATCACTTTTCGTCTTTAATCGATTCCCCTGAAATAAAAAAAAAAAAAAAAAAAAAAAACCAGCAAAGAATAACAAGAAGTTTTATGTAATAATTTCTTTTATTAATTATTTTTTTTTTATAATTTTCTTCCTCTTCAAGGCATTAATCTCTTTTAATTTCTCCTTGGCCAGACCATCGTATTTAGAACGCTCCTCCGATGTTATGACTAGACTAGCTTTCAGTCTGAAGTAATGTAGATCCCGGTCTAACCGAGCACGCTTGCCTGCTCTAGTCGCTTTAGGTTTTGGTTCATCATCACGCTGGTTATCGCCCTTCGTTCCCACTCTTAACCGGTATTCCTCGAGAGTCAGTCTTCTCGGACCAGGAATATAATCCGGTGCGGTTTTTGAAATCCTTTTGGGACGTAGGGCTCAATCGGCCTATCCACTGGATACAACGTTAAATTTTCTACATCTCTCTCAGGACAGGTAACCGATAGGGCCTTAGCCATTAACTTGTCAAACGCTTCACTGATTTTCTGAGACATGATAGAATAAAGAACATTCGTAGAAATTACACGATAATAATGCATGACACTGAATCATGTTACCCGATATTTATACATAAAAATCCGCTTATCTAGTAAATCACTGTATGTATAATTCCGGTCAACCAAATAATTTCAGAAGCCAATCATTTCAACACAAAATATAAGTCATAACAAAATTGTAAGAATAAACGAAATTGCAAGTCATGACGCAATTGCACTTACAAATGAGGAATGAGCTTGCCTGAATTAACGTGACCCCGATTACATACTCAATTAAAAAAAAAAAAACAAAAAGAAGAGAAACAATTACAAAATCAATAATATGTATATATCAATTTTCGTGTAAGTTAAAAAAAAAATACTTTATTTAGTAAACCGCTTATTAACTACTTTTACCAACTCTCCTCTCCCCAGATATGGCATTAATCTTCATGAGTACCTTCTTATCCATGCTAATATTAATATCAAGCACCGCGGCGGACGCCTACGAGATCCAGAACCTGAACAACACGGGAATAATATTCGAAGAACTTGGAAAGCTGTTGTTATTTCACGATACGTGGAATCTGTTCACACAAATAAACATTACCGCTTTAGAAGCAGAAACCACATTGATAGAACATACCGGGCTTCTCATAAATCGACTATGCGAGGTACATAACGCCACCACTAGCGCATGTACAGAACAAAACGCATACATACGTAGTCTGATAGCGAACATAAAAAAGATAACTACAACCATCAAAGAAATGGTTAACATGCGACATCGAAGGTCCTTGTTCGATGGAATAGGTAGTGGCCTACACTATCTTTTTGGAACAATGGATGCAAAGAATGAGAAACAAATATATAGCAAGATTGCAAGTTTGGAAACAGATACACAAACACTCCTAGAGCTAGAAAAAAAATCAAATAACCCTGTTCAAATCCTCATTCGAGAAAATGAGGAAACCTATTAACCAACTAGAGACCAATCAAAAGAAATTAACGAAAACCGTGAACGATCTGCTTGACATGGTCAATGGAGAAGTAAGCACGCGACAACGTATCCAAGAGGTGATAGCTGCAATTAGTTGACAGGTGTTAGACATAGAATTAAGACAACAGACGTTTATACAAATATTAACCTCCCTAAAAAACAACCAAGTGCATCCCCTATTAATACCCCCATCTACTTTATTAGAAACCTATTACAAGGCTCACCCGAAAGAAACCAACAGATTTCAAGATCTGGCTCTCCTAACTCAAACGCTGGAGGTAAAATCTCGAATGATAAATGAGCTTTTAGTAATTAGAATTACATTCCCAATTCTTAATATGTCACCTTTTAAACTTCAACAGATCCACTTACTCCCCTTCCAAACTCCCAATAATCACCATCTAGTTCTGGATATAAGACACACTTACATTGCAGTCATATACCAACACAAAAATTCGTAATGTTCAAGCAATCCGAGTTTCGAGTGTACAAAAAACTTTCGAATAGCCTTAATGAAAGCACTTACATTGGACCACTATTAAACCCAATTCTTCAAGGGCATTTTGTGAGCGAATGTCCAATAAATTTTCTATTCAATCCGTACAACGAAACAGGTAACTGCGAATACCTAGCACAAACACAAGCTCCACAATTGTTAATAAAATTAACCAGAAGAAATTCCTGGCTCTTTTCATTTCAAACAACACAAAAAATCACGATTGCCTGCGGGAAAACTCTTCATAGCTCCAATCTCTTTGGCAATGGAATACTAATATTAAATGAGCCTTGCCATTTCCAAATAGGTGATCAAACTATATATTTCGAAGATGAAGATCATCAGGATATTAAAAACACGCAACCAGAATACCCTCATCCCATAAATTCAAATCTAACTGAAACCATTCAGAACTTCATCCAACATGTTAACAACACCGTAAAGAAACATATAGTCATGATAAGAGCAGAAGATGCCAATCATAATCTGAATGAGAATTCTTACTCTTTAGATCAATTGGAAGAACAAATAAAAACACTGGAAAAGCAGAGAAAAGAGCGAACTGAATCACAAATGGTTCAAATAAGCTCTCTATCTCTGAGTTCATTGGTAATTTTATTACTCAGCATAATTGGTATACTGAAGTCATGTAAAACTATAAAGAACAAGAAAAAGAAAAGCATAGTGGAAATGCCGAATGTGGTAATCGTAAGTAATCCAAAATCTCAGTTAGATGCTGAGACACCTCTACAACGTAAAGTAGAAATTCCGGGTAACTTAAATACCAAATGCAAAGAAGATGTCAAATCTAATCTTCATATTCCAAACCAGGAAAAGATATCGATGAACAAAGTCAAACAAATTTCCCAAAACTTCCAATCAGAGATCACCAAAGCTCACAAAGCGAGAGTAAGACCTCTAACCAACGCACCAGAAGCGGCTTCTCAGACCGTTCATTCAGAATCAAAAGATTCAAGTAAGCCACAAACTAACCCGCCCCCACAGGCAAATAAGAGGCAACATTTATCAATACCTCCACCACTACCACTACCACCATCTATAACCCATCCCAATTCATGTACACGCCCCCGCAATTTGCAAGTAGTTCAGTAACTTCTCAAATCCAAGTTAACCAAAATTAATTGAAAATATCTGTCTTGTTTAAAATATAAATAATAAAATTAACGGGAGAGAAATATGTATGCATGGTGTCAAAAGTATATATATATATGTATATAGTATATACATATAGATTAAGGTAAATAAATAAATTGTAACAAAAAGAAATATTAGATATACACCAATAGATCATAAAGACATATAATGAAAAATGTATATACACATATATAGTACAGTAAACGCATAAAAATTTAAAATTATAATGAAAACTTATGTACAGACATATATATTGCAATAAATGCATAAATAAAAAATTAAAATTGTAATTAAAACATATGTACACACACATATATTACAAAAAATGCCTTAAAAAATTAAAATTATAAGTAAAAGATATGTACACATACATATCTTATTGTAGGTGCATAAAAAATTAAAAGGTAATGAAAACATATGTACATACACATATATTACAGTAAATGCATCAAAAAATTAAAATTATAATGCGAACATACGTATATACAGATATATGCGGCAACAAATTAAAATTGGAATGAGAAATATGTTACACATATATTAATATAAAAGCATAAAGAATTAAAATTGTAAAAAAAAAAATAAGAATAAAAAAAAATGTGTACGTATATGGTATTGTAAAGCCATAAAAGGTTAAGTTGTAATTTGATATATACAGATATATTAATACAAAAAAAAAAAAAAAAAAAACATATTTATACCTGCATAAGAGAAAAATTTCTTTTGTCTGTATCTAATTAATCTTAAACAAAAAAAAAAAATTATAAATAGGCTAGAAATAATTCTCGATAATATATACAGATAAGTTAGCTTCTTCAACCTAACTAAGTAATCGTCTCAGCGCTCGGCATTATGTATATACATATATGTAACATGTTGTTATTTTTTTATATTATTAGCTATCAAAGCCATATACAATGTTCGAATGCGTTATTCCCCTTCTAAGAATAACACATTTTTTTTAAAAAAAAAAGGGAGGTTTGTTACATGCAGCCCTTACAAAAAGAAATTACGTACATACATACTTATATTGCCTATCATATTTACTTTAAAAGAAAATATGTATATGCATTGCATATGACGCAATAATTCTTGCCAAAAGAAAATATGTACATACATATGTACATACCTACATTGCATAGCAAGTGAAACAAATCATTGCATGCATTTACATACCTGCGGTACATTATACCATTATACCTAAAGAATGGCGCGTACATACATATTATTACTGACCTACAG
The DNA here is from genome assembly GCA_963924295.1 of Dioctria rufipes. Taxonomy (NCBI): domain Eukaryota; kingdom Metazoa; phylum Arthropoda; class Insecta; order Diptera; family Asilidae; genus Dioctria; species Dioctria rufipes. Next base: position 128,344,476 of record OZ002740.1, read on the forward strand.
CAATTATTTCCGCATATAAAACAAGTGGAAAAAGAAAGTGAGGTAATACCCCGGCACGCAAGAAATCCCACATTGTAATATGACGACCTTGCGCCGGAGGTAAAACAAATGTATGTATGTAGGCGACGAAATTAATGGTTCACGATGAATGACCTGAAGTAGTAATGACCAGCTGCAAGCATTTAGCAAAATTTATATTTATGTATGTACGTCTATAATCAAAGTACAAACGTTTAACGAAAATAGTATTTACGGATGATAATGGCCAGCTGTAGATATTGAGCAAAGTGCAATTTATACATATATGTATACGGCGAGCGCTGTGAGGAAATAAATTAAGAGTTTTAGCTTTACTTCCGTAGCAGTTAAGGTTATATTTTTAGTATAAATATTATAACGTGTTTATTAAAAGACCAGTTGCAGTATCTAAGCATTTTTACTTCGCACAGTTAAATGCTTGGCGATTGCGAATTGTTTATTAAAAAACTGTTGCATCCACTGCTGTTGTAATTATACATTAAGCCATGGTTAAGTAATGCAATTCGCATAGTGAAATGCTCAGCTGGGCTTACTGTTTGTTTACTAATAGTATTGGGGTCTCCAGCTGACGGCAGTGCTGATGTAATGCTTTATGATTAATTGCAAGGTATTGCACTGGTCAGAGTCGCTTCCGCCTGTAAAGATTCTAACAGGTGACCCGACTTTGCGAGTGGATCAGGTAGCTCAGTTGTTTTTTGGTCATTAGGAGTTAAAGTGTTATAATTAGATTAATTAAATAAAGTTAAATGTGGATTACGCGAGTGTTTTAGTGGGGACACGACAAATTGGCGCAGCCGAAAAAGAGGTAAAAGTGAGTGAAATTAATGTGAGTTTTTTTATGTTTTTGTCGTTTTCGTTTTACTTGGGCGAGTAAATTTTTTGTTTGTTTGTTTTTTTCTCATCTTCTTTATTGACAAATTTAGCTTTATTGGATTTGTTTTGTGCGTTTAGGCTTAAAGTGAAGAGTAAAGATTGGAAGTCATTATACTGAGTATAATTAGCGAAACCAAGGTAATAAATGTGAGAATTTCTTACTATGGTTGGTTTTTCTATTGTGTGATAGTAAAAGGGTAGATTTTTTTTATATACATATCGGGTATTTTTGTGTTTTTCCTTAAAATAATTTTTTTTTTTATAAAAATAAATTTTTGGGCAATTTTAGTACATTTCAGCGCATTAATTTTAAAAGTTTACTCATACACACATCGGGAGCAGAGCTAATTTAGCTACTCCAAATACACACATTGGGAGCAAAGCTAATTTAGCTACTCCAAAACACATACATTAGGAGCAAAGCTGTATACCTACTCCAACACACACACACACCAGGAGCAAAGCTGTTTAGCTACTCCAACAAGTTTAAACGTACAAGAAACATTACAGGGAAAGAATTGAAATAGAATTGAAATTGTATAATAATATCTAAGCATTAAATGAAATACCGCAAAAATTAATTATTGAATGTTTCTTATGAAAAATAAACCAAACTTAATTCGCTAAATCTATGGATGTAGGTAAACAAAGTGCACGCTGAGGATTGAATGGTATTTTAGTGTTTTGTTTTCTCTTTGCTCAAACACTGCAACAGATTTTACTGTGGTATTATGTAATTATTTTTTTTCCTTCCTTTTATCAAAAAACACAATAAAGGAAAAATAAATATATATATATATACATATTACACCGCAAAATTCAGAATATATCTACCTATATATAGATTAGATAACAAAATGTAGGGGAATATATGTATTTACTTGGCCAAGAAAGTGAGTTATGGTGATTTTTTTCCGATTTTAAATTTTTGAAATTTAAGTAGTGTTGACAGGGATCCCACGGTATGAAAATTTTAGGTATGCATGTAGTTGTGATAAATTATATGAAAATATTCTTGGAATTTTAAAAATTCACTAGCTTTTGCCGATATTGGTTCAGTGCGAATATGTAATCTTTGCAATTGTTGTCAAATGGAATGTCTGATTTTTTTTTTATGGTAATAAATTTAGATAAAGCGCTTTTCTCGTTTCCACTTCATATTGACAGGTTTGGTTCCTCTTTCTTGGTGTGCTAAGTAGTGTTGCAAGAGAATGCTGCTAGTCTTACTTTATTTCGATTAAAAAATTACAGTTACAGATGTTGCTACAATCCCCGGCATCTTGGACAGAGTAGATATCATTATTAGTTTTCTACAACATTAAGGCAAGTGGTTCAAAATCTTTTGAACCAATAAGAGGTTCTTTTTATGTATTGTATGGTAATAATAAGTATTTCTGTTACGTGCCAGTTTTGCGAGGTATCGTTGGGGTTTGGTGTGTTACATACAGCCCCTACAAAAAAGAAATTACGTACATACATACTTATTTTACCTACCAGATCTACTTTAAAAGAAAATATGTACATACATATGTACATACCTACATTGCATAGCAAGTGAAACAAATCATTGCATGCATGTACATACATGCGGTACATTATACCATTTTACCTAAAGAATGGCGCGTACATACATATTATTACTGACCTACAGCAATTATTTCCGCTTATAAAACAAGTGGAAAAAGAAAGTGAGGTAATACCCCGGCACGCAAGAAATCCCACATTGTAATATGACGACCTTGCGCCGGAGGTAAAACAAATGTATGTATGTAGGCGACCAAATTAATGGTTCACGACGAATGACGTGAAGTAGCATTGACCAGCTGCAAGCATTTAACAAAATTTATATTTATGTATGTACGTCTATAAACAAAGTACAAACGTTTAACAAAAATAGTATTTACGGATGATAATGGCCAGCTGTAGATATTGAGCAAAGTGTAATTTATACATATATGTATACGGCGAGCGCTGTGAGGAAATAAATTAAGAGTTTTAGCTTTACTTCCGTAGCAGTTAAGGTTATATTTTTAGTATAAATATTATAACGTTTTTATTAAAAGACTAGTTGCAACCGTAACTCAACACAAGACACATTCAGTTGTTATCATTTGGAGCAAAGCTGTTCAGCTACTCCACTACACCATACTAGGAGCAAAGCTAAATTAGCTACTCCATTACACTAATCATTCCACACCTTGGGAGCAAAGCTATATTAGCTACTCCACTACACTACATATAGGAGCAAAGCTATATTAGCTACTCCACTACACTACATATAGGAGCAAAGCTAAATTAGCTACTCCACCATACTACACATAGGAGCAAAGCTACATTAGCTACTCCGATATGTACCGTTACAAAAAAGTGCGACATTCCTGATAATCAAATCAACAAAGTAGGTGCTTGTATGAGAGTACTTGGTTATAATTTTATAACAAGTACTTCAAAAACTCAAACAAGTTTCCTCACAAAGAAACAGTAACAAATTGGCGCAGCCGGTAGGATCAAGGAAGTTAGTTCAACCTACAAATACTTGAAAAACCTTGGTCTTCGAACCTACGAGTGCATACGAACATCTAACTGTTGAATCTGATATCAGAAATACCACGATAAGGCGCTTCTAACCTAGCCAACACACGGAAGAAGCCGCAAACTGCAGTACGAATTCTATAGATAACCAAATTGAAGAAAGAAAAAATACGGCTTAGCAAAATACTACGATAGAGAAGAAACAACAAAGTTTTAAGTAAGTCTTTATAAAAATTGTTAAAAAAAGAGGCAACAATTATTAGCGAATTCAATTTAGACAGTGTTAAAGTATATCTAACACATTAAAAAAAAAATAAAAATCGCTGATTCTTCTCGCCCTCTTTTCATTCTTGGAAAAGTAATTCCAATATAAATAGCCGTTATTAACTATAAGGGCAAGTCTCACACATTCATGCAAATTTCTTTGTTTTTTTTTTTTATACAAAAGTCACTAAACTACTTATTCCCTTTTCTTCCCTACTTCTCTCTCTCACAATTACTCGTGGAAACTCGAAGTTTTGGCTTTCATGCCTAAAACTAACCGAAGCTTTTCATGCTCCGATTTTGAGGCGGCAATAAGTTCATTGTCGTTTGATAACACTAGCCCTCCAGGAAGCCCTTCAGATAGCCCTATAGTAGAGCAAAATTCCCCCCAAAGCAGACCATCCATAAACTGGTATCGCGAACATCGTTCAGGCAAACGTTTCAGAAGGCACAGTTTGATTAACTTCCTCATAAGAAACCATAGTTTAAACGATCTAATAACAGAAAAATCGTTAATCATGCCTAACTCAGATAAAGGCACGCCAGATATAATCGAGACTGAACAAATAAACAAAACAAACAAAATGCCAGTGAATTATGAAAAGGTGGTTAAACTAACGGCACAAATGGTGCCCTTATTCTCTGGGGAATTCAGCTCCCACATCCTCACAGAGTTACAAACTTTTTTAGGCTGTTGTAAACAAGTACAGCAATGTCTAGAAGCGGAAGAAAAAGTAGCTTTTATGCAAATTTTCCCCACTAGGTTGAGAGGTAATGCATACCAGCTAATCGCTTCAAGCTCGCTCACAACATTTGAAGAGGTTGAAAAATTGCTTTATCGTAATTATTTACCTCGTGAGACATACCATGAGTTGATAAACAGACTAATTACTTGTCGACAATATCCACACGAGTCTTTTAACTCATTCACCGCTAGGCTAAAAGGCCTATTGTTACAATGTAAAGAAGCAGCACATAACAAATACGGTGCTGAAAATTTTAACGTGGTGAAACGACAAATAGAGGATTTCGCTATGGCTTCAGTAAAGAGTGGTGCAACTAATCCGCATCTAAGTGCATATCTACTTACCTTGAATGAAGATTCAGTAGACCAGCTCATTCGAAGGGCACTAGATATGGAAAGATTGCAACAAGGACTCTTTCATATCCCACAACCCACTCATTACATTCCTAATACCACAAGCAATTTTCCAATGGAGAACTTTTTAAAGCATAATCCTACAAATTATGCTAATACTTATAATATCCCTATTCACGAGAGTGTTGCTCCATACCCTAACACCAATGAGATGAGCAAACCCAATATAAAAACGGAGTTCAATATACCTCCCATAACGGAGCCTCCAAAGGTGCCATCAGTGTCTTTTAATACTGATGGGAACCCTACAAATAATTGGGATTCCACTCAAACCAGTTTCACACGAAAACCTTTAGGAAGCCCACTTCTTTGCCAAAATTCTTTGTCTCGACAGACAGGAGAAAAAATATTCGACAAACAAAAATTGCTATTAAATAAAATCACCTGCAGCTACTGCAACTACAAGGGCCACACATATGACGAATGTCTGAAACGAAAAAATACTCCTTTCTGTGTAAACTGCAGAATAAAAGGCCATGATGCCCAACATTGCAAGCAAAATGCCAAGGCACCACCCGAACATGCAAACAGTAACAATCATGCTCGGTGGGGCTCTGCAAATCGGGAGCAAAGAATAAACCACATACAAAATATGTGCGATTTTTGTGGCCGAAGAAGCCATACGGTGTCCACATGCCAGCAGAAACAACGATGGGAGGCCACACATTCGGGAAACGGCACACTGTCGACCGAAAAATCCCCGGCTCGACATTAAATAGAACAGTGCAACTTACTTCAGGGTCTACTCAAACAACAAAGAAACAAACTAGAGAAAATGTTCCAGTGGTAAAATTACCATTGGACATAAGTAAAAACACAGCCGTTCGGCTGATAGTAGACACTGGAGCCGAAGTAAGCCTAATAAAACAGGAAGCATTAAATATACAAAAGCGGATAGAAACAGGACAAAAGGTCACTTTGAAAACTCCATTTGGAGAAGGAAGAACATTGGGTAACTGCCAAGGCACCTTTTTATTAAGCAGCAGTATCCCGTGCAATCTACAGGTTGTAGAAGATACATCAAAACATCAGTTTATGTAGAAGATAACGCCCAAATTTCGCACGATGGGCTATTAGGTAACGATTTTCTTGCAAAAAATTGCAATATAGAAGGGCCTAACAGATTACTCCGGTTTCCTCGCACGGAAACCAACCCTATTGAATTCACGGTACCTCTCGAAACATCCATAGAAGATGGAGAGGATATACCAAAGGATCAAATAGTGGAGGGATCTGAATCTACTACCATTTTACGGGCACCCAGAAACAAAAGTTCCTTACTTCCAATGGAAGAAATTTCAAACACTTTGAATGAAGATGAAGGTAGGCAATATGAAGTAGAACTTCAGCGATATCATAGAATACCCCCTCGATCTCAAATCATACTGAGCATACCAGTACAATTGGACCAGGAAATGCTCTGTTTGTCTCAGGAGATTCAAGAAGGAGTATTTGTCGCAAATTGCCTAGTTAGTCCTCATAGAAATTTCATACCGTTATCTGTTCTGAACGTAAACACAGAACCTGCATTCCTAAGAAAATTAAAACTTACTCTAGTTCCAGTTAATTATTATAACATTAGCTCTCTACAGTTACCTTTGGACGAAATAAATTCCCAAAGTTCCCAGAAAGAAGGCGATCCTTTTTTCCCACGTGCACAAGACAAAAACATATACAACATAAAATCTCTCTATTCATCTTTCGACGAAATTAATGCCCAAAATTCTCAGAAAGAAGAGAAAGAAGGTGATCCTCCTTTCTCACGTGCACAAGTCAAAAACATATACAACATAAAATCTCTCTATTCATCTTTGGACGAAATAAATTCCCAAAGTTCTCAGAAAGAAGGTGACCCACCTTCCCCCCATGCACATTGCAAAAATTCCAATAATTTTAACTCCAATCCATATTCAATAAACGTAAACCACATTTCAAAGTACAGTCCAGACAGACTTGTGGCTTTACGTGAAGAATTACTGTTGGATAAAAACTTAAATCAAGAAGAGAAAAAATCAATTCTAGAACTATGTTATGACTATAATGACCTTTTTCATCTAAAGGGAGACAAGTTAACATACACTAACAGTATAAAACACACCATTCCCACATTACATAATCAACCACCAATAAATCAGAAAATGTATATGTTATGTTTACGGAAAAGGTATCAAGTTAAAACAGAGGAGTTAGTTCTACTAATATATTTCATTTAACAATTTACTACTAACTAACTAATTACTAAAACTAGGCCACGCTAATTATTCAATGTCGAGAGCAGGGATAGTGACCGGCTGACTAGCAACTGCGGACTGCTGGGATGTATGTACTCAGTTCATGAAGACTTCGTTTGGCTTCTATATGTGTGTTGAATGTATACATACATACATATCATTTCCTCACCACAAATTTGTGAAAAACATCACGACAGGATCTGCTGTGGCTATCCTATTTGAAAACGGACCACTTGCTTCCGTATGCGTGTTGACCGTCTTGGGCTGGCTTGAGCAGATTTTGGACTGTCTTTGCAAGTTGCATGTGTGCCGATCTGCGGAGATTCTTTGTTAGAAAACTCAGTACTAATACAATTACCTTTGTTTAAGTTGCTGGAGGTTGCTTCTGCAAGGTTTCGGCCTGATATGAATGAATCGGTTGTAGAGCTTCTATCAACTCTGTTGCGAAGCTGGTTTTGGTGGCGTTTCCAAGTACCTTGTTGGGTAAAAACTAAATACAATCTGGAACCTCTTTGTTCACGTATAACTCCTTCGACCCAGCGGGGACCTCTTCCGTAGTTTCGGGCATAAACCGTCTCTCCTGTCTTAAACTTCTGATTTTGATTACCTTTACCACTGTTATTGCTATTGCAGGGAACGATTTGCGAAATGTATGTACGATGTTCACGTCCATGTAAAATCTCGGCGGGTGTTTTGTTGGTTTGCGGATTTGGTGTTGTCCTGTACGTCATAAGGCATAGCGATAGTGCTATATCGATGTTTTCCTTCTCCTCATAAATTTTCCTTAGACTGGCCTTAAATGTGCGGACGAAGCGTTCGATTTCGCCATTTGATGCAGGATGGAATGGTGCTGTACGCAAGTGTTGAATTCCATTGTTGGTGCAATAATCTTGGAATTCCCGTGCCGTGAATTGAGTCCCATTATCGCTTACTATAATTTCGGGTAATCCTTCCAGAGCAAACATTTTAGTAAGTGCTTGTATGGTTGCTGTTGATGTTGTTTGTTTCATTGGAACAACAAATGGAAATTTTGATAAGCCATCAATGCAAAGCAACCACATTTGTTGTAAGAATGGGCCTGCAAAATCTATGTGAATGCGCTCCCACGGATTTTGCGGTTCTGGCCACTTTGTATATTCCTTAGGAGGATTTGCAGCAGCTGATTGACAAATTTGACATAATTTGGCGTTAGTCTCGATACAAGAATCAATTCCGGGCCACCAACAATATCGTCGTGCAAGCTGTTTCGTACGTACCACACCCCAATGCCCTTGATGCAGCATCCGAAGAATTCGATTTTGTAATAACTTAGGGATAACGACACGAGTATTTTCTGTATTAAGAACTATGATACCTTTATGCATAATGAGTGACATTCTCCTATAAAAATAAGGCAGCAAATGGTTTTCCGCGGGAGGTAGCTTTTCCGGCCAGCCCTGAGTTATGTATCTTTGTATTTTGCTGAGTGTTTTATCCTTTTGGGTTTCTTTAGCGATCTCTTGAGCGTTGACTGGAAACCCTTCAATTTGTTCATTGATTTCCAGGCTGATTTCATAACAGGATTCTTCACAAGCGTCGAAATTGGCATCTGGTCCAACCGGAAGGCGTGATAGCGCATCGGCGTTAGCATGCTTATTTGTAGGCCGATATTGAATTTGGTATTTATAACTCATCAGTATTAACGCCCAACGCAATAAGCGGCTAGTTGTCATTTGTGGTAAACGTTTATCTGGGTGAAAAATTGTTATTAGCGGCTTGTGGTCAGTAATGAGAGTAAACTCGCGACCGTATAAGTATTGTCTGAACTTTGTGACACCGTATATTATGGCAAATGCCTCTTTTTCAACTTGACTGTAGTTAACTTGGTGCTGGTTCAGTGTTTTTGAGGCGTGTGCAATTGGCTGCTCGGTACCGTCTGGGAGAATATGTGCTATAACAGCACCGACACCATGGGACGATGCGTCTGTTGCTAAAACGATCGGCAATTCTGGACGAAAATGAGTTAAACGCGTTGCTTCTACCACTTGCTGTTTAAGATTTTGGAATGCATGTTCATGCGTAGCATTCCAGTGAAAATATACATTTTTTTTACGAAGAGCATTTAATGGGGCAGCGGTTTGAGCAAGGTTACTAATATATTTATTATAATAATTGATCTTACCCATAAATGCTTGCAGTTCCTTAAGGTTTGTAGGCCTTGGTAGTTTCTTAACGGCCTGGAGTCCAGTTTCCGAAGGGCGCACACCTTGTGAGCTTATTATGTTGCCTAGGTACTCTACTTCTGGTTGCAAGAATGAACACTTACTGTGGTTAACGTGTAGACCATGCTCAAAAAGGCGTTGGAAAACGGCATCCAAATTCTGAATGTGCTCTTTATGATCGCGTCCCGTGATGAGTATATCATCCAAATAAATAGCGCACTCAAGGCCTGACAAGATCATTTCAAGTGTTCGCTGAAAAATTGCGGGTGCACTAGCAATACCAAAAGGCAGTCGTTGATATTGGTAAAGGCCCAATGGCGTGTTTACGACTACAAGTTTTTTTGACTCCTCTTCGAGTTCTATCTGAAAGTAGGCATCTGACATATCAATTTTACTAAAATACTGACCTTTGCCTAATTTTTGCAACAACTCCTCTGGACGGGGTATCGGGTACTGATCTACTTCGAGTTGTGGGTTGACTGACACTTTAAAATCGCCACAGATTCGCAAATGATTGTTACGTTTGGGCACAATAACAATCGGCGTAGCCCATTCGCTAAATCTCAGGGGCTTCCAGATATTTTCTTCTTCCAAGCGTTGAGCCTCCTGCTTAAATAATTCCAATTGCGCGTAGGGTATAGGCCTTGCCCTAAAAAATTTTGGTCTGGCGGATGGCTTAAGATATAAGCTAGCTTTTACGGACGTGCAACGCCCTAGTGAAGATGAAAACAAACCAGGGTACTTTGAACACACGGCTTCTATGTCTGCTGTAGCGGCATTTGAGATCTTTTGCACCATTTGAACTTTGTCATTACTATCGAAATTTACTTTAATTCCAAATTCATTTGCCCAATCCATGCCAAAGATGTTGTCACCATGCTCCGTGTTAGTTATTAACAAAGGCAAATTTTTGATTAAACCATTAAATTTCACGTTAACTGTAGTCTCACCTAAAATTGGAACTGCATTTACTCCATATGCATTTAATTTACGTGTCGACTCTTCATATTGTGGGCAATTTAGTTGATTAAATCCTGGTAATCCAATTAAAGATGCACTTGCACCGGTATCCAACAAAAAATTCAGTTCGTAGTCATTAATAAGTACTTGAATTACAAATTTGCTATCCCGCTGCTTAATTGTATCATCGACTGACAAAATATGCTCTTCTACACAATTGACATTTTCATGGCCAACAATGTTTTTGTTATAACGGGAGCGCGGGCGATAATATCCACTTCTCGAACAGTATTGCTTTTCATTGTTGGGGCATACTGGCGCAATATGACCCCTTTTATTGCATTTCCGACACACAGCATTGAGGAATTTACATTGCGATCTCTTGTGGTGTGTATTGCAACCTGAACACGACTTTGTATGGGTTTGCATTTGCTGATCTCTATTCAGGCTGGAATTTCTACTTTTTACAAAATTTTTTCTGTATGAGCTCGACGATTTTATCTGATTAACATCTGCTGCCAGCTCCGGCATTTCATTTTTCAAAATTTTCACTGATTTTTGTGTAGATTCGTAGGCTTCTGCTATTACCGCTACTTCTTCAAGAGTTGGAGCCGGTTTTTGTAAGCATGCTGTACGCACGGCATCGTGCGGCGTATGCAGAATGATGATGTCTCTGATCATTTCGTCTATAAATTCTTGTTTACAATTTTCGGCTGAGCAAGCAAATTGACAATTACGCGCAAGACCACGAAGGTCTGCAATCCACTCCGCGTACGTCTGATCTTTACCCATGCGGCACTTAAAAAAATTGTAACGGGCCGTACACACATGCACTTTCGATTTGAAATGATCGGATAGCTTCTGTATCAACTCATCGGGTTTTTGAGCTGTTAGCTTTGTTGAACCATACAGCTTTTCCAATAGTTCATAAGTTTCAGCGCCGATCCATGACAAAAAATATGCTCGCTTTTTATCCTCACTTGAAACACCATAGGCTATAAAATGTTGCTCTAGTTGTTGGATGTAAGTTGACCAGCTTCCTCTCTCCTTATCGAAAGGGTGAAATTGAGGGATATTCTGGGCGCTATTTGCTGTTTCCCGGGAGCCGCTAGATTCACCTTGTTTAAGCTTTAATTCAGAAACTAAGTTCACTAAAAAATCATTTTGGCTTTTAACCAGTTCACCTATCGCGGTGGTTAATGCTTCCATTCCAACGATTATAGCAATATTTCCGATCTCTATTATAATAATCCGTAATTCCGAATTCTTAGCACTGAAGGCATGTCGCGTTAGTTATACCGTATATCTCGTCGCCACTTGTTATGTTTACGGAAAAGGTATCAAGTTAAAACAGAGGAGTTAGTTCTACTAATATATTTCATTTAACAATTTACTACTAACTAACTAATTACTAAAACTAGGCCACGCTAATTATTCAATGTCGAGAGCAGGGATAGTGACCGGCTGACTAGCAACTGCGGACTGCTGGGATGTATGTACTCAGTTGATGAAGACTTCGTTTGGCTTCTATATGTGTGTTGAATGTATACATACATACATACTCCCAGAAATACATACATACTCCCAGAAACACATCGGGCAGTCATAAATGAGCAAATTAAGGAAATGTTGGACAACGACATAATCCAATTAAGTAAAAGCCCGTGGAATTCTCCATTGCTGGTAGTTCCCAAGAAAGCTGGGCCTGACGGCAATAAACGCTGGCGAGTAGTAGTAGATTTCCGTAAAATTAACGAGAAATCTATAGGAGATGCTTTTCCATTACCCAGGATAGAAGATATACTGGATCAACTTGGACACTCCAGATATTTTACTACACTCGATCTAGCAAGCGGGTATCACCAAGTACTTGTTGATCCGAAGGATAGACCCAAAACTGCGTTCAGTACCGCATATGGGCACTATGTATTTAAGAGAATGCCATTTGGGCTGAAAGGCGCGCCTGCGACCTTCCAGCGATTAATGAATTACATTCTAACGGGTCTCCAAGGCTTAGAATGCTTTGTCTATCTCGATGATATTGTAATATATGGAACAAATTTGCAAGATCACAACGAGAAATTGACTAAGGTATTCGACAGACTTCGAGCTCATAACCTTAAATTACAGCCCGAAAAGTGCCAGTTCCTTCGCAGGGAAGTGATTTACCTCGGACATAAATGTTCAAACGAAGGAGCACTTCCTGATCCCAGCAAAACAAGTTGTGTCCAAAATTTTCCTCAACCCCGAACCGTTAGACAAACCCAATCGTTCCTTGGGTTGGCTAACTACTACCGCAAGTTCATTCCGAACTTTTCAAAAATAGTCAGACCCCTAACAAATCTTTTACGCAAAGACGTTAAATTTACTTGGACGCAAAAGTGCCAAAACTCTTTCGAAGAAATTAAAAGATCACTTGTAAGTCCTCCCCTTCTCTCATATCCTGATTTTACTGAACCCTTTAACTTGACAACAGATGCTAGCAACGAGGCATTGGGAGCTGTCTTATCTCAAGGGAAAATAGGCGAAGACAAGCCAATAGCCTATGCAAGTAGAAGTTTAAATAAGGCGGAACAAAAATACTCCACAATAGAAAAAGAGTTACTCGCTATTGTATGGGCCGCCAGGAACTTCAGGTGTTCTTTGCAGGGCAGAAATTTCACGGTCTACACCGACCACAAGCCCCTTAAAGGCGTATTCAACGTGAAAGACCCAACATCGAGATTAGTCAGGTTTCATCATAAACTCTCGGAGTTTGACTACAAAATTGAATATAAGCCTGGAAAATATAATACTAATGCAGATGCGCTTAGTCGAATACCTGCCCAGCTAAACCAGACAAACTCCAATTCATTCATTGTGGAAGCTCAGGTACATCACCGAGCCGATTCCGATATAGAAGAAAATGAGTTTAGTTCGCCGCCACCCTCAAAACCTACACACGCACATTGTCACGTAGTTACAAGAGCTCAAGCAAGGGAGACAGAAATGGAAGACGTAGTTCAGAAAACTCCCCATAAAGTTCAAAAGAATTCTCAGAACTTCATAAAAGACTCAGTTGAGATTGGCTCAACTGAGAACAGCCTATTTGAAAACGTTGCATCTGAACACAGCAAATCTCCTATAAAAAATAATCTTATAGATTCCCAAGTTAAATTGCCGGAAATTATCACGGACCCGGAGGAAATCGAAACAATTTTAAAGGACTACCACGATTCTGCATTCGGTGGTCACCAAGGTGTAGTCAAAACCTATAAAAGAATAAAAAGGAAGTACAAGTGGAAAAACATGCTCAGCTCGGTTAGAAAATATGTCCGCAAATGTACTAAATGCCAAAAAATGAAGGCTAGCCCAGAATATCGTATGCCAATGGTCATAACGGATACTGCCCTAATGCCATTCGAAAAAGTATATCTGGACATCGTAGGTCCTCTTGAGGAAACGCACTCAGGAAACAAATATATTTTGATTTTTCAAGACAATCTTACGAAATTCGTAGACTGCTACGCCATGCCGAATGGCGAAGCAGAAACGGTAGCAGGAATATTTTTCGACGAGATAATTACTCGTTACCGCATTCCTAAAAAGGTAGTAACTGATCAAGGCTCCAACTTCTTAAGCGATCTCTTCAAACGAGTTTGTAAGCTCTTAAAGATTAAAAAACTGCAAACATCCGCTTATCACCCACAATCCAACGGTGCACTTGAACGAACCCACAGACCACTAGTAGAGTATTTAAGAACTATTGTATCCGAAAATCCAAAGGCTTGGGATCGATTCCTGAGAACTGCGGCTTTTGTGTATAATAATAGTCCACATGAAGGCACTAAGCTCACTCCAATGGACTGTCTGTTTGGATTTACAGCGGATGTACCTTCAAATCGAAGAAGAGAGCCAGAGCCAATGTACAATCACGGAAGTTACTACCATATTCTTAGGTACAAATTACAGAAAACCTACGCTATTGCCCGAAAAAATTTACTTAACGCTAAGGAAAAGTCAAAACTACACTACGATAAACATTCAAGACCAGTAACTTTCCAACCAGGTGATAAAGTATTATTGAAGAATCAAGCTAAGAAACACAAGTTGTGCCAGATATGGGTAGGTCCATATCTAGTAATGAAAGCTTTCAATCCTGTTAATACTATTATTCAAATCGGCAGACGAAGAGTAACAGTGCACAACAACAGGTTAAAACCATTCCACGAATAATAGTTAACCTTTTAAAAGAAAGATAAAGAATACATTCCACCTCAACATACCAAATCAGAGGTAAAATCTTTTTTGTTTTGATTAAAGAAAGACAATAATTAGTTAATTACTTTTATTTTTATTGCCAAATTTAACCAGAATACCCTCATCCCATAAATTCAAATCTAACTGAAACCATTCAGAACTTCATCCAACATGTTAACAACACCGTAAAGAAACATATAGTTATGATAAGAGCAGAAGATGCCAATCATATTCTGAATGAGAATTCTTACTCTTTAGATCAATTGGAAGAACAAATAAAAACACTGGAAAAGCAGAGAAAAGAGCGAACTGAATCACAAATGGTTCAAATAAGCTCCCTAACTCTGAGTTCATTGGTAATTTTATTACTAAGCATAATTGGTATACTGAAGTTATGTAAAACTATAAAGAACAAGAAAAAGAAAAGCATAGTGGAAATGCCCAATGTGGTAATCGTAAGTAATCCAAAATCTCAGTTAGATGCTGAGACACCTCTACAACGTAAAGTAGAAATTCCGGGTAACTTAAATACCAAATGCAAAGAAGATGTCAAATCTAATCTTCATATTCCAAACCAGGAAAAGATATCGATGAACAAAGTCAAACAAATTTCCCAAAACTTCCAATCAGAGATCACCAAAGCTCACAAAGCGAGAGTAAAACCCCTAACCAACGCACAAGAAGCGGCTTCTCAGACCGTTCATTCAGAATCAAAAGATTCAAGTAAGCCACAAACTAACCCGCCACCCCAGGAAAATAAGAGGCAACATTTATCAATACCTCCACCACCACCACTACCACCATCTATAACCCATCCCAATTCATGTACACGCCCCCGCAATTTGCAAGTAGTTTAGTAACTTCTCAAATCCAAGTTAACCAAAATTAATTGAAAATATCTGTCTTGTTTAAAATATAAATAATAAAATTAACGGGAGAGAAATATGTATGCATGGTGTCAAAAGTATATATATATATAGATTAAGGTAAATAAATAAATTGTAACAAAAAGAAATATTAGATATACACCAATAGATCATAAAGATATATAATGGAAAATGTATATACACATATATTGTACAGTAAACGCATAAAAATTTAAAATTATAATGAAAACTTATGTACACATATATATATTGCAATAAATGCATAAAAAAAAAAAAAAAAAAAATTGTAATGAAAACATATGTACATACACATATATTACAATAAATGCATTAAAAAATTAAAATTATAAGTAAAACATATGTACACATACATATCTTATTGTAGGTGCATAAAAAATTAAAAGGTAATGAAAACATATGTACATACACATATATTACAGTAAATGCATCAAAAAATTAAAATTATAATGCGAACATACATATGCAGCAACAAATTAAAATTGGAATGAGAACATATGTTACACATATATTAATATAAAAGCATAAAGAATTAAAATTGTAAAAATAAAAAACTAAGAATAAAAAAAAATGTGTACGTATATGGTATTGTAAAGCCATAAAAGGTTAAGTTGTAATTTGATATACAGATATATTAATACAAAAAAAAACATATTTATACCTGCATAAGAGAAAAATTTCTTCTTTCTGTATCTAATTAATCTTAAACAAAAAAATTTTTATAAATAGGCTAGAAATAATTCTCGGTAATGTATACAGATAAGTTAGCTTCTTCAACCTAACTAAGTAATCGTCTCAGCGCTCGGCATTATGTATATACATATATGTAACATGTTGTTATTTTATTTTTATTATTATCTATCAAAGCCATATACAATGTTCGAATGCGTTATTCCTCTTCTAAGAATAACACATTTTTTAAAAAAAAAGGGAGGTTTGTTACATACAACCCCTACAAAAAAGAAATTACGTACATACATACTTATTTTACCTATCAGATCTACTTTAAAAGAAAATGTGTACATACATATGTACATACCTACATTGCATAGCAAGTGAAACAAATCATTGCATGCATGTACATACATGCGGTACATTATACCATTTTACCTAAAGAATGGCGCGTACATACATATTATTACTGACCTACAGCAATTATTTCTGCTTATAAAACAAGTGGAAAAAGAAAGTGAGGTAATACCCCGGCACGCAAGAAATCCCACATTGTAATATGACGACCTTGCGCCGGAGGTAAAACAAATGTATGTATGTAGGCGACCAAATTAATGGTTCACGACGAATGACGTGAAGTAGCATTGACCAGCTGCAAGCATTTAACAAAATTTATATTTATGTATGTACGTCTATAAACAAAGTACAAACGTTTAACAAAAATAGTATTTACGGATGATAATGGCCAGCTGTAGATATTGAGCAAAGTGTAATTTATACATATATGTATACGGCGAGCGCTGTGAGGAAATAAATTAAGAGTTTTAGCTTTACTTCCGTAGCAGTTAAGGTTATATTTTTAGTATAAATATTATAACGTTTTTATTAAAAGACTAGTTGCAACCGTAACTCAACACAAGACACATTCAGTTGTTATCATTTGGAGCAAAGCTGTTCAGCTACTCCACTACACCATACTAGGAGCAAAGCTAAATTAGCTACTCCATTACACTAATCATTCCACACCTTGGGAGCAAAGCTATATTAGCTACTCCACTACACTACATATAGGAGCAAAGCTATATTAGCTACTCCACTACACTACATATAGGAGCAAAGCTAAATTAGCTACTCCACCATACTACACATAGGAGCAAAGCTACATTAGCTACTCCGATATATACCGTTACAAAAAAGTGCGACATTCCTGATAATCAAATCAACAAAGTAGGTGCTTGTATGAGAGTTCTTGGTTATAATTTTATAACAAGTACTTCAAAAACTCAAACAAGTTTCCTCACAAAGAAACAGTAACAGGTGAATTCCTATAGCTCTAACGCGGTGGCCGCATTAGTGATTCCACTAAGTGGATGTAAAAATGTAATTCTTTTTAAGTTATCGGTAAAGTACGGCCATCGTGCCAAAATGCAGTTAGTTACACTCTCAAAACACGTAACGTAAAATGTTTTAAAATTTTATGCGCTTTTACTCAAATTGAGAATACATTTAATAAGTATTCGAGTACTCGCGAAGAATCTTTATGGATTAAAAGTCTTTGTCAGATTTATGTTGGAACATATGTACGTACAGTTGTATCTCGTTTTAGGTAATTCAGTAAGATACAAAAGCGCTGATAGGTATGATCATTGAGGGGCGGTAAGAAGTATATTTCGCGAACCTGTTAATGTCGGCGTTAAGAGTGCTAAGTGATAAGTGACAAGTATAGTGTTTATTGTCGAAATATGTGCGTGAGGTGTAACAGTCTCACAGTCTTAAATGTCAACAGGAAGAAGCTATATCTTAACTAAGGAGGTATTGTCACGCTTTCAGGCCCAGGAAAGGGAGTTAGAGATAAAAGCACAGGAGCTGAAGGAATGCCAAGCAATACTGCGGAATTACGAGCAGGACTGGGAATATATCGGGGAACATATAACGGCAGAGTTACAGAAACGGTGGACAAGAGAGGAAGAGAAGGAATTGTTAAAGACACTGAATGAGAGTGCTAAAAACAGTACAAAGGGCAAAGCTTTAGACCTATTGGTAACAGCAGCATTCGGACTTATCCAGAGCCGTGCAAGAGAAGCAGAGCCAGCATTGGTAGAAATCCAAAAACAGGAAAAAGGACTGATAAAGAAAATAGATTCACTAAAGGCACAGTTAAGAGAGGCTGAGGACTCTACAGCGGGGTTAGAAGAAGAGTTGGGGCTCGATCGATCATCACGGAGAAAGGCGATTCAAGAGAGTAATAAGGTGAGTACGAGTAAAGGGTTCAAGCCGAGGAAATTTTTATTTTGGGAACAGCATAAATAGTCAGAAGAAAATTAAGAAAGGGAGCTAATCAGAATGTTATATCGCGAGAAACAACTGAAGGGAATTAATCAATCAAACACCACTTTACTTCATTATAAGAGAAAACTGATTTTAATTATTTTATTATATTAAAAACTCTTTCACAAAAATGCTGTATATTTTCTTTATACTAACAGTATACTATCATACTAAGACGAAATCCCTTTTGGGATTTTTGAGGTGCGCGCGCCGCGAATATTTTAACTAGACTCCGCGTATATTTTCTTCACTCCAAAAGCGATAGCGACAAACAAAAAAAATGCTTGATTAGCAGATATGTACTTACACTGATCGTGTGCAAAAAAAAAGGCGACTCGAGAAGCGATAGCCAGAAACAGAAAATGCTTAATTCGCATATATTTACTTATTCGGGCAACTCAAGAGTTTATGTTGCGATCTAGCTTGCAATACAAAGTATTCTTGTAATCAAAAATTGAAATTGGAGCCTCAGTCACGTTGACTGGAATGTGATTGAGGATGTAAGTGCATGTGAAAAGATTTATTTGTTTTATTTTCAGTTTTAATTACGATTGAAAAATTGAAATTGTTGGGGATCGAATTGTTGGTGATCGATTCACAACATCCCTCCCCCCTTTTAAAAAGAAAACTGAAATTCTGAAGTTTTCGAAAAAAAATGTTTTCGAAGCGAACGCACCTCAAATTTGGCTAAAGATAACATTTAAGTATATTTGGTTATTTGTAATTACTTTTATGAAATATATTTTTTTGTATTATTATTTAATATATAAGTATCTTTGTTTTATATAAAATAATATTTTTTTTGTATAAATGGTTATAATAGTATAATGAACTTTTACTTCATGTTACTTATGGTAAATCATCAAAAAAAAATTTTTCGCTTTTCTTTTCCGTTGCGTAATTGTATAATTATGGATAGAAAAATATTTTTGGTTGTTTAGTGTTACAGTAATAATTTTTATCCTACATCCTAATGAGATAAAAAGTCATTTAGGCATGATCCAAAACAAATATATTATCAAAAATTTTTTTTTTTTTTTTTTTAAATATAAGAGAAATATAAAATTCATTCATTTTTTCTTTCTTTATCATATAGTATCGTATATAACTACAAGTTTTGTTTGTATTCACTTTTCCTTTTTTTCATATTCTTATTTTTATTTACTCTTCTTTATATTCTACAATATTTTTAAAATGAAATAACTAAATTTATATATACATATACCATGAGTGAAGTAACTTTTTCTGATTTAAACCTTTAGTGTGAGTTTAGTCGACTTGGTCTGACTTTTGTCCTCGTTTATTTCAACATTTTCTTCGTGGTCTTGTGTCTTTTGGTTGTCTTTTTTAAAACGAATGTTTTCGCGTATTTTCCCAAGGGACAATTTACGCCAAGTAAAAAGTTTGTACAATGCAAAAGCAAGTATTATCAATAGTAAAATATAGCCTAGGGAGTAGTGGTGGACATGATGAGTATTTATACTGTCTTGGGGAATGTCTAATTTTTCTTGGCCTCTAATGGCTTGCAATAATATGTCCAGATCATTTCTGGCCGAATACTTAAGCACGGCAGTTTGTGGTTGATCAGGATAATCTGACCTTACAGAGAAATTCAAAAAATTTTGTGTAATATTAAATGCCGGAATAAATAAGTTCGGTTCCATGGTTTCCTTTATATTATTAGCTTGTATCGTAAGTTCTTTACTACGTAAATAACATTCACGAGGGATATGAACAATGCCAGTATTTTTTAAAACCAAAGGATTTATTTTGTCCTTACAAATAATGTCTACAACTATATCTTTATCGATGGAGAATAACCAGTTATTACCAGTAGCCAATTGAATCCAGAATGAATTGAGTTTAGTTAATTTGATAGTGCAAATGTCTGATGCGGGGTTTTCTCTTCTGAGTAGGGTAATTTCGCACAGGTGGTTCCTAGAGAGCGAGTTTAAAAGCGGATGATGCAATTGACATAAATATTCTAAACTATTTTCTATATGACAACTTACGAGATCATTTTTGTTAAGACTATAATAATGCTCTCTGTTATAATCTACTGCTAGAAATTCAGTAGAAGGCTGAATATAAACGAATGTCTTGTTAAAATGTGTGGGCAAAGGAATTACTTTATATAATTGGTACTTTGCATTGAAGGGTAAGGGAATAGTAAGCTCAAAAATTATTCTATTTTTATGTATTGCAGTGCTCATTCTGGCAATTTTGTATACTTTTAGTAGATTGTTATCTCCTGGATTTACTGGTAATGATAAAGAGCTTGGTATTTCCTTTTGAATTGTTTGTAGTATAGTTTCTAGCTGATAGTGTGTTAAGATGGAGGGATGAGATTTTTCGTGTCGGGCATCTGTAACTAAATCTATAAGGATGGATTGTGTTGACAACATCCGGAACAGGATCAAAGTAATTAAGGTGGAAATTGATTCAATTTCCATAATAGCCTCGTTAGTTAAATTAGAATCCGACAGACTTTGAAGTTTGGAGGCAATGGTAACGTATTGCGCATTAATAGTAGCGAGTGTCTTATTGAACACGTTTACAGTAGAATCTAATAGGTAGGTATTGTTTCTCACTAGATTTTCCAAATGTTTGTCGTTTTTACGTAATAGATCTATTTGGTCGTCATAATACTTTGCGTCCTCGTCATTTAAAATTCCGAAAAGTGATTTACTTACGACGCCTATTATATTGAACAAACCACGTTTTTGTCGGATACGGTTTTCCAGAAGGTTATTTTTTTTGAGCTATGTCTGAAGTAATATGGTTAATTTCTGCAACTATGGTTATACATATCTGTGTTAAATTCTCATGCTTTTTTAGCGTTCCACAAATTTTGTTTAATTGAGTAACATACCATTGTATATATTTTAATTCTGTTCTCAAAGTATCAAGATCAAAATATGAGACAACTTTCCATTCATTAGAATACAGCTTCACTTCCCCCACTTGTTCGAAGTACATTCCCGGATTGTCGTTGATCGGTGTTACCTTGGCATTCTGAGCCGTAGCAACTGCAACCCAGATTAGAAAAAGTTTTGTATCCATTTTCTGAAACGAGTGTTTTTACACTTATAAGTTTTATTCAATAAACAGCTTTAAATTATTGTTGTGAATAGTTTTGTTCTTTTTTCCTAGTTTAATTGTTGTAGTTTCGACCGAATTGGTCTTAACAACGTTATAGGGTCCCTCCCATAATGGTGAGAGTTTACTTCTTTTCTGATTTCTTAGTAACACTTTATCTCCTATTTTAAATTGACAGGGTTTAGTACCTTTATCATAATAAATCTTACACTTTTCCTTTACGGTGTTTAGTGAATCTTTGGCTATTTGATACCCGTGCTGTAATCTGGACCGTAACTCATTAACATAGTCTTCGTAGTTATAGCAAACTTGGGGCTCTACTGTAAGCGTAGAGGGAATTCTTGCAGGGAAACCGTAGAGGAGTTCGAAGGGAGTTAAGTTTGTACTGCTGTGTGGCGTAGTATTATACGTAAACATTGAGTATGGGATCCATGAATCCCAGTTCATAGCATCTCTATCGACATAATGTCGAAGATATTCCGCTAATGTACGGTGGCTTCGCTCTAAAGCTCCGTTTGATTGCGGGTGGTACGGTGTAGTTTGAAGTTTCTTAATTTTCAATAATTTGCATGTTTCCTGAAATAATTTGCTCAAAAAGTTCGACCCTTGATCTGTGAGAATAAAAGCCGGTAGACCAAATTGACATATTATTCCTTTTACAAACGTCTCCGCTATTGTATGAGCTTCCGCGTTCTTAATTGGGAACGCAGAGGAAAACTTGGTTAAATCGTCTTGGAAAGTTAAGATATAACGATTTCCTTCATAACTAGTATTCAGTGGGCCAACGATATCGAGGGCCACTCGCTCAAATGGTCTCGAGCTCGTAGTAGTTATTTTCATCGGCAAAGGCGATTTCTTACAAAGCTTGTTCCTTTGACAAGATGGACATTTTCTTATATAATCCTTTATATCTTGAAACATGGTGGGCCAACTAAAACATTGTTTTAATCGCTTAAACGTACGCGATATGCCCTGGTGACCTCCGAGAGGATTATCATGAAACTCGCGGAGTACTTTATCTATTTCGTCTCTGCTAACTAACTTTGTTTTATTGTCCACGTATAAGGTACAGATTATCTTATTAGGTTCGAATATATATGAGCACATTTTTCTTATATTTTCCAATGAGCTTTGGTCTACTGTAGTTATTAATATATTTACTCTACTTAAATTGTGTAGCAGACTATATGATAGAAACTCGGTTAATATTCCGAAAAGTATTTTACTGTCGTTTTGTGAGCGAATGGGTAGGAAAGCTTTTGAAACAATATAACTTGATCCATTCGACTTCTTAATTTTAATTTCACTAACCTGAGGGTTGGTACTATCGCCGATACACTCTTTTACTTTATCTTTTAAATTCCCAGTAGGGGTTAAGATAACAAATTTGTGCGTTATTTTATTTAAGTCTATCAATGAATCTTGGTTTATTTTTACATCTGAACTAAGTACTTCAGTTTTCAAGAAATTTTCATAGGTTACATTTTCTCCCATTTCATTTGCTTTTATTTTCGTTGCTGAAACTGGAAGCACGTTATCTTCTTCCCTTTTTTTCATTTGGTGACGGGTAACTACCATTATATCGTTTTTGCTGTTAATCTGAGTCACGTCTTCAGTAGGATTGTCTACTTTTATACGACTTAAAGCATCCGCATTGATGTTATATTTTCCTGGTTTATACAATATCTCATATGAATATTCCTCCAGTCGAATTCGCCATCGTATTAATCGAGAAGTAGGATTTTTAAGGCCAAGGAGCCATATAAGCGGTTTGTGATCCGTTATTATCTTGAAGTTTTTACCATATAGGTAAGGTCTAAATTGTTCCACTGCAAACACAATTGCCAACAGCTCTTTTTCCGTAGTAGTGTATCTAGTCTCCGCAGGATTAAGGGTTCGACTGGCAAAACACACTGGTTTGTCTGTCCCAATATTTCCCTGCGAAAGTACTGCGCCAACAGCTTGATCACTGGCGTCAGTGGTCACTAAAAACTCACGGTCGAACTGAGGATACGCAAGAACAGGTGCAGTTGTCAACTTTTCCTTCAGACAACGAAAGGCTTCATCGCAGAAAGTATCCCACTTGAACGGAGTGTTTTTCTTTAATAAACTTGTCAGTGGCTTCGATATTTTCGCGAAGTTATCGATAAAGCGCCTATAATATCCCGCAAGTCCGAGAAAAGACCTAACATCCTTTTCGCGTTTTGGTATGGGATATAACGTTATCGATTCTAACTTCTTTGGATCAGGTTTCAATCCTTTTTCGCTTACGATATGTCCTAGGTACATTAGTTCTTTCCTCAAAAAGTTACATTTGTCGGGCTGTAGTTTAAGTTTATGTCGGTTAAGACGTTCTAGAACACGTATCAATTTCTCGTTATGATCATTTAAATTATAGCCATGTATTACTATGTCGTCCATATATATAAAGCAATGAATACCTTGGAGGCCAGTCATGACATTATTCATGAGCCTCTGAAAAGTGGCAGGAGAGTTCTTTAAACCGAATGGCATTCGGTTATAGTGAAAATGCCCAAAAGGAGTGCTAAAGGCAGTCTTTTCTTTATGTTCGTTACTCATAGGTATTTGATGGAATCCCTTCGCTAGATCTAGCGAGCTGAAGTATTTAGACCGACCCAACCGATCTAATATATCTGATATATTAGGCAGTGGGTACGCGTCTCCTACGGTGATTTCATTCAACCTGCGGAAATCGACCACAACTCTCCACTGCTTATTTCCGGCGCTATCGGCCTTCTTGGGGACCAAGAGTAGTGGCGAATTCCATGGGCTGTAACTTGGGCTGATAATTCCATCGTTTAGCATTTCTTGAACCTGTTTATCAACTTCAGCCTTTTGGCGTTCTGGCAGACGATAGGGTTTAACATAAATTGGGGGTCTGTCTAGAGGAGTATGAATTTCGTGCTTTATAGCATCAGTGCAGGTAAGAACGTCTCCTTTCAAGTAAAATAGGTGGTTATATTTTCTACAAATGCTTAATATAGAATTTTTTTCTTCATTATTGCAGTGATCAAGCTTAAGCAATTCTTCTAATTTCTTGAGTCTATTGACTACCGGATCTTCCTCGCAATTCATGGCTAAAATACTGTAGTTATCTAAATTATCGTACTGGGCTTTTATATCGTTTACGTTTAACTCAATATCATTTTCATTACAGTTTAGAATTGAAACTTTCGCTATCAAATTCTCTGACCGGACCATTGTATTACCTAAATATACACCAGGTTTTACTTCCTTTTTAAAGTAAACAAAGTCGCCATCACGGGTCGTGGGCAAATTTATAATTGCTTCACTTCTGGCCGGGAGGGTAATCTTATTCATTTTATGAACACGTGCTGAAATTTCTTTGGGACCACTTACATTCGGTTTAATTTTATTAAATTGTTCAGCAGGTATTCTGCTGGGGTCCCTATATTTAATACATAATTCCAATTTGTTGGTTAAATAATCTATCCTAGCATTATATTTACTCAAGAAATCATTTCCAAGCAGGCCGTCATATTTCAAATTAGAATTTTCAGGTATAAAATGACACAAATGTTCAAAGTTATATTTGTTAGTTCCGTCAGTTAACTGAAAAGTACCTAGAGCCTGGCCAATAGTTGCAACAGATTCTCCTGATAAAGTCGATATGACGCACCTTTGCAAATGTGCACTGTCATTTAAAGGCACATTATTTGATTTAACTAAGCTAATTTCGGCTCCCGTATCTATAAGGAATGTAGAGTAAGGCTTTTGGGAAGGAATAAATGGTACACACACACTCAATGAATTTTCAAACTTTTTTAACATTATAGATACATTAAAAGTATTTTCTTTGTCGTAAGTTTTTACAACTCGTTGTGTATTTCGGCTGTTACTTGCTGCATTCGGTTGCGGGAGGGTCTGCCGGCTGTTCCCACCCGCGCTCTTTCGTTTCCCTTGTATTGAGATTCACGTTGATCTTGAACTTGATTGGTTTGATTTTCAATAATGTGAGCGCTATGAGCATTTGGAGCGTAGTCAACATTTCGACGAACGGGCTGAGACATGACACTGTTGCGACGGCCTCGAGTGTAAACTTCACTAGCTCTATACAAATTTTGTTGAGGATTTTGATTAGAACTTGACTTAGAATTGGGTACATTATTTCGCCCCATTCTTGCATAGCAATTATTAATAGTATGGTTGGGCTTCCTACAGTAACTACAAACGATATGCTGAACCTCTCTTTTTATCTGTGCCGGTTTGAAATTTGGTAGGTTCCTATTGTAATAGCAATTATCTTTAAAATGTCCCATACGACCACAGATTTGACAGCTCGGAAGGGGAGGCCTTGAGATACTTCGATTAAATTGTGTTGTTTGGGGAGTACGTTCCAACCTATTAGAATGGTCTATAGCAAATTCTATAGCCTTTCGCAAACTATTTTCTGCTCGAGCTTTTACCAGTAACCTAACCCGCTCATTTCTCAGGCCGTCTTCGAAAGTTTGTATAGCCAACTTTTCATTTTCATTAAGTAGGAATTTCTGAGCTTCTGTCTCAGTCACGCTTTCGTACGTACTGGTATTCAAACTAGACAATAACTTGGAAACCTTTTCTCCGAAATCTCTAACATTTTCCCGAAAACTTTGCCTTGCGGCTAACAATTCGTTTTGGGCAACTGAACGTGATTTTACTTGCGAAAACTCTCCCTTGAGAGCATTTTTAAGATCTTCCCATTTTTCAAATGTTTTATATTTGATAAATTCATACGCGGCGCCACTTAATCGAGTTCTTACTATGTTAAGATACAACTGTTTATCCTGTTCGGAAACGCTTGAAGTGAACAATAAATTACAACAAACCAAAAACTTGTGTAATTCTGTGGAGTCACCATTGTACTCTGGTATCATACACCTGACATCAGAAAGACTAATTGATTTGATTTCGTCTTCGTTTGCCATGGTGAATGATTCCGAGTGGAAAGGTAACTCCTCAAACTCTCGAACGAGTTTGGCGCGACGTCGGGAAAGAATTGTTTTACGAGTTAAGATACAGATTTTAGACAAACTCAGAACTTTGAAGAAATTGTTGAATTTCACAGATAAAACTTCACTTGGGGATCAAGCACTTCACTTTGGAATCAACATGTATAAAAATTTGATATATATATAATCTCCACCGTGTTAATATATAATATAGTATAATAATATATAATAATAGTATAATATAGTAATATATATAATAATAGTATGATAACTAGAAATATTTTCAATTTACAATTATTAAGACTTACTGAGACTTATGAAGGCAAAGAAAAATTTTCCGTCTTAAGTCAAAAAAAGAAATTTCTTCGTGATATACGTAGTTGAAGTCGTCACTGGTTTAACGTCGTTGTGTTGTTATTGTTACTACGATTTGGTGATTTCCTGTAGGGCTATAGGGAAAATCTCGTATGTCAATTACTTATTACAGATGTGCTCTTTAGTAAATCATAAAATTTCAAATGCTTGCTGTTGTATATTTTGCATCATTTATTGGCTGTTGTGGCGCGCCGTTCCCCGTTTTTATGATGTTATTCCTCTTAATATTTTAACCTTTTTTTTTTTTTATCACTTGATCATTTATTACTTGATCATTTATTTCTTTCACTTTGATAGCCGTTTGGTGTGTAATTATTATTTTTTTTTTTCTTTGGGCATGGCAGGTCTTACTAACCTTTACCAATATCCCACCGCTGCCACCATTTGTTATATCGCGAGGAACAACTGAAGGGAATTAATCAATCAAACACCACTTTACTTCATTATAAGAGAAAACTGATTTTAATTATTTTATTATATTAAAAACTCTTTCACAAAAATGCTGTATATTTTCTTTATACTAACAGTATACTATCATACTAAGACGAAATCCCTTTTGGGATTTTTGAGGTGCGCGCGCCGCGAATATTTTAACTAGACTCCGCGTATATTTTCTTCACTCCAAAAGCGATAGCGACAAACAAAAAAAATGCTTGATTAGCAGATATGTACTTACACTGATCGTGTGCAAAAAAAAAGGCGACTCGAGAAGCGATAGCCAGAAACAGAAAATGCTTAATTCGCATATATTTACTTATTCGGGCAACTCAAGAGTTTATGTTGCGATCTAGCTTGCAATACAAAGTATTCTTGTAATCAAAAATTGAAATTGGAGCCTCAGTCACGTTGACTGGAATGTGATTGAGGATGTAAGTGCATGTGAAAAGATTTATTTGTTTTATTTTCAGTTTTAATTACGATTGAAAAATTGAAATTGTTGGGGATCGAATTGTTGGTGATCGATTCACAACAAGAAGAAAAAAGCAGGAAGTAGCGCCGAGTGGAAAAGTAAGAACAGTGCAGAACCAGATAAGGCCAGAGGAAAGAAACATCACAGGTCAAGACAACATGGCAGACGGGCATGAAAAAGTAATGGACCTAGTATCGAAGTATGTACCCATACTATCTGGCGAAAGGTCATCCAAACTGGCGAGGGAAGTGTATCGCTTTTTGAGCTGCAGTAAGGATCTACACGATAAACTGACACAGGAGCAACAGAAGATTTTTATCAGGTGCATAAAGTATCTAATGTAATCAACAGATTTTTTAATGTAATCAACAGATTTTTTTTGCTGGCACTTGGTGAAACCTCATTTTCAATTAAGGAAATATTCAAACACTTGCTATGTTTCACAGAAAATATATAATTGCATAAAGTATCGCCTAACGGACGATGCGTACTACTTGGTAAGCTCACAGGAACCAAAAGATTTTGATGCTTTACAGCAGGTAATCAAATCGGCCTATATGCCAAAAACATCGTTCAGCGAATAGCGAACGGAAATGCTGGAATGCAGGCAGAGGCCTGGTGAGGATATCAGGGTGTTCGCAGACCGGATGAAGGAATTGCTCGACCAAATAAAAGCGGCGGTCTCGGCGAAACCAAGGTAATAACTGTGAGATTTTCTTACTATGGTTGGTTTTCTATTGTGTGATAGTAAAAGTGTAGAATTTTTTTATATGCATAACGGGTATTTTTGTGTTTTTCCTTAAAACAAAAAATTTTTTTTTTTATAATAGACAAATTTTTGGGCAATTTTAGTACATTTCAGCGCATTAATTTTAAAAGTTTACTCATACACACATCGAGAGCAAAGCTAATTCAGCTACTCCAAATACACACACTGGGAGCAAAGCTAATTAAGCTACTCCAAAACACATACATTAGGAGCAAAGCTGTATAGCTACTCCAACACACACACCACCAGGAGCAAGGCTGTTTAGCTACTCCAACAAGTATACACGTACAAGAAACATTACAGGGAAAGAGTTGAAATATGGATGTAGGTAAACAATAGATTTTATTGTGGTATTATGTAATTATTTTTTCTCCTTCAGAATATACCTACCTATATATAGATTAGATAACAAAAGGTAGGGGAATATATGTATTTACTTGGCCAGGAATCTTGGACAGAGTAGATATCATTATTAATTTTCTACAACATTAAGGCAAGTGGTTCAAAATCTTTTGAACTAATAAGAGGTTCTTTTTGTGTATTGTATGGTAATAATAAGTGTTTCTGTTACGTGCCAGTTTTGCGAGGTATCGTTGGGGTTTGATGAATTCCTATAGCTCTAACGCGGTGGCTGCATTAGTGATTCCACTAAGTGGATGTAAAAATTTAATTCTTTTTAAGTTGTTGGTAAAGTACGGCCATCGTGCCAAAATGCAGTTAGTTACACTCTCAAAATACGTAACGTAAAATGTTTTAAAATTTTATGCGCTTTTACTCAAATTGAGAATACATTTAATAAGCATTCGAGTACTCGCGAAGAACATTTATGGATTAAAAGACTTTGTCAGATTTATTTTGGAGCATATGTACGTACAGTTGTGTCTCGTTTTAGGTAATTCAGTAAGATACAAAAGCGCTGATAGGTATGATCATTGAGAGGCGGTAAGAAGTATATTTCGCGTACCTGTTAATGTCGGTGTTAAGAGTGCTAAGTGGTAAGTGACAAGTATAGTGTTTATGGTCGAAATATGTGCGTGAGGTGTAACAGTCTATATCTTAACTAAGGAGGAATTGTCACGCTTTCAGGCCCAGGAAAGGGAGTTAGAGATAAAGGCACATGAGCTGAAGGAATGCCAAGCAATATTGCGGAATTACGAGCAGGACTGGGAATATATCGGGGAACATATAACTTATCCAGAGTCGTGAAAGGGAAGCAGAGCCAGCATTGGTAGAAATCCAAAAACAGGAAAAAGGACTGATAAAGAAAATAGATTCACTAAAGGCACAGTTAAGAGAGGCTGAGGAAGCTACAGAGGGGTTAGAAGAAGAGTTGGGGCTCGATCGATCTTCACAGAGAAAATCGATTCAAGAGGGTAATTAGGTGAGTACGAGTAAAGGGTTCAAGCCGAGGAAATTGTTATTTTGAGAACAGCATAAAGAGTCAGAAGAAAATTTAGAAAGGGAGCTAATCAGAAGAAAGAAGCAGGAAGTAGCGCCGAGTGGATAAGTAAGAACAGTGCAGAACCAGATAAGGCCAGAAGAACGAAACATCACAGGTCAAGACAGCATGGCAGGCGTGCATGAAAAGTAATGGACTTAGTATCGAATTATGTACCCATACTATCTGGCGAAAGGTCATCCAAACTGGCGAGGGAAGTGTATCGCTTTTTGAGCTGCAGTAATGATCTACACGACAGACTGACACAGTAGGAACAGAAGATTTTTATCAGGTGCATAAATTATCGCCTAACGGACGATGCGTACTACTTGGTAAGCTCGCAGGAACCAAAAGATTTTGATTTTTTACAGCAGGTAATCAAATCGGCCTACATGCCAAAAAAATCGTTCAGCGAATTGCGAACGGAAATGCTGGCATGCAGGCAGAGGCCTGGTTAGGATATCAGGGAGTTCGCAGACCGGATGAAGGAATTGCTCGACCAAATAAAAGCGGCGGTCTCGGCGAAATACCCAGGAGGTGATACAGGATTGATAGCAGAACTAGAGGCAGATGAAGTAGCGACATTTATAGCTGGCGTTAGGAGTAAACCTACTCATGTATACCTCACTGGACGGAAATTCGAATCGCTAGAAGGAGTGCAAGAGGAAGCTACCTACTATGAAAAAGATGCACAAAGGCTTCAAGTAAGAGACCCAGAAGTGGTACAGGCAAGTTGGAGGTCTAACTCATTAGGTACGCAAAACAGATGGGGAGCAGATGAGGCCGGCCCCAATCGAGCCCAACGACCGCAAAGACCGATTTATTCCCCCGCTAAGCCAGTATCACCCATTAGATACCAAGGGCCAGCAGCCAGGGTAATCACACCGAGAACCATTCATTGTTTCAAATGTGGACAGCGGAGTTACACTGCGTAAGATTGTAGGACAGAGCCTCCTTATTGCACCAAATGTAACAGCTTGGTTATGAAGTAGCGAGCTGTAGGAAACAGGAGGTGCATTTCGCAAATACCGCGGTAGGTAGTCCAGGTGAATGTATTCAACCCGTATCAGGAGTGCTCTATTGTCAGTTCTGTAGGACATGTAATCACTATACAGAAAACTGTCTCAGAAAGTACCTAGAAGAACGCGCTGGCCAACTGGAGGGAAACGGGGAGCGGCAGCTGGGGAATTCGTTCACAGCTGCCTTCCATTAACAAACTCCAGAGACATATCGCCGAGGGGGGATGATATTTCAGTAGACTTAAGCTTAGTGAAGAATTGTAGCATCACAGTTGAAGCAGATATAGGTTAAACAGGTTGATACTGGGTCTGCATGTAATTTAATAAAATTCAATAAAATAAGAAAAAACACATTTATTTAACCTCAACGAACTATTACTATTGGGGGTTTATTTGGGGCTCAAGGAAAGTCCGTACGGGTTTGTCAATCCAAGTTACGTATAGATACTGAAGAGCATGCATGCGAGTTCAATGTAATTTATGACACCGACTCAATACCAGCTGATGGAATACTGGGTATTGAATTTCTTAAGGATAGAGCTATCATCGACTGCATTAACTAAAAACTGTCAATACGGAAGGTAAAAAGGAACAAAGAAGGGAAGCCTCTTTTTGTGAATGTAACAGGAAAAGAAAGTATTAACGTAGTGACATTGGCCGAAGCTTGTCAGGGAAGCGTTAGTCAATCTAGTAAGGAAAATCCTCGAGAAATCTCAACAGAAACAGTGAAACAGCGTATTAGAGAAAGAATTGCAGGGCTAAAAGACATTTTTGGTAAAGCGATGACAGCCTCAGACAGCATAGACTGGTATCTAACACAGATAAACGAGAGAAATGAAAGAGTGGAAAAGAGGGCGGAAGACATTGCCCAACAACAATCCAAGCAGAAATGCGAGGTGAAGGCCACCCGGGATGCAAAGGTGTTGAAATATTAACACAGGCGGGAAAATATCTTGACCGCAACCCTTCATACGGAGGCTGGTCAAAGAGATCATTGCCTGGTAAAGGATGAGTTCATAGCATGGCCTAAAGGGATGTGGGGTGATGACCAGGTTAAGGTAGCTGTTGAACGGGAAAGCGGATTAGGGCATCATCGCACGGAAGTCCAGCTTCAATAATCCCAGAATGAAAGCTTCTACACTTTTTCTTGAACCCGAGAGCACGAATGGACTAATAATGCGTTTGAAACCCAGAACAGAGCAACTGGTGAGAATCCCAGTTGATAGTGAGACTGAAATGCTATGTATGGCCGAAGAAATATGTCCCGGAGTGTATTGTGGAAATACACTAATCAGGCCTAAGAACAGACAAGCCTTTGTTGGAATCATAAATGCTAGGACTGAGGCCGTGGAGGTAAAAAAATTCAAACCAAAGTTAGAAAGACTGAACCGGTATTCAGTACTACCACTAGCAGATAGTGAAAGGAAGTGTAATAAAAGGCAACAGCGGCTAAAATTAATGAAACAATCACTGTTGTTGGGAGAAGATCTCAATCCCGAGGAGAGGGAATCCGTGACTCAGCTCTGTTACGAATACAGTGACATTTTTCATTTGCCAGGAGACAAACTGACTTATACTCCAACAAAAACCTTGAAATTACCTCTAATGGCCAACACAGGACCCATACATAGAAAGCAGTACCGAATGCCAGAAGCTCACAGATGTTACATACATAAAAACTCAAATCTAAAAATATCAATCGCATACCTACCTACATCAGTACATTGCAAGTAAACATTTCACGTATTCCGATCAGGAAATAAAACAAAAAGTTTACGGCATGGTATACCTACATACCTACATCAGTTTCCACTGCATGTAAAAACAAACGGTATACCTACATACCTACATCAGTTTCCACTGCATGTAAAAACAAACAGTATACGTACATACATAATTAATCATCACTGATCTACCTCAATTATTTCAGTGAATGATGTGATAATACCGCTGCGCGCAAGAATTCGCACGTTGAAATACGACGACCTTGCACCAGAGATAGAACATATGTTTGTGAGTAACTAAATTGTTTTTGTAATAATAATTCGAGTAGGAAAGAAATTAAAATAAACAATAAGTTGAAAGCCCGCAACATGGATTGGGTAAGATATATGTATAAATTTATAAAAAGCAACGAATGCCGTGACTTGCATACTTCCGTAAATAGTAAAATTAAGTAATAGTTCTTAATGAAATACTTCCGACTTACACTTTGTATGAATTATACGCTAAATAAATAAAGTGCTGGGTCAGAGGTATTTTATACATTATTCTGTGTAGTATTAGTAGTCTTAGAGTAAGACAATTTTTGTATAAATATACTACAGAATAAAGTACGTAGAGTTCAGTCGTAAACAAGTCTTTCTATAATTGAATAGGTGCAAAGCCTTATTTGGCTTCGCCTAGAGTTGAGTTTTAAAGAAGTCCTCCAATAATAAATAGGTGCAAAGCCTTATTCGGCTTCGCCTATTGATCAATATCCAACCAGGTCTTCAGAAGTTAAATAGGTGCAAAGCCTTATTTGGCTTCGCCTATTCTTCAGGTAACAACAAGTTGTACATTTAATAAATAGGTGCAAAGCCTTATTTGGCTTCGCCATTTATTAAACAACAAGTTGTACGTTAAATAAATAGGTGCAAAGCCTTAATTGGCTTCGCCATTTATTTAACATCGCCTATTCCGGAAGATACTCGAAAGATACTCGAAAACCAGAACACAGAGAAGAATGTAAAAAGCAACTGGAAAAATTGTTAGAAGATGACATAATAGAGCACAGTGATAGTCCATTTAAGTTTCCAGTACTCCTGATAACCAAAAAGGGTACTGATGAAGCCGGGAACCGCAAGTATAGGTTGTGTGTAGACTTCCGTGAACTCAACAAGGTATGCATTCCTTGTTCATACCCACTTCCGTGAATTGAGGATATTTTGGATCGACTAGGTCATTCTAGGTAATTTTCAACGTTAGATTTGGCTAACGGTGTTCTGCCCAATGAGAACACTCAAGAAAAAATATAGAGAAGGATGTGGACTGTAAATGATAACGCCGGGGAATATTTTATAGCCAGTGGTTTATTGGACGCACGTAAAACTTAAGTACAACATTACAACTAGAACTAAAATTAACAGAATTCAATTTCACACTTAAGAACTAAACTTCAATATATTCAAAAAATTCGCTTACTCACTACACAATCATAATTTCAATATAATACTGTCAAAGTTGTGGCTACTTTGACCAATGGCACTATATGTATATATATAGGTATATAAATATATTAATCAATATGAAATATAATATATGATTAATCAAAGATGTACTCACCAGTATAAAACTATGGAATCGACTTTATGGCGTTGGTAATCAAATAGTTAGTGATTATCTTGTTCTAGTCGTTCCCCGGAACAAGATACTTTACTTCGGTCGAGACCCAAAGCAAAGTTGTATTAGTCGTGTTTATTCTAGTCGGTACCCAGAATAAATATCTTTATCTCAGTCGAGACCCAAGATAAAGGTTTGAGATTAGTGAGTGTTATTCTAGTCGCTACCCGGAATAACTATCTTTATCTCAGTCGAGACCCAAGATAAAGGTTTGAGTTAGTCTATGTTATTCTAGTCGCTACCCAGAATAACTATCTTTATCTCGGTCGGTACCCAAGATAAAGTTGTTGAGTTAGTAAAATTTATTCCAGTCGAGAATCAGAATAAATATCTTTATCTCAGTCGTTACCCAAGATAAAGTTATTAGGTTAGTAAATTTTATTCCAGTCGAGACCCAGAATAAATACCTTTATCTCTGTCGGTACCCAAGATAAAGTTGTTATTAGTAAGATTTATTCCAGTCGAGACCCAGAATAAATATCTTTATCTCAGTCGCTACCCAAGATAAAGTTATTAGGTTAGTAAATTTTATTCCAGTCGAGACCCAGAATAAATATCTTTATCTCAGTCGGTACCCAAGATAAAGTTGTTATTAGTAAGATTTATTCCAGTCGAGACCCAGAATAAATATCTTTATCTCAGTCGCTACCCAAGATAAAGTTATTAGATTAGTAAATTTTATTCCAGTCGAGACCCAGAATAAATATCTTTATCTCAGTCGGTACCCAAGATAAAGTTGTTATTAGTAAGATTTATTCCAGTCGAGACCCAGAATAAATATCTTTATCTCAGTCGCTACCCAAGATAAAGTTATTAGGTTAGTAAATTTTATTCCAGTCGAGACCCAGAATAAATATCTTTATCTCAGTCGGTACCCAAGATAAAGTTGTTATTAGTAAGATTTATTCCAGTCGAGACCCAGAATAAATATCTTTATCTCAGTCGCTACCCAAGATAAAGTTATTAGATTAGTAAATTTTATTCCAGTCGAGACCCAGAATAAATATCTTTATCTCAGTCGGTACCCAAGATAATGTTGTTATTAGTAAGATTTATTCCAGTCGAGACCCAGAATAAATATCTTTATCTCAGTCGCTACCCAAGATAAAGTTAATTTGTTAATAATTATATTTGATTACACTAGCCAAGTCGATTTCCAAAATGATGCGCACTCTATAGAAGCTGGATACTAAAAGAGAAAGATTCAAGTTGGCCTGCGACTTATATTGCCTCTGAACTGCGCACGGCACCAACAAATTATTTTACCTTGCGCATAACAACCAAAGTACATTGACCTTAGCAGCTGTGCGCAGGTAGCAACAGAAAATCCGTTGACCTTAACAGCTGTGCGTAGGTCAGACGAGTGCATTGACCTTAGCAGCTATGCTTAGTACATACAACGTATTAACTAAAATAATAGAATATACCTATACATACACAATATGGCCATTTCTAAATTATTTTTAGTTAATACTAAAATGTTTTATGCTTTTTAAGCTAAGTAATAATTTGCTAATAATATACATTTTAATTTCAATTAAAAGCCTGATGAATTCTGTCGATCGTGTCGAGATTTTGTAATGTGGAATGTAGCGATCATGTGTCGATTGTTGTCTCCACTAAAAAACTGCTTTATCGACGAGCTTGTAGGTAGGTATATGTAGTTTCGTTCCCAACCTAGTTTCAATAATAAGAAATACTTGGAATTAAAATCTTTTGAATGATCTAATTTTCAAGTGGCTATTTAATGTTGGTTTGAACAAACGGATAACATCAAGTACTAATCGATCCAGCCGGCAGAGAGAAAACGGCTTTTAGTACCAATTTCAATCATTTTCATTATAAAAGATTGCCATTTGGGCTAAAGACAGCGCCTCCTTTTTTTCAATCGCTCTTAAACGGCATATTAACAGGGTTACAGGGAGTAAAATGTTTCGTGTATCACTTCAAAGTAATTACTGACCACCAACCTCTTCGGGGTGTGTTCAAGGTTAGAGATACGACGTCACGTATGGTGCGATTTCATCAGAAATTGTCAGAGTATGATTTCGACATACTATATAAAAAAGGAAGAGAAAATGGCAATGCGGATGCTTTAAGCAGAATACCCCAGAGAATAACAGAAGCCAAAAACGAGGAAAGCGAAAAGCATCCATGCCTAGCAATCACTCGGGCACAAGCTCGAAAAAAAGATT
This sequence comes from Dioctria rufipes, assembly GCA_963924295.1. Lineage (NCBI taxonomy): Eukaryota > Metazoa > Arthropoda > Insecta > Diptera > Asilidae > Dioctria > Dioctria rufipes. Next base: position 128,381,035 of record OZ002740.1, read on the forward strand.
CCGAAATAAATGACGCATCTCCTATGGAATCTGAAGAGGAGTGGGGTGACCTCGATGAGCCAGAAGTAATAGCAGGTAAGGCCGATCTTGGAGGACTTCCATTACTCTCGGTTTGGAGTACATCTCGGAAGAGATAAGACCTTAAAACGAGTAAAGCGCTTCTATCATTGGAAAGGGATGAAGTATATTCGGCGCTGCCCGTAATGTCAGAAAAATAAACACAGCCGAGCTACAAAGATGCCGTTGGTGATCACTGCAATATCAAGCAAACCCTTTGAGAAGGTGTACGTCGATTTAGTGGGACCATTGCCATTGAGTCACAATGGCAACAAATACATCTTATCCATGGTGGATGACCTCACTAGGTTCGTTGACTTCGTAGCGATCCCGGATCAGGAAGCGAATACTGTGGCACGAGCACTGTTCGAGCAAATTCTCAGCCGATATACTCTACCAAACTACCAAAACAATTAGTTACGGATCAAGGAGCGAATTTTACAGGAGAAGTGCTGAAGGCCCTCTGTAAGATATTGAAAATTAAAAAGTTACAGACTACTGCCTATCATCCGTAGTCAAATCCCATAGAGAGACAGCATTTCACGTTAGCCAGCTATTTGAGAAGTTTTGTAGATCAAGACCCGCGGAATTGGGACGAATTCCTGCGGACGGCAGCTCATGCTAACAACAACTCGGTGCATTCGGGCACAAAACTGGCACCAATGGAAACTATATTCGGATTCGTCTCGGAAGCTCCCAGCAGCTTGCAGCGGAAACCTGAACTGCTGTACAATGCCGGTAAATATCATAATGTGCTACGGTTTAAATTGCAAAAGGCATTCGAACTAGCAAAAGCAAAACTTGATCAAAAGTAAATTGTCCGCCAAGAAGTATTATGATAGGTCCGCGAGGGCGCTAGAGGTGCATGTCGGTCAAAAAGTTCTGGTTAGAGATCCGGCTTGGGCGGGAAAACTGTAGTAATCTTAAAGGGTCCATATGAAGTGATTTACGTTCATAGCCCAGAGATTGTAACAATCCTTATGGGGAGAAAGCTCAAACGGGTTCACTTGAATCTTTTAAAAAAATTTGAATGACTTTGAGCAACCAAAATATTGTTATTTAGTAAGTTTTGTTTTTGTTACAGGTAAAAGTAAAGCAGCAGAAGCGTACAAGAACGGACGACAGAAGAGACCTAGTAGCCCGCCTCGGAATCCGTTCAGGAGACGGACTTGGAAATAAAGGAACACTAATTAAAAAGAAAGGTTAAAAAAGAGAGAATAACAAAAAAATTTTAAAGTAAAAAAAAAAATATAAAGGTTAAAAAAAAGAGAATTAAAAAAAAAATGTTAAAGTAAAGAATGTAAAAAAAGTAAGGTTAAAAAAGAGAGAATTAAAAAAAATTTAAAGTAAAGAGTGTAAAAAAACAGGTTGAAAAAAAAGAGAGAATTAAAAGTAAAATCAAGTAAGGAGAGTAAAAAAAAATAGAAAAAAAAATTGAAGTAGCAAGAGTAAAAAAAAACATACTCATTGAAAAAATTGGTAAATAAAAAGAAAAGTTAAGAAAAAGAAGAAAAAAAAAAAGTTATTGGAAAGAAAAATGTAAAAAAGAAGAGAGCACTTATTTTAAAAAAATTAAAAAAAGGGGGAAAGGCGGTATAGAGGGAGAGAGAGAGAGAGAGAAGGAGGAAGTGGATGAAAAGTGCAATAAACTAAATCTATACAGTGATTTATTTTATTTTACTAAATAAAAATAAAAATAATACTAAATAAATTATATACGTAGTGGTCTCTTTTTTTTTGTATACTAGGTAGGATAATATTAAAAAGGTTGCCATATAGTTCGTTTGGATAAGTTAAGAAGCTGAATATGGAAGCAGCCACCATAATGTTTGTAATGTTCATCAAAGCCTATAATGCAGTCCGGGGTATTGTTCGAGCACGTAGGAAAAGCCAACTTTTGTACTAGGCATTGGACTATTCTATCCAAAGTATAAATGCCGGACTTGGTGGTCGAGCTGGAATTCGCAAGCAATTGCAACAAGCTGGTTATACAGCTCTGCACAAAAATCAACCACACCGAACTCGGGAAGAGATGTGAGCTAGCCACTAAGGAAATAGGAAGCTGGATGGCGAAGATCAGGAGACAGGAAGATGAGTTGAAGCACCACACAAATGCGGAACCGGCTCGTCGAAGGAAGCGATCTTTCTTTGATGGTATAGAGTCACTCTCAAAGACACTTTTCGGAACCATGGATCATGCAGATTCGGAAAACATCTACTCGGCTTTGAGGGATCTCGATGGAAAAGAAAACCGCACCTTCACCTTGCTTCAAGAGCAGACTACAGTGATGACATCGACGTTCAATCTGTTGAATGCGTCGCGCGTTCAGGCAGTAGCAGAGCGAGAGGAAGTATGGAATAAAATCAATGCCATCACCGCCGCTCAGCAAAGTCAAGACCTGGAGATAATAATGAAATATTGACACTAATGACCCTCCAACTGCGAGAACTCAGCGATGTACAAGAAGGTTATGCGAATATGCTAGTCGCACTGAGCATGGGGAAGCTTCACCCCATGATTCTTCACGCCCGGCAGCTAACAGAAATTATGACGAACGCTACAAAACAATTCGACTTAGCCGAGGAATTTCTGGACTTCCAATTGTTGACTGAAATCGCTAAGGTGAGCGCAATGCAGGGTGCGCAACACCTTATGGTCAGAATAGACATTCCTCAACCGGAAAGAGTGGCTTTTGAACTGCACAAAGTATATACCATTCCCGCAGTAGTTGATGAAAAGGGCTACCATGTATATGAGTTGGGAGCCGAATTCCTAGCAGCAAATAATCACGATCGCCAGTATGTCCTGCTAGACTACCAGCAATATGGAAAATGCCAACAACTGACAACCCTCGGAAATCATCTGCGTTTCCTGTGCCCACAGTTGGGACCAATCGTCACAGCCATTGGTGATAGCTGTGTGCTCAACCTTTTTCGAAGTTTCAATGTCAACCCGCTGGCATGCAAGGAAAAAATTCTCCCAAAATGGAATAGCCTAGTCCGCATGATTACCAGAAATAACTGGTTGTTCGTGATGGACGAAAGGACGAAATTAGAGGTAAACTGCCGCGATGCACCTACAGCGATTGGAGAGCTATTGTCCACCGGAGTGTTATCAATCGAAGAACACTGCCACCTTCAGATCGGCGACCTATGCATCACATCAGAGGACCACGCTCAGCGAAATATTACTCTTTGGCAACCCTCATTTTCGGAATTACCATCATGGGATAGCATGAGCACCAGAAATAGATCTACAAAGCCTATGGCTGATGGCGATCAAAGTCGTAAGGTACGGTTGTTAGCTTCCATCTACCTAGCAGCCACCTCAATGATCGGGCTGTTAAGTATTGACAGTTTTATCCCAGTAGCAGGAGTCCTGATACGCAGGAGGTGTCGGAAGAAAAAACCAGTACCGGCTAGATCAAGCAGATTGTCGATATTGCCCATCACCCGGAGTTCAATAAACATAACAACAGGACAGCTTAACGAAGACCAGGAAACAAACGATGACCTCCGAGTAATCGTGCCTACTACAGCAACATTGCTCACTGCAAGCCTGCCTACGATAGTCGGAAAACAGCTAGTACAGCTAGCGTAGTAATAACCGTTGTAGGGCTAGATATTTTTGTTATACTAAGTCTTATATTGAATGGGCCAGTGGCAACCTTTAGATACGCGGAATCACTCTGAGTAATTAAACCCACACAAAAATTATATCCAGGTTATAAACTTAACTTAATAATTGCTAGAAAAGAAAAACATGCGTTCATAAGTAAATAGTGTAGTTATATAATATGATTAGATAAAACAAATATATGTAATTAATGAAACCTAGAATCAAATTTTGTATAAGTAAATATAGTCCTAGAAATAATTGTACAGTTTTTTTTTCTTTTTTTGTTATTGTGGTAAAACTATTTTTAAAATATCAAAATTAGAGCTAAGGTTATAATAAAATTATAATTGACAAAGAGATTGTTTGAAGGAATAAATTAGAGCACGAGAAAAAAAAGTAAATAAAAAAATACAGGTTTTTAAATTAGCACTGAATTAAGAGAAGTAGTTATTGTTAAGATAGAATTTAGAAGATGTTAAAATAAAAAAAAAATATTGCATACACATATCTGATAAAATGTACAATGTAGCTGAAACTGAGCCGAGCACCCTGATCTAATTCCCCCTTGAAATTAGTCTTTTAAAAGGAGGAGAAATCTCGTGGCCCAATATTAATCATTCTGCGGTTGTGACATCATAACTTTAGCCAGCAGCAGGTGTACGACTACTTAAGCAGCTTGCAGTATCTAAGCATTTTTACTTCGCACAGTTAAATGCTTGCCGATTGCGAATTGTTTATTAAAAAACTGTTGCATCCACTGCTGTTGTAATTAAACATTAAGCCATGATTAAGTAATTCACTTCGCATAGTGATATGCTCAGCTGGGCTTACTGCTTGTTTACTAACAGTATTGGGGTCTCCAGCTGACGGCAGTGCTGATGTAATGCTTTGCGATTAATTGCAAGGTATTGCACTGGTCACTAGGTCAGAGTCGCTTCCGCCTGTAAAGATTCTAACAGGTGGCCCGACTTTGCGAGTGGATCAGGTTGCTCAGTTCTTTTTTGATAATTAGGAGTTAAAGTGTTATAATTAGATTAATTAAATAAAGTTTATATGTGGATTACGCGAGTGTTAAATATATTTCGACAACAAAAATTGATACCCTTAATCGTCCCAGGCGATTCGCACTTTTTCACATTTCTTACGTTTTCCTTAATTATCCAACCATGATAGTGAATTGGGAATGGAGAATTAGGGAATTAAGAATTCTAAGAAAACGAAATTCTCATCTCCCAAAGTCCCAAATTCTCTGTGCTACAGAATCCGGCACCTGAGGTATTTTCAAAATATCTTGAACTTTGCTCGATTAGGGAATGTCGTTTCTGATATGTCATAATTGGATAAATGTTTGCTCTTTTAAAGACAGTCCACCGTATTTTTGGACAGCATTACTATTTTAACGTTTAAAAGGAATTTATGAAGGTTTCAAGATATATCCTAAGCTGTCACTAGGAGTGGTTCCCGAGTTATTTTCAAAATATCCTGACTATTGCTCGATTTGGAAAATTCGTTCGTGATATGTTATAACTGTTTAAGTGTTTGCTTTTTTTAAGAAGTCCACCGTATTTTTGGACAGGATTACTATTTTAACGGTTAATAGCATCTTCCTTTAAGGAAAGTCCACCGTATTTTTGGACAGGATTACTATTTTAACGTTTAAAGGAATTTTCTGAAGGTTTCAAGACATATCCTAAGGTGTCAGTAGGAATGGTCCCCGAGATATCTTCAAAATACTGAACTTGCTCGATTCGGGAATTTCGTTTGTGTTATGTTATAATTGTTTAACAGTTTGTTCTTTTAAGAAAGTGCACCGTTTATTTGGGCAGGATTACTATTTTAACGTTTAAAGGAACTTATGAAAGTTTCGAGTTATATCCTAAGGTGCCACAAGGAGTAGTTCCCGAGGTATTTTCAAAATATCCTGACCTTTACTCGATTCGGGAATTTCATTTGTGATATGTTATAATTGGTTAAATGTTTATTCTTTATACGAAAGTCCACCGTATTTTTGGACAGAATTACTATTATAACGTTTAAAAGGATCTTCTGAAGGTTTCATGATATATGCTAAGGTGTTAGTAGGAGTGGTTCCCGAGATATTTTCAAAATATCCTGACCTTTGCTCGATTTGGAAATTTCGTTCGTGATATGTTATAATTGGTTAATGGTTTATTCTTTAAACGACAGTCCATCGTATCTTTGGACAGAATTACTATTTTAACGTTTAAAAGCATCTTCTGAAGGTTTCATGATATATGCTAAGGTGTCAGTAGGACTGGTTCCCGAAATATTTTCAAAATATCCTGCACTTTGATCAATTCGGGAATTTCGTTCGTGATATGTTATAATTGGTTAATTGTTTATTCTTTATACGAAAGTCCACCGTATTTTTGGACAGAATTACTATTATAACTTTTAAAAGGATCTTCTGAAGGTTTCATGATATATGCTAAGGTGTCAGTAGGAGTGGTTCCCGAGATATTTTCAAAATATCCTGACCTTTGCTCGATTTTGAAATTTCGTTCGTTTTATGTTATAATTGGTTAATTGTTTATTCTTTAAACGAAAGTCCACCGTATTTTTGGACAGAATTACTATTTTAACGTTTAAAAGGATCTTCTGAAGGTTTCATGATATATGCTAAGGTGTTAGTAGGAGTGGTTCCCGAGATATTTTCAAAATATCCTGACCTTTGCTCGATTTGGAAATTTCGTTCGTGATATGTTATAATTGGTTAATTGTTTATTCTTTAAACGAAAGTCCACCGTATTTTTAGACAGAATTACTATTTTAACGTTTAAAAGGATCTTCTGAAGGTTTCGTGTTATATGCTAAGGTGTCAGTAGGAGTGGTTCCCGAGATATTTTCAAAATATCCTGACCTTTGCTCGATTTGGAAATTTCGTTCGTGATATGTTATAATTGGTTAATTGTTTATTCTTTATACGAAAGTCCACCGTATTTTTGGACAGAATTACTATTATAACGTTTAAAAGGATCTTCTGAAGGTTTCATGGTACATGCTAAGGTGTCAGTAGGAGTGGTTCCCGAGATATTTTCAAAATATCCTGACCTTTGCTCGATTTGGAAATTTAGTTCGTTTTATGTTATAATTGGTTAATTGTTTATTCTTTAAACGGAGGTCCACCGTATTTTTGGACAGAATTACTATTTTAACGTTTAAAAGGATCTTCTGAAGGTTTCATGATATATGCTAAGGTGTTAGTAGGAGTGGTTCCCGAGATATTTTCAAAATATCCTTACCTTTGCTCGATTTGGAAATTTCGTTCGTGATATGTTATAATTGGTTAATTGTTTATTCTTTAAACGAAAGTCCACCGTATTTTTGGACAGAATTGCTATTTTAACGTTTAAAAGGATCTTCTGAAGGTTTCAAGATATATGCTGAGGTGTCAGTAGGAATGGTTCCCGAGATATTTTCAAAATATCCTGACCTTTGCTCGATTTGGTAATTTCGTTCGTGATATGTTATAATTGGTTAATTGTTTATCCTTTAAACGAAAGTCCACCGTATTTTTGGACAGAATTACTATTTTAACGTTTAAAGTGATCTTCTGAAGGTTTCATGATATATGCTAAGGTGTCAGTAGGAGTGGTTCCCGAGGTATTTTTATAATATGCTGACCTTTGCTCAATTCGGGAATTTCGTTCGTAATATGTTATAATTGGTAATTTTGTTTATTCTGTTAAGGAAAGTCGACCGCATTTTTCGACAGGATTACTATTTCAACGTTTAAAAGGATCTTCTGTAGGTTTCAAGATATATCCTTAAGTGTCAATAGGAGTGGTTCCCGAGATATTTTCGAAAAATCCTGACCTTTGCTGCATTCAGGAATTTCGTTCGTGATATGTTGTAATTGGTTAAATGTTTGTACTTTGTACGTTTGCTCGGTCGGTCGGGATTACTCGGGCGCCAATAGTTCGGTCGGTAGCAAAATGTCCGAAATTGGCTCTTGGTAGCTTCAGTGGAGTGAGGGGTCCAAATGACAACAGTTGGGTTGAGTTAAAATTAATTCTTTATTGTCTTGTGTCCCTATTACAAAAGTAAAATGATCTATATTACTAAAATTCTCGTCTATGTTTCCTAAATCTAATTTGAGTTTGTGACAGGAGAGACTTCCGTTATACACGTACTAACTATTGGTTTCCGTTGTTCACGTACCACCACTAGTCCTCCGTTGTTCACATACTGGTGACAGGATAGCTTTGCCGTTGTACACGTACTGACTATTTTATTCCGTTTGTTAGCGTACTACCAATAGCTCACCGTTCTTCACGTATTGTCTCACAGGCAGGGTTTGGAGGTGGAGGAGGATTTTCTAGCTCTCGCGGACAAGACAGTTCAACTTGCTAGAAATGTTGTGTTGGAAAATCGGGTAGGAGGATGAAGGTGTCTAGTGAATCTATATTGCCCTACTTGTCGTGTCCCCTGAGCAATCAGTGAATAAAACTCGCGAATTTAAAAAGTAAAACAATAAAATCTTCAACATAAAAAAAACGCACGAAGTACTTTAAAACAATTTCTTTATTTGCAGCACTGACCTGCCTTACTTTACACTAAGCTATCTGGCGCTTAAGTAATCTGAACCGAACCAAAACTTGCGAGCACACTGACTGATAATAAAACGGCACTCGCCAGAGCAGTCATTAGTCTTTTTATATCCGATACTCGGAAGTAAACTTTCTTTGCTCACAACGCGGATGTAAACAAACGAAAACAACCTTGTCGTTTGTTCTACCGGTTGCAGCACCTGAGTCGTTTAGTTGTAAACAATCGCTTACATAATAATTACCATGCGAGGTGAATTATTATTGCAATTGTCGATTGTTCCACTAAGCGCTCATCGCAGCCAGCTGTTGGGATAATTAGTAAAACAACCGACAGTTGCAGAACAATACCATGCGAGGTTATTGTTTAGCAATTGCTGATTATTTCGCTGTAATGCCTTTGGCTGCTGGAAGAATCTTCCGTATATCGGGCCATAACATCCCTCCCCCCTTTGAAAAACTAGTTTCCACAGGGAACTAGATCTGGAGAGTGCAATCAATTAATTATACTGAAAATATATTAATTCTCGTTCGGTTAAGATTCTTAGCATTACATCATTACATTTTTACCATCTAGATTTTAATATTTTCTTTTTCTTCAATTTTTTGATTATCTTTTATAAATTTCTTTCTTATTCCTATTACATTTTCTTCTTTTCTTTCTATATTTCCTTTTTTACACTTGTTACTCATGTTACATTTATTTTTCTTCTTTATTTTAGTTTCACGTTCCATTTCTTGTATCCTCTTTTCAAATTTACCTTCTTTATTTGTCGCAATGTAATTTAGTTCATTATCCTAAAAGAAAGCTGTTGTTTTGTTTTATTACTTTAAATTTTCTCTACTTGTATATATTTCTATTACCTTAAAATTTTATGATTAACATATTGTACTCCTTATTACTTACTGTATAATACTATATAATAACAACAATTCAAAAACACAAAAATAAATTCCTTTTACTATATCTTATATCAACAAATCTCTCCAATGATTACAATTTTATGACTTTGCTTCGCTTTACCTTGCTTTCTATCTACACGGGTTGCCCCCTATATTTTACAAAACTATCCTACCATTTCTATTTATAATGTTTCTACTACCCTAATGTGGTCACTCGAACTGCACCAGTTGTTTTTTCACGACGTTTGGCAGGGATGTTGTAGGTATATTGGCTGTTGTGGGGATGACCTAGATGCTAATGTTCGGTTCTGAATCTTCCAGCGATGACTCCTTTTGCATACTTCGGGCTGGTTTAGACATCTGGATGGTCGGCAATCTCGACAGTCGACTGGTGCTCTTCATTGTCTGTCTCTTCTTCCAACGTCTCAGGTGGATCAAAATTCCTGCCAATATTGAAAGAGTGACGATGCATAAACACCCCGTAAATGATGTAGCTGCTAGGTGTATATGATGAGGAATAACTTACCTGATGGTTTCCTCCAGCTTAATGGCTTCTTGGACTCTATTTATATTAGCTTCCTGATCCCTCCATGCCTGATTAAATTTGTCGGTTGCTAACAGCTTCACTTCATTTTATTTATCTTCTAAAATTTCCGATTTCCGTGATTTGGTTTGCATTGTGATGACATCCCAGGCTGGGAATTCTGATCTAGTTGGCTGTCAAAGTGTTATGTTGCGCCTCGCGCTGTCCTATGAGTCCATCAACCAATCTCCTATCTGCAGATGACACTGTTCCTCTCTAGTTAACACACCTGTGGATGACAGCTTTCCTATCGCAGTTGGCATGTTCCTGCAATTTACCTCCAACTTAGTCTCATCAGACATCACGAAGAGCCAGTGATTTTTAGTCACCATTCTAACGAGGCTATTCCATTTTGGAACTATTCTTTCTTTGCATGCCCTAGTGTTTACATTAAAACTCCGGAAAAGGTTCAGTACACAGTTGTCTCCTATGGCAGTGATTGTTGGACCCAGCTGTGGACACAGTAGTTGTGGATTGTCCGCGCTGGTCAAGATCTTCTGGCATTTGTTATTTTGCCGAAGACTCAGCAGCACATACTGTCGCTCGTGGTTGTTTGCTGCCACGAATTCAGCGTTAAGTTCATAAATGTGAAAGCCTTCCTCACCTACTGCTGCCGGTATTGTATATACTTTATGTAGATCAAATGATGTTCGCTGAGATTGAGGAATCTCAATTTTAACCAAGATTTGTTGATTTATTTGCAGAGCTTCTACCTTCGCAATCTGATTTAGAATTTGAAAATTTTGAAATCTCTCATCCAGGTCCAACTGTCTGGTGGCATTACGCATGATTTCTGTTATCTCCTTCGCATGGATTATTAGTGGGTGTAGCTTTCCCATGCTTAGTCACACCAGCATATCTGATAAAGTATCTAAAGAGTCACTGATTTCTGGTAGTTGGAGAATCATAATTGTAATGATTTCGTTCAGCTCTAGTCTCAGCTGTAATGCGGTTAGCTCTTCGCTTTCATTTCTCTGCATTTTTATGATAGCTGACATTTTATTTTTCAACTCCACTCGTTCTATTGCCGCTTGAACCCGCGATACGTTAAATAGGTGCAGGGTTGATTTTACTACAGTAGTTTGTTCTTTGAGGAGGTTAAACGTCCGGTTCTCTTTTCCGTTTATCACGTCTAATGATGCACGTATCTCTTCTGAATCTGCGTGATGTTGTCGTGTGACTCTAGCTACCCAGCTTCTTATCTCCTTTGCTGCTACCTCGCATTTGACTATTCCGGATTGACTGATCTCGGCACATTGTCGCGTGATGAGATTGCTGCAGTTGTTGGCGAATACAAGCTCCTTCCATAAATCAGGTACCTCTAGTTTCGACAAGATGGTCCAATGCTTGGTATAAAAGTTGACCTTCCCTATTTGTTCAAATAGTACTCCGGAATCTGCTATCGGCTGTATGGTGTAGCCCACATTCTCTGCATTTATGACCGCTATATATGCCAAGATTACCATAATTACCGTCTTCATGGTGTTGGAGTTCCCGATTACTACTGAAACTTATCTCTACTGGAAACTACTGGCAACCTCCTTATCTTATTTTCTTATTCGCAAGGCGTATTATTGTTTTTTTTATTATTGTATTTGAATTCTACTAATTCTTAGGTATACATAATTTTTCCCAGGACTTCTTAACTTTTTTTTTTTTTAAATTATTCCACCTCTCTCGCCTTTTCTTCTCCTAACAACACAAAAAGCTTCTCGTGCTGGTATTGGCTCAACCTAGACGGATAGAAACAATAACTGCTGCGACCCTCAGTTCCTATTGCGTATCTGACTTTATGGGATGTTATTTCTGGAAAATTTTAATTGATTAGTCAGCAATAAAAGCAAATTGGATGTCAAATTAAAAGGAGATTGAAATTAAAATTAATCTGGAAATTTTTTCAAACGATTCGCGGGTACCCGCTTGATTTTTCTGCCCTGGAGTATTGTTACATTCTCCGGGTTGTGTATGTATGTGGTAACCCTGAAAATTCTAGAAGTCAGAGAAACGCGGTGAAAACGTAGCCAACAGTAACTTTTTTCGTCGCTGGGTGAGTTAAAGCGGAGACGCAGAAGAGACAACAAGACGGCCACGCATGTCCAACCTAAAGTCAAAAAGATTTGTCAAGTTCTACTCGAAATATAGTTTTAATTTGACAAAGAAGCGTGTATATCACTCGTGATACAATTCCCTGCCCAACAACCAATCCTACATGTATATTATCTCGTAGGGTCCCTTAAAAATTGATGTTAGTTTTCCAATCCGCGCTAAATCTTTGACCAAAACCTTGTCTCCTGCATGGAGAGGTTCTATCCTAGTTGATCTGTCGTAGTACCTTTTTGCCGCGAATTTACAGTTCTGTAAATTCTTCCGAGCTATTTCAAAAGCTCTCTGTAATTTAAACCGGGTCAACTAGATCAACGTATACTTTATCGAAAGGCTTCTCCGAAATTTCTGTTATTACCAACGGCATTTTACTGGTCTTAGAATGTTTATTTCTCTGATATTTCGTACAGCGCCGAACATGTTTAGAGATATCATTCTTCATTCCCCTCCAATGAAAGAAACGCTTTACCTTTTCCAGAGTTTTGTTCCTTCCGAAGTGCCCCCCGAATCGTGAGTCATGAAAATCTCTCAATATAATCCCTATGTCCCCTGGGTCCGTTATACACTTGGGTCTTGTGTTTTTCTGGAGCCTTATTTCTTTTATTTCAGACTCATCTATGTCATCCCATTCCTCTTCGGATTCTCGAGAAGGCTGTTTTTTCTGGTTTTCTTCGTCTTTCTTTCTTCCAGCTTGCGCTCGGGTAATTGCGAAGCACAGGTACTCCCTACCACACTTGTCTTCATCTTGGTCTATATATTGTGGAATTCTGCTAAGAGCATCTGCATTGCCATTTTCTTTTCCCTTCTTGTAGACAATCTCAAAATCATACTCCGACAGTTTTTGGTGGAACCTCACCATGCGAGATGTGGTGTCTTTAACCTTAAAAATTCCTCGGAGAGGTTGATGGTCGGTTATAACTTTAAAATGTCTAGTATTTATAATTATGTACTGCGCATACAATGGCTAGCAATTCCCGTTCCGTGGTGGAGTAATTTTTTCGGCTTGGTTCAACGTGCGGCTGGCATAACTTACCGGCCGACCTTCTTGTTCCATGACCGCTCGGAGTGACTCCCCACTTGCATCTGTGATGACTGTGAATTCCTTACCAAAATTCGTGTAAGTTAATACTGGTGGAGTTGTTATAGCATATTTAATCACCTTAAAGGAATTCTGACATTCTGGCCCCCAATTGAACTTCACCTTTTTCCTCAAAATGTTATTAATTGGAGCCAAAATCTTTGAAAATTAAGGAACGAATTTACGGTAGTAATTTGCCAGCCCCACGAAAGACTGGACCTGTCTCACTGTTTTTGGTCGTGGGAAGTTTTGTACCACTTCTACTAACCGTTTGTCAGATTGTACACCCTTCTCTGAGCAAACATTCCCAAGGTATCTCCTTTTTCAGGAATTAACATTTTGTAGGTTGCAGTTTCAAGTTATGTTCCCTAAAACGTTGAAATACTTCCCGTAGCTTTTCATTATGCTCATCAAAATTTTTCGCAAATATTATTACGTCGTCAAGGTACACAAAGCATTTAATCCCCTGAATGCCTGTTAATATCCCGTTTAATAAAGATTGAAAGAATGGAGGCGCTGTTGTTAAACCAAATGGTAATCTCTTGTAATGGAAGTGGCTGAAATTTGTGCTAAAAGCAGTCTTTTCGCGATCTGCTGCATCCACCAACACCTGATGATAACCACTGGCAAGATCTAAGGTAGTAAAGTACCTAGAATGACCCAGACTGTCCAGCATATCCTCAATCCGTGGTAGTGGGTAAGAAAAGGGGATACAGACTTTGTTAAGCTCTCGAAAATCCACGCACGGTCTATACTTTCGCTTACCTGCTTCGTCGGTTCCTTTTTTCGGTATTAATAGCACTGGACAATTAAAGGGGCTATTGCTGTTCTCAATTATATGTCTTCCTCTAACAGCTTTTTAAGTTGATCCTGGCATTCCTCTCTGTAGGCTTCAGGCACTCTGTATTGTTTTTTATTTATGGGCGCGGTATTAGCCATCAAAGGGAGTTTGAACATTTTTGTTGGGTGTATGTCAACTTATCTCCAGGCAATTGAAAGACATTGCTGTATTCGTAACAGATTTGCATCACTGCCTCTTTCACTTCCCAATTCAGCCTTTTACCCAGCCCCACAGACTGTTTCATCAACTTAAGCCGTTGCTGATTTATTTTTAATGTACCTGGCTCCTTCTTCAGTGGCTTCACCAGATACCTAATTAACTTTTCCAGCCGGGGTCTAAAATTAACAATTTCAACTGGCTCCGTCCTGGCGTTAACGATACCTACATATGCCTGGCCATTCTTTGGTCTAACAATACTATTGCCGCAGTATACCCCCGGAATGATTTGTTCTGCCATACAAACCAGTTGATCGTTACTTTCTACCTGAATTTTTACCAGTTGTTCTGTTCTCGGCTGTAAGCGCATCGCCGCTTGCTGTGTACCTGTGATCCTAAACGCGTGCTGACTTGCTTGTGCTTGTGCTATCACTGCAGCAAGGTCTTTTACCCCCTGAAGCTCCTGCACAGTTACTGGTCAGGATAGATTGAATTTCGACCGCCATCAGCGGATAGTCTGCTTCCTTATCCCATTCCTTTATTTCGTTTGCTTGTGGTTGGCCCCACATCTCCTCTGGTCATCTTGCCCCTACTTCTTTCTTTGTTTTTATCTCTATTCTATGTGCTGAAGCCAGGGCACATTCTGGCCATTGCTGGAGCCCTGGACTTTCCGCTTCCGGTATATTCCTAATCTCCTCTACTTAGATATTCGTGTTATCTCGCGTTTTTCTCGCTTTCTGGGGCTATTCTCGAGAACCTAGATATTTGCTTATATTATTGGACGCTGTCTCTACACTGGTCATAATATTCTTCAAGGCGGCGATTTGATCCACTATTCCTTGTTTTACTTTACTTTGGGGAGTTCCCTGGAGTTCTAATATTTCTAGCTTGTACACCTTTTTCTGAAGGCATTTCTCCTTTGCTAATGTAATGACCGTTTCTTTACCTGTAATATTTCCAAAAAGAGGTAGTTTCGTCTTGTGCTTATCTGCTCGCTTTATTACCAGTTTCATATTGACACAGTCAATTGTAGCCTTGCCTCTTAAAAATGCCATTCCTAATATGCCGTCCGCAGGTTTCGAGTCCGTTTCCTGGATTGTAGTGAACTCGCAAGTCTGCACCTTATTTCCCACGCGCACTTGGCTTCGCAAGTCCCTATTGAGCTTCTTTGAGCTCCAAACAAGCCGCCAATTATTATTTTCTTCTACGTTTGCACTGGAATATCTTTTCTTACCAGAGTTATCTTAACTAAATTGCATGTAGATCCCGTGTCTACTAACAATGATAACTTACCTTCTAAACCTATGTCGGCTTCGACCGTGATGATGCAGTTATTCATTAGACTTAATTCCATTTCATTCCTTCCTACTCTAGATACGCCTACCCTCTCCAAGACTGTTAGTGGAAGGCAGGTGGGGGAAAGCTCCCCAGCTGCCGCTCCCCGTTTCCCAACTGTTGCCCTCCATGCTCCGCTAAGCAATTTTAAGACAGTTTGCGGTGCAGTGATCGCAGGTTTTGCAGAACTGCCAGAACAGAGCCTCTGTCCCCGGTTGGAAATTAGGAATATTGACTGATGTATCTGCGAACCTAACAATTTGCTTCTTGCAACTGAGTGTACCATGTCCATAGTTGATGCATTTAGTGCAGCAAGGAGGCTGCTTTCCCCACTGGAATTCTTTAGCCATGTGCCCAGGCTGACCGCAATTGAAACAATGAATGATCCTGGGCGGAGCTGCCTCCGCTGGTGGTCCTTGATAGGTTGTGGGCGATGCTAGCCTAGCTGTAGGATAAATTTCTCGTCTAGGTTGTTGGGATCTATCACAGCTAGCCTCATCTGCTCTCCATCTGTTCTGTGTCCTTATAGTATTCGGCCTCGAGCCCTCCTGTACCCCTTCCGGACCCCTTACATGAAGCCTTTGAGCATCCTTTTCGTAATAGGTAGCTTCCTCCTGTACCCCTTCTAGCGATTCAAGTTTCCGACCCGTAAGGCATACTTGAGTCGGTTTAAGCCTAACGCCTGCTTTGAATGTCGCTACGTCATCTGCCTCCATCTGTGCAATCAGACCTCTATCTGCTCCCGGGTATTTTGCCGAGACCGCCGCTTTTATCAGATCGAGCAATTCTTTCATCCGGTCTGCGAACTCCCTGATATCTTCCCCGGGTCTCTGCCTGCATACCAGCATTTCTCTTCGCAATTCTATAATAGATTTCCTAGGCATGTAAGCTGATTTGATTACTTGCTGCAAAGAATCGAAATCTTTTGGCTCTTGCGAATATACCAAGTAGTACGCGCGGTCCGATAAGCGATACTTTATACACCTGATGAAGATCTTCTGCTCTTCTTCTGTCAGTCGATCGTGTAGTTCTTTACTACAACTCAGGAAGCGATATACCTCCTTCGAAAGCCTGGATGATCTTTCACCGGATAGCATGGGCACATTCTTGGATACTATATCCATTACCTTTTCGTGCACGTCTGTCATATTGCCTTGCTGACTGTTCTCCCCGGATATGTTTCTTTCGTCTGGAATTATCTGGTTTAGTTCGCTTCCCTCTTTTTCACTCGACGCTAAATCCTCTTTCTTTCTTCTACCTTGCTCTGTTTCTGAATGTTGCTGCTCCTTAGGTTGTTCCCGGAATAATA
Source organism: Dioctria rufipes (assembly GCA_963924295.1). Classification (NCBI taxonomy): domain Eukaryota; kingdom Metazoa; phylum Arthropoda; class Insecta; order Diptera; family Asilidae; genus Dioctria; species Dioctria rufipes. The sequence goes on from OZ002740.1 coordinate 128,397,587, forward strand.
ATTTCCTTGGCCTGAACCCCTTCCTCGTGTTCGCTTTATTAATGTTTTCATTCGGACTTCTCTGTGAAGATCTATCGAGCCCCAATTCTTTCCCTAGTTCTGCTGTAGCTTCCTCGGCCTCCTTTAGCTCTAGCTTTAGCGAGTCTATATTCTTTAAGAGCCCTTTTTTTCCTTCTGGGCTTCTTCCAATGCTTGTTCTGCTTCAATTTCACGGCTATGGATAACTTCGAATGCTGCTGTCACAAATAGATCTAAAGCTTCGCCTTTTGTACTTTTTTAGCACTCTCCTTCAATTCCTCCAGTAATTTCTTTGCCTCTTTTTCTGTCCACCTTTTCCGTAACTCTCCCGTTATATGCTCCTTGAGCAATGCATCTTCAATTTATCACATAAATATGCGCATTTGATTGTTGCTGGCGATTTTAATATTAATATTCTTGATATGATACGGGTACCGCACAGAACAGTAATCAGTCCTCCTCGCTTTCTCCGCTGGATCTGCAAGTCAATGTCCTCAACGCAAAAATTCTGTATCTGCTTGACAAGTATGTTCCTCTTCAGTCGAGAAGACTTGCTACAAATCGTTGCCCATGGTTTTCCTCCGCGATAAGAAATTTTATTATAGAGCGCGATTTCCTGCATCACTGGTACAAAATGACTAAAACACAGAGCAGCTTACTGGCATTCAAACGGATTCGAAATCTAGTTAATAGGAAAGTTCGAGATGCTAAGCGAGCGTTCTATGCTGACAAATTGGACACTACTATCCCTTCGAAGAAACTCTGGCATACACTTCGTAGTCTTGGAGTAACCAGCAATAAAAATTTGGACTGCGAGCTAAATCCTGATGACCTTAATAAATACTTTGTATCGCATAGCGTTAATATCATATCTACGTGCGCGGATATGGTGCGCCCTTTGACACGCCCCGCTGACTCTGGATTTAGCTTCCGTTGTATTGATGCGAATGAAGCATTCGACACCATTAACTCTATTCGTTCAGAGGCAATAGGTCCGGATAACTTACCACCCCGCTTTGTTAAGCTGCTGTTACCCTTCATAATTACACCTACACTACACATCTTGAATGCCTGTCTAACTTACAGTGTATTTCCCTCACCTTGGAAGGAAGATGTAGTGGTTCCCATTGCTAAAAACTCCTCTGCAAAGGAGCCAGGTGACTTCAGACCAATTAGCATATTATGTTTCCTTGCTAAGGTGTTGGAAAAAATCATGTCTAAACAAATACAACAGTATCTATCCCAACATAACCTTCTCAGTCAATGGCAGTCTGGCTTCCGCGCTGGTCATAGCTGTGAGACAGCTCTACTGAAAATCACGACTGATATTAGAACAGCCCTTGACAATGATCATCTCGTGTTCTTAGTCCTTTTAGATTTCTCCAAAGCATTCGACACCGTGGACCATTCTAAGCTTCTTGCTAAACTTCTTGCACTTTTTGATTTTAGTTCTCCTGCTGCCAAACTTATTGATAGCTTCTTAACTAACCGTGGCCAGCGGGTCAAGGTTGCTAATCACGTCTCCTCGAGAATTAGTGTGACATGTGGCGTTCCTCAGGGATCTATTTTGGGTCCGCTCATGTTTAGTATGTTCATCAACGATTTACTAACTGTTGTTTTACACAGCAAGGTTCATATGTATGCTGATGATGTCCAACTATATCTGAGTCGCCCCATTGGTTTAGTTGAAGATTGCGTTAGCAGGGTGAATGAGGATTTGGAACGAATTCACGAGTGGTCTGTCGTCAATGGGCTCTCATTGAACCCCACCAAGTCGGTGGCCTTACCCTTGTACAGGCACACTATCGACCCCTCACACCTACCCCATATTTTTCTGGAAGGCTCTCAAATTTCCTTTGTTTGTCGGGCAAAAAATTTAGGCTTATTCTTAAATTCTAGAATGACTTGTTGTGACCATGTTAAAGCCATAATTAGCAAAGTGTACGGAACCCTTAGACGGCTGTGGTTGTACGCCAATATTCTCTCAACTACTACACGCATAAATCTTGTGAAGTCTTTGTTATTACCACATTTTTCATTTGGATCTTTGATATTCCCTAGACTAGATGCTGCCTGCAAGCGGAAACTGGAAGTAGCTTTCAATGATTGCACTAGATTTGCATTTGGTTTGCGGCGATTTGACCACATTACGCCATTTAGGAATAAAATCATTGATTGCTCTCTGGATATTTACTTACTGCGTAAAGCATTACTTTCACTCCATAAAATTCTGTACAGTGGCGTACCTTCATATCTGTTCGGCTTTATTAATTTTATGCATAGTGAAAGACATTTAAATCTGGTTTTACCTCGCTTTAAACACTTGGTTCTTGATGGTTCTTACTTTGTCCACATAACTCGCGTTTGGAATATACTTCCACCTGAGACTCAGCGTACAAGATCGGTAGCATCTTTTAGGCGTTTGATCAGTGATTTTCTGCGTCCACCTTAATGATTCTGCACACTCATGGACTTGGGATATTTTCTTTTCTTTTGTTTAGCTTTAGTTTTTGATTAAATACATTAATTTTGAGCTTTCTTTTTATTAATCTCTGATTGTCTTTTTTTTTTTTTTTCTTATTATTTTTCTTATTTGATTGAAATTTGTTTTTTTTTTTATTTTTCCTTCTTTATAGTAATTTTATGTTTTTCATATTGGTTCTCTCTAGTGCCCAACTCTCCATTTATAAAATTATAGCTTGTCTTGTTTAATGTACTTAAGTAAAGACTTTTGTCTTATTGTACTGATTTTGAAATAAATAATTGTAATTGTAATTGTACATAATAATTACCATGCGAGGTGAATTATTATTGTAATTGTCGATTGTTCCACTAAGCGCTCATCGCAGCCAGCTGTTGGGCTAATCAGCAAAACAACTGACAGTTGCAGAACAATACCATGCGAGGTTATTGTTTAGCAATTGCTGATTATTTCGCTGTAATGCCTTTGGCTGCTGGAAGAATCTTCCGTATATCGGGCCATAACATCCCTCCCCCCTTTGAAAAACTAGTTTCCACAGGGAACTAGATCTGGAGAGTGCAATCAATTAATTATACTGAAAATATCTTAATTCTCGTTCGGTTCAGATTCTTAGCATTACATCATTACATTTTTACCATCTAGATTTTAATATTTTCTTTTTCTTCAATTTTTTGATTATCTTTTATAAATTTCTTTCTTATTCCTATTACATTTTCTTCTTTTCTTTCTATATTTCCTTTTTTACACTTGTTACTCATGTTACATTTTTTTTTCTTCTTTATTTTAGTTTCATGTTCCATTTCTTGTATCCTCTTTTCAAATTTACCTTCTTTATTTGTCTCAATGTAATTTATTTCATTATCCTAAAAGAAAGCTGTTTTTTTGTTTTATTACTTTAAATTTTCTCTACTTGTATATATTTCTATTACCTTAAAATTTTATGATTAACATATTGTACTCCTTATTACTTACTGTATAATACTATATAATAACAACAATTCAAAAACACAAAAATAAATTCCTTTTACTATATCTTATATCAACAAATCTCTCCAATGATTACAATTTTATGACTTTGCTTCGCTTTACCTTGCTTTCTATCTACACGGGTTGCCCCCTATATTTTACAAAACTATCCTACCATTTCTATTTATAAAGTTTCTACTACCCTAATGTGGTCACTCGAACTGCACCAGTTGTTTTTTCACGACGTTTGGCAGGGATGTTGTAGGTATATTGGCTGTTGTGGGGATGACCTCGATGCTAATGTTCGGTTCTGGTTCTTCCAGCGATGACTCCTTTTGCATACTTCGGGCTGGTTTAGACATCTGGATGGTCGGCAATCTCGACAGTCGACTGGTGCTCTTCATTGTCTGTCTCTTCTTCCAACGTCTCAGGTGGATCAAAATTCCTGCCAATATTGAAAGAGTGACGATGCATAAACACCCCGTAAATGATGTAGCTGCTAGGTGTATATGATGAGGAATAACTTACCTGATGGTTTCCTCCAGCTTAATGGCTTCTTGGACTCTATTTATATTAGCTTCCTGATCCCTCCATGCCTGATTAAATTTGTCGGTTGCTAACAGCTTCACTTCATTTTATTTATCTTCTAAAATTTCCGATTTCCGTGATTTGGTTTGCATTGTGATGACATCCCAGGCTGGGAATTCTGATCTAGTTGGCTGTCAAAGAGTTATGTTGCGCCTCGCGCTGTCCTATGAGTCCATCAACCAATCTCCTATCTGCAGATGACACTGTTCCTCTCTAGTTAACACACCTGTGGATGACAGCTTTCCTATCGCAGTTGGCATGTTCCTGCAATTTACCTCCAGCTTAGTCTCATCAGACATCAAGAAGAGCCAGTGATTTTTAGTCACCATTCTAACGAGGCTATTCCATTTTGGAACTATTCTTTCTTTGCATGCCCTAGTGTTTACATTAAAACTCCGGAAATGGTTCAGTACACAGTTGTCTCCTATGGCAGTGATTGTTGGACCCAGCTGTGGACACAGTAGTTGTGGATTGTCCGCGCTGGTCAAGATCTTCTGGCATTTGTTATTTTGCCGAAGACTCAGCAGCACATACTGTCGCTCGTGGTTGTTTGCTGCCACGAATTCAGCGTTAAGTTCATAAATGTGAAAGCCTTCCTCACCTACTGCTGCCGGTATTGTATATACTTTATGTAGATCAAATGATGTTCGCTGAGATTGAGGAATCTCAATTTTAACCAAGATTTGTTGATTTATTTGCAGAGCTTCTACCTTCGCAATCTGATTTAGAATTTGAAAATTTTGAAATCTCTCATCCAGGTCCAACTGTCTGGTGGCATTACGCATGATTTCTGTTATCTCCTTCGCATGGATTATTAGTGGGTGTAGCTTTCCCATGCTTAGTCACACCAGCATATCTGATAAAGTATCTAAAGAGTCACTGATTTCTCGTAGTTGGAGAATCATAATTGTAATGATTTCGTTCAGCTCTAGTCTCAGCTGTAATGCGGTTAGCTCTTCGCTTTCATTTCTCTGCATTTTTATGATAGCTGACATCTTATTTTTCAACTCCACTCGTTCTATTGCCGCTTGAACCCGCGATACGTTAAATAGGTTCAGGGTTGATTTTACTACAGTAGTCTGTTCTTTGAGGAGGTTAAACGTCCGGTTCTCTTTTCCGTTTATCGCGTCTAATGATGCACGTATCTCTTCTGAATCTGCGTGATGTTGTCGTGTGACTCTAGCTACCCAGCTTCTTATCTCCTTTGCTGCTACCTCGCATTTGACTATTCCGGAATGACTGATCTCGGCACATTGTCGCGTGATGAGATTGCTGCAGTTGTTGGCGAATACAAGCTCCTTCCATAAATCAGGTACCTCTAGTTTCGACAAGATGGTCCAATGCTTGGTATAAAAGTTGACCTTCCCTATTTGTTCAAATAGTACTGCGGAATCTGCTATCGGCTGTATGGTGTAGCCCACATTCTCTGCATTTATGACCGCTATATATGCCAAGATTACCATAATTACCGCCTTCATGGTGTTGGAGTTCCCGATTACTACTGAAACTTATCTCTACTGGAAACTACTGGCAACCTCCTTATCTTATTTTCTTATTCGCAAGGCGTATTATTGTTTTTTTTATTATTGTATTTGAATTCTACTAATTCTTAGGTATACATAATTTTTCCCAGTTCTTCTTAACTTTTTTTTTTTTTTTAAATTATTCCACCTCTCTCGCCTTTTCTTCTCCTAACAACACAAAAAGCTTCTCGTGCTGGTATTGGCTCAACCTAGACGGATAGAAACAAAAACTGCTGCGACCCTCAGTTCCTATTGCGTATCTGACTTTATGGGATGTTATTTCTGGAAAATTTTAATTGATTAGTCAGCAATAAAAGCAAATTGGATGTCAAATTAAAAGGAGATTGAAATTAAAATTAATCTGGAAATTTTTTCAAACGATTCGCGGGTACCCGCTTGAGTTTTCTGCCCTGGAGTATTGTTACATTCTCCGGGTTGTGTATGTATGTGGTAACCCTGAAAATTCTAGAAGTCAGAGAAACGCGGTGAAAACGTAGCCAACAGTAACTTTTTTCGTCGCTGGGTGAGTTAAAGCGGAGACGGAGAAGAGACAACAAGACGGCCACGCATGTCCAACCTAAAGTCAAAAAGATTTATCAAGTTCTACTCGAAATATAGTTTTAATTTGACAAAGAAGCGTGTATATCACTCGTGATACAATTCCCTGCCCAACAACCAATCCTACATGTATATTATCTCGTAGGGTCCCTTAAAAATTGATGTTAGTTTTCCAATCCGCGCTAAATCTTTGACCAAAACCTTGTCTCCTGCATGGAGAGGTTCTATCCTAGTTGATCTGTCGTAGTACCTTTTTGCCGCGAGTTTACATTTCTGTAAATTCTTCCGAGCTATTTCAAAAGCTCTCTGTAATTTAAACCGCAGGACAGCATGATACCTGTCGGCATTGTACACTGGCTCTGCTTTACATTGCAAAGTACTAGGAACTTCGGATACCAACCCGAACAAGGTTTCCATTGGCGTCAGTTTAGTACCCATATGCATTGTGTTATTATAAGCATGCGCTGCCGTCCTCAAAAATTCATCCCAGCTTCTAGGTTCCTCATCGACAAAACTCCTCAGATAATTGGCAAGTGTTGAATGCTGTCTTTCTACTGCATTTGACTGAGGATGATAAGCGGTAGTTCGCAGTTTCTTAATTTTTAGTAATTTGCACAATGTTTCCATGACTTCGCCCGTATAGTTTGCACCCTGATCTGTTACAAGCTCCTTGGGTAATGTGTATCCACTAAGTATTTTTTCGAATAATGCCTGGGGCACGGTATTCGCCTCTTGATCTGGTATTGCTACAAAATAGACGAACCTAGTGAGATCATCCATCATGGACAAAATATACTTATTTCCGTTGTAACTTGTCAGCAGCGGGCCAACTAGATCAACGTATACTTTATCGAAAGGCTTCTCCGAAATTTCTGTTATTACCAACGGCATTTTATTGGTCTTAGAATGTTTATTTTTCTGATATTTCGTAAAGCGCCGAACATGTTTAGAGATATCATTCTTCATTCCCCTCCAATGAAAGAAACGCTTTACCTTTTCCAGAGTTTTGTTCCTTCCGAAGTGCCCCCCGAATCGTGAGTCATGAAAATCTCTCAATATAATCCCTATGTCCCCTGGGTCCGTTATACACTTGGGTCTTGTGTTTTTCTGGAGCCTTATTTCTTTTATTTCAGACTCATCTATGTCATCCCATTCCTCTTCGGATTCTCGAGAAGGCTGTTTTTTCTGGTTTTCTTCGTCTTTCTTTCTTCCAGCTTGCGCTCGGGTAATTGCGAAGCACAGGTACTCCCTACCACACTTGTCTTCATCTTGGTCTATATATTGTGGAATTCTGCTAAGAGCATCTGCATTGCCATTTTCTTTTCCCTTCTTGTAGACAATCTCAAAATCATACTCCGACAGTTTTTGGTGGAACCTCACCATGCGAGATGTGGTGTCTTTAACCTTAAAAATTCCTCGGAGAGGTTGATGGTCGGTTATAACTTTAAAATGTCTAGTATTTATAATTATGTACTGCGCATACAATGGCTAGCAATTCCCGTTCCGTGGTGGAGTAATTTTTTCGGCTTGGTTCAACGTGCGGCTGGCATAACTTACCGGCCGACCTTCTTGTTCCATGACCGCTCGGAGTGACTCCCCACTTGCATCTGTGATGACTGTGAATTCCTTACCAAAATTCGTGTAAGTTAATACTGGTGGAGTTGTTATAGCATATTTAATCACCTTAAAGGAATTCTCACATTCTGGCCCCCAATTGAACTTCACCGTTTTCCTCAAAAGGTTATTAATTGGAGCCAAAATCTTTGAAAATTAAGGAACGAATTTACGGTAGTAATTTGCCAGCCCCACGAAAGACTGGACCTGTCTCACTGTTTTTGGTCGTGGGAAGTTTTGTACCACTTCTACTAACCGTTTGTCAGATTGTACACCCTTCTCTGAGCACACATGCCCATGAATTAACATTTTGTAGGTTGCAGTTTCAAGTTATGTTCCCTAAAACGTTGAAATACTTCCCGTAGCTTTTCATTATGCTCATCAAAATTTTTCGCAAATATTATTACGTCGTCAAGGTACACAAAGCATTTAATCCCCTGAATGCCTGTTAATATCCCGTTTAATAAAGATTGAAAGAATGGAGGCGCTGTTGTTAAACCGAATGGTAATCTCTTGTAATGGAAGTGGCTGAAATTTGTGCTAAAAGCAGTCTTTTCGCGATCTGCTGCATCCACCAACACCTGATGATAACCATTGGCAAGATCTACGGTAGTAAAGTACCTAGAATGACCCAGACTGTCCAGCATATCCTCAATCCGTGGTAGTGGGTAAGAAAAGGGGATACAGACTTTGTTAAGCTCTCGAAAATCCATGCACGGTCTATACTTTCGCTTACCTGCTTCGTCGGTTCCTTTTTTCGGTATTAATAGCACTGGACAATTAAAGGGGCTATTGCTGTTCTCAATTATATGTCTTCCTCTAACAGCTTTTTAAGTTGATCCTGGCATTCCTCTCTGTGGGCTTCAGGCACTCTGTATTGTTTTTTATTTATGGGCGCGGTATTAGCCATCAAAGGGAGTTTGAACATTTTTGTTGGGTGTATGTCAACTTATCTCCAGGCAATTGAAAGACATTGCTGTATTCGTAACAGATTTGCATCACTGCCTCTTTCACTTCCTAATTCAGCCTTTCACCCAGCCCCACAGACTGTTTCATCAACTTAAGCCGTTGCTGATTTATTTTTAATGTACCTGGCTCCTTCTTCAGTGGCTTCACCAGATACCTAATTAACTTTTCCAGCCGGGGTCTAAAATTAACAATTTCAACTGGCTCCGTCCTGGCGTTAACGATACCTACATATGCCTGGCCATTCTTTGGTCTAACAATACTATTGCCGCAGTATACCCCCGGAATGATTTGTTCTGCCATACAAACCAGTTGATCGTTACTTTCTACCTGAATTTTTACCAGTTGTTCTGTTCTCGGCTGTAAGCGCATCGCCGCTTGCTGTGTACCTGTGATCCTAAACGCGTGCTGACTTGCTTGTGCTTGTGCTATCACTGCAGCAAGGTCTTTTACCCCCTGAAGCTCCTGCACAGTTACTGGTCAGGAGAGATTGAATTTCGACCGCCATCAGCGGATAGTCTGCTTCCTTATCCCATTCCTTTATTTCGTTTGCTTGTGGTAGGCCCCACATCTCCTCTGGTCATCTTGCCCCTACTTCTTTCTTTGTTTTTATCTCTATTCTATGTGCTGAAGCCAGGGCACATTCTGGCCATTGCTGGAGCCCTGGACTTTCCGCTTCCGGTATATTCCTAATCTCCTCTACTTAGATATTCGTGTTATCTCGCGTTTTTCTCGCTTTCTGAGACTATTCTCGAGAACCTAGATATTTGCTTATATTATTGGACGCTGTCTCCACACTGGTCATAATATTCTTCAAGGCGGCGATTTGATCCACTATTCCTTGTTTTACTTTACTTTGGGGAGTTCCCTGGAGTTCTAATATTTCTAGCTTGTACACCTTTTTCTGAAGGCATTTCTCCTTTGCTAATGTAATGACCGTTTCTTTACCTGTAATATTTCCAAAAAGAGGTAGTTTCGTCTTGTGCTTATCTGCTCGCTTTATTACCAGTTTCATATTGACACAGTCAATTGTAGCCTTGCCTCTTAAAAATGCCATTCCTAATATGCCGTCCGCAGGTTTCGAGTCCGTTTCCTGGATTGTAGTGAACTCGCAAGTCTGCACCTTATTTCCCACGCGCACTTGGCTTCGCAAGTCCCTATTGAGCTTCTTTGAGCTCCAAACAAGCCGCCAATTATTATTTTCTTCTACGTTTGCACTGGAATATCTTTTCTTACCAGAGTTATCTTAACTAAATTGCATGTAGATCCCGTGTCTACTAACAATGATAACTTACCTTCTAAACCTATGTCGGCTTCGACCGTGGTGATGCAGTTATTCATTAGACTTAATTCCATTTCATTCCTTCCTACTCTAGATACGCCTACCCTCTCCAAGACTGTTAGTGGAAGGCAGGTGGGGGAAAGCTCCCCAGCTGCCGCTCCCCGTTTCCCAACTGTTGCCCTCCATGCTCCGCTAAGCAATTTTAAGACAGTTTGCGGTGCAGTGATCGCAGGTTTTGCAGAACTGCCAGAACAGAGCCTCTGTCCCCGGTTGGAAATTAGGAATATTGACTGATGTATCTGCGAACCTAACAATTTGCTTCTTGCAACTGAGTGTACCATGTCCATAGTTGATGCATTTAGTGCAGTAAGGAGGCTGCTTTCCCCACTGGAATTCTTTAGCCATGTGCCCAGGCTGACCGCAATTGAAACAATGAATGATCCTGGGCGGAGCTGCCTCCGCTGGTGGTCCTTGATAGGTTGTGGGCGATGCTAGCCTAGCTGTAGGATAAATTTCTCGTCTAGGTTGTTGGGATCTATCACAGCTAGCCTCATCTGTTCTCCATCTGTTCTGTGTCCTTATAGTATTCGGCCTCGAGCCCTCCTGTACCCCTTCCGGACCCCTTACATGAAGCCTTTGAGCATCCTTTTCGTAATAGGTAGCTTCCTCCTGTACCCCTTCTAGCGATTCAAGTTTCCGACCCGTAAGGCATACTTGAGTCGGTTTAAGCCTAACGCCTGCTTTGAATGTCGCTACGTCATCTGCCTCCAACTGTGCAATCAGACCTCTATCTGCTCCCGGGTATTTTGCCGAGACCGCCGCTTTTATCAGATCGAGCAATTCTTTCATCCGGTTTGCGAACTCCCTGATATCTTCCCCGGGTCTCTGCCTGCATACCAGCATTTCTCTTCGCAATTCTATAACAGATTTCCTAGGCATGTAAGCTGATTTGATTACTTGCTGCAAAGAATCGAAATCTTTTGGCTCTTGCGAATATACCAAGTAGTACGCGCCGTCCGATAAGCGATACTTTATACACCTGATGAAGATCTTCTGCTCTTCTTCTGTCAGTCGATCGTGTAGTTCTTTACTACAACTCAGGAAGCGATATACCTCCTTCGAAAGCCTGGATGATCTTTCACCGGATAGCATGGGCACATTCTTGGATACTATATCCATTACCTTTTCGTGCACGTCTGTCATATTGCCTTGCTGACTGTTCTCCCCGGATATGTTTCTTTCGTCTGGAATTATCTGGTTTCGTTCGCTTCCCTCTTTTTTACTCGACGCTAAATCCTGTTTCTTTCTTCTACTTTGCTCTGTTTCTGAATGTTGCTGCTCCTTAGGTTGTTCCCGGAATAATAATTTCCTTGGCCTGAACCCCTTCCTCGTGTTCGCTTTATTAATGTTTTCATTCGGACTTCTCTGTGAAGATCTATCGAGCCCCAATTCTTTCCCTAGTTCTGCTGTAGCTTCCTCGGCCTCCTTTAGCTCTACCTTTAGCGAGTCTATATTCTTTAAGAGCCATTTTTTTCCTTCTGGGCTTCTTCCAATGCTTGTTCTGCTTCAATTTCACGGCTATGGATAACTTCGAATGCTGCTGTCACAAATAGATCTAAAGCTTCGCCTTTTGTACTTTTTTAGCACTCTCCTTCAATTCCTCCAGTAATTTCTTTGCCTCTTTTTCTGTCCACCTTTTCCATAACTCTCCCGTTATATGCTCCTCGATATATTGCCAGTCTTGTTCATAACTCTGCAATATTGTCTGGAATTCCTTAAGTTCCTGTGCTTTCAGTTCTAATTCCCTTTCCTGAGCCTGATAGCGTGCTAATTCCTCCCTAGTTAATACTTGTTACTTGTGGACATTTAAGGTATATAACAAAGCTAGTACCATACAGACATTGATACGCTACCACGGATTATTCCCCACAGCTTCTATCCTTATTGTAAACCCAACTAGACTCAACCTCTTGACCAAAATTATTTTCGATAACTCCGATCCCTATATAAAACAACTGAAATTACCATCGCTATACTCGAGACCATTAAACGAAACAACGATTAGTCTTCCTACTATCTACGATACTTAGTCTCCTATTGCCCAACAACAAAATTATCAAAAAGCAAATCCAATATTTTTTAAATTTTTATTTTAAACTACACAAAAAAAAATCATCACAAAAAAAACCTTAAATCAGTTTTCACTGTACCCTAAACAAAATTCCACAAAAATTATGTAAATGCCCTGTAATACGAAAACTTGTTTAGCACGTTTGTTGTATGTACCTACGTATATAACCGGTTGGAGAAGCTAAATTAGCTTTGCTCCCAGTTTGTGTATTTGGAGTAGCTAAATTAGCTTTGCCACCAGTGTGTGTGTTTGGAGTAGCTAAATTAGCTTTGCTCCCAGTGTGTGTGTTTGGAGTAGCTAAATTAGCTTTGCTCCCAGTGTGTGTGTTTGGAGTAGCTAAATTAGCTTTGCTCCCAGTGTGTGTGTTTGTGTAACTGAATCACTACCTTACCCGGTATACCCGCGGCTACGATTAACACCCCTACGAAAACGAGACTTAATTACTCTCCACTGAAATTATTATCAAATTATTATCTATGAATTCACCAAGTAATAATAATAAAAAAAATTTAACCACAGCTTAACTAAAAAAAAATGAAAACGGATCACCTGAAAATAAAAGCCACCAATAAAAAAAAATTTTCTGTACCTAGAAACCAAACAAAACAAAAGATAAAATATGAAATTAAATGCTTTCTCATTACCTGTAGCCAATTTGAACATAAACTCACTTTAACTTTTTCCGGCTGCGCCAATTGTCGTGTCCCCTGAGCAATCAGTGCATAAAACTCGCGAATTTAAAAAGTAAAACAATAAAATCTTCAACATAAAAAAACGCACGAAGTACTTTAAAACAATTTCTTTATTTGCAGCACTGACCTGCCTTACTTTACACTAAGCTATCTGGCGCTTATGTAATCTGAACCGAACCGAAACTTGCGAGCACACTGACTGATAATAAAACGGCACTTGCTAGAGCAGTCATTAGTCTTTTTATGTCCGATACTCGGAAGTAAACTTTCTTTGCTCACAACGCGGATGTAAACAAACGAAAACAACCTTGTCGTTTGTTCTACCGGTTGCAGCACCTGAGTCGCTTAGTTGTAAACAATCGCTTTACAATCGAGTTGGATGGCTTCTAGCGAGTAGACGTAGTTGTTATTGCTCTCGATTTGACTCGTTTCTCAGCTGTTTTTTAACCGGACCGTTTGCTAATTTCAAGTCAAAGTGTGTAGTCTTTAGTCCAACAAAGCTTTATCAATTTTAACGTTGTTTTCCGTGCTATTTTCTTTTGCTAACCATGTCGACTAGAGGACAGAAAGAGAAAGGTAGACTGAATTCCGCAAGCACAATGCCTACGCTTCTCTCCGTTGGAAATAGCAACCTGAATTCCGCTAGTCGTACGGATGATGCAACTATTATAAGTAAATCAACATCTGACTGTTCTCCCGACTCATATTGGATACGTACGCTTGACTCCATGCTGGCTAGCGTTGAAAGTCGTATTCAGTCAGCTATCTCGGGTGTGGAATCACGTCTCTTGGATAAAATTGACAGTGTGGTTCAGGGTTTAAATCAACGTGTGGAATCTTTAAATAATGATGTAGTGGACATCAAGAAGAAGTGCTCGACGCTGGACAAAGAAAATGATGATCTTCGTCGTATACTTCGCCTGAACGATGTTATCGTTAGGGGGATACCTATGATGCCAGCTGAAAATCCTCGTGACATCATTGTGGATTTATCAAATGTTATCCAACATAAACTTTCTCCTTATATCGAAGCTTTTCGCCTGAAACGAAGAACGCAGCTTAGCCATAGCAATATCAACAATAGTAATCATGTGATGCCACTCTTAATTCGCTTCTCTTGTTCCAATGAGAGAAGAGCATTCCTCTCGGCGCTAAAAGCTCATAAGCAGCTAAAATTAAATGACCTGAAGGGCTTTACGGCAGATAGTCGAATCTTTATTAATGAGAGCCTCACACCACTAAACAGCAGCTTATTGCGTGAAGCCCTCAAGTTGTTCAGGCAGCGGAGAGTTAGTTCAGTCTACTCTAATAATGGATTCGTTTATGTACAATTTGTGAAAAATGATCGCCCTACTAAAGTACGTGACTTAGAGCAATTACATGCGCTTGCATCTACGGCGTCTACCGCTTCCGAAAACAGTCAATGCGGGGATGCATGATTAAATCATGAAGCTTGAACTTATCATCGATTCTGTTTCTCAAGTTTTTATTATTATTCTTTTTTCTCAATGTTTTTTTTTTACAGATTTTTTTTTGATTTTGAACTCTGTTTCTCTAATGAACTCTTCTTTAATTTTAATGATATTCTTATGTTTAGTTTTCACTTTTTGCATTTATTATGATATTCTAGGTATCTGTGGGTGTGCATTATTCAGTTTCATTATTAACTTTACAGTCTCATTTTTGCCGCGGTGGATCGTGATTGCTTGTCTGACTGGTGTTCGCCTTTTGTTGTACGCTATGTATAACTCTAACGGATGATTTTCGGGATCCGTGCGTCAAGGTAAGAACTATGGCTAATATTCTTAATAGTGGTCAACCTGGTTTAAATGTCTTTTACTTAAATGCTCGGAGCATAAAACATAAAAGAGGCGAGTTAATGGAGATGTTTGTTCGCACGAATGTGCATGTATTAGTTATTAGTGAATCGTGGTTAAATATAAATGTCCCTACGCTTTTGGTTTCATTACCGGGTTTTAAACTTCTACGCAATGACAGAGTGCACAGGATTGGTGGCGGCGTGGCCTTATATGTGCGGGACAATTTTAGGTCCAAGATCTTATATCACTCATCCTCTTCTTCATTGGAGTTCCTGTGTGTGGAGATAAATACGGGGCTTGATAAATGCGTCTTAGTATCGGCCTATTGCCCGCCCAGACAATTTAACGTAGAAATGGCTGTTGAATTTGAGCAATGCATCTTCAATTTATCACATAAATATGCGCATTTGATTGTTGCTGGCGATTTTAATATTAATATTCTTGATAATAGCATATTAACTGACAATTTCCTTTCACTACTTCAATTCGTTCATCTTAATTTACTAAATCATGGTCCAACTCACTTTTCGGTCACCTCCGCCTCTCAGTTGGACCTTATACTTGTAACTGACCCTAAGTCTGTATTACGTCACGGCCAGCTTACTCCTCCATCAATTTTTGATCATGATTTTTTATATTTAAAGTATGACATTCCCATCGTTATACCTACATCTCTCAACAATAACATTAGCTTTCGTGATTATAAAGGGATAAACCTCGAACTTTTGTATGAGGAGTGTAGGAGTATTGACTGGAACATCAGTCTTGAGCGTGATACGGGTACCGCACAGAACAGTAATCAGTCCTCCTCGCTTTCTCCGCTGGATCTGCAAGTCAATGTCCTCAACGCAAAAATTCTGTATCTGCTTGACAAGTATGTTCCTCTTCAGTCGAGAAGACTTGCTACAAATCGTTGCCCATGGTTTTCCTCCGCGATAAGAAATTTAAGTACAGAGCGCGATTTCCTGCATCACTGGTACAAAATGACTAAAACACAGAGCAGCTTACTGGCATTCAAACGGATTCGAAATCTAGTTAATAGGAAAGTTCGAGATGCTAAGAGAGCGTTCTATGCTGACAAATTGGACACTACTATCCCTTCGAAGAAACTCTGGCATACACTTCGTACTCTTGGAGTAACCAGCAATAAAAATTTGGACTGCGAGCTAAATCCTGATGACCTTAATAAATACTTTGTATCGCATAGCGTTAATATCATATCTACGTGCGCGGATATGGTGCGCCCTTTGACACGCCCCGCTGACTCTGGATTTAGCTTCCGTTGTATTGATGCTAATGAAGCATTCGACACCATTAACTCTATTCGTTCAGAGGCATTGGGTCCGGATAACTTACCACCCCGCTTTGTTAAGCTGCTGTTACCCTTCATAATTACACCTACACTAGACATCTTGAATGCCTGTCTAACTTACAGTGTATTTCCCTCACCTTGGAAGGAAGATGTAGTGGTTCCCATTGCTAAAAACTCCTCTGCAAAGGAGCCAGGTGACTTCAGACCAATTAGCATATTATGTTTCCTTGCTAAGGTGTTGGAAAAAAACATGTCTAAACAAATACAACAGTATCTATCCCAACATAACCTTCTCAGTCAATGGCAGTCTGGCTTCCGCGCTGGTCATAGCTGTGAGACAGCTCTACTGAAAATCACGACTGATATTAGAACAGCCCTTGACAATGATCATCTCGTGTTCTTAGTTCTTTTAGATTTCTCCAAAGCATTCGACACCGTGGACCATTCTAAGCTTCTTGCTAAACTTCTTGCACTTTTTGATTTTAGTTCTCCTGCTGCCAAACTTATTGATAGCTTCTTAACTAACCGTGGCCAGCGGGTCAAGGTTGCTAATCACGTCTCCTCGAGAATTAGTGTGACATGTGGCGTTCCTCAGGGATCTATTTTGGTCCGCTCATGTTTAGTATGTTCATCAACGATTTACTAACTGTTGTTTTACACAGCAAGGTTCATATGTATGCTGATGATGTCCAACTATATCTGAGTCGCCCCATTGGTTTAGTTGAAGATTGCGTTAGCAGGGTGAATGAGGATTTGGAACGAATTCAGGAGTGGTCTGTCGTCAATGGCCTCTCATTGAACCCCACCAAGTCGGTGGCCTTACCCTTGTACAGGCACACTATCGACCCCTCACACCTACCCCATACTTTTCTGGAAGGCTCTCAAATTTCCTTTGTTTGTCGGGCAAAAAATGTAGGCTTATTCTTAAATTCTAGAATGACTTGTTGTGACCATGTTAAAGCCATAATTAGCAAAGTGTACGGAACCCTTAGACGGCTGTGGTTGTACGCCAATATTCTCTCAACTACTACACGCATAAATCTGGTGAAGTCTTTGTTATTACCACATTTTTCATTTGGATCTTTGATATTCCCTAGACTAGATGCTGCCTGCAAGCGGAAACTGGAAGTAGCTTTCAATGATTGCACTAGATTTGCATTTGGTTTGCGGCGATTTGACCACATTACGCCATTTAGGAATAAAATCATTGATTGCTCTCTGGATATTTACTTACTGCGTAAAGCATTACTATCACTCCATAAAATTCTGTACAGTGGCGTACCTTCATACCTGTTCGGCTTTATTAATTTTATGCATAGTGAAAGACATTTAAATCTGGTTTTACCTCGCTTTAAACACTTGGTTCTTGATGGTTCTTACTTTGTCCACATAACTCGCTTTTGGAATATACTTCCACCTGAGACTCAGCGTACAAGATCGGTAGCATCTTTTAGGCGTTTGATCAGTGATTTTCTGCGTCCACCTTAATGATTCTGCACACTCATGGACTTGGGATATTTTTCTTTTCTTTTGTTTAGCTTTAGTTTTTGATTAAATACATTAATTTTGAACTTTCTTTTTATTAATCTCTGATTGTCTTTTTTTTTTTTTCTTATTATTTTTCTTATTTGATTGAAATTTGTTTTTTTTTTTATTTTTCCTTCTTTATAGTAATTTTATGTTTTTCATATTGGTTCTCTCTAGTGCCCAACTCTCCATTTATAAAATTATAGCTTGTCTTGTTTAATGTACTTAAGTAAAGACTTTTGTCTTATTGTACTGATTTTGAAATAAATAATTGTAATTGTAATTGTACATAATAATTACCATGCGAGGTGAATTATTATTGTAATTGTCGATTGTTCCACTAAGCGCTCATCGCAGCCAGCTGTTGGGCTAATCAGCAAAACAACCGACAGTTGCAGAACAATACCATGCGAGGTTATTGTTTAGCAATTGCTGATTATTTCGCTGTAATGCCTTTGGCTGCTGGAAGAATCTTCCTTATATCGGGCCATAACATCCCTCCCCCCAATGAAAAACTAGTTTCCACAGGGAACTAGATCTGGAGAGTGCAATCAATTAATTATACTGAAAATATCTTAACTCTCGTTCGGTTCAGATTCTTAGCATTACATCATTACATTTTTACCATCTAGATTTTAATATTTTCTTTTTCTTCAATTTTTTGATTACCTTTTATAAATTTCTTTCTTATACCTATTACATTTTCTTCTTTTCTTTCTATATTTCCTTTTTTACACTTGTTACTCATGTTACATTTTTCTTCTTCTTTATTTTATTTTCATATTCCATTTCTTGTATCCTCTTTTCAAATTTACCTTCTTTATTTGTCTCAATGTAATTTATTTCATTATCCTAAAAGAAAGCTGTTTTTTTGTTTTATTACCTTAAATTTTCTCTACTTGTATTTATTTCTATTACCTTAAAATTTTATGATTAACCTATTGTACTCCTTATTACTTACTGTATAATATTATATAATAACAACAATTCAAAAACACAAAAATAAATTCCTTTTACTATATCTTATATCAACAAATATCTCCAATGATTACAATTTTATGACTTTGCTTCGCTTTACCTTGCTTTCTATCTACACGGGTTGCCCCCTATATTTTACAAAACTATCCTACCACTTCTATTTATAAATTTTCTACTACCCTAATGTGGTCACTCGAACTGCACCAGTTGTTTTTTCACGACGTTTGGCAGGCATGTTATAGGTATATTGGCTGTTGTGTGGATGACGTCGATGCTAACGTTCGGTTCTGGTTCTTCCAGCGATTTAGACATCTGGATGGGCAATCTCGACAGTCGACTGGTGCTCTTCATTGTCTGTTTCTTCTTCCAACATCTCAGGTGGATCAAAATTCCTTGTAATATTGCAAGAGTGACGAAGCATAAACACCCCGTAATTGATGTAGCTGCTAGGTGTATATGATGAGGAATAACTTGCCTGATGGTTTCCTCCTGCTTAATGGCTTCTTGGACTCTATTTATATCAGCTTCCTGATCCCTCCATGCCTGATTAAAGTTGTCGGTTGCTAACAGCTTCACTTCATTTTATTTATCTTCTAAAATTTCCGATTTCCGTGATTTGGTTTGCATTGTGATGACATCCCAGGCTGGGAATTCTGATCTAGTTGGCTGCCAAAGTGTTATGTTGCGCCTCACGCTGTCCTCTGAGTCCATCAACCAATCTTCTATCTGCAGATGACACTGTTCCTCTCTAGTTAACACACCTGTGGATGACAGCTTTCCTATCGCAGTTAGTATGTTCCTGCAATTTACCTCCAGCTTAGTCTCATCAGACATCACGAAGAGCCAGTGATTTTTAGTCACCATTCTAACGAGGCTATTCCATTTTGGAACTATTCTTTCTTTGCATGCCCTAGTGTTTACATCAAAACTCCGGAAAAGGTTCAGTACACAGTTGTCTCTTATGGCAGTGATTGTTGGACCCAGCTGTGGACACAGTAGTTGTGGATTGTCCGCGCTGGTCAAGATTTTCTGGCATTTGTTATGTTGCCGAAGACTCAGCAGCACATACTGCCGCTCGTGGTTGTTTGCTGCCACGAATTCAGCGTTAAGTTCATAAATGTGAAAGCCTTCCTCACCTACTGCTGCCGGTATTGTATATACTTTATGTATATCAAATGATGTTCGTTGAGGTTGAGGAATCTCAATTTTAACCAAGATTTGTTGATTTATTTGCAGAGCTTCTACCTTCGCAATCTGATTTAGAATTTGAAAATTTTGAAATCTCTCATCCAGGTCCAACTGTCGGGTGGCATTACGCATGATTTCTGTTATCTCCTTCGCAAGGATTATTAGTGGGTGTAGCTTTCCCATGCTTAGTCAGACCAGCATATCTGATCAAGTATCTAAAGAGTCACTGATTTCTCGTAGTTGGAGAATCATAATTGTAATGATTTCGTTCAGCTCTAGTCTCAGCTGTAATGCGGTTAGCTCTTCGCTTTCATTTCTCTTCATTTTTATGATAGCTGACATCTGATTTTTCAACTCCACCCGTTCTATTGCCGCTTGAACCCGCGATACGTTAAATAGGTGCAGGGTTGATTTTACTACAGCAGTCTGTTCTTTGAGGAGGTTAAACGTCCGGTTATCTTTTCCGTTTATCGCGTCTAATGATGCACGTATCTCTTCTGAATCTGCGTGATGTTGTCGTGTGACTTTAGCTACCCAGCTTCTTATCTCCATTGCTGCTACCTCGCATTTGACTATTCCGGAATGACTGATCTCGGCACATAGTCGCGTGATGAGATTGCTGCAGTTGTTGGCGAATACCTCCTTCCATAAATCAGGTACCTCTAGTTTCGACAAGATGGTCCAATGCTTGGTAAAAAAGATGACCTTCCCCCTTTGTTCAAATAGTACTCCGGAATCCGCTATCGGCTGTATGGTGTAGCCCACATTCTCGGCATTTGTGACCGCTATATATGCCAAGATTACCACAATTACCGTCTGCATGGTGTTGGAGTTCCCGATTACTACTGAAACTTATCTCTACTGCAAACTACTGGCAACCTCCTTATCTTATTTTCTTATTCGCAAGGCGTATTATTATTATTTTTTTTATTATTGTATTTGAATTCTACTAATTCTTAGGTATACATAATTTTTGCCAGGACCTCTTTACTTTTTTGTTTTAAACTTATTCCATCTCTCTCGGTTTTTCTTCTCCTAACAACACAAAAAGCTTCTTTTGCTGGCATTTGCTCAACCTAGACGGATAGAAACAAAAACTGCTGTGACCCTCAGTTCCTATTGCGCCTCTGACTTTATGGGATGTTATTTCTGGGAAATTTAAATTGATTAGTCAGCAATAAAAGCAAATTGGATGTCAAATTAAAGGGAGATTGAAATTAAAATTAATCTGGAAATTTGTTCAAGCGATTCGCGTGTACCCGCTTGAGTTTTCTGCCCTGGAGTATTGTTACATTCTCCGGGTTGTGTATGTATGTGGTAACCCTGAAAATTCTAGAAGTCAGAGAAACGCGGTGAAAACGTAGCCAACAACCACTTTTTTCGTCGCTGCGTGAGTTAAAGCAGAGACGCAGAAGAGACAACAAGACGGCCACGCATGTCCAACCTAAAGTCAAAAAGATTTGTCAAGTTCTAATCGAAATATAGTTTTAATTTGACAAAGAAGCGTGTATATCACTCGTGATACAATTCCCTGCCCAACAACCAATCCTACATGTATATTATCTCGTAGGGTCCCTTAAAAATTGATGTTAGTTTTCCAGTCCGGGCTAAATCTTTGACCAAAACCTTGTCTCCTGCATGGAGAGGTTCTATCCTAGTTGATCTATCGTAGTACCGTTTTGCCGTGAGTTTACTTTTCTGTAAATTCTTCCGAGCTATTTCAAAAGCTCTCTGTAATTTAAACCGCAGGACAGCATGATACCTGTCGGCATTGTACACTGGCTCTGCTTTACGTTGCAAAGTACTAGGAACTTCGTATACCAACCCGAACAAGGTTTCCATTGGCGTCAGTTTAGTACCAATATGCATTTGTGGTTAGCCAGCAATGATACTAGCATACAACCAATCGACACGCATACATGCATATCCCAAACCGGCATATCATACATGCTGTGCAATGATGTAAAGAGGCGTGGAAATTTAATTATTTAAGACAGTTCGATTTTGTTTCTTTTCACGTTACATCGTATTTTGTAAATTGATATACTAGTTATTTAATATTGTAACGCGCAATTAACCTTGACATCCTCTGTGATAAATTAAAAAGGCACAAGTAGCCAAAGTGGTGACCCCGACGTGATAGATTGTCTTGACGAATTGCTCTTTAGTCAGCATGACCGAAGAAAACCCAGCAATCGAACCGACATCTACGTTGATAGTCAACAGAGTTGCGGTCAAGGTACCACCTTTCTGGCACGAGAACCCGAGCATCTGGTTTGCGCAAGTGTAAGCGCAGTTTGCAACAGCTGGACCAACCTCGGACGCCAGCAAATTTAATACCGTCGTAGCCGCAATTGAATCGCGAGTCCTTGATCAAATCGCAGAAGCTGTAACGAACCCACCGGTCGTAAATAAATACGATAACCTAAAAACATTAATTTTAGAGAGGTTCGGCGTGAGCGAGCAAGAAAAAATTAGGAAACTATTATCCGAATTTGAATTAGCAGATAGAAAACCCTCACAACTACTCCAACAGATGAGACAACTGGGAGGAAAGAACGTAACCGAGAGCTTATTGCGAAGTTTATGGCTTAATCGGCTTCCCACACAAGTTCAAGCCATCTTGCAGACATCAACAACGGATTTGAATGAAACCGCTGCTCTAGCTGACCGCATCATTAAGGTAACAGGCAAAAACATGATGGCTCCAGTTACCACCAATTCTCTTGAAGACCAAGGCAATCAGCTCAGCCGACAACTTAACCAATTGCTCGAAATCAACAATGGTCATGACCACAGACGGTCTCCATCTCGTGGTAAAAATCGTTTTCGTATTAAAACCCGTCGTCGTGACCACTCAAAAAGTATTCAGGATACCTCGAAGTGTTGGTACCACAACACGTTTGGTGACAATGCAAGAAAATGCAAGTCTCCATGTTCAGCAAAGGCAAAAAACTAATAGGGAAGCTGCCTCCCAGCGAGCAAAGCAGCCCCAAACTCACAATAGTTCGCCTCTACATCCAAGATAGGTCAACAAAATTCAAGTTCCTTGCTGACTCAGGTGCTGATGTTTCCGTTCTACCATTCAATCACAAAAACAGCATTCGACAATCATCTGCAGTTCATCTGTATGCAGCAAATGGTAGTGAAATCCGTACGTACGGAGAAAAACTCTTAACACTGGATCTGGGTCTACGAAGAAATTTCACATGGAAATTCATTCTTGCGGATGTCCAATCTCCAATACTGGGCGCTAACTTTCTCAGGCATTACGATTTACTTATTGACTTAAAGAGATGCAGACTAGTCGATAACAAGACATTACTAGAGGCCAGAGTACAAAGAAGCGAACAAGTTTCTTCAAACATTTCTACTTTTCGAGCAGATGATCCTTTCGCTGACGTCCTAAAAGAATTTAATGATGTGACACAATTCAACGTGGAGAAAAAGCCCACGTTAGCTGATACTGCTCATCACATTGTGACAAATGGGCCGCCAGTATTCTCACGTCCGAGACGTCTTTCACCAGACAAGCTTACCGCTGCTCGAAGAGAATTTCAGTACCTGGTGAACGCAGGTATTTGCAGATAGTCAAAAAGTGAATGGGCGAGCCCACTTCATATGGTCAAAAAAGCTGATGGAGACTGGAGGTGTTGTGGCGACTACAGAGCACTAAATGCGAGCACAGTTCCTGACCGATATCCGATTCTCTCCTTAAAGGACTTCAGTGGAATGTTACGTGGCAAGAAATATCTTTCCAAGATGGACTTGACAAAGGCGTATCATCAAATACCCGTCCAGAAGGAAGATATACAAAAACAGCGATAACAACTCCATTCGGATTGTTCGAATTTAATTACATGACTTTCGGTCTTCGCAATGCTGCACAAACATTTCAACGTCACATCAATCAAGTACTTCGTGACGACGCACATTGCTCATTTGCATATCTCGATGATATTTGTATAGCATCCGAAACGTACGAACAACACAGAGAAGACGTTCATAGCATCTTCCAAAAACTTCGAGAGAACAATCTCACAATAAACGTGTCGAAGTGTGAATTTAGCAAAGAAGAAATTACCTTCTTAGGACATGTAGTCAACGGCGAAGGTATTTTTCCCAGCAAAGAAAAAGTACAAGTTATTCGAGATTTGAAACAACCAACCGTAGTTAACAACCTCAAGAGATTTTTGTGAATGCTGAATTTTTACCGACCGTTTCTCTCCAATGCATCACAGCATCAATTGGTCAACGCAACGATATTGCATCATCCAGCACCAGAAGCTCAACTCACACTGCAAGCAGACGCCGGTTCTGACTTTGCAGTTGGAGCCGTCCTACAACAAGTCATTGACGGTAAACTACAGCCGTTAGGATTCTATTCCAAGAAACTAACAAAGGCACAGCTCAACTATAGTACTTACGACCGCGAATTAACAGCCATCTACCAAGCCATAAGATTTTTCAGACATTCTCTTGAAGGAAGATACTTCATCATAGCAACAGGCATCCGCCACATCGCAGGTGATAAAAATAATTTAGCAGATTGGTTGTCCAGGATTCAAAGTCTTTCTGCATCAACAGTTGATTACGGGGACCTTAGCTCAGAGCAACGTAAGGACTCAGAGCTTCAACAAATTTTGAATTCACCAAGCACATCTTCATTGCTGCTCTAGCTGTTACCGATAAACGATTCCGAAAAATTCGTGTACTCTGATACATCTCAGAAGAACATCCGACCGTATAAACCATCTATGTATCGTCAAAAGGTCATGCACCTACTGCATAATCTTTCACATCCAGGACTTGATTCTACAGTTAAACTAGTAAAAGAAAGATTCGTATGGCCGGGAATGGAAAAGGACATTAAAAACATCGTGAAATGTTGCCTTCCCTGCCAAAGATCAAAAGTACAGAGTCATATCAAGAGCCGTTTGCAACATTACAACAGTCAAAAAGAAAGATTTGAGCATATCAACATTGACATCATTGGACCTCTACCGACATGTCGCAATTTTAGATATTGTTTAACGATACACTAGATAGCCAGAAGCGATACCGCTGGAAGATATCACCGCCGAGACAATAGCAAGAGAGCTCATAAACAACTGCATAGCGGGCTTTGGCGTACCATTCAAAATAACCAGTAACATAGGAAGACAATTCGAATCATCAGTGTTCCGAGAACTAACTAAGCTAATGGGAGTAACTCATCTCAAAACAACGCCATACCACCCACAAGCGAACGGAATAATTGAGAGATGGCACCGTACCTTAAAAACTGCGATAAAGTGCCACGAAAATGATAATTGGTATGACATCCTTCCAATTGTATTACTAGGATTAAGAGCAAGAATGACTCTGATACAACTCCAGCAGACATGGTTTTCGGAACGAAATTGAAGTTGCCAGGTGAATTTTTCAACAATCAAAAGATTCAAGTAAATGACACCGAATTCACCAAGAATCTTTAGCGAACTATGTCAAAATTACGACAAGTACCAGTTCAACACAAAGACCGAACATCAATCTTCATCCATCCAGATCTGCAGCAATCAAAGTACGCATTCGTTCGATGTGACAGACAGAAGGCATCGTTGCTGATCAAAGATCGTCCTAACAAAATTTCGCTGGACAGGTTGAAACCAGCTTTCTTAACAGATGATATCCCAGCCACATCTTCACATCATCATCTACAGTTCAACAACAAATGTACAACAGTAAGAGTAGGAGCACGGCTCAGTCACCGGCAGCGGAAAGAGTAACGAAGAGTGGAAGAAGAGTTAAGTTTCCAAAACGTTTGCTCGACGATGTGTCTAGGAGGGGAGTCCTGTGGCTAGCCAGCAATGATACTAGCATACAACCAATCGACACGCATACATGCACATCCCAAACCGGCAGATCATACATGCTGTGCAATGATGTAAAGAGGCGTGGAAATTTAATTATTTAAGACAGTTCGATTTTTTTTCTTTTCACGTTACATCGTATTTTGTAAATTGACATAATAAAATAAAATAAACTATTTTGTAGATTCGGCTAGTTATTTAACATTGTAACGCGCAATTAACCTTGTCATCCTCTGTGATAAATTAAAAAGGCACAAATAGCCACACATTGTGTTATTATAAGCATGCGCTGCCGTCCTCAAAAATTCGTCCCAGCTTCTAAGTTCCTCATCGACAAAACTCCTCAGATAATTGGCAAGTGTCGAATGCTGTCTTTCTACTGCATTTGACTGAGGATGATAAGCGGTAGTTCGCAGTTTCTCAATCTTTAGTAATTTGCATAATGCTTTCATGACTTCGCCCGTATAGTTTGCCCCCTGATCTGTTACAAGATGCTTGGGTAATGTGTATCTACTAAGTATTTGTTCGAATAAGGCCTGGGCCACGGTATTCGCCTCTTGATCTGGTATTGCTACAAAATCGACGAACCTAGTGAGATCATCCATCATGGACAAAATATACTTATTTAAGTTGTGACTTGTCGTTTATTTCTCTGATATTTCGTACAGCGCCGAACATGTTTAGAGATATCATTCTTCATTCCCCTCCAATAAAGGAAACGCTTTACCTTTTCCAGAGTTTTGTTTCTTCCGAAGTGTCCCCCGAATCGTGAGTGATGAAAAGCTCTCAATATAATCCCTATGTCCCCTGGGTCCGTTATACACTTGGGTCTTGTGTTTTTCTGGAGCCTTATTTCTTTTATTTCAGACGCATCTATGTCATCCCATTCCTCTTCAGATTTTCGAGAAGGCTGTTTTTTCTGGTTTTCTTCGTCTTTCTTTCTTCCAGCTTGCGCTCGGGTAATTGCGAAGCACGGGTACTTCCTACCACACTTGTCTTCATCTTGTTATATGTATTGTGGAGTTCTGCTAAGTGCATCTGCATTGCCATTTTCTATTCCCTTCTTGTAGACAATCTCAAAATCATACTCCGACAGTTTTTGGTGGAACCTCACCATGTGAGATGTTGTGTCCTTAACCTTAAAAATTCCGCGGAGAGGTTGATGGTCGGTTATAACTTTAAAATGTCTTCCAAGCAGGCAGTATTTATAATTACGTACTGCGCTACAATGGCTAGCAATTCCCGTTCCGTGGTGGAGTAATTTTTTTCGGCTTGGTTCAACGTGCGGCTGGCATAACTCACCGGCCGACCTTCTTGTTCCAAGACCGCTCGGAGTGACTGCCCACTTGCATCCGTGATGACTGTGAATTCCTTATCAAAATTCGGGTAAGTTAATACTGGTGGTGATGTTATAGTATATTAAATCACCTTAAAGGAATTCTCACATTCTGGCCCCCAATTGAACTTCACCTTTTTCCTCAAAACGTTATTAAAATCTTTGAAAAATTAGGAATGAATTTACGGTAGTAATTTGCCAGCCCCAAGAAAGACTGGACCTGTCTCACTGTTTTTGGTCGTGGGAAGTTTTGTACCACTTCTACTAACCGTGTGTCAGATTGTACACCCTTCTCTGAGCAAACATGCCCAAGGTATACTATCTCCTTTTTCAGGAATTAACATTTTGTAGGTTGCAGTTTCAAGTTATGTTCCCTAAAACGTTGAAATACTTCCCGTAGGTTTTCATTATGCTCATCCAAATTTTTCGCAAATATTACTACGTAGTCAAAGCATTTAATCCCCTGAAGGCCTGTTAATATCCCGTTTAATAAAGATTGAAAGAATGGAGGCGCTGTTTTTAAACCGAATGGTAATCTCTTGTAATGGAAGTGGCTGAAATTTGTGCTAAAAGCAGTCTTTTCGCGATCTTCTGGGTCCACCAACAGCTGATGATAACCATTGGCAAGATCTAAGGTAGTAAAGTACCTAGAATGACCCAGACTGTCCAGGATATCCTCAATCCGTGGTAGTGGGTAAGAAAAGGGGATAAAGACTTTGTTAAGCTCTCGAAAATCCACGCACAATCTATACTTTCGCTTACCTGCTTCGTCGGTTCCTTTTTTCAGTATTAATAGCACTGGAAAATTAAAGGGGCTATTGCTGTGCTCAATTATATGTCTTCCTCTAACAGCTTTTTAAGTTTATCCTGGCATTCCTCTCTGTGGGCTTCAGGCATTCTGTATTGTTTTTTATTTATGGGCGCGGTATTAGCCATCAAGGGGAGTTTGAACATTTTTGTTGGAGTGTATGTCAACTTATCTCCAGGCAAGTGAAAGATGTAGCTGTATTCGTAACAGATTTGCATTACTGCCTCTTTCTCTTCCCAATTCAGCCTTTCCCCCAGCCCCACAGACTGTTTCATCAACTTAAGCCGTTGCTGATTTATTTTTAATGTTCCTGGCTCCTTCTTCAGTGGCTTCACCAGATACCTATTTAACTTTTCCAGCTGGGGTCTAAAATTAACAATTTCAACTGGCTCCGTCCTGGCGTTAACGATACCTACATATGCCTGGCCATTCTTTGGTCTAACAATACTATTGCCGCAGTATACCCCCGGACTGATTTGTTCTGCCATTCAAACCAGTTCATCGTTACTTTCTACCTGAATTTTTACCAGTTGTTCTGTTCTCGCCTGTAAGCGCATCGCCGCTTGCTGTATACCTGTGATCCTAAACGCGTGCTGACTTGCTGTTGTGCTATCACTTCAGCAAGGTATTTTACCCCATGGAGCTCCTGCACAATTAGTGGTCGGGAGAGATTGAATTTCGCCGCCGACAGCGGATAGTCTGCTTCCTTATCCCATTCCTTTATTTCGTTTGCTTGTCGTTGGCCCCACATATCCTCTGGTCATCTTGTTATATATTTATTTCCTAGGTGTACCTCTCACCTTGGTTAAGTTTTTGATGTAATAAAGGGGTTGGTTCAATGATACACAGTTTATTTCTTTGGTTTGCACCCTTTTTTTGTATTTCACAACACTTTTTATTTTGTTGACAACTTTTCTTTGATTACAACTTATTTTTTATTAATACTCTTCCTTAGTTACAACTTTTCTTTTATTCGAACTATTCTTTTATCACAACTTTTCTTTTATTACAAAACGACCGAAAACCCGCCGCCACCAAGTTTGTTTTATTAAATCGATTCTTTTATAAGGAACGCAAAAAACAACCGAACTCTGACTACAATTTTTCTTCCGGAGTGACCGTGCCGAAATCAAAAAGTCAACTCTTTTTTTGAAGGCTAAAAATCAACTTAACTTCTGATCACATTCATCGTGATCAAGAGCCGTTGTTCAGGATCGAAAATGCTGAATTTCATTTTCTTAACCTGTGAAAATTTTACGTTTTTTCAATTCTGGACTTGTTCAAACATGTCCGGAATTATTCGCGTTGAACGATGGCTTCAAAAATGTAATCTTACACTTTTTAAAACATCATCCACCGGCCCGTCGTTTGAAAATCGCGACGCGCATATACATACAATGCATTTGTGCGGCGCGCGTTTCTTATTACGAAAGTTTCTATCGTAATATGTATGTACGTATGTACATAACATATTGAATTTTTTCGCGGCAAATCGTACTGAAGGTGCGATTTGCTTTTTGATTTATTTTTTAATTAAATTGTTAAAATGACAAATTTTGCTGAATGCAAAATTTGTCGTGAAAATTTTTAAGTAAAACGACTTGGGTTGTAAACTGAAACTTTTGTTTTTCCCAAGTTGTTTTATGAGAAAATTTTTATAAATTATGTGGAATGTGAAGAAAATTGCTGATACAATTTTCTTCATAGATTTAAGAGATAAGCCAACCATGTTTTAAGCATGGTTAGCTTAGGTGAAAAAATTAATGAATATGATTTTTATTTTCTTCCCCTTTTTTCAGGTTTTTTTGTATTTCATATATATATTTTATATATTATATTATATATTAGGTATATAACAATCTTGTCCCTACTTCTTTCTTTGTTTTTATCTCTATTCTATGTGCTGAAGCCAGGGCACATTCTGGCCATTGCTGGAGCCCTGGACTTTCCGCTGCCGGTATACTCCTAATCTCCTCTACTTGGATATTCGTCTTATCTCGCGTTTTTCTCGCTTTTTGAGACTATTCTCGAGAACCGAGATATTTGCTTATATTATTGGACGCTGTCTCCACACTGGTCATAATATTCTTCAAGGTGGCGATTTGATCCACTATTCTTCGTTTTACTTTACTTTGGGGAGTTCGCTGGAGCTCTAATATTTTTGCCTTGTACATCTTTTTCTGAAGGAATTTCTCCTTTACTAATGTAATGACCGTTTCTTTACCTGTAATATTTGCAAAAAGAGGTAGTTTCGTCTTGTGCTTATCTGCTCCCTTTATTACCAGTTTCTTATTGACACAGTCAATTGTAGCCTTGTCTCTTAAAAATGCCATTCCTAATATGCCGTCCGCAGGTATCGAGTCCGTTTCCTGGATTGTATTGAACTCGCAAGTCTGCACCTTATTTCTCACGCGCATCTTGGCTTCGCAAGTCCCTATTGAGCTTCTTTGAGCTCCAAACAAGCCGCCAATTATTATTTTCTTCTGCGTTTGCACTAGTGTATCTTTTCTTACCCGAGTTATCTTAACTAAATTGCATGTAGATCCCGTGTCTACTAACAATGATAACTTACCTTCTAAACCTATGTCGGCTTCGACCGTGATGATGCACTTATTCATTAGACTTAATTCCATTTCATTGCTTCCTACTAGATACGCCTACCCTCTCCAAGACTCTTAGTGGAAGGCAGCTAGGGGAAAGCTCACCAGCTGCCGCTCCCCGTTTCCCAACTGTTGCCCTCCATGCTCCGCTAAGTATTTTTTAAGACAGTTTGCGGTGCAGTATGCGCAGGTTTTGCAGAACTGACAGCACAGAGCTTCTGTCCCCGGTTGTAAATTAGGAATATTGACTGATGTACCTGCGAACCTAAAAATTTGCTTCTTGCAACTGAGTGTACCATGTCCATAGTTGATGCACTTAGTGCAGTAAGGAGGCTGCTTTCCCCACTGGAATTCTTTTGCCATGTGCCCAGGCTGACGGCAATTGAAACAATGAATGATCCTGGACGTGGCTGCCTTCGCTGGTGATCCTTGATAGGTTGTGGGCGATGGTAGCCTAGCTGTAGGATAAATTTCTCGTCTAGGTTGTTGGGATCTATCACAGCTAGCCTCATCTGTTCTCCATCTGTTCTGTGTCCTTATAGTATTGGGCCTCGAGCCTACCTGTAACCCTTCCGGACCCCTTATTTGAAGCCTTTGAGCATCCTTTTCTTAATAGGTAGCTTCCTCCTGTACCCCTTCTAGCGATTCAAGTTTCCGACCCGTAAGGCATACTTGAGTCGGTTTAAGCCTAACGCCTGCTTTGAATGTCGCTAGGGCATCTGCCTCCAACTCTGCAATCAGACCTCTATCTGCTCCCGGGTATTTTACCGAGACCGCCGCTTTTATCAGATCGAGCAATTCTTTCATCCGGTCTGCGAACTCTCTGATATCTTCGCCGGGTCTCTGCCTGCATGCCAGCATTTCTGTTCGCAATTCAATAAAAGATTTCTTAGGAATGTAAGCTGATTTGATTACTTGCTGCAAAGAATCGAAATCTTTTGGCTCTTGCGAATATACCAAGTAGTACGCGTCGTCCGATAAGCGATACTTTATATACCTGATGAAGATCTTCTGCTCTCCTTCTGTCAGCCGATCGTGTAGTTCTTTACTACAACTCAGGAAGCGACATACCTCCTTCGAAGGCCTGGATGATTTTTCACCGGATAGCATGGGCATATTCTTGGATACCATATCCATTACCTTTTCGTGCACGTCTGTCATATTGCCTTGCTGACTGTTCTCCCCGGATATTATTCTTTCCTCTGGAATTATCTGGTTTCGTTCGCTTCCCTCTTTTCCACTCGACGCTAACTCCTGTTTCTTTCTTCTACTTTGCTCTGTTTCTGAATGTTGCTTCTGCTCCTTAGGTTGTTCCCAGAATAATAATTTCCTTGGCCTGAACTCCTTACTCGTGTTCGCTTTATTAATGTTTTCATTCGGACTTCTTTGTGAAGATCTATCGGGCCCCAATTCTTTCTCTAGTTCTGCTGTAGCTTCCTCGGCCTCCTTTAGCTGTAACTTTAGCGAGTCTATATTCTTTAAGAGCCATGTTTTTCCTTCTGGGCTTCTTCCAATGCTTGTTCTGCTTCAATTTCACGGCTATGGATAACTTCGAATGCTGCTGTCACAAATAGATATAAAGCTTCGCATTTTGTACTTTTTTTTAGCACTCTCATTCAGTTCCTCCAGTAATTTCTTTGCCTCTTTTTCTGTCCACCTTTTCCGTAACTTTCCCGTTATATGCTCTTCGATATATTGCCAGTCTTGTTCATAACTCTGCAATATTGTCTGGAATTTCTTAAGTTCCTGTGCTTTCAGTTCTAATTCCCTTTCCTGAGCCTGATAGCGTGCTAATTCCTCCCTAGTTAATATATTGCTCCTACCTGTGGACATTTAAGGTATATAACAAAGCTAGTACCATGCAGACATTGATACGCTGCCACGGATTATTCCCCACAACTTCTATCCTTATTGTAAACCCAACTAGACTCAACCTCTTGACCAAAATTATTTTCGATAACTCCGATCCCTATATAAAACAACTGAAATTACCGTCACTATACTCGAGACCATTAAACGAAACAACGATTAGTCATCTTACTATCTACTATACTTAGTCTCCGTTGCCCAACAACAAAATTATCAAAAAACAAATCCAATATTTTTTAAATTTTTATTTTAAACTACACAAAAAAAATCAACACAAAACAAATCTTAAATCAGTTTTCACTGTACCCTAAAAAAAATTCCACACAACTTATGTAAATGCCCTGTAATACGAAAAGTTGTTTAGCACATTTGTTGTATGTACCTACGTGTATGACCGGTTGGAGAAGCTAAATTAGCTTTGCTCCCAGTGTGTGTATTTGGAGTAGCTAAATTAGCTTTGCTCCCAGTGTGTGTGTTTGGAGTAGCTAAATTAGCTTTGCTCCCAGTGTGTGTGTTTGGAGTAGCTAAATTAGCTTTGCTCCCAGTTTGTGTATTTGGAGTAGCTAAATTAGCTTTGCTCCCAATGTGTGTGTTTGGAGTAGCTAAATTAGCTTTGCCCCCAGTGTGTGTGTTTGGGGTAGCTAAATTAGCTTTGCTCCCAGTGTGTGTGTTTGGAGTAGCTAAATTAGCTTTGCTCCCAGTGTGTGTGTTTGTGTAACTGAATCACTACTTTTCCCGGTATAACCGCGGCTACGATTAACACCCCTACGAAAACGAGACTTAATTACACTCCACTGAAATTATCAAATTATTATCTATGAATTCACAAAGTAATAATAATAAAAAAAATTTAACCACAGCTTAACTAAAAAAAATGAAAACGGATCACCTGAAAATAAAAGCCACAAAAAAAAATTTTTTTTCTGTACCTAGAAACCAAACAAAACAAAAGATAAAATATGAAATTAAATGCTTTCTCATTACCTGTAGCCAATTTGAACAAAAACTCACTTTAACTTTTTCCGGCTGCGCCAATTGTCGTGTCCCCTGAGCAATCAGTGAATAAAACTCGAGAATTTAAAAAGTAAAACAATAAAATCTTCAACATAAAAAAACGCACGAAGTACTTTAAAACAATTTCTTTATTTGCAGCACTGACCTGCCTTACTTTACACTAAGCTATCTGGCGCTTAAGTAATCTGAACCGAACCGAAACTTGCGACCACACTGACTGATAATAAAACGGCACTCGCCAGAGCAGTCATTAGTCTTTTTATGTCCGATACTCGGAAGTAAACTTTGTTTACTCACAATGCGGATGTAAACAAACGAAAACAACCTTGTCGTTTGTTCTACCGGTTGCAGCACCTGAGTCGCTTAGTTGTAAACAATCGCTCTACATAATAATTACCATGCGAGGTGAATTATTATTGTAATTGTCGATTGTTCCACTAAGCGCTCATCGCAGGCAGCTGTTTGGCTAATCAGCAAAACAACCGACAGTTGCAGAACAATACCATGCGAGGTTATTGTTTAGAAATTGCTGATTATTTCGCTGTAATGCCTTTGGCTGCTGGAAGAATCTTCCGTATATCGGGCCATAACATCCCCCCCTTTAAAAAACTAGTTTCTACAGGGAACTAGATCTGGAGAGTGCAATCAATTAATTATACTGAAAACATCTTAATTCTCGTTCGGTTCAGATTCTTAGCATTACATCATTACATTTTTACCATATAGATTTTAATATTTTCTTTTTCTTCAATTTTTTGATTATATTTTATAAATTTCTTTCTTATACCTATTACATTTTCTTTTTTTCTTTCTATATTTAATTTTTTACACTTGTTATTCATGTTACATTTTTTTTTCTTCTTTATTTTATTTTCATATTCCATTTCTTGTATCCTCTTTTCAAATTTACCTTCTTTATTTGTCTCACATGTAATTTATTTCATTATCCTAAAAAAAATGTTTTTATTTGTTTTTGTTTTGTTTTTTTTTTTTTTTACTTTAAATTTTCTCTACTTGTATTTATTTCTATTACCTTAAAATTTTATGATTAACCTATTGTACTCTTTATTACTTACTGTATAATACTATATAATAACAACAATTCAAAAACACAAAAATAAATTCCTTTTACTATATCTTATATCAACAAATCTCTCCAAAGATTACAATTTTATGACTTTGCTTCGCTTTACCTTGCTTTCTATCTACACGGGTTGCCCTCTATATCTTACAAAACTATCCTACCACTTCTATTTATAAATTTTCTACTACCCTATTCTGGTCACTCGAACTGCACCAGTTGTTTTTTCACGACGTTTGGCAGGGATGTTGTAGGTATATTGGCTGTTGTGGGGATGACCTCGATGCTAATGTTCGGTTCTGGTTCTTCCAGCGATGACTCCTTTTGCATACTTCGGGCTGGTTTAGATATCTGTATGGTCGGCAATCTCGACAGTCGACTGGTACCCTTCATTGTCTGTCTCTTCTTCCAACGTCTCAGGTGGATCAAAATTCCTGCTAATATTGCAAGAGTGACGATGCATAAACACCCCGTAATTGATGTAGCTGCTAGGTGTATAAGATGAGGAATAACTTGCCTGATGGTTTCCTCCTGCTTAATGGCTTCTTGGGCTCTATTTATATCAACTTCGTGATCACTCCATGCCTGATTAAAGTTGTCGGTTGCTAACAGCTTCACTTCATTTTTTTATCTTCTAAAATTTCCGATTTCCGTGATTTGGTTTGCATTGTGATGACATCCCAGGCTGGGAATTCTGATCTAGTTGGCTGCCAAAGTGTTATGTTGCGCCTCGCGCTGTCCTCTGAGTCCATCATCCAATCTCCTATCTGCAGATGACACTGTTCCTCTCTAGTTAACACACCTGTGGAAGACAGCTTTCCTATCGCAGTTGGCATGTTCCTGCAATTTACCTCCAGCTTAGTCTCATCAGACATCACGAAGAGCCAGTGATTTTTAGTCACCATTCTAACGACGCTATTCTATTTTGGAACTATTCTTTCTTTGCATGCCCTAGTGTTTACATTAAAACTCCGGAAAAGGTTCAGTACACAGTTGTCTCCTATGGCAGTGATTGTTGGACCCAGCTGTGGACACAGTAGTTGTGGATTGTCCGCGCTGGTCAAGATTTTCTGGCATTTGTTATTTTGCCGAAGACTCAGCAGCACATACTGTCATTCGTGGTTGTTTGCTGCCACGAATTCAGCGTTATGTTCATAAATGTGAAAGCCTTCCTCACATACTGCTGCCGGTATTGTATATACTTGATGTAGATCAAATGATGTTCGTTGTGGTTGAGGAATCTCAATTTTAACCAAGATTTGTTGATTTATTTGCAGAGCTTCTACCTTCGCAATCTGATTTAGAATTTGAAAATTTTGAAATCTCTCTTCCAGGACCAGCTGTCGGTTGGCATTACGCATGATTTCTGTTATCTCCTTCGCATGGATTATTAGTGGGTGTAGCTTTCCCATGCTTAGTGAGACCAGCATATCTGATGAAGTATCTAAAGAGTCACTGATTTCTCGTAGTTGGAGAATCATAATTGTAATGATTTCGTTCAGCTCTAGTCTCAGCTGTAATGCGGTTAGCTCTTCGCTTTCAATTCTCTGCATTTTTATGATAGCTGACAACTTATTTTTCAACTCCACTCGTTCTATTGCCGCTTGAACCCGCGATACGTTAAATAGGTGCAGGGTTGATTTTACTACAGTAGTCTGTTCTTTGAGGAGGGTAAACGTCCAGTTTTCTTTTCCGTTTATCTCTTCTAATTATGCACGTATCTCTTCTGAATCTGCGTGATACATCGTTCCGAATAGGGTCTTGAACCTATTCCATCAAAGAAGGAACGTTATTTGCGACGAACTGTCTCTTCATCGTGCGTATGATGGGCTAGTTCCTCATGTTATCATTTGATTTTAGCTACCCAGCTTCTAATCTCCATTGCTGCTACCTCGCATTTGACTATTCTGGAATGACTGATCTCGGCACATAGTCGCGTGATGAGATTGCTGCAGTTGTTGGCGAATACAAGCTCCTTCTATAAATCAGGTACCTCTAGTTTCGACAAGATGGTCCAATGCTTGGTATAAAAGTTGACCTTCCCTCTTTGTTCAAATAGTACTCCGGAATCTGCTATCGGCTGTATGGTGTAGCCCACATTCTCTGCATTTATGACCGCTATATATGCCAAGATTACCATAATTACCGTCTTCATGGTGTTGGAGTTCCCGATTACTACTGAAACTTATCTATACTGTAAACTACTGGCAACCTCCTTATCTTATTTTCTTATTTGAATTCTACTAATTCTTAAGTATACATAGTTTTTCCCAGGACCTCTTAACTTTTTTTTTTTTTTTAACTTATTCCACCTCTTTCGCCTTTTCTTCTCCTAACAACACAAAAAGCTTCTCGTGCTGGTATTGGCTCAACCTAGACGGATAGAAACAAAAACTGCTCCGACCCTCAGTTTCTATTGCGTATCTGACTTTATGGGATGTTATTTCTGGAAAATTTTAATTGATTAGTCAGCAATAAAAGCAAATTGGTTGTCAAATTAAAAGGAGATTGAAATTAAAATTAATCTGGAAATTTTTTCAAACGATTCGCGGGTACCCGCTTGAGTTTTCTGCCCTGGAGTATTGTTACATTCTCCGGGTTGTGTATGTATGTGGTAACCCTGAAAATTCCAGAAGTCAGAGAAACGCGGTGAAAACGTAGCCAGCAGTAACTTTTTTCGTCGCTGGGTGAGTTAAAGCGGAGACGCAGAAGAGACAACAAGACGGCCACGCATGTCCAACCTAAAGTCAAAAAGATTTGTAACGTTCTACTCGAAATAAAGTTTTAATTTGACAAAGAAGCGTGTATATCACTCGTGATACAATTCCCTGCCCAACAACCAATCCTACATGTATATTATCTCGTAGGGTCCCTTAAAAATTGATGTTAGTTTTCCAATCCGCGCTAAATTTTTGACCAAAACCTTGTCTCCTGCATGGAGAGGTTCTATCCTAGTTGATCTGTCGTAGTACCTTTTTGCCGTGAGTTTAGTTTTCTGTAAATTCTTCCGAGCTATTTCAAAACTCTCTGTAATCTAAACCGCAGGACAGCATGATACCTGTCGGCATTGTACACTGGCTCTGCTTTACATTGCAAAGTACTAGGAACTTCGAATACCAACCCGAACAAGGTTTCCATTGGCGTCAGTTTAGTACCCATATGCATTGTGTTATTATAAGCATGCGCTGCCGTCCTCAAAAATTCGTCCCAGCTTCTAGGTTCCTCATCGATAAAAACTCCTCAGATAATTGGCAAGTGTCGAATGCTGTCTTTATACTGCATTTGACTGAGGATGATAAGCGGTAGTTCGCAGTTTCTTAATCTTTAGTAATTTGCACAATGCTTTCATGACTTCGCCCGTATAGTTTGCACCCTGATCTGTTACAAGCTCCTTGGGTAATGTGTGTCTACTAAGTATTTGTTCGAATAAGGCCTGGGCCACGGTATTCGCCTCTTGATCTGGTATTGCTACAAAATCGACGAACCTAGTGAGATCATCCATCATGGATAAAATATACTTATTTCCGTTGTGACTTGTCGGCAGCGGGCCAACTAGATCAACGTATACTTTATCGAAAGGCTTCTCCGAAATTTCTGTTATTACCAACGGCATTTTATTTGTCTTAGAATGTTTATTTCTCTGATATTTCATACAGCGACGAACATGTTTAGAGATATCATTCTTCATTCCCCTCCAATGAACGAAAAGCTTTACCTTTTCCAGAGTTTCGTTTCTTCCGAAGTGTCTCCCGAATCGTGAGTCATGAAAATCAAATCTCTCAATATAATCCTTATGTCCCCTGGATCCGTTATACACTTGGATCTTGTGTTTTTCTCGAGCCTTATTTCTTTTATTTCAAACTCATGTATGTCATCCCATTCCTCTTCGGATTCTCGAGAAGGCTGTTTTTTCTGGTTTTCTTCGTATTTTTTTCTTCCAGCTTGCGCTCGGGTAATTGCGAAGCACGGGTACTCCCTACCACACTTGTCTTCATCTTGGTCTATATATTGTGGAATTCTGCTAAGAGCATCTGCATTGCCATTTTCTTTTCCCTTCTTGTAGACAATCTCAAAATCATACTCCGACAGTTTTTGGTGGAACCTTACGATGCGATATGTGGTGTCCTTAACCTTAAAAATTCCTCGGAGAGGTTGATGGTCGGTTATAACTGTTTTGTACCACTTCTACTAACCGTTTGTCAGATTGTACACCCTTCTCTGAGCAAACATGCCCAAGGTATGCTATCTCCTTTTTCAGGAATTGTCATTTTGTAGGTTGCAGTTTCAAGTTATGTTCCATAAAACGTTGAAATACTTCCCGTAGCTTTTCATTATGCTCATCCAAATGTTTCGCAAATATTACTACGTCGTCAAGGTACACAAAGCATTTAATCCCCTGAAGGCCTGTTAATATCCCGTTTAATAAAGAGTGAAAGAATGGAGGTGCTGTTTTTAAACCGAATGGTTATCTCTTGTATTGGAAGTGGCTGAAATTTGTGCTAAAAGCAGTCTTTTCGCGATCTGCTGGGTCCACCAACACCTGATCATAACCATTGGCAAGATCTAAGGTAGCATAGTACCTAGAATGACCCAGACTGTCCAGGATATCCTCAATCCGTGGTAGTGGGTAAGAAAAGGGGATACAGACTTTGTTAAGCTCTCGAAAATCCACGCACAGTCTATACTTTCGCTTACCTGCTTCGTCGGATCCTTTTTTCGGTATTAACAGCACCGGAAAATTAAAGGGGCTATTGTTGTGCTCAATTATATGTCTTCCTCTAACAGCTTTTTAAGTTGATCCTGGCATTCCTCTCTGTGGGCTTCAGGCATTCTGCATTGTTTTTTATTTATGGGCGCGGTATTAGCCATCAAGGGGAGTTTGAACATTTTTGTTGGAGTGTATGTCAACTTATCTCCAGGCAAGTGAAAGATATCGCTGTATTCGTAACAGATTTGCATTACTGCCTCTTTCTCTTCCCAATTCAGCCTTTCCCCCAGCCCCACAGACTGTTTCATCAACTTAAGCCGTTGCTGATTTATTTTTAATGTATCTGGCTCCTTCTTCAGTCTCTTCACCAAATACCTATTTAACTTTTCCAGCTGGGGTCTAAAATTAACAATTTCAACTGGCTCCGTCCTGGCGTTAACGATACCTACATATGCCTGGCCATTCTTTGGTCTAACAATACTATTGCCGCAGTATACCCCCGTACTGATTTGCCCTGCCATACAAACCAGTTCATCGTTACTTTCTACCTGAATTTTTACCAGTTGTTCTGTTCTCGGCTGTAAGCGCATCTCCGCTTGCTGTGTACCTGTGTGCTGACTTGCTTTTGTGCTATCACTTCAGCAAGGTCTTTTACCCCCTGAAGCTCCTGCACAGTTAGTGGTCGGGAGAGATTGAATTTCGACCGCCGTCAGCGGATAGTCTGCTTCCTTATCCCATTCCTTTATTTCGTTTGCTTGTGGTAGGCCCCACATCTCCTCTGGTCATCTTGCCCCTACTTCTTTCTTTGTTTTTATCTCTATTCTATGGGCTGAAGCCAGGACACATTCTGGCCATTTCTGGAGCCCTGGACTTTCCGCTGCCGGTATATTAATAATTTCCTCTACTTGGATATTCGTGTTATCTCGCGTTTTTCTCGCTTTCTGAGACTATTCTCGAGAACCTAGATATTTGCTTATATTATTGGACGCTGTCTCCACACTGGTCATAATATTCTTCAAGGTGGCGATTTGATTCACTATTCTTTGTTTTACATTACTTTGGGAGCTCCCTGGAGCTCTAATATTTCTGGCTTGTACACCTTTTCTTGAAGGCATTTCTCCTTTGCTAATGTAATGACCGTTTCTTTACCTATAATATTTCCAAAAAGAGGTAGATTCGTCTTGTGCTTATCAGCTCCTTTTATTACCAGTTTCTTATTGACACAGTCAATTGTAGTCTTGTCTCTTAAAAATGCCATTCCTAGTATGCCGTCCGCAGGTATCGAGTCCGTTTCCTGGATTGTATTGAACTCGCAAGTCTGCAGTTTATTTCCCACGCGCATCTTGGCTTCGCAAGTCCCTATTGAGTTTCTTTGAGCTCCAAACAAGCCGCCAATTATTATTTGCTTCTTCGTTTGCACTGTTGTATCTTTTCTTACCCGATTTATCTTAACCAAATTGCATGTAGATCCCGTGTCTACTAACAATGATAACTTACCTTCTTAACCTATGTCGGCTTCGACCGTGATGATGCAGTTATTCATTAGATTTAATTCCATTTCATTGCTTCCTACTCTAGATACGCCTACCCTCTCCAAGACTGTTAGTGGAAGGCAGGTGGGGGAAAGCACCCCAGCTGCCGCTCCCCGTTTCCCAACTGTTGCCCTCCATGCTCCGCTAAGTATTTTTTAAGACAGTTTGCGGTGCAGTATGCGCAGGTTTTGCAGAACTGACAGAAGAGAGCCTCTGTCCCCGGTTGGAAATTAGGAATATTGACTGATGTATCTGCGAACCTAACAATTTGCTTCTTGCAACTGAGTGTACCATGTCCATAGTTGATGCACTTAGTGCTGTAAGGAGGCTGTTTTCCCCACTGGAATTCTTTTGCCATGTGCCCAGGCTGACCGCAATTGAAACAATGAATGATCCTGGGCGGGGCTGCCTTCGCTGGTGGTCCTTGATAGGTTGTGGGCGATGCTAGCCTAGCTGTAGGATAAATTTCTCGTCTAGGTTGTTGGGATCTATCACAGCTAGCCTCATCTCTTCTCCATCTGTTCTGTGTCCTTATAGTATTGGGCCTCGAGCCCACCTGTACCCCTTCCGGACCCCTAACTTGAAGCCTTTGAGCATCCTTTTCGTAATAGGTAGCTTCCTCCTATACAACTTCTAGCGATTCAAGTTACCGACCCGTAAGGCATACTTGAGTCGCTTTAAGCCTATCGCCTGCTTTGAATGTCGCTACGGCATCTGCCTCCAACTCTGCAATCAGACCTCTATCTCCTCCCGGGTATTTTGCCGAGACCGCCGCTTTTATCAGATCGAGCAATTCTTTCATCCGTGTAATATACGCTCATATAAAGCCATTGGAAACTTAGCTTTAATTTTAGAACTTAGTTTTAAGAATATAAAAAAGACACGGCGGCTAACTTCAGGTCAACGGTGGCACGTCAATAAAGAAGGTTTTGAAAATGTCAGCCAGAGTTTTGTGATTCCTTTTTGTAATTATCCGTGGTCTCCCAAAAATAACCCGGCCATGCAAAGACACGACAATTTGGCGACGAGGATAAAGATTAATAAGCAAGGAAACCATCATGTCCAAATTTTGCTGATGATTTAAGAGATGTCATCGGATGACGAAAAACTGGGTGAGGCAATATCAAAAAACATTAAAAACGTGGATACCAAAGCGCAAGTAATTATGTCTGCATTTGTTGGGGGTATTGAATTTTTCCTACCAGGCGAAGATTTCGAGTCGTATATCGAAAGGATGAATGTACTGCCCGTAGTCAGAGCGTACATACAAAAATGTAAGATGTGATAAAATTTATGCCACTGGTATAAAGTTAGTGGTTGTATTCGATTATCTACAAATTCTACACTTCACTGTTAAACTAGAGCTTTAATACGCAATAAATCTTAGATACAAATAGTTTAATTTATCAATATTCAATTAATGAGAAATATAAAGTATATAATAAATGTAGTAATTTTGTTGCAAATAACTTGTACTCACCTGATCTATGTTTGGCAGTTGATTAACTTGATTTTAATAATTTTTCCTGAGGTTGGGATTGGGATATTCTTTATTCTGGTCGATACCCAGAATAAAGTGAGGTGAGTAATTCTTACTGCAGTCGAAACCCACAGAGAATCTTTATTGCAGTCGTTCCCCACAATAAAGTGTTGGTTAGTAATCTTCTTGTTACAGTCGTTACCCGTAACAAGAATCTTTATTGTAGTCGTTACCCACAATAAAGTCTTTATTGTAGTCGTTACCCACAATGAAGTGTTTTATTAGTAATTTTCTTGTTACAGTCGTTACCCGTAACAAGAATCTTTATTGTAGTCGTTACCCACAATAAAGTGTTTAGTGTTAGTAAATTTCTTATTACAGTCGTTACCCGTAATAAGAATCTTTATTGTAGTCGTTACCCACAATAAAGTGTTTAGTGTTAGTAAATTTCTTATTACAGTCGTTACCCGTAATAAGAATCCTTATTGTAGTCGCTACCCACAATAAAGTCTTTATTGTAGTCGTTACCCACAA
The DNA here is from genome assembly GCA_963924295.1 of Dioctria rufipes. NCBI lineage: Eukaryota > Metazoa > Arthropoda > Insecta > Diptera > Asilidae > Dioctria > Dioctria rufipes. The sequence goes on from OZ002740.1 coordinate 128,440,046, forward strand.
TAAAGTGTTTTATTAGTAATTTTCTTGATACAGTCGTTACCCGTAACAAGAATCTTTATTGTAGTCGTTACCCACAATAAAGTGTTTTATTAGTAATTTTCTTGATACAGTCGTTACCCGTAACAAGAATCTTTGCTTTAGTCGCTATTCAAATAAATCTCCTAATCTAGTCGCAACCCAGAATAAGAAAAATTTATTTCAATTGTCAACCAAACAAAGTGTTAGACTATTAATAAAAATTCACAACACTAGGAAATATCACTAAAAAATTATCAAGTTACTCACTGCACTGCCAAACTGAAAAAGAGATCGAGTCAAGTTAAATTGCTGTTTATATAGCCATGGTTTGCACACGGCACCAAAGAACGGTAGTCAAAGGCGCATGGCAACAATAACTGGCATAGTGACAATAACCTAGCATAGCAACAATAACCCAGCATAGCACATAGCAACTGCAACTCATCATGTGTTTATGCAGTGTTACCATTTTAGTCATTGCTGGTATCAAGCTGTTTTGCTAAATATATTTAAAGTAATTTAAATGTTAATTTCAATCAATATGGTATAAAATGATTTTCGCTTTGTTAAATATACTTACTTGCAACGAAAACAAATTAATTTGTACAGTATATCGAATAAGATTGCGAATCATATTTACTTTCCTCGAACTTGATTCAGAGAAATAGGGAAATTTGATTGAATCATGGAATTTTGTTAAATTCGATGTCTCTAGTGCAATATAGATGGCATTATTTTATTCCACTATGTACCTTCCTTCCATTTTGTCTTGAAGTGTGTTTCATTTCTCTAAGTTGGCTCACTGTATAAAAATATTCATGTTGACATACTACAGCTGACAGGGAAAACTTAATCTGCCTGTTCATGAAAACTTTTGGCAATTAGTCAGGTAATATGTTTATATTTTATAAAAAATGCCATGATTCTTTGTGGTTTATTTGTTTTCGTTTCAGGTGTGAAGTAGTTTCCTGAACATACTGCCCCCCGTTGAAAGGCTAAAATGCCATTCAAATGCGATTTAATGATAGAAGAGAATAGAATAGAAAAATCATTTATTGAAGAACCTCAGCCCAAGCCACGTAACAACGTTAGGTACATCGAGTTAACATTAGATGACTGGCATAATTGGCATTGTACAAAGTTATTAACCAAACTAAAAAAAATGAGCAATGAACAGGCTCACTGCGGTAGATTGAGACAACAGTAATATGGTTAGCTTTATGATGACAAATAATAGCAAGCATAATAATAGCAAGCATTTATATTACTCATTGAAATATGCTGTATGTGTAGATCAGCTCTAAAAATAATACAAGAAATATAAACAAAAAAAAACGAAAGAAACATTATTTTATGTTTTTCATTTTCAACGCAGTTTTATTTGTATAGCCCCGCTGTCCAACGTAGACTGCTGAAGGTTTTAAATAAAAAATGTGGAAATATTTCTTTTGTTTGAGCAAGCAGAACCAATTGAAAATTGTAACGCCCCATTTACCAACGTAAAATGAAGAAAAGAAGGGTTATATTACAAATAAAAAGAAAAAAGAAAAAAAAATTTAGTTCTCAACCTTTTATTGAACTTAAGACCTTGATAGTGCCATCCTTCATTAGGCGTACGTTGTACCTTGTCCCATCTTGGGTGGTGAATCGCTGCTTGCGCTTCTTTGATTTTCGAAGGGCATCCCAGGATACGGTAATGGTTTCACTGGTCCCCATCGGATTTGTCAGTGTTATGTACAAATCATTACTTTGTGCTCTGGCCGGCACTAGTACAAGATCTTCCAAGATTTTTAATTTAGAATCTGAAGTTCCTGCTGAAATTCCTGCACTAGATGGTCCTGGAACTGGTTCCTGTTGTTGGTGCCTTGGAGAAGGTGCACTAGATGGTCCTGGAACTGGTTCCTGTTGTTGGTGCCTTGGAGAAGGTGGTGGTGAATCCTCGATTTCAATGATGTCCGGATCATCAAGTTGTAAATATTTTATTCTTTGACTAATTTTATTAACTTGGACTGCTGCCTGCAACTGCATAAGTTTCTTTTCAAGGGTCCAAATCTTCTTGACTTCCTGCTCTATACTTCTTCCTGGAGTTGGAGGAGAGCTTTTGTTCCCGTCAGAGGATTCCATCATCATTTTAAATTTAAGTCTGTATCGCACAAGATTTTAAAGGAGACTAACTGCCCGTAGTTTCCTCCTATTTAACTTTGGCACAAACTGCTTATCAGATTAACGGTTAAAGAATTGTTTTACAGACAACAATTAGCTATTGTTTTAACAATTCATTGTAATACGTCATAGCAAGAATGCATTTTGTGCATTTGGTGAGGAATGTGATCGTGTTTTTGTTTTGTTTTTACATAGATATATGAAATTATTGAATGTTGTTTTATTGTTTACGGATTCTGATTACTGCATAGGAAATTTATGCAATTATATGTAGTTGATGAAAGTTAATTAAAAATTTTTTTTTTTTTTTGAAAATTTTAATGCTATGACTGAATACTTGCTGTATATACTTTGATGACGACGCTAATATGGGTGGAGGGTAGATATTCGGGAACAAAATAATATGTTAAGAGGAAAGTCATTTGAAACGTCCTTTAGGCCAGAGGAAGTATAGCAAACTTTGTAACTGGTCTTTTAAGAACTCCGTTTTGAGTTTTAATACTTGCGACCCTTACTAGTTTGTCTGCTCCTGGATGTATATCGATAATACGTCCCAATATCCAATGACATGCTGGCATATTGGATTCCTTTATGACGACTAGGTCTCCTATTTTAGGATTGGAGGCTGGAGTTTGCCATTTTGGCCTGTTCTGCAAGGAGTTTAGATAGTCTTGGGACCATTTGCTCCAAAACTGTTGTTGTAGTGATTGCACATAATTCCATCTTGTTATTGATGAAATGTTTCTTTCTTTTATAGGTTCTGGAGGAGTGATCAATGCACTGCCTATCAAAAAATGTCCAGGTGTTAAAGGGGTAAGATCATCTGGGTCGTCTGAGACGGGACATAATGGCCTGGAGTTTAAGCAGGCTTCAATCTGTGTTAAGACGGTTGCGAATTCTTCGTAAGTTAACGCTGAATTTCCTAAGATACGCCTAAGATGGTGCTTGATTGACTTAACTCCTGCTTCCCAGAGACCCCCAAAATGTGGTGCTGAAGGCGGGTTAAAATGCCACCGTATTCCGTCGTGTACTACCTTTGATGCTATTTCTTGATTTGCTTGTTGTATGGCAATCTTAATGTCCTTTTGTAAAACTCTATCAGCTCCAACGAAATTTGTGCCGCAATCGGAGTATATATCCGTACATAGTCCTCGTCGACTAGAAAATCGTCGAAATGCTGCTATAAAGGCTGCTGTGGTGAGATCTGATACAGGCTCTATGTGGATGGCCTTAGTGGCCATGCAGATGAAAATACAAATATAGCCCTTATAGAACCGATTTCCTCTATGCTTGGACATTTTTAAGCTAATGGGACCAGCATAATCCACCCCAGTTTGTTGAAACGGTCTTGATATGTTAACTCTTGAGGCAGGTAGATTCCCCATGATTTGATTCCTATTTGTGGCGGAATGTTTGAAGCAAATTATGCATTTGTGTAAGACAGCTTTGACTGTTTTTCGTCCTTGTGGCACCCAGAATTCATTTCGCATTGTTGATAGAACCAATTGTAGACCTCCATGCAAAGTTTTCATATGAAAATGGTTGATTACTAATGATGTTAGATTATGTTCTCTCGGTAATATGATTGGGTGTTTTTGATTGAAGGATATATTGGCATTTTGTAGACGACCGCCGACACGTAATAATCCATGATTATCCAGAAATGGGTTAAGAGAGAGAATTTTACTTTTGGGCGATAATAAACGCTTTTCTTGTAATTGCTTAATTTCGCTTTTAAATATATCCTTTTGAGCTAGTTTGATTAGCAATTGTTTTGCTTGAACCATCTCAACAGGTTGGAGGAGTGAATTGTTGTAATGAGTTTTGGGAATTATTTTGCGGCAGTTGTTGGTAAACCTGAGACAATAAGCAGTGACTCGTTGCAGTTTAGCAAACGTTGAGAATTTATTAAAAAGTTCATGAGTGTTTGACTGAGTAGTGGATAAACAGCTTACTCGCTTTTGTTCAGATTCTATGTTGCTTTCCGTAATAGGTAGTAATTGAGGCCATTTTTCTTTAGGATCCATCAACCACTGAGGTCCATGCCACCACAATTGGTGGGAATTTAATGAAGCCGGTTCAATTCCTCTGGAGTTGCAGTCGGCAGGATTCTCATTAGATCGCACGTGATGCCATGACTGTATATCAGTTAAATTTTGGATTTCTGCAATCCTATTTGCAACAAAAGTTTTATACTTGTTCGGATGATTGCGAATCCACGATAGAACAATAGAGGAATCTGTCCAAGCGAATGTGGGGATCTTTGTAAGATTTAGATCAGTTTTAATTCGATCAATGAGTCGAACTAAAAGTACTGCGCCACATAACTCGAGGCGAGGAAGCGTAATAGGTTTGACAGGTGCTATTTTGGATTTTGCAATAAGTAAATTAACATGCACGTTTCCTTCTTGATCTATAGCCCTGATATATACTGCCGCCGAATACGCGTGATTGGAAGCGTCGGAAAATCCGTGTATCTGGCACATTGATAAATCACTAGTGGTGAATATCCACCGTGGTATATGGATTGAGCTAATGTGAAATAGCTTTTCTTTAAATTGTCGCCAGTGCATGTCGATATGTGAAGGTATCGGCTCGTCCCATGAGCATCCCGAAAGCCATAAGGTTTGCATCAGAATTTTGGCTGTAACTATGATCGGAGATATCCTAGTGGGTCGAAAAGTGTAGCAATTTCTGACAACACAGAACGCTTTGTAGAGCTGCGATCTGCGAATTGTTTATATTGCAAAGTGAAATGGTCAGTTCCTGGGTGCCAATGTATTCCCAGGGTTTTTACAGATTCATCACTTGCTAACCGTAATGGAAGTTGTACTTCCCTATGTTCTTCCGGAATGCTTGATAGGAGATCCGATGAATTGCTTACCCATTTCCTTAGGTTAAAGCCTGCTGACGACAGAATGTTAATCATCTGCGCTTGTATTTCCAAGGCTTCATTGATGGAATCTGCTCCAGTGAGCAGATCATCAACATAAAAATCACGCGGTATAATTTTGGCAGCTATAGGATATTTTGCGGCTTCATCAATTGCTAATTGGTGAAGGGTCTTGATGGCTAAATATGGAGCTGGCGTTGTGCCAAATGTGACCGTGGTTAACTTATAGTCTCTGATGCTTGCGCTGGGACTATTTCTCCAGACTATTCGTTGAAAATTTTGATCTGGGGGTTGAATGTTAATCATTCGGTACATTTTCTCTATGTCGGCTGACATAGCGTATTTATATTTTCGCCATCGAAGTAATGTCGAGAAAAGCTCAGATTGCAGTACTGGACCCGTATGCAGCTGTTCGTTTAAACTTTTCCCATTAGTGGATTTAGCCGAGGCATCAAAGACGACTCGAACCTTGGTCGTAGTGCTATCCTTGATGACGGCGTGGTGAGGAAGATAATAACATTTATCACGACTGGCTTCTTTATCAGCCAATATCGTGTGCCCTAATGATTTATATTCGTTAATGCAAGCCTTGTATTCCTGACTAAGCTCAGGATTTTGTTGCAATTTGTGCTCTAGACAATAAAATCTTCGTAGAGCCATGCCACGAGAGTCACCCAAGCTGGGAGCTTCATTAATAAAAGGCAAGCGAACTTCGTAACGGCCGGTTGCATTTCGAAGATGAGTTTTTTGATAAAACTCTTCGCAATCGCGGTCTGCCTTAGACAGTTGTCTTCCTGGAGTAACTTCTTCGGTTTCCCAGAACCGCCGCAGAAGTTTATCGAGGGAAGACTCTTCCTCGTACTGAGCATTTACTGTTAAGGTGGACGCAGTGGATATTGTGTGAGTGTTTTTAAATTGCCGAAAAGGATCCAGCCTAGGGTGCTGTTTTGTGCTATAGGTGTACCTGGAGGGCCTTTTCGCAACCCTTCTAAAAGGATTTCTCCATAAACATCTGCTCCTAAAAGCAGGTCGACTTTTCCTGGCTTGAAAAAGAGTGGATCTGCTAGTTGCAGGCCATGTACGTGGCTCCATTCCTTGCTTGGAATGGTGGACGGAGGCAGTATGTCCGTGATGGTGTTCACGATAAGGGCATTTATCGTGGTTATCTTATTCGAAGTTGAATAAGAGTGAATGTTTACTGATGCTTGTTTGCTAACACTCAGTTTCTGACTTTCCTAAGCCAGTAATTTGCATCGATGTGTTCATAGTGGCCAATTGCAGCTTGCGTGCAGCAGCCTTTGTTATGAACGTGACTTGAGAGCCTGAGTCAATTAAAGCTCGTAAAGTGAACATGGTGCCCTTTTTTTATGGAACTTTAAGCAATGCTGTGGCAAGCAAGGCTTGTGTAGTTCGCATTGTTTGATTCGCGTGAAGCGTTTGAATTGATCCCTTGGATGTGGAAGGCGAATTACAAGGTTGTACTTGTAGTTGTGGGTTGTCTGATTGCTTAGGTGAACCCTGTGGATTTGTGATATTCCTATGTAGTAAGGAATGATGTTTCCTTCCACATCGCTGGCACGTAAACTTGCTAGCGCAATATTTTGTATTGTGGCTTTTTGAAAGGCAGTTAATGCACAATCGATTTGACGTGACAATTTTGAATTTTGAATCAACGTCCAATTTAATAAATTTGGGGCATTTGAATAATCGATGCTGCTCTTTACACATTATGCATCTGTCACCAGATGATGTAAAGTGAGTTGATGCTCTTGGTATTTGAGCTGATTTATTGGTTGAATTTGGTTTTGCGTCTGAGATTGCTTCGAGAGTTCTAAATCTTGTTTCTAGAAACGTCTTCAAAGATTCAAGGGTAGGCAGTCCATCTGCACTGTTTACCTCTTGTTCCCATAAGCGATGAGTTTCTGCTGGCAAGCACTGCACTAGCATATAAATCAAGATTGTATCCCAGTGCTTAGTGGGGACTTCTAATGCTTCGAGTTCGTATATACATTCGGAAGATTTGTCCAGCACTGTTTTTATAGCTCTGGCTGACTCTTGTGTTGCTTTAGGTAAATTGAATAGAATTTTTAGCTGAGCATTAATTAACACTCGCTTGTTGTCGTACCTGTTAAGCAATATCTTCCATGCGCTGTCATAACTCGAGTTAGTCATAGGAAGTTGACGCAATAAGTGTTCTGCTTCTCCAGAAACACTTGATTTCAAGTAATGAAGTTTCTGCACTGGTGATAGTGCAGAATTTGTATGAACCAAGGAATGAAATAGATCGTGAAACGACCTCCATGACTCATATGACCCTGAGAATTTTGGTATTGTGATGCTAGGCAATCTCAGAAACGAAGAAGATTCATTATCCGTGCTTGGCTTTGAGTCTACTTTTGTTTCGAATGCATCTAATGCATCTCTGAGAATACCTCGAAACGTGTAGTATGTATTTTCCGCACTTGAGAAGTGATCGCTTGTGAAATAATCGTATTTTTGAAGCTCGCTGTCCTCTAAAGCCTGAGTGGCTTGGACAATTGCATAATGTGTATTCTTATAATCGGTCCAAATTTCGCTTAGGGCGCTTAACCGCTCAGAAATGAGTCCTTTCGTTCGTTTTTCTACATCAGTCTTGTTGTAGTTGTTGAACGACTTTTCGAATATTTTTGCAGAAGTGGTTTGGTTAGCGAAAAGTTTTTGAAGTGTAGTCATGTTTGAAAAACTTGGAATATATACCACTAGACTTTAAATTTGGCTGCAAAGGACCATTAAATGTACTGCCCGTAGTCAGGGCGTACATACAAAAATGTAAGATGTGATAAAATTTATGCCACTGGTATAAAGTTAGTGGTTGTATTCGATTATCTACAAATTCTACACTTCACTGTTAAACTAGAGCTTTAATACTCAATAAATCTTAGATACAAATAGTTTAATTTATCAATATTCAATTAATGAGAAATATAAAGTATATAATAAATGTAGTAATTTTGTTGCAAATAACTTGTACTCACCTGATCTATGTTTGGCAGTTGATTAACTTGATTTTAATAATTTTTACTGAGGTTGGGATTGGGATATTCTTTATTCTGGTCGATACCCAGAATAACGTGAGGTGAGTAATTCTTACTGCAGTCGAAACCCACAGAGAATCTTTATTGCAGTCGTTCCCCACAATAAAGTGTTGGTTAGTAATCTTCTTGTTACAGTCGTTACCCGTAACAAGAATCTTTATTGTAGTCGTTAAACACAATAAAGTCTTTATTGTAGTCGTTACCCACAATGAAGTGTTTTATTAGTAATTTTCTTGTTACAGTCGTTACCCGTAACAAGAATCTTTATTGTAGTCGTTACCCACAATAAAGTGTTTAGTGTTAGTAAATTTCTTATTACAGTCGTTACCCGTAATAAGAATCTTTATTGTAGTCGTTACCCACAATAAAGTGTTTAGTGTTAGTAAATTTCTTATTACAGTCGTTACCCGTAATAAGAATCCTTATTGTAGTCGCTACCCACAATAAAGTCTTTATTGTAGTCGTTACCCACAATAAAGTGTTTTATTAGTAATTTTCTTGATACAGTCGTTACCCGTAACAAGAATCTTTATTGTAGTCGTTACCCACAATAAAGTGTTTTATTAGTAATTTTCTTGATACAGTCGTTACCCGTAACAAGAATCTTTGCTTTAGTCGCTATTCAAATAAATCTCCTAATCTAGTCGCAACCCAGAATAAGAAAAATTTATTTCAATTGTCAACCAAACAAAGTGTTAGACTGTTAATAAAAATTCACAACACTAGGAAATATCACTAAAAAATTATCAAGTTACTCACTGCACTGCCAAACTGAAAAAGAGATCGAGTCAAGTTAAATTGCTGTTTATATAGCCATGGTTTGCACACGGCACCAAAGAACGGTAGTCAAAGGCGCATGGCAACAATAACTGGCATAGTGACAATAACCTAGCATAGCAACAATAACCCAGCATAGCACATAGCAACTGCAACTCATCATGTGTTTATGCAGTGTTACCATTTTAGTCATTGCTGGTATCAAGCTGTTTTGCTAAATATATTTACTTGCAACGAAAACAAATTAATTTGTACAGTATATCGAATTAGATTGCGAATCATATTTACTTTCCTCGAACTTGATTCAGAGAAATAGGGAAATTTGATTGAATCATGGAATTTTGTTAAATTCGATGTCTCTAGTGCAATATAGATGGCACTATTTTATTCCACTATGTACCTTCCTTCCATTTTGTCTTGAAGTGTGTTTCATTTCTCTAAGTTGGCTCACTGTATAAAAATATTCATGTTGACATACTACAGCTGACAGGGAAAACTTAATCTGCCTGTTCATGAAAACTTTTGGCAATTAGTCAGGTAATATGTTTATATTTTATAAAAAATGCCATGATTCTTTGTGGTTTATTTGTTTTCGTTTCAGGTGTGAAGTAGTTTCCTGAACAATGAATAACCTACTAGAGCTAAATGGGATCAGTGATGACCAAAAGAAGGTAAATTATCTAATTACTCTTATCGGGCCGGAATGTTATAAAGTAGCCAAATCGCTATCAGCGCCAAAAGCAATTAAAAGCTTGAAATTCGAACAAATAATTAAGCTTTTAACAACTCATTTTAAGCCCAGCAATAATGTAATTTCCGAGAGGTTTAAATTTAATAAACGAGATCAAAAAACATCTGAACCGATAAAGGAATATGTCATTCATCTGAAGAGTCTAGCAGAAAATTGTGATTACAAAGAATTTTTAGATGATGCGCTAAGGGATCGTTTTGTTGCTGGCTTGTACAACGAAAGAATCCAAGCCAGGCTGCTGAATGAAACGAATTTAACATTTGAATCGGCTGTGGAAAAAGCAAGCACAATGGAAATGACAGAAGCAGATTTGAGGGTTATAAGACCAGACCACTTGCACCATCTACGCAATGATCATTTATCCATCAAACGGGGCCAAGAGCGGCGCAAATTTAGAAATAAAAGTCAGTCAAGAAGTCGTCATGGTGACCAAAGGGCAAACAAAGATCAGTGTTTTCGTTGTGGCCGGGTAGGTCATTTTGCAGCGCAATGTCACGCAAAAATTCAGACAATAGGAGGTTACAACCGAGGGCGTGAAGGAACAAGCAAACCCAAGGAACGGGAGCGCAGATACAGAAATCAAGCTGGAAAAAATGTAGAGGAAGCAGCATATAGCTTTAATCAACTTGAGTTAAACAGCATACATGGAATTAATTACACAAGTTGTTCAGCTACAAGTAATCACCAAATAAACACGTCCGAGTGCATCCAGTTACTCGTAAACAACTGAGTGCTGGACATGGAAATTGACACCGGAGCAGCAGTTTCTGTCATTAGTGAAGATATGTATAATAAGTTTTTTAAGCAGGTTACTTTAACAAAAAATGTTTGTAAATTGCAGGTTGTAACAGGAGATAACGTGATGGTTGTTGGTGTAATCCCCGTGCAAGTGTCAAAATCAGAAAGTGATAATATATTTCATCTTGAATTGGTTGTAATTGCAAGCAATAAGTTTTTTTTACCACTTATTGGAAGGAAATGGCTAGATACGCTGTGGCTTAATTGAAGGAATTGCTTTAAGGTAAACAATGTAGATCTAGTCAATTGGCAAAATCAATTTAAATATAAATATCCTAATACAATTTCGGGAAGTATGACTAAACCTATAATAAATTTTCAAGCCGAATTAGTTCTTGCAAAAGAATGCACACCTATTTTCGCTAAAGCTTACTCAGTACCCTTAGGTATGAAGAAAGCAATAGAATGGGAATTAGAAAACATGTGTAAGTCAGGTATATTAACACCTGTTAGGCATAGCCAGTGGGCCTCTCCTATTGTGGCAGTCCATAAAAAGGACAACTCGGTTCGTATATGTATAGACTGTAAGCGAACAATAAACAAATATTTAGAGACAGAGCACTATTCTTTGCCCAGAATAGACGAAATATTTGCAAAATTGGCAAATTGTGCTTATTTCTCTGTGATCGATTTGAAAGGTGCATATTTGCAGGTTGAGCTCAGTGAAAATAGTAAGAAACTAATGGTTATTAATACGCACAAAGGTCTCTATCAATTTAATCGGTTGCCATTTGGAGTGAAGAGCGCACCATCGATATTTCAAGAAATTATGGACAAAATTTTAGCCAAACATGAGAATGTCCAAACTTATATTGATGATGTCTTGATTGGGGATGCAACAAAGGAAGGTTGTTTGAAAAGGGTTGAAGAGGTTCTGCAAACATTATCTGAGTTCAATATAAAGGTTAATTATGATAAAAGTAAATTTTTACAAGAAAGTGTTGAGTATTTAGGGCATATTATTTGTAAAGAGGGAATTAAACCAAGTCTGTCGAAGGTTAAGGCGATAGTAGAGGCACCTAACCCTACTAATGTGAAGGAAGTCCAAGCTTATCTGGGACTTGTAAATTTTTACGGCAAATTTTTACCTAGACTTTCAACTATAATGAGACCCATATACGTTCTGTTAAAAAAGAATATTCCGTTTGAATGGGGTCCTAGCCAACAGAAATCATTCGATGAGAGCAAAAGACTAGTTATTTCTAACAACATTTTAGTTCATTTTGACCCTACAAAGCCATTGATACTAACCTGTGATGCGAGTTCATATGGTGTGGGAGCCGTACTATCCCATTTTATTAATGGAGAAGAAAAACCGGTCGCGTTCGCATCGTGCTCACTTAATCAGGCTCAAAGGAATTATTCTCAGCTCCAAAAAGAGGCATTGGCAATAATATTTGGTGTCAGAAAATTCAATAAATATCTATTTGGATTAGAATTTACTATTAAGACAGACCACAAACCTCTGGAAGCGATTTTTGATAACAAAAACTGCACGTCGGTAGCAGCAGCACGACTTCAGAGATGGGCAATTGAGCTTTCACAGTATCGCTACAGTATTAGTTATAAAAAGGGAAACCTATTATATCATGCAGATGCACTTTCAAGATTACCATTGCCAGATACACTAAAGGAGGAAGATTCTCTTTTAAACCTTTTGACTACAGCGGAAGATAAAATTATAGATTTTAAAATTATTCAATCGCATAGTGAAAAAGATAAGTTTGTTAAAAAAATAATAGGATACTTAAGGAACGGTTGGCCAATAAATCTAGAATACAGACAGAAATATGTCAGAGATAATGAATTTAAGTTCTCATGCGATGAAAATTGTCTCTTTTATATAAATAGATTAGTTATACCAAAATCATGCCAGGAGCAAGTGTTACGAATCTTACATGAAGGACATATTGGAGTGGTGAGAATGAAGCAATTAGCAAGGCAGCATTTATGGTGGTACGGTATTGATACGGATATTGAGGAATATATTAAAAACTGTAGTTGTTGTCAGGTAACTCAAGCGAGAAAACCTATATTAAAAGAAACCAGCTGTCCGAAAACCAGCAACTGCTTTGCACGGGTACACTTAGATTTTTTCCATTTTAAGGGCGATGATTTTTTAATATTGGTAGACGATTGGAGTAAATGGATAGAAGTTTATAAACTTAATAGAACTAGAGCAAGCGATGTAAGCAATAAATTGCGATCGTGTTTCAGTATATTTGGAATACCACAGCAAATAGTCTCAGATAACGGACCCCCTTTTAATAGTACTGAGTTTTTAGATTTTTGTAAAGCTAATAATATCAAGGTTTTGAAATCACCCCCATATCACCCAAGGTCGAATGGTTTAGCGGAAAGAGGTGTGCAAATCATTAAAGGATATTTGAAGAAATTTTCAGTTGATGCAAAGTATCGAAATTTGCCAATCGATCATAGAATTTCTATTTTGCTGTTTATATATAGGAATACACCAACAACTACCACAAAGAAAACTCCTGCACAGTTAATTTTTTCATACGAAATTAGAACGAAATTGCAATTTTTGAAAAAACAAGATAGTTTAAAAGAAAAACAACCAAACTTTTTTAATAAATATATTAAGAACGATAAAAATAAATATAAGTTAAAATATGCAAATGTAAAAAAGTCTAAAATCTTGAATTTAAAAAAAGGCGATAAATGTTTATATTTAAATGAATTTAAAAATAATACAAAATGGATTCAGGGCGAAATTGTTGAAAAGATCTCTGAACTTCTATATAGAGTTTTGGTTAATGGAATATTAAGGGTAGCTCACATAGATCAGATAAAACAATTCCATGAAAAGTATAAAATTGTTAAATTCAAACTACCTGGTAACGATGATAGCGAATCAGGTGTAGAAACGCAGGAAGTGCGAAGATCTAAGCGAGAATTGAAACCAGTTCAAAGATTTATACTTACATGAGCTCTTATAATGAATAATTTAAATTGTTGAAGTACCTTCATATCTTTAAGTTTTGTCCAAACATTTACATTTTATTTTTTTTATTTTTTTTTCAAGGAATTTTATTATAAATCTACACTTTTCGTAAGGGGAAGGTGATGTAATATACGCTCATATAAAGCCATTGGAAACTTAGCTTTAATTTTAGAACTTAGTTTTAAGAATATAAAAAAGACACGGCGGCTAACTTCAGGTCAGCGGTGGCACGTCAATAAAGAAGGTTTTGAAAATGTCAGCCAGAGCTTTGTGATTCCTTTTTGTAATTATCCGTGGTCTCCTAAAAATAACCCGGCCCTGCAAAGACAAGACAATCCGGTCTGCGAACTCCCTGATATCTTCGCCGGGTCTCTGCCTGCATGCCAACATTTCTGTTCGCAATTCAATAAAAGATTTCTTAGGCATGTAAGCTGATTTGATTACTTGCTGCAAAGAATCGAAATCTTTTGGCTCTTGCGAATTTACCAAGTAGTACGCGTCGTCCGATAAGCGATACTTTATACACCTGATGAAGATCTTCTGCTCTTCTTCTGTCAGTCGATCGTGTAGTTCTTTACTACAACTCAGGAAGCGATATACCTCCTTCGAAAGTTTGGATGATCTTTCACCAGATAGCATGGGCACATTCTTGGATACTATATCCATTACCTTTTCGTGCACGTCTGTCATATTGCCTTGCTGGCTGTTCTCCCCGGATATGTTTCTTTCCTCTGGAATTATCTGGTTTCGTTCGCTTCCCTCTTTTCCACTCGACGCTAACTCCTGTTTCTTTCTTCTACTTTGCTCTGTTTCTGAATGTTGCTTCTGCTCTTTAGGTTGTTCCCAGAATAATAATTTCCTTGGCCTGAACCCCTTACTCGTGTTCGCTTTATGAATGTTTTCATTCGGACTTCTCTGTGAAGATCTATCAAGCCCCAATTCTTTCTCTAGTTCTGCTGTAGCTTCCTCGACCTCCTTTAGCTGTACCTTTAGCGAGTCTATATTCTTTAAGAGCCCTTTTTTTCCTTCTGGGCTTCTCCCAATGCTTGTTCTGCTTCAATTTCACGGCTATGGATAACTTCGAATGCTGCTGTCACAAGTAGATCTAAAGCTTCGCCTTTTGTACTTTTTTTAGCACTCTCATTCAGTTCCTCCAGTAATTTCTTTGCCTCTTTGTCTGTCCACCTTTTCCGTAACTCTCCCGTTATATGCTCCTCGATATATTGCCAGTCTTGTTCATAACTCTGCAATATTGTCTGAAATTCCTTAAGTTCCTGTGCTTTCAGTTCTAGTTCCCTTTCCTAAGCCTGATAGCGTGCTAATTCCTCCCTATTTAATACTTGTTACTTGCGGACATTTAAGGTATATAACAAAGCTAGTACCATACAGACATTGATACGCTGCCACGGATTATTCCCCACAACTTCTATCCTTATTGTAAACCCAACTAGACTCAACCTCTTGACCAAAATTATTTTCGATAACTCCGATCCCTATATAAAACAACTGAAATTACCGTCACTATACTCGAGACCATTAAACGAAACAACGATTAGAATTCTTACTATCTACTATACTTAGTCTCCTATTGCCCAACAACAAAATTATCAAAAAACAAATCCAAAAATTTTTGAATTTTTATTTTAAACTACACAAAAAAAATGAACAGAAAACAAATCTTAAATCAGTTTTCACTGTACCCTAAAAAAAATTCCACAAAACTTATGTAAATGCCCTGTAATACGAAAAGTTGTTTAACACATTTGTTGTATGTACCTACGTGTATGACCGGTTGGAGAAGCTAAATTAGCTTTGCTCCCAGTGTGGGTGTTTGGAGTAGCTAAATTAGCTGTGCTGCCATTGCGTTTGTTTTTGTAACTGAATCACTACCTTACCCGGTATACCCGCGGCTACGATTAACACCCCTACGAAAACGAGACTTAATTACACTCCACTGAAATTATTATCAAATTATTATCTATGAAATAACCAAGTAATAATAATAAAAAAAATTTAACCACAGCTTAACTAAAAAAAAAAATGAAAACGGAGCACCTGAAAATAAAAGCCACCAATACAACAAAATTTTTCTGTACCTAGAAACCAAACAAAACAAAAGATAAATTATGGAATTAAATGCTTTCTCATTACCTGTAGCCAATTTGAACAAAAAGTCACTTTAACTTTTTCCGGCTGCGCCAATTGTCGTGTCCCCTGAGCAATCAGTGAATAAAACTCGCGAATTTAAAAAAGTAAAACAATAAAATCTTCAACATAAAAAACAATGCACCAAGTACTTTAAAACAATTTCTTTATTTGCAGCACTGACCTGCCTTACTTTACACTAAGCTATCTGACGCTTAAGTAATCTGAACCGACCCGAAACTTGCGAGCACACTGACTGATAATAAAACGGCACTCGCCAGAGCAGTCATTAGTCTTTTTATGTCCGATACTCGGAAATAAACTTTCTTTGCTCACAACGCGGATGTAAATAAACGAAAACAACCTTGTCGTTTGTTCTACCGGTTGCAGCACCTGAGTCGCTTAGTTGTAAACAATCGCTTTACATAATAATTACCATGCGAGGTGAATTATTAATTTAATTGTCGATTGTTCCATGAAGCGCTCATTGCAGCCAGCTGTTGGGCTAATCAGCAAAACAACCGACAGTTGCAGAACAATACCATGCGAGGTTATTGTTTAGCAATTGCTGATTATTTCGCTGTAATGCCTTTGGCTGCTGGAAGAATCTTCCGTATATCGGGCCATATCATCCCTCCCCCCTTTGAAAAACTAGTTTCCACAGGGAACTAGATCTGGAGAGTGCAATCAATTAATTATACTGAAAATATCTTAATTCTCGTTCGGTTCAGATTCTTAGGATTACATCATTACATTTTTACCATCTAGATTTTAATATTTTCTTTTTCTTCAATATTTTGATTATCTTTTATAAATTTCTTTCTTATACCTAATACATTTTCTTCTTTTCTTTCTATATTTAATTTTTTACATTTGCTATTCATGTTACATTTTTTTTCTTCTTTATTTTATTTTCATATTCCATTTCTTGTATCCTCTTTTCAAATTTACCTTCTTTATTTGTCTCACATGTAATTTGTTTCATTATCCTAAAAAAAAAACTGTTTTTGTTTTTTTTACTTTAAATTTTCTCTACTTGTATTTATTTTAATTACCTTCAAATTTTATGATTAACGTATTGTACTCCTTATTACTTACTGTATAATACTATATAATAACAGCAATTCAAAAACACAAAAATAAATTCCTTTTACTATATCTTATATCAACAAATCTCTACCATGATTACAATTTTATGACTTTGCAACGCTTTACCTTGCTTTCTATCTACACGGGTTGCCCCCTATATTTTACAAAAGTATCCTACCACTTCTATTTATAAATTTTCTACTACCCTAATGTGGTCACTCGAACTGCACCAGTTGTTTTTTCACGACATTTGGCAGGCATGTTGTAGGTATATTGGCTGTTGTGGGGATGACCTTGATGCTAATGTTTGGTTCTGGTTCTTCCAGCGATGACTGCTTTTGCATACTTCGGGCTGGTTTAGACATCTGAATGATCGGCAATCTCGACAGTCGACTGGTGCTCTTCATTGTCTGTCTCTTCTGCCAACGTCTCAGGTGGATCAAAATTCCTGCTAATATTGCAAGAGTGACGATGCATAAACACCCCGTAATTGATGTAGCTGCTAGGTGTATATGATGAGGAATAACTTGCCTGATGGTTTAATCCTGCTTAATGGGTTCTTGGACTCTATTTATATCAGCTTCCTGATCCTTCCATGCCTGATTAAAGTTATCGGTTGCTAACAGCTTCACTTCATTTTTTTTATCTTCTAAAATTTCCGATTTCCGTGATTTGGTTTGCATTGTGATGACATCCCAGGCTGGGAATTCTGATCAAATTGGCTGCCAAAGTGTTCTGCTGCGCCTCGCGCTGTCCTCTGCGTCCATCAACCAATCTCCTATCTGCAGATGATACTGTTCCTCTCTAGTTAACACACCTGTGGATGACAGCTTTCCTATCGCGGTTGGCATGTTCCTGCAATTTACCTCCAGCTTAGTCTCATCAGACATCATGAAGAGCCAGTGCGTTTTAGTCACCATTCTAACGACGCTATTCCATTTTGGAACTGTTCTTTCTTTGCATGCCCTAGTGTTTACATTAAAACTGCGGAAAATGTTCAGTACACAGTTGTCTCCTATGGCAGTGATTGTTGGACCCAGCTGTGGACACAGTAGTTGTGGATTGTCCGCGCTGGTCGAGATCTTCTGGCATTTGTTATGTTGCGGAAGACTCAGCAGCACATACTGTCGCTCGTGGTAGTTTGCTGCCACGAATTCAGCATTAAGTTCATAAATGTGAAAGCCTTCCTCACATACTGCTGCCGGTATTGTATATACTTTATGTAGATCAAATGATGTTCGTTGAGGTTGAGGAATCTCAATTTTAACCAAGATTTGTTGATTTATTTGCAGAGCTTCTACCTTCGCAATCTGATTTAGAATTTGAAAATTTTGAAATCTCTTATCCAGGTCCAACAGTCGGGTGGCATCACGCATGATTTCTGTTATCTCCTTCGCATGGATTATTAGTGGGTGTAGCTTTCCCATGCTTAGTGAGACCACCATATCTGATAAAGTAGCTAAAGAGTCACTGATTTCTCGTAGTTGGAGAATCATAATTGTAATGATTTAGTTCAGCTCTAGTCTCAGCTGTAATGCGGTTAGCTCTTCGCTTTCAATTCTCTGCATTTTTATGATAGCTGACATCTTATTTTTCAACTCCAATCGTTCTATTGCCGCTTGAACCCGCGATACGTTAAATAGGTGCAGGGTTGATTTTACTACAGTAGTTTGTTCTTTGAGGACGCTAAACATTCGGTTCTCTTTTCCGTTTATCTCGTCTAATGATGCACGTATCTCTTCTGAATCTGCGTGATCCATCGTTCCGAATAGGGTCTTGAACATTGAACCTATTCCATCAAAGAAGGAACGTTTTTTGCGACGAACTGCCGTATGATGGGCTAGTTCCTCATGTTGTCGTTTGATTTTAGCTACCCAGCTTCTTATCTCCTTTGCTGCTACCTCGCATTTGACTATTCCGGAATGACTAATCTCGGCACATAGTCGCGTGATGAGATTGCTGCAGTTGTTGGCGAATACAAGCTCCTTCGATAAATCAGGTACCTCTAGATTCGAAAAGATGGTCCAATGCTTGGTATAAAAGTTGACCTTCCCTATTTGTTCAAATAGTACTCCGGAAACTGCTATCGGTTGTATGGTGTAGCCCACATTCTCTGCATTTATGACCGCTATATATGCCAAGATTACCACAATTACCGTCTTCATGGTGTTGGAGTTCCCGATTACTACTGAAACTTATCTCTACTGTAAACTACTGGCAACCTCCTTATCTTATTTTCTTCTTCGCAAGGCGTATTATTATTATTTTTTTTATAATTGTATTTGAATTCTACTAATTCTTAGGTATACATAATTTTTCCCAGGACCTCTTCACTTTTTTTTTTTTTTTTAGACTTATTATACCTCTCTCGCCTTTTCGTCTCCTAACAACACAAAAAGCTTCTCGTGCTGGTATTGGCTCAACCTAGACGGATAGAAACAAAAACTGCTGCGAGCCTCAGTTCCTATTGCGTCTCTGACTTTATGAGATGTTATTTCTGGAAAATTTAAATTGATTAGTCAGCAATAAAAGCAAATTGGATGTCAAATTAAAAGGAGATTGAAATTAAAATTAATCTGGAAATTTGTTCAAGCGATTCGCGTGTACCCGCTTGAGTTTTCCGCCCTAGAGTGTTGTTACATTCTCCGGGTTGTGTATGTATGTGGTAACCCTGAAAATTCTAGAAGTCAGAGAAACGCGGTGAAAACGTAGCCAGAAATCACTTTTTTCGTCGCTGGGTGAGTTAAAGCAGAAACGTAGAAGAGACAACAAGACGGCCACGCATGTCCAACCTAAAGTCAAAAAGGTAAAGCTCTACTCGAAATATAGTTTTAATTTGACAAAGAAGCGTGTATATCACTCGTGATACAATTCCCTGCCCAACAACCAATCCTACATGTATATTATCTCGTAGGGTCCCTTAAAAATTTATGTTAGTTTTCCAGTCCGGGCTAAATCTTTGACCAAAACCTTGTCTCCTGCATGGAGAGGTTCTATCCTAGTTGATCTGTCTGTAAACTCACGGCAAAAAGGTACTATTTTTTGCCGTGAGTTTACTTTTCTGTAAATTCTTCCGAGCTATTTCAAAAGCTCTCTGTAATTTAAACCGCAGGACAGCATGATACCTGTCGACATTGTACACTGGCTCTGCTTTACGATGCAAAGTACTAGAAACTTCGGATACCAACCCGAACAAGGTTTCCATTGGCGTCAGTTTAGTATCCATATGCATTGTGTTAATAAAAGCATGCGCTGCCGTCCTCAAAAATTCGTCCCAGCTTCTAGGTTCCTCATCGACAAAACTGCTGAGATAATTGGCAAGTGTCGAATGCTGTCTTTATACTGCATTTGACTGAGGATGATAAGCGGTAGTTCGCAGTTTCTTAATCTTTAGTAATTTGCACAATGCTTTCATGACTTCGCCCGTATAGTTTGCACCCTGATATGTTACAAGCTCCTTGGGTAATGTGTATCTACTAAGTATTTGTTCGAATAAGGCCTGGGCCACGATATTCGCCTCTTGATCTGGTATTGCTACAAAATCGACGAACCTGGTGAGATCATCCATCATGGACAAAATATACTTATTTCCGTTGTGACTTGTCGGCAGCGGGCCAACTAGATCAACGTATAAATTATCGAAAGGCTTCTCCGAAATTTCTGTTATTACCAACGGCATTTTATTGGTCTTAGAATGTTTATTTCTCTGATATTTCATACAGCGACGAACATGTTTAGAGATATCATTCTTCATTCCCCTCCAATGAAAGAAAAGCTTTACCTTTTCCAGAGTTTTGTTTCTTCCGAAGTGTCTCCCGAATCGTGAGTCATGAAAATCTCTCAATATAATCCCTATGTCCCCTGGATCCGTTATACACATGGGTCTTATGTTTTTCTGGTGCCTTATTCCTTTTATTTTAAACTCATGTATGTCATCCCATTCCTCTTCGGATTTTCGAGAAGGCTGTTTTTTCTGGTTTTCTTCGTCTTTCTTTCTTCCAGCTTGCGCTCTAGTAATTGCGAAGCACGGGTACTCCCTGCCACACTTGTCTTCATCTTGGTCTATATATTGTGGAATTCTTCTAAGTGCATCTGCATTGCCATTTTCTTTTCCCTTCTTGTAGACAATCTCAAAATCATACTCCGACAGTTTTTGGTGGAACCTTACCATGCGATATGTGGTGTCCTTAACCTTAAAAATTCCTCGGAGAGGTTGATGGTCGGTTATAACTTTAAAATGTCTTCCAAGCAGGTAGTATTTATAATTACGTACTGCGCATACAATGGCTAGCAATTCACGTTCCGTGGTGGAGTAATTTTTTCGGCTTGGTTCAACGTGCGGCTGGCATAACTCACCGGCCGACCTTCTTGTTCCAAGACCGCTCGGAGTGACTCCCCACTTGCATCCGTGATGACTTTGAAATCTTTATCAAAATTCGGGAAGTTTTGTACCACTTCTAGTAACCGTTTGTCAGATTGTACACCCTTCTCTGAGCAAACATGCCCAAGGTATACTATCTCCTTTTTCAGGAATTGACATTTTGTAGGTTGCAGTTTCAAGTTATGTTCCCTAAAACGTTGAAATACTTCCGATAGCTTTTCATTATGCTCATCCAAATTTTTCACAAATATTACTACGTCGTCAAGGTACATAAAGCATTTAATGCCCTGAAGGCCTGTTAATATCCCGTTTAATAAAGATTGAAAGAATGGAGGCGCTGTTTTTAAACCGAATGGTAATCTCTTGTAGTGGAAGTGGCTGAAATTTGTGCTAAAAGCAGTCTTTTCGCGATCTGCTGCGTCCACCAACACCTGATGATAACCATTGGCAAGATCTAAGGTAGTAAATTACCTAGAATGACCCAGACTGTCCAGGATATCCTTAATCCGTGGTAGTGGGTAAGAAAAGGGGATAAAGGCTTTGTTAAGTTCTCGAAAATCCACGCACAGTCTATACTTTCGCTTACCTGCTTCGTCGGTTCATTTTTTCGGTATTAATAGCACTGGAAAATTAAAGGGGCTATTGCTGTGCTCAATTATATGTCTTCCTCTAACAGCTTTTTAAGTTAATCCTGGCATTCCTCTCTGTGGGCTTCAGGCATTCTGTATTGTTTTTTATTTATTGGCGCGGTATTAGCCATCAAGGGGAGTTTGAACATTTTCGTTGGAGTGTATGTCAACTTATCTCCAGGCAAGTGAAAGATATAGCTGTATTCGTAACAGATTTGCATTACTGCCACTTTCTCTTCCCAATTCAGCCTTTACCCCAGCCCCACAGACTGTTTCATCAACTTAAGCCGTTGCTGATTTATTTTTAAAGTTCGTGGCTCCTTCTTCAGTGGCTTCACCAGATACCTATTTAACTTTTCCAGCTGGGGTCTAAAATTAACAATTTCAACTGGCTCCGTCCTGGCGTTAACGATACCTACATATGCCTGGCCATTCACTGGTCTAACAATACTATTGCCGCAGTATACCCCCGGACTGATTTGTTCTGCCATACAAACCAGTTCATCGTTACTTTCTACCTGAATTTTTACCAGTTGTTCTGTTATCGGCTGTAAGCGCATCGCCGCTTGCTGTGTACCCGTGATCCTAAACGCGTGCTGACTTGCTTCTGTTCTATTACTGCAGCAAGGTCTTTTACCCCCTGAAGCTTCTGCACAGTTAGTGGTCGGGAGAGCTTGAATTTCGACCGCCGTCAGTGGATAGTCTGCTTCTTTATCCCATTCCTTTATTTCGTTTGCTTGTGGTTGGCCCCACATCTCCTCTGGTCATCTTGCCCCTACTTCTTTCTTTGTTTTTATCTCTATTCTATGTGCTGAAGCCAGGGCACATTCTGGCCATTGCTGGAGCCCTGGACTTTCCGCTGCCGGTATATTCCTAATCTCCTCTACTTGGATATTCGTCTTATCTCGCGTTTTTCTCGCTTTCTGAGACTATTCTCGAGAACCTAGATATTTGCTTATATTATTGGACGCTGTCTCCACACAGGTCATAATATTCTTCAAGGCGGCGATTTGATCCACTATTCTTTGTTTTCGTTTACTTTGGGGAGTTCCCTGGAGCTCTAATATTTCTGGCTTGTACACCTTTTCC
Organism: Dioctria rufipes; assembly: GCA_963924295.1. Taxonomy (NCBI): domain Eukaryota; kingdom Metazoa; phylum Arthropoda; class Insecta; order Diptera; family Asilidae; genus Dioctria; species Dioctria rufipes. The sequence goes on from OZ002740.1 coordinate 128,462,818, forward strand.
TGAAGGCATTTCTCCTTTGCTAATGTAATGACCGTTTCTTTACCTGTAATATTTCCAAAAGAGGTAGTTTCGTCTTGTGCTTATCTGCTCCTTTTATTACCAGTTTCTTATTGACACAGTCAATTGTAGCCTTGTCTCTTAAAAATGCCCTTCCTAATATGCCGTCCGCAGGTATCGAGTCCGTTTTCTCGATTGTATTGAACTCGCAAGTCTGCACCTTATTTCCCACGCGCATCTTGGCTTCGGAAGTCCCAATTGAGCTTCTTTGAGCTCCAAACAAGCCGCCAATTATTATTTGCTTCTGAGTTTGCACTGGTGTATCTTTTCTTACCCGATTAATCTTAACTAAATTGCATGTAGATCCCGTGTCTACTAACAATGATAACTTACCTTCTAAACATAAGTCGGCTTCGACCTTGATGATGCAGTTATTCATTAGACGTAATTCCATTTCATTGCTTTCTACTCTAGAAACGCCTACCCTCTCCAAGACTGTTAGTGGAAGGCAGTTTTGGGAAAGCTCCCCAGCTGCCGCTCCCCGTTACCCAACTGTTGCCCTCCATGCTCCGCTAAGTATTTTTTAAGACACTTTGCGGTGCAGTATTCGCAGGTTTTGCAGAACTGACAGAACAGAGCCTCTGTCCCCGGTTGGAAATTAGGAATATTGACTGATGTATCTGCGAGCCTAACAATTTGCTTCTTGCAAGGGAGTGTACCATGTCCATAGCTGTTGCACTTAGTGCAGTAAGGAGGCTGCTTTCCCCCACTGGAATTCTTTAGCCATGTGCCCAGGCTGACCGCATTTGAAACAATGAATGATCCTGGGCGGGGCTGCCTTCGCTGGTGGTCCTTGATAGGTTGTGGGCGATGCTAGCCTAGCTGTAGGATAAATTTCTCGTCTAGGTTCTTGGGATCTATCACAGCTAGCCTCATCTGCTCTCCATCTGTTCTGTGTACTTATAGTATTGGGCCTCGAGCCCTTCTGTATCCCTTCCGGACCCCTTACTTGAAGCCTTTGAGCATCCTTTTCGTAATAGGTGGCTTCCTGCTATACGACTTCTAGCGATTCAAGTTGCCGACCCGTAAGGCATACTTGAGTCGGTTTAAGCCTAACGCTTGCTTTGAATGTCGCTACGGCATCTGCCTTCAACTCTGCAATCAGACCTCTATCTGCTCCCGGGTATTTTTCCGAGACCGCCACTTTTATCAGATTGAGCAATTCTTTCATCCGGTCTGCGAACTCCCTGATATCTTCGCCGGGTCTCTGCCTGCATGCCAGCATTTCTGTTCGCAATTCAATAAAAGATTTCTTAGGCATGTCAGCTGATTTGATTACTTGCTGCAAAGAATCGAAATCTTTTGGCTCTTGCGAATTTACCAAGTAGTACGCGTCGTCCTGCAAGCGAATGTTTATACACCTGATGAAGATCTGCTGCTCTTCTTCTGTCAGTCGATCGTGTAGTCCTTTACTGCAACTCATGAAGAGATATACCTCATTCGAAAGCCTGGATGATCTTTCACCGGATAGGATGGGCACATTCTTGGATACTATATCCATTACCTTTTCGTGCACGTCTATCATATTGCCTTGCTGACTATTCTCCCCGGATATGTTTCTTTCCTCTGGAATTATCTGGTTTCGTTCGATTCCCTCCTTTCCACTCGACGCTAACTCCTGTTTCTTTCTTCTACTTTGCTCTGTTTCTGAATGTTGCTTCTGCTCTTTAGGTTGTTCCCAGAATAATAATTTCCTTGGCCTGAACCCCTTACTCGTGTTCGCTTTATTAATGTTTTCATTCGGACTTCTCTGTGAAGATCTATCGAGCCCCAATTCTTTCTCTAGTTCTGCTGTAGCTTGCTCAACCTCCTTTAGCTGTACCTTTAGTGAGTCTATATTCTTTAAGAGCCATTTTTTTCCTTCTGGGCTTCTTCCAATGCTTGTTCTGCTTCAATTTCACGGCTATGGATAACTTCGAATGCTGCTGTCAAAAGTAGATCTAAAGCTTCGCCTTTTGTACTTTTTTTAGCACTCTCATTCAGTTCCTCCAGTAATTTCTTTGCCTCTTTTTCTGTCCACCTTTTCCGTAACTCTCCCGTTATATGCTCCCCGATATATTGCCAGTCTTGTTCACAACTCTGCAATATTGCCTGGAATTTCTTAAGTTCCTGTGCTTTCAGTTCTAATTCCCTTTCCTGAGCCTGATAGCGTGCTAATTCCTCCCTAGTTAATACTTGTTACTTGTGGACATTTAAGGTATATAACAAAGCTAGTACCATACAGACATTGATACGCTACCACGGATTATTCCCCACAACTTCTATCCTTATTGTAAACCCAACTAGACGCAACCTCTTGACCAAAATTATTTTCGATAACTCCGATCCCTATATAAAACAACTGAAATTACCGTCACTATACTCGAGACCATTAAACGAAACAACGATTAGTCATCTTACTATCTACTATACTTAGTCTCCGTTGCCCAACAACAAAATTATCAAAAAACAAATCCAATATTTTTTAAATTTTTATTTTAAACTACACAAAAAAAATGAACAGAAAACAAATCTTAAATCAGTTTTCACTGTACCCTAAAAAAAATTCCACAAAACTTATGTAAATGCCCTGTAATACGAAAAGTTGTTTAACACATTTGTTGTATGTACCTACGTGTATGACCGGTTGGAGAAGCTAAATTAGCTTTGCTCCCAGTGTTTGTATTTGGAGTAGCTAAATTAGCTCTGCTCTTAATGTGTGTGTTTGTGTAACTGAATCACTACCTTACCTGGTATACCCGCGGCTACGATTAACACCCCTACGAAAACGAGACTTAATTACACTCCACTGAAATTATTATCAAATTATTATCTATGAATTCACCAAGCAATAATAATAAAAAAAATTTAACCACAGCTTAACTAAAAAAAAAAATGAAAACGGATCAACTGAAAATAAAAGCCACCAACAAAACAAAAGATAAAATATGAAATTAAATGCTTTCTCATTACCTGTAGCCAATTTGAACAAAAAGTCACTGTAACTTTTTCAGCTACGCCAATTGTCGTGTCCCCTGAGCAATCAGTGAATAAAACTCGCGAATTTAAAAAAGTAAAACAATAAAATCTTCAACATAAAAAAAAAACGCACGAAGTACTTTAAAACAATTTCTTTATTTGCAGCACTGACCTGCCTTACTTTACACTAAGCTATCTGGCACTTAAGAAATCTGAACCGAACCAAAACTCGCGAGCACACTGACTGATAATAAAACGTCACTCGCCAGAGCAGTCATTAGTCTTTTTATGTCCGATACTCGGAAGTAAACTTTCTTTGCTCTCAACGCGGATGTAAACAAACAAAAACAACCTTGTCGTTTGTTCTACCGGTTGCAGCACCTGATTCGCTTAGTTGTAAACAATCGCTTTACATAATAATTACCATGCGAGGTGAATTATTATTGTAATTGTCGATTGTTCCACGAAGCGCTCATTGCAGCCAGCTGTTGGGCTAATCAGCAAAACAACCGACAGTTGCAGAACAATACCATGCGAGGTTATTCTTTAGCAATTACTGATTATTTCGCTGTAATGCCTTTGGCTGCTGGAAGAGTCTTCCGTATATCGGGCCACAACATCCCTCCCCCCTTTGAAAAACTAGTTTCCTCAGGGAACTAGATCTGGAGAGTGCAATCAATTAATTATACTGAAAATATCTTAATTCTCGTTCGGTTCAGATTCTTAGCATTACATCATTACATTTTTACCATCTAGATTTTAATATTTTCTTTTTCTTCAATTGTTTGATTATCTTTTATAAATTTCTTTCTTATACCTATTACATTTTCTTCTTTTATTTCTATATTTCATTTTTTACACTTGTTTTTCATGTTACCTTTTTTTCTTCTTTATTTTATTTTCATATTCCATTTCTTGTATCCTCTTCTCAAATTTACCTTCTTTATTTGTACCACATGTAATTTATTTCATTATCCTAAAAAAACAGCTGTTTTTTTTTTTTTTTTTTTTTACTTTAAATTTTCTCTACTTGTATTTATTTCTATTACCTTATAATTTCATGATTAACCTATTGTACTCCTTATTACTTACTGTATAATACTATATAATAACAACAATTCAAAAACACAAAAATAAATTCCTTTTACTATATCTTATATCAACAAATCTCTCCAATGATTACAATTTTATGACTTTGCTTCGCTTTACCTTGCTTTCTATCTACAAGGGTTGCCCCCTATATTTTACAAAACTATCCTACCACTTCTATTTATAAATTTTCTACTACCCTAATGTGGTCACTCGAACTGCACCAGTTGTTTTTCACGACGTTTGGTAGGGATGTTGTAGGTATATTGGCTGTTGTGGGGATGACCTCGGTGCTAATGTTCGGTTCTGGTTCTTCCAGCTATGACTCCTTTTGCATACTTCGGGCTGGTTTAGACATCTGGATGGTCGGCAATCTCGACAGTCGACTGGTGCTCTTCATTGTCTGTCTCTTCTTCCAACGTCTCAGGTGGATCAAAATTCCTGCTAATATTGCAAGAGTTACGATGCATAAACAACACGTAATTGATGTAGCTGCTAGGAGTATATGATGAGGAATAACTTGCCTGATGGTTTCCTCCTGCTTAGTGGCTTCTTGGACTCTATTTATATCAGCTTCCTGATCCCTCCATGCCTGATTAAAGTTGTCGGTTGCTAACAGCTTCACTTCATTTTTGTTTTCTTCTAAAATTTCCGATTTTCGTGATTTGGTATGCATTGTGATGACATCCCAGGCTGGGAATTCTGATCTAGTTGGCTGCCAAAGTGTTATGTTGCGCCTCGCGCTGTCCTCTGAGTCCATCAACCAATCTCATATCTGCAGATGACACTGTTCCTCTCTAGTTAACACACCTGTGGATGACAGCTTTCCTATCGCAGTTGGCATGTTCCTGCAATTTACCTCCAGCTTAGTCTCATCAGACATCACGAAGAGCCAGTGATTTTTAGTCACCATTCTAACGACGCTATTCCATTTTGGAACTGTTCTTTCCTTGCATGCCCTAGTGCTTACATTAAAACTGCGGAAAAGGTTCAGTACACAGTTGTCTCCTATGGCAGTGATTGTTGGACCCAGCTGTGGACACAGTAGTTGTGGATTGTCCGCGCTGGTCAATATCTTCTGGCATTTGTTATGCTGCGGAAGACTCAGCAGCACATACTGTCGCTCGTGGTTGTTTGCTGCCACGAATTCAGCGTTAAGTTCATAAATGTGAAAGCCTTCCTCACCTACTGCTGGCGGGATTGTATATACTTTATGTAGATCTAATGATGTTCGTTGAGGTTGAGGAATCTCAATTTTAACCAAGATTTGTTGATTTATTTGCAGAGCTTCTACCTTCTCAATCTGATTTAGAATTTGAAAATTTTGAAACCTCTTATCCAGGTCCAACAGTCGGGTGGCATTACGCATGATTTCTGTTATCTCCTTCGCATGGATTATTAGTGGGTGTAGCTTTCCCATGCCTAGTGAGACCACCATATCTGATAAATTATCTAAAGAGTCACTAACTTCTCGTAGTTGGAGAATCATAATTGTAATGATTTAGTTCAGCTCTAGTCTCAGCTGTAATGCGGTTAGCTCTTCGCTTTCATTTCTCTGCATTTTTATGATAGCTGACATCTTATTTTTCAACTTCACTCGTTCTATTGCCGCTTGAACCCGCGATACGTTAAATAGGTGTAAGATTGATTTTACTACAGTAGTTTGTTCTTTGAAGAGCTTAAACGTCCGGTTATCTTTTCCGTTTATCTCGTCTAATGATGCACGTATCTCTTCTGAATCTGCGTGATCCATCGTTCCGAATAGGGTCTTGAACATTGAACATATTCCATCAAAGAAGTAACATTTTTTGCGACGAACTGCCTCTTCTTCGTGCGTATGAAGGGCTAGTTCCTCATGTTGTCGTTTGATTTTAGCTACCCAGCTTCTTATCTCCTTTGCTGCTACCTCGCATTTGACTATTCCGGAATGACTAATCTCGGCACATAGTCGCGTGATGAGATTGCTGCAGTTGTTGGCGAATACAAGCTCCTTCTATAAATCAGGTACCTCTAGTTTCGACAAGATGGTCCAATGCTTGGTATAAAAGTTGACCTTCCCTCTTTGTTCAAATAGTACTCCGGAATCTGCTATCGGCTGTATGGTGTAGCCCACATTCTCTGCATTTATGACCGCTATATATGCCAAGATTACCATAATTACCGTCTTCATGGTGTTGGAGTTCCCGATTACTACTGAAACTTATCTATACTGTAAACTACTGGCAACCTCCTTATCTTATTTTCTTATTCGCAAGGCGTATTATTATTTTTTTTTATTATTGTATTTGAATTCTACTAATTCTTAAGTATACATAATTTTTCCCAGGACCTCTTAACTTTTTTTTTTTTTTTAACTTATTCCACCTCTTTCGCCTTTTCTTCTCCTAACAACACAAAAAGCTTCTCGTGCTGGTATTGGCTCAACCTAGACGGATAGAAACAAAAACTGCTGCGACCCTCAGTTCCTATTGCGTATCTGACTTTATGGGATGTTATTTCTGGAAAATTTTAATTGATTAGTCAGCAATAAAAGCAAATTGGATGTCAAATTAAAAGGAGATTGAAATTAAAATTAATCTGGAAATTTTTTCAAACGATTCGCGGGTACCCGCTTGAGTTTTCTGCCCTGGAGTATTGTTACATTCTCCGGGTTGTGTATGTATGTGGTTACCCTGAAAATTCCAGAAGTCAGAGAAACGCGGTGAAAACGTAGCCAGCAGTAACTTTTTTCGTCGCTGGGTGAGTTAAAGCGGAGACGCAGAAGAGACAACAAGACGGCCACGCATGTCCAACCTAAAGTCAAAAAAATTTGTAACGTTCTACTCGAAATAAAGTTTTAATTTGACAAAGAAGCGTGTATATCACTCGTGATACAATTCCCTGCCCAACAACCAATCCTACATGTTCTCGTAGGGTCCCTTAAAAATTGATGTTAGTTTTCCAATCCGCGCTAAATTTTTGACCAAAACCTTGTCTCCTGCATGGAGAGGTTCTATCCTAGTTGATCTGTCGTAGTACCTTTTTGCCGTGAGTTTAGTTTTCTGTAAATTCTTCCGAGCTATTTCAAAAGCTCTCTGTAATTTAAACCGCAGGACAGCATGATACCTGTCGGCATTGTACACTGGCTCTGCTTTACATTGCAAAGTACTAGGAACTTCGGATACCAACCCGAACAAGGTTTCCATTGGCGGCAGTTTAGTACCCATATGCATTGTGTTATTATAAGCATGCGCTGCCGTCCTCAAATATTCGTCCCAGCTTCTACGTTCCTCATCGACAAAACTGCTGAGATAATTGGCAAGTGTCGAATGCTGTCTTTCTACTGCATTTGACTGAGGATGATAAGCGGTAGTTCTCAGTTTCTTAATCTTTAGTAATTTGCACAATGCTTTCATGACTTCGCCCATATAGTTTGCACCCTGATCTGTTACAAGCTCCTTGGGTAATGTATATCTACTAAGTATTTGTTCGAATAAGGCCTGGGCCACGGTATTCGCCTCTTGATCTGGTATTGCTACAAAATCGACGAACCTAGTGAGGTCATCCATCATGGACAAAATATACTCATTTCCGTTGTGACTTGTCGGCAGCGGGCCAACTAGATCACCGTATACTTTATCGAAAGGCTTCTCCGAAATTTCTGCTATTACAAACGGCATTTTATTGTTCTTAGAATGTTTATTTCTCTGATATTTCGTACAGCGCCGAACATGTTTTGAGATATCGTTCTTTATTCCCCTCCAATGAAAGAAACGCTTTACCTTTTCCAGAGTTTTGTTTCTTCCGAAGTGTCCCCGGAATCGTGAGTCATGAAAATCTCCCAATATAATCCCTATGTCCCCTGGGTCTGTTATACACTTGGGTCTTGTGTTTTTCTGGGGCCTTATTTCTTTTATTTCAGACTCATCTATGTCATCCAATTCCTCTTCGGATTCTCCAGAAGGCTGTTTTTTCTGGTTTTCTTCGTCTTTCTTTCTTCCAGCTTGCGCTCGGGTAATTGCGAAGCACGGGTACTCCCTACCACACTTGTCTTCATCTTGGTCTATATATTGTGGAATTCTGCTACGTGCATCTGCATTGCCATTTTCTTCTCCCTTCTTGTAGACAATCTCAAAATCATACTCCGACATATTTTGGTGGAATCTCACCATGCGAGATGTGGTGTCCTTAACCTTAAAAATTCCTCGGAGAGATTGATGGTCGGTTATAACTTTAAAATGTCTTCCAAGAAGGTAGTATTTATAATTACGTACTGCCCATACAATGGCTAGCAATTCCCGTTCCGTGGTGGAGTAATTTTTTTCGGCTTGGTTCAACGTGCGGCTGGCATAACTCAGCGGCCGACCTTCTTGTTCCAAGACCGCTCGGAGTGACTCCCCACTTGCATCCGTGATGACTGTGAATTCCTTATCAAAATTCGGGAAGTTTTGTACCACTTCTACTAGCCGTTTGTCAGATTGTACACCCTTCTTTGAGCAAACATGCCCAAGGTATAATATCTCCTTTTTTCAGGAATTGACATTTTTAGGTTGCAGTTTCAAGTTATGTTCCCTAAAACCATCCAAATTTTTCGCAAATATTACTACGTCGTCAAGGTACACAAGGCATTTAATGCCCTGAAGGCCTGTTAATATCCCGTTTAATAAAGATTGAAAGAATGGAGGCGCTGTTTTTAAACCGAATGGTAATCTCTTGTAATGAAAGGGCTGAAATTTGTGCTAAAAGCAGTCTTTTCGCGATCTGCTGGGTCCACCAACACCTGATGATAACCATTGGCAAGATCTAAGGTAGTAAAGTACCTAGAATGACCCAGACTGTCCAGGATATCATTAATCCGTGGTAGTGGGTAAGAAAAGGGGATACAGACTTTGTCAAGCTCTCGAAAATCCACGCACGGTCTATACTTTCGCTTACCTGCTTCGTCGGTTCCTTTTTTCGGTATTAATAGCACTGGAAAATTAAAGGGGCTATTGCTGTGCTCAATTATATGTCTTCTTCTAACAGCTTTTTAAGTTGATCCTGACATTCCTCTCTGTGGGTTTCAGGCATTCTGTATTGTTTTTTATTTATGGGCGCGGAATTAGCCATCAAGGGGAGTTTGAACATTTTTGTGGAGTGTGTGTCAACTTATCTCCAGGCAAGTGAAAGATATAGCTGTATTCGTAACAGATTTGAATTACTGCCTCTTTCGCTTCCCAATTCAGCCTTTCCCCCAGCCCCACAGACTGTTTCATCAACTTAAGCCGTTGCTGATTTATTTTTAATGTTCCCGGCTCCTTCTTGAGTGGCTTCACCAGATACCTATTTAACTTTTCCAGCTGGGGTCTAAAATTAACAATTTCAACTGGCTCCGTCCTGACGTTAACGATACCTACATATGCCTGGCCATTCATTGGTCTAACAGTACTATTGCCGCAGTATACCCCCGGACTGATTTGTGCTGCCATACAAACCAGTTCATCGTTACGTTCTACCTGAATTTTTACCAGTTGTTCTGTTCTCGGCTGTAAGCGCATCGCCGCTTTCTGTGTACTTATGATCCTAAACACGTGCTGACTTGCTTTTGTGCTACCACAGAAGCAAGGTCTTTGATCCCCTGAAGCTCCTGCACAGTTAGTGGTCGGGAGAGATTGAATTTCGTCCGCCGTCAGCGGATAGTCTGCTTCCTTATCCCATTCCTTTATTTCGTTTGCTTGAGGTTGGCCCCACATCTCCTCTGGTCATCTTGCCCCTACTTCTTTCTTTGTTTTTATCTCTATTCTATGTGCTGAAGCCAGGGCACATTCTGGCCATTGCTGGAGCCCTGGAATTTCCGCTGCCGATATATTCCTAATCTCCTCTACTTGGATATTCGTCTTATCTCGCGTTTTCTCGCTTTCTGAGACTATTCTCGAGAACCTAGATATTTGCTTATATTACTGGACGCTGTCTCCACACAGGTCATAATATTCTTCAAGGCGGCGATTTGATACACTAATCTTTGTTTTACTTTACTTTGGGGAGTTCCCTGGAGCTCTAATATTTCTGGCTTGTACACCTTTTCCATTTCTCCCTTGCTATTGTAATGACCGTTCCTTTACCTGTAATATTTACAAAAAGAGGTAGATTCGTCTTGTGCTTATCTGCTCGCTTTATTACCAGTTTCTTATTGACACAGTCAATTGTAGCCTTGTCTCTTAAAAATGCCATTCCTAATATGTACGCCGTCCGCAGGTATCGAGTCCGTTTCCTGGATTGTATTGAACTCGCAAGACTGCACCTTATTTCCCACGCGCATCTTGGCTTCGCAAGTCCCTATTGAGCTTCTTTGAGCTCCAAACATGCCGCCAATTACTATTTTCTTCTGCGTTTGCACTGGTGTATCTTTTCTTACCCGATTAATCTTAACTAAATTGCATGTAGATCCCGTGTCTACTAACAATGATAACTTACCTTCGAAACCTATGTCGGCTTCGACCGTGATGATGCAGTTATTCATTAGACTTAATTCCATTTCATTCCTTCCTACTCTAGATACGCCGACCCTCTCCAAGACTGTTATTGGAAGGCAGGTGGGGGAAAGCTAACCAGCTGCCGCTCCCCGTTTCCCAGCTGTTGCCCTCCATGCCCCGCTAAATATTTTTTAAGACAGTTTGCGGTGCAGTATTCGCAGGTTTTGCAGAACTGACAGAACAGAGCCTCTGTCCCCGGTTGGAAATTAGGAATATTGACTGATGTATCTGCGAGCCTAACAATTTGCTTCTTGCAACTGAGTGTACCATGTCCATAGTTGTTGCACTTAGTGCAGTAAGGAGGCTGCTTTCCCCACTGGAATTCTTTAGCCATGTGCCCAGGCTAACCTCATTTGAAAAAATGAATGATCCTGGGCGGGGCTGCCTTCGCTGGTGGTCCTTGATAGATTGTGGGCGATGCTAGCCTAGCTGTAGGATAAATTTCTCGTCTAGGTTGTTGGGATCTATCACAGCTAGCCTCATCTGTTCTCCATCTGTTCTGTGTACTTATAGTATTGGGCCTCGAGCCCTCCTGTACCCCTTCCGGACCCCTTACTTGAAGCCTTTGAGCTTCCTCCTGTACCCCTTCTAGCGATTCAAATTTCCGACCCGTAAGGCATACTTGAGTCGGTTTAAGCCTAACGCTTGCTTTGATTGTCGCTACGGCATCTGCCTTCAACTCTGCAATCAGACCTCTATCTGCTCCCGGGTATTTTGCCGAGACCGTCGCTTTTATGAGATCGAGCAATTCTTTCATCCGGTCTGCGAACTCCCTGATATCTTCGCCGGGTCTCTGCCTGCATGCCAGCATTTCAGTTCGCAATTCAATAAAAGATTTCTTAGGCATGTAAACTGATTTGATAACTTGCTGCAAAGAATCGAAATCTTTTGGCTCTTGCGAATTTACCAAGTAGTACGCGTCGTCCGACAAGCGATTCTTTATACACCTGATGAAGAACTGCTGCTCTTTTTCTGTCAGTCGATCGTGTAGTCCTTTACTACAACTCAGGAAGAGATATACCTCCTTCGAAAGCCTGGATGATCTTTCACCGGATAGCATGGGCACATTCTTGGATACTATATCCATTACCTTTTCGTGCACGTCTGTCATATTGTCTTGCTGACTGTTCTCCCCGGATATGTTTCTTTCCTCTGGAATTCTCAGGTTTCGTTCGCTTCATTCTTTTCCACTCGACGCTAACTCCTGTTTCTTTCTTCTACATTGCTCTGTTTCTGAATGTTGCTTCTGCTCTTTAGGTTGTTCCCAGAATAATAATTTCCTTGGCCTGAACCCCTTACTCGTGTTCGCTTTATTAATGTTTTCATTCGGACTTCTCTGTGAAGATCTATCGAGCCCCAATTCTTTCTCTAGTTCTGCTGTAGCTTCCTCGACCTCCTTTAGCTGTACCTTTAGCGAGTCTATATTCTTTAAGAGCCCCCTTTTTCCTTCTGGGCTTCTTCCAATGCTTGTTCTGCTTCAATTTCACGGCTATGGATAACTTCGAATGCTGCTGTCAAAAGTAGATCTAAAGCTTCGCCTTTTGTACTTTTTTTAGCACTCTCATTCAGTTCCTCCAGTAATGTCTTTGCCTCTTTTTCTGTCCACCTTTTCCGTAACTCTCCCGTTATATGCTCCTCAATATATTGCCAGTCTTTTTCATAACTCTGCAATATTGTCTGGAATTCCTTAAGTTCCTGTGCTTTCAGTTCTAATTCCCTTTCCTGAGCCTGATAGCGTGCTAATTCCTCCCTAGTTAATATATTGCTCCTACCTGTGGACATTTAAATATTTTTTAAATTTTTATTTTAAACTACACAAAAAAATGAACACAAAACAAATCTTAAATCAGTTTTCAGTGTACCCTAAAAAAAATTCCACAAAAATTATGTAAATGCCCTGTAATACGAAAAGTTGTTTAACACGTTTGTTGTATGTACCTACGTGTATGACCGGTTGGAGAAGCTAAATTAGCTTTGCTCCCAGTGTGTGTATTTGGAGTAGCTAAATTAGCTCTGCTCCCAGTGTGTGTGTTTGTGTAACTGAATCACTACCTTACCCGGTATACCCGCGTCTACGATTAACACCCCTACGAAAACGAGACTTAATTACACTCCACTGAAATTATTATCAAATTTTTATCTATGAATTCACCAAGTAATAATAATAAAAAAATTTAACCACAGCTTAACTAAAAAAAAAATGAAAACGGATCACCTGAAAATAAACGCCACCAATAAAAAAAAAATTCTGTACCTAGAAACCAAGCAAAACAAAAGATAAAATATGAAATTAAATGCTTTCTCATTACCTGTAGCCAATTTGAACAAAAACTCACTTTAACTTTTTCAGTTGCGCCAATTGTCGTGTCCCCTGAGCAATCAGTGAATAAAACTCGCGAATTTAAAAAGTAAAACAATAAAATCTTCAACATAAAAAAAACGTACGAAGTACTTTAAAACAATTTCTTTATTTGCAGCACTGACCTGCCTTACTTTACACTAAGCTATCTGGCGCTTAAGTAATCTGAACCGAACCGAAACTTGCGAGCACACTGACTGATAATAAAACGGCACTCGCCACAGCAGCCATTAGTCTTTTTATGTCCGATGCTCGGAAGTAAATTTTCTTTGCTCACAACGCGGATGTAAACAAACGAAAACAACCTTGTCGTTTGTTCTACCGGTTGCAGCACCTGAGTCGCTTAGTTGTAAACAATCGCTTTACATAATAATTACCATGCGAGGTGAATTATTGTTGTAATTGTCGATTGTTCCACTAAGCGCTCATTGCAGCCTGCTGTTGGGCTAATCAGCAAAACAACCGACAGTTGCAGAACAGTACCATGCGAGGTTATTGTTTAGCAATTGCTGATTATTTCGCTGTAATGCCTTTGGCTGCTGGAAGAATCTTCCGTATATCGGGCCATAACATCCCTCCCCCCTTTGAAAAACTAGTTTCCACAGGGAACTAGATCTGGAGAGTGCAATCAATTAATTATACTGAAAATATCTTAATTCTCATTCGGTTCAGATTCTTAGCATTACATCATTACATTTTTTTTTTTTTGGGGACAAGATAGAGGTGATTAATTACGTTAACGCCTATCAGGGGAGGACCTTGCCATGCAAGGCACTCTGTCAAGACCGTCCGTACGTGACGAAGAGTCACATCTTGCCCGAGGTGTTCCTGCACAGGCAGCTGGTGGGCATCCCCTGGGGTGCAGCTGGCTGCCTGACTGAATACGGCGGATCTAGAGAGGAAAACTCGATAAAACCCGCAATCCCTGGTGTAAACAATCGTGCCTATGGGATGAATGGCACTGCGTGAGTGTGTCTATAACGATGGACTCCGGATACCAGGCGACCTCCGGTTTCAACCTTAGCCTTACCTCGGCATGCCGGCTCTGCTGAGATGGACCAACCTTTCCGAGCATACTCGTGGGACCAAAATAGATAAGTCCATTTTTTCTGAGGGAGGTGCACCTCTAAATGTACCAAAAACCCAATTCGGGGCTCTTAACGAACCCGAAAATTTCCAGGACATTACAAGTCCTTCATCTGACGGCTATGCGATGGATACACTCCCCCTAGACGAGGAGGATCTCCTTAGATCACCAGACCATAGCCAACAGGACAGCGGGAATACTGAAGTTCCCACATCCAAAGAGCGTAAGCCAAAGCCCAGTTTCGCGGCCAAAAAAAGGTTTAAATGGCTTTTAAAACATGGCCACACAGAGGCAGAGGCTAGAAGGATTGCTGCACTTCAGATAGAACAGCGGAATGAGGAGAGTCTTAAAAAACGGACTCGCTCTGACGACTCTTATCCTAAAGTGGAGCAACCTAGCGCTAAACGCAGCAAGGCAGTAACGGAGAATCCTTCAAAGAAGCACGTCTCCCAGCCTTTGCGTAAGCAGCCCTCCTATAAAGAGGTTGCAGAGAGCGTTCGGGTGGGTATTCTTCCCGTCAGTTATCCCGAGGTGGCACTCAACATGGATCAATTGAAATCCGTACAGAGTGCTATCTTGAGAGAAATCGCGGCTAGAAAACAAAGCCCCCTGAAGCCAAGATTCCTGGGCTCCACATTTAGACCAGGGTGGATGGTCCTCAACTGCGCCAATCAGGACACCGTGACGTGGCTAAAAGGTGTAGTTGGGGAGCTAAAACCCTGGGAAGGAGCCAACCTTGTCCTGGTCGAGGAAAGTGAAATTCCTCGCCCACAAGTTCTTGTGGGATACTTTCCGAACAGCGCTGAGGACCCTACGGACTTGATTCTCGACTACATCGAGGGTCAGAACGCGGGGTTAAAGGTGTCAGAGTGGATTGTGTTACGCAAGGCACAAAAACCTAGTGTAACAGAGCTAACCTTCTCCGTGGACCATACGTCCATGGAGGAGCTAAAAAAGGCTCAATACACAATTGGGTACAAGTTCGGCTCAGTCCAACTTAGGCCCAAGGGTGGGGCAGTAAAGACTGTGTCGGAGGCTGGGGATGGCCAAGGTCAGATTAAAACTCTGACTGAGGAGCCTCAGCCATCGACATCAGGAACCAGCAGGCCTAAACTTTCCGTCAAGGCTAAGGCTGGCCCCGGTAAGACAGTCGGAACTGCAGAGGCTAAACCGGGGACTTCGGCAAAGAAGTCCGACGGAAACAAGAAGAAGCCTCCTCCTGCCCGTGCGAAGCAGGGCAAAAAAGGAAATCCGAAAGGATCTCCTATCAAGGCTGCTAGCGGCCATAAAAAGCCATCTTAGTCATGGCTAATCACCATCTAAGTTGCCTCCAGATAAATCTCCATCATGCCAAAGCGGCATCAGATGTGCTTAGCAGGAGATTTGTCTCGGAGAAACTTAGTCTGGCGCTCATACAGGAGCCCTGGGTACATCAAGGCCGCATCAAAGGACTTCCCACAAAATCATGTAAGTTAATTTATAGTAATGAGCATGAATATCCCAGGGCAGCATTGCTGCTCAACACTAATCTAAATTTTATTCCTCTTTCGCAGTTCATCTCGAGGGACGTAGTTGCAGTAGCTCTCGAGGTACCAACTCCGGGAGGTAGTCACGAGGTAGTAGTGACCTCAGTCTATTTTCCTGGAGAGGCGGATACACTACCTCCTACAGAGCTAAAAAAGCTCATCAGCTACTGCAAACGAAGAGGAAAACAATTTATTGTTGGATGCGATGCGAACGCACATCACACGCTATGGGGCAGCACGGATACCAACATCAGGGGTGAGTACCTCCACGATTTTATAATATCTAATAATTTAGAGATACTAAATCGAGGTAATAAGCCAACCTTTATGAACACTATCAGACAAGAGGTCCTGGACCTAACACTTGCCAGTATGTTCATAAGCACAAAAATAAGCAGGTGGCACGTTTCGAACGAGATTTCCATGTCCGATCACAGACATATCAGGTTCGATATAGAAGCCGCACTTAACTCAAGTCTAGAGTACCGAATGCCTAAATTAACTAACTGGGAACTCTATCGACAACATCTTAAGGCTGTAGTTAACTCTCCCGGCAGTAGCATTAGCACAACGGAGGAGTTGGACTTAGCCACTACGCAGCTACAAACGGCTGTACTGACTTCATTCGAACACAGCTGCCCTCTGAAGCAAAAGACCTGTAATCGGCAGGTACCTTGGTGGAATAGGGAACTGAGTTTGAAAAGAAAAGAAGTCAGGAAACTATTTAACAGAGCCAAGCTCTCCGGTACCTGGGGAGAATATAAAAAGGCTCTAACGGAATATAACATAGAATTAAGAAGATCTAAAAGAAGAACCTGGCGGACCTTCTGCGATGGCATAGATCAACTGCCCGCAGCTACCAGGCTCCATAAGGTACTTTCGAAGGATCACACGAATGGTATATGCTCACTTCAAAAAGAAGATGGGAACTATACCGAGAGTTGTGAGGAAACAGTCAGGCTCTTATTAGAAACTCACTTCCCCGACTCTACCAGTCCCGCTCAAGGAATAGTAGCTCCAGACCCAATTGAGGTGGGCAATTACAGGGTTTCTAACAGGGGTAAGAGCCTTGCGGGAAGAATCTTCACTCCTAACAAGGTTAGATGGGCCGTTGGTACGTTTAAACCCTTTAAATCTGCTGGAGGGGACGGCATCTTTCCTGCCTTACTACAGAAAGGGGTTGAAGAAATACTTCTTCCACTACAAAACATCTTTCGAGCCAGTTATGCTCTGGGGTATATTCCCCAATGCTGGAGAGACGTCAGGGTGGTATTTATACCCAAAGCAGGAAAAAGAGCTAGCTCTCTAGCCAAATCGTTCCGACCCATTAGTCTCTCATCATTTTTACTTAAATCCATGGAAAAAATCCTAGACCTACATATTCGAAGTGAAGTTTTGATTAAATCACCACTTCATTCTAAGCAATTCGCTTATCAAACAGGCAAGTCTACCGAGACTGCCATCCACACTTTGGTTAAAGACCTCGAAAAAGCTCTTGAAGCAAAAGAGGTGGCCTTATGTGCATTTGCAGACATAGAAGGTGCTTTTGATAACACCTCCTTCGAAGCAATTAAATCAGCTGCCGAGGACAAGGGCTTCGAGCCCCCCACGGTTAACTGGATAGACTCCATGCTTAGAAGCAGGAGGATAACTAATACTCTGGGAAACTGTTCAGTCACGATCACTGCAGCTAAAGGCTGCCCACAAGGAGGAGTTCTCTCTCCACTCCTATGGTCGATCGTGATTGATGATCTCTTAGAGAAGCTGACCAGTTCGGGTTTTACCGTACAAGGCTACGCGGATGACCTAGTAGTCACGATACGAGGCAAGCATGACCAAGTCATATCCGACCTCATGCAAAAAGCCCTTTATAAAGTCCGCACGTGGTGCTTAACCAACGGCCTCAGTGTAAACCCAAACAAAACGGTTATCGTTCCGTTCACGAGAAGATCAAAGCTTTCACTAAAGGCTCCTCTGCTCGATAACACGGAATGGATATTTTCAGAAGAAGTCAAATATCTGGGGGTCACCTTAGATAAGAAACTTTCCTGGAATTCGCATCTATCTAGAGTGACGGAAAGAGCGATAGGATCTCTCTACACGTGCCGTCGCTTCATTGGCAGAACATGGGGTCTGAAGCCAAAAATGATGTACTGGATGTACACCACGGTTGTTAGACCCATGGTCTATGCGGCCCTCGCATGGTGGCCAAAAACTAATGAAAAGAAGGCTGAGGCTCTGCTTCAAAAAACACAACGGCTTGCCTGTCTAGGAATAACTGGTGCCATGAGGACCTGTCCTACAGCAGCCATGGAAGCCTTACTAAACCTTCCACCCCTACATCTGCAGGTGAAAAAGGAAGCAATCTCCAGTGCTATAAGACTGCAAAAGGAGAAACAGTTAAAACCAGGGAATCTGGTTGGTCATTTAAGTATCTTAAAACAGATACGCTTTGAGCAAATGACGACAATATCTGATATAATCACACCCAAGGTGGATTTTGTAAGACCATTCGATGTGGTTTTGGGAAACCGACAGCAATGGCGTTCCACTAAACCGTCAAGGATCGATGGTGTGGTATACAGACGGTTCAAAAACGAACAGTGGAGTCGGACTGGGCGTATACGGCCCCAGATGCCATATATCAAAGGCCCTGGGCTTTACCCCTACCGTATTCCAGGCCGAGGTATTGGCCATAGAAGAATGCGCCAATACCTGCATTAAAAGAGCCATAAATGGCTCAACTATTAATATTCTCTCGGACAGTCAAGCTGCCCTCAAGGCCTTAAAGTCCTACACCATCAAGTCAGGGATAGTCTGGGAGTGTCTACAAACCCTAAAAGATTTATCAAGAGGAAACAAAGTTATCCTCATGTGGGTACCTGGACATGAGGGCCATAAAGGCAACGAAATTGCTGATGGCCTAGCCAAAAGAGGAGCGGAAACTCCCTTTGTCAGACCGGAGCCATTTTGTGGCACCTCAAAATGTTACCTCAAAGCTGCCCTAAATAACTGGGAGAACAAACAAAAATCCCTATACTGGGAAAGGCTACAAGGACTTCGTCAGGCAAAAAAGTTTATCGACACCTCTGGAGGAAAAACAAAAGAACTATTACTCCTCAAGAAAACAGAGCTCAAAATAATTACAGAACTCTTCTCAGGCCATTGCCCCTTGAGGTATCACCTTAACAAGATGGGCTTGGCTGAGACTTCATCCTGCCGCTTTTGCCAGGATGCTCATGAAACCTCGGAGCATCTGCTCTGCAACTGCGAAGCATTGACCAGGCGGAGATTACTCCATCTCGAACATGCTTTTCCTACACCTAACTACGTACGGAACCTCAATCCCAGAAGGATCCTAGACTTTATTAACAGTCTGAACCTAGAAAGGGAATAAATTCAACGGGGACTCACAATAGATCTTTTAGGTCGCGGTGATTGCGAGGCTGTGCCTACACACCCCTCTACGAATCTAATCTAATCTAATCATTACATTTTTACCATCTAGATTTTAATATTTTCTTTTTCTTCAATTTTTGGATTATCTTTTATAAATTTCTTTCTTATACCTATTACATTTTCTTCTTTTCTTTCTATATTTCATTTTTTACACTTGTTATTCATGTTACATTTTTTTTCTTCTTTATTTTATTTTCATATTCCATTTCTTGTATCCTCTTCTCAAATTTACCTTCTTTATTTGTCTCACATGTAATTTATTTCATTATCCTAAAAAAAAAGCTGTTTTTTTGGTCGTTTTTTTTTTACTTTAAATTTTCTCTACTTGTATTTATTTCTATTACCTTAAAATTTTATGATTAACCTATTGTACTCCTTATTACTTACTGTATAATACTATATAATAACAACAATTCAAAAACACAAAAATAAATTCCTTTTGTACTGCCCGTAGTCAGAACGTACACGCAAATTTGAGTTAAGTGACACTGAAATGAATGCACTGATAATTTTGGATTTAAAGCAGTGGTTTATCCCTTCAACACTGTACACTTCCTTATAACTATCACTAAAATTATCACAATTATTTTCTACAATTTCCCAATGGTTGAAGTAGAAAGGAATTATACACAAGTGATTGGGTCAGAGATTTAAACACATTCGAAGACACTTATTCACACAGATTTTTAATGCACGATTTCCAAGAATAGTTGTATTGGGACAAAACTCAACATATATATGTTCGGGTCAGAGAAAACACTTATTGGCAAACAATTGTTTATAAGATCGCTAAGAAAGCAATATATAAAATAAATATAGAGTTAGTTGAATCGTTTTAGTTGATAAATATGCACACGTAGTGTATTGCGAATAGATATATATATATATATGAGTAAATTTATTATAGAATAGATATTTAAATAAATAATAAAATGATACAAGTGACTGGTACTCACCGACCCAAACTTGGCACTTAAGATGGTTGACTTCAAGCTAATGTTAAGACCCTTTGTTTTAATCGTTGATTAAAACAATTCTTTATTTCTGTTAAAGGCAGAAATAAAATGTTAATGTTAGTAATTATTATTTCAGTCAGCTCCCGAAATAATATTCTTTAAGTCAGTCAATGCCCGGCTTAAAGTGTTATCTTAACTTCAGTCAACTCCCGAAGTAAGAATTTTATTTTAGTCAACTCCCAAAATAAAATGTGTGTTAGTAATTATTATTTCAGTCAGCTCCCGAAATAATATTCTTTAAGTCAGTCAATACCCGGCTTAAAATGTTAGTCCCTACCTAGTCAACCTATCCCAAACGATACCAAGTGCAAAAAGAGATCGAGATCAGTCAGCTTGTCGTTTTTATAGCCCTTGCTTGCACACGACACCACTGATGGAGTAGCAGAGGAGCATGATTGCAAGAATTGGCAATGCAGCACACGACACCACTGATGGAGTAGCAGAGGAGCATGATTGCAAGAATTGGCAATGCAGCACACGACACCACTGATGGAGTAGCAGAGGAGCATGATTGCAAGAATTGGCAATGCAGCTGTAATCTTACGGTACTAGCGATAAAATTTTCATAGCAACGCACAAAAATGCATAGCAACAAGAAATTTGAAGCAACCCATGCTGCTGTGCTAAATTGAATTATATTTGCGAAAAATATTCTCTTTATCACGTAGCGAAGATATTCCCGTTGGATGGTACTTGTAATGATGATAATGCCCATGCTGCTGTGCTAAATTGAATTATATTTGCGAAAAATATTCTCTTTATCACGTAGCGAAGATATTCCCGTTGGATGGTACTTGTAATGATGATAATGATAGAGTTGCAAATTGATCGGCTTGATCTGATTATATATGTGCAATAAGTTGCATATTAAATGACAACACATGCTTTTGTTAAATACTATACCAAATTTAAGCAAATTGCAATTAGATTACATACATTAAATGGAATTATTTTATTTTCAGAATTTAATTTTTTAGTACGTTTGTTTTTTTTTTTTTAGAATATTCCTTTTTCAGGAATTATTTTTAGCATGAATCGAAGCTGGTTCGAACACCTTTTACTATATCTTATATCAACAAATCTCTCCAATGATTACAATTTTATGACTTTGCTTCACTTTACCTTGCTTTCTATCTACACGGGTTGCCCCCTATATTTTACAAAACTATCCTACCACTTCTATTTATAAATTTTCTACTAATGTGGTCACTCGAACTGCACCAGTTGTTTTTCACGACGTTTGGCAGGGATGTTGTAGGTATATTGGCTGTTGTGGGGATGACCTCGATGCTAATGTTCGGTTGTGGTTCTTCCAGCTATGACTCCTTTTGCATACTTCGGGCTGGTTTAGACATCTGGATGGTCGGCAATCTCGACAGTCGACTGGTGCTCTTCATTGTCGGTCTCTTCTACCAACGTCTCAGGTGGATCAAAATTCCTGCTAATATTGCAAGAGTGACGATTCATAAACACCCCGTAATTGATGTAGCTGCTAGGTGTATATGATGAGGAATAGCTTGCCTGATGGTTTCCTCCTGCTTAATGGCTTCTTGGACTCTATTTATATCAGCTTGCTGATCCCTCCATGCCTGATTAAAGTTATCGGTTGCTAACAGCTTCACTTCATTTTTGTTATCTTCTAAAATTTCCGATTTTCGTGATTTGGTTTGCATTGTGATGACATCCCAGGCTGGGAATTCTGATCTAGTTGGCTGCCAAAGTGTTATGTTGCGCCTCGCGCTGTCCTCTGAGTCCACCAACCAATCTCCTATCTCCAGATGACACTGTTTCCTTTTACCTTTTCCAGGGTTCCGATTCTTCCGAAGTGTCCCCCGAATCGTGAGTCATGAAAATCTCTCAATATAATCCCTATTTCCCCTGGGTCCGTTATACACTTGGCTCTTGTGTTTTTCTGGAGCCTTATTTCTTTTATTTCAGACTCATCTATGTCATCCAATTCCTCTTCGGATTCACCAGAAGGCTGTTTTTTCTGGTTTTCTTCATCTTTCTTTCTACCAGCTTGCGCTCGGGTAATTGCGAAGCACGGGTACTCCCTACCACACTTGTCTTCATCTTGGTCTATATATTGTGGAATTCTGCTAAGTACATCTGCATTGCCATTATCTTTTCCCTTCTTGTAGACAATCTCAAAATCATACTCCGACAGATTTTGGTGGAACCTCACCATGCGAGATATGGTGTCCTTAACCTAAAAAAAGCCTGGATGATCTTTCACCGGATAGCATGGGCACATTCTTGGATACTATATCCATTACCTTTTCGTGCACGTCTGTCATATTGCCTTGCTGACTGTTCTCCCCGGATATGTTTCTTTCCTCTGGAATTATCTGGTTTCGTTCGCTTCCCTCTTTTCCACTGGACGCTAACTCCTGTTTCTTTCTTCTACTTTGCTCTGTTTCTGAATGTTTCTTCTGCTCTTTAGTTGTTCCCAGAATAATAATTTCCTTGGCCTGAACCCCTTACTCGTGTTCGCTTTATTAATGTTTTCACTCGGACTTCTCTGTAAATATCTATCGAGCCCCAATTCTTTCGCTAGTTCTGCTGTAGCTTCCTCGGCCTCCTTTAGCTGTACCTTTAGCGAGTCTATATTCTTTAAAGCCCTTTTTTCCTTCTGGGCTTCTTCCAATGCTTGTTCTGCTTCAATTTCACGGCTATGGATAACTTCGAATGCTGCTGTCACAAGTAGATCTAAAGCTTCGCCTTTTGTACTTTTTTTAGCACTCTCATTCAGTTCCTCCAGTAATTTCTTTGCCTCTTTTTCTGTCCACCTTTTCCGTAACTCTCCCGTTATATGCTCCTCGATATATTGCCAGTCTTGTTCATAACTCTGCAATATTGTCTGGATTACTTAAGTTCATGTGCTTTCAGTTCTAATTCCCTTTCCTGAGCTTGATAGCGTGCTAATTCCTCCCTAGTTAATATATTGCTCCTACCTGTGGACATTTAAATATTTTTTAAATTTTTATTTTAAACTACACAAAAGAAATGAAGGCAAAACAAATCTTAAATCAGTCTTCAGTGTACCCTAAAAAAAATTCCACAAAAATTATGTAAATACCCTGTAATACGAAAAGTTGTTTAACACGTTTGTTGTATGTACCTACGTGTATGACCGGTTGGAGAAGCTAAATTAGCTTTGCTCCCAGTGTGTGTATTTGGAGTAGCTAAATAAGCTTTGCTCCCAGTGTGTGTGTTTCTTTAACTGAATCACTACCTTACCCGGTATACCCGCGGCTACGATTAACACCCCTACGAAAACGAGACTTAATTACACTCCACTGAAATTATTATCAAATTATTATCTATGAATTCACCAAGTAATAATAATAAAAAAAATTTAACCACAGCTTAACTAAAAAAAAAAATGAAAACGGATCACCTGAAAATAAAAACCACCAAAAAAAAATGTTCTGTACCTAGAAACCAAACAAAACAAAAGATAAAATATGAAATTAAATGGTTTCTCATTACCTGTAGACAATTTGAACAAAAAGTCACTTTAACTTTTACGGCTGCGCCAATTGTCGTGTCCCCTGAGCAATCAGTGAATAAAACTCGCGAATTTAAAAAGTAAAACAACAAAATCTTCAACATAAAAAAAACGCACGAAGCACTTTAAAACAATTTCTTTATTTGCAGCACTGACCTGATCGAGCAATTCTTTCATCCGGTCTGCGAACTCTCTGATATCTGCGCCGGGTCTCTGCCTGCATGCCAGCATTTCTGTTCGCAATTCAATAAAAGATTTCTTAGGCATGTAAGCTGATTTGATTACTTGCTGCAAAGAATCGAAATCTTTTGGCTCTTGCGAATTTACCAAGTAGTACGCGTCGTCCGACAAGCGATTCTTTATACACCTGATGAAGATCTGCTGCTCTTTTTCTGTCAGTCGATCGTGTAGTCCTTTACTGCAACTCAGGAAGAGACATACCCCCTTCGAAAGCCTGGATGATCTTTCACCGGATAGCATGGGCACATTCTTGGATACTATATCCATTACCTTTTCGTGCACGTCTGTCATATTGCCTTGCTGACTGTTCTCCCCGGATATGTTTCTTTCCTCTGGAATTATTTGGTTTCGTTCGCTTCCCTCTTTTCCACTCGACGCTAATTCCTGTTTCTTTCTTCTACTTTGCTCTGTTTCTGAATGTTGCTTCTGCTCTTTAGGTTGTTCCCAAAATAATAATTTCCTTGGCCTGAACCCCTTACTCGTGTTCGCTTTATTAATGTTTTCACTCGGACTTCTCTGTGAAGATGTATCGAGCCCCAATTCTTTCGCTAGTTCTGCTGTAGTTTCCTCGGCCTCCTTTAGCTGTACCTTTAGCGAGTCTATATTCTTTAAAGCCCCTTTTTCCTTCTGGGCTTCTTCCAATACTTGTTCTGCTTCAATTTCACGGCTATGGATAACTTCGAATGCTGCTGTCACAAGTAGATCTAAAGCTTCGCCTTTTGTACTTTTTTTAGCACTCTCATTCAGTTCCTCCAGTAATTTCTTTGCCTCTTTTTCTGTCCACCTTTTCCGTAACTCTCCCGTTATATGCTCCTCGATATATTGCCAGTCTTGTTCATAACTCTGCAATATTGTCTGGAATTACTTAAGTTCATGTGCTTTCAGTTCTAATTCCCTTTCCTGAGCCTGATAGCGTGCTAATTCCTCCCTAGTTAATATATTGCTCCTACCTGTGGACATTTAAATATTTTTTAAATTTTTATTTTAAACTACACAAAAGAAATGAACACAAAACAAATCTTAAATCAGTCTTCAGTGTACCCTAAAAAAAATTCCACAAAAATTATGTAAATACCCTGTAATTCGAAAAGTTGTTTAACACGTTTGTTGTATGTACCTACGTGTATGACCGGTTGGAGAAGCTAAATTAGCTTTGCTCCCAGTGTGTGTATTTGGAGTAGCTAAATTAGCTTTGCTCCCAGTGTGTGTGTTTGTTTAACTGAATCACTACCTTACCCGGTATACCCGCGGCTACGATTAACACCCCTACGAAAACGAGACTTAATTACACTCCACTGAAATTATTATCAAATTATTATCTATGAATTCACCAAGTAATAATAATAAAAAAAATTTAACCACAGCTTAACTAAAAAAAATGAAAACGGATCACCTGAAAATAAAAGCCACAAAAAAAACATTTTCTGTACCTAGAAACCAAACAAAACAAAAGATAAAATATGAAATTAAATGCTTTCTCATTACCTGTAGACAATTTGAACAAAAAGTCACTTTAACTTTTTCGGCTGCGCCAATTGTCGTGTCCCCTGAGCAATCAGTGAATGAAACTCGCGAATTTAAAAAGTAAAACAGTAAAATCTTCAACATAAAAAAAACGCACGAAGTACTTTAAAACAATTTCTTTATTTGCAGCACTGACCTGTCTTACTTTACACTAAGCTATCTGGCGCTTAAGTAATCTGAACCGAACCGAAACTTGCGAGCACACTGACTGATAATAAAACGGCACTTGCTAGAGCAGTCATTAGTCTTTTTATGTCCGATACTCGGAAGTAAACTTTCTTTGCTCACAACGCGGATGTAAACAAACGAAAACAACCTTGTCGTTTGTTCTACCGGTTGCAGCACCTGAGTCGCTTAGTTGTAAACAATCGCTTTACATAATAATTACCATGCGAGGTGAATTATTAATTTAATTGTCGATTGTTCCGCGAAGCGCTCATTGCAGCCAGCTGTTGGGCTAATCAGCAAAACAACCGACAGTTGCAGAACAATACCATGCGAGGTTATTGTTTAGCAATTGCTGATTATTTCGCTGTAATGCCTTTGGCTGCTGGAAGAATCTTCCTTATATCGGGCCATAACATCCCTCCCCCCTTTGAAAAACTAGTTTCCACAGGGAACTAGATCTGGAGAGTGCAATCAATTAATTATACTGAAAATATCTTAATTCTCGTTCGGTTCAGATTCTTAGCATTACATCATTACATTTTTACCATCTAGATTTTAATATTTTCTTTTTCTTCAATTTTTTGATTATCTTTTATAAATTTCTTTCTTATGCCTATACATTTTCTTCTTTTCTTTCTATATTTCATTTTTTACACTTGTTATTCATGTTACATTTTTTTTCTTCTTTATTTTATTTTCATATTCCATTTCTTGTATCCTCTTCTCAAATTTACCTTCTTTATTTGTCTCACATGTAATTTATTTCATTATCCTAAAAAAAAAAGCTGTTTTTTTTGTTTTTTTTTTACTTTAAATTTTCTCTACTTGTATTTATTTCTATTACCTTAAAATTTTATGATTAACCTATTGTACTCCTTATTACTTACTGTATAATACTATATGTTACTGCCTAAGTAAACCTATCTATTCATATATATTTCATCTGCATAAATCTATCGCTTTAACTGTTAATCATGATAACTACTTTGCATTGTTCATTGCTATTGTAATTTTGTATAGAGTCATGTCAGCCTTGAAATACGAAACATAAGAACATCGAAATAAATGTCATAAATAGAAAATTAATTATTAAAAGTATTAAACGTCTTAAAGTTAACGCTCGTGCATTTTTTATTAAAAGTCCCTATTATTTAGATCTGGTCTTCCGGCTGCGTGGAAGTAAACATTTTTGCCGAAACCCGGGACAATAAACGTGTACGTAATTAAATAAATCTCGTAATCATTTAAAATCGGAATTTGCTACAATTTGCAAATTAAGTCAGGAACGACGGGTGATACTGACTAACGGGAGGTGCGTTTCTAATCGGGAAACTTGCAGTTGAGTAACTATTCCCCGAGAAAGTGATTTTACGATAATACGTTTAAACTTTAATTTCAAATAAAAGTACTTTAATCTATTAAACCAAAGTAGTAGAAAAAATTAGTGCTTGAAGTGTCAACAGTTCACTTTTGTACAATACAAGTTCAATTTGGGTAAAGGTGCTTCTTGAAGTGCAGTTGGTGATATCATAATATGTATGTACTTACGTTCATATACGCATAGCTACATGCATACATACGTTCAACTGCAGTGAATTGAAAGGGAACACCATTTCGTCAGCTTCTTTGAGAATCTATACTGGAGATACTTTGGCAAGTAAGTCTGTTCCAACTTATTTATATATTGTCAGTAAGATGGAGAAATTATTGGAGACACAGGACTCATTACGTACAAATATTGATAATTTTATCATTAACACTGCTAAAACTGGTAAAGAGAAACGTACAGAAAGCTTCCTACAAGCACGATTTGATCTTCTTGAAAAGTATTGGGAAAAATTCCAAGACTTACGTGATCGCATTATTAGCCTTGCTACCAAAGAAGATCGCAATGAAGCTTATTTTAAGGATAATACGTTTGAGAGTATTGAAAGTATTGAAATTAAATTTTGTGAGCATTCCGCTGTTCTAAAAGAGACGCTAAGCACTTTTAAGCCGAAAGCTCAAAATGGAAGTACAACTCCGTTAATAACTTCGAACCATTTTACGGCTGCTTTGCCGAAAATACAAATTCCTCGCTTCGGGGGAGATATAAGAGAGTGGCCTGCTTTTCATGACCTATTCAAAAGCCTTATCGATTCAAATCCAGAGCTTTCTGGAACTCAAAAGCTATATTATTTAAAAACCAGCCTCTATGGTCAAGCAGAGCTAATAATACGGAATACGGCGATCACTGAATCAAACTATAATTCTGCGAGGGAACTCCTATGTGGTAGATATCAGAATGAATGGTTGCTCGTAAACTCGAATCTACAATTATTGACTTCACTGCCATCCATGCGATTTGAATCCCCATATAAGCTTCGAAAACTTTATGATGATACTATGGAAGCGGTCGCTGCTCTAAAGTCATTAAACCGACCCGTCAAATTCTGGGACGACTGGTTAGTCTTCATAACCATCCAAAAACTTGATCCATGTACAAGAAAGGATTGGGAAAATTCACTCAGTTCTGATAATGTTCCTCCTACGTTTGAAGCACTCTGTACTTTTCTTCAACATCGATTGACCACACTAGAAGCTGTAAACGCAAGCACTCCAAAGAAGTTCGATCAAATGAAACCTAATACTTCCAAGTTAGTTAACAGGTGCACTCCTGCTGTAAAAGCGCATGTAACCACGAATTTTGGGAAATGTCTCCAATGTAATGGCAAGCATTTGCTATTATTTTGTCCTTCCTTTAGACAAAAAACCGTGGCTCAAAGGCGGGAATTCGCGACCAAGGAAAAGCTGTGCATTAACTGCCTTCGGCCAAATCACACTTATGTAAACTGCCCTTCTTCTAATCGCTGCAAATATTGCCTTCAACCACATCACTCGATGTTGCACTTTTAGGAGAATTATATAAAACAAAATAAAATTATTTATTTAAAATATTTGGCAAAGATTAGTTGTTTAAACTTGTGGAAAATTCATCCACTCGAGACTTTTAGAATAACTTTTATTATTAAAAAATTTTACAGAAATTTATTTATTTGAACTTTGTTTATTTAAAACTTTTAGACAAAATTTATTTATTAAAAATTTTTTTAGCGAAATTGATCTATTTCCAACGTTTACAAAAATTTATTTATTTGAAAACTTTTTATTTATTATTTTATTATTTCTTTAGAAAATTTTACTTGTTAGAGTATTTCACTTTATTTTAGTAGAACTTTTTTATTTTTATTTCAACTTTTCACAATAACCAGTCAGGGGGAGTTAGGATTGATTATTCAAACACACTTTTAATCTTGATTTTTCATTTTCCTTTTGGATTTTATTTAAATTAACCGGAATAAGCTTTCTTTTGTTTCACAAATCTTCTTTGTATAACTTTAGGCAAACAAATTTATATAAAAACGAAGACTTCTTTAGGCAATCGAATTAGTACTCTTAGATGTAATCAAAATTTTAACTTCCTTTAAATTGTAAGTAAATTTCTTCGTCGTCTGGACGCACCAAGCACCAAAATCCAACTCGACTTTTCAAATCGCACTCATTACCGGATTCTACTCCTCTTCTTGCGACTCAGCATAATTTCGTGTCGTTAGTACGATGCAACGGATGTAACTTGACACGCTGATAAGAACATACGAGTAAAATTGTTTGTTCTTAAACGAATTTTTGTTTACGTAGTCAAGTCGATGAAAGCAATATGAATTTCAAGTGTTCTTGAAAATTGCCCGTTCTTAAGAGATTTTATGAAATTCGAAGGTTTGAGAAATAATTACGAAGGCACTTGAAATTGAAAATTGAATATCTGAAATTGGAAATAGAACGGTGATCACAATTAGGTGTGACATGCAATGGGTGGAATGGTCATCACAATTAGGTGTGACTTGAAATGGGTGATCATTGTGATCACTATGTACAATCATATCATGCATGGTCACATTATGTACGATCATTACATTGTACAGACATATCGTATGACTTTATTATGCAATGACCACACCATGTACGACCATTCCATTATGATTGTATTGCGTATGATCATATTATGTATGATCATTACTTATGATCATTACAAAAGTTACACACTTATAAATTACTTCCTCAGTTGAAAATTCTTCTATAATATCTGATTTAGAGTCCGATGGTATAATCCCCAATCCGAAAAAAAGGATTTATGTTCAGTAATTTTTGAGCCATCAGTTTTTGATGTCCTTCATTAATTTCTAAAAGCTCATTTATTTCAACTATGATTTTTCCTCCAGGTGTTTTAATGCAACAATAATTATCGGGTGACTTACTTGAAATTTTGACATTTTCATAGTGAAAAACATAAGAATTCCGTCCTTTTTTTCTATTTTGGCCACCCATTTTGTTTTTTTATTCACAGCAATGCTTTCAACGAATCGCCTGTAAATTTGTTGTAGGACGTTTGAAGGCTTTCGAATTAATTGTTTTAGATATTGCATATAATTTTCGAAAGTATATGCTGAGCATGAATCTATCGGCCCATACATTTTACAGCATTCTGACAAATGAAGAAGACAATGAACATTGTAACTTAATTGATCATCTCCGTAGAAACTAGAAAAGTTTTGGACAAAGGAATTTTCCAAGACTCACAAGCTTCTTTGAAATTTGTCCTCTTTGCTCTGCCGTCATTTGAAATGAAACACACTTACTGCTGCTTATATTGAAAATAGCAGTTAAAATCTTTTTTACAACGCCCAAATCAAGCAAATACATTGGCTCAGTTGGAAATTACGAGACCATGCCTATCCCAATCTTTTCCAAAACAGAGACCTCACTTCGATATTTGTCAGTGTGATGAAGAATATCCTTCCTATTTTTAAAATCTTCATTTGTTCTGCTCTCTCCACTTAGTGGTTTATATACAATTCTATGATTCTTATACGAACCTACTTGGTCGCATTTTGGGCAGCCATGAAAGCTTTGATAATGCACAGTACCGCAAACAAAAGAGCGTGCCAGAGCATCGCATATAAAGCTTCGAATTTTTACGTGCCCATTATTGTGAAGTTTTTTATATTCTTCAACCAAATCAAGTAAATACTCATCAGCATCCTTAGGCTTACGGTAACCTACGTAAACGCCGATTGGAAATGGTGGCAAATACGAATTCTTCGAAACAACAGAGCCCAATATTGTCCACACGCATAGTCCTGAAGACTTTGAAATTGGCAATCCATCAATTCCTACATCAATTTCAATGACCTGCTCGTTAAAAGATTTGCTAAATAATAAATTCAGCTGTTTCTCAAGGCCGAAGTGGTGGTATTCGCCTGAGGAAACTGGTCTAGCTGATATTATATTTGTAGGAGTTCTCAGCAGAGTTCTGGCATCTTGTGGCAGAGGCAGTTCATGTTTTTGCAATATTTTTAAAAGTCCCGTTAATGCCTTGTGGGAAATTTGATTCTGGATGCTCCATACATGAATTTCATGCTCCAGTGAATGTGGTTCTAACATTTCAACGTCACTTTGAATATATAAATAATCATCATCAACATCTACATTATTGGCATCAGCATCTGTTTCCAAAATATATCTACCGGAACCTTCACAGGAAGGTGGATTTGAAAAGCCATTGTCGATTTTATCACCTTCCAAAAAATCTCCAAGAACTTCACAGGGAGTATGATTTGAAACGCCACTGTCGATTCCACCACTTTCCAAAAATTCTCGACAACCTTCATAGGGAATTTGATTTCAAACTCCATTATCGTTTTGAGTTTGGGAGTTAAGGTCATTGCGAAGTTGCCTTCTTTGAGCAACTATTCTACGTAGATGACGTTTGCTCACACCACAAATTTTAGTACGATTCATTCTGTATACTTAAATCATGAATTGTAAACTGTGAGTTAATGATACCTTTTCAAAACGGTCACGAATTTTCCAAAAATTAATGAAACTCACCTGAATAATCAAATTTAAACAAGAAAAATTTTCCACTTAAAACTTCAAAACAGTAATTACTAAAAGCCACACAAGCCACCACAAGCTACACATTAGAACTGACTGAGAACACTAATCGAAACTCCGTTGCGAAACGAAAATTCGGTATAAAATAAGGTATCGAAAACGTATCAATTTAATGTCCGACGGTACACAAACCCAAACGCTGCTGGACCGAGGCAGAAACGAAAATTCGATGTTCCAAAGCATGTTAAAAATATGTTCTATTCATATCCAGTGGAACACTTTTACCGAAAGTGAATGAAGTTTACCGATTTGGAGCCGATCGTCTGTGTCCAAAACGTATCTTTTTAGAACATGTTCCATTTTGTTATCTGGGAATGTGCCCATGATGTTCCTGTCGCTACAGTGGGGAACACTTTTTCGGTGGATGCATATTACTCGGGATCGTAGCAGCTACATATCCCGAACGTGGCAATTATGTATTCTTGATAGTGGCAGATTCATGTTATGCCATGTTCCCAACCAAAAAGTTCGGAACTTTCTTCCTATTGTGTTCATTTCGCGGATAAATTTTGTATGGAAATTTAGCAGTGAAATTGAGTTGCGAAATATTTAGCCAAGACGCTGAAGAAAGTGGTATTGTGTTTTATGAGCTAAAAGTTTGTTTAGTTTTGACAAGTAGATGGCAGTAATTTCCACAAACATATATTTAGAATCAGATTTATCCGTTCAATAGAAATTGGAATACAAGAGTGTCAGTTCTGATAAAAAAAAGAAATAAATAAATATAATTTTCCTTACTATTTCAATATTGGGTAATTAGCAATAGCAATCTAAAAGAACACGAAATAATATCACAAATTCACGACAGCTGATTGTCAAAAGCAGCCACCTATAGTTCAAAACAATGAACAATCTTAGCCGTAAAAAAGGTCCCTGTTCGATTGCTGCTAAATATTTATCCACTAAATGAACACAATACCGGGCTTAATGAGCAATTTTTTTAGTTTTTCCGTGTTGGTATTCTTTAAAGTTTTTTTTATGTATAAACTTTGACAGTTTTAGATTAATGGCCAGTTTCACAGTCTGAGTTTAAACCAAATATTTAGTTTAAACTCGACGAACGAGTTTCACAATTTGGTTTAAACCCCGGTTTAAACTAGAGTTTAAACCATGCGATCCCTCGGTTTAAACTCAAGATAAAAGTGTGACATTTTATTTTGACAGGAGCATTGTTTCTTTGTATCAAGAAAACAATTTTATCATGGATTTAGATTTAGAAATTTCTTTTGTCGATTAAGTTTATAACTCTGTGCACGACTGAAAGTAATTAGAAATTGGCCAAATCCTTTTAATGAGTGGGACGACGTTGATTTTTATGTCAGGTTCGGTTTAAGTAAAGAATTTGGCCACTTTGTCTTCGAATCTATTCTTCTCCGTTTTCTCGCGCTCTATTATATATCTTTTTTATGCGCTAGTGAAGGCAATACCTCAACTTCACTTATGCTAAATTTTGCAGCCTTTTTGAATGTTGGGATATTTAAAATTAGCAAATATAGCTACATATTTTTTGCTTTCTGGTCTGTTTACTCTTCCGATTGACAGATTGATTGATAGAAAATTGCTTCACAATGGTGGCGATAACTAATTTAGTTCACAATTTAATCAGTACTACCAACGTTATTAACAGAATGCACTGTGAAACCCGATTTGGTTTAAACTACGTTTAAACTTGGAGGATGGTTTAAACTAAACCTTGGTTTAAACTCGACTGTGAAACCGGCCATAAGAGTATATGTGAACCAACTTGAACTTATGTTTATGGAAATAAATTTCAGATATGGTAGAATGTCATTTTTCATAGTTATATTTCTGAGTACCTCTGTGGGAAAATCAACTACGCAGAAAATTTTACTGTTGAAGGGTCATACGATACTTCGAAAAATAAGCAAGGGCCTTTGAAACAACTCCAATTTAAATTAAGGAAAATGGAATTATTTTAATAATTTTTTATTTTTTTTATAACTTATGCACACTTGAAATTATTTCTCGTCACCTGAAATATGACAAAATAATACAGTTTAATTCGATTTGCATGCGAGTATTAATACGAAAAAAGATTTTGCAAAGTATAATATATATCCAATGTTCACCCATAATTATTTCATAAAGCAGCCATTTTCCCAAAGTACTTAGCCAAAATGGCAATACCATAAATAAAGGATTTTCCAATAAGAGGTGTTATTTTGATATTCAAAGCAAAATACAATTTTTTGAGACAAATGATCGGATCTTTATTTCATTATAAAGAGGAAGGTATGCCGTTAGTAATGGAAAATAACATTAGCCAAATGACCACCACGACCACGCCTACAGGACCATATCCTTTTCATGAAATTTTCCATAACCAAATCGCAAAGTGGCTGCCCTATGTCCTCGATATCCTCACGAATTCCATCTTTGAGGTCTTGAATCGACGCAGACCTTTTCTTTCACGTGACCCCAAGGAAGAAGTCGCAAGGCGTTAAGTCACAAGATCTCGGTGGCCAATTGTCATCACCTCTTCGAGAGATAACACGGTCCGGAAACTTTCCCCGTAAAAAAAACGTTGTCCAGATCAATACCATCCAATTCCGACCATAAAAAATCATTAATCATCTGTCGATAGCGCAATCCATTCACCGTAACTATTGCTCCAGCCTCATTTTCGAAAAAGTAAGGGCCAATTACCCCGCGGGACAATAAACCGCAACAAACAGTCACACGTTGAGGATAGAGAGGCTTTTCAACAATAACTCTTGGGTTTTCCGAGCCCCAGATGCGACAATTTTGCTTGTTGACGAAGCCATCGAGATTGAAATGGGCCTCATTACTCAAGATGAGTTTTCGATGGAATTCCGGATCATTTTCATGCATTTCAAGGATCCAATCAGCAAAGACTCGACGTTGTTGATGATCGGCCGGCTTGAGTTCTTGTGTTAACTGAACTTTATAAGCCTTAAGACCCAAATCTTTATACAAAATACGGTGTAATGACGTTTGTGGAATGCCTAGTTCCAAAGAACGACGAGGAATGGACAAACCTGGGTTTTCTTCAATACTTTCGGCTACAGCAGCAATATTCTCGGCTGTTCTTGAGCGACGTGCACGGGTTTTATTCTTCAGATCACTAACTTGTCCCGACAGCTCGAATTTTTCTACCAATTTCTGTATTGCGGTCCGACAAGGTGCTTCACGACGACCCAAAAATGTTCGAGTTTTACGAACCGTCTTTGCCACATTTTCACCATTTTTATAGTGAATTTTAATAATTTCAATGCGTTGTTGAATCGTGTATCGTTCCATTTTATAATTTCTACTTGTCAAATGTCAAAAAATGACAGCTCCAAAAGTGACATCTACCGAAGTAGCGGGCTAATTAAAATAACACCTCTTATTGGAAAACCCTTTATAAAAAAGTCTTTCTCTAATAGTCCATCTGTCGCGATCAGGAAATTTTTGCTTACAATATGTACTTTATGTATAAGTCTTTAACCTTCTGCATCAAATTGTGAAGTTATTGTTCCTAATGTTTCGCTTTCACCTTTTGTGACACCTCTTATTTTGCAAATTTCATTTTTGTTTATCAAGTTTACATCTATGCAGTTCATCTTAATGATCGAGATTGTTATGGATCTATGTTGAGAGTGAATGGTCAGGACGTGAATTCCAAACTGCCAGCCTAAGCTGACAGATCACTCGATGACAGCGATAGCACAGGGCGGCATGCTAGCACCTCGGCTAAGGGTGGCGGAGAGTGTGGGGAGGTTCCCGAAAATACCTGCCGCTGTCACCACCCATAATCAAAAAAAAAATCTTCATGCCTACTTGAACGAGCCAGCACACACTCGGTCCGGAAGGGACCCTTACGTCACTTACCTATACTCCATTGAAGGCGCAGATGGCATGCCTTCCTGCCAAGCCCCATCCTCCCATCGACTTTGGGTGGCACAATCGTCCAAAGTCCCTTGTTGACCTGTAATGAGAGAGACTAGGCGAACCTAGATGACCTTCATCCTATGAGAGAGAGGGTTCCAGGATAGTGAGAGGAGAAATAAAAGTGTTTAAATCATGACCACGTTATAAATTCTTCATTTTCAACAATAACAATAATGATGCCTACTGAAACTATACTTAGACGGGTATACCTGACGCTATACGTTATACCATATCAAATTCAAATTGCCGGAGATTATTTGCTCGGCCAATATATATATTGAACATGATCAAAAGAATTCAAAAATTATTCGCCAATAAAGCTGAGATTATCATTACAGTGAGCTTGACTTTTCCTTCCTTTTTGTTTTTTTCTTTTTTTTTCCATATAAGAATATATATTCAAAAATTGATTTGTCCAAATAGAATATTTTTTTTTCTTTAATTTCTAAAAACTAGTGTTATCCTTGGATTGTAATTGTAAATAATCTTAATTTTGCGATTGTTTGATAGATTATTCAAAAAAAATTTTAATGCTTTAAACTTCAAAGCCTGGGTATGAATGCGCGTATGCTTTGTAAACCTAAAAGGAATACACCTATTTGTTGTTATGATTAAACAAATTATAAATATAAAATAAAATATTTTTATGTGGAGATAATTAACGTGACGAGATCATAATGTATATGTACTACTAAATTAAAGGCTTTTCTCCCGTCTATATAATTAGGTAGTCATTAAGCGTTATTTTCCTTTCTTTTCTTTAATTAAACTGAAAAATTTGCAGGTAAAAGAAATATAATGAAAAAGGCATCACTTACATACATTTTAGTGCTGTGGTCCATTCCAGAGGCGCCTCCGTGGATGTTCCGCTATGCCACCTTAAAGGCTAGTTATCAATATTGGTTTTTTTTTCTTCATATATAAAAGTTGGAAATCATTCGAAATTCCCAAGTGTCTCTCAATGTAAGCTCTGACTTTCTCACTCTATTATCCTAACTTCCTGCAGCAAATATTATAACCCGGTAATTTAACACCTATTCCGATACTCATTCCGTAAGTGACACACATCATTTATGATAGCAAACTATTTGGACTGTCATTTTAGTGAATCGATTCTTTACCTACTGTAGTCATTTAGTCTAGCGAAATACTATAGCAATTGATTTTTCATTTGTAAATTCTTTTGGTCGTACAATTTCTCTTTTAGTTAATTATTTTTGCAGCCTACAGCCTACGACTAATATGAATTTTAGTCTTAGCTACGTCGAGGCAGAATTTTAGCCACCTTGCCGCAGCAAACATTTCTATATTATGAATCTCAATTAATGCCTCATCAAATTGTTATATAGATAAATCCTCGTGTACCTAATTCTACTCAATATTTCGAAAATTAATCACTTTAACAAAATTTCTCCTACAGATAGTCAATCCTTTTCATTATTGTAGTAGATTATCATAAAAAATTATTTTTGTATACTAATTCTAATCCATAATTCGGCAAATTCATTCACCTTTCCTTTTTATACAATGAACGTGAGTCAGTACCTGAGCAGATAGCAATGTCAGACAGATATTTTGTGTCCAAATGATTTTTCGCCGGGCACTCCAGCAGCCAATTCTTTATTTAAAAAAATTACCCTTAAAAATGGTTTGGTTTGAGGATTTCAGCTAGCGCGTTGTTTTTACTTCGGAGCCGCAACTTAAATTGTTCCAAAAAAACGTCAGGCAATTACAAATAACTCCGACGGTAACCTTGTTGAGGAAATTCAACGAAGACTTCTGGACAATCCTTCCTCTGGGCTTTAACCCAAGAAAAAAATGTGAAAAGGTCACCACAGGATAATAGACTCTGGTCACGTTGATCACTGTCATCACCCCTCCATATGGTCACAGCATTTATTTTCATGCCTTTGTATCCGCTGACTTGTCATCGAAAATACCTTATTTTCTACCGATCTCACCGCTTTTTTGTTTACTTTTTTATTTTACTTTCCTAAATTAAAATTTTCCACTACCGGACTTATAGTTTTCCGCCTTTATAAAAAAACTTTTCCTTTTTCCGTTCTTTCCTTATCTCCACATCACACACCGATTAATCTCGAACATTTTTCTGACCTTTATTCACCTTCATCATGTTACTTTTCTTCCTACCTGTCCGTGCTTTTCTCTTTGGCCGTAATTGATGGAATTGGCGCTCCTTATGCTAGGGGCCTAAGGGCTGGTGTCATTACCGACCATAACAAGATGTCTTCACCAGTGTCTGTGTACCATGATGCGGCTGAAGCTCTATTGGTACTGTGTAATGATATACAGTTCGTTAGCTTGCCAACATCTATGAAATGTATTTTAATTAATTTTCGATTTGCCCTTGATATTTCTCGTCCCTCGGTGGATGTCCTCCGGGGACGATCCCGTAGTTTTCCGACCTCAACAAATTAATTCGTCGTGGTTGTCTGTTTTCAAATATTTAAATGTTAAAGGCATATGCATTTCATAATAATTTCCGAAGTTTTTAAAGATGTTGACAAAAATTAAGAGGCTAATTTCTTTATATTAAATACATATATAACTTGCTTTAGCTTATAATTTGTTTTGTTATTTTTAAAGAAAATATGTGTGTTACTTTATTTGAATATTCTTTGCAATAAAGGTGAATCCTTTTATACAAAATCATATTTTTTATAATCGCAATATAATACCAGTCAGCAAATGGGCAAAATTGAAATCTACTACTAATTCAACAGATTTGTTTCACTTATTTCGAAGTTTTGCTAACTTTGGTTCATGTTAAAGGCACATTTCCGCTGCTGACTTGCCCGCTGCTCTCTTTTTTCGACTTTGTTCATGGCTTGTATATTCCGGGGGTTACGGCGATGCAGTAAGAGCTCACTCTCCCTTGTTTTGTACACTCATCATGGAGGAAGAACTATAAGATTTCATCTTTAAGAGGTCCCAAAGCCTAATATTATCGCTTCCACAGAAAAATGAAGTTAGAACAAATTGAAGCCAAATATGTTTTCTTTCTAATGGTTGTAAAAAATAAAGCATCTATAGAACAAATTTATGGAAATTATAGCGTTTGAACAAAATACAAGCTACTTTTACATGAAAAACTCCTGCAGTAAGACAAGGCAAGAAGACAACGATATTTGCCTGCTGACCGGCCCGCTTTTCTCTTTCTCAGACTTTGTTCATGGCTTGTGTATATTCCGGGGGTTACAGATTACCTCATACTCACACAGTTCACAGCGGCGTTTAATAGGTCACCATGAAATTGTGGAACTGGTGAGTGTCATCACATGGCATTGCGATAGACAAACAAATAATATTTTCACAACATTCCTACTCCTTGCGAAGACGCCGTCGTCGTGACCGGCGTTAGAGAAATTCTGGACCATTATGATTCTGTAACATTTTACATAATAGGTATTAAATATTAGATATTATTATTATTTGTTTTTACATTCTTTTATGGCCAGTAACTGAAAATTATTAGTTTTTTACGTATACTTTGAAAACGATCAGTCCTAAACGTTTTTATTTTTCTGAAAAACTGAATATAAAATCCCACGTAATTGGTTATAATCATTTATACTCTCCGACGAACCGTTCTAGAAATACAATAGATGCGAAAAACCAGTACAACGATCAAACTTGTAGAAAGCAGTGACCATATGAAATTACATATGGGCATTCGGTATCGTAAGAGTTGGTATTAGGCGAATTCTAGCTTTTTTACATGTTGTCACTATATAAATTTAGGCACAGCCTGAGAACGCATCGATGTAGAGAGCTGAAATTTTTACACAGCGTTTTCATAAAAATAGTAAATAAAATTTCAAAAATTAACTAAATAGGGCAACCTTTTCTTGGTGTTGGCATACAAAACTTTGGTTTTTCACTTTATTTAAATTTTATTTTTATCTAGGGTAAATATTATTGGTCTTACAATTAGACTTATTCTCTTGTTAATCCTCATGGTATGGCTCAGAACCACAATATACAACATAGGTCTATGGTAGGGCTATAACAAGGTATGACCTTCTGACGTTCCTAAACTGTTCATGCTTCATGGTTTGGTAAATAACTCCTGGGGTGCCATACAAAAACAAAAAAAAAAAAAACACGTACGTTACAGGAACTTCAAAGTGAACAGAAGGCGAAATATAAAGTAATAAAGTAGAAACGATGCCTGCATGCTATATTTATCAATGACTGTACTTGAACTTCTCATTCCAACGCTATGTGAAGTTTAAGTCAAAAGAGAAAAGGTATGGAAAAAACATGTTTCTGTATAGTCGAAATCTCAAAAATTATTATGAAAGCAAATAATGTCACAAATTAAGCATATATTAGTAGTAGAAATGTAATGTCAAGAGCTTAAGGAATCTTCTCCACTATGTGGCTTATAATATTGCCGCCAGTTTGACTAAAGTTCTCCACAGTAGCTTGTGGCGGGCGAAGATGATTCTATCTGCCTGAAGGAGCATAACTGGCTGAAGTAGCTATAGAGAGCAATGAGAATTGGTGCCAAAGGAATTGAACTGATTTGGATACCTGGACGCAAACAAAATGCTTAGCCTTAATATTAGCAGCCATGGACATGCGATTAATGCATACATGCTAAATTTAGACCTTGCGGAGTTAACATACAACAGAGGCAACCTTCTCAAAATGTAATCACGAATAGATATTGGTACAATTTTTGATCTAGATCATTCTTAATTTAAAAGACTGATCGGATCAAAATGTGAAAACGTTATACATGGAAAATTGATAGTAAATTTTAATGTAGAAAATTGAATTAAATATTTTTCAAAACTAGAAAAATATCCGGGTGTCGTTTTTTTTTCAATTTTCTATTTCTAACAGTAATTAAAAATGGTTGAAGGAGGGTAGTTTTTTGTTGTTGTTTTTCATTAATAACTTAAGTTAGGAGAGGGGGTGGAAGGTGTATGGGGTGTTGAAAAAAATTGGAGCACATAACGGTTGTGACAGGGAGGGCGGAATTGATTGGGGCAGAGGCAGCAAAAATGTGATATTTTCAAAACTACCAAAACATTCCATTTATGCGTGAGTGCTATAGCTATCTAATTTTTCGATTAAACGTTATTTACGTTTTTCACGTGGAATAACGGCAAATTTTTTTTAACGATTTTCGCAGTTCTGTAGATTTGCGTAGAATGATCGTAAAGAGAAGCGTTTTTTCCGTTCGCTTTATTTACGAGGGGAGAAACGAAGTTTAGAGAAATATATTGTTGCGAGCGTGGCCTTTGGTTCGTTATTTAAAACACAATATTAAATATTTAATATACAAGTTCTTTATTTAACTCTAATCTTAACAATTCACAAACTTTCAATTAATCAACTACACTTTAATTATCGCTTAATACTGTACTTTCAATTATCGCAATCTAATTACAACACTTTCGCACGTTTATTACTTTCGCTTGTTAAAACTGCAACGTCTAAGACAAGACTCTTGGTTCTGGCTTTGACAACTGTTATATTTATACCCCAGAAACTCTCCAGATTATTCTCGAGTGTTCTATTCCAGAAGCTTCTTGACTGTTCTATTCATTCTATTCCTGAACCTTCCTGTAGATTCCATAATCAATTCTCCGAACCTGAAGTCGTTTACTCTCCATTGCCAGTAGATGTCACCAGTTGTCTCTTTCTATTGCACGTAACACTGCCCTCTTCTTAAATTTGTTCGTCCCGAACAACAGGTGATCCACGGTCTTGATGCTCGTAGTATTGACACAATCGGTCCAAATGAACTACTTTATGCTTGCCTCTTGTGCCACGCTGAATCCTGTACACCATGTCATTAATTCTATTTACTACTGAATACGGTCCTTCCCAGTGTTGTTGCAATTTTGGAGAACGTCCCTTACGTCGTCTCGGGTTGTAGAGCCAAACAAGATTACATTCGTTAAATCCTGCGGAATTAGCACGTAAGTCATAGCGGGTCTTCATCCGATCAATATTTGCCGCTAATTTCGTCCTCGTGGCCTCGTGCACATAAGCTAATTGTTGTTTAAGCTCCGATACGTAGTCTTCTGGTAACTTTTGTTCACTTCTAGGGGTACCAAATTTGGGGTCGCTAGTTAAACCCATCTCTCTTCCGAATATGACCTTAGCTGAGGTTTGTCCGGTAGTGTTATAAATGGCTGATCTATAAGCCATTAGGAATATAGGAATATGTCGATCCCAATTGCGTTGATGATATTCAACTACTTTCTTAAGATGCTCGATTAATGTTCTGTTGAAACGCTCTACCATGCCATCAGATTGTGGGTGTAGAGGAGTTGTTCTGCTTTTTCTTATTCCCAACATTTTACACATCTCCTGGAAAATTCAAATGAAGTTCGTGAGGCGCTCCAAACCTACTGACCCAATTCGTTATTATTTGTTCCGCAACTGTGGTTGCCTCTTGATTAGGGATTGCATAAGCTTCAGGCCATTCACTGAAATAGTCAATGGCAACTAATATATAACGGTTACCGCCATCCGTTTCTGGAAAAGGTCCAGCGATGTCTACAGCTATCCTTTCAAAGGGGCCTCCGACATTATACTTATGCATTTCTCCTCTGCTTCTGTGTTGCGGCCCTTTGCAAGCAGCACAGACAGAGTATCTGCGGCACCACTCCTCCACATCTTCTCGCATATGTAACCAATAAAACCTTTCCCGTATTTTGGAAATTGTTTTGTTCACTCCCAAATGTCCTCCAGAGGTTCCACCGTGCATTTCTTCTAGAACATTTTTGACGTTTGATGCTGGCACGACTATCTGCATTCGGAATGATTCGCCGTTAGGTGCTTCCCATTTGCGTTTCAATATACCACATTCAACATGAAGAGAGTTCCATTGAGCCCTGTAACTTTTCAGCTTCTCGCTCCGTTCCGAAATATCCTTCCAGTCTGGTCTTTCCATGTCTTCTTTCCAAACGAGAATAGGTGAAATGTCCGGATCTTCTCGTTGTGCTGTTCTCAGGCCCTCGTTGTTCCAACCTGTAGATGGTTCCACGGTTACCAACTGTATAGTTGCTGTTGTTTCTTTTTCTTCCACCCGGGCGCAATGTTTGCATTCAAGTTTGCATGGACGTCGTGAAAGGGCGTTTGCATTTCCATGGATACGATCTCCTCGGTGTTGGATTTCAAAATCATAACTCTGGAGTCGCTCTATCTATCTCGCCACTTGTCGCTCAGGGTTCTTAAACTGAAGAAGCCATTTGAGTGCTGCATGGTCAGCGTGAAGGATACATTTCTGCCCGTAGAGATCTTTATGAAAATGTTTTGTTGAACTTACAATGGCAAGTAGCTCTTTTCTTGTAGCACAGTAATTTTGCTCTGACTTTGAAAGTGCTTTGCTATAGTAAGCTACTGGAACTTCTTGACCATTCTCCTCCTGCGAAAGCACTGCACCAATACCTTCATTGCTGGCATCCCTGTCTAATATAAATGTTTTTCCCAGCTTTGGATAGTGAAGTACTGGAGCTTCACAGAGCTGTTGCTTCAAATTTTCAAATCTTTCGTTGCATTTATCCGACCATATGAACGGCCTTCCCTTTTCTGTAAGTTGATGTAGGCTTCTTGCTATATCTGCAAAACTTTTCACGAATCGCCTGTAGTAGGTAGCTAAACCAAGAAAACTCCGAAATTGATGTTTGTCCTTTGGAACTGGCTAATTTTTGACGGCTTCTATCTTCTCGGGATCGGTTCTTACTCCATGTGATGAAACTATGTGCCCTAAATATTTAACTTCATTTTTGAATAGAGCACATTTACTCGCACTGAGCTTCAATTTTGCATCTTTGAGTCTTTGAAGTACGTCCCGTAAGTTGTTTTTATGTTCCTTGAATGTCCTTCCGATTACTATTCTGTTATCCAAGTAGACAAGACATGTTTTCCAGGTTAAACCGCGTAGAACACATTCCATTAGTCGTTCGAATGTGGCTGGAGCATTACATAACCCGAATGGCATTACTTTGAATTGCCACAAGCCACTGCCAACTGAGAAAGCAGTTTTCTCTCGGTCCTCGGGATGTATTTCCACTTGCCAGTAACCACTCTTTAAATCCAGCGTGGAAAACCATTGCGCTCCGGAAAGGGTATCCAATGTGTCATCAATCCTTGGTAATGGATAGCTATCTTTTCTCGTCACGTTATTTAGTGGCGCTAGTCTACATACACAGAATCGGGTGCTGCCATCCTTTTTCCTTACCAGAACAACCGGCGATGTCCAAGGGCTGTTAGATTCCTCTATTATTCCTTGTTTCTTCATGGAGTTCATCATGTCTGACACTTCTGGTTGTTTGGCTAATGGCAATCTTCGTGGTGTCTGTCGAATGGGCCTGGAATCTCCTGTATCGATCCGATGCTGGACAAGATTTGTTTTACCATAGTCATCATCATTCATTGCAAATAATTCCGAAAATTCATCGATCACCTCTTTGGCATCGTTGTGTTGTTGTTCACTTAAGGCACTGGACGAAAGAAGTTTCTGAACCTGTTGGGGAGTAGCTGGTATAGTTTTTGTCTCCTTGACATTATTACTATTATCCAAATTGACGATTTGGTAAACGAGTTCACAATTTCCAATTATAGCACCTTCTTTTAGTTGTACTTCATTTTCGAATGTGTTAAGCACTCTGACTGGTATTAATGTTGCACGTTCTGCCTTCACTAAAGTCTTGCCAACAAGGATGCTGGATGAAACTGTTGTGGGATTAGGCTCCACCAGATAGAATCGGTAGGTCCCGATGTCATCAGTAAGCTTTGTCCATATTAGTGTCTCGAAGCATGGCGAAAGGGTAATATTTTCGCAGACCATCGTCCTTACTTTCGCAGGATGATCTGCTCCTTCTCCTAGTTTCATAGGAATTTGTATGTTCCCATATTTGAGAATCTGCTCTCCGACATCCAGATTTATTTTGTATGTGGCCATGAAGTCTATTCCAAGAATGCATTCATCCATTATGTCTAAAACCAGGAAAGTGTGAGGAAATAGTAGTTCGCCTAGTTGAACATCTAAAGTTATTTCTCCAAACACCCGTGCTGCTGCTCCAGTTGCTGTTCTTAGTAGATATTTGGTGGTGTTGTGAAGCCATTTGTTCTTAACAAGATCTGTTCTAATAATTGATCTTGAAGCTGCAGTATCGATAGTGAATGCGCAGTCATTTTGTCCTACACTTCCATATATAACAAGACTGCTATGATTTCTCTGCAACTGGCCTACTTGAATGATGACTTCGGGGATGTCAATTCCACC
This sequence comes from Dioctria rufipes, assembly GCA_963924295.1. Classification (NCBI taxonomy): domain Eukaryota; kingdom Metazoa; phylum Arthropoda; class Insecta; order Diptera; family Asilidae; genus Dioctria; species Dioctria rufipes. Next base: position 128,507,486 of record OZ002740.1, read on the forward strand.
AACCAACTTCTGCCCCATAAACTTGGTTTTTACTAGTTTTCCGACTGCTCAACAGGAGAGGTGATGCGACTAGACGCGGCTTGATATCTAGTCTCTCCACGAATAGTTTGTTCCCTGGCTCGACATCTTTGGCATTCTTCTTTCCTTTCTTCTTCAGGTGATTCCAATCGTCGACGTTTTCTGCACCCTGATCTGTTACAATTCCAGCATCGAAGGACACTACGTGAAGGCGTACTCTGTGATGATTGCACTCTGTTACAAGTACATTCTTCCACTGAAATTTCTCTTACTCGTACTGCACTCTGTGATGCTTTACTGGCGGATTCATACGCTAATGCATAGGCTAGTGCTTCTGCTGTTGATTTCTTTCCTGCTAGCCTTAACGCTTGTTGTAAATTTTGATCTGCAATAGCGTTCACAAATGCCTCCGTCGCCACTTCATTGAGAAAATCCGCATTCACGCTGGAGTATGAAAGATGAGCTAATCTTTCTACATCTGCCTGCAGTTGTTGTAGTGATTCGCCATGTTTTTTAATCCTGTTGCGTAACTGTAGGCGATATACTTGCTGCATGTGTTCATCTCCGTAACGTAATTCTATCGTCTGTACTAATGAAGGGTAATTACGGTGATTTTCGATCGTAACAGTTTGTAAGAGTTCTGACGCAGGACCTCGAAGTGCTAACACCAGAGCTATAGCTTTGTCTTCTTCATTCCATCCATTTACCTCTGAAGCTGGCTCGAATTGTCTCTTGAAGATATGCCACGAATTTTGTCCATCAAATATTGGAGGTTTCATTCTACCTGCACCCGATATTTCAGCTGCTACGTTTGGAAGCTTACGATTCTTTATTCTTTCCAGATCTGCTTTGACGTTTTCAATTTGCTCGGTGACATTTTGTTGAACTTCCGAAACCTTTTGTTGAAATTCGTGCTCAATTCCTTCAATTGTCAAATTTTGTTCTTCTAAAGAACTTTTTAGAAAATTTTTCTGATCCTCCAAACGAGTTTCTAGACAATTCTCCAGAGAACTCTTTTGTTCGTCCAAGCGCGTTTCCATAGATTTCTTTTGCTCATCTAAAGGGGATTCCAGAGAATTCTTTTGATCCTCAAAAGCATTCTTTTGTTGCTCAAAAGCATCTTTTTGCTCGTCCAGACGGGTTTCCATAGATTTCTTGTGTTCCTCGAGAGAATTCTTTTATTGCTCGAGAGAGTTCTTTTGTTCCTCGAGAGAATTCTTTTGTTCATCAAAACGGGCTTCCATTTTACTCATTAAAGTACTCAAAAGCTGTTACATTTTCATCGCAGGCTCTTCTTCAGCTTCGATTTCTTCCAAGTTCTCTTCAAAAACAAATGTTTCAGGATCCTTTCCTTCCTCTATCAAAGCTTGTCTAAGTCGCTCGACTAGCACTTTCTTTGCACCTGTCATTTGTAATGACCGGCTCCCTAGCTCTACTTTCAAATCCGGTGTCCGAAGCTCCTCGACTTTACGCCCCATTACTTAGTAATTCAATTGAATATAAATTATTTTCAAGAACTTTCACAATTTAACACAATTTCATAAAATTAATCACACTTTGAATTTTTAAGTCAATTGCCACCACTTTATTTCGCGAATTTATTTCACTTCTGACACCAGTTGTTGCGAGCGTGGCCTTTGGTTCGTTATTTAAAACACAATATTAAATATTTAATATACAAGTTCTTTATTTAAAGCTAATCTTAACAATTCACAAACTTTCAATTAATCAACTACACTTTAATTATCGCTTAATACTGTACTTTCAATTATCGCAATCTAATTACAACACTTTCGCACGTTTATTACTTTCGCTTGTTAACACTGCAACGTCTAAGACAAGACTCTTGGTTCTGGTTTTGACAACTGTTATATTTATACCCTAGAAACTCTCCATATTATTCTCGAGTGTTCTATTCCAGAAGCTTCTTGACTGTTCTATTCATTCTATTCCTGAACCTACTCTCCGTTGCCAGTAGATGTCACCAGTTGTCTCTTTCTATATGTCACCAGTTGTCTCTTTCTATTGCACGTAACAATATTTTAATTGGGTATTGCGGAGGGTGGGGGTAAAAGTACCCCCTCTAGGGGTTGTATGAAATAGGGCATGTGGGATATCAAAAGAAAGAGAATGAAAAATGCAGCAGAGTGGTGGAGTTATTTGTTTTGATTAGATGATCGTAATAACGGTTTTTTAACCGTTCCTTTTTGCGGGGGAGGGTAGTAAAGTGACTCGGTTAATTTTGTTGTATTTATTGTATTCAGGGTCAAAAAATAGGTTGAAAAAAAGTTTTGTTGGGTGGTGCAAAGGGTGGGAGGTAGTACCACCCCCGATAGGGGATGTCCAAATTTTCGGTGTGTGGTATTAGATGAAAGTGGGAGGGGAGTGTAAGAGAGTGGTGGGGTGTTTTTGTAAATCCTGAAGACTTTATCGTTATATTTTTATCGTTAAACACTTGGTTTTTACCCTTGGGTCATATGCACCCCATTCCTATATTTTGCATATATTTCATCCGTTCTTTCTTTTCTAGGCATTAAACAACTGTTGTGAACATTTTTTTATTAAGGAGAAAAAATTCTCCGAACTAACGGTTCTTCACAAGTGTGAAATTAAAATAATGCCATTTTTTTACTCAAAAAACGCCTATTTTGTATCATCAAAAAGACCGTATTCTTTCCTTTCGTGTTTGCTCCGAAAGTAATTAGCGGATTGAAAAACAAATTAGATATAAGTTTATGCGACAAAATGTAGATGCGATTTCATACTACAAACACCATTTACCGTTTATATTTAAACATTTTATAGCATCTCATCTGTGAAAAAGAAGAGAGGGAAGAATTATTTGTACTACGCGTACAGTTTAAGCAGGCGTATCTCCAACAATTATTAATTTATTTCAGAAATTTCTTGATTTTTGCTTATTATGATTTTTTTCTAATTTTTTGGATATATGTGCAAACTCCTCCGGCGTACGTGACGATATTAGAAATTCTTGAGCGCCAAATTTCCGTCCTGAAAAGTTATTTGGAAATTTCGTCATATGAAATAACGGTTATGCCAATTTTTAACTTTTTTCTATAAAGAGGATCATAAAAGGATTGTGTTGGAGAAATCTCGCTTATCCTATATATACCTACATCAACATACCTTCCGCTTAAATTTATACTACGCATTTAGTCGAAATATCTCTTATGGCCAGTTTCACAGTCTGAGTTTAAACCAAATATTTAGTTTAAACTCGACGAATGAGTTTCACAGTTTGGTTTAAACCCCCGTTTAAACCAGAGTTTAAACCATGCCATCCCTCGGTTTAAACTCAAGATAAAAGTATTTGAAAAGTGTGACATTTCATTTTGACAGTAGCATTGTTTCTTTGTATCAAGAAAATAATTTTATCATGGATTTAGATTTAGACATTTCTAGCGATGAAAAAGATTTTTTTTTAGTTAAATTTTCAATTCTGTCGACAACTGACAGTAATTAGAAATCGGCAAATCATTTTAATGAGTGGGACGACGTTGATTTTTATACTAGGTTCCGTTTAAGTAAAGAACTTTGACACTTTATCTTTTCTTGCGCTCTATTATGTATCTTTGTTTATGCACTAGGGAAGGCATTAGCTCAACTTCACTTATGCTAAAATTTGCATCCTTTTTTAATGTGGGCATATTTAAAATTAGCAAATTAGCAACTACATATTTTTTATTTTTTACTTTCTGATGTTTACTTTTTCCGATTGACATATTGATTGATAGAAAAATTGCTTCACAATGGTGGCGATAACTAATTTAGTTCACAATTTCGTCAGTACTACCAACGTTACTAAAAGAATGCACTGTGAAACCCGATTTGGTTTAAACTACGTTTAAACTTGGAGGATGGTTTAAACTAAACCTTGGTTTAAACTCGACTGTGAAACCGGCCATTAGAGTTCACTGTCACAAATATCATTATATCGTATCGAAATGCCAATAAATGTAGACACAGTGAGAAGAGAGGTATCCTCCTCAACTGTACTCGCATTGTTATCTCCCTCAATCCAGCTTAGTTGATTGCTATCATTGCTGAAATTACAAAATCACTTATCAGTTGATCGTCGCAGCATTCAGCAAATAATTTGTAATAATCGCAGAATAAATTTAATGGTTAAAGTTGAACACATCTTTCATTTCTCAAGACTTAATGTCAGGCTTATATTAGTTAAGATTATTTGGTGCCGAAACCCGAGCATTAAAAGAAATTGTAGTGAAAGAACTTTGCGAAAAATTTTCGATTGTGCCTTTTAAAAAAAAAACTGTAAAACATTGGACTAGGGTAAATCTTTTGTGACGTTTGTAAGTGAATCACATAACACATAGCATCATCATTCAGGTACAGTTACAATAGCTCAAGCAATAAATCGAGCATATCACATATTGGATACCAAATTCCAGAGCTAAGTATTATTTTTCAATTAATATCTGCTCATTTACTGATCAGGGTCGGCCCATTGTTACTGCCTCATAGAATAAAGGGAAAAAGAACAAGTGATCTTTCTTATTCGAATTTGTGATTTAGATCTAGTATTTTCTTCAAGAAAGAATTTTTTGGGATATCTCCGGTATATAGCAAAAGCTAAAAAAATGTTCTAATTTGTTATTTCATCACACAATCCATTAATTTTTTGGTGACAAGTTTCAAGTCTTGGTTTGACTCATCAACAGGTCCCAAATAGCGAAATTGGGTGATTAGAAAAACAAATGAAAAAATGAAAAAAGAAGAAAGAAATGAAAAGTTTAAGAAAAATAGAAAAAAACAATTTTTTTATTTATTAAAAAAAAAAAAAAAAAAAAAAATTAAAAAATTTTAAAGAAACAGATTCATTCGAAGCGAATCGAACCTGTATACGCCACGCAGTGGGCTGAAAAATGAAGAAGAAAAAGGAAGAAGAAGAAGCGTTTCGTGTCAGCAGAAAACCTTCCACTCATCGGTGCAGCTTGGTTTTCTGCCTGCTGCAGACGCTTGAAAATAGATCAAACCGATCTCTTCTCATATAAACTCAGAATAAATTCTGGGTGTGAATTATATGAGGAAAAAACACTCCTATACAAGTCCAGGAGGAAAAATAAATAAAAAGAGATTACTCTTTTGGACTTTTTACCGGGTTAAACTTAATTTTCTTCAAGAAAGAATTTTTTGGGATATCTCCGGTATATAGCAAAAGCTAAAAAAATGTTCTAATTTGTTATTTCATCACACAATCCATTAATTTTTTGGTGACAAGTTTCAAGTCTTGGTTTGACTCATCAACAGGTCCCAAATAGCGAAATTGGGTGATTAGAAAAACAAATGAAAAAAGAAGAAAGAAATGAAAAGTTTAAGAAAAATAGAAAAAAACAATTTTTTTATTTATTAAAAAAAAAAAAATTTAAAAAATTTTAAAGAAACAGATTCATTCGAAGCGAATCGAACCTGTATACGCCACGCAGTGGGCTGAAAAATGAAGAAGAAAAAGGAAGAAGACGAAGCGTTTCGTGTCAGCAGAAAACCTTCCACTCATCGGTGCAGCTTGGTTTTCTGCCTGCTGCAGACGCTTGAAAATAGATCAAACCGATCTCTTCTCATATAAACTCAGAATAAATTCTGGGTGTGAATTATATGAGGAAAAAACACTCCTATACAAGTCCAGGAGGAAAAATAAATAAAAAGAGATTACTCTTTTGGACTTTTTACCGGGTTAAACTTAATTTTCTTCAAGAAAGAATTTTTTGGGATATCTCCGGTATATAGCAAAAGCTAAAAAAATGTTCTAATTTGTTATTTCATCACACAATCCATTAATTTTTTGGTGACAAGTTTCAAGTCTTGGTTTGACTCATCAACAGGTCCCAAATAGCGAAATTGGGTGATTAGAAAAACAAATGAAAAAATGAAAAAAGAAGAAAGAAATGAAAAGTTTAAGAAAAATAGAAAAAAACAATTTTTTTATTTATTAAAAAAAAATTTTAAAAATTTTAAAGAAACAGATTCATTCGAAGCGAATCGAACCTGTATACGCCGCGCAGTGGGCTGAAAAATGAAGAAGACCTGTTGATGAGTCAAACCAAGACTTGAAACTTGTCACCAAAAAATTAATGGATTGTGTGATGAAATAACAAATTAGAACATTTTTTTAGCTTTTGCTATATACGGAGATATCCCAAAAAATTCTTTCTTGAAGAAAATTAAGTTTAACCCGGTAAAAAGTCCAAAAGAGTAATCTCTTTTTATTTATTTTTCCTCCTGGACTTGTATAGGAGTGTTTTTTCCTCATATAATTCACACCCAGAATTTATTCTGAGTTTATATGAGAAGAGATCGGTTTGATCTATTTTCAAGCGTCTGCAGCAGGCAGAAAACCAAGCTGCACCGATGAGTGGAAGGTTTTCTGCTGACACGAAACGCTTCTTCTTCTTCCTTTTTCTTCTTCATTTTTCAGCCCACTGCGTGGCGTATACAGATTCGATTCGCTTCGAATGAATCTGTTTCTTTAAAATTTTTTAAATTTTTTTTTTTAATAAATAAAAAAATTGTTTTTTTCTATTTTTCTTAAACTTTTCATTTCTTTCTTCTTTTTTCATTTTTTCATTTGTTTTTCTAATCACCCAATTTCGCTATTTGGGACCTGTTGATGAGTCAAACCAAGACTTGAAACTTGTCACCAAAAAATTAATGGATTGTGTGATGAAATAACAAATTAGAACATTTTTTTAGCTTTTGCTATATACCGGAGATATCCCAAAAAATTCTTTCTTGAAGAAAATTAAGTTTAACCCGGTAAAAAGTCCAAAAGAGTAATCTCTTTTTATTTAGATCTAGTATGTACAAATTAGAGTTAATAATAACAATAATGTATTTATTTTGAACAGTACTAAGATAACAAGATCTTTAAATGTACATTATATGTAGGCATTCAACGTGGAAAAAAGTTAAAGCAAGAGACTTATATGTATTAACAAATAAAGAAATGAGTAAAATTAAAATAATGCTAAGTGAAAAGAAAATAGAAAAAAAAAAGAAAATTAAGAGAAAAAAAACTAATAAATTTAGAAAAATAAAAATAAAGATAACTAAATAATGCAATCCAATAAAAGCTAAGGTGGTAAATATTTACCTAGCAAGGTCATCCAAAATGAGCTGATCTGATTTTTATATTATATCAATTGATTTTAATTGTCTACTGAAAGTCCCTCTGGCCCTAGTAAGTTGCATATCATGTAGTAACAGATTCCATTTGCGAACACATTGGACAAAGTAGGGACGCTGCCCGTATTGAGATCTACATCGCGGTATTAGGAGATTCTTATGTCTATTCGACTGCAAGAAACTCAGCTTTTCAAATAGGTATCCGGGCTGCTGGCTGAAAATGAGTCGATGTAAAAACTTTAGCCTATATTGAGTTAAGTAGGCTTCTAATGGGATATGAGAGATATGAGATATGACTACCTCGAGATAGTTTATGTATAAAGCGAAGTACATCATTATAAGCGACTAGGAGCCTTCTTCGGCAGACGGAGTCAAGCGAGGAAAATATTATACAGCCATAAGTAAAGTAAGGAAGAATTATGGATTTCACAAGCTTTTTCCGAACATGGAGTGCTAGTAGTTCTGAATTTAGCCATAGTCTTCTTAAGCAGACATATATTTTACCTAAGATAGCACTAATGTGGTCACAACAAGATAATTTTGAATTGAGTTCAAAGCCCAGACTTTTAGCAGAATCAACGTAGACAAGTCTCGTTTTATTGAGAAATATGGCTGGTAAAGAGAGAGAATCGATTTTATTCCTATAGACTGCCAGGCATGTAGATTTGTCGGATTTAAGTCTAATTTATTACGCAAAGACCAGTTATAAATGCGTTGTAGATCATCGTTTAACCGGCATACACAGTCTACATATGAATAGATGCATCCATGACGGCATCAGGAAGGTCATTAATGTAAAGACTGAATAAAATGGACCCAATATAGATCCTTGAGGAACACCGCGGTGTAAGAATGCTATATCTGAGATCTGGTCATGTACTCTTACCACTTGGCTGCGTCTATTTAGAAGGCTGCAAATTAGTTTAGCTGCTGATGATGAAAAAGAGAATTGGCGAGACAGCTTTTGCAGCAAATGACGATGGTCAATAGAGTCAAACGCTTTGCTGAAATCTAGTAGTGCTAATATAGATGATCATTATCTAAAGCCTCGTGAATATCGCAGTTTCACAGCTATGATTACAGCGGAATCCTGATTGGCAGTGGGTTAAGAGACCCTTGTGGTCTATATATTCCGTTATTTGCGAATAGAGCACCTTTTCAAATACTTTGGCAAAGAAACAGAGAAGACTATTTGGACGGTAATTACTCGGCAGAGAACTATTCGACTTTTTTGGAATGGGTACCACTAGAGCTTTTTCAATTGAGTAGGAAACTGATATGTCATGAGGCAGTAGTTGATGATATGAGCTAGTATCCTAGCTACATCTGGTCCAATCAGTTTAACAAAGCGGGGAGGTAGCTCATCTAGTCCCGTTGCATTAGATTTTATAGAGGACATAGTCAGTAAAACTTCTCTTTCATCAATGTTTCGAAAAGCAAAGCCATCAGAATAAAAGTGTTCAGCAGAAATATCAGTGAGTGAAGCTTGTGAAAAAGTATTAGGTGCTGGCGAATCTCCTGTGAAGTAATTATTCAATGCATTTGGATCTACATATACTTTTGTGGATTCACGTCCATGTATCCCAAAACTTCGAATGTTTGCCCATAGTTTCTTTGGTGGTAATTTCACGTCTAGTTTACTATTAAAATAAGCTTGCTTTGAATATCTTATCAGTACACTGCTTCTATTACGAACTTTCTTGTACATCCTACGAACTTCATCTGAGCGCGTAGCTTTATAGCGTCTATAAAGGAAATCACGTTCCGCCAGTAGACTGAGAATTTGAGGAGTCAACTATGAGCAACCTTTATTTTTGATAATACAAATTCGCTGTGGGACATATTTATTGTATAGATTTAAAAGTGTGACTTCAAAAGTAGCTACCTTGTTATCTACAGATACTGAGTTATATATATGTTTTCCCATGTTGTTTGTCTGCATTCAGATACAAGCTGTTCAAGATTTATATTTTTGAAGTCGCGATACGAGAAAGAAGTTACTCTAGGGACAGGTATCGATTTAAGGTCATAGGTCATGAATAGAAAATCATGATCAAATTCACTTGGTGGACTCATTTGATTATGAAATAGAACCTTGTCAATATCGGTCGTAAGTACATGGTCGAGCTGAGATGGGTTAGCAGTATTAAAATAAGTTGGCAGGCTATTAACCATTTTTAAGTTGAGCGTTCTGTATAAGTAATGTGAATTCTCAGTGGTAGAACAAGAACTAAGATTATTTACATTCATATCACCGCAAACGACTACATTATCACTTTTTAGGATCTGCTGTAACACTGAGTCTTTGAAACGCATGGCAGAAGATTGTGTTACAATCGCCTTTAAGGAATTATGAACATAGATCGCAACGCCTCCCCCAATTCTGCCAATACGATCATTTCATAATACAGTGTAACTTGGCAAAGATATCGATTGTGAGGCTAGATCGCTAGTAAGCCAGGTCGCACATACTAACAATGCATGGACAGTAGTGCCGGAGAAAATTTCCTGTAGCAGACCGACTTAATTTCTAAGACTTCTTGCATTGAAACAGCATATATATTGTTGCGAGCGTGGCCTTTGGTTCGGTATTTAAAACACAATATTAAATATTTAATATACAAGTTCTTTATTTAACTCTAATCTTAACAATTCACAAACTTTCAATTAATCAACTACACTTTAATTATCGCTTAATACTGTACTTTCAATTATCGCAATCTAATTACAACACTTCTGCACGTTATTACTTTCGCTTGTTAACACTGCAACGTCTAAGACAAGACTCTTATTCTGGCTATGACAACTGTTATATTTATACCCTAGAAACTCTCCAGATTATTCTCGAGTGTTCTATTTTCCAGAAGCTTCTTGACTGTTCTATTCATTCTATTCCTGAACCTTCCTGTAGATACCATAATCAATTCTCCGAACCTAAAGTCGTTTACTTCTCCATTGCCAGTAGATGTCACCAGTTGTCTCTTTCTATTGCACGTAACACTGCCCTCTTCTTAAATTTGTTCGTCCCGAACAACAGGTGGTCCACGGTCTTGATGCTCGTAGTATTGACACAAGCGATCCAAATGAACAATTTTATGCTTTGCCTCTTGTGCCACGCTGAATCCTGTATACCACGTCATTAATTCTAGTGAATACGGTCCTTCCCAGTGTTGTTGCAATTTTGGAGAACGTCCCTTACGTCGTCTCGGATTGTAGAGCCAAACAAGATCACCTTCATTAAATCCTGCGGAATTAGCACGTAGGTCATAGCGGGTCTTCATCCGATCAGTATTTGTTTCTAATTTCGTCCTCGTGGCCTCGTGCACATCAGCTAATTGTTGTTTGAGCTCCGATACGTAGTCTTCTGGTAACTTTTGTTCACCTCTGGGGGTACCGAATTTGAGGTCGCTAGGTAAACGCATCTCTCTTCCGAATATGACTTTAGCTGGGGTTTGTCCGGTAGTACTATGAATAGCTGATCTATAAGCCATTAGGAATATAGGAATGTGTCGATCCCAATCGCGTTGATGATAGTCAACTAATTTCTTTAGATGTTCGATCAATGTTCTGTTGAAGCGCTCTACCATGCCATCAGATTGTGGATGTAGAGGAATTGTTCTAGTTTTTCTTATTCCCAACATTTTACACATCTCCGGGAAAGTCCGCGATTCGAAGTTCCGTCCTTGGTCCGAATGAAGTTCGTGAGGCACTCCAAACCTACTGACCCAATTCGTTATTATTTGTTCCGCAACTGTGGCTCCCTCTTGATTAGGGATTGCATAAGCTTCAGGCCATTTACTGAAATAGTCAATGGCAACTAAAATATAACGGTTACCGCCATCCGTTTCAGGAAAAGGTCCAGCGATGTCTACAGCTATCCTTTCAAAGGGGGCTCCGACATTATACTTATGCATTTCTCCTCTGCTTCTGTGTTGCGGCCCTTTGCAAGCAGCACAGATAGTGCATCTGCGGCACCACTCCTCCACATCTTCTCGCATATGTAGCCAATAAAACCTTTCCCGTATTTTGGAAATTGTTTTGTTCACTCCCAAATGTCCTCCAGAGTTTCCACCGTGCATTTCTTCTAGAACATCTTTGACGTTTGATGCTGGCACGACTATCTGCATTCGGAATGATTCGCCGTTAGGTGCTTCCCATTTGCGTTTTAATATACCACATTCAACATGAAGAGAGTTCCATTGAGCCCAGTAACTTTTCAGCTTCTCGCTTCGATGCGAAATATCCTTCCAGTCTGGTCTTTCCATGTCTTCTTTCCAAGCGAGAATAAGTGAAATGTCCGGATCTTCTCGTTGTGCTGTTCTCAGGTCCTCGTTGTCCCAACCTGTAGATGGTTCCACGGTTACCAACTGTATAGTTGCTGTTGTTTCTTTTTCTTCCACCCGTCCGCAATGTTTGCATTCAAGTTTGCATTGACGTCGTGAAAGGGCGTCTGCATTTCCATGGATACGACCTCTTCGGTGTTTGATCTCAAGATCATAAGCCTGGAGTCGCTCTATCCATCTCGCGACTTGTCCCTCAGGGTTCTTAAACTGCAGAAGCCATTTAAGCGCTGCATGGTCGGTGCGAAGGATGAATTTCTGCCCGTAGAGATATTTATGAAAATGTTTTGTTGAACTTACAATAGCAAGTAGCTCTTTTCTTGTAGCACAATAATTTTTCTCTGGCTTTGAAAGTGCTTTGCTATAGTAAGCTACTGGAACTTCTTGACCATTCTCCTCCTGCGAAAGCACTGCACCAATACCTTCATTGCTGGCATCCGTGTCTAACATAAATGTTTTTCCCAGCTTTGGATAGTGAAGTACTGGAGCTTCACAGAGCTGTTGCTTCAAATTTTCAAAACTTTCGTTGCATTTATCCGACCATATGAACGGCCTTCCCTTTTCTGTAAGTTGATGTAGGCTTCTTGCTATATCTGCAAAACCTTTCACGAATCGCCTGTAGTAGGTAGCTAAGCCAAGAAAACTCCGTAATTGATGTTTGTCCTTTGGAACTGGCCAATTTTTGACGGCTTCTATCTTCTCTGGGTCGGTTCTTACTCCTTGTGATGAAACTATGTGCCCTAAATATTTAACTTCATCTTTGAATAGAGCACATTTACTCGCACTGAGCTTCAATTTTGCATCTTTGAGTCTTTGAAGTACGTCTCGTAAGTTGTTTTTATGTTCCTTGAATGTCCTTCCGATTACTATTCTGTTATCCAAGTAGACAAGACATGTTTTCCAGGTTAAACCGCGTAGAACACATTCCATTAGTTGTTCGAATGTGGTTGGAGCATTACATAACCCATACTTTGAATTGCCATAAGCCACTGCCAACTGAGAAAGCAGTTTTATCTCGGTCCTCGGGATGTATTTCCACTTGCCAGTAACCACTCTTCAAATCCAATGTGGAAAACCATTGCGCTCCGGAAAGGGTATCCAACGTGTCATCAATCCTTGGTAATGGATAGCTATCTTTTCTCGTCACGTTATTTAGTAGGCGGTAGTCTACACTGCCATCCTTTTTCCTAACCAGAACAACCGGCGATGTCCAAGGGCTGTTAGATTCCTCTATTATGCCTTGTTTCTTCATGGAGTTCATCATGTCTGCAACTTCTGGTTGTTTGGCTAATGGCAATCTTCGTGGTGTCTGTCGAATGGGCCTGGAATCTCCTGTATCGATCCGATGCTGGACAAGATTTGTTTTACCATAGTCATCATCATTCATTGCAAATAGTTCCGAAAATTCATCTATCACCTCTTTGGCATCGTTGTGTTGTTGTTTACTTAAGGCACTGGACGAAAGAAATTTCTGAACCTGTTGGGTAGTAGCTGGTATAGTTTTTGTTTCATTGACATTACTACTATTACCCAAATTGACGATTTGGTAAACGGGTTCACAATTTCCAATTATAGCACCTTCTTTTAGTTGGATGTGTTAAGCACTCTGACTGGTATTAATGTTTTACCTTCTGCCTTCACTTAAGTCTTCCCCACAATGATGCTCGATGTGACTTTTGTGGGGTTAGGCTCCACCAGATAGAATCTGCAGGTCCCGATGTCATCAGTAAGCTTTGTCCATATTAGTGTCTCGGAGCATGGCGAAAGAGTTGTATTTTCGCAGACCATCGTCCTTACTTTCACAGGATGATCTGCTCCTTCTCCTAGTTTCATAGGAATTTCTATGTTCCCATATTTGAGAGTCCGCTCTCCAACATCCAGATTTATTTTGTATGTGGTCATGAAATCTATTCCAAGAATGCATTCATCCATTATGTCTGAAACCAGGTAAGTGTGAGGAAATAGTAGTTCGCCTAGTTGAACATCTAAAGTTATTTCTCCAAACACCCGTGCTGCTGCTCCAGTTGCTGTCCTTAGTAGATATTTGGTGGTATTATGAAGCCATTTGTTCTTAACAAGATCTGTTCTAATAATTGATCTTGCAGCTCCAGTATCGATAGTGACTGCGCAGTCATTTTTTTCCTACACTTCCATATATAACAAGACTGCTATTATTTCTCTGCAACTGGCCTACTTGAATGATGACTTCGGGGCTGCCGATTCCACCAACCAACTTCTGCCCCACAAAGTTGGTGTGCAAGATTCAACTGTGTGTTGAATCAAGATGTTGTTGATGATTAAATGTCTACTTCAAGATCTATGAGATTCAACAGTGTGTTAAATCAAGATAGGCTTGAAGGTAATGACTGGTTAAATTGTTTGGAAATGACTAAGACTCAACAGTGTGTTGAATCTTGATAAGTTGGATGAACAATTTAAAGACACTCTTCAATTTAGACTAGACTTTAATAAATTATGCTAGCTTAATTTATACAAAATAATTGGTTCAATTAAACTAGCATATACAACAATATTGCAAAAAAAAACAATTATGCAAGCAACAATCAATTAACAAATTGGTCAGTGCATTGACTCATGGCAGAATATTAAAAATTGTCTTGTCACTGTCGTCAGCGATTTTATTTACTCGACCGATAGAGGTGCAAAGTAGGTGGGTCAATTGAAAAATAAGAAAAATGTGCTGACTTTTGGTTTTTGTGTGGGTAATGCTGTGGTGTTCCACACGGTACGTCCTTGTCGACGATATACCTCTGAACGTATTTGGTCCAAGTTCCTTCTATAAGGTGAGGGGAACTCTGGACTCCATATGAATGCGCTGCGGCGCCTGGATGGATGTCGGCACTTCTAATCCTTTTTGATGTCTTCACGTCAATGTGATAATAAAACCCATATTAATATATTTTATTAATATATTTTATTAATATAGTTTATTTTAATATATTTTAGTAATATATTTTATTAGTATATTTTATTTGAATATATTTTATTAATATATTTTATTTTAATATATTTATTAACGAATGGAATGGTCAAACATTAATAATTAAATAATTTAAACAAAATTAATTATTAATTGAACGCGAATATTTTCCTGTTCTTGTCGGTTTCGACTTGACAACTAGACTAAAGTTTTATTTCTTTTTTATTATTTTTACACAAATCAAGGCCTACCTAATCATAACCTTTTCCATCTTTTCTCAAGTGCCCCTTCTCGCGTCAACTTGCAAAACCTTACAAATGCTTAGTGAGGTTGCTAAGCAAAGGTTGGTGCACGTAGCTCGATGTGAAGGTAGCCACAACACTCCCCCGCCTGCGTAACCATTGGTTTAGCGATCCGTAAATCTACCGGGCGGTTGTGTGGTTCGACCAGTCCTTGTGGTTTGTTGCCGGAACGCAGTGTTTCCGTCTGGCATGAATCTGACTGCCCGTGACACCTGAGGACTAGGTGGTGTGTTTGTATGTGTTATTTCGGATGAGTCTTCAAAGCCACGAAAATTATCCGATTCATTATCTGTGTAATCAACGTCTTGATTAGTTAATATGTCTTCAGGTCGTGACTGTGGTGAAAATTCGGGATTTGGCTGAGATCGTACTGGGTTGTCTGATGGTGAGAATGATGATGGGGTGTTATTTTGACTAGTGGGTTCGACGCGTTGGCTTTGGTGGACGGCAATGTCGTTTTCGCTAAAATAAGGTTTCAACCTATCGACTGAAACATTTAACTCTCTGTTCCCGACTTTAAGGGTGTAATATTTGTCCTTACGACATACGACCTCGTATGGGCCTTCGTAAGGTGGCTGAAGGGAAGCTCGAACTGAGTCCGTACGAATAAAGACGTGAGAGCAGTCCGTAAGCTCCTTGAATTTGAACAGTGAGTGTCGAGCGTGGTTCGAAGCTTGAACAGGTCTAATTTCAGCAAAGGCATTCCGGAGCAAAGTAATAAATTCGTTTTGTGAGTGGTTTTTCGAAACCATCAAGAAGTCGGCGGGAAGACGCAAACTTTTGCCGTACACCAATTCTGCTGGAGTTGCTTGAAACTCCTCTCTGAAAGTAGTCCGCAGCCCTAATAAGGCTAACGGGAGGATTTTCGACCAAGATCTTTCTTTATATGCCATGATCGCTGCTTTAAGAGTCCGATGCCATCGTTCTAGGAAACCATTTGCCTGAGGGTGGTAAGCAGTGGTTCGGATACGCCGGAAGCCTAACAATTTAGAGAGTTCCCCAAAGAGGGCTGACTCAAATTGTGGTCCTTGGTCGGTGACAATTGTTTTGGGTACGCCAAAACGCGATATCCAGTGTTGGAAAAGTGCTTCTGCGACCGTTCCAGCGTCGATGCTTGACAGAGGGATTGCCTCTGGCCATCTTGTGAACCTGTCTATAATGGTAAGACAATACCTGAAGCTTTGTGAAGGCGGCAGCGGACCAATTAGGTCGTTGTGTAGTTCCTGAAAACGGTGTGACGATGAAGGAAATGTGCCTAGCGAACTTTTCACATGATGTGAGACCTTGCATTGTTGGCAGGCTAAGCAAGACCTTGCCCAAGAGTTAACATCCTTATTAATGGAAGTCCAAAAATAACGAGATGTAACCATCTTGTTTGATGTACGAATACCCGGATGAGCGAGATTGTGAATGGAATCGAACACTTGCTTTCTAAAATTTGGCGGAATGAAAGGCCTAATGCCAATAGGCGAAATTTCACAATACAATTGTTTCTCTGTGCCGAAGACTGGAATTCTTTTGAATTTATACTTTGAACTTTGTAAAAGTTCTTGCAACTCTGGGTCTTCCGCCTGGATATCCGCGATAGCTCCGAAATCAACAACACTTGGGATGTGTATCTCTTCTATACGTGACAAGGTGTCGGCAACGACATTGTCCTTTCCTGCAACATGCCTTATGTCTGTTGTGAATTGGCCCACGAAATACAAATGTCGCAACTGTCTAGGTGAGGCTTTCTCTGGCTGTTGTTTAAACGCGAACGTTAACGGTTTGTGATCTGTATATAATGTGAAAATACGTCCCTCCAGGTGAAAGCGAAAGTATTTGATGCCTAGGTAGGCCGCGAGCAGCTCTCGGTCATAAGCGCTATAATTACGCTGGGCGTTGTTAAGCTTCACTGAATAGAAACCAAGAGGTTGCCACAAGTTATCCACCTTTTGGTGAAGTGCGGCGCCGATAGCGGTGTCTGAGGCGTCAACGTGCAACGCGAGCTCTGCTGAAAGACGAGGAAAAGCTAGCAAAGTTGTTTCAGCCAGCTGGATTTTGACTTGTTTGAATGCATTGGTGGCCTCTATAGACCAGTTGATAATTTGTGATCCCTTCTTTTTAGGACCGGTTAAATATTGGTTGAGTAGGGCATGGTGACTGGCCGCATGAGGAAGGAATCTGCGGTAAAAGTTTATCATGCCTAGAAAACGCCGCAGTTCTTTGACAGTTTTCGGGATTAAAAAGTTCGAAATTACTGACACACGTTCTGGAGATGGTTTAATTCCTTGAGGTGTGACAAGGTGTCCTAGGAATTTGACCTGGGCTTGCAAAAACTTGCATTTGTCTAAGTTTATGATGAGACCATATTCTTTTAATCGAGTGAAAATTTGTTTCAAATGGGTAATGTGTTCGGATTTAGATCGAGAGGCAATAAGAATGTCGTCCAAATAGACGAAGCAAAAGGCAAATTCCTGCAGCACGGTATGTATAAACCTTTGAAAGGTTTGCGCTGCATTGCAGAGACCAAAGGTCATGCGAGTGAATTCAAAGAGCCCAAATGGAGTGCATATAGCAGTCTTGGGAATGTCTTCCGGTTCAATAGGAATTTGGTGATATGCCTTGGCCAGATCTAGCGTCGAAAAATATTTGCAATCTTGAAGGTGGTAAACGAAATCATGAATCAGCGGAATAGGGTAGCGGTCAGCAACGGTAATGGCATTCAACCGCCTGTAATCTCCGCAAGGTCTCCAGTCGCCATTTTTTTTCTGGACGAGGTGTAAAGGTGAAGACCAGCTACTGCTTGAGGGTCTACAAATTCCCTGCTTAAGCAAAAAATCAAACTCTTTTCTAGCAGCAGCCAGCTTCTCAGGAGAAAGCCGTCGTACCTTTGAAACGATGGGTGGTCCGTTAGTAATGATGCAGTGGGTTACCTTGTGAGTTACCTGTTTAATGAAGCCCGTCTCTACGGTAATGGCCTGATGCTCACGTAACAGCTTTTGTATTTCACTGTCCACCTCTGGATCGATGAGCACTGATAGTGCTGAATTTTGCCCAATTACCCGTTGTCCAAAAGATTTCAGTGTAGTAAGTGGGTCAATAAGTGTCCTGTCCCTGACGTTGACGAGCAACCCGTAGTGACCTAGGAAGTCAGCTCCTAATATGGGTCTAGGTACGTTTGCCAAAATAAACTGCCAAGGGAATGCGCGACGGAGGCCTAAATCTAAAGTAAGGATTTTTCTGCCGAAAGTGTGAATGGTTGAGGAATTTGCCGCGACAAGACATAAATCAGATTTGTTTTGCCGGTCGGTTGGAGTTGGCGGAATGACTGATACATCAGCTCCAGTGTCGATTAAAAAATGTTTCTTTGATGATCTGTCATATAAGTAGAGACGACTATTTAAGAAGCCTCTTCCACCCGTCGTCAATGGCGGAGGGCTGTTTAGTTTGTCGAAGGTTGTGAAGTAATAGCCGAATTGGCACCTGAATTTTGTTTGCCGAGCGAACAAGGAGGAATGCATTTCCTTGCCTTGTGTGCGTACCTTTGGTGGTACCAACAAACCGAATTCCTTTGGCTTGACTGGAAACGGGGTGATAGAGATCTATTTCTGGACTGACTTCTGGACTGCGAACGGTCCCTACGATGTGGATTGCGATTGAGCGCTAAAGAGCTTGTGACAAGTTTCGTCAAATTTCGGACTTCGACGGCTAGCTGTGTAAGGGCGGAATTATGACCTTCGGATCCCGTGGCAATAGAATACATCTGGGGATTAGCATTGACTTCCACGATTGTGTCGGCGCACGAAGCTAGTGTCTCTAAGCTTCCTGTATTGCAGGCTAAGATGGCCTGTATGTGTGCGGACAAACGTTGAAGCCAGAGTGATTTAAGAATGTCTTCAGACAACTTCCCGTTGTTCAAGTTCCGCATCTCTCTAAGTAATTGCGAAGGGTTAGAATCACCTAATGGCAATTCCGTCAATAGCTGCTTTAGACGTCGGTTCTCGCTACCTGTAAGCCTAGAGATCAACGTGTCCTTTAACCTATCATACTCGATACCTTCAGGAGAGTTATCAATGATATCGCTTACTATTCTAGCGTTGTTTTCATCGAGGTAAGCTAGCGCATGATAAAATCTTGTTTGTTGCTGTGTGATTCGTGCCAACGCAAACTGTGCCTCCAACTGGCGGAACCACAACTGCGGGTTACTCCTCCAAAAAGGCGTGCACTTCACCGAGACCGAATTGAGAGTGATCTCCGGTGCAGGAGTTGTTGATGTAATACGCGAAATTGCTGGAGAAGAATTGTCCTGGCCTGAGCTGGCACCTGAGAGATCCTCAGCTGACGAGTAAATGTCCTGCATCTTTGGTGAGCAACCTCAACGAAACAAAACAATGAAACGACGTAAGTAGAAGTAATTTCGACGAAGCAAAGATTGACAAACGAAAAGGAACACTTTGAGGATGGGAAAGGTTTCACAATATTTTTACAATAAAATTATCAATTAGTGTAAAGACATATTATTCTACTATATTATACTACTAGAATACTAATTGCTGAATTAACTTTTCAAACCTTACACTTCCGTACTGATAGACTTGAATTGCCGTCTTGAATATTCATGCTGCCTCTTGAAACTTCTGCTGCCTCTTGAAAATTCTGCTGCCTCTTGAAAATTCTGCTGCCTCTTGAATATTCTGTCGCACTCTTGAATATTCTGCTGCCTCTTGAAACTTCTGCTGCCTCTTGCAAATTCTGCTGCCTCTTGCAAATTCTGCTGCCTCTTGAAAATTCTGCTGCCTCTTGAAAATTCTGCTGCCTCTTGAAAATTCTGCTGCCTCTTGAAAATTCTGCTGCCTCTTGAATATTCTGTCGCACTCTTTTTAGTACCTTACCACTGGTGGGGGGTAACTAAAAGAATGTCAGAATTGTTGATCGAAGCTAAAAACAAAAATAGGAATTTTTCGTGTAACGTCCTCTGAAGGCTGCTGCGGCTATTTATTCTTTCTGTCGGGGTCACCAGTTTTGGTTTTTGTGTGGGTAATGCTGTGGTGTTCCACACGGTACGTCCTTGTCGACGATATACCTCTGAACGTATTTGGTCCAAGTTCCTTCTATAAGGTGAGGGGAACTCTGGACTCCATATGAATGCGCTGCGGCGCCTGGATGGATGTCGGCACTTCTAATCCTTTTTGATGTCTTCACGTCAATGTGATAATAAAACCCATATTAATATATTTTATTAATATATTTTATTAATATAGTTTATTTTAATATATTTTAGTAATATATTTTATTAGTATATTTTATTTGAATATATTTTATTAATATATTTTATTTTAATATATTTATTAACGAATGGAATGGTCAAACATTAATAATTAAATAATTTAAACAAAATTAATTATTAATTGAACGCGAATATTTTCCTGTTCTTGTCGGTTTCGACTTGACAACTAGACTAAAGTTTTATTTCTTTTTTATTATTTTTACACAAATCAAGGCCTACCTAATCATAACCTTTTCCATCTTTTCTCAAGTGCCCCTTCTCGCGTCAACTTGCAAAACCTTACAAATGCTTAGTGTGGTTGCTAAGCAAAGGTTGGTGCACGTAGCTCGATGTGAAGGTAGCCACAGACTAGCATAACGGAATTAAATTATGCTGCCATGAGTCAGTGAACTTCGAATAGAAATATTTTATGATGAAATTAATTTATTTCTCATGATTAGTATGATGCTATGATGGTTGTTCAGGGCTGAACATGTTGCGGGCCGGCGGATGCCAAAACCTGCTCAAAGTGTTGTCCTATGGAGGTTTCGGACGACGATGGTCTTCGTTCGTTAGGCATCTGTCGAGTGTTGTTGCATGTGCAGATGTGAAAAAGTCCCCTGAGTTTATCCCAGTAGTAGTAAACACAAATTACAGAGATGAAGGCGATCAGGATGCTTGAAGTAGCTGTAACAGAATGAACTGCCAAAGTTCTTTGTAGTTGGCTTACATTTAGTGGCTCAGGTAGTTGACTGTAGTCCAGAATATGCTCATTGGGACGTATTACTAGTCCGGTCTGCAATAGATGCGGAATTTTGGTTTGGTTCGTTATTGCAGTTGTAGCTGCAGGTCTTGTCTCCTTGATGTGGCTGGTGATGACTTGGATTTTTTGCTCTATATCTGTCCTTAGCATGATTTCTCTTGTCTTTAAGGAGCAATCATTGTACAGGCGTATGATACCGGTAGAGTTTAGCAGAAGCTCCTTTCTTGTGTTTTTGCAGACTATTGCCGCTACTGTTGAGCTGGGAGTCATATATAGCCAGGTGTTCTTCATCATTAACGTTTTCCAAACAGTTGCGTTCAACTGTACGTGTTGCATTTGACATTTATTATCTGTGTGACGTCCATAGATTTCATCAATAACGCAAGACGGACTGTTCTCAATACTAAAGACGATCGTTGGAGTGCAGAGGTATGTATGATTCTCCGCATTCGTGCATGCTTTTAATTCTTGTTCATTTTCTTCGACCATGCCACTAGATTGGTTAATTCTTGAATTTAGAAGGAGTATTTGTTGGTATGTTGTTTGCATAAGATTTTCTTGATTATGCTGGAGGTGTTCTATGTCTTGATAGACCTCATCATTGACTCCAAATACCTTTGTTAGTAGACTCCCAAATAGACCTCTTCTTCTTCTGATCTTTTGCTGAGTCAATTGAATTATTTGATTAGTGGCCTTGAGTAGGCTCTGTCTTCTCGTAGACAAGTGTTGAAAGAGTACATCACAGTGTGTGATATCTGTCAGCTCCTTGTTCTTTTCGCACATTTCCTTAGTTTGTTTCCAAGTTGTGTCAATCATTTTTTGGTCCCGGATAATTTCTTGTGTTGAGAAATCTATTTGCAGTCTAAGATTTCCTCGTTTAATTTGCGCATAGCCCAAATTTCCAATGTAGAAGCCAGTTTTAGGTATGATTAATTGATAGTCCTGCGCGAAGATCGTTGTTAACCAGAATATAATCAGAAGTGTTGTATGTAGCAGCTTTGTGGCCCAAGTACAAGGTGCGATTTTCACTTTTCTTCTTTTCGCCGGTGGATCCAACTTCTGAGTAGCCTTTTGGGTAGTAGTATCTGAAGTAATTCTGTGAAAATGCTCAGGTTTCGACCAAAGTTCAGGTTCTTGATACTTTCTGACTGTATAAGACCTCTTGCGAGACCTATGGTCAGGTTTAGACTTATGAGAGGTTATCGTTTTAGTGGCAGCTTTGATCTCAGTAGCCTCATTGTCTTGATTGTATATTTCTATGGGAAGCTGGCATAATTTATTAAGTGGTCGCTTTTTTACTTGATCCTTATACTGCACTGACGCGATGCGTACGATGTTGTCTTCTCCTGGATGAAGTTGTACTATTCGTCCGAGTGCCCATTTCTGAGGAGGAAGGTTTTCATCCTTAACCAGGACTAATTCGCCTATAGCAGGATTTTCTTTCTTTGTCTTCCACTTGCTTCTTTGTTGCAGTGTGTTCAGATATTCTAGCGACCACCTTTTCCAAATATCTTGTTGATATTTTGTTAGCTGCTTCCATTTGTTGTATATCTTCTCGTTGGAAATGTCAGGCTCTGGAGGCGCTAATAGCGCTCGTCCTATTAGGAAGTGTCCTGGGGTTAAAGGCTCCAGGTCTCTAGGGTCACTTGACTGCTGTCCAATTGGTCTAGAGTTCAGACAAGCTTCTACTTGGTACAGAACTGTAGTGAATTCTTCATAAGTCAGTAGCGTTTCACCAAGCACGCGTTTAAGATGTGTTTTCACAGATTTCACTCCAGCCTCCCATAAGCCTCCAATATGCGGGCTTGCAGCTGGAATGAAGCTCCATTCCGTGCCATCTTGTGTCTTGTTGCCTGAGTAATGGCAAGCTGCAAATCTTTGTTTAATTTGTTGCGAGCACCCACGAAATTAGTTCCATTATCTGAGAATATTTGCTTGGCATTTCCCCGGCGGGCCACAAATCTCTTATATGCTGCCAAGAATGCATCTGTGGTGAGATCACTAACTAGTTCAAGGTGAACGGCCTTAGTTACCATGCAAACAAACAATGCGATATAGCCCTTTAGAGTTTTTGTTCCTCTTCCTTTCGTCATTTTTGTGATAAAGTGTCCAGCATAATCAACTCCACAATGAGAGAATGGTGTGGATGGGGTTACTCGCACTGCTGGTAAATTTCCCATTAATTGGTCTGAAGGCTGTTGACGATGTCTCAAACATTTGATGCATCTATGAATTCTTGATTGCACCAAACGCTTGGCATTGATAATCCAATATCGAGATCTTACGTAACTTAGGGTGAGTTGTGTTCCCCCGTGCAAAGTTTGTTGATGCGCGTGGTCAAATATGAGGTTGGTTATGTGGTGCTTTTGTGGAAGCAGGATTTGGTGTTTTGCATCCTCCGATAAGTTTGAGTGTTGTAATCTCCCTCCAACACGTAAAATTCCTTCAGCGTCAAGTACTGGGTTGAGGGAGAGCAGTTTGCTGGACGTCAGCAACGACTTGTTTCTCTTGAGTGAACTTCTTTCCTCGTGAAAAGCTTCTTCTTGTACAATTCTCACAATGCAGAGGGTTGCTTCTTGTATTTCCTCAGAAGTGAGATATTTTGATGATGTTTTTTGCGGCCTTCTACAATGTTCTATGAACCTTCTACAATATGCGATTGTTTTTATTTGTCGAATGAAGGACGAGCAGGTGAAAATTCCTGAATTGGACACTTGTGTGATGAGTACTTGAAACGATTTTTTGTTTTCTTCTTCTGTGGTAGGTTTAAGTTTGTTGGAAGGCCATGTTTCTGGAGGTTGAGTTAACCATAAAGGACCTCTCCACCAGATCTTGTTAGCAACCAATTTGCTGGGACTGATTCCTCTAGTGGCAACATCTGCAGGGTTATGCTGGGATGGTACGTATCTCCAGACATTGTTCGGTAGTGACTTTTGAATCTCCGAAACCCTGTTCGCTACGTATGTGTGCCAAGAGTTTGGATTTTTTGCTATCCAGGCCAGTGTTATCTCTGAGTCACACCATGCAAAAATGTTGGGCGAGTGTATCTCCAGACTGGCAATTGTAGATTTTATCAAGGTTGCTAGCAGCAGGGCTCCACATAGCTCCAATCTAGGAATAGAAATTTTCTGTTTTAGAGGTGCCACCTTGGTTTTTGCTGTGAGTAGTGTGGTGTGAATCTTCCCAAATGAATCAGTAGTCCGTGTATAAATTACAGCAGCACAACCCTTTTCAGAAGCGTCGCAAAACCCATGAATTTGGATTTCGTTGTGTGCATGATAATTTATCCACCGGGGAAGTGCAATACTCTGTAATTCATTTAATTCATTCTCCAAATCTTTCCATGCATTAGCTATATCGGAAGGTGCTTCTTGATCCCAATCAGTTTGTGTTTTGCAAAGAGTTTGCATTATTTGTTTTGCCCTTATAGTCACAGGGGCCAACCAGCCTAAAGGATCGAAAATTGAGGCGATTTTGGACAATAGAATTCTCTTTGTTAGACTATGATGACATGTTTGATCTGTTTTCAATTTAAAACGAAATTCATCCAGTTTTGGATTCCAATGAACTCCAAGGGTTTTTATGGTATCATCTTCTTTTATTTCCAGAATGCCTCTTTCTATTATCTCTTCTGGTAGATCTTTTAGCAGGTCCTCGTTGTTGGATGTCCATTTTCGTAAATTAAATCCACCGCATTTCAAGAGCATTGTTATCTGATTTTGGAGCTGAAAAGCCTCTGTTTTGGTATCTGCACCTGTCAACAAATCGTCGATGTAGAAATCAGTGGCGAGAACTCTTTTGGCAAAGGGATAACTGTTTCCTTCATCTGCTGCCAGCTGTTGCAGTGTTTTTACTGCTAGATATGTTGCAGGGCCAGTTCCATAAGTTACGGTATTGAGTGTAACTTCTTGAATGGGCTCCTTTGTGCTTCTTCGCCAAAGAATTCTCTGATAGTTTCTCTGCGTGTCGGCGATCTTGATTTGTCTAAACATTTTTTCTATGTCAGCTGTGAAAACATAGCGATATTTTCTCCAGCGTAACATAATTTGTACTAGGTCTTGCTGGATCTTCGGTCCACTGTATAATAGGTCATTAAGACTTGAACCAGAGTCCGATTTGCATGATGCATCGAAAACAACAGGGAGTTTTGTAGTGGTGCTGTCAGTTTTATGCACAGCATGATGAGGTAAATAGTAAACTGCAGATTCGTCACCTGTATATGGTTTTGCCGGAGACATGTGGCCTAGCTCTAGATATTCGGTCAGAAATTTGTTATACTCAATTAGGATATGAGGTTCCTTTTGCAGCTTCTTTTCTATTTGGATTAGTCGAGCTATCGCCTTTTTCCTTGATTGCCCCAGTTCTCCAGCGTTTTCCTTGAATGGCAGATTGACTATATATCTCCCTTCGGAATCCCTAGTGTGAGTAAGTTCGTAGTGTTGCTCACAGGCGTCATCTGCTTCAGTACTAGAATGGTTGTTTTCTATTTCCCAGAACTTTTCTAGGGTTTCTTCTATCTCGGTGAGTGACAGGAAGCTGGATAACTTCAGCGTATTTTGGTTGCTATTTGGAATATTCCCAAATAATATCCAGCCAAGTTTGGTGTTTTGGGCAGCAGGCCGTGCCTTTTTTAATCCATCAGTTAATATGCTGGCGTATACATCAGCTCCTAACAAAAGGTCTATCGGGCCTGGTTGGTTAAAGGTGGGATCAGCCAAAATGATATCCCCGTATTTTTTGATGTTAATCCCAGTGGTATGGGCTTCAGGCAGAAGCGTGTTTAACTTTGAAAGTACAAGAGCATCAACTGAGAGGTAGGACTCCCTTGGATGCCGCAGCTGGATGCTTATCTTTACTTTGTTATGTGCTTTGGCTGCTTCTGATTCTCCGAATCCAAAAATAGTGGCTCTGATGTGCTCTTTTTGAAGTTTCAGCAATTGAACTGCGTGTTCTGTTATCAGGGATACTTGCGACCCAGGATCTATTAGGGCCCTGAACTGTTCCAGTTGACCACATATATTCTTGATTCTGATTATTGCGGTTGGTAGCAGAACATTTGGAAGTTTCGATCTACTTGTGTGGCAACTGATATTGTACTCTTGTTGGTTTTTCAATTTGGCCTTGCTTATCTGGCTCCCAATTGTGGTCATGTGTGCCGCTACGTTTTTGTTTTCTTCTAATGGTGAAATAGCCGGTGAAATACTGCTATTTAAAGATTTCTGATGCAGTAACGTGTGATGCCTTTTGTTGCATAGTGCGCAGAGTTTGTGAGATTTGCATTTCTCGTTTTTATCATGCATGAGACAATTAGTACAGAGATTACTGCGTCTAATGAATGCTTGCCATCAATATTCATCTTTTTAAATTCCCCACATTGATAGAGATTATGCTGCCTATTACAGATAGTACACAAGCCTTTTATGGTGGCGAGGAAGGTTTTTTTGAAATTCTTTGAATAGTGGGGCTTTTCTAGCTTCGAATTACTCATGCAATCTAATACCTGGTGACGCTTCTCCAGAAATTGCAGTAGATCATTTATCGACGGCATTTCTCTTGGGTGAGTCAAACTTTCTTCGAAAAGTCGAAGACTTTCAGCGTCAAATTTTCTCATTGCAATGCAGACAATGATTGGACCCCACTCATCTGTATTGCAATCCATGTTTTTTAATGCTTCCAGACATTCCTTTATTGTGTCGTATAGCATGATTGTATCGTTTTGCGATCTGTGCTCTATGGTTTTTGCATCGATTATGGTGTTAATGTAGGTTGTAATTATTTTTCTATTGTTGTTGAAACGTGCTATTATTAGCTGCAAGGCAGTATCGTAATTTCTATTATTTAATTGAAGATGGTTGATTACTCTTCTCGCGTCTCCCTCCAGTTGATAGAGGAGGTACTGCATTTTCTCCACATTACTTATCTGCGTATTGTTGTGGATTATGCTCGTGAAAATCTCGATAAATGGCTTCCAATCTTTGTAATCACCACTGAACTTTGGTATCTTAATTGGTGGAAGCTTGGGGAAATTACTGTTGTCTCTGCCTTGCTCGATATAATGCAAGGGCAATGCTGAACCCATCATCTTGCTATTTGAAGTCTGTTCTGTCATTATTGGTAGCTTATGAGATTCTGTTGTAACCGGTGTGGCTGTGCTTGTGGATGGCACGTTTGTCATTGAAGTTGGAGCTGTAGTTAGCGGCGTGAAAGGAAATGAAGTTACAGGCGTTTCTTCTGGATCGATGGTTTGGCCATAATTAGATATTAATTCAATAGCCTCCTTATATAATATGTACGTTTTTTCGTACAAATTTCCTTCATGATACGGATGATCCTTAGATATGATCTTTTGTAATTGTTCATGGAGAGCCGTGAAAGAGGACCAGTGTTTTTCTAGCTCTTATAACCTCTTTGCTAAATTGTCTCTCGTTATTCTTTCACCAGTATCTCTTTTGTAGCTCCGCAAAGTGTCTGAAATTTGTTTGGCTAGCTCTTGTTGAGCCGAGATTATTCTTTCTTCTTTCGTTGCCATTATTACTGGATGTATAACTATGCTTTGCCTTTGGAACTGCTTTCTGTAGTCACGGAGAGTACCTCCAAATTCAGTTCAGCTCCCGTTGAAATTTGTTTGTTTAAAAAAAAAAACAAAAAAACAAAAAATCTCAACTGTGTGTTAAGACTTTTGTATTTAATTGGCGTGAAATCTTAACTGTGTGTTAAGATTTTTTGGTTTGTTTACAGCTGGTGAAATTGTAAAGCAAGTCTTAACAGTGTGTTGAGACTTTGTCTTTACTTTATATGCCGTAGGTATCTTCACGATGATCTGAACTGCTGCCGGTTGCTTGTAGGCTCGAAGGACCATGTGCAAGATTCAACTGTGTGTTGAATCAAGATGTTGTTGATGATTAAATGTCTACTTCAAGATCTATGAGATTCAACAGTGTGTTAAATCAAGATAGGCTTGAAGGTAATGACTGGTTAAATTGTTTGGAAATGACTAAGACTCAACAGTGTGTTGAATCTTGATAAGTTGGATGAACAATTTAAAGACACTCTTCAATTTAGACTAGACTTTAATAAATTATGCTAGCTTAATTTATACAAAATAATTGGTTCAATTAAACTAGCATATACAACAATATTGCAAAAAAAAACAATTATACAAGCAACAATCAATTAACAAATTGGTCAGTGCATTGACTCATGGCAGAATATTAAAAATTGTTTTGTCACTGTCGTCAGCGATTTTATTTACTCGACCGATAGAGGTGCAAAGTAGGTGGGTCAATTGAAAAATAAGAAAAATGTGCTGACTAGCATAACGGAATTAAATTATGCTGCCATGAGTCAGTGAACTTCGAATAGAAATATTTTATGATGAAATTAATTTATTTCTCATGATTAGTATGATGCTATGATGGTTGTTCAGGGCTGAACAGTTGGTTTTTACTAATTTTCCGACTGCTCAACAGGAGAGCTGATGCGACTAGTCGCTGCTTGATATCTAGTCTCTCCACGAATAGCTTGTTCCCTGGCTCTACATCTTTGGCATTCTTCTTTTCCTTCTTCAGGTGATTCCACTCGTAGACGTTTTCTGCAGTCTCTTTGAAGGTGCCCTGATCTATTATAATTCCAGCATCGAAGGACACCACGTGAGGGCGGGCTCTGTGATGATTACACTCTGTTACAAGTACATTCTTCCACTGAAATTTCTCTTACTCGTACTGCACTCCGTGAAGCTTGTCGGGCGGATTCATACGCTAGTGCATAGGCTAGTGCTTCTGCTGTTGATTTCTTTCCAGCTAGCCTTAACGCTTGTTGTAAATTTTGATCTGCAATAGCGTTCACAAATGCCTCCGTCGCCACTTCTTTGAGAAAATCCGCATTCACGCTACAGTATGAAAGATGAGCTAATCTTTCTACATCTGCCTGCAGTTGTTGTAGTGATTCGCCATGTTTTTGAATCCTGTTGCGTAACTGTAGGCGATATACTTGCTGCATGTGTTCATCTCCGTAACGTAATTCTATCGCCTGTACTAATGAAGTGTATTCACGTTGCTTTTCAATCGGTACCCTTTGTAAGAGCTCTGACGCAGGAGCTCGAAGTGCTAACACCAGATCTATAGCTTTGTCTTCATCATTCCATCCATTTACCTCTGAAGCTGTCTCGAATTGTCTCTTGAAGATATGCCACGAATTTTGTCCATCAAATATTGGAGGTTTCATTCTACCTGCACCCGATATTTCAGCTGCTACATTTGGAAGCTTACGATTCTTTATTCTTTCTAGATATGCTTTAAAACTGTCAAGCTGCTCGGTGACTTTTTGTTGAGCTTCCGCCACTTCCTGCTCGATTCCTTCAATTTTTAAATTTTGTTCGTCTAACGAGTTTTTCAGGAAAATCTTCTGTTCCTCCAAACGAGTTTCTGGACAATTCTCCAGAGAACTCTTTTGTTCGTCCAAGCGGGTTTCCATAGATTTCTTCTGCTCATCTAACCGGGATTCTAGAGAATTCGTTTGCTCATCTAAGCGGGATTCCAGAGAATTCTTTTGTTCAACGAAAGCATTCTTTTGTTCATCCATAGATTTCTTCTGCTCATCTAAACGGGTTTCCAGAGAATTCTTTTGTTCCTCGAGAGAATTCTTTTGTCCCTCGAGAGAATTCTTTTGTTCCTCGAGAGAATTCTTTTGTTCATCAAAACGGGCTTCCATTTTGCTCATTAAAGTACTCAAAAGCTGTTCCATTTTCATTGTAGGCTCTTCTTCAACTTCGGTTTCTTCCAAGTTATCTTCGAAAACAAATGTTTCAGGATTCTTTCCTTCCTCTATCAAAGCTTGTCTGAGTCGCTCGACTAGAACTTTCTTTGCACCTGTCGTTTGTAATGACCGGTTCCCTAACTCCACTTTCAAATCCTGCGATCGAAGCTCCTCGAATTTTCGCCCCATTACTTTAGTAATTCACTTTAAGTTTAATATAAATTATTTTCAAGAACTTTCAAAATTTAACACAATTTCACAAAATTAATCACACTTTGAATTTTAAAGTCAATTACCACCACTTTATATCGCGAATTTATTTCACTTCTGACACCAGTTGTTGCGAGCGGGTCCTTTGGTTCGGTATTTAAAACACAATATTAAATATTTAATATACAAGTTCTTTATTTAACTCTAATCTTAACAATTCACATACTTTCAATTAATCAACTACACTTTAATTATCGCTTAATACTGTACTTTCAATTACCGCAATCTAATTACAACACTTCCGCACGTTATTACTTTCGCTTGTTAACACTGCAACGTCTAAGACAAGACTCTTATTCTGGCTATGACAACTGTTATATTTATACCCTAGAAACTCTCCAGATTATTCTCGAGTGTTCTATTTTCCAGAAGCTTCTTGACTGTTCTATTCATTCTATTCATTCTATTCCTGAACCTTCCTGTAGATACCATAATCAGTTCTCCGAACCTAAAGTCGTTTACTTCTCCATTGCCAGTAGATGTCACCAGTTGTCTCTTTCTATTGCACGTAACAATATGAACTGAAGATATTAAAAAGCGTTCTTACTTTCACCAATGGAGGGATACTATCGCCCATTATTTCTAATGTACGAAAACCAGAAGAACTTTAGCAGACGTGAGTACAGATCATCAGTTTCAGTGATCATTTTGCGGATGACACAAGCATTACAAAGATTTAATAAAAAGAGATAAAAAAGAATAAAGAAGAGATAGAGAAAGATAAGCAAAAAAGAAAGCAAAAACATATCAAGGTTCCTATTTCACATTACTACTACCAGCTCCTTCAGAGTCCGCTTCAGCGATGATAGTCTGCAGAGCATCCAGTGTTGTAACTTTGATTGGTGTCTCCTCTTTTTTACACGAACAAAGACTTCACCATTGCGAGTAAAAGCTGCGTGTAAGTGACCCTCTCTGTTAGATTTTAAAGCATTTCGCAGAATTTTATAGTTACATTGTGTAAGGCTTTCGAATACATGATCTTATTATCGGAGAGAGATCCGCAGTCTATACCACTCAACGTGACGGTGCCGGACCTCTTAAATTTGTAAATAAACTCCCTTTGATTAGCATGGGTAGGAAACTTTACAACAATTGGTGCGATCGAACCAAGCTTATTTTGTTTGAATGCTGATGGCTTTGGTCTAAATACTGTCACATTAGCTGGGAGTATATAATCTACTTTAGCTGAAACTTGATTCAGCATTTGCCTTGGGTTTTCATTCTGGACATGAGGAATACCGGTAATAATAACATCAGTGCATCTGCTAATGCGACGAATATCATTCATTTCATGACGAGTTTCATCGAGCTCTACCTTCAGACGTTCCACTTCATCACTCAGTCTAGTTGGCTCTGCCTGTGTTGATGTGACTAAAGCATCAATTTTGTGGGAGATGCGTTCCTCAAATTCTTCTAGCTTTTCGGAAAATGCAGCCATTAAATTTTTTACAAGCCTTCTCTCGAGCAATTCCATGCAATCATCGGAGCAGATGGAACTAGACCTGCCTGTTGTAAGAGAGCCATTTTCATTGTTTTGGCTCTTATGACTCTTAGATGCCCCTGGAGGTAGTATTGGAGTATTTGTATCATGCACAGTTACCTTCGAATTTGATTTAGAGTTTACGGATTTGCTCATGATGAGAGACTTTTTTCACTTTTACACTTAATATAAAAGGAATCAATTCAAGTTTTTCTAATATTTTTGCGGAAACAATGTTTTATGTTGGATCACTCTTGCAGGGCCGGATCTATGGGGGGGGGGCATTCGGGTGCACTTGCCCCGGGCGCTAAAATTAAGGGGGCGGCAATACGACGGACTTCTAAACCCACAGCTAAACGAGAAAAAATCTAATTACAAGAATTGGAAAATTTTTTCAGACCATACTTAACACTTCAGTCTTCTTTCCGGAATCTAAAATCTGCTTTGCTGATATCATACTTTCAATTGTGCTTATACTTATACAGTCAAGCTGTCTATTAAAATTAAGTGTGTAAGCCTACTAAAAATCCCGTTAAATTCTCAAATTGTACCTTCGTCTCATATGAAATTAATTCCAAAATTGTACAAATGTGGTTGGCAACCCTTTGTTCCTCATCATCCATCAATCCTACCTCGAATGTAGATAGATTATAAGACAGTAGGCACAAGAACAAAGTTACCAGAAAATTATTATTATGCCAGCCGTAGTTAAAGCCTTTGAATCTGAGTAAAAAAACGGATAAATCCATTCAACCTGAACGGCAGTTTGCCAGAATTCCTACCCACAGTTTTTTTGAAACTGTCTCAAATTTTAGTAGTTTTAGCCGAGAAGATTCATATTTAAAAGCGGCAAAAATAAGAAACTAATATCTAACATAATTTAAATTTTTAATTTGTTATCCTTATGTTAATAATAGTGGAGACAGACTTGCAATTTCAATATTGTATTTTGCGCTCAACCGCCAGTCTGTCTGTATATACTGAGAAGCAGCTCGGTATACGCTCGGTATACACTCAGTAGTAGTACATTGGAGCTCAATATTGAAATTGCAAAAAAAGTACGCGGTATACGAGTTTATTGCAATATGACCCTAGTTATAAACCACAATCATTTAATACACGAACCTTTTAGAACCGAATTTAATACTTATACAACTTTTTCTGACATTTAATATTTGACACTTATAAAATTGAAGTGTCTATTTCGTTTTTATTTATCAAATATACAAGTAATTTTACAATATTTGCTCGCGTTTTGTACATGCGCGGAACTTTCTTAAGTAAAATGACATATTTAGTGATAAATCAAATGTAAGCTCTCTGATTAAATTCTTAGTATCGTAAAATGCAAGTGTGTCTCTGAAATTTTATATTGCAATTCACATAATTGCATTATCAATATATAAATATGAAAATTGCAAGTCTGTCTCTGGTATAAAATAAACTGTATTTGTAATGATACGATTTTTTACTTTCCTTTTATTTTAAAACAGTTGGATATTCAAACGACATTTAAGATCTATAATGGATCTTACTTTTTGTTTGAATTTCAAACTCTTTTTATTTAACAATCATTTATTTCAAATTCAAATTGTTTTTAACAATTCTGATTCTACATAGGTCTAGGGTATGCAGTATCTATAAATAGGTCATCTATCATATACATATAATGCCTAGTATACCCTGGAACTGTAATAAAATTTGTCCCAAATAAAGATCGTTGTTAGAGGAGGGTAACTAACGTCTTTGCCCCCCTTCAAAAGTTTTCTAGATCCGGCACTGCACTCTTGCACTAAAATTGGAAAAGAAAACTCGCGGAATAAAACAAACTATGAAGGAGCTTTTCAAAACACGTCTATCCACTAGCGAACGTCTCTGTGTTCTCTTATGTTCTACCAAAGAGTAGCATAGCATAATACTTAACGTCATTAATATAGAACGGATCTTTTCAATAAATTAACGGTACGACATATGTAAACGGTTTTCCAATAAGAGGTGTTATTTTAATTAGCCCGCTATTTCAGTAGATGTCACTTTTGGAGCTGTCATTTTTTGACATTTGACAAGTAGAAACTACGCCATTAAAAGAATGGAACGATACACGATTCAACAACGCATTGAAATTATTAAAATTCACTATAAAAATGGTGAAAATGTGGCAGAGACGGTTCGTAAAACTCCAACATTTTTGGTTCGTCGTGAAGCACCTTGTCGGACCGCAATACAGAAATTGGTAGAAAAATTCGAGCTGTCGGGACAAGTTAGTGATGTGAAGAATGAAACCCGTGCACGTCGCTCAAGAACAGCCGAGAATATTGCTGCTGTAGCCGAAAGTGTTGAAGAAAACCCAGGTTTGTCCATTCCTCGTCGTTCTTTGGAATTAGGTATTCCACAAACGTCATTACACCGTATTTTGCATAAAGATTTGGGTTTTAAGGCTTATAAAGTTCAGTTAACACAAGAACTCAAGCCGGCCGATCATAAACAACGTCGAGTCTTTGCTGATTGGGTCCTCGGAAAACCCAAGAGTTATTGTTGAAAAGCCTCTCTATCCTCAACGTGTGACTGTTTGGTGCGGTTTATGGTCCCGCGGGGTCATTGGACCTTACTTATTCGAAAATGAGGCTGGAGCAACAGTTACGGTGAATGGATTGCGCTATCGACAGATGATTAATGAATTTTTATGGCCGGAATTGAATGGTATTGATCTGGATAACGTTTACTTTCAACAAGACGGCGCTACGTGCCATACAATCAACGAAACCATTGATCTTTTACAGGAAAAGTTTCCGGACCGTGTTATCTCTCGAAGAGGTGATCACAATTGGCCACCGAGATCTTGTGACTTAACACCTTGCGACTTCTTCCTTTGGGGCCACGTGAAAGAGAAGGCCTACGCCAACAGCCCAGCGTCGATTCAAGACCTCAAAGATGGAATTCGTGAGGCTATCGAGGACATAGGGCAGCCACTTTGCGATTTGGTTATGGAAAATTTCATGAAAAGGATATGGTCCTGTAGGCGTGGTCGTGGTGGTCATTTGGCTGATGTTATTTTCCATTATTAACGGCATACCTTCCTCTTTATAATGAAATAAAGATCCGATCATTTGTCTCAAAAATGGCATTTTTCTTTGAATATCAAAATAACACCTCTTATTGGAAAACCCGTTATTAGGAGTGGTAAGTTGTAGGGACTAACTGAAGGTTCAACTATATCATTCCGTATTAGTTTATCAACTTCCTTGTTTATTTGGTCAACTTGAGACATTCTGTGTCTGTAATTTTTTATATAGACAGGGTTATCATTTATTGTACTTATATTTTGTGTATAGAAGTTATTTGTTATTAATTTCTCGTCTTCTATATGAAATACATCTTGATATTTTTTGCAGATCTCTGTGATTGAATTCTTCGCATTTTCGTCTAATCCTTCTAATTTGAGTTCTTTTAAGAGTTTGTGAAATCGTCATGATATGACTTTCCCTTTGGTACTCTTATTATCTCATAGTCTTTCAGCAGATGTAGCTTTGCTGTAAATGGTTTTAATGTTATTACGGGTCGTTGGTGTTTAGCAGTTTTATATGCTGGACTCCCTTTTTTGGTATGATCGTGTTGCTCAGAAATACTCCTTTTATCAATTCTTCGGCACAAATTATGCTATCTTCTTTGATGCTGATTGTTATTGCTTGAATTATCTCTGTCCTTGCTGGTATAGTAATTTCATCTTTAAATCTGTTTATCATGGGTATTGTTACATCGTCATTATTCAGATTTGCAGTTAGTGTGAAGGTTTCATAATCTATTTTACATAGGTATTTCATTAGGAAATCTCTTCCTAGTATTCCATGTGTGGTGATTGGTGTTTGCGAATTCACTATGTGAAACTTGTGTTCTATGTCATGTTCTTCATATACTAACTGCAATTTAGCTGTGTCCAAGGAGTGCGTTTCATTGTTTGTGATTCCTGTTATCGTACACTGGTCACTCCTGTTTATTTCATAAGTTAGCGAATTTGTCTTGCAAATTGAGATGTCTGCTCCGGAGTCAATGAGGAAGTTTAATTTTGTGTTGGTGCGTTTGTCCGTCAGCATTATGTAATTTGTTGTACAACTTCTGATGTTGTATATTCTTGATTTTTGTCTTATTCTATTTCTTGCTGACTTCGTCCCGGACTTTGTGCATTGCTTGTCTCGTGTAGAAAATTTATCCTTCTTTGTTGGTTTTGCCGAGGGTTTCTGAAAAAATTTCTTCCTCTATTGTTCTGATTTTTCCAGCCATTATTTCTATTCTGGCTATTTCTATCGTAATTGTTATGCATATTTCGTCTATTTTGCCGATGATTGTTTCTGTTTTGGTAGTTATAATTGTTTCTTTGATACCTATTGACATTAGTATTTCCATCATTACGATTTCTGTAGTCTCTCACCCATGTGTTACTTCCGTGATGCAGGTTACGGAGATTTTTGTTGAAACTAAATATTCTTATCTGACAGAGGTTGTTCAATCTGGTTTGCAAGGCTTATTGCATCATTTAGTGTTTTCGGTAGTGCGGCTAAGATGGTTGATTTTAATGAGTCTTTCAGCCCATTTTGAAAGGTATTTAATCCGCTTTTGTCATTTAGTTTACAGATTACCTCTCTATGTTCCTCCCCTATTTCATTTATCTGGACTTTGTTCAGGTTCGCGACTATCTCTAGTATTTTGTCCGAGAAGTCCTGGACTTTCATATTTTGTTGTTTGCAGTTCGATAATTTTTGTTGGAGGTTCTGCGAGGTTTCTCTTGTCTTAAAAGCTTCTGGGCTTTCTTTAGACCTTCTATAGATGTCGGTTTAATAACTGCGGACATCTTGTTTCGCACTTTCTCACTCAGACGTGCTAGCCATACAAATTCTATCAATTGTGGCTGCGCCTCAGTTTTGAGAGTCTTGCTATACATTTGCACAAGACTCAGAAAATTGGAGAGCTCTTTTGTGTTGCCTCCAAA
Organism: Dioctria rufipes; assembly: GCA_963924295.1. Lineage (NCBI taxonomy): Eukaryota > Metazoa > Arthropoda > Insecta > Diptera > Asilidae > Dioctria > Dioctria rufipes. Next base: position 128,543,753 of record OZ002740.1, read on the forward strand.
TTCTGGCAATTTTTAATCGCTACAACGAGATCAAACGTATTTGTACCCATTATTCTTATTTGTAACGTGTCCGACTCTTGATTTGATTCTTCCGATTCTGAATCAGCTGTGTTGTTCAGTGTTTCGCTTGTTTTTATACCCTAGATGAAATCATAGGGGTATACTAAGTTTGTCATTCCGTTTGTAACACCTCGAAATAATAATGGTAGAGCAAAATGGATTGGACACCCATTCATAATATTAAAAGTTATTTTGATTTTTGCATGTCCGTCCGTCCGTCCGTCCGTCTGTGCGCACGATAACTCGAGAACGCGTATACTTAGAGAGCTGAAATTTTGTACACGGACTTTAAAAAAAAAAAGTAAAATTAAGTTCGAAAATGAGACAAATCGGGCAACTCCTTCATGGGGTTGCCATATAAAAATTTCGTTTTCCGCTATATATTTGGACACTGCCTGAGAACGCGTCGACGTAGAGAGCTGAAATTTCGTACATGATGTTCTTACTACATTAGCAAATAAAATATGAAAAATGGACTAAATCGGGCAACTCCTTCTTGGTGTTGCCATATAAAAATTTAGGTTTTTTACGTATACTTTGAAAACGATCAGTCCAAGACATTTTTATTGTACTAAAAACTTCTGCAGAATACGAAATTCTATAAAATTGGTTATGATCATTTTTTCTGTGCGACAAACCGTTCTAGAAATATTTGCGAAAAACTACTTCAAAATCAAACTTGAATAGATCGGTGACCATACGAAATTTAACACGGGCATTCATCTAGGGTATCATAAGAATTGGTCTTAGACCAATTCTAGCTTTTTTACTTGTTTCTTCTAATATAGATTTTAGTTCTATAAATTTTATATTGAATTTGTTTCGCAGTTCATCTGCTTGCTTTTCTTTTTGAGTCGTTATTATTTGGTCAAATTCTTTTTTGATCTTCTTGGCCTACTTGAGAGTGTCCTCTGTGGATTCTTCGTGAATGTTTCTAATAATTTCTTTATTTCAGTTAAAAGATTTTCGCAAGTTTCCATTTATTTATTTATAGAACCCAAACATTAAGAGAAAAAAAAATCTAATTACAAGTGTATTTAAAAAGAGTTGTTCTATCATTAATATCTAATCCTACATAAAATAATTTTTATCGTTAAATAATACCTAGAAACCCATATAAATTAATTTTTTTAAAAGCTATCTATATCCATATAATAAAAAAATTATTATAAAATCTATAAACCCGAATTATTTTATTAAATGCTATCCATATTATTTACGTTCCTCTGAATGCTGGTGTTTATGTATTTGCGCAGAAGTTTTTTTCCGAAATATACTGCAACTGCTATCAATATTAGTATTACTACTAACGTCACTGCGGTCGGTACATGAAGAACATTTATCTCACAATTATCTCTTTCGATTGCGGCTTTCCCATTTGAGCTTGCTGAGCTTGTGAATCAATTCTTTTTTTAAGCTTTTATCAGCTGTTATACATATTACCCTGTACCGCTCCGCTATTTGTTGTCGTAACTTTACTGCTATACCGCCCCTTTTTTTCTTTACATATAGAGGCGTCGTTATCTCCTCATGCAGTTTGCTCACTGGCTTTCTTTTTTCTTTGTACTGTGCGATTGTTATCGCTTTTGGGCCAGCGGCGGGGTCTTTCTGTAGTGCTTCTTGCAGGGAGAGTTTTTGTGTCGCTTGCTGTGGTGTGATGGCTGTGTATTTATTTGGTGAACTTTTTGTTGCGGGTGATTTTAGTGCAGTTGGTATGTACTCCTCAGGTATTATTGTAATTTGCGGAGCCTTAGGTGCCGGAATGTATGTTGGAGTGTTCTTGCCTATACATGATGATGTAGTGGGTGTGTACTCAGTTGTTGGTGTTGTTTCTTCAGGTAATCTTCTTTGAGGGCATATTACACGCCTTGGTGCCGTCCTCATACGTATACTGGGTTGTTGTTCTGCGTTGATGTAATAAGATTACTTTTTCTGATGTCACACGATGATCTGTTTTGCAGGGTTGGTTTATTCGTCTTGGTTACTGGTCTGCTTTGCAGGGTTGGTGGTCCGATTTGCAGAGTCGCCATGTAATAAGCTTGCTCCAAGTGAATGCGATTTCCTATCCATGATGATGAATAGTTTAAATTTTTTTGTCTGTTTATTTAGAAAAAAGGCAGATCGCTGCCGAACTTACTTTTGATGGCAGAATATGCCGCTGTTTTAATTATAGGCAGAGTATGCCGATTTTACTTCAATATGGCAGAGTATGCCGCTGTTTTAATGCTTAGGCAGAGTATGCCGATTTATTTTTGTATGGCAGAGTATGCCGCTGTTTTAGTGAGAGATTAAAAGAAGGTTTTCACGATCAAAATAACTCTGATTGTTAATGACCCATGCTTGCTTATTTATACAATTAGTTTACATAGAAATCAATATGTGCCATAATTCTAAAAGGGGGGAGTTATTGCCAAATTGCAATAAATGAAATTATAAATCATAGTTGCAGTGTCAACAATTCTGATCACTCAACTTTTTTATGATTCATTGATTGATTTGTTATAGCGATGACCGCAGACACAATTACAATTGAACATTTTGCTTGCATAGCGAAATTTGCGTGTGTTGCAAAGTTCTGTTAAGGTCGAGCAATTTGTTTTGTTTTTATTTTCTTTCAATTATCGTTTCGATAATTGTTTATTTTCCTTGTCTGTGGTCATGGCTTTACAGTGCATTGGTTCGGTATGTAATCTTATCTATTTCAGGTGACAGAAATTTGAATTGAAAGGTTTATATATACATACATTACAAATGTAATCCAGCCAAGTGTGACATTTCGTTTTGTCATTTATGGGAACTGCATTATTTTCAACAGCTGTTATTGCGGTGCGAAAAATGTTTCGTTCTTTCGTTAACTTTTTAGTAAAGACAAGTACTTTTTATACTAAAGATGGTAATTAAAACTATAATATTTAAGGAATAACTTATTGCCACCGCAAAATAAAATCATTTTCATTGATTACAATTAAAAGTCTACTTTTTAAGCAATGGCTGAATACCCAAATCGTCGTGCAGGTATACTAGAAATATGCCCTTCACACTTCGCTCGGCGCGTGTGTGTGTCTGTGTGTGCCCCTTCCAGCCTGCCTGTGTGTGTGTGTGCGTTTGTTTCTTTAATAAATGTTTTTCTATTCCATTCTAACTAACAATTAATATTCGTCATGGATAAAAAAACGCAATGCTGATAACCCGAATGTTCGGAAGGTATGTATATGTCGTAGACATTTGACGTAACTCAGCATTTCACGAAAACTTTAGACACTTCCTGGAAAGTAGGCAAATATTGTAACGGTTTTAACTTAGCCCCTTTTTACATTATGTGTCTGAAATGTTTAGTCATTATCATAGTCATAGTCATTATCAAGTCATCATAATACCATACCACCCTATATAACCAAATACTATTAGTGGGAGATGCATGGTGGAGGGGGAGGTCGCACCGCAGCGCGTGTATGTATGCGTGTATATGTGTGTGTATGTGGGCGTGTGTGTGGTGTGTGGGTGTGTGTGGGTGTGTGCATCGCAGGCCTGGGTGCGACCTCCTCCTCCACCACGCATCTGCCACTACTAGTATTTGGTTATATAGGGTGGTATTACAGTATCGGCGTAAACGCTTTTGGCATTTGATGAAATGACTAAAAGTTTCAAGCACATAATGTAAAAAGGGGCTAAGTCAAAATCGTTTCATTATTTGCCTACTTTCCAAGAAGTGTCTATTTGTGTATGTTTCACGCAGCCATTTTTGGTCTTCGCTGTCAAATCCATACTTAGGCTTGTTTTGGGCTTGGTGCATTGACGCAGGAAAACCGGTGAAATAACCGTAGGGGTACGAAGCAAATATTACTCACAAACTTTTTACCACTGTACTTTTCTTCTTAATTATTAACTTTTTTACGTTCATGTTTGCAAATTCAGTAAATACTTTTGAGTATATGAAAATGAAAGCGATTAAAGTTGCGCATAGGTTGTACAATTATGTACAGGTGTACAAATTTTACGGCGCTTATGTACCAATATTATCAGTGTCATTGTGTTAGAATTGGGTACGTGATATTTTCTCATTTGCATCTCCTTTAGTTCTTACCTGATTGAAGCAGGATTTCCATTATGATGACGTGCAAATTTTACAGAAATTGTGAGGGAGATAGTGCATCGTATACGGAAATTTATTTATGAGTGACGAGAGAAGCAAACGCGTCCTGAATTTTTTCCGGACGTCGACTTGTCACTGTGTGCGTGTCCGGAACCATAAAAAGACCTCAAGCATAGGGAGTTTTTATAGTCACTTAAACTAAAACATGTTTATTGGCAACCCTAATTTGTCAATTTCGACTACTGGAGCTGCCATATTGCTGTTTTGTTAATATAATTATATGGCATATACATATCTGCCAAGTAAAATTATTTGTCGAAATAAACAAAAGTAAGTTTTTTGTTTGTAATTAAATATTGCGAAATTGAAAGTTATTAAATATTGCTTTATAGAAAATATTGATGTTATTTCTGAGGTAGTTTTTTATCCACAAGCAGAAAGTAGTGTGTTCACAGATTGACTGCAGTGGTGCTTTTTCTTTATAATTTGCTAGAATTATTCCGTCTTTGAGATAATCCGTCATGTGAACACGAACCGGACTGGAATTATCTTCACCGGCGTTAGTTCGGTATGGTAATGTGTTATGGTCGTAGCTTATTGCATATAGCAATATGCTACAAGAATTACTGAAGCGTGTAGGCCGGCGACGTCAAGCATAAAAAAAAATGAACGCACCCCGACCAAGAGAAATGCATTTCGTCGAATGCGAGGTGACATGTTGATGTGACGAAAAAAGAGGAAGAGACTGACATTTGCCTTGTGTTTTTTGACAGAAAGGTACGCTAGTGAAAAGTATGTGAAGATATCAGGAAAAACTTAAAGTATGAGAAGATATCAGGAAAAACTTAAAGTATGTGAAGATATCAAGAAAAACTTATCAGGAAAGAATGGAACGACATGGGAAGTGGAACACAACAAATATTTTCATAAAGCCCAACTTATTTGAATGCTTATTTACATATTTAGTTATTTGAAGTGTACTTTAATTAATAATAAAGATTGATAATTTACTAATTGCGAGTTTTTGTTTTATAGATTCCCAATTCGGTGCAACTTAATGCACTTTTCACCTTATTTTCAGAATATTGTTTGTGTTTTTTATTGGTGTAGGAATAACCATTGTCGCACAACTTTTTTTTGCAGATAGTTTCTATTTAAATGTTCAATACTATCTTCTGAAGATTTAGAGACATATCTTAGGGTGCCAGCGGAAGTGGTTCCCGACTTATATTCAATGAATCTTGACCTTTCTTGATTCTAGATTTTCATTTCGTTTATGTTCACAATTCGATGTACTTACCATTGGAGCAGGAGTAATCATTGGCGCACAACTTTTTTTTGCAGATAGTTACTATTTAAATGTTCAATACTATCTTCTGAAGATTTAGAGACATATCCTAGGGTGCCAGCGGAAGTGGTTCCCGATTTATATTCAATGAATCTTGACCTTTCTTGATTCCAGATTGTTTTGTAATGTAGCGGTAATTGAAAACTACAGCTATATTACTGCATTTTGGGTGGGTTAGTGTAGCGGTATGTTAAAATAACAAGATATGTGAGCTTGTGTTTACTGTTACTTTATTGAGCAAAAATTCCTTATTTTACGTTAGTCTGAATTCTATTTTATTTTTTTTACTTCAATTGTACTTAATTAATTTAATTAATTATCTGTAGGTATGTATTCTTGAGGTGTCGTAACGTGGCACATGCTCAATTTTATACCTCAGCTTTTCACCAATTTCACTTATATTCGAAAATTCACTGTCTATTATTATTAGTTCTTCATTAATATAATTCACATCACTCTTAATATTAATTAATTCTACTTTGTTTTTTCACATGAAACGTCTAATATGCTTAGCTTGCATGAGTTAAACGCTATGTGAAAAAACCTAAAATTAAAATGTCTGCCACCAAATATATTTTGAAAATTAAAATTGCTGCTGCAATCTTTACGTAGCATGTAAATACTGTACCTTGCTTGGCACGTTGATCTATGCTAGAAAGATTTGAAGTATTTTGAACTATTTAATATTTTTCCACTTTAGATTTTTTAAAGAACACTGGATCTATGCGAAGTTGCATTTGCGATCGCTGTCAAACTAATGAGAGCTTAGTTAGGGAGCACCTCCTTTTTATAATGTCCGAGCCGCCATTTTCGGACAAGTTCCACATGAAAAAATGCAATTTTCATATATTTTTTGCACATTATAAATCCATGCTGTAATGTCAAAATTTTCCAAATTATGTGAATTAATTTATTTTTAATTATCCATAATTTTTCCTAATTGATTTATTGCGATATTTCAATTTTTCTAAAATTTATCAATATGGCCGCTCCCTATCATACTATGTTAATTTCCGGTGTGGAACATAAATTCTCTCACGAATTTTCTTCTGTCTCGTTTCCACATCGTTCTCTTTCCCACTCATTATGGGAATTAAAATTACCTTTTTTTGTAAATATTTTCTTACCTGAGCAATTTCGCGTTTTTTAACTATTGCCAACAGGTAGAGCGCGGCCAACGTCGTAAAAGTGATTATTTACTTCGTCGCGGTGACAGTTGGTTTCGCGGGTTTTAAGTCGAAAAGTGCAGTGTTGTTTGGATGGATTTCTCATCAATAAATGGATTAATTGTTAAGGTGAGTTGATTAATATATTCTATAAATGTTAATTAGTGATTTGCCTGTGCATAATTTGCAAGAATCATGCAAATTATGCGAAAATTTTGTGTTGAAAAAATTGTTAGTGAAATGTCAACAATGGCAACAATTGTTGAATTTCACTAATAATAATGTGTATGGATTCTGCAAATCCATGTATTTTGTACATTTAAGCATAAATGCATGTTTTGCAAATGTTTACTGTGCAGAAAACATGAATTTCGCTAAGAAATCCCAATGTTTATGTTTGCATGTAGTGTTGTTGTTGTATTGCCAAGAAATTTGTTTCTTGGCAGTCTGCATGTAAACTATGTAGTTTTTTTGTAGTTTTTTTGTTATATTTGATCAACTATATTGTATTGAATTAATTTTTCTAATTCCTTTTATTTCAGATGTGCAATGGACGTATAGGAGGCATTTGCTGACTGGAAGAGGAACTCAGGAAATAGGGAAGTATCAATTATTGTGTATATTGTATTTTAATATATTTTTATTTATTTTCAGCTGTGTTCAACATACTCCCCCCCCCCCCCCCCGTTGAACAGTTTGTTCAACCAAAGCTTCCTTTATTTTGCGTATACCTCTCTTGTGGTAATGGTGGAATATCAACGTTCCGTCCTTGTTAACTTTTAGTTTAACTTGATACTTGTCGGGTAAATTGATGAATTTTTCCCGATTCCTTCGCTGCTGTATTGCTCTCACGTTGATACGCTGCAATACGTATCGTGGTAGATATATATCTACGCCTTCTCGCGTTCGAAATTTTTGAAAGCTATTGTTCATCCTCGTTTATGTTTGTGGTCAGCAGAAGTCTGGATAACTGTGATATCCGACTGCCATTAACCACCACTGTCTGATCCGGGTGTGGATCCGTAAAGGTAGTCGGGCCTACAAACGGTAAGTTTGTAGCCGTAGTTGATTCCTTAGCTGCTGCGCTCGTGGATGGCTCTCCTCTGGTTCTGGAAACTTCTTCTCTAGCTCCTACAACTTCTTCTCGAACTCCTGAAGCCAATTCGTGGGCCAACTCCGGCCTGGGTCTGCCAAAGACATCACATCCCGGGTCGCGCAATTAATTATGCCCATGAACCAACTCGTGGGTGGCATTTGATCATGTTTTACAAGTACGACGTCTCCTACTTGAATATTTGGTTGCCTTCTATACCATTTGGGACGATTTTGCAATTGGTTCAAGTAATCCCTTGACCATTTATCCCAAAATTGCTTATATAATAGTTGTACGTACTTCCACCGTTTGGAAGGTAGTATTGCTTCATGTGTATAGTCTGGCTCTGGAATGGCATTAAGTGCTTGGCCTATTAAAAAATGTCCGGGTGTGAGGATAAGTAAATCCTCTGGATCATTTCTCACGTAGCATAGCGGTCTAGAATTTAGACATGCCTCAACCTGAGCCAGGACTGTAGAGTATTCTTCGAATGTGCATCTGGAGTGTTGTAATGTTCGACGTAAATGGTACTTTATTGCCTTTACTCCAGCTTCCCATATCCCTCCAAAGTGTGGAGAGGCTGGAGGATTAAAATGCCAATTGATTTGCTTGGAGGCAAGATATTGTGCTGCTACTGGAGTTGCACCTTTAATTGCTGCTTGCAAATCCTTGTCTAATATCGCTTTTCCTCCAATGAAGTTGGTGCCACTATCTTAGTATATGTCACTACACAATCCTCTTCGTGCCACAAATCGTTTTAATGCAGCGAGGAATGCTTCAGATGTGAGATCTGATACCAACTCCAGATGTACCGCCTTTGTGGCCATACAAATGAAGATGCAAAAGTACGCTTTCAGCAATTTTGCATTTCGTAGGTTTGATGCTTTTATTATTACAGGTCCTGCATAGTCAATTCCTACGTTAAGGAACGGTCTCGTGATATTCACTCGAGACGTTGGTAGATTTCCCATTAATTGCGTTCTTGTTGCAGTGCGATGTTTAAAACAGATAATGCACTTATGTATTCGACTGGTAATTCGGCGTCGTGCGTCCAAGATCCAAAATCTATCTCGACTAGTGCTGAGAACTAGTGATGGACCGCCATGCAGAGTATCTACATGTAGTTTATCAATTAGTATTAGTGTAACGTGATGATCACGTTGTAAGATGATTGGGTGCTTCCTATTATATGGCAATGTTGCATTCAGAAGTCTATCACCTAATCGTATTAAACCGTTGTTGTCCAGAAATGGATTGAGCTTGATTAATTTGCTATGTTGTGACAATGGTTTCTTGCCCAACATATTCTTATACTCTTCTGCGAACGCAGTTTGTTGTACGAGTTTTAATATTGTTACTTCAGCATTATTCCATTCCTGCACAGTGAAAGCTTGAACGAGTTTCGATTGCGGATGCCGACAATTGTGTATGAAACGTTGAATGTTTGCTACAATTCGCACAAGGCGAGTATACGACGAATATCTTAAAAGAAGATTTTTTTCTAATTTCGCTAAAAACTTACTGTAGGAAGTTCTTTAGCTTCTAAATTTGTTTGTTCCGAAATGTCCTTAAATTTCGGCCAGTTGTCCTGTTCTTCAGCTAACCATGATGGTCCATGCCACCATAAATGATTACTGGTTAAGTCTGCTGCAGAAACACCTCTGGAGGCTAAATCTGCCGGATTGTGTTTTGTAGATATGTGACGCCACTGTTCGAAGCGTACAACGTCTTGTATTTCGACGACGCGGTTTGCTACGTAGATTTTCCATCGGGCTGGATGTTCCTTGATCCTTTGCAAGGCAATTGTTGAGTCTGTCCAGGCGAAGATTGGCACATGATGTAGGCGCATATCTTCAATTGTAGCCTGAAGCAGTCGTGCAAGTAATAGAGCTCCATCAGCCATTATGGCTGATTTACATTACTCGAACATGCGATTTTACTGAGAAAGTGAGTGAGAGGGTCTTATTACTTTGCACTATAAGAAAAAAAGGAAGAGGTGATGGACTGTCAAAACATTATTTCCCACTCTTTTATAGCGAAGTGCCACTGATGGCATTTCATCAATTTGTCAGTTTAAACAATCAGATGTCAAAAATATTTACCAGCGAACAAAATTGAAAATTAAATTTTGCGATAACCAGCGAGAAGAAGCTGAAGTATTCTGCAGGAAAAAGCATTAGAACGTCAAGCAGTAGATTGCTTTTACTTACATAATTAGTTTGACTTTTCTCAGCAAGGTCTAATTAGCAGGCAGTAAGAAGTTTATTATAATATTTGTTCATTTTTCTGAACACATTTCAAGAGTGTTATAGTGCACCAGGGAACTGATTTCGTTCGAAAGAGAGGAGGAAAGAAGCGCCACTCTGTGTTGTAGTTGGCAAGTAACTCGGCAATACGGGGTTGTACTTATAAGCTTAGATAACTTTCAACTAGATGTACAAAACTCTATATAAACCCGGAACACTTTTTGAAAGCTCTTTAACTTTTTATTCACCAAAAAAAGCTATCATTGCGAAGAATTTATGTGGCATAATACAACAAGAGAGAGAGAGAATGTGTAGAGCTTTCTATTATAGGGCCATTAGCTCGTTTAAGTTGGATCGCGTTTTTGTGAGGTTTTGCACATCTAGATGTAAGTTGTCTCAGTATAAGTTACTAAAACTTCTCGAAAGTTGGCCCAAATCTTTATTCGCTGCTACAAAATTTGTCGCATTATCGCTATAAAGACGGAAGCAGTCTGCGGATTATTTTGAAGTGTTCTATAGGCTACGAAAGGAGCGCAAGCAGTACCATAGGTGATTGTTAGTAGGTTGTATTTCTTGATGGTTCCGGAGGGATCATTCCTGCATAATATCATAACGTAATTTTGTTGTGGTGCTACTGGGCCTAACTACAGAATGATGCGACAGGCAGTAGCTACACGAATTGATGTCATCATTATCATTTTCAACTGGCTTCATGTGATGTTGCACATGCCGCATTATTCCCGCCAACTCCATGTACGAAAATACTAACTCTTTGCCTAGGTAGCTGAAGAAGTTGAGCTAACGAATTTGATATAAAACTTGATTCCGAGCCCTGATCTAAGAGTGCTCTAGCACGGACTACATTTCCATTTGATACACGTATGAGGGCTTGAGCGGTAGCTAGCAGGACAGCGTTAGATGCAACTATAAGTGAATTAGTAAATGATGATTACACTTGGTATATAGATAATTCGTTACTCGACTGAGATTGTACATACGGTCTGGAATTTTCTTATGAAGATGGATGTAACATGGAATGATGCTTCTCATTACAAATTTTACAACTATGAATAAACGGTTGGTCAAAACAGTAGCAAATGATTTTTCTACATAGAATGCATTTAAAATTAGTCGAACTACCTTGATTACCCAGAGTGATGAACGAATTGCTTTTTTGTTGAGGTTGATTCCTTTTGCTAGAGTCGCTGGAGACCTTAATAGTTTCAAGAGTTCGAAGTCTACCGTCTAAAAATGTAAGCAATGTCTCATATTTCGGAACTTCTGTGGATTCAGTAATTGAATTTTCTGAATCTCTCCTTGTTACCTTATTCAATTTATGAGAGATGATAAAAACAAGGTAGTCATTCCAGTGAACTACTGGCCGACCTAGATTCTCTAATGCATTGCGCGTTTGTGATGTTGTATCAAAGAGACGTGTTTGATTTCATGTGCAGACTCAGTTGTCATATTTGGAAGATTAGTGATCACTTTTAGATATGATTTCACTAAAATTCGCGGATTGTGGTATCTCTTCACTAAGATGTCGCAAGCTGTCTTATAGTTTGCATTAGTTATTGCTAAATGATGCAAAAGTTTCCAACCGGAGTGTTAAAGAAGTTCGCGAGAAATTCGCGGAATATTTTTCGACAGAAGGCAGTGTTCCTTGGCCGTGGAGTCACATGTACAGTAAATTTTTTTTTCAAACTTAACTGTTTTTTTCATACTTGACTGGTTTTTTTTTTTCAAACTTATGTTTTTTTTTTCAAATTTTAATTCAGATAATATTGTAAAATATATAAAAAATACAAACTATATAAAAAATACAAACTAATTAAAATTACGTTTTATATTTTTTATTAATATCTTGGAATATTTTAAGGATGTCTCGCTCGGCTTCACCCCTTCGTTGGGTAGAAGTTTCAGTTTGAGGGCCGAAAATTCCCCAAAGCACTCTACTGACGTTTTCTCCCTCTCTGCTTCTTTTTCCAAAGCATGGATTGCTCTTTGAGCGATCCTTAGCCTTGCGGCTGTTGTTTCACTTTTAGTTTCTGTAAAAGAGATAGATTTAAATTCATTAAACATAATAACATTTATATATTTTTTTATATTTGAAAAATTGCAACATAACAAATATCAGGGATAACTTTGCTAGCTTAGTAGTTACCCTGGTCAATTTCTTATGTAAAAATATACAAAATGAACTAACACGAGATTATAATACATGCCTTTAATGGACTATGGAGCCCTACAATATTATTACAAGAGATTATGATCAACACACATCAGAGTGAATAGTCCACTCAATACGTCTATATCCCAAATCTAAATCTGAAGAATCTATGTCTTAAATTTATATCCAAAATCAAAATCTATGATTATGATCACCACCCATCAGAGTGAATAGCCATCTAAATACGCCTATATCCTAAATCTAAAGAATCTATGTCTAAAATCTATAGGTATCCAAAATCTAAATCTAAAAAATATTTATGACCCCTTCAAGACTACTAATTTCAAACACCTAAATATAATTAACTTATGGAACAATAATCACACATTTCAGGGTGCAAACAAAATCAGAAACTAAATAGCTCTTGAGATTAATACCGATATAATGATTAAAATTGCCACGCTTAGTATTCACGTTATAAAAAATATGAATATGAATAGTTATATTAATTAAAAATTAATTGTTATAAGGATTAATATATTATTATGCACTATATAGGATATGAAATCTACTAGCATGTGCAATAAATAAAGTTTATGTACTATGTATGTAGGAAATAACATTTTATTTAAAGCGTGAATTTTGTTTTACGAAATACACAGTGAATTCTTGCCCATGAAAACTGTCATGAATAAATATTTGGACACGCTCTATAAAAAAACAATGTCAAACCATCGTAATAAAAGGAAAAAGACACATTCCCCAACATCTCAAAGTACATCACAAAAGTAAGCATCACCATGAGAATCAACAACCAGAACATAGAATACACCAAACAGCTAAAGTACCTCGTAGTCCTTTTTACAGAAGACTTGAAACCGTCAAGCTCATAGACAAATTCATATTAACCACCGCAATAAAATTTCAAGATGGATTGTAAACAATACCAAACCCAATTATAGAGTAGAGATGGAAATGTGAATATTCCCAAATATAAAGCACCTCATATGCTCAAATGGTTACAGAATAGAAACTTTCTTTATGAAAATAATTGAAGATTGATTTGCTACCACAAATCAGGACAAGGAAATAGGCTCATTTATAACCCTGCCCAACTAACTTAAACAAAACACAACATCGACTAGCGTAGTACTAATCCTGCTGCCGTTTAGCCCGCTCGTATTAAAGCTTTAACAAATTGTTCAATTTGTCATATCTGCCTACTACCATAGATGGCTCAAGAATTATATGTTGCATGCACTACCACAAAAGTATACAAAATTTATATGGCTGGGTGGTCCATTCCGGAATTGACCAAAACATGTGAAATGATATATACGTCGAGTGATTCATACTTTTTCGTATATGAAGTGTTGAGGAAGTCGATCAAATGTATACAAAGCTGCTATTATAAAAACATTTGCTTTCGGCATGCTCTAAAACATGTGGTCCATTTCAGAATGCATACCCATTTCACAATCTGAATACTCTGTTCTCTGATGCCATGCGACATCTAGTTCTTGTACCATCTATGATATAAGTTATCAAGAATTTGTGATACTTATTGAATTGTCATATACTTTTACGCTATGTAAACACACCACAACTCGTTGACGAGCATTGCATACATTACCATCAGAGACCCTTTCCAGGGCGAGTCTTGTGATGCTCCAATTCTTCCTCCAAATATTCCTCATTTTCAAATTCGGATTCTGGTGTCTTCACGACGACGTCTGATAAAATTTTGCCTAAATTTAAAATGTGCAGTAGAAGATTAATTTAAAAATGACACAATATGAATTTTCTAATTAAGAAATTTCGTGTAAAATTGATACTTACATTTATTTTTCATCATTATATATGAATTAGTTTTTTTTGACAACTTGAATATAATATTTTTGTTGACAACTTGAATATCTCAGAATTATTTTTTTTATTGACAATTTGCTTGAAATATTTTTAATTGGTGTGCGTGTAAACAATTATATTCGTACACGTTAGTAATTACCTGTATGAGTTTGCTGCCATAACAGCAAAATTTACTGCCATAAAATATACTTCTGGCTAGAACTTTTTATGGCTAATTATGGCAGTAAAAATTTCCCCTTCGTCGGGGAATTTGACATTTAACTCAGTAAAATTTTGCTGGATTATGTTTTGTCCTTATCGTTCTAAAGTATTTTCAGATAAGGGGAAACTACTTACTCTGTTTTCTAGCAATGTTCGAGTAATGTAAATCAGCCATTAAGCTCTAATCTAGGAATTGTTGTTGGCTTAATTGGAGCTACCCTAGTCTTTGCAGTAAGCAAATTGGTATGAATTAAGCCGTTCTGATCGTCTACCCGTAAATAAACGGCAGCTGCAAAAGCCTTTGTAGACGCATCACAAAATCCATGTAATTGGATGCTTGCCTCAGATGAATAGTTGATCCATCTAGGGATTTGTATGTTTTCTATGCATTTTAAGTTACGTTTAAACTTATTCCATTGTTGTTCTATTATCTCCGATACCTTGTTGTCCCATGCACATCCTGTGATCCATAGTACTTGCATGAGCACCTTGGCTGTGATTACCACTGGTGCCAGCCAGCCTAAAGGATCGTACAGTGATGCGATGTCAGACAGAATGGTTCGTTTAGTTACCTTGGCATGAACTGTCCATGGTTTGGTTATAATGGAAAAACTATCCAGTTTAGGATGCCAGCGAATTCCTAGTGTTTTTACAGATTCCTGGTCTGTGATCGTTAGTGTTTCTGTGAATTCACGTTGCTCTGCAGGAAGATGGCTTAACAACTCTGAACTGTTGCTTGTCCATTTCCTGAGATTGAATCCTCCAGATTTCATCATACCTATTAGCTGATTTAATAAGCATTTGGCGTCATTAAGATTGTCAGCTCCAGTCAGGAGATCATCCACATAAAAATCTGTGATTGTAACCATAGAAGCTAAAGGCCATCTTTGCTGTTCATCATTTGCTAACTGTTGTAGCGTCTGAATAGCTAAGTATGGCGCTGACGCATTTCCAAATGTCACCGTGTTCAGCTGAAAATCCTGAATCTCCTTAGTTTTAGGATGTCTCCAAATGATTCGCTGAAATGTTCGGTGATCGGGATGCATGGTGATCATGCGCTACATCTTTTCAATGTCTGCGTTCATAGCGATTTTATATTTGCGCCAGTTGAGCAACGTGGCGAACAGCTTAGGTTGCAGAACTGGGCCCTTTAGTAGATACTCATTAAGGGATTTGCCATTCGACGTCTTAGCTGAGGCATCGAATACTACTCTCACCTTTGTTGTCGTGCTTTCCTTCACAACGGCATGATGAGGTATATAATAATGGGGCTGATTGATATTGGGCGGAGGTATTTCTTCCATATGACCCAACAAGAGATATTCGTCCAAACATCTCTCATATTCAACTTTCAAGTCTGGATTTCTGGCTAATTGTCGTTGAATTCCTTGAAAGCGTTTGATTGCTTGTATTCTCGATTGCCCCAGAGTAGGGTTCTCGTCGTTTACAAAAGGTAACTTAACTTGATAAGTTCCATTATGCAGACGCTGGTGATTGAGTTGATAACTCTGTAGACATTCCTTGTCTTCTTTTTTAAGAATGGGGTTTGTGGGAAATTCTTCTGTTTCCCAGAACTTCTTGAGTTGAAGAGCCACATTATCAGTTGTGATTGTAAATGATGACGTTTTGTGCTCTGCATCATCTATGCTAGACCCTAGCAAAATCCAACCAAATATTGTGTTGACTGCTGTAGGAGTCGTATTTGTTCCTTGCCGAATACCGGTTCGCAATATTTGAGCATAAACTCTTGCTCCTAATAATGCATCTATCCTTCCCGGTTTCCAGAATGTGGGATCTGCGAGTTGCAGTTTCTTTAGCTTCGCGCATTCCGTTTTAGACACTATTCTAGAAGGCAGAGGATCTGTAATGTTCTTAAGTATTAGAAAGTTTTCTTCTAATACTGCCGTAGATCTCGTTGATCGAGGCCGAAGAGAGAGTATTGTTTGGTGCCTTGAGATGGCTGTATGGCTAGTGTTTAAGCCTGTGATTGAGACTACAATTGGGCTTTGTACTGCTCCTAATTTCCTGCAAGCTTCCTCCGTGATGAAAGATGATTGCGAGCCACTATCTATCAGACATCGTAGAATATAAGGTTGTCCGCTTTTTGTCTGTGCTACTACTAATGCAGTTGCTAGTAGAGCATTGTGCTGACTTATGCTCATTATTAACAGCTGAGGACTTGGGTTTTTCCTTATTGTGTTCTACATGAAGGGTGCTATGATGTCTCCTATTGCATTTCAGACATCTAAATTTGCTAGTACAATTATTTAAGTGGTGAATTCCTAAGCAATTTGAGCACCGACCTGATGCCTTCAATATCTGATATTTGGATGGTATGTCCATCGCTTGATACCTCGGACACTTTTCGAGGTAATGCCTGGCATTGCATACTGCGCATTTAAATTCATTTGTAACGTGATATGACTTTGTCACATCTGGTGTGGTGTTTGATTTGTGATGTGGTGTGGACTTAACTAGACTATCTGCTAACGATTCTAAAATTCTTAAACGTGTACTTAAAAACTGCTTAAATGACTTAAATGTTGGGAGATCTTGTGTGCCTCCCTGCTCTTCTTCCCACATTTTGAGGGTAATGAAAGGTAATTTCTGTACTAACAGATGTATTAGAAGTACATCCCACGATGTCGTATCAACTTCTAAACTTTGTAATTGTTGGATACATTCGTCTGTTGTATCAATTATTGACTTGAGTCCTTTAGCAGACTCTGCATTTAGTTTGGCTTGGTTTACCAAAACCTTTAATTGATGATTAACTAAAATTCTCTTGTTCTCATATCTAGCCTTCAACTTGTTCCATGCTGGCATGTAATCTTCATTTGTTACTGGGGTGTGCCGCAACAATTTCTCAGCATCACCCACTAAACAAGATTTCAGATGATGCAGCTTTTGAACTGGTGTTAGCTTTGTATTGTCATGAACAAGAGAGATGAATAGATCATGAAATGATCGCCATAAATCGTAGTTGCCGTTATACTTGGGCAACTGAATGTGCGGAAGGAATGATTCCTGTTGAACAACAGTTGTCGAATGAATTGGTACTTGTCCCGAGCTTGATGCTTCAGTAGTTGGGACGAATGTCCGCAATCCTTCTACTAATTCTCCCATATATTCAGAATATTTTAACTCTGTTGAGCTATGATTATCTTGGGCTAAATACTCATGTTGCTTTTCATCAGAACTTTCTAATAAAGCCTGATTTATTGCCATATCTGTATCGCTATATATTTCCCATAGTTTCTTCAACTCTGTAATTTTAGTTTCATAAAAGCCTTGTGTTCGTTTAACAAGGTTCGTTTTCTTTGCATTTTCGATTAACTTTTCAATTCTTGCACGCAATATGTTTTCCGTAAGGATTAGTTTATCTACTGAATCCATGTTGATTGATATTCTACTATTAGTTAATTAACCGTGTGGGTTAAATGATGAAGATAATTGAAAGAAGCAATTTAACGTCAGGTGTGCGATAAATAGAAATTTAGTCGAAGAACGTAAATTGATACCGTGTATGACAAATTGACGTGAAAAATATTTACTAAATTTTCGTTACTAATT
Organism: Dioctria rufipes; assembly: GCA_963924295.1. Lineage (NCBI taxonomy): Eukaryota > Metazoa > Arthropoda > Insecta > Diptera > Asilidae > Dioctria > Dioctria rufipes. Next base: position 128,561,572 of record OZ002740.1, read on the forward strand.
TTAATTAATTTAATTAATCAACTATTTATTAAGAGTTACTGACATGTAAGTTCAGCAATTAACTATGTAACACGATTTACTGACATGTAAGTTCAGTAATTATAACAGAAATTTCGATAATATTCGAGCAGCCTCGTCTGGGCACCCTGAAGTTTTACGTCTAAGCACGTTTATAAATTAATTTTTGTAGTTTTTAATGAGAACTGCCCCGTCTAAGCACAGTTATTAATTAATTTTGGAAGCTTCTTCAAAAACTGCCACGTCTCAGAACAATAACATGTTATGGTTGTATGTTGGAGTGATTGGTCAGGACGTGAAGTCAAAACTGCCAGCCTAAGCTGACAGATCACTCGATGACAGCGATAGCACAGGGCGGCACGCTAGCACCTCGGCTAAGGGTGGCGGAGAGTGTGGGGGAGTTCCCGAAATAACCTGCCGCTTGTCATCACCCATAATCAAAAAATTTTCGTGCCTACTTACACCAAGCCTAGCACACACTCGGTCCTGAAGGGACCCTTACGTCACTTACCTGCATTTCAATTTAATTTCAATTTATTTATTTCCAGGATAATGCACAACAAGATACATAAATCTTTTCAGCATGTACATTCTAAAATTTCTAACAGGAAATGCTACTAAGATGAATAAAGAGAAGAGAAAAACAAAACAGCACAATAAAATAAAAGAAAGATAGGAAAAAGAGAAATTAGCTTAAATGATAATGAAATACAACAAAAAAAAATTCAAAAAAAATTCAAAACCGGGAAAATAAAATAAAAAGTAAATACTAACCTATATTAGTTACTGCTATACTGACAAATAAACCTAAATACACTACAGATTTTTCAAGCTCATCGGACATATGCCTAATTCTCATTTAATAAATATTGAAAAAGAAGCCTCTTAAACATGCCGGCTGACCCAATGCGTTGCAAGTTGACAGGAAGAGAATTCCACTTGCGAGTTATATGAACAAAGTAGGAACGTTGGCCCAATACTGTTTGGTAGCGGGGAATCAAAATACCCACATGTCTAGTGGAACGCAAAAATCTGATACAATTGCAGAGATAAGAAGGCTGATTGGTATAAATTAGCCTATGAAGGAAAACTAGTGCTTTAAGCAAAAGATATGTTTTAAGGGAACAGTTCAGAATTACATTTCTATATTGGCTTATATGATCAAAACGTCGAAGTCCAAATACAAATCTTATGCAATTATTAAATGCGATCTCTAATTTTCGAGAGCAACTGGAATCTAGAGCAGTGAAGACTAAACTTCCATAAGTGAAAAAAGGTACTAATAATGCTCTGACGATTTTAATTTTAACACTTACAGAAAGTAAATGTGCTGAGAGCCAAAGGCGACGAAGTCCGCCATACACTTTACCCAACACGCTATTTACATAATCACAGCAGCTCATCCGAGAGTTTAGTATTATTCCAAGATTCCTTATACGCTCTAAGTGGGGAAGCGGGGTATTTCCAAGAACAATAGGAGAAAAATTCAAAGGATCCAATCCTCTTCGGTGTATTAGCATATAATTAGACTTTTTAGCGTTCAATGCAAGGTTGTTTAATGCTGACCATTCATCAATCCGCACAAGATCACTATTGATCTTGACAATGCAATCCTCAGACAAGCCAATAGGACAGCTCATAAAGATCTGCACGTCATCCGCATATAAATGTATATTAGCATGACGTATAACATCCGGTAAGTCATTAATATAAAGGCTGAATAGCAGCGGTCCTAAGATAGAGCCTTGGGGGATTCCACAAGTCAAATTTATTGCATTAGAAACGCAATTATTTATTTTCACTTGCTGTGTTCGTCCAGACAAAAAGCTGTTAATAACTGAAAGTGCAGGTGAGGCGAAGTTAAAATTCGAAGCTAATTTTTGCAATAATTTACTATGGTTGACACTGTCAAAAGCTTTAGAAAAGTCCAATAGCACCAGAATCATCATATCATCTCTATCAAGCGCTTCACGAATATCGGTGGTAACTTTCAGTAAAACTGTTTCGCAGCTGTGCTTGCGACGAAAGCCAGATTGAAAAGCAGATAACAGCGAACGTTGCTCAAGATACTCAAACATTTGAATTGATATGAGCTTCTCCAGGGCTTTCGCCAGAAAACATAATAGGCTGATAGGTCTGAAATCAGACATGTTACTAGGAGAGGTATTTTTGGCAATGGCTAAAACAAATGCCCTTTTCCATTTTGCTGGAAACTTTGACGTAGTTAAAGCAGTGTTAAAGATGTGCTTGACAGTAGGTAATATAGCAGGCAAAAGTAATTTCACGAAAAGTGGAGGGATGTTATCCGGCCCGCTAGCGTTCGAACTTATCGAATTAATGGCATTACAAACCTCTAACAAATCTACGCAGCGGAAGCTGAAACCATCACCTGATGGTGATTGAGGAGTTGCATGTATAAAGTCAGACACAGTTGGGAATACCACTGCTGAAGACGAAGTAAAATGTTCATTTAGATCATTTGGATCAAAATCACAGGTTGGAGCATGTTTACCATGAATGCCCAAGCTTTTTAAATTAGACCAAAATTTTTTTGAGGTGAGACTAGGGTCAAGCCTGAGACCCAAATAATAACGCTTTGCGGACCGCACTTTACGAGTTACCAAATTTCTAATTTGTTTATACTGTCGCTTGGCAAGCTGACTTCTCGAGTATTTATACCTTTGATAAAGAAACTCACGCTCTGCTATAAGTATACTAATTTCTTCCGTATACCATGGAATTCTGTGTGTAAAACTACGCCGTGAGCGAAGAGGAGCATATTTATCATGCAGATATTGCATGATGGAATCGAACTTCTCTACTTGGTCATCTACATCAGTGAAATCATAAATTTCATTCCAGGGCAGAGTGGTGCACTCCGCCAACATACAATTAATATCGATGCGATTATAATTACGATATAAAGTCGGTATTTCAACCTCACGTTCTACTAGGAACTCATATGTCAAGAATAATATGTCATGATCCATTATACTTGGAGGGCTAAGCTGATTAAAGAACTTAACGGAACTTTCATCTGTAACAAGAAACAAATCAAGTAATGATGGATTTTCCACACCACAAAACGTGGGAAGCATATTCACTTGTTTCAAATCAAGACTCTGGATCAGGTGAATAAAATTATCAGATGTCGAGTTTTGTTGCAACATGTTCACATTAAAGTCACCACCGATAATCACTTTGTTATAGCGATGGATGACTGAGGCAATTTTATCCTCGAACTCACGCGTATTATCTATACAGAAGCAATTTGGAGGACAGTAAACTGCTACTAAAGCACATTTATCAAAGCTAGATTGAATTTCAACGCATATGAACTCAAAAGGCTCACATGTTGATGAGTATAGAATGGAAGATTTAAAGCACTTTCTAATATAGATTGCCACACCACCACCAATGCGATCTTTCCTATCGTTACGATGTAGGGAATAACCTGGAATGTCCACCAATCGAGGCGGAATGTCCCCATGTAACCATGTTTCAGAAACCAATATAACATCAACATTTGACTTCACAAATATTAAACCCAACTCATCAATCTTTGAACGAATGCTACGTGCATTCATGTAACACACCTTGAGTCCCGGCGCTCTAGAACAGAACACATTTACCATGGTTCCTACTTGGTCCATATTATATGAATTTAACGACTGAACATAATAACACAGGGTCAGCAGCATGTCCAATAGTCAATAACAAAACAAGAGACCAAATGATGGAGAAGAGTACACATGTCCGATGAACTGAGTAATCGAGGTACATAAAAAGTTCAAAAACAATTATGTAATAAACTCTAATTGGGAAGATGAAAAATCTACAATACAGCTTAAGCCAGTAAATAGCAGCAAAATCTAAGTATAAGGATCGATCAACTAAATAAACTAATACTACATTTCTAAAAAATAAAGAATTCATAATCAAATACTCCAAAAAAAAAAGTAAAAAACTAAAAATTAAAGAACCATAAATAAATTTCAGCGGGTAACAAAGAATGATTATGGTGACTTTGAGTTGTATGCAGGCCGGCATATAAACTATTGATCACCATCAGCTGTTGACACTCCCGGCATAGAAGAATAGTCGTCTACTAGTGTTTGCAATTCTTTCATTGACGTCACACGCACAAGGTCATTATTATTTTTTATTCGAACGTAAACGAAACCATTTCGAGATCGTATGGTATGCAACTTATGTATGGAGCGCAACCGTCGGGCTTCATTAAATATGCGATGATTGCTGCGTGTAAGGCTGTCATGGATGTAGATTAAACTATCAGACGTAAAGCCAGCATCTATTTGATTTAGCTTTAGTTGCCCATGCGCTGACAGCGATTTGTAAAATGAGCTCTTCTCGCCTTGCGACGAGAACCGCACTATTATGGAAGAATTGTTATTTGATCCCTTCTTAGATGCCGTTTTGCTTTTGAGTCTAAAGGTATCGGTGTAAGGCATCACAGTATGTTTTAGTAGAGAAGCAATACACTGGAAAATGTTACGGGTATTTTCATTTTGCGTTTTTGGTATGCCAGTGATTACTACATCATTCAAACGTCGCAGCCGTTGCGAATCTTCAAGCTCGCTCTGAATAAGAGAAAGTCTACGCTCAAGGGCTTCGTTTCTAGTTTTTAGATCGTTCACTTCCTTGCTGATCGTTGATAATGCAATTTCAATTTGGGATGAGATATCCTCCTTAAATTCTTTGAACTTTTCAGTGAGCAGGTTACTGAGACAAATCATCAATCTTTTTTCCATTACATCCAAGGAAGACTCATACAGCGATGGAGAGGATGATGTCGAGGCGACACGGCTTGCTGCACCTCTTGTTAGAGCTGGAGTGTTGCTCGGTGATCGTCTGTGCCCAGTCGTTGAGCTGTTTTTACTCTTGCTGTTTGTATTGGAGTTTTTACCTCTCATTATAATGAGGTTGATAAGTGTTTGTATTGCTCAATAAATATATGAATAACAAGAATATGTATAAAGCACCACCAACAACAAAACCACTAGCGAACGATCCAAAATCACGGATAGATAGTACACAAATTACACCTTCACAAAATTCCATGGAAGGCGCAGATGGCATGCCTTCCTTGCCAAGCACCATCCTCCCATTGACTTTGGGTGGCACAATCGTCCAAATTCCCTTATTGACCTGCAAAGAGATTAGAGCGGACCCACTCGAACTTCACATGAAAGGGCTCCGGGATAGTGAAGGAAGAAATTAAAGCCTCTAAGAATTCATTTTCACGTTATAATTACAAAACTTGATTTAAAGTGAGTACAGGGAAAAAAGGGTGTACCGATAAGCGTACCATTAGCTTATGAAACTATGTAAAAGTACAGTAGTATAGTAATAAGTAGATAAAGACGTACACGTAAGTACACAACAATTTCATTACTTCAAAGTAATAGGCACAGATAAAGATTTCGCTAAACTAGTTATATAAGTACGTGAATATTTTATCAAACTAAGATTATGTATATATAGAGGTACCGGAAAGGAATCTCTTCATCATTAGGGCACTATTTTCTTTTCCCTCTATATAGAAAAAAATTTTTTCTTTTTGTTTAAACATACGACTTTTCGTATGTTTTGTATATAATTAAAAACAATTATTAATATTAAATTAAATACCTTGGTAATTTGTTATAAATGAAAAAAAAAATTCTTATTGTTATGTTAATGTAAGAGACTGCTACCGAGCATTTAATTATCGAAACCGAAGCATGAACATACTAAAAGACAATATGTAATATTTCAATAATACTCATGGTGAAATTCCACGGCATGATGGAGCTTCAACATCCGCCACCTAGTAAAAATTTAAGTTAAAATTTAGGTTCGTTTTACGTTCGGTAGGTCTTCTCACAACGAGGCTCTATCTGAGTAAAATAACAATTACCTAACGGCTCTCGTACCTTGGCAATGCTTACAACTAAAGGCACTTGAAATAAATTTGTAACTTTATAAAATTCAAAATTCCAACTAATGCTAAGGAACGTAAACCAAATGTTCTGATTTTGGCACTAAACTCGTGAAAAAAAATGAAAACTATAAATTTCAGACCATAAGCATAATTGAATCGCTATCATTTCGTTCTCGACATAAACGCAGCTCACATGATTGTTTGAGTTTATTCACGAAATGTGAATTTATCCTAAATGGTTAACTGGTCATATGTATAACGTATATATATATGTATAAAATAATGAGGAGTACGTCACAACGATCATGAGACCAAACAAAAACCCACACAAGGTCATGAAGTCTACTTGATGCGATGCGTATAATTATGTTTGCTTGTCGTCACTAATTTTCTATTTCATATGCTATTGTAGACGAAACCTGTTGTTTTCCTCACCTTCAAACTCTATCATTTTCTTGCCGTTTTCGAAAATGCTCACAAATTACCTAAAGAAACTAACACTAAACATCCCTGCTGTTTACAACCGATATAGGGAAGCTAAAATTCTTCTTTTGGCACTTCGAGTGCACTTCTTAAAATTAAAATAGTTATTTTAAAGTAATTGAAACTTCCTATCAAGAGCCTACTTGTCTCGTGCCATAGATTGCTTTTCGAAGTTCAGAAGATAATTCCATGGGGGAAATGCGTATGAAACTCCAGCTGTTTTGGCTTCGATGTTCAAAAAAAAAGAGAGAGGGAAATTCCTCCTGCTGCTTTCGGCTGTAACTAGAGCCCAGTGATTTTTATTTCCTCGCAACGAGTGCTATTGTAAGCTGAGGATTATTATCCTCCTCCTGCGACCAATGTGAGATGTCAATGATGCAGACTTACAGTCTGATTGTATAGCGGTGACCTTGCTGCGGCCGGAATTCAGATGCCTTACTTTTTGAATTTCGGCGGGGTCGTGTCAAATACCTTCACTAATTGAAAGAAAATTATTACCATAAATGAAAAATCTCTTAAAATTACTTACAGGATGTATTTTATGCTCGATGTTTAGAGAAAAGATACGTTTCTAATTTTTTCGACGTCCTCTCGAGAAGATCTGACACTACAGTGACGATGGTCTTCTTCTGCCTTGTCAGTCATGTCAACATGGCACCTGAGCGTGAGGAAATTCATTTCTCTCGTTCGGGTGCGTTCATTTTTTTTCTGTTTGACACAGCCGGCCTACACGCTTCAGCACGTGTAGAATTTTGCAATATGCAAGATGCTATGACCATAACAAACAGAAAGAATTGCTTGACTAATTTAATCGTAACTGAATTATTGTCAATCGCAACGGTAAACAGGCATACATTCCTGGATGGAACCACCAAAAAAGGTTTTGTAATGTAGCGGTAATTGAAAACTACAGCTATATTACTGCATTTTGGGTGGGTTAGTGTAGCGGTATGTTAAAATGACAAGATATGTGAGCTTGTGTTTACTGTTACTTTATTGAGCAAAAATTCCTTATTTTACGTTAGTCTGAATTCTATTTTATTTTTTTTACTTCAATTGTACTTAATTAATTTAATTAATTATCTGTAGGTATGTATTCTTGAGGTGTCGTAACGTGACACGTGCTCAATTTTATACCTCAGATTTTCACCAATTTCACTTATATTCGAAAATTCACTGTCTATTATTATTAGTTCTTCATTAATATAATTCACATCACTCTTAATATTAATTAATTCTACTTTGTTTTTTCACATGAAACGTCTAATATGCTTAGCTTGCATGAGTTAAACGCTATGTGAAAAAACCTAAAATTAAAATGTCTGCCACCAAATATATTTTGAAAATGTATAAAAATACTTAGCCTATATTTCCACCAAATCCCTGTAACACCACAGAAGTTAAAATTGCTGCTGCAATCTTTACGTAGCATGTAAATACTGTACCTTGCTTGGCACGTTGATCTATGCTAGAAAGATTTGAAGTATTTTGAACTATTTAATATTTTTCCACTTTAAATTTTTTAAAGAACACTGGATCTAGCGAAGTTGCATTTGCGATCACTGTCAAACTAATGAGAGCTTAGTTAGGGAGCACCTCCTTTTTATAAAGTCCGAGCCGCCATTTTCGGACAAGTTCCACATGAAAAAATGCAATTTTCATATATTTTTTGCACATTATAAGTCCATGCTGTAATGTCAAAATTTTCCAAATTATGTGAATTAATTTATTTTTAATTATCCATAATTTTTCCTAATTGATTTATTGCGATATTTCAATTTTTCTAAAATTTATCAATATGGCCGCTCCCTATCATACTATGTTAATTTCCGGTGTGGAACATAAATTCTCTCACGAATTTTCTTCTGTCTCGTTTCCACATCGTTCTCTTTCCCACTCATTATGGGAATTAAAATTACCTTTTTTTGTAAATATTTTCTTACCTGAGCAATTTCGCGTTTTTTAACTATTGCCAACAGGTAGAGCGCGGCTAACTTCGTAAAAGTGATTATATATGTCGATTTCGATGGGACTTTGGTGCAACACCAGTATTGCATTTTTTCCAGCAGTGCAACACTCAAAATGTTCGATGGGACAATTTTTATAGCAGAAGTGCAACACAAGCTTTGCACTCACTTCCCCTACTTTGCACCGGATATTTTCTTGGTGTTACAAATACATATTGAGGTCGAATTGTCATCTGCTCTGTCAAAGTGTACTGTCGCGATTATTTGTGAAATTTTGGAGTTAAATGAATTAAATTTTTTTATTTGGTTAATTGGCTTTAAGTTAAAAAAAAATTTGTTTCTATATATCAATAAACAACATTTATTACGTTTGACAGTTCCGTGTATATAATACGTGTGTCAACAAATGCAAGGAATATGACAGAAATATGTTCGATGGACTTCAGTTCTCCCAGTTCTCCGCTGCCAGAAAAAGTGCAAAACTGAAATGGTCCCATCGAAATCGACATTACTTCGTCGCGGTGACAGTTGGTTTCGCGGTTTTTAAGTCGAAAAGTGCAGTGTTGTTTGGATGGATTTCTCATCAATAAATGGATTAATTGTTAAGGTGAGTTGATTAATATATTCTATAAATGTTAATTAGTGATTTGCCTGTGCATAATTTGCGACAATCATGCAAATTATGCGAAAATTTTGTGTTGAAAAAATTGTTAGTGAAATGTCAACAATGGCAACAATTGTTGAATTTCACTAATAATAGTGTGTATGGATTCTGCAAATCCATGTATTTGCACATTTAAGCATAAATGCATGTTTTGCAAATGTTTACTGTGCAGAAAACATGAATTTCGCTAAGAAATCCCAATGTTTATGTTTGCATGTAGTGTTGTTGTTGTACTGCCAAGAAATTTGTTTCTTGGCAGTCTGCATGTAAACTATGTAGTTTTTTTGTAGTTTTTTTGTTATATTTGATCAACTATATTGTATTGAATTAATTTTTCTAATTCCTTTTATTTCAGATGTGCAATGGACGTACAGGAGGCATTTGCTGACTGGAAGGGGAACTCAGGAAATAGGGAAGTATCAATTATTGTGTATATTGTATTTTAATATGTTTTTATTTATTTTCAGCTGTGTTCAACACAGATTTTAGTTTGGTTTATGTTCACAATTCGATGTACTTACCATTGGAGCAGGAGTAATCATTGGCGCACAACTTTTTTTTGCAGATAGTTACTATTTAAATGTTCAATACTATCTTCTGAAGATTTAGAGATATATCCTAGGGTGCCAGCGGAAGTGGTTCCCGATTTATATTCAATGAATCTTGACCTTTCTTGATTCCAGATTTTAGTTTGGTTTATGTTCACAATTCGATGTACTTACCATTGGAGCAGGAGTAATCATTGGCGCACAACTTTTTTTTGCAGATAGTTACTATTTAAATGTTCAATACTATCTTCTGAAGATTTAGAGACATATCCAAGGGTGCCAGCGAAAGTGGTTCCCGACTTATATTCAATGAATCTTGACCTTTCTTGATTCCAGATTTTCATTTGTGATATATTACAATTGCTTAATTGTTTGTTCTTCTAAGGAAAGTGTGTTCTTTTAAGGAAAGTCCACCTATGATTTGGACAAGATTACATTTTAACGTTTAAAAGGATCTTCTGAAGGTTTCAAGATATATCCTAAGGTGCCACATGGAGTGGTTCCCGAGATATATTCAAACTATCCTGACCTTACCTCGATTCGGGAATTTCGTTCGTGATATATTATAAGTGGTTAATTGTTTGTTCTTTTAAGGAAAGTCCACCGTATTTTTGGACAGTACAATTAACCAATTATGATATTTTTCAAAGTGAACCTTATGCTTTTTAGGGTGCATCCAAATACAACCTGTAAAATCAGACAGCACAGGTTGAATCTAACCTGTTCGGGTGTGCTCCAGCTACAGGCATGTGATTTCCACTAATGTTAGCCAAAATTCGATTATATTGCACTTTAACCCATCCTATGCCTAAAATGAGTTACGTACCAGACCCGAGATGTCTTGGTCTGGCCAAAAGTAAGATCTTCGTATCAGATTTTAAATGAAATAATAAAAATACAATTATCGAATTCTGTGGCTTTATTAAATATTAAACGCATTACTAATAATGTCCACCGGTTGCGCAAAATTTTCCTTTGATGAAACTGCTTGTGGTCACTATTCATGAGACATCAATCATGAGACATCAATCAATCAATTCATAAGACATTTACTGAAATGCTCCTTTTCCTTAAGAGCTCGCATATAAAAGTGTGGTAAAACCTATGTATTGTACAAAATAATTATTCTTCGCAAAAAAAAAAAAACTTCGCAGTCACCCCATATAATATCAAATCCAAATTCAAAGAGCATTTATTTGCAAGCCCCTGCCTAAAACAACGAACAACGCTGGGCATTCCGAAATTTTACAGATTAAATATAGATTGTTACAGTAGTAGAATAAAGAATAAACTACAAACTAAAAAGTACCTGGTAGTTTTACATATTCAGTGGCATTAGAATGAAAAATCTTGACATAGATTGTTACGAGAGTACAACTAAATGAAAATGAATAAACAATAGATTGTTACAATAGCAAGATAAACTATAAACTAAAAGATAAGCTATAAATTATAAACTAAAAATTAAATGACTGCACAGAAATATTATCATCACAATTAAGCTTGATATGTATATTTAGATTTAGTGGTGTACTATAAATAAACGCAATTTTCTCTTAATTATAATTTTAAAAAACGTTGTATTACATTACATCTAGTGAAAAAACCAATGATTTCTAATTATTTGCGTTTATTCCATAAAGTACCTAAATTAAAAAAAAAAACTCTTGACAACAGTATCAGTTCACAGATATAAATATTAACTGTCCTCGCCAGGTATTTCCGAATCCTCAACAGTTTTTGTAGAAGGAACATAAACTTTGAACCAGAATTTCGTTTTAATGAAGGATCCCTGAAATTGTAATTTAAATATTTATATATTAAAAAATGAAATGTTATACTTACTGTATTTATAATGGGGCAACCATGTTGTGTTGTGTTAAACGGATGATTAGGATCTCCAACCACTACTAGGTCTAGAAGAGGGTAAAGAGATAGGGCGGCATCATAGTCCCAATATATAGGAGCGCAATTGGATGCACAGGAGAGAGCGTTCCCTGGCAAATTAAGGTTCGCGCGAACAACAATGGAAAAGAATAAGTTTGCTTCTTTAGTTACGTGATTATCTAATTGGTCTATATCGGGAAAATGAATAGTATTACGACAAAACTTCGCGATAAGATCAGCTCGGCAAACTATTATTTGCTGTGTGCAATACTGTAATCGACATGGATTCGTAGCTAATTTTATCCTTGGCCATTTTTGTAATAAACCTGCTGTAACGAATTTTAGCCATATCAGCCAATTTTAAAAAAAAGCTGTTTCAAATTGTGCATTTTTCCGTCTGCCTTACTGAATGAGCCCATTAGAATTATTGTAACTGGTGGACAATTATCATATCCTACAAACAGTTGTTTAAGTTTAGTCATAACGATTGGCAAATCTAAACGAACATCAGAGAGAAACACAATTGTTGCCTCAGTATTTGTTTGTTCAATTTCCATTAGTCGCGACGAATACTTGAGAAGTTTCTTAGATGGTCCACCCAAGTATTTATTTATTTATTTATTTAAACTAGTATATCCTACATACAATGTGAAGCTATACTTATACCTACGCACTCGGGTACTATGCCCATATGGCGCTATTGTTTAGTATGGTATTTCTAAATTTTTAATAGTTCAGTTTTTTTTTGGTATGCTACTTATGTCAAATCTTACCAATCTAATCTTAACTACATTTATTCTTGGAGGCTAACTTACTTATACATAACATATTTTCTTCTTTTTTCTATATCTTACTAATATCATTGACCAGTAAACAAGAGCGGCAGAGAAAGCCGATCGGTGATGGCGTGGCGTATTTTTCTTGTTTTATATGTGCTTTGTTATTTGCAGCTGTGTTAGGAGTTTGAGAAGGGGATCGGGATTCTCGGGAGACAATAGTGCGGGGAGGGCTGGGAGAGGTCCTGTGTTTGTCCGTATTGTTTTTGTACATGTCGTCAGTATGTGCTCCATTATCAGTGGTACTTGACATTCTTCACAGCCAGGTTGTGGCGTCCTGCTTATATAGTAAGAGTGTGTGAGTCGGGTATGACCTGTTCGCACTCTTATTATTTTGACACCTTGCCATCTGGGTTGATCAGGTTTGTGTTTTGGTGGGATAATATGCCTCCAGTGTTTTGCTAGAAATGTTGTTTGTCTTTCCCATTTTTCTATTTTTTCTTTTGCTATCTCTATTCTGGCATACCTTCGAATAAACGATTCACATGGTGGTATTGATAAACTGCCTTGCTGATGTTGGTCTGGCAGTTCTTTTGATAATTTGTCGGCAGCCTCATTGCCTGGGATACCGGCATGTCCCGGTATCCAGGATATCATGGTTTGAGCCTTTGCTGTTTCGAGCAACCATTTTATGATTTTATTGAGAGCCTCATGAGGTGTGGGGTTGGTTATTGCCTTCAGAGATGCCATGGCGTCTGTGAAAATTACTGCCGATTTTTCTTTTTCTCTGGCCAGATTTACTGCCATATGAATCGCATATATCTCTTCCCCTGGTCTGTAAATAACAACCGCACTGGATACATGGCTATCGCTTTTTGACCCGTCGGTGTATATATGGAGGTCATGCTTTGACGCTGCAATGTCTTCTCTATGAATAGCCCTATACATTGCCGGTGGCGTGGACTGTTTGGGGAACCTGGAATTGGTGTGAGAAAAGATGAGGCTATCTGGAGGTGGGTAGGATCTTTCGTACGGAGGAGATAATGGATTAGTGGGTAGTGGGATTCTTAGTGCTTTTGTGGATTGGAGGGCAATGTATAGTGCCGAAAAATGTTTCAATGGAGGACTTTCCATGTATCCTCTCAGCGTTGTATGGTGTGGACTTTTATTAGAAACTGCATTCCTGGCCACTAGTCGCGATTGGGCTAATTTAATTCTTTCTGCTATATTCTGACTGCCGGTTTCAATCCATAGAGCTTCCACAGGTGTTGTACGATGTGCTCCAGTTGCTGTCCTGAGTATGTTGTTAATGTTGGTCTGTAGTTTCTTTAGTTCAGTCTGTGCTGCTGTTCCGTAGAGAGTAATTGCGTAGTTGGTTATACCATTCACCAGGGTTTTGGCTATGCTTAAGGCGCTAGCCACAGATGCTCCTCTCTGTTTGGCGGCGATGGCTTTCACCACATAGTTGACTCTTAAAAGCCTGTCTCTAATACTCTTTACATGCCCGTTCCATTTTAATGTTTTAACGAGAGTGAGTCCTAGGATTATACATTTATCCTGCGCCACTATCTCTTCTCCATCTATTTCGAGATAGTCGGGTCTGTACGTCCTGGTGGATGGTATAACCAACCTTTCCGCTTTAACGGTTGGTATCAATGCCCCAGTTTCGCGGCACCAAATTTCAGCTTTGCGTGCTGCCTGTCTTAGCGTCTCTGTAGCATTATTGTCTGTTGTCACGGTTATTAAGTTGTCAGCGTATATGTGGTGTTGTAGGCCGTGTATGTGGTTCAATTGGGCTGACAACGAGTGGATGTATGTATTGAAAAGAGAGGTGGATAGTGGAGAACCTTGTGGGATGCCGTTTTCTAGTTTATATTTTCCTGTAGTAAACCCGTTAACTCTAACTTGGAAGGTTCTGTGGGATAGGAAACTTAGAATTATGTGGATGAATTTTGTATCAATTCCCCATATTGCAAGCTGTTGGGCAATTTTATGCTTGCGCACCCGGTCGAAGGCCTTTTCCAGGTCGAGTGAGAGTATATGGGAGTCCAGTTTCTGAGCGCGTGCTGTTTTCAGCTGATCCTCTAGCTCCAGCATGAGTGACGTAGTACCCCTGCCAGGGCGAAAACCATGCTGTGCTGGTGTAAGTAGCTCTTCAACCATTACTCCCAGTCTCCTCCCCAGGATCTTCTCAAAGACTCTCGATAGACAGGATATAAGCGATATTGGCCTATAGTCCTTGAGCGTATTACTCGAATTCGATCTCTTGTGGATAGGAACCTGTTTCGCATTTTTCCAATTTTGCGGAAAGATACCTTGGTCTTTTGAGCTGTTGTAAAGAGAGACTATTCTCTCTTTGAAATCTTCAGGGACATTTTTTAGCATTCCATAGGAGATTTTATCGTATCCAGGTGCTGAGCCTTTGCAGAGACTAAGTGTATTATTTAGTTCTTGGAGGGTGATAGGGTAGGTTAGTATTCTGTTTGGATCAGGTGCATATGGCATTTCCGTTAAGGAAAAGTTTCTTTTTTGAAGGGTCTGTTCCTGAGTGAAATTTTTGTCCATGTTTTGGCAAATTCATTGGCTATGTCCATGGAACATGTTAAGGACCGGCTTTCTGTTGTCAAGTTGGCAATCAGGCTTGGGCTTCTATTGCAGGAGATGGATTTAACCTTGTTCCACGCGTCGGCGAGATTAGTGCTAGTGTCGATTGACTGTGCGAAGGACTCCCAAGATAATCTCTTCGCCACCTTTGTTTCTCTTTTGACTTTTGCCGACTCCCTACGGTAACTTCGCAGGTTTCCTTCAGTTGGGTGCCTTTGGAAATTTTTCCAGGCCTTATTGTTGCTCCTGATAGATACGAGAATATCTTTATTCATCCAGATGGGTTGGGATTGCTTTTGGTATTTGACACTAGGCATGCTTATAGCTGCAGCCATTCTGATGATTTTACTGATCTGAGCTGCCTCTTTGTTCACGTTATTCGAGGGTGGTCTTTGTTTTGAATTTTTTCTAATAGAACCAGCGAAAAGGTCCCATTTTGCCGCCGCCTCTGCAAAGCGTATGAGCGGATTGTAAGCAGCTATTTTCACGCTAGATGTTATTAGTATTGGAAGGTGGTCGCTGCCTTCGGGGTTAGTATGGGTAGACCAGTTAAAGGACGGGGCTAAGTTAGGGGATGTGAAAGTGAGGTCGACCGTTGTAAGAGTATTTCGAGAGGAGTGAAGTGTAGGGGAGGTATCATTAAGCAAACATAATTCTTGCTCCTCTGCCCAGTCCGCAATCAACCTTCCTCTTCTATCCCAGCGCTCACCACCCCAGACAGGGCTGCGTGCGTTGAAATCTCCACCAATGATGACGTTCGGTGGGAGCTGAGTTGACATTCGGTCTAGGTCACCAGGTAACAATCGGTATCCATGCTCAAGATACAAGCATAGGAGAGATATTTTGGGATTTGTGTCTATAGAGATAGCGCAGACCATTACATCCGTATTAATCTGTAGTCTGTTGAACGCCAGACTTTTGTGTACCATTATGGCCACTCCTCCATGTCTTGTGTCATAGGGATTGTTGTTACCAACAAAGATGTATTGTCCGAGCCGTTCAGGCTCTTCACCTAGTAAGATGTTTGTTTCTTGTAAGTGGATTATATGGGGGCTATATAGTGATATGAGTATGTCAAGATGGGATAAGTTATTATATAGCCCTCTTATATTCCACTGGAGTATTGTGAGTTCTCTAGCAGTTGGGGAGCCAGTTAGAGTGGGTTCGCTCATAGGTTATTAAACTAGAGGGTTTCGTTCATTTCCTCATCGGTTTCAATTAAGCTAATGGAATGGGGGGTATGTGTTTGAGTTTGCGCATTTTCTTGCGAGTTTTTATCGAAAGTATGCAGAATGTTCTCCATATTTAGTCTTTGTGATGTTTTTGGTGTCAGTACTAAGCGGTTTTCTGCCATAGTGTATCCTACTATTCCTGTTATGTTTTGTTTGAGGCCTTGTTTTTTATTTGTTGCTTTTTCTGTGTCGTTTATATTTTGTCTAGTTGGTGTTTTTTGGTTATTTTCTGTATATTGTATTTTATTTTCATTTTCATTTTGAATTGCGTTTGTTTGGGTTAATATTAGTTTTTGTTCATTTTGTTGTTTTGATGTTTGGGTTTTGTCCGCCGTTGTGATGTGTCTATTTTCTTTTTCGTTAGTTTTGTTTCGATGTTGCTGTATTGTGTTTGTTATTTGTATAGGTTTTCCTGTAATTTGTTTTTGTTTTGGTTGGGTTTGTTCTTCTGAATCGTTGTTTTCTCTGTGTATTATTGCCGTTGCTACCTGTTCTGTAGATTTGTGCATGAGCGTCTGTTCTGTTGGGTGTGGAGCTACAATTTGAGCGAAGGACGGTCTGTTTAAAGTCGCCCCCGGATTATTTGCATAGTAATATTTTTTGGCCTCATACATTGTACACCTCTGCTGGATTTTAATTCTCAAAAACTCCTTCTGGAGAAGGAATTTCGGGCACTTAGGGTCACTAGACTTATGGGTGTTGACTTTGCAATTTGCGCAGTACTGCTGACCACTACAGTTCTTTTCGATGTTATCGTGCGGTATTTTTTCGGCACACGTAGGACATATTTCATCCTCACTAATACATCGCTTTAATGTGTGTCCTAGTATTTGGCATCTACGACATCTCATCGGGTTGGGGATGTACTCTTTAACATAGGCTTTCTCGAACCCTACGTTTATCTGTTGAGGAAGTGAGTATGAGTCGAAAGTCAGTATTAGTAGTCCTGTAGGAGTTTCTTTTCCGTCCGTTTTTCTTGTCAGTTTGACCACTTCTGTGACTCCTTGATCCTGGAGCCCTTCCTGGATTTCTTGCTCGTTCAGTGAAATTAGGTTTCTATTATATACAGTCCCCTTTGAGCTATTAAGCTTACTGTGTAGTGTGATCTCTACTGGGATTTTAGCAATTTGTTTATGTTTTATAAAACGCTATGCAATTATCGAATTCTTGCAAAGTAGCAGTAGGCTTCCATCACGCAAGAAGGAGGCGTTTGTGTACTCCTTCGATATTGCGTCTACTCCCTTCCTGACAAGGAATACATTGTATTTGTTTAATGTCTTTGTATTGTCTGTGGTTGCAATTACAATGCATTTTGGTTCTTGCGATTTGACTTGTTTAATGTCTGGTAATTGTGGATACAGCTCTTCGAAGGTGTTGTTCCTTCTTTTTGCCCTCTTCGCCGCTCTTGTCACTTGGGGAGGATCCCCCTCAAGGATAGAAAAAGGGTTAGAATTACCCAAAAAATTCTTTCTTGAAGAAAATTAAGTTTAACCCGGTAAAAAGTCCAAAAGAGTAATCTCTTTTTATTTATTTTTCCTCCTGGGCTTGTATAGGAGTGTTTTTTCCTCATATAATTCACACCCAGAATTTATTCTGAGTTTATATGAGAAGAGATCGGTTTGATCTATTTTCAAGCGTCTGCAGCAGGCAGAAAACCAAACTGCACCGATGAGTGGAAGGTTTTCTGCTGACACGAAACGCTTCTTCTTCTTCCTTTTTCTTCTTCATTTTTCAGCCCACTGCGTGGCGTATACAGGTTCGATTCGCTTCGAATGAATCTGTTTCTTTAAAATTTTTTAAATTTTTTTAATAAATAAAAAAAATTGTTTTTTTCTATTTTTCTTAAACTTTTCATTTCTTTCTTCTTTTTTCATTTTTTCATTTGTTTTTCTAATCACCCAATTTCGCTATTTGGGACCTGTTGATGAGTCAAACCAAGACTTGAAACTTGTCACCAAAAAATTAATGGATTGTGTGATGAAATAACAAATTAGAACATTTTTTTAGCTTTTGCTATATACCGGAGATATCCCAAAAAATTCTTTCTTGAAGAAAATTTATGTTTAACTACTATGATCTTAGTCTAATATATTACAGTGCTGAGAAAAGAAAAAAACAAAAAAATTTTTTTTTGTGTTTTACTTCGCTGTTTCTCCAGTCCAGATGATCCCGGTTGTTTGCTTGAGTATAAGGTGTGAGCCCAAATTTTGTGTATAGGGTTAAGCGTCTGGCCACCTATTGGTAGGTGGCATTGATAATAAAGTTTCCTGCTTATTGTGAATTCAATTCCTATGTGGTTTGGTATGCGTCCTTGGTTAGCTTTCTGCGGTGATCTTGCACTCTGTGCCTGCACCTAACCTCTACACCATTAATAGCACGTGCTATCCGCACGACTGGTCGTGGTGTAATTCCACTGTTGTGACTGCCTCTGGTTTCACTTTTTATTTTTATTTTCCACTTTAAGTTTTAATGCTCGGATCTTTTAAAATTTGATGTGATTGCTTTACTGTGAGAAATCAGTAATTTTTTTTTTTTATTTATTTATTTATTTAATTTCAATAAATTTATTTTCACAAAGTTTTTTGCTAATTCGCTTTCAACTACGGAACTTTCGGCAAGACGTCTGTGTCGATTGCGATCTTGCTTGAAACGGTCCACCCAAGTATTTTGAACTCCAAAAAATGTACGGCTACTACTGGCTTGTTCAGGAGGAGGAAATCCCAGGCCTGCAACTTTAAGAACACCATCTATGTACTTTCCTTCTGCTAAAACAAAACATCCTTCGCAAAAAAATCCAGCATGAAAGCGAGCTTCGCTTAAATCCAATGGTACTACTCCTGTAGTGTCTTCGATAAATATTGTCCTTCAACAAGTTGAATTGATAAACCAAGTTCAACTGTTTCCTCTACTTTTGATGTACAAAGTAAATTTTCAATGTAATACAATTTGAATTTCTTAAGATGACTGGAAGTTCCTTCGATCACTGGAGAAAACAATTCATGTTTAGCTGTCTTCTGGAGAGCGAATGGGTCATTATAAGGATGTATTTATTAATTAATTGTTTAAAGTAGCCTTAAAAAATACTAACGATCGTACAGTAAAACAACTGAGTTTGAAGATATTGCAGACTTTCTTTTTTAAAGTACTTAAATCGTCGTCCATTCTTGTAAAACACCAAACACGTGCTTCCTGCTTCGAACCTTCAATTTTATAGGTGGGAAAATAATTTTGAGTGTTCAGATCTTGGAATAGGGTTTGTTTGTACTTCGTATCGATATTTTTGTACTTTAAATATTGTTGTATCGATATTTCAATGGCTCAACCCAGACGAGAGGGGAGGACGGAATTTGGCTTAGACGTACCAAACAACAATGTTCACATTACAAATTTAAAAATATTTTTGTATTGCTCTAAGTCGGTGTAGAATATCTATTTACCTTACACCCCTTACACCGAATCTATCATTCTCGTGCTCTTTTCTTCCCTACTGGTATCGGTATCGTGGGAAGAAAAGAGTCGGGAAATGACAGATTCGGAGGCAGTGGTTACACCGAGTCGCAGAAAAGAATTCACCAATAGTTTATAATTTCCGTTCAACCTGTTTGAACACTTACACAATTAAATACGGTATTCATATAAGATAGCACAGCGGGCAAAATTATTGTGATGACATATGTGGGCACAAGTTCGCAAATGTGCGCGTGCTGCTCATTCTATCTAGTTTTTTTTTCGCTGTTATATTTTATTGTATTTTGTAAAAAAGTAATTGTAGTCGCAAAAAATTTTAAATTGCTAAAGAATTATTAGATTTTTTTTTAAAGTTATAGAAAATTTTATAAATTGGTAATCAGATGAAATTAATATCTAGTGCATTCCAAGCTTTATTTAGTTGCAGCGCCATCTTTTGAAAATAAAAATATATTGTTGTATACATATATAACGAATTTGCACTTTTCTTAGTTGAGTTTGATTGCGCGTTTTAGGTAAATTTGGTAATTTATAAATAAATATATATTTATAAATAAATATTAATTAATTATTTATTTGAATTTTTGAGTGAAAGGGATTAAAAATGAAGAAAAATAACAAAAATGCAACGAACAGACTCATTGCAGTAAAAGGCTTTCCAGGTAATAATGATGATCACGATGTGGTAAAATTATAGGACTTAAACAAAGCCCTCGAGAATGTTTCAGAAGCCATGAAACATATAATCGTGGACGTATCTTTTTTATCTTTCTGAATTTCAGTGATTATCTTCGGATTGATCAGTTATTAAGAATAAAGAGTTGGTACTCCAACAATGTTTAGAGTTGACCTCTATTTCGATCAACCCGACAACCAGCCTCTGCTCTAGTTGAAATAATTATTGTGTCCAAATAAACTGATAAAAGCGATATACATAGCGATATCCAAAATTATTAACAAAATAAGATGATGATATACATAGGTATGCAGAATATACTGTGCTATAGGAATATATATACTGTGGTTTTAGTTTTTAGTTTTTTACTTATTCGAGAATTTGCAGAATTTTACGGAGTTAAAGTGGAAGACTTATGGACAATGGATGATTCTTTTGTTATTTTGGAACTCTGTTATACTCTAAGAATCAGAATAAAGAGGACGATGTCTTTCATTTCATCGGATATATACCCATTGAAGGAATCCAGAAGTAAGAAAAGCTACTTAGAACTTTAATAGTAGACTTATCACATTACATCACTTAGGCTATAACTGGAATGAATTCTCTCAACACAGCTGCAGGAGAAGTTAAGGAACTTGAAATTAGCGCTGATATGGAAATGGGAACAATAATTCAAGATGATGTTGTAATTAAAGGAAGGAAGGTATAATGAAATAAATTCATTGAAATCCCTTAACTGAAGTTAGGTGGAATTAAATATCTATCATATGGCGATTACGGAAGCAACAAAATTTGATAAGTATCAAAAACTAGAAGCAAAAGTTCCAACATGAGCTCTTCTTCTTGTGGAGATACATTGCACGCTAATGCTGTAGCTACTAAACACAAGTGTCGGACTTGATATGATTAAATTGATGCTATTGGCCGCTCAGGAGAATCTGAACAAACATTAAATCAATTACTAGTTGAGATGAATGCGATGACTTCAAAGAAAGGTGTATTAATACATGCAAGTACTAATAGAGCTGATATTTTGGATAAGGTAAGGTAGACAGTCTACTTTTACTGCAGTAAAAAACATTTTTTAATTAACAGAGGCATTATTGCGTCGAGGGTGATTCAATCGACATATTCTAATTGATTTGGCCTCCTTACAAGAAAGAAGAGTAATCTGTCATCGATAGCTCTGAAAAAAGACCTTCCCGACTGGCAAAATTAACTTAAGGATTTTCTGGAGCAGATATAGCAAATGTATGTAATGAGGCAGCTTTGCATGCTGCAATAAATGCCCAAACACATGTGACAGAAATAAATTTGGAATATGTTGTAGAAAGGCTTGGTGGTACGTTTTTTTTTGTTCAATTGGTATCCAAAATTAATTAGCCCATTTTAGGTGGAACTGAAAGACGGTCGCATGCCTTCCATGAATCCGGAACATGCTTTGGTTGGATGGTTTTTGTCATGCTCAGATGGTCTTTTAAAAGTAACAATTGTTCAGCGGACAAGTCTTGCTCTGGAATTCGCGCAATAACTCTTAGTGAGCAAAAATTATTTACTAAGGTAGAACTTTTTGATAGAATTACTGGAGCTCAAAGTAATTTGCAAAAAGTCACAAAAATTGACTATGTTCAGGTAGAGAAGCAATAACAGAGTTGAAAAATATATGGCATATTCCCTCGATTTTAAATTGTGTGTGATGATATTACCACTTTACTCTTTTCGGCTCGTATGCATGTCAGGCATGTGTAGTGTGCATGCATACATCCCAGCGAAGTCGACTATGCTTTCGATGTAGGCCGGCAGATGGTTTCCGCACCGCAAGCAGGTACGCAGTAGGTATTATATTGTGTCCTGACTACTGATCGCTTAACATCATCGAAAGAGCTCTATATGTGTTGCTTTCAGACTAGCCATGTGCTATTAGAAGTAGATTAGGGACACTTGAGCAAAAGCTCTGAAACAAAATTCTACTCTGGTACTGTTCTCTCTATTATTTTATATAGCAAAGTATCAAAAATTTGATAATTCTATTTATTTCTTCTAGATAAAAAAATTGGTCTTAAGGATATACTGGATGAGAATGAAGTACACAGTATTTCCAGTTGAGAAACTGTTCGTAGTCATTAGAATCCCAAATAGATATGTAAGCACTGTAATTAGTCACTTTAGCAAAACTGAGGTTTTGAAGGAGAACAAAGATAAATTGAGCAAGGTATATATGCCTTTATTTTCATGGCTATTTTTATTTCTAGTTAACAGAAACTCTTTTGGAGAAGGAAACTAACCTATGAAGAAGCCGTTCATTTGATTGGACCACCAATCTACGAATTGACTAAGCGTAAAATTGAACTTGTGGATTTCGAAGTTTATTAGAAATCTATCTAGAGTACCTAGATAGTAGTTTTGATCTAAATATTTATAATTGAAAAATGTGTGCACGAAAATAGATTATATGGAAGTGATCCGTGCAGACGTGTTTTTTCTCGAGCTCCCTCAAAATTAGTTTTTTTTTTTTATTTTACATCGGTTTTTTGTTTTCATCATAATTTCGGAAACAAGTAATCACTAAATTGCATATTGGTTTAGAAAGAAAACAAGTGGAAAGTGTGGTCTGAGGCACAAAAATATTTGAATAGGCTTGAGCCTTCAAGCTGAGAAAATGAACTCGGATTGTGAAATTTGTAGGGCGGTTATTCGAAGTGGTCAAGGAATAATTTGTGAAGGAAAGTGTAATAAAAACTTCCATTTGAAGTGTGTAGGTCTCGTTCAATATGACCTAACACAAGTTCTTGCAAAAAAGAATTTAATATTTATGTGCGACCAATGCATTGATTATCGGAATTTGGTAACGGATCAATTTGAGACGGTGATAAGAGAAGTGAGAGACAGTAAAAATTCGATAGCGGACCAAATTGAAACGATATTAAGAGCAGTGACCGATAATAAAAAGAGATATGCTGAACAAGAATTAGAACTTAAGAGAATTTTAGAACAAGTGCGGAAATTGAATGAAATGGACAAAAAGTTGTACAGTGAAGTAACGAAAGCTACAGCAAGTATAGAAGGGGAGAAAAAAGTAGATACATATGCTGGTGTTCTGAAGAGAGAACCAACTCTTTTAATAAAACCTAAAAAAAACAGGAAGTGAAGAAAACTAAAGAAGACTTAAGAAAGAAAGTTGATCCATCGAAATTGAAAATTGTTGGTATGTCAACAAATCATAATGGCAATATGACTATTGAAAGCGTTAATAGGACTGAAGTTAAAAAAATTCAATCAGTGGTTGAAGCTAAATTAGGTGAGAATTATGAAGTGAAAATGCTTGAACCGAAAAAACTAAAAGTGGTTATTGCTGCTATGAATGAGGAGTGGGAAGAGGATCAGTTGATTCAGGCAGTGAAAGCACAGAATAAATATTTAGAAAGTGGAGATTTTAAATGTTTAAAAATAAGTAAGATGAGGGGCAAATATGGTAATTATTATAATGCTCTTGTGCAAGTGGATCCAGAAAGCTTTATGAAGATGCAAGGAAATAAAATTAATATCGGTTGGGATACTTGTAGAGTATTTGATGCTATTGATGTTAAAAGGTGTCATAAGTGTAAAGGTTTTAATCATGTGGCAAAAGTATGCAACAACGTAGAAGTTTGTGGCAAATGTAACGGTCAACATCATACCAGAGATTGCCAACAAGAAGAGAAAATTTTGAGCTGTGTTAATTGTGTGAAAGCGAATCAGAAGCTAAATCTTAAATTAGATATTAATCATAATACAATGAGTCGGGAGTGTCCAGTGTATATAAATAAATTAAAAATCGAAAAGAAAAGATGTGGTTATGAAATATAGCAACCAGCGTCAGTTAAATGCTTATACTTAAATGTGCAAGGATTATTGAACAACTTTTGTGATATAGAAATATTACTAAATTCTGGGTGCTTTGATATTATGTTGTTGTCAGAAACACACTTAACGGATAAGGTTGAAAATAGTGAAGTATGCATTAATGGATATAAGATTGTGAGATGTGATTCACTATCTAGTCATACAGGTGGTGTTGCAGTGTTCATTAGGGAGCAGTGGCAGTATGAAGTGGTAAAAATTAATAGTTCTAATAACTTGTGGTATCTGGTTATTAATTGCTCAGTAGGAAACTACCGAATTAGTATAGTCACAATATATAGATCCCCAAGAGGATCAGAGCTACAGTTCTGTATTGACTTTGAGGAACTTATGGAAAGTTTGGCAGAATTGGCGGAGGATGTAGTAATTGCAGGTGACTTTAATATTGACTGGAACACAAACACAACGTATAAAAGGTATGTAGAAACAATTTTAAAAGACAATGGATACAAACAAATAGTTAGGGAATATACCAGAATAACACAATATTCAAAGACATTAATCGATTATGTGGCAACTAACATGACGAATATAGAAACTAAAGTCAACACAAATTTTAAAGTCAGTGACCATGAAACCTTAGAAATAGACATAATCATAAAAAGTGAAATAGATATAGAGGATAAAAAATTAGTTGACATATTTAAGTATGAAAAAATTTCTTTTGGAAACGAGTTAATGAGTGCGGGAATATCCAAAGTAAAGGACATAGATCATGTAAACTTATGCGCGAGTGAATTAGACGTAATAATGGATAGAACTGTAAGTAAGTTCATAAAGAAAAAAGTAATATACAATGATCAATGTAATTGGTTCACAGAGGAACTAAGGAACTTGAAGGAACAAAAAATTATTATGTATAAGAGAGCTAGACTGTTGAATAATAATGAAGAATGGAGTAAATACAGAAATATGCGAAACAAATACAAAGCGGAAAATATGCTTGACCAAAAATAAAGCAATAGCAGAAAGAATAAGTAATGCTGATGATTCGAAGCATATGTGGAAAGTAATCAAACAAACTGTGTTAAGAAAAGAGACCAACAAAATCAAATGTATTAATTTTGGAGATCGTTTTATCACAGACGATAGGGAAATAGCTGACAACTTTAATAAGTATTTTATAGATGGCGTCATTGAAATTAATAGGTCTATAATGACGTGCGCGTATCAGGATAATATACAACCGACAAATAAGCGCTTTGAATTTCAAATGGTAGATTTACAAACAATTAAAGGAATTCTAAAAACATTAAATAAAAAGCCTGATTATAATCACGTTAGTGCAAAAATGATAATTGAAAATAATGAGCTGGTATTCGTAGTTACAAAACTTGTCAATAATTCATTGTCTAGAGGTGAATTCCCAAAGTGTTGGAAGGAATCCTTAGTAATCCCGGTTGAAAAAGTAAAAAATTCAAAGATGTGCGAAGAGTATAGACCAATTAATATGCTACCATTAATAGAGAAAATACTAGAAAAAGTAGTCCAAGTGCAGCTTGAAAGATATATGGAAGAGAACCAATTAATTTTGAAAACTCAATCAGGATTCCGTAAAACATATTCTTGTGAGACAGCATTAAATCTAATTATAAGTCGATGGAAGGAAAAAGTGGACAAGAAAATGTACGTCCTGGCTGTGTTCTTAGATTTAAAACGGGCCTTTGAAACGGTGGAACCCAATATTTTGTTAAAAAAATTAGATGCATATGGAATCAAAGGTAAGGCGGTAAAATGGTTTAAAGATTACTTGTGTGAACGATGCCAAAGAACGAGGATTAATGGGACCCTGTCATCGCTTGACTACAATGAACTTGGAGTACCTCAAGGCTCTGTTCTTGGAACTTTATTGTTCCTTATATACATAAACGACATAAATGATCCAATAAGTTTCTGTGAAATAAATTTATTTGCTGATGACGCACTAGTATATATTGAAGGTAAAAGTTTACAAGAGTGTAAAACAAAATTAGAACAGGACTTAGAACAATTGTGTCTGTGGTTCAGGAGAAACAAATTGAAGTTAAATGTGAACAAGACCAAACTTTTGACTGTTAATTTTAGAGATGAGTTTGAAGTAAGAATTAATGGAGAAACAATTAAGAATGAAAGTGAAGTGAAATATCTAGGAGTGATAGTGGACAGAGATTTAAGTTTTAAAAGCCATATTGATTATATATGTAAAAAGATAGGTAAAAAAGTAAGTTTTTTTCGAAGGATTAGGAAACGACTCACCTTATTGTGCTCAATACAGATATATAATGCAATTATTAAACCTCACTTTGAGTACTGCTCGACAATTCTATACTTAAGCACTCAAGGTAATATTGTGAGAATTCAAAAGCTTCAAAACAAAGCAATGCGAATAATTTTGCGGTGTAATAGATACACACCAATACATTGGATGCTAGAAGCATTAAAATGGTTGACTGTCAAGCAAAGAATAGATTTAAATGTACTTTTGTTCATATATATCATAAGGAACGATAAACTCCCCAACTACTTGAGTGATCTTGTGCAATATGTTGGCAACGTTCAACCTTATCCTCTAAGGAGTAACCAAAACTTTCGACTTCCCAGATGTAGAAGTGGAGCAGCGCAAAATTCATTAGGATATAGAGGATTCTCATTATTCAACGAGCTACCTGAAGAAACAAAGAGTGAAATTAGATTTAGTCAATTTAAAAGAAAATGTATTGAATTTATTAGAAGAAGAACTTGAGTGAAACACTTTTTTGGTCTGATAGTTATATTATTTAATTGTTAACAAAAAGTATGTTCTATACTAATAAAATTATTATTATTATTATTATTAAAAAAAAAGTAAAGCAAGTTTTTTTTTATGTTCGTTATCTCTTAAATGGATTTCCTTTCGTGTTTTTTTGGTAGATGGATTAAATGAATTCACCAAAATTCAGTCAATGTACGACGTAAAAAGTGAATAAGAGACTTCTACGAAATAATGATGACTGGATTAAATCCTATAGGCTTGGTGAAAATCGACGGTCGGAAAATTATGGTAATTTAAAAAATATATTTGCAAATTTCCAATCCACCTTTTGAGGTACTGCATATGGATCGTTAACCATTTATTTTCGAAGGCTGGTTTCCCCAAGAGGCATATCCACCATCAGTCTAAACTTAATAAAGGCTTTTGTTAGCCCTAGCACCAATTGAATGAGAAGAAAAAGTATTTGATCTTTTATTGCATATTACTTGAGAAGACAGAAAGAAAATATAATAAACTAATATTTTCAATGGAAAGAACTTAATAGTTGTTATCATTCTGAATTACAAACAGAAGAAAAACACCACCGCAAAACGTCTTGATATGGATGCGCGGTAGCTTCTTCTTTTGTTTATAATTTAGAATTATTACAAGTCCTTATTTCTTTCCGTCGAAAAATTTTAATTGAATTTGTTTGGGTCCCTACAAACCAATATTGGTTTCTTTGAGTAATAAGGTATAACGGCGCTATGAACCACGGTCGGCCATTTTGTCCGTCACGGTATCATACGATTTTACTACAGACATTATATATATAAAAAAATAAGAACATGACAAAATTCAGAAACGATAAAATACATGCCAAAATCCGGAAATTGTAAAAATGTTTATAATGATATTCTACAAATATATAAATTATTTAAAATTTACAAATTGTTAAATATATGTACTGTTTGGTACATGTGATTTTATGATGGTAGATTTACATCTGATGGAAATCTGTCATCCAGGATGAAGTTCAGATGCAACCCAACTGTGCCCAGTTTATATGCATATAAAGAAAGATGTGGCTTAAAAATCATTTTTTACAACTTAACAATCGTTAGTTACGGACACATTTAAGGGAGTCCTTGAGCTACACCTTTCTTCATATGCATACAAATTGGGCACAATTGGGTTGCGCCCGAACTTCATTCTGGATGATACACGTTCCCATAAGATGTAAATCTACCATCGCCAAATCCCAATGTACTAACCATCATGAAGAATTCAAACTAAGAGTAAATCTAGGAAAGGTATTCGCGCGCGCGAGTATCTTTTCTGGATTTCCTCTGAATTTTGTCGCTTCTGGATTTTGTCTTTCTAGATTTCGTACCCAACCATAAAAACAATTTAAAAAAAAATCGGAATTCTTCAACAATAACTTTGGGAACGTTGTGTTC
The DNA here is from genome assembly GCA_963924295.1 of Dioctria rufipes. Taxonomy (NCBI): domain Eukaryota; kingdom Metazoa; phylum Arthropoda; class Insecta; order Diptera; family Asilidae; genus Dioctria; species Dioctria rufipes. Next base: position 128,589,912 of record OZ002740.1, read on the forward strand.
AAATATCATAGGATTACAGCAACAAGTTTGGGACCAACTTTGGTTGGCATCTCAAAATTTCAGAAAAAACGTGCTTTGACAAAAACGCGGGCACATTATATAAGAGTAGAATCTGAAAATTACGCCCACCCCTTCTCATGCATTTACGAAAATGAATCATTTGTTACTCTGATTCGTTGCATGTAATTTGCGCTTTCCCATTTTTTGTCTTTATTTGTAAATTTTTTAAAGAGTTTGAAGTTTTTGTTACTTTTTTTCTTTCTTTCCTTTTCTAGTTGAAAACAGTCTGAAATCTCCTCTGCTTCCTAACTTGTAGAGTCTTCATGTTTTGCCTTGGCCTACCTCAAGGGAGTGATAATCTGTATAATCTGTAATCTCATATACCTTGTCCATTGGTCCCGGCAGTAACAAATTAGTGGGTAAAGATATGTGAGACTGGCGTCTTAGTCTAAAAGCATAGCGCAGGCAGGCCTTGAATGCACGTTCTAGCTTTACTAAGGCTGTACATGTATGATGGTCGAAATGATGTTTGGTCTTTAGGTATTATTTTAATGGAAGTCGCAACTGGTAATTTTCCGTACAGAAAGTGGGACTCGGAAGTTGCAAGGAGCACTAATAGTAAATGAATGAATGTGGTGAAACTTTTCAATAAGGAACCTGTGCATCTCAGAGATAATGTAGTAAATTATTATCCCCGTCACTTTGAAACGCATATTCTTAGGAAAAAACTACGCGAATATAGATTGTTCCGAGATGACCACGAAGATTTTAAAGAGGACATCGAGAAAGTAGTTTGTAGAGAGATATTTTAATTTATCCTTTATATGTATTTCTAAAGTGCAATTTGATGTAAGAATTTATAAAAAAAATATATATATAAATGTATCTATATATGTGCATGTCAGTCCCCGTTAAATTTACTCCCCTTCTAGGTTTAAACTGTTTATAAATTCTAAAGCCATTCTGGGATTGAGGTAGTTTAGTGGAGGAAAACTATGTTCGAGGTGGCGTAATCACCACCTGGTCAAAACTTTACAGTTGCAGAGTATATGTTCCGAGGTTTCATGAGCATCCGATAGAAGTGGCAAGATGAAAACCGAGCCAAGCTAATCTTGTTTAGGTGATACCTCCTAAGGAGTATGCGTTCTTTTGTTTCTCCGTCAGAGGTGTCGATAAACTTTTTTGACAAACGAAGTCCTTGTAGCCTTTCCCAATAAAGTTATTTTTGTATGATTTCCCAGCTAATTAAGGTAGCATTGAGGAAACACATTGAAATCTAAGTTATTTTAGTACCTACCTTACTTATGAACATATCACTAACGAAAATCTGGAATCAAGAAAGGTCAAGATTAATTGAAAATAAGTCGGGAACCACTTCCGCTGGCACGCTAGAATATGTCTCTAAATCTTCAGAAGATAGTATTGAACATTTAAATAGTAACTATCTGCAAAAAAAGTTGTGCGCCAATGATTACTCCTGCTCCAATGGTAAGTACATCGAATTGTGAACATAAACGAAATGAAAATCTAGAATCAAGAAAGGTCAAGATTAATTGAATATAAGTCGGGAACCACTTCCGCTGGCACCCTAGGATATGTCTCTAAATCTTCAGAAGATAGTATTGAACATTTAAATAGTAACTATCTGCAAAAAAAAGTTGTGCGCCAATGATTACTCCTGCTCCAATGGTAAGTACATCGAATTGTGAACATAAACGAAATGAAAACCTAGAATCAAGAAAGGTCAAGATTAATTGAATATAAGTCGGGAACCACTTCCGCTGGCACCCTAGAATATGTCACTAAATCTTCAGAAGATAGTATTGAACATTTAAATAGTAACTATCTGCAAAAAAAAGTTGTGCGCCAATGATTACTCCTGCTCCAATGGTAAGTACATCGAATTGTGAACATAAACGAAATGAAAATCTAGAATCAAGAAAGGTCAAGATTAATTGAATATAAGTCGGGAACCACTTCCGCTGGCACCCTAGAATATGTCACTAAATCTTCAGAAGATAGTATTGAACATTTAAATAGTAACTATCTGCAAAAAAAAGTTGTGCGCCAATGATTACTCCTGCTCCAATGGTAAGTACATCGAATTGTGAACATAAACGAAATGAAAATCTAGAATCAAGAAAGGTCAAGATTCATTGAATATAAGTCGGGAACCACTTCCACTGGCACCCTAGAATATGTCTCTAAATCTTCAGAAGATAGTATTGAACATTTAAATAGTAACTATCTGCAAAAAAAAGTTGTGCGCCAATGATTACTCCTGCTCCAATGGTAAGTACATCGAATTGTGAACATAAACGAAATGAAAATCTAGAATCAAGAAAGGTCAAGATTCATTGAATATAAGTCGGGAACCACTTCCGCTGGCACCCTAGGATATGTCTCTAAATCTTCAGAAGATAGTATTGAACATTTAAATAGTAACTATCTGCAAAAAAAAGTTGTGCGCCAATGATTACTCCTGTTCCAATGGTAAGTACATCGAATTGTGAACATAAACGAAATGAAAATCTGGAATCAAGAAAGGTCAAGATTCATTGTATATTAGTCGGGAACCACTTCCGCTGGCACCCTAGGATATGTCTCTAAATCTTCAGAAGATAGTATTGAACATTTAAATAGGAACTATCTGCAAAAGAAAGTTGTGCGTCAATGATTACTTCTGCTCCAATGGTAAGTACATCGAATTGTGAACATAAACGAAATGAAAATCTGGAATCAAGAAAGGTCAAGATTCATTGAATATTAGTCGGGAACCACTTCCGCTGGCACCCTAGGATATGTCTCTAAATCTTCAGAAGATAGTATTGAACATTTAAATAGTAACTATCTGAAAAAAAAAGTTGTGCGCCAATGATTACTCCTGCTCCAATAAATAACACACACAATATTCTGAAAACAAGGTGAAAAGTGCATTAAGTTGCACCGAATTGGGAATCTATAAAACAAAAACTCTCAATTAGTAAATTATCAATCTTTATTATTTATTAAAATGCACTTCAAACAACTAAATATATAAATAAACATTAAAATATGTTAGGATACGGCAGCAGAGCAAAACAATCCGGAAAGTGTATTAATTTGCACTAAATTGGGAATCTGTGAAGGAAAAATTACTAAATTATCAAGCTCTATTATGTTTTAAAGTACACTTACAACAATTATAAATACGTAAATAAATATTAAAATATTTTCATTTTGCCGTTTTTGTCCCATTTTCCGTCATTCCATTCTTTCCTGATAAGTTGACGTTTAAGATTTTCTGATTTGGACCATTTCCCACGTCATTCCATATTTTCCTGATAAGTTGACGTCTTTCCTGATATCTTCACATATTTGCTAGTGAAAGGACGGGCAAGAACAAATATCTGAAATTCTCGGTTGGCATCGTTCATTTAGATTGAGATATCCAGGAAAACAGTTTCGTGATCGTGTTAAAAGTTTACATTTTGCTGGAAGATTTAAACCATGGTTAGCAAATTTCAATTCAGAAAGTAAAACTTCATATACCCTACAAGAGTTTCAACATAGTGCTGATTTAATACAGTTATAGTGGCGGAATACTTAAAATATGGTATAAACTCAATACTTTTTCAAAGGGGAATATATCCTCCTGAGCGTTTTGTGAACACGCAGTAATATGGATTAGCAATTTTATTGTCAAAGGATAGTAAAATCGAAAAATTCTTGGAAAACGTACTCTCTCAAGTTCAAGAATGGTTGTCTAAAAATCTTCTTGAGAAAATATTCATGATTATTACACATGTTCACACCAAAGAAGATCTGGAGTGGTGGGATTTTAAAGTGACGACAGAACCGGGCGACAACAGTTCTGGTGATCCGAAGAACCCAATATCTAATAAGGAGTGGAAGCGTATCCAACAGGAGATTCGGGATGTAATGAGACAAATCTCTGCAACTGTTAGCTATTTGCCACTTTTAGATTGCATTTGTACTTTGGATATACTCATCCACACATTGCGAGGCTGCGAAGTGCCTGAAGCGTGCAACGAAACTGAAGCTGTTTTCTTACAAAATAGTCAAGCAGGTCAGTTGAGAGCATTTTCGATTGGATTGCACAAAGTAGATACAGTCGTCAACTATAAAATGAATTTATATAAGTGTAGATACAAGTGCCGCTGGGCAATATTAATGTATTTCAACTCAACAAATTAGTTTGTGATAGAGCCTACAGACAGCAAGTCGAAGCATTAAATTCTAATTTAATTTTTAACTAGATGGCGGATGCTGAAGCGCTTCATCAGGCCGTGAAATTTTAACTGTGAGTATTATTGCACTTTTCCTTTGACACATGTATATATGTACTCCGACTTTTGTAGCGACTTGCACTGTAGAACTTTTTCGTCATTGATATTTTTTTCATATATTTACATAGTTTCAATTTAAAGCTATACTAGCACATATATATGTCTGATTTCATGGTACCTACACATGTATATTGGAATCCTGATCTTTTTGAATTTTTTTGATTTAATGCTTTATATATAACTAAATAGTTATAGTTAATTTGTTGAATACTACACATTACCGAAAGTACCGAACGGAAAATTTGATCAAAAGCATTTTTTCTAGTTAGATTTAAGTGTATAGTTTTGAACTGGAAGATATGCATATACATAGTAAGCCTGAAGTATGAGTGAAATAACAGCTTCAATCACTAAATTATTGCAAAGTAAGGTTTTCGAAGGAAATTATTTAGAAATTAAGTGTAAAATAATATTGTTTTGTAAAGTACAAGCTCCTATCTTAATTATTCAAATTCTTCAACTTTTGTAAGAATTTAAAAGCGCTTTTGTTACGTAGAGGTGTTATTCCTAATTACACCAAAGAAAAGTACCTTTTAAAGAATTTTTTTTTCATCAGAATTATAACGTAACTATGAAATTTTGAAAGTTTTAGTTCTTGCTTTACTATCCTGGAGCCATGTCACGTAGGATGAAGGTTAACTAGGCTCGCCTAGTCTCTCTCTCTCTACAGGTCAACTAGGGACTCTGAAGAATTATGCCCCTCAGAGTCAGATGGGTGGATGATGATTGTAAAACTGAATTACAGTACCACCTGATATTTTGCAACAAATTTTTTCGATATAATCTCATCCTTTGCTTTGAACTCCTGCGTGCTTCATGCAATATTTTAGAAATTGTAAAATTTTACTTCTTTTCATGATCCGTCTTTGAATATCTACTAAAAAACGATTAAAAACTTGACAATTTCCAATTAGACAGTTTGAGAGTTTTGCCATAAAAAGTAGAGGGGACTGTACGTGTGAGGTATTGCGATGTTGCTTCTGCAGCATTTAAATTTCAATAAACTATATCCCGCACCCCAAGGAGCATTGATTTAACGTGGAGACGTCGTTGTTTCGAAACATGTTTCTATTTGGAAACAAGTGTTTCGAAACAACTACGTTAATGTGACATCTACGATACGGAAGTGGAGCAACGCAATTCCTAAAAAGATACCTTTTAGGAATATAAGGGAGTTATTGTTTCGAAACTATGACGTTAATATGCCTAAATGTGCCCCTTGAGTAACACTCATGCATAATTGACATGTGTGTATTCGCATTACATTTTTTTTTGGTATGTTGATCAAATACATATGATATTTAATATGTATATGAATCAAAAAATAACTCAAAACGGAAATTATCATATTCTTATATAATTATTTCATGGGAATTTCCTAAAAAAATTTGTTTATTTCTTTAGATCAAAAATTTGAACGCAGAAAAATTCTTCGTCAATATTCATATATTAGTTCGATAAAAAATGCTACTCCCTCTGAAAAATTAACTTTTAACAACATTAAAATTTAATCAATATTTATTTAAAAAAATTATTATCTTCCATATGACATGAAAAGTTCTCTTCGTATTTTTCCCGTAATTTGAAATGAAAGAAACTAACATCCTTTTGGAGAATTTCTAGCTAATTTCATACAAAATCAATTTTTAACTTTTCAATATAAATCATTTTAAGACACCGCCATGTTAGAAGAATCTTTTAGCCAAATGTTTCAAAATGAGAATTTTTCCCCGTCTGTTTCCTTGCAGGTGACTAATATGACACGATTACTGTAGTTGTGTTCCATAAGTTCCCGAATACATACTTTTCCTTGTTTGTGTCTGAAATGGCCTCCGTATTTTCTTTGCAAGTACCTAATATGACACGATTCCCGCCTTGTGCTTACGAAAGTTCCTAAATAGAAACTTTTCCTTGTTTGTGTCTGAAATGGCCTCCGTATTTTCTTGCAAGTGCCTAATATGACACGTTTCCCGCCTTGTGCTTACGAAAGTTCTTAGCTTTCACTTTTTGATTAAACATTCTATAAACAACACTTTTAATTCTCATTTGAAGTTTAAATTTTCAAGCACGCAATTAATATTTGTGTATTCCCAAAGAGAAACAGTTTTAGTAAGTTCGTGCCTTTTGTTCTCAAAATGACTCCTATAAATTTTGAAACATTTTAGTCACAGTTGCTTTAAGAGTACTAGTTCCAAACAAGAAACTATTCAGTCGAAAAAAGGGAAACATTTCCTATAATGGAACGCAATAATTACTACTTATTAGGAATAGTTACTAAGTTAGGAATTGTTTCAATTTAGGTACGAGATAGGCATTTCTACTTAAATGTGTCCATTATATGCCCAATTGGTAATTGTTATTTAAAAGGAATTGTTCAAGCCTAGCCATATGCATAGTATTATAGCACATTCCTTAGCTTTACATACCAAAAAACTTAAATTTCATTAATTGTAAATCTGCTTACAATTGATTTCTCACCGCTGCCCATCACAATTCTCATGAAATCGTCTGCACTATGCAAGTAAACAAGATCATATTGCATGAGAATTGTGATAACAGAAGGCGCAGTGACAATTATTTTGTAGGTAGGTAAGCAAAATACATAATATCTGATTTCATGTGACTATGGGAAGAAAATAATTTAAATTTGTTGCTGACTTTGATATTTTGGGATTTACAGTAGATAATTTTGTATAAAAATGGGACTTTCAAGAAAATAAATTATTAGTTGTTCGTCCGAAGTCGAGAGTTTTTATTTAGAGAATTTTCATCGACAAATGTATTAAGGTTGAGCACCTTCAATACTTTACAACTGTTTTCTATTGAGGTTGAGTACCTCAATACACTTCGCCACTAGAACTACCGCTTTAAGGTTGAGTACCTTAAGGCACAAATCCTATTAAGGTTGAGTACCTTAATATACCACGTTAAGGAAGTCGCGGGCAAGCAAAAGAGCTTGATCGCAATATAAACATAATTTGGTGACCCCGACGTGATTCACGTCACATTAATCACATCAATCAACTGGAAGACAATTTATCATCATGGAACAGCTGCTAAAGCAACAAACAGCAACAGAAGATGAGATAGAAAGAATTATCTCTAATCATAAAAAGCAGCGTATTGCTGACAGAGATCTGAGATTTTACAAGAACAGTTTAAGCCGCCTGGATGAGCAATGGACAAAGTACGACAAGACCGATAGTGAGCTTCGAGAAAAATATGACAAACAAGTCAACCCAGACTACTTCCATCATTATGAGGAATTCAAGGATGGTTATGAAGCCATAAGAGAACAAATTTCCAACACGATTCATGAACTGCTTCAAGAAGAGGTTCAGCAATCTTTACCATCTCATGATACGGTCTTGAACCCCAATAAAGATATTCAACATCAAGATGAGCAGCAATCGCGAAAGCCAACAGATGAAGTGTCAAAGGGTGCCAAGCCCAAAAACTCAATTGCATCAAAAACTCTTGTTGATAACGTCAAGAGTACGTCATCAGATGCATTACGAGGACTTGTCCGCAAACAGCTGGCAATTATGGCTGCACTGAAAAGAGTACTGGAAGGTGTCAATACGCAAGAATCATCAGGAGCATATTACAATGTTAAAAGCAATACAATCAATGAGTACTGGGCACAATTAAGGACTATCAACCAATCCATTTGGGAAGCTGCAGAAGACATTTATGACTGCTATGAATATGACCCAGAAGAATATTATAGAGTTGAGGAAGCCACGCAAAACATGCTGGCGAAGTTACTGCAAAGGTCCGAAGAGATTTTAAACTCAAATATGGATCAACCCAGATCAACAATATCAACACAGATGAAATTGCCAAAGATTTCGCTGCCACAATTTGATGGTGACTACCTCAGATGGAAACAATTTCATGACTTGTTTTCACAAATGGTTCACGAACAAGACATTGGAGGAGCTCAGAAAATGTGGTTTCTCAAAACCAATCTAACTGGTGAAGCCGAACGCCTAATCAGACATTTGCCAATATCAGATGCAAACTATTCAACGGCTTGGGATACCCTTACAAAACGATACAACAACAAAAGGTTGCTGACCAGAACATTGTTGGAAAAATTGTTAGGACAACAAGTAACCACACCAGACTCTTCTACATCAATAAAAGGCTACATGACACTACAAGGGAATGCATCTTGGCATTGAATAATCTTGAAATCCAGACAGACACATGGGATCCAATATTGCTACACTTGCTTCTAGAAAAGGTAGACAAATCAACCCATGTTCTATATGAGCAAGGATTACAAGCACCCAGAGATCTACAATCAGTAGAAGAGTTCCTGAAGTTCTTGGAACTTCGGTTCCAGGCTCTAGAGACACTAGGCTCACAGAAGGCAGACGGTAGACTCATCAACAAATCATCAGTACTGGTCACAGGAGCCAGCCCTACCCTTTGCAAGGCTTGTCAGAAGCAACATGGATTATTTGCATGCAATAAGTTTTTAAAACTTTCACCTATAGAGCGTCGCAAGATGGCATACCAAGTAAAAGTGTGAACAAATTGCCTGAAGAGTTCCCATCAAGTAACAGATTGTCCGGCAAGAGGGTGCTTAAAATGTAATCAGAAGCACAATACATTACTTCATCAACAAATTCAATCTAAGAGATCTGACGATCAAGCAGTTAAGAGCATCATCGTTCAACCAACAACAAGTTCCAAGGAGCCATCAGCAAGCTTGGCAGCAAGAACGAAAACACTCAAGAGAAATTATGTTCTGCTTGGAACCGTATTAATAATGATACCAAATGGCAAGGGCGAAACTATCCGATGTAGAGCGATTCTTGACTCAGGTTCGCAACTAAACTTCATAACAGAACGTTTGTCAAGTAAACTTGGTCTACGAAAATCGTCAGAAACGATGCTCATACAAGGCATAGGAGAAATAAAGCAACGCACCCAACATAGAATAAATGTACAAGTCATGTCACGGATCAACAACTTCACAGCACGAATCGAAGCCTTCGTTCTTCCGGAAATAACTTCTGCACAGCCAACTTACGAATTAGATACGGAGTCCTGGTGTTGAACACAGCTGAAAAGAAATAAAAAATAATTAGAACAATATATAAAATATTTAATACTTCCCTAGACTAGAATTCCAAGATCCTGTGTCCAGTCAGCACTGGCCTCCTGTATCTTCAAAAAGTATCTGAAATGAGAAAAAAAAAGATATATATTAGTTTAATAGAATCAATTGGATTAACTATTAAACAGCACAATAAAAAATTTAAGTGCATACATGCATACTGCCAAGAAACAAATTTCTTGGCAGTACAACAACAACACTACATGAAAACATAAACATTGCTATTTTTCAGCGAAATTCATGTTACTGGCATAATAAACTATTGCGAAACATGCAATTATGTTTAAATATGCGAATAACATAAACTCGCAAAAGCTAAACACACTATTATTAATGAAAAATCAACAATTGTAACCATTGTTGACACTTCATTAATCACTTTTTCATCACAAAATTTGCGCATAATTTGCATGATTCTTGCAAATTATGCACAGGAAAATCATTAATTAATATTTAAAGAATATTTTTATGCACTTACCTTGTGAATTAATCCCTTGGTGGCGAAGAAATACACAACACAAAGCACCGCACTTTTCACAACAAAATCCGCGAAACCAACTGTCACCGCGACGAAGTAAATAATCACTTTTATGAAGTTGGCCGCGCTCTACCTGTTGGCAATAAAATTGCCCAGGTAAGGAAATATTTATAAAAAAACGGTAATTCTAATTCCCATAATGAGTGGGAAAGAGAACGATGTGGAAACGAGACAGAAGAAAATTCGTGAGAGAATTTATGTTCCACACCGGAAATTAACATAGTATGATAGGGAGCGGCCATATTGATAAGTTTTAGAAAAATTGAAATATTTCAATAAATGAATTAGGAAAAATTATGGATAATTAAAAATAAATTAATTCGCATAATTTGGAATATTTTAACATTACAGCATGGACTTATAATGTGCAAAAAATATATGAAATTTGCATTTTTTCATGTGGAACTTGTCCGAAAATGGCGGCTCGGACATTATAAAAAGGAGGTGCTCCCTAACTAAACTCTCATTAGTTTGACAGCGATCGTACATGCAACTTAGCATAGATCCAGTGGTGTTTTCAGAAATCAAAAAAGTGCAAAAATTAATAATTCTCAATCTACAATCTTATAGCATAAATCAACGTGCCAAGCAAGGTACAGCATTCACATGCTATCAAGATTGTAATATCAAATTAATAAGTTGGTGTGACTTGAATTTGGTGGTGAACGTTTTAGGATAAGTATTTGTTATATATATTCTTAAAACATTTGGTGGTGGACAATTTAATTTAGTTTTTTCACATAGCATTGACTTCATGCAAGCCACGCATAATTAATGCTTCATGTGAAAAAACAACGTAGATTAGTTAATATTAAGCTACACGTGAATTATAGTAAGTAAGAAACAGTGAAATTAATTGTAATAAAAGTGAATTGGTGAAAATCTGAGGTATAAAATTGAGCACGTGTCACGTTACGACACCTCAAGAATACATGCCTCCAGATAATTAATTAAATTAATTAAGTACATTTAAAGTGAAAAAATTACAACAGAATTCAGACTAACGTAAAATAAGTAATTTTTGGTTAATAAAGCAACAGTAAACACAAGCTCACATATCTTGTCATTTTAACATACCGCTACACTAACCTACCTAAAATGCAGTAATATAGCTGTAGTGTTCAATTACCGCTACATTACAAAACATTTTTTGGTGGTTCCATCCAGGATTGTGTGCCTGTTTACTGTTGCGATTGACAATAATTCAGTTACGATTAAATTAGTCAAGCAATTCTTACTGTTATTGTGCTGAAACGTGGCAGTTTTTAAGAAGTTTTCAAATTAATAACTGTGCTTAGACGTGGCAGTTCTTATTAAAAAATACAAAAATTAATTTATAAACGTGCTTAGACGTAAAACTTCAGGGTGCCCAGACGAAGCAGCTCGAATATTTTCGAAATTTCTATTATAATTACTGAACTTACATGTCAGTAAATCGTGTTACATAGTTAAGTGCTGAACTTACATGTCAGTAACTCTTAATAAATAGCTGAATAATTAAATTAACTAAAATTAGTAACGAAAATTTAGATAAATATTTTTTCACGTCAATTTGTCATACACGGTATCAATTTACGTTCTTCGACTAAATTTACATTTATCCCACGTGGCATTAAATTGCTTTTTTTCAATTATCTTCATCATTTAACCCACACGGTTAATTAACTAATTGTAAAGATCAATCAACATGGATTCAGTAGATAAACTAATCCTTACGGAAAGCATATTGCGTGCAAGAATTGAAAAGTTAATCGAAAATGGAAAGAAAACGAACCTTGCTAAACGAACACAAGGCTTTTATGAAACTAAAATTCCAGATTTGAAGAAACTATGGGAAATATATAGCGATACAGATATGGCAATAAATCAGGCTTTATTAGAAAGTTCTGATGAAAAGCAACATGAGTATTTAGCCCAAGATAATCATAGCTCAACAGAGTTAAAATATTCCGAATATATGGGAGAATTAGTAGAAGGATTGCGGAAATTCGTCCCAACTTCTGAAGCATCAAGCTCGGGACAAGTACCTATTCATTCGACAACTGTTGTTCAACAGGAATCATTCCTTCCGCGCATTCAGTTGCCCAAGTATAACGGCAACTACGATTTATGGCGATCATTTCATGATCTATTCATTTCTCTTGTTCATGACAATACAAAGCTAACACCAGTTCAAAAGCTGCATCATCTGAAATCTTGTTTAGTGGGTGATGCTGAGAAATTGTTGCGGCACACCCCAGTAACAAATGAAGATTACATGCCAGCATGGAACAAGTTAAAGGCTAGATATGAGAACAAGAGAATTTTAGTTAATCATCAATTAAAGGTTTTGGTAAACCAAGCCAAACTAAATGCAGAGTCTGCTAAAGGACTCAAGTCAATAATTGATACAACAGACGAATGTATCCAACAATTACAAAGTTTAGAAGTTGATACGACATCATGGGATGTACTTCTAATACATCTGTTAGTACAAAAATTACCTTTCATTACCCTCAAAATGTGGGAAGAAGAGCAGGGAGGCACACAAGAACTCCCAACATTTAAGTCATTTAAGCAGTTCTTAAATACACGTTTAAGAATTTTAGAATCGTTAGCAGATAGTCTAGTTAAGTCCACACCACATCACAAACCAAACACCACACCAGATGTGACAAAGTCATATCACGTTACAAATGAATTTAAATGCGCAGCATGCAATGCCAGGCATTACCTCCAAAAGTGTCCGAAGTATCTAGCGATGGACATACCATCCAAATATCAGATATTGAAGGCATCAGGTCGGTGCTCAAATTGCTTAGGAATTCACCACTTAAATAATTGCACTAGCAAATTTAGATGTCTGAAATGCAATAAGAGACATCATAGCACCCTTCATGAAGAACACAATAAGGAAAAACCCAAGTCCTCAGCTGTTCATAATGAGCATAAGTCAGCACATGACAAGGTTAGATTGAGCTCAAGTCAAGCTAATCAATCTAGCTCCTCACAGGAAAGCTTTTCCCGGTTACAAGCAGTCAACAATACTGATGGCTTAAACACTAGTCATAACTTCGTAACCCGAGAAAGTCACAATGCTCTACTAGCAACTGCATTAGTAGTAGCACAGACAAAAAGCGGAAAACCTTATATTCTACGATGTCTGATAGATAGTGGCTCGCAATCATCTTTCATCACGGAGGAAGCTTGCAGGAAATTAGGAGCAGTACAAAGCCCAATTGCAGTCTCCATCACAGGCTTAAACACTAGCCATACAGCCGTCGCAAGGCACCAAACAATACTCTCTCTTCGGCCTCGAACAACGAGATCTACAGCAGTATTAGAAGAAAACTTTCTAATACTTAAGAACATTACAGATCCTCTGCCTTCTAGAATAGTGTCTAAAAAGGAATGCGCGAAGCTAAAGAAACTGCAACTCGCAGATCCCACATTCTGGAAACCGGGAAGGATAGATGCATTATTAGGAGCAAGAGTTTATGCTCAAATATTGCGAACCGGTATTCGGCAAGGAACAAATACGACTCCTATAGCAGTCAACACAATATTTGGTTGGATTTTGCTAGGGTCTAGCATAGATGATGCAGAGCACAAAACGTCATCATTTACAATCACAACTGATGATGTGGCTCTTCAACTCAAGAAGTTCTGGGAAACAGAAGAATTTCCCACAAACCCCATTCTTAAAAAAGAAGACAAAGAATGTCTACAGAGTTATCAACTCAATCACCAGCGTCTGCATAATGGAACTTATCAAGTTAAGTTACCTTTTGTAAACGACGAGAACCCTACTCTGGGGCAATCGAGAATACAAGCAATCAAACGCTTTCAAGGAATTCAACGACAATTAGCCAGAAATCCAGACTTGAAAGTTGAATATGAGAGATGTTTGGACGAATATCTCTTGTTGGGTCATATGGAGGAAATACCTCCGCCCAATATCAATCAGCCCCATTATTATATACCTCATCATGCCGTTGTGAAGGAAAGCACGACAACAAAGGTGAGAGTAGTATTCGATGCCTCAGCGAAGACGTCGAATGGCAAATCTCTTAATGAATATCTACTAAAGGGCCCAGTTCTGCAACCTAAGCTGTTCGCCACGTTGCTCAACTGGCGCAAATATAAAATCGCTATGAACGCAGACATTGAAAAGATGTATCGCATGATCACCATGCATCCCGATCACCGAACATTTCAGCGAATCATTTGGAGACATCCTAAAACTAAGGAGATTCAGGATTTTCAGCTGAACACGGTGACATTTGGAACGGCGTCAGCGCCATACTTAGCTATTCAGACGCTACAACAGTTAGCAAATGATGAACAGCAAAGATGGCCTTTAGCTTCTACGGTTACAACCACAGATTTTTATGTGGATGATCTCCTGACTGGAGCTGACAATCTTAATGACGCCAAATGCTTATTAAATCAGCTAATAGGTATGATGAAATCTGGAGGATTCAATCTCAGGAAATGGACAAGCAACAGTTCAGAGTTGTTAAGCCATCTTCCTGCAGAGCAACGTGAATTTACAGAAACACTAACAATCACAGACCAGGAATCTGTAAAAACACTAGGAATTCGCTGGCATCCTAAACTGGATAGTTTTTCCATTATAACCAAACCATGGACAGTTCATGCCAAGGTAACTAAACGAACCATTCTGTCTGACATCGCATCACTGTACGATCCTTTAGGCTGGCTGGCACCAGTGGTAATCACAGCCAAGGTGCTCATGCAAGCACTATGGATCACAGGATGTGCATGGGACAACAAGGTATCGGAGATAATAGAACAACAATGGTATAAGTTTAAACGTAACTTAAAATGCATAGAAAACATACAAATCCCTAGATGGATCAACTATTCATCTGAGGCAAGCATCCAATTACATGGATTTTGTGATGCGTCTACAAAGGCTTTGGCAGCTGCCGTTTATTTACGGGTAGACGATCAGAACGGCTTAATTCATACCAATTTGCTTACTGCAAAAACTAGGGTAGCTCCAATTAAGCCAACAACAATTCCTAGATTAGAGCTTAATGGAGCTCTATTACTTGCACGACTGCTTCAGGCTACACTTGAAGATATGCGCCTACATCATGTGCCAATCTTCGCCTGGACAGACTCAACAATTGTCTTGCAATGGATCAAGGAACATCCAGCCCGATGGAAAATCTACGTAGCAAACCGCGTCGTCGAAATACAAGACGTTGTACGCTTCGAACAGTGGCGTCACATATCTACAAAACACAATCCGGCAGATGTAGCCTCCAGAGGTGTTCCTGCAGCAGATTTAACCAGTAATCATTTATGGTGGCATGGACCATCATGGTTAGCTGAAGAACAGGACAACTGGCCGAAATTCAAGGACATTTCGGAACAAACAAATTTAGAAGCTAAAGAACTGCCTACAGTAAGTTTTTTAGCGAAATTAGACAACAATCTTCTTTTACGATATTCGTCGTATACTCGCCTTGTGCGAATTGTAGCAAACATTCAACGTTTCATACACAATTGTCGGCATCCGCAATCGAAACTCGTTCAAGCTTTCACTGTGCAGGAATGGAATAATGCTGAAGTAACAATATTAAAACTCGTACAACAAACTGCGTTCGCAGAAGAGTATAAGGATATGTTGGGCAAGAAACCATTGTCACAACATAGCAAATTAATCAAGCTCAATCCATTTCTGGACAACAACGGTTTAATACGATTAGGTGGTAGACTTCAAAATGCAACATTGCCATATAATAGGAAGCACCCAATCATCTTACCACGTGATCATCACGTTACACTAATACTAATTGACAAACTGCATGTGGATACTCTGCATGGCGGTCCATCACTAGTTCTCAGCACTAGTCGAGATAGATTTTGGATCTTGGATGCTCGACGCCGAATTACTAGTCGAATACATAAGTGCATTATCTGTTTTAAACATCGCACTACAACAAGAACCCAATTAATGGGAAATCTACCAACGTCTCGAGTGAATATAACGAGACCGTTCCTTAACGTAGGAATTGATTATGCGGGACCTGTAATAATAAAAGCATCAAACCTACGAAATGCAAAATTGCTGAAAGCGTACTTTTGCATCTTCATTTGTATGGCCACAAAGGCGGTACATCTGGAGTTGGTATCAGATCTCACATCTGAAGCATTCCTCGCTGCATTAAAACGATTTGTAGCACGAAGAGGATTGTGTAGTGACATATACTCAGATTGTGGCACCAACTTCATTGGAGGAAAAGCGATTTTAGATAAGGATTTGCAAGCAGCAATTAAAGGTGCAACTCCAGTAGCAGCACAATATCTTGCCTCCAAGCAAATCAATTGGCATTTCAATCCTCCAGCCTCTCCACACTTTGGAGGGATATGGGAAGCTGGAGTAAAGGCAATAAAGTACCATTTACGCCGAACATTACAACACTCCAGATGCACATTCGAAGAATACTCTACAGTCCTGGCTCAGGTTGAGGCATGTCTAAATTCTAGACCGCTATGCTACGTGAGAAATGATCCAGAGGATTTACTTCTCCTCACACCCGGACATTTTTTAATAGGCCAAGCACTTAATGCCATTCCAGAGCCAGACTATACACATGAAGCAATACTACCTTCCAAACGGTGGAAGTACATACAACTATTATATAAACAATTTTGGGATAAATGGTCAAGGGATTACTTGAACCAATTGCAAAATCGACCCAAATGGTATACAAGACAACCAAATATTCAAGTAGGGGACGTGGTACTTGTAAAACACGATCAGATGCCACCCAGAAGTTGGTTAATGGGCATAATCGAACAAGTGCATCCAGGGACAGATGATCTGGTTCGGGTAGTCAAGGTCAAAACGCGAAACGGTAGTTTTCTACGACCAATTGCAAAAATTAGTCCGCTACCATTAGCTATAGATTAACTACCTGTTCTTAGTGTCGTCATGTGTCTGTCCTTTTGTGTACTACTGTTGGCTGAGGGTTGTGTTCTATTCACGTTACGCCATACTAACTGGTTGCCATTTCAGATGTCATTCACCTACGAACAGGATGATACACTATACATTCTGGAAGACATTTACTTTAGCCCACCAGGAAGCCCGGAGCGGAGGATGTTGCGTGACCCGGGATGTGATGTCTTTGGCAGACCCAGGCCGGAGTTGGCCCACGAATTGGCTCCAGGAGGTCGAGAAGAAGTTGGAGGAGTTACAGAAGAAGTTTCCAGAACCAGAGGAGAGCCATCCACGAGCGCAGCAGCTAAGAACTCAACTACGGCTACAAACTTACCGTTTGTAGGCCCGACTCCCTTTACGGATCCACACCCGGAGCAGACAGTGGTGGTTAATGGCAGTCGGATATCTCAGTTATCCAGACTTCTGCTGACCACAACCATAAACGAGTTCGAAATGAGGAGGAACAATAGCTTTCAAAAATTTCGAACGCGAGAAGGCGTAGATATATATCTGCCTCGATATGTCTTGCAGCGTATTAATGTTCGGGCAGTACAGCAGCGGAGGAACCGCGAAAAATTCATTAATCTACCCGACAAATACCAAGTCAAATTAAAGGTCACTAAGGACGGAGAATTAATATTCCATCATTACCACAAGAGAGGTATACGCAAAATAAAAGAAGCTTTGGTTGAACAAACTGTTCAACGGGGGGGAGTATGTTGAACACAGCTGAAAAGAAATAAAAAATAATTAGAACAATATATAAAATATTTAATACTTCCCTAGACTAGAATTCCAAGATCCTGTGTCCAGTCAGCACTGGCCTCCTGTATCTTCAAAAAGTATCTGAAATGAGAAAAAAAAGATATATATTAGTTTAATAGAATCAATTGGATTAACTATTAAACAGCACAATAAAAAATTTAAGTGCATACATGCATACTGCCAAGAAACAAATTTCTTGGCAGTACAACAACAACACTACATGAAAACATAAACATTGCTATTTTTCAGCGAAATTCATGTTACTGGCATAATAAACTATTGCGAAACATGCAATTATGTTTAAATATGCGAATAACATAAACTCGCAAAAGCTAAACACACTATTATTAATGAAAAATCAACAATTGTAACCATTGTTGACACTTCATTAATCACTTTTTCATCACAAAATTTGCGCATAATTTGCATGATTCTTGCAAATTATGCACAGGAAAATCATTAATTAATATTTAAAGAATATTTTTATGCACTTACCTTGTGAATTAATCCCTTGGTGGCGAAGAAATACACAACACAAAGCACCGCACTTTTCACAACAAAATCCGCGAAACCAACTGTCACCGCGACGAAGTAAATAATCACTTTTATGAAGTTGGCCGCGCTCTACCTGTTGGCAATAATTAAAAAACGCGAAATTGCCCAGGTAAGGAAATATTTATAAAAAAAAGGTAATTCTAATTCCCATAATGAGTGGGAAAGAGAACGATGTGGAAACGAGACAGAAGAAAATTCGTGAGAGAATTTATGTTCCACACCGGAAATTAACATAGTATGATAGGGAGCGGCCATATTGATAAGTTTTAGAAAAATTGAAATATTTCAATAAATGAATTAGGAAAAATTATGGATAATTAAAAATAAATTAATTCACATAATTTGGAATATTTTAACATTACAGCATGGACTTATAATGTGCAAAAAATATATGAAATTTGCATTTTTTCATGTGGAACTTGTCCGAAAATGGCGGCTCGGACATTATAAAAAGGAGGTGCTCCCTAACTAAACTCTCATTAGTTTGACAGCGATCGTACATGCAACTTAGCATAGATCCAGTGGTGTTTTCAGAAATCAAAAAAGTGCAAAAATTAATAATTCTCAATCTACAATCTTATAGCATAAATCAACGTGCCAAGCAAGGTACAGCATTCACATGCTATCAAGATTGTAATATCAAATTAATAAGTTGGTGTGACTTGAATTTGGTGGTGAACGTTTTAGGATAAGTATTTGTTATATATATTCTTAAAACATTTGGTGGTGGACAATTTAATTTAGTTTTTTCACATAGCATTGACTTCATGCAACCCACGCATAATTAATGCTTCATGTGAAAAAACAACGTAGATTAGTTAATATTAAGCTACACGTGAATTATAGTAAGTAAGAAACAGTGAAATTAATTGTAATAAAAGTGAATTGGTGAAAATCTGAGGTATAAAATTGAGCACGTGTCACGTTACGACACCTCAAGAATACATGCCTCCAGATAATTAATTAAATTAATTAAGTACATTTAAAGTGAAAAAATTACAACAGAATTCAGACTAACGTAAAATAAGTAATTTTTGGTTAATAAAGCAACAGTAAACACAAGCTCACATATCTTGTCATTTTAACATACCGCTACACTAACCTACCTAAAATGCAGTAATATAGCTGTAGTGTTCAATTACCGCTACATTACAAAACACCTGGTCTATTCCTCGCAACATAGAATTAGCGGACCCAAGTTTCAACTGTCCAGGCAAGATAGATCAGTTATCACAACAAACTTTAACTTGTGGCATCTCTACAACAGAAGATATCAATCTAGAGACACAAGTGGAAAAATTTTGGCAATTAGAAGAAGCACAGTCAGTTTCTCCTAAACTCACAGCAGAACAAGCTAGATGTGAACATTATTTTCAAAACACCATCAAGCGTGATAACACTGGGCGTTTTATTGTCAAACTAGCTCTGCGCCGATTTCTAGCCATCGAACGAAAATTCGAAAGGAATCCATCATTACATACACAATATATGGACTTCACGAAGGAATACATAGAACTCGACCACATGAGAGAGATTGACTTCAACATTGTCACTAAGCCATATTATTTCTTGCCACACCATGCTGTGGTAAAACCAGACAGCACAACAACGAAATTAAGAGTAGTGTTTGACGGCTCCTGCAAATCATCATCAAACACTTCGTTGAACGATATTTTGTCAACTGGCCCTACCATACAAAACGACTTATTTTCAATATTGCTTCGTTTCCGCATCCCACGGTTTGTCTTCACAGCCGACATCGAAAAGATGTACAGACAAATATTAATGGATCCAGAGGACCAGAAGTTTCAATTAATCTGGTGGAGAGACAACAGCACCAAACCTATAAAATGTTTCAACCTGCGCACTGTTACATATGGCACCACGTCAGCACCATACCTTGCGACTAGATGTCTTCAACAACTAGGAAAAGAGTTCAAGGCGATTTATCCACTGGCATCTGAAACAATTGAAAGAGACTTTTATGTGGACGACGTAATGACGGGGTCAAATAGTTTGGTTGAAGCATTGCAGTTACAGAAGCAGTTGCAAGAAGCTCTAAGGAGTGGCGGATTCAAGCTCAGGAAATGGTGCGCCAATCATCCCCAATTATTGAAATCTTTCTCAAGAAAGGACAAGGCTCTGCAGTTCGACATTTACGAGTCCGAACTAGGCATAAAAACATTGGGCCTGACATGGATACCTCACTCAGATGAATTTTGCATCAAAACATTGTGCACTGAGCGTAGCAGGGTGACAAAGAGAACAGTTTTATCGGACATTGCACATTTGTTCGATCCGCTGGGCATCTTAAGTCCTGTGATAGTTTCTGCAAAGATCTTCCTTCAAACCCTATGGCGTCTTAAACTTGACTGGGATGCAGCGCTCCCTATGGAACTACACACATTTTGGACAAAATTTCATCAAGAACTGCCATCACTCGCTAGAATCAAATTTCCAAGACATATGTTTTCTGCAGCAGTTCCATTATCAGTACAACTGCATGCCTTCGCTGACGCATCTGAGAAGGCCTATGGTTCTGCAATATATTTACGTTCCACGAACCATGAAGAAGATCCGATCTAAACTTGAAGGACGTCCAATGCTATTACTGGACTGATTCAAAAATCACATTGGACTGGATCAATTCGGATCCGGCATTATATCATACATTCATCGCCAACCGGATCGTGTCTATTCAAGAAATATCATCACCAGACCAATGGAGGCATGTAAGCTCAAAACAGAATCCGGCCGACCTTGTATCGCGGGGAGTACATCCAGAAAAACTAGCTTCTCAGAACATTTGGTTTTATGGTCCTCTATTTCTTCATGGCACAGAAAACCACTGGCCTCCACAATACATCAAATCATACACGGACCTGGAAAAAAGGCGCCCGAAAACTATTCTAACAGTCTTTAGTGAAGATTCACACTTTGTGAACACCATAGAACATCAGAATAACTTCAGTAGATGGCAACGAATTGTTGGTTATGTTTTGAGATTCACACGAAATTGTCGACCTGTCCATCACTGTCGCAACAGAAACCAGCAATTAACAACAAAGGAACTTGACGAGGCTACCACAATCATCATCAAATCAATTCAACAAAGGGAATTCAGGGAAGAATTATCACAACTACATCGTACGGGGTATGTCCATAACAGCAGTCCTATGAGCAGCTTGTCTCCAGTCATAGACAACCAAGGCTTAATCAGAGTAGGAGGGCGATTGGAAGCAGCTAATTTACCCGTGGATGCAAAACACCCAATACTACTTCCATACGCACATACCTTTACTAAGCTATTGATGACACATCTTCATGAAAGCAATCTACACTGTGCACCACAGACACTCCTGGCCACAACGCGCCAAAGATATGAAACACTTATGATCGAAATTGAGGCCATTCTGAACTCTCGGCCATTAACGCCATTATCTAGTGACCCAAACGATCTAACCGCTCTCACTCCTGGACATTTTTTAATCGGAGAGCCACTCACGGCCGCTGCAGATCAAAACTCACAACCTTCAAAGAGCAGCCTCTCACAGCGATGGAAACAAGTGTTCATTTTAAAAAATCAGTTCTGGCAAAGATGGTCCAAGGAATACCTCAGCCAGTTACAACATCGTTACAAGTGGAAACAACAATCAAATAATGCTCGTCCAGGAATGATGGTGGTGATAAAGGAAGAAAATCTTCCCACAATCCAATGGCAGCTAGGTCGAATCATAGAAACAGTCAGGGGACAAGATGGTTTGGTGAGAGTAGCAGACGTGAGAACGTCATCAGGCATATTACGAAGACCCATACATAAACTAGCACCATTGCCCGTTGAAGATGGCAGTGATTCAACTCATCAAACGCTAGGGAACTCTTTGACTATCGAAGACTCCAAAGAACAAACGTCGCATTCAAAACACACGCAGAAACGCAAGACTTCGCCAAACGCTTCTTCAATAACAACAGCATCCACCTCAGTAGGTGCAACATCAGTTGCCTCAGAAGATCCAACGGTATCTATCTCAGAAGGTGCAACATCCCACAAAAGAAGACATCGTCAGAGTGGTGCAACAAGCTTGTTGCTATTTACCTGCTTAATCTTGCCAGTATTCAGTCAAGTACGAATTAACGAATTCAAATCTAAACCAGGAATATATTTTGAGCCCATGGGCAACGCTCACCTCATATCCAACGAATGGACGCTCGTAGTGCACTACAACATGAGCCCAATTTGGGAAGAATACGAAACTATACGTTGTGGCATAAGCAATTTTAGTAATCTTTGCAACATAATTACTGACAAGATATCCTGCGAGCCTATCCTAAACCAATTTCAAGGTTTCCTAACCGAAATGCAGAATGGTAATGAGCTCCTACTTCATAGTCATAAAAAGGTGCGATCGAGATCAAAAAGAGCTCCCTTAAACATTATAGGCAGTCTGGCCAACTCCTTATTTGGGGTTTTAGATTCAGAATATGCCAACCACATGTCTGAAGTAATTGAAAATATGAAGAGCAATGATCACGATCTTCTAGAGCTCATTAAGAACCAAACCTCAGTAATTGACTCAACTGCCAATGTAATCAAAAGGTCACAAGAAAGGACAGAGAGCCAGTTCATGGAGTTTCATAAATATTTCAATACAACCATCTCTCAACTCAACAACCTAACACATGAAGCCCACCAGCTAAGAATAACACAAATATTTACAACACTTTCACTCCGGTTAGTAATGGCTATCAATAATTATCAACGGATCCAATCAACGCTGTGGGACGTACTAATTGATACTCATCAAGGGAAAATAAATCCTTACCTATTGGCGCCAAGACAGTTCAATAAAGAGCTCGGTCATATTCAAGAGCATCTGACATCATCACTGAGATTGCCGGCGAAACCTGAGGACTTGATAAAATTGTACAGCATCATGTCAGTTGAAGGACGAGCCAGTCCTAGCCACATGATCTTTCGGTTAACTCTACCATTATTTACATCTGAGCAATTTGAAATGATGCACTTGGTGTCAATACCATTTTTAAGGAACAACAGTCTCATGATGATTCAACCATCAACAGAATTCTTGATAATCAATCTCCATAGAGATCAGTATTATCCTCTACAAGAGAACGAACTAAGATCATGCCGAGTAGGCGAATCAGGATTCATCTGCAAGGAACATCATCCGATCTGTAACAAGCAGTCCAATCATAGCCTGTGCGAGATCAGTCTGCTGACACAATCAACACCAAGAAACTGTTTTCTTACATCAGCTCACTCCCTTCGATGGATACAATTAGCCACCCCCAATCATTGGATATACTTGATGCCAACACGAACAACCATAAATATTGTTTGTGAAGGGTCAGTTCATCAAGAAGTCCTCGAAGGTTCTGGTATATTAGAATTAAGCCCACAATGCTCTGTCCGAGATGAATCTACCACTATAAGGGGCCACAACATTATCTTCAGCCACTCAGAAGGTCAATTTATTACCACACCAAGATTCACCGACTTTATCCGTACACTAAACAACACCAACACCGACCTCGCATTGAAGGTCTCCCCAGCACAAGGCATCATGCAAGACATCCAAGAACTTCAAATGAGAATAAACTCACTCAAGGAAATGGAAAGACTAGCTCCCAAGGACATCAACTTTCATGATACTCATCAATACACCATTGGCTACACAAGTTTGCTATTAATATTGGCTCTCATCGTATACGTGACATGGAGATATAAACAACATACGTTTGGACATCAAACATTACACCCTAGACCACCCGTACCATTGCCAAGAACCACTTCCCTGGACCTATTACAGTCAGAAGATCTTGAGCCAGCTCAACGCGGGGAGAATGTTCAAGCCTAGCCATATGCATAGTATTATAGCACATTCCTTAGCTTTACATACCAAAAAACTTAAATTTCATTAATTGTAAATCTGCTTACAATTGATTTCTCACCGCTGCCCATCACAATTCTCATGAAATCGTCTGCACTATGCAAGTAAACAAGATCATATTGCATGAGAATTGTGATAACAGAAGGCGCAGTGACAATTATTTTGTAGGTAGGTAAGCAAAATACATAATATCTGATTTCATGTGACTATGGGAAGAAAATAATTTAAATTTGTTGCTGACTTTGATATTTTTGGATTTACAGTAGATAATTTTGTATAAAAATGGGACTTTCAAGAAAATAAATTATTAGTTGTTCGTCCGAAGTCGAGAGTTTTTATTTAGAGAATTTTCATCGACAAATGTATTAAGGTTGAGCACCTTCAATACTTTACAACTGTTTTCTATTGAGGTTGAGTACCTCAATACACTTCGCCACTAGAACTACCGCTTTAAGGTTGAGTACCTTAAGGCACAAATCCTATTAAGGTTGAGTACCTTAATATACCACGTTAAGGAAGTCGCGGGCAAGCAAAAGAGCTTGATCGCAATATAAACAGGAATAGTTACCAAATTTTTCCACACCAGCTTTAAATCCTCGACGTTATCATAACGTCATGGTGTTCAGAATGAAACATTAAGAAACAGCTAGGCACAAAATGCTTCTTGGGACAATTTCTGTAAAAATTGGATGTCACCATAATGTAAATCCTGCTTGATTCAATGCTTCCATCCAAGGAAAAAACTCTTCTTCTTGCTTGTCAGAAACGTTTTCGCTATCCCCAACGAGGTAATAACAAAAGGAGATGTAATCATAGTCGCAACCCAGACGAGAACTTTTTAGGGAAAGAAGGAATCTGCTTCTCTTGTCATAGACGTGCCATTACAATAATGTTGCTTCCCGTAGTTCCTTATATAATTACCTAAGTTAATCTTGTGGGTGTTCAATTAAGTCACAGTTTTTTATATAAACAATTACTGTATCACAAATTCACAACATGTAATGATTATTAAATTATTATATTATCATTTGGTATTTGGTATATGCATTTGGTATGTTTCATTCCGATATTTTTGGTGTTCGCTGTCAAATCCATGCTTAAGGCACTTTCACATCAAAACCGAAAAACGCAATTTATTCTACTTTAAAACAAGATTTTTACTCCAATGATTAATAAAATCATAGGAAATAGAATAAAGTAATAATTTTATTAATAAAATAGTATATTTATCTCAGATTTTTATAAAAAACGCTGATAATGTTACTTCTATTTAAAGCCTAGTACGCTGTTCAAACGAAAATTTCGCATGCTTACCATATTTTATGGTAATGTCAATCTTGGAAAAAAAAATTTGGTGGGAACCAACATTTATGATTGATGTGGAGATGTCATTTATAAAAATCGAAAAAAAGAGAGGTGCTAGTACGGCCCCCTGCGGGAAGCCCATAGTCACTTCTCGTGAAACGGAGCTACGACCATCACTCTGTATGATTTGGGCTCTATCACTTAAGTAGCTAGACACTAACTCTCCTGCTGAATTAGAGAAACCAAATTTGGTTTTAAGTTTGTGGATGAACAGAGCATGTATAACCGTGTCAAAGGCTTTCTTCAAGTCCAGCAGTATGTGGATTACTTTTTTCCCCTCGTCACAAAGCGTCCGAATGTCTGTTACCACTTTTACTAGTGCAGTGCTTGTGGAATGGTTTCGTCTGAAGCCCGACTGGTGATCTGTGAGTAGCTCTTCTTGGTTTAGATGTTCTATGATTTGATCCCTGGCCAATATTTCGAAGACTTTGGAGATTGCCGGCATTATCGAGATCGGTCTCCAATCGGAAGGAGAAGCTGGCATTGCAACCTTAGGGATCGGTGTGACAAGCCCCGTCTTCCAGCACTTAGGAAAGGTCGAGCTCGTAAATAGCCTATTGAATAGGTGAGTAATTATGGGTAATGTGTGTGGCAAGACAAGCCTCAGAAACTTAATTGGAATGTCATCGTTACCTATGGCGTTAGATTTTACTTGATTGAAAGCTTCCACAATTTCCATCTCACTACAGTTCCTAAATGCAAAACCTTCATAGCTGTTAGATGAAGTCTCATTAAGTTCCGGAGATGGATGTTCAGAGGGGAGTGGTGTAGAAGTTTGTGGGCGAAGATTGGATGAGATGTGAGTAGATGACAGTGCTATTGGATTAATAGTAACAAGTGGTTCCACAGTGCTGCTGGCCGCCTGTAGAGTAACAATGGTGGAGGCCAAATAGTCAGCGTACTCGTCTGGATTGATGTCGGATTGCACCTTATTCTTTGAACCAATTCCGAGTTCTTTGACCCTTTTCCAGTTGAGTGGACCCTCAAAACTTCGCAGGGTATCTGCTCTCCTCATAGCTCTGATGGTATAATCGCACTTCCTTCTCCACTTGTGGTATTCTGAGTAATTGGCCGGTGACTTAGACCTTTTCCACCTTGAGTATGCTATATCCCTAAGCTCGCACATAAGTGCCACTTCTGGTTTTTTGAGAATGTTGATGCTATTGTCTTTGATTTTAATGGTTTTGCGAGGGACATGTCTGTAGTACAGTGATCTAATTATTTCCGAGAAGCTTGAGACTGCCGTCTCGACGTCTGCATTACAGTATAGGTTCGTCCAGTCAGTGCTTTCTACCTCCGCCACCAGCGCCTCCAGGTGGATTGCTGAGAAGTTTCGAAATGTGCGCCACCTGTTCGGAGGTGCGCACTTTAGGTCGAAAGCAGCGAAAACAATTTCATGATCTGAGACGCCTGGGCACTGTCCCGAGAATAATAAGGGTAGGCTCGGAGATGAAATCAGTAGGTCAAGCGTGGTTGCAGAAGACGCACCATGCCTTGTTGCCTCGTGATTTATTAGTTGCAGCCCTCGCTCTAAGAGCAGGTCCTCAAGATTTCTCTTGAGTGTGGAATCGACATTCATGTCGATATTGAGATCTCCCCCCAACACCACTCCCATCGACTGCCCCAACACTGTATCCAGTGTAGCATTGATGGAGGAGAGCTGATTGTCTGAGAATGTTGCTTCGCGCCTGTAAGTTACTATTAGTGTAGTAGGAATAAGTCTGGAGCCTGCGTCCCAAGTCTTTACTGCTAGAATCTCCCAGCTGTTATCCATTTGGTGGAGCAGCACTTTTGATCTGATCGAATTAGATGTATAGATAGCAACCCCACCCCCTCTATTATCCCGACGGTCCAGTCTGTGCAGACGGTAACCTGGGATTTCCAACAGTTTGTCAGAGTGATATAGTTTCGTCCACGTTTCACAGATCATGAAGGCGCTCACACTGCATAACGAGGCTACTAGCTTGATATCTGCGAAGTTTTTCAGGGTGGACCGAGCATTAAGAGAAATAATATTGAAGCTGCCCGAGGGTAGAAGATCCTGAAGGGCAGAGCGCGAATGTAAATTATGATGCATTTTGATGACTGTTAGCGACAGAGTAGGAAAGTTTCTCAGCCAACTCTTGTGTGAATCTCTCACAGATGATGTTGATTGAGCAGTCTGGGGACTGTCGTTTGACAAAGATTTTTCTATTTCTGGTGGCTACACCCGCTAGTATATTGTCACGCTTAAGAAGGAGGGCTTTATGTAATAAGTCAAGTTCAGCTTTATCTAGGTCCTCGTTAATATAAACCCGTTCTGAGATTGAGCCAGGGATTATTGATTCGATTGTTATAGGTTCCTTTTTAAGTTGACTTATATATGCACTGAAAAATGTCTTGCAGTGCTGGTCACTGAGGAACCTGATGAAGGACTTAGACTTGCTCTGGAGTGCCTTTTCGCTATTGCAGTTGCTGCTGAAGGGAGCTGCGACTTCAATATTCTGCGCAAATGATAGATGATAGAAAAATCATTTATTGAAGAACCTCAGCTTAAGCTACGTAACAACGTTAGGTACATCGAGTAAGTATTAGATAGTTGGCATAATTGGTGTGGTGCAAAGTCATTTAGCAAACTAACAAAGGTGCAATGAACAAACTCATTCCGGTAGAACAAAAATAAAATAAAAATAAAGTTGGAAAAGCAGATTAACAGACGAATAA
This sequence comes from Dioctria rufipes, assembly GCA_963924295.1. Classification (NCBI taxonomy): domain Eukaryota; kingdom Metazoa; phylum Arthropoda; class Insecta; order Diptera; family Asilidae; genus Dioctria; species Dioctria rufipes. Next base: position 128,618,188 of record OZ002740.1, read on the forward strand.
GTCACAGTAACAATAACAACTGTCAATAGATTATAAAGTATAAAGTATCGATTCTAAAGTTGGTTGTGATTCAACCATCATACAACATAACAACGATTAAACGATTATACATACCATATCAACACATTAACATCACACACTAGCCATACAATGGAAATCATTCACTCATACATGTACAAACGTAAAATCTTGATACTGTAATTATTTAAATGCATTGTCACTAGTATTTATACTCATCACACTAAAATGTAGAAATTATATTAGCCTATTGTATCACAGTAAATATCACAGTTAGTTTTTCAATTGGTTTTAGTTCTCTCTTATCATATCGAGCACTTGAATTTTGTACATCATTGCATAAAGTAGTCAAAACGAATTCGGTTGTATCTATACAGTGGTCAGTAGTAATAAGTAAATTGTGCATACCAGATCAATAAATCATAAATTAGAACTAAATCCAAAGACAGTGTATTTTTCATTTTAAGACAAGAACACATCTATTTAATTATCAAACAAAAGTATTCAAAAAATTCAAAAGGCTATAGCGAACTAATTTTGACGCAGTGAACAGACTCAACTAACTAATAGGATAAAGCAAAACATAAAATGATAAACAATAGAGAGCTTAGCTCAAAGCGAAAATACGGAAATACAGAGACTCAAAGTACAAAAGTCCAACAAAAAACAAAATTATATTATTATATTATATGCATCTGTAAGCAATGTATGTAGTTCACCAATCGATAACTACCCTCACAGATTACAAACATTAATATAAAGTACTTACGAGCTATGGAACGACTTAAGAACTAACGAACTAAGGAACCAAGCACGCCCATGAAACAAGAAAGCAGCAGGGGAAACTAACGCCAAGGCGCCAAGGCGTCAGGTGCATCACCTGCGGAGTGTAGAGGGAAATGAGTTGAGTTACTTTAAGGGACTATGAGGTGACGCAAAGCAGGCTCCTTGAATTGTTTTTGAGGGCTTCTGATTGATTCAGGAAGTGAGTTCCAGAGAACAGCTCCCTGACCAAATACGTCATTAGACCAACTCGGGTGCGGGTTCTGTGCAGGACAAGTCTGATGTCATTAAGGTTGCCCCATGAGAGCGATTGACTTATGTATGTGGGTAGAATCAGATTACGCTACGTTACAACGTTTGGTACATCGAGTGAGTAAGAATAGTTGGAATTACCAATTAAATACAAAGTTCTTTAGAAAACTTACACAGGAGCAATGAACAGACTCATTGCGATAGAAGAAAACATTAGCACTATAGATTAGGATAATGAAGACATATAATAGAATGCTTAAAGTAAAGCCCGAAATGCAGATTAACATAAGATATAAGGCATAAAAGTAGCAATAAGAAATGTCAGTACAAAAATAGTTACAGAAGATATTTAGGAACTATAAAAACTTAAGAACTATAAAAACAAAGCTTAAGAACAATGCGCATATGAACAAAGCAAACGGGTAGACCCAACAATCAGGCGTGCCCACGGAACCAACTGTATATCTAGCTAAAGCAATAAACGGTATTAAATTACACAGGATTCAACTAAAACATAACAAAAGGATTAGAAAGAATTAAAAACAATAAAAATCAGCAAGGGTTAACCGTCGAAGCACTGAGAGCACCACCGTCTTGTGAGCGGGAGTTAATGTGTAGAGAGGGCATGAGTACATTAAGGAGAGTCCATAAGGTGAAGCAAGTTCCTTGAACTTCTTGTGAGGACCCGCCCTCCTGACGAATTCTGGAAGTGAGTTAATTAATAATACATAAATATATTTATATTAATTATCAATTCATTACTTAGTTAACATATCATATTCAAATTAATAATAAATTAAAGGTCGTATGATTGCAGATCTACTACAAGACATTATATATTCTTTAATACTATTATAGTATAAGAGTACAGTTAACTTCTAACATAAATAGCAATTCGAAATTCTATTTTAATTCTTAATCAAACATTTAATTGAATTGGTCACAATTTTTACATACGTAGGTTTTGCGTTGTGTATATTTTCCGCATATATTAAAAATAGTCGTGGTTTTATTATTATTGAAATATCCTATTGACGCCATTTACGTTTATGAAGGGTGCGACTGCTGGTGGTATATCAGCTTCTTGTGATTTTTCTCTTGCTAAACTAAAAACAATATTATCAAACGAATTTAATTTTATTGTTAATCACATTTGCCTTCATAGAAGTTTTATTTTGCTTTCTAGTGCTTTCTTATGGCTTGAAAGGTCTGGTAGAGCCGACCTGAAGAAGATTTGGAGCCATTTAGGGGTCGTCGTCCTTTGCGAGAAGCATTTTTCGAAGGATATGCTTACTAGAACGGGTATATTAAAACAACATGCCGTGCCAAAATTGGAACAGGTATTTTTTGTACCTACAAAAAGTTGTTTTTTGATTTTAATATTATTATATTATTTACAAAAGCCTTTGGTTTTTCCATGAAATTAATTAATAGCGGGTTGATCATTATGTATATCAACCAATCATGCGGAATTATTATTATTATTATTTTTGTTATTATTATTATTATTTTTGTTATACTCTAGATGAAATCATGTCCGTCCGTATGTTTATTCATCCCTCTGTCTATCTGTCTGTCCTCTCCATAACTCGAGAACGCGTTCAATTAGAGAGCTGAAATCTTGTACATGTGTTTTTATACCCTAGGTGAAATCATAGCGGTATACTAAGTTTGTCATTCCGTTTGTAACACCTCGAAATAATGATGGTAGAGCAAAATGGATTGGATACCCATTCATAATATTAAAAGTTATTTCGATTTTTGTATGTCCGTCCGTCCGTGCGCACGATAACTCGAGAACGCGTATACTTAGAGAGCTGAAATTTTGTACACGGACTTTAAACAAAAAAGTAAAATTAAGTTCGAAAATGAGACAAATCGGGCAACTCGTTCGTGGGGTTGCCATATAAAAATTTCGGTTTTTTACGTATACTTTGAAAACGATCAGTCCAAGACATTTTTATTGTACTAAGAACTTCTGCAGAATACGAAATCCTATAAAATTGGTTATGATCAGTTTTTCTGTGCGACAAACTGTTCTAGAAATATATGCGAAAAACAACTTCAAAATCAATACTTGAATAGATCGGTGACCATACGAAATTTAATACGGGCATTCATCTAGGGTATCATAAGAATTGGTCTTAGACCAATTCTAGCTTTTTTACTTGTTTTTAATAAAAGTCGAAAATAGGACAAATCAGGTAACTCCTTTGTAGGGCTGCCATACAAAAATTTCGTTTTTCACTATATGTTTGGGCACTGGCTGAGAACGCGTCGACGTCAAAAGCTGAAATTTGGTATATGGTGTTTTCATAGCAATAGTAAATAAAATTTCAAAAATTGACAAAATCCGGCAACCAATTCTTGGTGTTGCCATATAAAAACTTAGTTTTTTTACGAATACTACAAAAACGATCAGTCCTAGACATTTTTATTATACCGATAACTTCTTCAGAATATGAAATTGGTTTTAATTAGTTTTACTGTCCGACAAACCATACGAAATTACATATGGGCATTCATCTAGGGTATCATAAGAATTGGTCTTAGGACAACTCTAGCTTTTTCACTTGTTCTTTCTATTTTTCTTTTATTCCCTTCATTTCTAATTTACTATTTTCTTTTCTTCTTTTCTTCTTTTCTTCCCTTTTCATTTATTATTTTATTTTATCCGCAACCTTTTCCTTATTTTTGTTGCCCTTTTTATAAAATGTAGGACTTTGAAACAACTCAAGTGCTGAAAGTTGTTGAGGCATCATTATCTTGCGAAGAAAAAGGAGGTAGTGAGGGTTTAGAGTCATGTCCTGAAGCACCATCGCAAGATGTTGTCGATTTAGATCTTGCTGGTATTCAGGCTCATGATCATACTTGCTTCATCGGTTCGGGGATTTCACTTGCATACAGCGCAAAGAAATCCCAAGAAGATAAAGGATGCATTGAGGGCTTAGAATCATCTCCTGGAGCGCCATCGCAAGATGCTGTCGATGTAGGTCTTGCTGGTATTCAGGCTCATGATCACACATACTGTTTCATCGATTCGGGAATTTCACTTGCGCGCAGTGCAGAGAAATCCCGGGAAGACAGAGAATGCTTTGAGGGTTTAGAATCATCCCCTGAAGCGCCCTCGCAATATGCTGTCGATTCAGATCTTGGTGGTATTCAGGGTCATGATCATACATATTGCTTCATCGATTCAGGAATTTCATTTGCTCGTAGTGCAGAGAAATGCCAGGAAGAAGCTACTTTTTCGCCAGTGCAGACATTTAGTCGTCATTTTAATCAGTACAAGTCTCCAGATTATATACTTCAAGATGGTATTGATGAAGTAACTGAAGTTGATCGCACTAAGGAAGGGTCATCTTCGACAGAAGAGCGAAGATTCATATGTCCCCAAAGCACGCCAAAAAGAAAACCTCGTAAGCTGTTCACTTACGGTAATTCTGCTTTTGGTTGTGAAGCCTCTGTTCAAACGGACAAAAAACTTTCTCTTAATACACCAAGAAAAAGAAAAGTTCATGAGCAAATGTCAATACTGCGCGAAGTGAATAAGAAACTTAAAAAAGAAAACAAAAAATTAAAGTTTCGAGAGTGCCCTAGAAAAATTTTAAATAGCCTCACACAAAAATTGCCAAAAGACCTAGCAGATTTGGTACGAAATTATTTAAAAAATAAAAACAGGAAGTCACAAGGAAGAAGATATACAAAGGAAATAAAATTGCTCGCCCTTGAAATATTTTGCCGCGCTCCGAAGATATATAAACGCTTGTCAAAGAGTATGAATTTGCCCAGCAAATCTTCTCTTAGAAAATATATGGAAACGTGGCCTGATATGCCTGGCCTTAGCGAAAGGCATTTATTATCACTTAAATTAAAGGCACAAAGCGCTTCTCACATGTTACAATATTGCACAATAACTTTTGACGAAATGTCTCTGAAAAGTAACCTATTTTATGACTTAAAAAATAGTGTTATCATAGGGTTAGAGGATGACGGCACCGAGAGAAGAAACCGTATTGCCAAGAACGTTTTGGTTTTAATGTCCCACGGAATAACAGAAAATTGGAAGCATCCGTTGGGCTATGCATTTGTGCAATCTACTAGTTCTGCTCTTGACGTGAAGCGTTTAATATTTGATGCCGTGATTCGCCTTCGTGAAATGGGGTTCCAGCCGATTGCTGTTATTTGTGACCAAGGGTCCAATTTCCAAGCTTTGGCAAGTCTGTTGGGGATAACGCAAGTTAATACAGCTTTTTTAGTAGACTGTAAGCCGGTCTTCTTCATGTTTGACCCTTCCCACCTCATAAAAAGCTTGCGAAATAATTTTATAAAATATGATATTATTTATGAACACAAGACAGCAAGCTGGAAGGATGTGAAAACATTTTATGAACGAGATAAAGAGAGACACTTCCGTAAAGCTCCAAAGTTGACTGATGCGCACGTGTATCCAAACAACTTCCAGAAAATGAAAGTCAAGTTTAGTACACAGACTTTCAGTCACACTGTTTCCACAAGTATTCTCTCCGAAACGAAAGAAAGTGCATGGAGCACAACGGCTGTGAATACCGCAGAATTAATTGGTATTTTCGACAAGCTGTTTGATATCTTCAATTCATCTTCTGCTTCTGAGCTAAAAGATTCAAGGAGGCCTTTTGTAGGCGATGAGAGACAGTTGCGCTTTTTAGATGATATATATAGAATATTAAGTAATCTAAAATATATTACTAAATACGGAAAAGATGTAACTGGGGGAATAAAATGCCTCAACGGCTGGTTGAAGACCATACAAAGTTTAAAAGCTATATGGTCTACTATTAAAGTTCAGGGAAACATTAAATATTTGTTAACCAGACGGTTAAATCAAGACTGCTTAGAGAATTTCTTTGGATGGATTCGCCAGCAATTTGGGAATTGTATGAATCCTACTCCCAACCAGTTTATAATGGGATATAAAAAATTATTTGGGATCCAATTCATGGAACTTCTACAAACTGGTAACTGTGAACAAGAGGAAGAGTTTCATTTCCCTGTCATGAGTTCGAACCATTTGGTTAAGAAAATAATAGACACAGGGGTGTCTTCTTGTTCTCAAAGCGTTTACAATGTTTCCAGGCGATTACAAACAATTAAGTTTTGATGAAGAAAATGCACTTTTTTATGTTTGCGGGTATCTTTACAAAAAAAGTCGCGGGTTTCATCAGTGTACTTGTGTTGATGAAAATACTGACTATAATCCGTTAGGAACATATCTTCAATTAAGACAATTCGAAAATTGTCATTTGGTGGTTCCTCCAGAAGGGTTTTATTCATATATTAAACGTCTTGATGAGAAATTATCCAGTATTTTCGATGCCATAATCGCCGAAAGTGGTTTAAATGGTATTTTGTTTGAAATCCTTAATGAAGTTCCTGCATATGAATGTTGCGTTAATTTCTCGAAGGAAAAATTGATTTTATTTTTTATTCGAATCCGTATTTTTTATATATTAAAGTTTTTTAATCGGAAAATAAAAAGTGCTGATAAACGCAACAAAATTTTGTCACTAACGCATTGTTGAGTTTTACTATTGCGTAAAATGCATTTTTTGCACATAATTCCGGCTATGACATTAATTAAATTCTCAAATAAGCAGACTTCTTCCTTGTGCACTCATTATCATTATCTCATTTAAACTCCTAATGGGTCGTTGGGATACGCCACTGACTTGTATAACATGGACCGCTGACACTACTGAAATTCCTTACATTATCATAGGATCACTTTTCTATAGTTGTGTCTTTTTGGTTTAACACTTTATTCCGCTGCACTTCAAATAATAAGTTCTACACCATAGCCCAGTTTCAGTTAGCGAATTTTCCAAATTAATATATAGAATAGAAATATATGGCAATACTGATTTGTGATTTTTTCTGTTCCCCATACCAACTTCTAGGGATAAGCAAACAAAAATTGCATAATTTTATTTCATGAAAATCAAGTAATCCAATAAAAGTAATAATTTCAAATGTATTTGGAATTTGTTGAACTTGAAATATGAATATTAAATCGAAAATGAATCTTGAAATTAAGATAATTTTCACACCTCTGCCAAATAACCCAAATGAAATAGAAAATCAAGCAGTCAATCAGTACGTTTACATGAATACTCGACTTGAAACTCAAGTAGGGGCTTTGGTTGAATTAATTCCAATTATTTCACTTGAAATTTTCTTGAAATTTACCAAAAATCACAACTTGAATTTTCAACAATAATCTTCTTTTTGTTCCTCTTTACCAGTTTCACAACTCGCAGAAATGAAAAATGTTCAAGTACTGCAGTTGCGTTTACATGCATTTTTTTAAGTAAATTTAACAAAAATTTTGTGATTTACTTGACTCAAGTATACTTGAAGTCAATGCGCGTTTACATGATATTTTGATCACTTGATCTCTAATAGTAGTATACTTCAAGTATTCGGGTAAGCGTACTGCATGTTATTCATGTCAGTTGAATAGGCGAAAAAATTAAATGTTGCAAGTTTTAGGTATGTTGAGGAACTGCATAGATTGCCAATTCCATAAAATTAAGCTAAGCAAGATAATGATGCATATCAACAATTTCTCAATAAACCTTTACCCATCATCATAGGCATGTATGCAGTTTTAGTCAACTGAAGAAAGCGATAAATCAAGAGAAAAACAACGGGCCGCACTCCATTGAGGACGGCCAAGCTAAAACATGAAGACTACAAACTCGGAAGCAGAGGAGATTTCGACTGTTTTCAACTAGAAAAGGAAAAATAGAAGAAAAAAAAGTGACAGCAAATTCAAACTCTTTAAAAATTTTACAAATAAATTCAAAAAATGTGAAAGCGCAGATTACATGGAACGAATCAGAGTAACAAATGATTCATTTTCGTAAATAAATAGAAGGGGCGGGCGGAATTTTCATAATTTACTCTCATATAGTGTTACCGCGGTTATGTGAAAGCACTTTTTTTTTAAATATGGAGAGATGCCACCAAAGTTTGTCCCAAAGTTGTTGCTGTAATCCTACGATATTTGAACAGAACGTTCCCAAAGATGTTGAAGAATTCCGACATTTTTTTAATATATCGCTCACCGGTTGCAATAGTGGCAACTCAAAATTCGCGAAATTTGTACCAATGCCAGAACATAAGTTAGAATTTGACGCTCTATCACAGTATATATCATACAGTAGCCCAGCTCTGTCAAAACTGTCAAGTGAGTAGGATGCTTCTATAAAGAGACTATACTTTCTCTTTCAACATTTTTAACTAACACACTAGTCAATTTTTAATACATGGATTCCTATGTAAATCTAAAGTGGAAGAAAGAGAACTGATGGCATTCTTAAACTTTTACTAGAGGGAAAGAGGCAAAATGACACCACTTTACCGTCAAACAGATGTTTAGTAATGGAACAATACATTTGTCGCCGATTGCCGATATGTGTACATACATAAAACTAATACTTCCGTCAACGGTCGTGCAGCTAGCTACTGTTCGCCCATTTATGTCGGTATCATACTTAATAGTTCCCTCTTGTGGGAGAAATTTTAAGGTTATGTTTTTTTAATTGAAATTCTAAAATTCACTTTTCAGTAGTTAGTTCTAAGCTATTCTACTGTATGATATATACTGTGGCTCTATGTTCCTACGAAGCCGCGTAAGACTAAACTGCTTGAATTCCGGAATTAAGGCGGCACAAGTGTCGATAATGCGTTTTTTCTTTTCTGAAATATTTTCATTAAAAATATTGCATTTCGTTTCTCCAATAGGGAAAATTTCACCCCAACCGATGAATATGGTCAAAACATACCATATCATTATAATTTAGATCACTAAAGCCAAACAATCGTCATTACAAAAAAACCCAGCTCATTACTCATCTTACCTGTAGTTAGTGCCCCTTAAATTATTAAAACTTGTTATGTCGATTATCTCGAAACTCAGATTTTTGAATTGTGCCACTATTGCAGCCGGCGAGCAATATATAATATCTTTAATACAATCATGTGATACCGTGCCGCTTAAGATGGCCGACCGTAGCTCATAGCAGTCATACCTTGTTACTCAAAGAAACCAATTATTAGTTTGTAGGGACCCAATCTTACAACACAAATTATTCAACGGAAAGAAATAAGCACTTGTAATGATTGTAAATTATAAACAAAACAAAAACTACCGCGCAATCATATCGGACGGTTTGCGGTGGTTTTTTTTTCTTGTTTAAAATTAAAAATCATAACTTTCTTTCTTTCCATCGAAAAATTAGTTACATTTTTTCTGTTGTCTCAAGTAATATGCAAAAACATACCAAATACTTTTTCTTCTCATCCAATTGGTGCTAGGGCTAACAAAAGCCTTAAGTCTAGATTGATGGTAGATAGGCCTCTTGGGGAAACCAGCCATCGAAAATAAATGGTTAACGATCCATATGCAGTACCTCAGAAGGTGGAGTGGAAATTTGCAATATATTTTTTACGTTACCATAATGTTCCAAGATCTGGTTAGACGAATCCCTAGAATCTCACTTTTTATGTCATACATTGAGTGAATTTCGGTCAATTGCCTTAATCTACGTATTAATACACATTTGAAAAGATATCCATTTAAAAGAGATAACAAAAAAAACCTTAAAAATCTTGCTTTATTTTTTTTTAAAATAGCCAGGTACTGAAAGGCATATAAACCATGATCAATTAATCTCTGTTCTCCTTCAAAACCTTCTCAGTTGGTATATATGCTAAAGTGACTAATTGCAGTATCTATTATGAATTTAATGACTCCAATAACGGATCTCAACTGGAAATACTGTGTCTACTTCATTCTCATCCGTCGTTATATACATTTTACCGATTTTTTTTTATCTACAAAGAAACAATAAGCAAATTTTTGACATTTTGATATATAAAAATATACCTGAGCGTAGGCAATTTTTGTAGCTTTTGCAAATCATTTTGAGCTCGTTGTAATACTATCAAACATTATATTTTCACCAATTCGTCCTCCAAACGCCATACACATTTTATAAAAGTTCTTCCTTAGTAAATAATTATTGCTCACTAGAAGTGTATTGAGCAAATCCCAAAGCAAGACTTGGCCGTGTAACAAATTACTTTTAGAAGAACATCTGAACATGACAAAAGCAATCCAACCAAACCATGTCCAGATTCATGGAAAGCAATAACAAACCTTTCTGTTAGAGTTAACGCATGCGACCGTTTTTCAGTTCCACATAAAATAGACAAATTAATATTGGACGAAAATTGAATAACAAAAAAAAAACTCATACCAACAAGCCTTTCTACAGTATATTCCAAATTATTTCGGTGATGTTTTTGAGCATTTCTTGCAAATTGCCTCATTACGTACGTTTTATTTATCTGTTCCAGAAAATCCTCTAGATAAATTTGCCAATCGCGCTATATGCACTCCCAGGATCTTTTCTCAGAGCGATCGATGACAGTTTTTTTAAAAGTTTTCTTTCCTTTCTTATAAGGTATGAAAATCAATTGGAATATGTCGATCGAATCGTCCTGAACGCAATAATGCCTTTGTTAATGAAAAGATGTTTTTTTTAGTGCAGTAAAGTATACTGTCTACCTTATCTTCTTATCCAAAATACCTTGTTTAGTTTACATTTCCTACACCTGATCCTCGATGGCCAATAGCATTAATTATATCAACATATATGATGCAAGGAGACGCTTTCAGCCTTCTTTAAAAAGATCAGTGCTCCTATCATTTCTATAAACTCTGATCCGTTCATACTTAAGAAAGGCACTTGTACTTGAAATATGAATAAGTTCCATATTAACAAAAGAATTATTATCCATTATCCATAATTCTTCGTCTTAAATTCGTTCATATCCTATATACATTAAATTCTCGAAAAAGTTCCATGAAAACACCTGGATCACTTTCAATTAAACACAAATTTCCAGAACTTTCAGTCATAATTATCCCTTATTTCGTGTATGTACTCAAAAATATTAATCGTATAGAACAACCATTGAATAAGCACAGTATATATCATACAGTAGCCCAGCTCTGTCAAAAGTGTCAAGTGAGTAGGATGCTTCTATAAAGAGACTATACTTTCTCTTTCAACACACTAGTCAATTTTTAATGCATGGATTCCTATGTAAATCTAAAGTGGAAAAAAGAGAACTGATGGCATTCTTAAACTTTTACTAGAGGGAAAGAGGCAAAATGACAACACTTTACCGTCAAACAGCTGTTTAGTAATGGAACAATACATTTGTCGCCGATTGCCGATATGTGTACATACATAAAACTAATACTTCCGTCAACGGTCGTGCAGCTAGCTACTGTTCGCCCATTTATGTCCGTATCATACTTAACCCCACGGTTACACCTGCAAGTACAGCTTGCATGCAAGCCTCCCTTCCAACACGATTTTTAACTTGACAGCGGAAGGCAGTTCGGTTGATGTCTTATCAGCTTGCATGCAAGTTCATTTAAAAAATGGCATTGAGATGTAAACTCTTGCGTATATTGGAAAATTATGGCAATAAGGAAGCATCACAATGATAAAAACCCAAGAAAAAAGGAAAATGAAGGTGTTGGTAAATGATGTATTGCAAATAATCCCAGAAAATTTCATTTTCCCGGTATAAATTTATGAATTTCTCTCAAACATTTCGTTTCCGCCATTTTGAAAACTGTATAAATGTCAAATTACTATCTCCCAGCTGCCATGGTTTTTCAGCATGCAAGTTCGCTGAAAGCTGTACTGCCAGCATGGCAGGAGAGGTTACACGTGCAAGAAGTATGGCAGTGCAAGTTGCATGCAAGCTGTACTTGCAGGTGTAACCTCGGGGTAATAGTTCCCTCTTGTGGGAGAAATTTTAAGGTTATGTTTTTTTAATTGAAATTCTAAAATTCACTTTTCAGTAGTTAGTTCTAAGCTATTCTACTGTATGATATATACTGTGGAATAAGTAACTAATTATTAATAAATAACTTCTTGATAAACTATTTATTTTAGTTATTTACACAAAGAACAACGAGAACAACCTCCACCTAATTGATGCACAAAATAACATTTGACATTTCTCAAAACATTTCATGGCTACTACGAAACGGGTACACTATCAAAAAACATCAAATTTTTATATAGCTACGAGCCACCCCTACATGCTCCAAACCTTGTCTCAAGCATGTGTTGCTCAATTTATATGGGCTTACGAGCCACCCCTTCATGCTCCAAACCTTGTCGCAAGCATGTGTTGTTCAATTTATATGGGCTTACGAGTCACATTATCAAAAAACCTGAAATTTTTTTTGGACTACGAGCCACACTTTCAAAAGAGCTCAAATTATATGTTTCTACGAGCTCCCACACATGCTCAAAACATTGTCGCAAACATGTATTGTTTTATTTTAGCAAGCATGCTATCGACTTTTGGCACATCTGTTTCCCTATAGTACTTTCACTTTCCTCTTATGTGAAAAAAGTATTTGAGGTTATGAACGGTTTTCATTAGCTTGTTCTAAGTTGGGCTACTGTACATGTTGCCAGTGGCAGCGCATTCGCCGTGTGGCACAATGTGAGCAGACATGTAGCATACTGCTTCTTGGAGCGGTCCAATCCAGACGAGAACTTTTTAGAAGAGGAATGATTTTCCTTCCCTTGGCTTATGGCTGATTTACATTACTCGAACATTGCTAGAAAACAGAGTAAGTAGTTTCCCTTTATCTGAAAATACTTTAAAACAATAAGGGCAAAAGATGATCCAGCAAAATTTTACCGAGTTAAATGTGAAATTCCCCGACGAAGGAGAAATTCTTACTGACATAATTATCCATAAAAAGTTCTAGCCAGAAGTATATTTTATGGCAGTAAATTTTGCTATTATGGCAGCGGGTACAAATATAATTGTTTACACGCACCCAAATTAAAAATACATATTTGAAGAAAGTCACAACACATCAGCTGGAATGTGTCAAAGTTTATTAAATTTTTTTTAAACATTTTATAAAAAAATTTAAAAAAATTGTTTTTACAATTTTTTTAAAAAATTGTTAAACATTTTTTTATAAAGTTATTATAAATTTTTTTAAAAATTTTTTTAAATATGCAATGTGTCAAAATTTTAAAGGGAATATTAGGGAATATTTTGTATTCCCTATTGCCTTTTTTTATACGATTTTGAACTTCAGCATAAACGTCCAACTAATTTATGCAATTGACAAATTGATGAAATGCCACAAGTGACACTACGCTATAAAAGAGTGGGAAATAATGCTTTGACAGTCGATCACCTCTTCCTTTTTTTTAACAGTGCAAAGTAATAAGACCCTCTCACTCCCTTTCTCAGTAAAATCCCATGTTCAAGTAATGTAAATCAGCCATTAGACGTGCCATAACAATAATGTTGCTTCGTGTAGTTCCTTATATGATTACCGAAATTAATTGTGGGTGTGTTTTTGATGCAAACAATTACTGTATCACAAATTCACAACACGTAATGATAATATAATTATTATATTTTCACCTCAAATCGCAAATAAACATCTGTACAACCTTCCGATGAGAATTTATAAAATTTCGCAATTTCAAAATGGCCGACTTGCTGCCCGTACTCCCGATCGAAACTTGGCATTTCGGCATTTTTACTCCCGAATACTTCTCTCCAGTAAAAAGTGCTAGTCCCCCTGTGTGGGCTATGGCATTGGGTTGGCCAAAATAATTTTCGAGCCATGGGAACCGAGTATCAATTTTGTGGCATGTTTTGATATTGGAACATTTGATTTTGCCTACAGATGGCAGAACAGATTTTTAAAAACATCTGTAAACAAATGTCACTTTTTTTTTATTAATATATTAATATATATTATTTCTTTTCAACAGCAATTCGGCCGTTACAAAAAGTTTTACAAGTTTGTACTTTCAAGCTAGTACGCGAACAGACGGAACAGACCTAATTACTTTTTCATGTAAAAAATAGATGTAACTCTTAATTGGAGATTATACTTTTTCGTTCGAACGAGATACTTAAGTAGAATCTAAAATGCCTGCAAAAATAAGACGGGTTCTTTAACGGATCCGAAAACTATAATAATTAATTTCTTTTATAATGAAGGAAATCGGTAAGATTAAATTGTGATTTTTAACGGCTCATCCCCAGCTACAATTGGAAACATCAAATATCGCAGGATGTAAGAAGAAGCGAGAAACCGAACCGACCGAACATAAAAGTATTTTTATTTAAAATTAAAAGCCATCTCCATGTGACTGTCAAATTTGGTCAGTTGGTGGAAGTTGAACTTGGTGGAAAGTAGTGTGCTTCAGCTTATTGATACTTAATTGATACTTATCAGATTAAAGTCAGTGAAGTATTTGTGATAGCTCTTACCAAGCTCTATATCAATAAAAAGTTATTCCTGTAGTAATGGATCCAATGCAAATTGAAGTGAAAGATATTGAGCGCATATTCTCTTTGGACCCGTACGTTAAACCCTTCGAGAGAGAGATTCGCCGGAGGTTTGTAAAAATATTCATTCTTTATTAATGATTTTTTATAGAATATTATTTCGGCAATGAGGATAAGTTGATTTTCACATTTATTGCGCCCAATGACAAATGAAGGTTACTAAGTCGCTCTAAATTTTTTGCCAGTTATGAGTATAATGACGCACGATGCTATAGATTTATGGTGTATAATCTTCGCCATACAAATATCGAAAATATTGGAATTAATATATAAATATAAAGTAATTGCACTAAGGTTTACGAAAATCGCTGGGCATACTTATTTGTAGCATTTTACATATCGAATTGAAGCGAATTGTCACATGCAAGCAGCATAAAAACAAGTTATTAAGTTTTTGTATTCATATATGAGCTGGAATTAGAATAGAATAGAATAGAAAAGTCATTTATTTTCAACCCCGGCCGCTTGGCCACGTCCTCAGACGTTGGGTATTTCGATTTTACATAGATTTACATTTCACGAGTCTTAATTAGAATGAATACAAAAATAAATGGAATTTTCCATACTCAATTTGTTAATATTATTAGGTATTATAAAACCTCTTGACTTTGCGGACATTTTATTATTTCAAAATCGGGTTTTCTGAATATGCCCTGCTTACTGTGCACTTTATGCTTGCTATTATTTGTCATCATAAAACTAACCATATTACTGTTGTCTCAATCTACCGCAGTGAGCCTGTTCATTGCTCATTTTTAAGTTTGCTTAATAACTTTGTACAATGCCAATTATGCCAATCATCTAACTTAACTTAACTTGATGTACCTAACGTTGTGACGTAGCTTAAGCTGAGGTTCTTCAATAAATGTTTTTTCTATTCTATTCTATTCTATTCTACTATTTACACATTTGTTAGTTCTAGTTAGAATAGAATAGAACAGAATAGAAAAATATTTATTGAAGAACCTCAGCTTACGCTACGTTACAACGTTAGGTACATCGAGTAAGTAATAGCTATTTGGTACAAGCAGTAGAATCAAGTTTTAAGAAGACTAACAAAGGAGCAACGAACAGACTCATTGCAGTAGAAACTAATATTAGAATTATAGGTACATTAAGTTATAAAGCTATAGTTACTGGATACTAAAGTAAACCTTAGTTACAACAAAGATCAATTTATAATAAGATAAAATTTGAAGTTAATCTTAATTAATCCAAAGGTCGGAGTGACTGTCTGTATCGCCTATATTAAAGGTGCCAAATGCAATAGAATTGGTTAACATTCTAGAATGCGACCTTTATTAGCATATGGATCTTTTTTAATGAGTAAATTCAACCCAATTAAAAATTATTTTTTTAGCTACCAAATAAGGAAAGTTATTATTACAGTTTGACTGGTTTTAATTTTTCTCTTTCAGTCAGTTATCAGTTACCGTCTTCTCAATTCTAATACTATACATATGTCAATATAGAATAGAATAGAAAAGAAAAATCATTTATTAAAGAACTTCAGCTTACGCTACGTTACAACGTTAGGTACATCGAGTAAGTAATAGCTAGTTGGCATAATCGATAAGATACAAAGTTGTTTAGTAAACCAAAAATGAAAGGAGCAATGAACAAACTTATTGCGGCAGAAAGCCATTTCAGTAATATATTCAAATAATGAAGTCAAGTCAAAAGTAAAAGAAAAGTAACAGCTGACAGTAGATAACAAGATTTCGAACTTAAAAACTTAAAAGAGTAAGTCGTGGCTAAATTGCGTTTGTAACGTTTAAAGAAATTCAAAACTATAATTTCTACAATAAATTACAATATATTGCTGTTTTCAGTGTCATCTACATTATTCTATTGCCTGCAGCAAACTTAGCCTTCTTTCCTTTCTTCAGTTCTTTAGGTGCTTATTTTTCAATTGTGTTTCTTGTCCTGGTATTTAGGTATACACATCAGAGTAAGTTGTTGTTATTTTTTAATATTCCGTGTAGTATTTTTTCCATTTATATTATTTAATTTGTGTTTTGGTAACTTTGTTATGTTACATATATCTCATATTATTATCAACTCCAGCTTTCTATAAGTCATGTTGCCATGCCCTTACAGCTCCACTGAGAATTATTTTCCAAAAATCAATTAATAGTGGTTGTTTTCCTCAGCTATGGAAAAATTCTTTTATCATACCTATCCACAAAAAAAGGTAGTAAAAGTGAAATTTCTAACTATAGGCCTATCGCAAAATTGTCTTGTATGCCTAAGTTCGAATCTATCATTTACTCTCAGGTATCAATTTCCTGCAAGAATTTGCTTTCTTCAAACCAGCATGGGTTTATTTCGGGCAGGTCCACAACCACTAACTTGTTGGAATTTGTCTCGGATACCATTGGCGGGTTTGCAAAAGGTTATCAGACAGATTGTATTTATACTGACTTTAGTAAAGCGTTCGACAAGTTATCTCACTCTGTGATACTCTTTAAAATGGAAAAGTATGGGTTTCACCCAACATTTATGAAATGGACGGAGTCTTATTTGAATAACAGAACATATCAAATATTATTCCGTCATTCCATCTCTAGAGTCCTGAAAGCTTCGTCCGGCATACCTCAAGGGAGTCACTTGGGCCCGTTGTTTTTTATTCTATCTATTGACGACATTGTCTCTGTTGTGAGGCACTGCAAAGTATTGATTTATGCTGACGATATTAAACTTTTCGCTCAGATTAAATCTGTTAACGATTGTGAACTGATACAGGATGAACTTCACAAGTTTTACGTTTGGTGCAAAAACAATAATTTGGCTCTCAATATCGACAAATGTGAGGTTATGACTTTCCACAGGAATCAGAAACCGATCACTTATGATTATGTGTTCTCGGATTCCACGATTCGCCGTCGCGAGGGTGCTGTTTGTGACTTGGGTGCCAAATGTAACCATAGATTGAATTTTATCTCTCACATTAACTACATGGTATCTAAGAGTAACTCTATGCTGGGCTTTATCAAACGTGGTCTCGAGAATTCCCGAATCCCACCATAACATTGCGTTTGTACACTTGTTTTGTGAGACCTCTCCTTGAATACGCTAGCCAGGTCTGGTCTCCATTTTACGGTACACACATCGACCACATCGAGTCTGTTCAGCGGAACTTCCTGCGCTTCGCTCTTAGGCACCTACCCTGGAATAATTCATTAATTCTTCCACCTTATGAGGATCGCTTGAAGTTTTTGAATATGCACTCCCTTGAAAAACGTCGCATGGTTGCCGATGTAACTTTTGTGCATCAACTCTTAAACGCGAATATTGATTCTCCCGTACTACTTAGCAAAATCTCATTGCGCGATAGTGGGCACAATCTAACTCCGCAAGATCTAACTTTAGTATGTATGAACCCATCAATCGCATGTGTATTGTTGTTAATATTAAGGCTGACGTTGGCATATCCAAGCATGTTTTAAAAAAACGTCTATTTAATACTTAATTTTCTATTTCCACGTCGCATTGCATGTCATCTCATTCGGTGTTTGGGCTATGTTTAGTTTAACATACTAATACTAACACCGACTAAGTGATGAAACGCATGTATTGTTGACCGTTTATTTTATTAAACGTGTCCATGCAGCGAGCTTGTGTTAAGCTGGTTCTGATAGTCAATATTCTAGTCTACTTCTTTAGAGTCTATATTCAATGAATTTTTTAACACAACTAAAATCTTATTCTATAGGTATGCTATCGTTACATTTAGTTTTGAATTCAGTACAATTAAGAATCGTTAAATGTAAAAATTTTTAACATCGTAATACCCAACGTCTTAAGGCTGAACTACAATAGAAGTAAATAACTTTGCGAAATTGAACAAGACTGAGGTTTACTTACAAAAAATTGATATTTTTAGCCCAAATATATATCACATTTCTCAAGAGTTATTGATATTTAATGATTTCAATTTTAAAAAGTGTTAAAAGTGAAAAAATTAACAAATGAAAGTTGATTTAATTGAAGCTTTGTGCTTTCTATTAATTCGCAGGACCATTTTTACTCCATTTTAATATTTACATTGTAATAATTTAATTGTTTGGACACATCGCGTTCTTACGGAATGAGCGATTCTTAGCGCACTATACTTACGGAAAATTGGATATTTAAACCAAAGTTTATCTTACACGAGTTGAAGTTAATTTGTGTACGCCTGTTAAATTAAAGGGCGCGTTCGCTTTTTCGTGAGTAAATGTACTTACGTATACGTTTATTGTAGTTCAGCCTTTAGGATGTGGCTAATTGGCCGGGGTGGAAAATAAACAAATTTTCCATTCTATTCTATTCTAAACGCCTTGCTATCTCATAATATACTTGTTTTTTGTATGTATTCTTCAGTGATTTTATTGGTTTACTCATTCTTATTTTTTATCAGGTTGCTATTCTATGAATGTGACCATGACAAAGTTCCATATCTGACCTCCGACATAAGATTTGATATGTTCTGTTATCTAAATGAGATAATTTGTCGAACGCTATCCTAAAGGATGTATAATACAGTATGTAGGTATCCACTTACAAACTTGCCAATGCATCCGAAACAAATTTCAACAAGCTAGTGGTGATACATCTGCCCAAAATAAACCCATGTTGGTTTGAAGAGAGCAAATTGCTTCTGGAAATAGATAGCTGAGAGTAATAATAATTTGGGTATGCAAGATAATTTTGGAATAGAGGCTGTTAATAAATAAATAAATAAATAAATAATCTTTATTAGCAATAAATCTTGCTTTATGATAATACTAATATTAATAATGTACCTTTCTTTCTTATTTTATACTCTTATTATACTATCGAACCGGATAACGTTTGCGTATAAATTCTACGATTTTCTTTTTAAAAAACATAAAATTGGTCTCATTTTTGCAATCACTTGGTATACTATTATATAATTGAAGTCCTTTATACATTACTGTATTTTGAGCCCTACTCGTTCTCAGTCGCTCCACTCTGAAGTCTTCCAAGTTGCGCAATCGATAAGGTTGCATATCCGCTACATACTGGAGTTCCCGGCATAAATACTCAGGCAGAAGATTATTTTTCATTTTAAAGACCATTTTTAATACATTGAAAATCGTTCGCTGATTGACTGACATCCATTTAAGAGTATTTAACATTGCACTAATGGGCGTTCTTTTATGGCAACATAATATGCTCCTCATTGCCCTGTTTTGTAATTTTTGTAACCTTGCCATTTGTTCCTTCGTACACATAAAGAGAATTGATTGGCAATACTCGAAATGTGGCATGATTATGCTATTATGAATATTAATTGCACTTTCTATAGATAATTTCTTTCTTATTCTTTTCATAAATCCAACCTTTTTAGCTATTTTTGCACATACATAGTCCACATGAGCTTTGAAGTTCAGTTTTTCATCAATAATAACACCTAAGTATTTCATCTCATTCACCTGTTCAATCAACACATTATCCATAAACACATTAACTCTTTCATCCCCATTTATAACCATACATTTAGTTTTTGTTACATTCAGCTTAAGTTTATTCATTCTTAACCACACATTCAGTCTTCCTAAGTCTTCATTCAACTTTACAACAAATTCATTTAAGTTCTTTCCCGTTATAAAAATTAATGTATCGTCTGCAAAAAGTCTTATATCTGAGTTCCTTAGCACGCACACAATATCATTTATATATACTATAAAAAGAAGTGTTGCTAGCACTGATCCTTGCGGTACTCCTAGTCGATTTACATTAATATTTGACATTTCATTATCCACCTTGGTTCTTTGTATACGGCCATCCAAAAAACTCTGAAAACTAAGAAACCGAGCTTTTTCATTTTCTTTAATATGCCTTTTATTTCAAGTCAATTAATAACTTATTGTTTAATTTAGTACAATATCTTTACTTTACTTTAATATTTGATACAAGATAATTACAATTTATTACGATGTGTGGACTGTATATCGATATCAAATTGCTCCAATGCGTGCGTTCACGTTGACAGTCAAAGAACGAGAGGGACCGAGCCTGATGCAGGAATTTCTCGGTGTCAATATCCAAAGTAGTTGTCACTTAGTAGGAATAGCATACGAATAAATTCAATCTTAATTTAGACAGGGACTTAACATACCGCCCCACTTGAAAGGACTTGGGACTTTCAACAAAAAAATTCAAGGAATTAATTAGAGTCAATAGGAAGAGGACAAACATTTGTAATGGAACGCTTTAAAATGCCATTTGCAGTTTTACACAACACTACCCGAGTATTTTCGTCAGTTCCGCGATAAACTTCAATTATTCGCCCGAGTATCCAATTATTGGGTGGTAAATTATCGTCTTTGATTATCACTAACTGGTTCAGCTCTACATTTTGCTGACTATCCTGCCTTAACTCGTGTTTGAAGTTGACTGACTTTCGCCACCAATCCCAAAAATGCTGATGAATATCTTGGATCTGTTGCCTGCGCTGCAGCCTACTAATTTGAAGATTGGTTGACCTTGGCTCTATGATGCTAGTTAATGGTTCACCTATTAAAAAATGCCCAGGAGTAAGTGCGCAGAAATCATTAGGATCTGTAGACATTGGCGTGATAGGACGTGAGTTTAATATTGCCTCGATCTGGATAACAGCAGTATTCAATTCCTGAAACGTTAGCGAATAGCCCTGGGTACTTCTGCGTAAATGATGCTTCGCGGACTTCACAGCACTTTCCCAAAGTCCACCAAAAAGAGGTGACTTAGGAGGAATGGAATGGAACTGAATATTATCTCTAGCACATGTTTCGATGATTTCATCCTTAACTTGTTGATTCGTAAACATGGTATGCAGTGTTCTTGATTCTCTGTTAGCTCCCACAAAGTTCATTGCGTTGTCACAAAACAAATTCAAACAGAACCTTCTTCTACCAATAAATCGTTTTAGAGCGGCGATGAAAGCAGGTGTTGAAAGATCAGATACTAGCTCTAAATGGATTGCCTTTGTGGCAAAACATGGAAGATTACAATGTATGTATTTACTGGACCCTTTCCACGGAAGTCTACGCCCGTATTAACGAACGGTCTTGCTGGTTGGATTCGTTCCTTAGGCAAATTTCCCATTATTTGTTGAATAAATCGAGGTTTTGTTTTAAAGCAAACAATGCATGAATGCACAATTCGTTTTGCTATACCCTTGCCGTTTAGTGTCCAAAACCGTTGTCTTGTTATAGAAAGTAACGTTTGAGGTCCTGCATGCATATGCTTCTTGTGAAGGTATGTCATTAACGAAGTAACGAATATATGAGATGAGGGTAAAGGAAAGGGGTGCTTTGCATCGAACGATATTTCTGAATTTCTTAGTCATCCTCCAACCCTCATTAATTGTTCACTATCTAGGAAAGGGCAAAGATTTCTAAGCTTACTTCTTTTGCTTAGAGGCTGACCCTTGCTTAGTCGGTGCCGATCTTCACTGTATGAGAGTTGCTGAACTAATAATATCATAGTCTTTAATGCGTTGTCTAATTCGGTAACATTCAACGGCCCAGTATGTATTACTTCCGATTCCAGTTCTCCTGAAGATAATGATTATGATGACATAATTCTAGCATTATTGCTAAATCGAAGCATGTAGGCGAAGACGTTTTGCAATTTCAAAAAAGAGTTAGAAAATTTGCATGACTGAATGAGATCTTCCTCATTGGATGTGAGTAGAACTAGTCTTTGTTTTTTTTCTCTCTGGCAGACTGCCTGTTGTAGCTTCTGTATTCCTTGCCCAGGATGCTTCAGGCTCTTGTAGAAAAGCTGGACCCTTGAACCAAAGATTTGACTTTAATAGATCCGCTGGCAGTGATCCACGAGACACCAAATCAGCTGGATTAATTTTTCCTTTAACATGGTGCCATGAGCTAATTTCAGATTGGAGTTGAATATCTGCTACCCTATTGCTGACAAATGTTGACCAACTTGAAGGCGGTTCTGCAATCCACGATAAAACAACCGTCGAATCTGTCCAGTGAAATATTTTCTGAACCTTGATGTCCATTGCCGTTGTGACCCTGTTTACCAATTGAGCTGCTAATTGTGCTGCGCAGAGCTCTAGTCTAGTGATTTTGCGGTGATTAAGTTTATAGATATGTTGTTGAATTTGTCTAAGCATCGTAAATAGATGCAAGTGCCATACGCCTTCTCACTTGCGTCAGCAAAGGCATGAATTTGAATACATGCTGAAGAGTCTACTAGACAAATTCTCCGCAGAAATTTTAATTCCTTTACCAAGAAAAATTGCTCACGAAATCTAATCCATCTGTTGTGATATTCGACTGGAAGAGATTCATTCCAGTCAAGCTTTAGCTGCCACAGCTGTTGCATGAAAATTTTACCCAATAGCACCACTGGGTTGATTAGCCCCAAAGGATCAAAGAACCTTGCAATGTCTGATAGCACGGAGCGCTTTGTTATAGGTTTTTTAGAGTATGTGTAATTCTCAGGAGTTGTAAACTGAAATTCATCATTGATGTGTTTTAATAGTATCTCCATCTTGAACCTGAAGATAATTTTCTCTGTCTTCTATAGGTATGTCATTTAAGAGTCCGATTCTATTAGCGCACCATTTTCTTAATTTAAATCCACCTTTATTTAAGATGCAATTCAGTTCTGATACGATGTTCCTCACTTCTTGTATGGTATTAGCTCCAGTCACGAGATCGTCAACATAAAAATCCTTGCTGGCTATTTTTGCTCCTTTTGGAAAGCATTCTTTCTCGTCTATCGCCAATTGCATAAGGCTTCATGTTGCCAAGTACGGTGCTGCTGTCGTGCCGTAAGTGACGGTAGATAACTGGTAATATCGCAGTTCTTCGGTTGGAGTGTCTCTCCAAAGAATAGTTTGAAATTTCTGATCTCTACAATCGATATTTACCTGACGGTACATCTTAGAAATATCAGCAGTCACAACGTGTCGATGAACTCTAAATCGAAGAAGGATAGCAAATAGATCCTGCTGAACCACTGGACCAGACATCATGATATCATTGAGAGACTCACCAGAAGTTGATCTGGCAGAGCCATCAAATACAACTCTTAATTTAGTTGTAGAGCTTTCTGGTTTGAGAACATAGTGGTGAGGTAAACAATAATGAGATTCACTCGCTTCTACTTGGTGCATATGTCCTAACTGAATATATTCATGGAGAAAGCTTTGATATTGTTTAAGTAACTCTTGATTCCTATTAAGCCTGCATTCTAAATTCATGTATCTTTACTGTGCCATTGCGTGGCTGTCACCCAAACTGTAAGGATCTTTACTAAATGGAATTCGTACTATGAATCTTCCTGTTGCGTCGCGCTTAAATGTCTTTAGAAAGTGTGATTCACATAATTCTTCCTCAGGGCTCCATGAATGATGGGATTCCTCGTGATCCTCCAATTTCCAAAATTTCTTTATTTGTTCATGAAGTGGTTGCATTGAGTCTGATTCTGTTGTATAATGACATAATAGGCCGTCCTGTGTTTGTATGGTTTCAGATTTACCAGAAACTATCCACCCGAATAATGTCTTTTGAAGAACTGGTTGATTTTCAGCAAGTAATATCTGACCTACTTGACAAAGTTGATAATGTAACTCGGCTCCTATCAATAAATCAATTCTGTTGGGAATATTGAATTCATGATCAGCTAAAGGAATATTGGCTGGTATATTCCATTTTGTAACATCAATTGCAATTGTTGGTTGATCGCATGAAATAGTGGGCAGTATAACTGAAGTAAGTTTGGCACTAAAATTATTGGTTCTGGATACAATATTTAGATCGACTTGGTATTTGCCTTCCGCGTTTTTAGTGTTGGCTATTCCACTGATAGGAGTAAAGATTCTAGTTCTTTTTAACCCAAGCTGATTAGCTAATCTTGATGTAATTAAATTTACTTGAGACGCAGAGTCCAGTATCGATCTGCACTGATGCTTTTGTCCCTGTACATCAAGTATGTCCACTATTGCAGTACATAAGAAAATGTAAGATTTTTTTAAGCTACGTGAAGTAGAATGCAACGCTGTATTATGTGTTTTAAATTCAGTGCTGGTAGAAGGCATAGGAGGTTGCAAGGTTAATTGATGTGCATTAACTTGCATACTATCATCGGTTAGAGACATCTTTCTAAAATTATCATGAAGAAGAGTGTGATGCTTAGACTTGCAAGTTAAACAGGTGTGTATTGATTTACACAGTTTCTTCTCATGTCCATATCTCATAGTCCTAGCTGCTGAGTCTTCTGGAAACGTTGCTGGATTGTCGTTTTAAGGAAGACTGGACAGTTATTTATGAAGTGTCGCCTTTTACATATGGGGTAATTGAAGGAAGACTCTGTTTTCTCACATGTGACACCTTGTGCCTCGTGCTTCCGTCTGAAGAACATGCTCGTGTTGTTGCTTCAAATTTGTAACACTTTCTTTGAAGAAAAGTTAAGGCTTCCTTTAGTGTAGGAAGTCTATTCAACGGGGTTTCATCTTCCCAGATTGATCGCAACACTATCGAATTTATTCACTAACAAATGAACTAAAACATCATCCCATTGCTTCACTGGTCTTTCATAAGCTTCTAAAGCACGTAACTGAATTGTTATGTTATCAGCTACCTTTCGAATATCCGCTGGTCTTATACTCACAAGTGGTTTTATGTTCAGCAACGACTCGAGATGGGCCAAGCATATTGTGCGTTTGTTTTGGTACTTAATCTGCAGTAATTCTAGTGCAACCGTATAATTAGATGCTGTCAATTCCAATACAGCGATTTGCTCTGCTGCCGATCCAGTTAATGTGCTTCTTAAATACTGGTACTTTTGTAAATCATTTAAGGATGTTTGATCGTGGATGAGAACCTTGAAGGATTCAAAGTAGTTTATCCAGTTTGTAATTTGCCCGTCAAACAATCGTAGTGAAATCTTTGGGAGACGTACTAGGCTAGATTGATCTGAAGGCAGGGTTGAAGGCTTTGTTTCTGCTTCTTGCAATGGTTTTTTATGTTGCCGTATTAAAGTAATAAGCACAGGTCGTAAATGAAAGTATTGCTCCTCAAATATTGCGCGATTTTCTCCTTCGAGTTCACTAGTATCTAGTTCCTCTAATAAAGACTGAACTGCCTCAAAGGCATCACGAGGTGACTCTAAAGCTTGCAACCGAAGCTCTAACTGCGCTAACGTTACGTTTTCGTCGCATGACGTAATAAATTCACTTGTGCGCTTAAGTTTTTGATCGATTACTATACGTTGTACATTTAACTTTGCTAATTGGACTTCTTTCGACATTGTTCTATCAAATTAAATAAAGGCACACGCGAAATATACGAGTAAGATTGTATGTATTTTGTAAGTCAATCACTTTTATGTCTATAAATAGTCACTGGTTGTTGATTTGTGCTTTTATTGTAATTAATTTCAATCAACCTTTTTGTTTAAATATTGTTTAAAAATATAATTTCTAAGTAGACTATCATTCAATCTATTTAACTATAGTTAGTATTTAGTATATATTTTGAATTTTAATGCAAATGGTTCAAATGGTTATGGAAGGTATAGGAAAGGATTATTTAATTATGGGAATATTGATGAAAAACTTATCCTGAATTATAACCTTGCTAGTGGTCCCAACGCTGCTATGTAGTTGTTGAACTGATAATGTTGATTTCCTTTGTACTTCACTTTGAAAATATGTATGATGAAGAAATTTGAACTATATCTGTACCTCTTCTGATTAAAATAGGTTCTCAGTTATTTCAAATGATGTAAAGTTGTTTAAACAGATGACAGAGCTGCGCTTTGTTACTTTGCTAGAAAATTCAAACTACGTAATAACCATTAATAAAACAAATGATTGGAACTTCACTTATCATATATGTAAGTCGGTGAGGCATCTCGGTGTTGATAAATGATTCTGCTACATATCCGTGAAGATTCGATCTTGATGGGAAATTGTTTTAGACTATCCTCTTTGAGATACTGCCTTCTATATAAAATTTCCAAAATTGCTGAGCACTTCTAATATTGAGTGCAATTGATAATAAATGCGTCCCTTGTGGCTTGATGACAGAATGAACAGCTCGAACTAAGTGAGTTTGCACGGTGGACGGCAAGATCCAAATAATAAATAAATTGCAGTCATTATTTTGCTGCTTTTGTTGATATTAACTATCTCCACGCACCACTGGGTGGTATTCGACTTGATTTAAGTGATAAGCTTAATCTCACGACCATGTGGGTTCACAGTGCAATAATTATATAAATCGAGCACAAATTTTGTGCTTGATTTACAATACATTGTTCATGATACTTTTTTAATTGCCGGTGCTTGTACTATTGATCGATTTTTTGTCGATGTATAATGAATATAACACGCGGGCACGCACTGTATCCGGCTCGATAGGACCAAATGTTAATAAGAAACCGAGCTTTTTCGTTTTCTTTAATATGCCTTTTATTTCAAGTCAATTAATAACTTATTGTTTAATTTAGTACAATATCTTTACTTTACTTTAATATTTGATACAAGATAATTACAATTTATTATGATGTGTGGACTGTATATCGATATCAAATTGCTCCAGTGCGTGCGTTCACGTTGACAGTAAAAGAACGAGAGGGACCGAACCTGATGCA
Source organism: Dioctria rufipes (assembly GCA_963924295.1). Classification (NCBI taxonomy): domain Eukaryota; kingdom Metazoa; phylum Arthropoda; class Insecta; order Diptera; family Asilidae; genus Dioctria; species Dioctria rufipes. The sequence goes on from OZ002740.1 coordinate 128,645,332, forward strand.
GGAAATTCTCGGTGTCAATATCCAAAGTTATAATGATTTCATTGTGGACCACTAACGTAGTTATCACTTAGTAGGAATAGCATACGAATAAATTCAATCTTAATTTAGACAGAGACTTAACAGAGCCCTAGTTCGAAATTTTAATTTTGTTATTTTGTAGACAGGTAAGATAAAGGAATTTTTCCATTGTTGAGAGAAACAACTATCGAGAGATTTTTGGAAAATAATATCAGCGGAGCTACCATAGCATATTCTATTCTTCAGATCCCATCAGGACCCATTGTGAAATAATTTGGAAGCCCATTAATATGATCAAGTATATCCTCTTGAAGGGATGGTGAATGAAATATTATGAAAATCGTTCAAATGGCTGAAGTTGTTATTTAGAGGTTGGACGAGGCAAATGTATTGTCAAAAAATGATGCAAACGTTTCACAAACTTCAGATGAATCATCACTAGCAGAATCTTTATACCTCTTGGTATTGGGGTAATTGTCCGTTTTTCCTATATATTAAAACACTTAAAAAACATACGTGGTTCTCTTGTGACAATGTCTTTGTCCCACATATAACTTTTCCACAATTTATTCTTTCTTTATTTTAAGACTTTTAGTTTTTTATTGTATCATTGCGGAGATGTTGTAGAGAACCGCTGATGCTCGAAAGGAACACGAGAAGAAAATAAATCGAGAAGAATTATGTAAATTTAGAAACTCTTCATCAACACTATTGCTAGACACTACTGTGTTGAAATAAATAGAAATAAGTTTATTGCAGAGTTCCGAAAAGTTAGCTTTCTAAAATTGAAGAAATATTATTATTAATTTAGCATTAGTTACATTTTCTTAATATACTTAAGTCTAGTGTAACTATTGTAGTTTGCCCACAGCAGCCAGGCTATCTGCGCAACCATTAAATTATAAAAATATATAGCCGTATAGCGCTAGGTATGTACAGAAAAAGGTACGTATACCAAAAAGAAAAATCTCATTAATTCAAAGTGAGTACAATAAAAAGGCATATACGTAAGAATACCATTGAATTATAAAACTACATAAGCGTATAGCTTAAGTATGTCAGCTAAAAAAATTTTCCCCAAAATATACACGGACAAGGATTTTACTAAATTACCTGTATAGTTACGTAAATATGCTATTAAATCGAAAATATATATATAGTTATAGAAAAAGAATGTCATTGAAAAAGTCCTACGAGCAAGTAATTATTGAAGCCGTGCGTATACCAAAAGAAATATATAATCTCAATAATACTCACGGTGAAAATTCCACGGGATGAAGCGCTTCAGCATCCGCCATCTAGTTAAAAGAATTAATTTGGAATTTAATGCTTCGACTTGCTGTCTGTAGGCTCTATCACAAAAGTAACTTTTTGTTGAGTTAAAATAATATTGCCCAGCGACACTTGTATCTACACTTATCTTGGACGAAATTAACTAAGAACGTGCGGAACGTAATTATAATAAAAATTATAATTTAAAACAATTTACAAATTCATTCCATCGTGGACGACTGTATCTACGTTGTGCAACTGAAGGATTATAATCTGGCGGTGAAGGAATATCAGCATTTGTCCTTGTAGTAAAATTTAATTGCCATTTATCCCTTTTGTGTTGGATTTTGTTGACATTTTGTAGCACAAGTCCAAAGAAAACGATTGTTGGAATTTTGACAATTGCTAATCCATATTGCTGCGTGTTCACAAAACTCTCAGGCGGATATATTCCCCTTTGAAAAAGTATGGAGTTTATACCATATTTCAAGTATTCCGCCACTATGACTGTATTAAATGCTGGCAAAGGTGGATGCCACCGAATACTTTTAGTACCGATCACGAACTGTTGGAATGTATCTTGGTGCGACCAGTCCGAGAAATATTGATTTCAAAGCCCTTGGTCGCCTGCATCAAAACTTCCTTGCTCAACAGCGAATTTTGGTAAATTGTATACGTCTCGAAATTGGACGGAAGACAGAAACGCCAGAATTAAAACAATCCGGCCAACTTATCTATGGAGCAGCAAAAAGTTCTTCCCTTTCAGAGAGCTCAGCAAAAAATTCTTCCCTTTCAAAGAGCTCAGCAAAATTTTCTTTTCTCTCTGTCCAGCCCCCTTTTGAAATTCCTGGAGTATTTTATTTATTGGATTTGACACTACCAAAATTTATCGAAATTATTACCTTTTTGGGCCATATGTTATTGAGGATTTTTGATGATGTTTGCTGATTTCATTCACGTGCGACTTTTACTCGAGAAGTAAGACAGATTGATTCTTCTTCATCTTTGTCATCCCCAGCCTGTCATCTGCAGCTTGAGGAAATGCATTTCTTTCGGTCGGGGTGCGTTCATTTTATTTTATGCTTGACGCAGCCGGCCTACATGCTTCAGTAATTCTTGTAGCATATTGCTATATGCAATACACTACGACCATAACAGGGCAGAGCGGTCTGGGCCACCCCTGGTTCAGACGACGCTGAAAAATGGTCGACTGAGCTAGCCGGTCTTAAACATAGGCCTCATAACTGCGGGCGCTCAATGTGGGTCTCGACCCACGACCCAATGCGTATTCCTCATCACTCGGACTCTACTTGACCGATGACGCATCGAGGACACATCCTTGAAGTCTCGTCAGTCTTTGATCAGACCTCGACATCATTCTCTGTGTGGGAAGCCAAAGCCACATCGACAAGCTGGTAACCCAAAAAATCCAGCTGGTCGATGTCTCTATGCCCTCCCTCACCGAGATGCTGAGGAAGCCCCGCGATCAGCAACCTAAAGAACTGATAGCTAAGCTTTCCCGGTGTAACATCTCACCCTGATTTCCGACTGGCGATTGTTCAAGGGTGTGTCTCCAAGGCGTCGTCGAAGTACTGACATGTTGACAGCCTTATACAGGAATGGATTGCAACAGGTATATCACCCATCATTGACGGGGCAATAGGAGGGCTTCGCGATATCCTATAGTTTACCAGTGAAGCTGGCTGGATGCCTTCTTAGGGCTACCAGGAATAAACGTGACAATAGATAGACGACGTTTCTAGACTGATGATCACTGCCTGATGTCTTTGGCGTGATAGACTCCTAACAGTTTCCCCTGCAGATCTTCAAGCTCATAATAAGCGTTTCCTTTCTTGGCTCTGACCCGACACTTGACAAATTTTCGCCCCAGTTTAGCACTCGTCTGCTGTTGGAAGTTGCTGTGGGCAAAATTCCTTCTAAATACCTCTTGAACAACTTTGAAATCAACAGGCTTCGCTCTGAGATTATAGGCTCGTGAATCCTGTTCGAACGCATGGTGTAAATTTTCCTGCACTCTCGCACGGTTCAATCTCAGTTTGTCCTCAGCATCTACTCTCAACGGCTCATTAAGAGTTCCAAGGCTCCTCAAGATGAAATAGGAGCTGCCATGTTCAATCATTTGTTGACCGAAAAGTGTTCGATACGGAGAGAAACCAGTTTCTTGGTAGAAAGAGCTCCTGAGGGAACTAGCTACTTGGCTTAGTTTCTCATCCCATTTCGTATGTTCCTTCCGGATATAAGCCCTAATACCTGACAATAGAGACCGGTTTACTCGCTCTGAGGCGTTTGCTTGTGGCGAGTAAACTGCCGTTCGCAAGTGCTTCACCCCATACTTATCCAGTAATCTGGTGAACTGAGTCGAGCAAAACTGGAGTCCATTGTCAGAGACTATCGTTTCCGGGACTCTGAACACGTGGAACACTTCCGTCTCAATGAATTGGCACACATTGAGTGTAGATGCTTTTCTCAAGGTTTGAATTGGAAATTTTGAAAAGTGGTCAAGAACTATCAGAATGCAGACGTTTCCTTTCACTGACCGAGGATATGGACCTAGAAAATCGATATACAGCTTTTGCCATGGTCGTTCTGTCACAGACTGGACTTTCATAGCTGGTCTCAGAATAGTATTGGGAGCCTTCGTTTCATTACACACGTCAACTGTCATTCGTGGCCAGTACAGATGTCTTCGCAGACGTTCCAGTGTTTTCCCTATACTTCCGTGTGAAGCTAGTGGCGGATCATGAGCCCTTGCAATGACGTCGGTGACAAGCCCTCGTGGAATCCAAAGCTTCCAAGCTTCTTCTTCCTGAATCGGATCGCCTGTACTCGGAACAGTCCGAATGTAAACGAAGCCATCCCTGACACAAAGATCTGGTAGTTTGCCAGAAGTTGTTTTAACCTTATGCCTCAGTTCCTCATATTCCAACGAGTTGAAATATGGCGAACTAAGGTCAACTTCCGGGTCAGGATCTTCATTTGTGATTAGGCTGTCACAATGAATGCGTGACAGGGCATCAGGGACGACGTTCAGGCTTCCTTTTCGGTGCTCGATGGTGAAGTCGAAACCCTGAAGCTTCAAACTTTACCGAGCAAGTCTACCGCTGAGGTCCTTTTGAGACATCAGCCATTTCAAGCTCGCATGATCCGTCACTATCTTAAACGGCATGAGTTCTATGAAGGGACGGAACTTCTGTACGCTCAAGATTGCAACTAAGTATTCTTGCTCTGTGACGGTGTAATTTCTTTGTGCTGAGTTGAACTTTTCGAGAAATAGGCTATTGGCTTCTCGTGGCCATCGTCATCTAGTTGAAACAGCACTCCTCCAATACCTTGCTGGCTCGCATCGCACTGGATAACGAATGGTTTGGTGAAGTCTGGGCTCACTAGCAACGGAGCAGAAGTAAGTTTTTGCTTTAAAAGATCAAGAGACGTCTGGGCTTCAGGTGTCCATTTGAACTGACTAGGGTTTTTCAAAGTGTTTGTAATGGAGACAGTTAAGTCAGCATAGTTCGGGATGAACCGTCTATATCATCCCGCCCTACCTAGTAGGCGTCAGGCCTGCCGAACAGTTTTAGGTGACGGATAGTCAACTATAGCTGAAATTTTGTCAGGGTCAGTTCTCATACCTCCTTTTCCGACAATGAAACCCAAGTATTTTTAATAAATCGTCTAGATAGACGAGAACGTTCTCACGAAGATCGAAAGGAATGACTTTATCCATGAGGCGGCACATCGTTTGTGGAGCGTTCCATAGGTGTACTGATAGAGAGGATGACCAGGTACTGTAAAAGCGGTCTTCTCTCGGGAATCAGTGTCTAGTGGGATCTGCCAGAAAGCGTCTTTCAGGTCCAGACTCGTTATGTAGTTTGCCGGAGGAAGTCGACTCAGAAGTGCGTCTATCTGCGGCAGCGGATAGGCATCCTTCTTCGTAGCAGAGTTGACCTTCCTGGCGTCAAAACAAAGCCGGACCTTTCCAGGCCTCCTTACCAGAACAACTGGAGAGCTCCAAGGGCTCTGGCTCTCTATCACACCCAGTGATAGCATTCGCTCTAATTCAGCATCCATCAAACTTTGTACTGCCGGCAAAATCGGATAAAAACGCTTTTATTTTATCGGGGCGGCGTCATTCGTTTCAATCTTGTGAGTGACCAACGATGTTTTTCCCAGGGCTAGAGAGGCGAAGGAAGGGAAAAGCTGTTTGGTGGCTTCTAAGCGTTGTTAATCGAGACTAGAAAGAATATGGCAGTCGGTGTCAGAGGTAGCTATTACACTTGGATTCACTTCTGCGACTATACTCAGGACATCTGGAGCCAACCCAAATAGACGCTAGAAGTCTATTCCCAGATTTAGTGCCTGTGTGAGCCCAGGAACCACGTAAAAACGTACGTTTTGGGACTTATCACAGAAAGTGACATCCAAGTTCACATGACCATGCACAATCGCCATGGCACCATTTGCTACTTGGCTCTGTGTCCGATACTTCTTCCATTCGACATCTGCTTCTGCAAGCTTCTCTAGAGCTCCCTGACCTAGAATACTGACAGTGGCACCACTATCAAGTAGTCCAGGCTCAGTTCGCCCGAGCAGCTTTACTTCGGCGTACGGTCGAATGTCGTCTGGCATCAACACGGAAATATGTGCCAGTTTTTTTCTCTCTAGTCTCATCCGTCGACAGTATTCCTGCCAACGAACGGTAGATCTTTTCTTTCTTGGTCTCATATCCAAGTCAGGAAACATTATTTCAGCTAACTCTGCTACTGAGGAGAAGATGGGGTCTCTTACTGCATTATATTTCTGCAGACGCGTATGATACGGCGTCAGCGGATGTACAACAGGCTCACGCCCACTCGTCATAACAGAGCTTGGTGGCCGTTTTAATATAGAAATGCCATTAGGCCAAACCTCCTGCTCAATAACTTTGTCAGCTAAAGGTGCTGTAGGTGTTATCGGGACATCGAAAATTGAAGACTCTTTTAAGGAAGTGTCTAATAATGTCATGGGCTCCCAGAAGTGGAAATGGGAGCTTGAAGATCTGCGGAGAAGTCTATCAAGTTCTCCGTCTCTATCCTTGGAGTGTTCGTACTATCAGGTGTTTTACTGATATCATCAGAATCACTGAATGATATCAGGGGACATTGCAAGGATTCGTCATTGTGGTCGGCTAATGGAGCGGACCTTCCTCCTTGTTCGAGGCTTGAACTGGAGGGTTCGTTGCAGTTGCTGCTTGTGACGTTGACGCTGGTCGGAGGTGGTGGTATTCCCGACCCGTCTCAAGTTTTTCTGTCTACAATAGCGACAATCAGGCTTGAAAACGTTTTTGCGTCCGCATCCATAGCAGAACACAACTTGTCTCCCTTGCCTGCAGTCTTGATAAAAGTGACCGGACTGGTCACAATTCCCGCATACAATAGTGTGTTTGGCCGAAATGCTCGACACGTCACCTAGGCTGTTGTCACTGCCTGTTGCTACTGCCAGTTCAGGGTCCAAGGTCTGAAAGTTGTCAACTTCGTGCACCCGTTGGTTCCGGTAAAGGTTCCAACTACCAGCTGTCGCAATTCGTATCTGCGCAGCTTGGATACGAGTAACAAGCGATCTCAGCTGTCCTATCGTATCGGTGGAATGTAGGCATATCTTCTCCTGAATCTCAGGCAGTAAATTAGATTTGACAATTTCCAAGAATTCTTGGTCTGGCATGGCGGTCTACAACTGATCACGCAGCAACACCAGATGATGGTGGTACATGGCGAATAGTTCACCAGGCTTCTGTTTTCGCGACAGTCTTGACAAATTCCCAAGTTGGAAAAGGGTTGTGCCTCAATAGTGACCAGTACCAATCCTTTGCTGGTCCCGTCAATAACATGATCATGTTCCTAACAAGGAGATCAAAATCTCCTTCTAGAGCGGAGTGCGTGAGCGCTTCGACTCGAAAAATAAATTCATCTACGGAAAGCTCGGGAGTTATTGCCATTGTATGTCAGGTTCCATCTTCTGATAGGACTGCCTGATGTTGTGCGGGTATTAGTTGCCGCTTGCAACAAAGGACTTGGGAGTGCTTTCTAGTCAGAGAAGGTCACCAGCCCAAAAAAAAAAATCCTTTATGTTTCTTTAACACTTTTATACTTTTATTACTTAACACTTGGCTTCCTTTGAGCCTTTACAATTTAATAAAAAAACAATGTTGCTGTATCTAATTACTTCGAACAAGAGGCCTTACCGGTGGTCGGGGGACTCTTGTTCTCTATCTATTATTAAAAGCGCACTGAATTGCTTAATGCCCTCTGACCGGGTTTTTATTGACCATTCAATCGATACCTCCGAATTTTCCTTAGGGGGGAAAATATTTAATAAAATTTAACGAGAAATGGAGAATGCCAATCAACGATCATTCTTAATTAAAAGTTGAGAGGAAGAAAAGAAAAGAAAAAAAGAGGAGGCGCCTATCACTGATCATTTATTGTACGTGCGCCTATGTGCCGATTATTGTTTATCGAAAGCACAATACAAGAGGCGTACGTCATTGGTTCTTACTATATGCCTGACAGTGTAGGGGAAATCGTTTACTCATTATTTACTTGCCGGTCATTGCTATGTTGACCTACCGAGCACGGGAGCAATGCAATGTATCGCTAGGCTGATTAGGCACTTTAGTCTGGTGATGACGAAATTGTGTTGCCGGTATTGTTTATGCTCGGTGGAGGTGTAATACATTACCGTAGCAACGGCAGCAATTTTAAACCAAGCAATCGGCTTGTAAATTGGGACATTTAATTTTAATAAAAAGATTAATGGGTAGGTATATGCATGCAATTCATTGTAATGTATTTTTATAGGGAAATATAGGAATGAATGTGAATTCATTACACCATCCCCCTTAAAAAAAAGAAAGTTTCAGTATGAAACTTTCTGCGAAAAATTTCGATTGAATTTTAAAGCGTAGAGCCCAAGGTCAATGTGCATTAAGAGATTCTAGTTTACAAAAATTTATGTTTTCTTCTTTTTTTGTTATTATGATATAACAGAGGTTATTTTCTTAAAGAGATTTGACTTACATATACATGGGTACCTACATATTTATTTTATTTACGACTTGCATACTTATAAACATACCTATGAAAATGAATTAAAATAGAATTTATGCTCAAAAGGTTTTTGTTTTGTGTCTACGTTTCTAAAATATTTCATTATATTGTTATAGTTACTACTAGTACTATTTGGTACGCCCTTATAAGATATTATTTAATTCTACGAGAGATAGTTTATAACATTTCCATGTCAAGTTTATTTAATATTTATGTAGGAAATTATAATAAAGAATGGCATGGAAATGCAGTCAGGCTAGGATGCAAGAAATTATCAACAATAGCACGAATGGATTTCACAATTTATTGCTTAAATTCAAAGTCGACAATTCACTTTAATGTTGAACATATAATATTTAAGGTAGAATTAGTTTGAAACTTATAAAATATGAAGCACGCGGCACGTCTGTCCTCGTCGTCAGTCAGGGCAAGAGAGAGATCGAATCTCTGATCTGATGTGCACATCATTGTTGATGGAAAAATGCGCAAGGTGTCACTAAAGTTGTTATGGAGATTAAGGCTAAATCCCACATTCGGCCGTCCTGGACTTGCATCGCCTCGATGACACTTGGTGTAGTCTTCGTTTTATATTCTTCGTCGTTTGGCTCTCGTCTTTGGATTTATTACATCGTCGTTTGACCTTCTGCACCTTAGGTCCTCGTTTTGAATCTCATGGTTACTTCTCGTCTTAAAATCATCGTCATTTTTGCGTCATCTTTAATATAAGCCAGTGGAACTTCGTCTTGGACACCCTGTAAATAAACTTAATCTTTCGTATTGTTATTAGCATTGTTGTTCGTCTGAGTCAGATACATCGTCAGTATCAGAGTCGTATTGAATGAATGGTTTCATGTATTCTGCACATGTTGAAGTTGTACTAGGTCCCTCATGTTGGCCAACCTTCTCGACTTCATAACGCTCGTTGCCTGCCGATTTTGTTACACGATATGGACCAAGGTATCTTGGACTGATTTTTAGTCCGGCTCCAAACTGTGTTCTTTTCACAGCCACAATGTCTCCAATAGCATAGCTCGTTGCCTGTTTTCGTCGTTTGTCATAGTTTCTTTTGTTCTCCAATTGAGTTCTCAGTATTTGAGCCTTGGCTGCTTCTCGGAATGAATTTCGTTCGTCCTCAAATGCATTTATCATTTCTTCTTGTATTACTTCCAGCAAGCGACTGTCCTCACTAATTCTCATTTTCGCTCCAAATAATAATTCAAATGGTGAACGTCCAATACTTCGATGTAGAGTGTTGTTTAGAAATAGTTGTACTTTATGAATAAACTTGAACCAATTCTCTGGACAATCCATTGCTAGTTTCGTAAGCGCTGAAATAACCACCCGATGCACTCTTTCAACCTGGCCGTTGGATCGAGGAACTCCGGTAGTAATAAGGCAGTGCTCGATTCCTTCTCGTTTGCAATACTCCTTGAATGCAGAGGAAGTAAATGCCGGTCCTCGATCAGATATGATACGTCTAGGGTTGCCGAAAGCAGTTTGCTGCACATTGAATTTTTGAAGCACTTCATCCGTGTTGGTCGTTTTTGTCGGGTATAACCAGACGAACTTCGTAAATGCATCTACTATCGCAAATATGTATTTATAGCTCTTTGCTGTGATTTTCATTGGACCAAGATGATCAATGTGATATGTTTCCAGCGGTAGAGACTCCTTTGGAATTGGGTGGAGAAAACCCTCTTTCTTTCCATCCTTGGCTGCAAGAATGCACTGTATACAGTTTGCCATACACATTCGAATCTTTTCTTCCAATTTGGGAATATAGTAATCACGTTCAATCAGTTCTTTAAGCTTTCTTACTCCAAAATGGCCTTGCTCGTGAGCTCGCCTTACTATGTCAGCTTGAAGTCCTTTTGGAACAACTAGAAGCTTATCACCGTCCTTTCTTTTGAATAATACTCCTCTCTCCTCAACATAATCTTCAAAATCCGAAAATTTCAGTACTTCCTTAAGTGCTCTTACTGCGTCGTCCTTTGCTTGAGCTGCTTGAACCTTGTGAAGTATACCCTCTTCAATGATCATCAATACAGGATTTCTACTCAATGCATCAACATGCTTCATTCGATTACCACTTCGATGTTCAATTTCGTAATCAAAATCTTCAAGTAAAAACGCCCATCGGGCAATCTTTGGAGTGATGTCTCTCTTCTCCAGTGTGCATTTGAAGGCGGAACAATCCGTAACAATCTTAAAACGTATACCAGTGAGATAAACCCGAAATTTCTTCACAGCAACTATTACGGCTAACATCTCCAACATATAGCTGCTGTAATTCTCTTCAATACGCGAAGTTTTCTTGCTGTAATAGCAAACAGGATGTAGTGCACCGTTATCGTTTTTCTGCATCAAAATAGCGCCATAACCTAGCTTAGAAGCATCTGTATGCAACTCAGTGGGTGCATCTGGTTGAAAAATTCTTAATACCGGCTGCTCGCATAGCATCCTCTTTAACATCTGAAAAGATGTACGCTCTGCTTCCCCGAAGGCGAATTTTACATCCTTCCTCAATAAATCTGACAAAGGTCTGGCAATTATAGAGTAGTCTCGGATGAATTTACGGAAATACCCCGTAAGACCTAAGAAAGACTGCACATGCTTTACCGTTTTTGGTTGTGGAAAGCGCTGAACTGCTATTGTTTTTATCTCTGAGGGTCCGATTGAGCCGTTTTCTATAATATATCCGAGGTAATCAATTTTGGTTCGCAAAATTTGGCACTTAGTCCATTTGATCTGAAGCCCGTACTGTTGTGATATTGTAAGAACTTCGTTTAAAGTTGCTATACCATCTTCTTCATTTCTAGAGGGTACTACAAGGTCGTCTATATACACTAAGACTCTGCCTTGGCGGATGAGAGGTGCAAATATCTGGTTAATATTTTTCTGAAATACAGCCGGGGAATTACAAAATCCAAAAGGAACTCTAAGGAAATCAAAATGTCCTGACGGTGTGATAAAAGCAGTGTATTTTTGGCTACTTCTTTCAACGGGTATATGAAAAAATCCGTTTTTCAAATCGATAGTAGTGAATAACTTAGCTGCATGTAACCTATCAATTTGATCCTCGATGAGAGGTAAGGGATAACGATCCTTTATAACAACTCTGTTTACTTTACGGTAGTCTACACAAATTCGCGCCGTTCCATCCTTTTTCTTGACGATAACTATTGGGCTAGCAAAATCTGATGTACTTGGTTTTATTATTTCATCGCGGAGCCACTCATCTATTTGCGAATCTACTACTTTCTGTTCACTCACTGCTAAGCGTCTCGGAGTTTCGTAAATAGGAGTCTCTTCTTTTAAGATAATCTTCATGGGTACTGGCATTGCCTTTGTAGGCTTACTACTGTCATAACTATTTATTAAATTAACAACTTGCTTTCTATAAATTGGCTTAAGATATCCTATATCTAAATCATCGGCGGTAAAAGCATCCAAATATAAACTAAAAGTAAGGTCAGCTGGTGACAAAGAAATATGTTCTGGAGTTATTTTTACTTCAACTCTACTTAATAAGCTTTTACCTATTATGATGTCTTTTGGTAAAATACCCCTCGGGGCAACGTGAAAAATGTCTACGAACAAGTTACCATCAATCTCTAATTCACACGAGAAACAACCGAGAGTCCTAATGGGACTCGAGCCTACACCACGAAAGTCAATAGGATTCAAAAGTTTTGGGTTGCCAAACATATTTAATATTTCCTCTTTGATCAGGCTTATATCACTGCCTGTGTCAACATATGCTTGAGTATGTACACCATTTATTTTCACTGCAAGGCTCATGTAATTGTCATTTATTAAAGATTTATTTATTAAAGCTACCTCATTAGTACTCTTGTCATTCCTTTTCTTCGCTAAATTAATCTTGGAACACTCAAAGGACTTATGGCCGTAATTATTACATCGAAAACACTTTGTACCTAAAGCTTTATTTCCACAATCTACAGCTTTATGCCCATAATCACCACAATTGAAGCATTTCAAATTCGTACTTTCGCTTCTTTTACTTATTCTTACGCTTTGTTTTCCACAAATATTTTGCTTAGTTTTTCCTTTAATTTGCACATAAGTATCTAATCGATTTTTGAACTCGCTAATAGATTTAGTACCATATAGAACACATTTGTATATTTCCTCGCCTTGTATTCCTTCTATCACATAAGTAATAATAGAAGCATCATCTAAATGCGCACGTCTTCCTAACTCTTTAATAGTAAGAAAAAATTCATGATATGACTCACCAGGTTTTTTCTTCCGCCGGGCCAATTGCATGTGAATGTCGGCTGCACTTTCTTTCACTGTAAATTCTTCCAAAAGAAGCTTTTTCAGTTCAATATAAGAACTGATGCATCCTGCACTTCTCAATGCCAGCTTTGCGGTCCCTTTCAACAGTCTTTTCGCATATACGAATTTCTGTAACTCACTCCAACCAACCACTGTAGCAGTTTGCTCAAAGTCGGTCAGCCAAATTTTAATATCGTATCCGTCTTCTCCACTAAATTCTTGCATCGACTCTTCGACATCACGAAAATTAAAATGTGAGCCCGATACGGCACCGTCACACTGCGTTTGGGAATGTGAACTAGTTTGCGTTAACTTAAGCAAGTCTACTTCCTTTTTTAATAATTCGATTTCCTTCGCCTGGAGTTTTTCTCGTTCGTCCGCTATAGACGAATTTCCCATGCAGTCCTTCATTTCCTCCAAAATCTCTGCACGTAAATTTGCCTTCATCGTATCATAATCTTGAGTTGAATATTCCATTATTGTGCTTTGACGGGCAAGCCGCCTTCTCCTACCCATATCTTAGATATTATCAAACGACTACAATAAAATTGTTTAAATTTTTCATGAACAAAATTACGTTGTTTACATACAAATGACATATGAAAGCACTTGGTACTGAAACTTTACAGTTCAAGTTTTTTCCGCAACTCACCCGATGGCACCAACTGCCACTGCCTATTCCAACGTGCTGACGGCTGACTGCAACTTGGTTCCTTTAAAAGAAATTTTCTACTTACAACGTGTCAGTGAATGATTTGCTATCTCCTATGAATAAGAACACTGCCAATTCATGAACGTATTTCTGAGCTTGATTAGCCGCTGTTCACTTTCCTCCTCGTTTGTAGCTTATTTCTGCAACTCCTCGGCGTCGCGTTGTTCGCACACTCCGCTGTTATGCTGCACTTGCCCTGTTTTGTCGTCGGCCTAGCTGATTTGAGTCTCGTAATTATGCGGACACACACTTGTATGATAACGGGAAATTCACCGCTCCTCAATGTACTCGATGTTTTGCTTTATGCAATTAGTTTAGTCTTTATGTATTTTAATAATTTCTGCGCCTTTTTAGTTCTTTTGACTGCAAATCCCGGTTGAGCCCCCAAAAATGTAGGAAATTATAATAAAGAATGGCATGGAAATGCAGTCAGGCTAGGATGCAAGAAATTATCAACAATAGCACGAATGGATTTCACAATTTATTGCTTAAATTCAAAGTCGACAATTCACTTTAATGTTGAACATATAATATTTAAGGTAGAATTAGTTTGAAACTTATAAAATATGAAGCACGCGGCACGTCTGTCCTCGTCGTCAGTCAGGGCAAGAGAGAGATCGAATCTCTGATCTGATGTGCACATCATTGTTGATGGAAAAATGCGCAAGGTGTCACTAAAGTTGTTATGGAGATTAAGGCTAAATCCCACATTTATGTGAACTATTTATTTAAAAAAAAAAAGGGGGTCCCTTTTTTGTCTATTATATTATAACTACGTACATACTTCCTACATCCTAAGATATTTCTCTTTTGCTTTTATGTTCTCCCTTTCTCTTCTCTCTCATTAATACATTTTTGTTCCCATTGTTAACTGATACGCGGTTCCTTCTTCGGTCTTTATGGGTGAGTTTTCTTGTTTTGGTGTAATAATTTTTTTTTGTTATGTATTTTTTCCATACATATGCAATTATAAAGATAAGAACTACTGCAACCAATAAGTATGTAACTGTGTAATGATGTATATTATGTGGTGTTAGCATACGAAATTCTTTTTCATTTTCCCTGTCTTTCTGCTGCTGTATTGCGGAAGAAAGTGCTTTTAAATCTTGGTCGTCATGGAATTTGATCACTTGCACGCGATCGACTGGGATTTGTTTTTGGCTTATCTGAGGAATGCTGTAAGTAAGATTCAGTGAGAGTAGGAAATGGTTATTTAGTTCGGATTCTTTTATGTTGTGAGCTTGAATGATCAGGTTACTTGTACGCATGTAACATTTGGATGATAACTCAATAACGCCAGTGTCGTGCAGTTTGTATGAATTAATCTTACTACCACAAATGACATCGACAGTTACTGCTTCATGCATCGAGAATAGCCACTTGTTAGGCTGGGAGAGCTGTATCCAGAAATCAAGATTTGAAACGGTTTGGATTTCGCATTGATCCGGAATACGTTGACTATGTTTGAGTAGGTCAATTTCGCAGAGATTATTTACCGAATGTACGTTAAAAATGGGGTGGATGATTCGACAAAGGTAATGGGCTAAATCATTTGTCAGGAAATTTTGAAAGTCGATTTTATTGAGAGTATAGTAATGTTCCCTGTTGTAGTCGATAACCAAATATTCAAGAGATGGCTTGATGTAAGCTAATTTATCATTGTGGGGAGTAGGAAGTGGATATGCTTTGAGGAGTTGATAGTTATCTCTAAATGGTAATGGGAGTTTAACATGAAAGATTATCTTGCTTCCAACTATGGCAGTCCTGACATTGCATATTTGGTATATTTGTAGGAGATTATTTTTGTCTTTATTTATAGGTAGTGTTAATGTGCTAGGGAGTTCTTTTTGAATATTTTCCAAAGTTTGCTTTATTTGGGATGGAGTAATAATAGAGGGATGTGGTTTTCCATGACGTACATCAGTGACTAGATCGATCAACAAATTCTGGGTCGTTTGGTATCGGAGCATCATTAGAGAAGTCAGAGAAACCATTGTTTCTAAGTCGGTGGTAATACTTTGTTGTAAAGTGTCTGTTTTGACTCGATTGATTATTGAACCTAAACTTACCAGTTTCTTCTCAATGTGTAAGAATTGCTCCTTGATAGCTAAACGGGTTCTATTGAATATGTTGACTGTGGTATCTATGATAAAGGTCTGGTTCTTGATTAGGTGAGAAAGGTATTCTTGATTATTGTTTAGGGCTTCTATATGAGAGTTAAGCTCGGCCGCGTCTTCGGCGTCTAGGGTTCCAAACAATGTCTTACTAAGGGTACCTACAGCATTGAATAAACCTCTTTTGAATCGTGCCGTTTCGGGTTTTAACAATAAAGAATTTTGTTTAAGCATTTTTGTAATCGAGTGTAATTGGTGAGTTATGTCATCACACAGTGGTAGTTTGTTGTGGTGTGTTTTCATTAAGAGACGAAGTGTTCGGGCATGTTCAGTACAATTAATCAGCTTTTCTAATTCAAAATTGAAATCATCGATGTTGTAGTAAATAATTATTTGCCACTCATGGCTGTATAAACCCACTCGGCCAACTTCCTCGAAGTAGATTCCAGGGTTATTTTCCAGATAAGTCACATTCATTGGTTCTGATACCGCAGTGCATGAACAAATGTGTAGGGCGTTACAATGCTGCAATTCCAAAATATTTTCTAACTTTTTCAGACGGTTTTCCACTGGGTCATGATCATAATCTGCTTGGACAATATCGTACTGATCAAGGTATTCCCAACTAGGGTTTATTTGTTGATATGGTATTTCAACTTCTTTGTCACTTGAATTTAGCATCAAAATTTTTATTGATTTATTGATTGGTTTGGACATAGTGTTCCCTATGAAAACTCCAGGGTGAATTTCTTCTCTTTCGACGAATAATTCCTCTGTTTCTCTGGTAGGTAAATCTACTAAAACTTCAGATCGTGGAGGTAGTTTAATTTTATTAGTCCCGTTATCTATTTCGGGTATAGAGTCTGAATCCTTCTTTTCTACCACTTTGCTTTTAATAGGATCTTGCTTATTTGATTCGCGTTCTCAGTTGTCTCCTTTTGCAGATCCACACAGGCAGTAGAATTCGCTTGGCTTAGCATGGATGAATTCTGACATACCGGATCATTCAAGGGACTAGATGTTTCACTTTTTTGTTTTGATAGTAGAATTAAATAACAGTACACTTGGAAGATTGCTAAGAGGTCGTTACATTTTTTTTCTATAACACAACATGTGCTTTTTTTGTTACTTAAGTGTTCATGACACTTTCCTTGTACTTCGACATTTGCCTTTATACTAGTCTTTTCTACATCTTCTTTATTATAAATTTTCTTGTTCTCACACTCTCCTTTTTCTGATAATGTATTCTTTCTTAGCGTTTTTTTTACATCTTCCTTTATGTAATTTAAGTTAGAGTTCATAACTACGTTTGAAATAAATGGCTTGGGTATTTCTAACTCCAAGTATCCCTTTGAACAGTTAAGAATGCAATGGAATTTAGTTAGAAAATCGGTTCCTAGTAAGCCATCATAGGGTAGTTTGCTTCCATCGGGAATTATATGGAAAGGGTGGTTTATTGTGGATTCATATGTCATGAAGTCAAGATTTCCGTAAGACACGCCTAATGAGGAAACATAGTCTCCAGAAAGAGTAGTGATAGTGCATTTTTGATTCTCATGCACCATGGCTGAGTCAATAGTGGCTTCGGCCTTGTGTAAACTAATTTCAGCTCCAGTATCGACAATGAACTTAGTAATTTTAAATTTGGAAATGCTTAACGGGAATTCAACAAACAGAGTGTTTTTATGAGTACTCAGGGGTACTCGGATTGTGTAACTCTGTGTGAATTTTAGTTTTGATGCTGATGTATGATGGCTTGAGCAACCATTTCGCGAGAGGCGTCGCCATCCAACTCTTCCCGCTCGTAATCGTTTCCCTGAAGTTCAGAGTCATGATAGTTTGTACTCGGAGTGGACCAGCGCACTTGCCTAAATGGACGAGGCTGATCAGATTGAGGTGGTCTGAGCGGTGATGTCCTTACAGCGTTGGCGTTTGGATGCTGTGGACGAAAATGTCGCTCGTCTGCGATTCTTCTCCTACATTCATTAGCGTGGTGATTTGGTTTGTGGCAATATCCACAGAAGATTCTGTTTACCTCTCTTTTGATGTTAGCGTAGTTGGGGACTGGAGGTAACTGTTTTCTTTTAAAACAGTTTTCTTTGTTGTGTCCCTTTTTTCCACAAAAATCGCAATGTAAGGTATTAAGAATAGGACGAGGAACACTTTGGTGTGCTTCTTCCATGCGTTGAGCATGTTCGGTCGCGAAACTGATTAATTTTCTCAGCGAGATTTCGGAACGAGCTTTAATTATTACCTTGAGTTGGTCACTTCTGAGACCATCCTCGAACGCTCGAATAGCATTTTTCTCGTTTTCTTTTATTAAGTATTTTTGCGAAGAAGTCTCTGTTGCCTCACTCATCGTGACGCTATTCAGATCAGCCAAATGTTTGGATATTCTTCCGGCAAAATCTTGCACATTCTCGCGAAAGCCTTGCTTTAAGCGGAAGAGTTCCCCTTGAATAACTATACGGGATCTGTGGTCTTGGAAGTGGGAAGTTACTTCGTCTTTTAATTCTTCCCAAGTGGTAATTGATCTATATTTAAAAATATCGTAAGCGGGACCAGTTAATCGAGTTTTTAAAATATTGAGGAACATGCTGCGATCTGCGTCATTTTTGCTTTGAGAAAAAAGAAGGTCGCTACAAGAAATAAATTTATGCAAGTCCTCGGGATTCCCATCGAATTCTGGAATTAAGTTTCGAGCATCTGTGAGAGATAATTTAAGGTCAGATGACTTTGAAGAAGAGTTTTCGGAACTGGGATTGCTTCCAAGCATTGTGGTAATTTTTGGTTGTTTTACGTATCGTATTGCTCGAGCCAAGCGAGATGAAACGTGTCTGCGGCTATCGGCAGCACGGGCTAGATATTCCTTGGCCCTTGTTCTCACAATTTTGAACGGTTAATAATTGCGTAAACAACAAAAAATATTCAGCTTACGTTCCAGCTGTTATAATAATTTCAAAAAAGTTTTTTGATGATGGATCAGAATTATTTGGAACTTCACAATCAGTTTTTTGAATAGGAAACTTCACAATCAGCACAAAACGAGAGAGAAAAAAAAAACGACAACGAGAACAAGAATTTGTAACGTTTTCTGTAAGTTACAAGACAAAATTGCAACAAAAGAATTGTGACGATTTCCTTTAGTTGTGAGACAATCGATTAAAAGCAAAAAGAAATTTACATTAATTCACTAATTTTCACTGTCTAACATTGGATATATTTTTTATAATAAAAATTTCCTACGAACATATGTATATGAAAATTATCAATAACTTAAATAATTAAATAATAATTATGGGTCTGACTTGACTTACTTCCTGCGTAAGGTGTTTAGTCGTTGTAACCTTTCGCTTAATTTCCTGTATTCTTCAAAGTCCATCGTCTCTTCATCGGATTCTGCGGTTCTGGTGAATTCTTCTACTTTTTTCTGCAGTTCCTTGGCTTTTTCTTCTCTAGGGTCCATAGTTTTGATGTCTTCTTGATGATTTCTTTATGATGCTTTCTGAGTTCGTTTTACTCAATTTTATTTCACAATCTCTAGAGCCTGTCTTGAGATTGGGTTGTCTTAGACAACGTTGGGTATCCTCTGAGCGCCTGGCTTAGGTTACCTTAATTTGTATGTTGGGTAGCTTGGATCTTACTTTCTTACTTTCTGAATAATGATCCCACCGCTGCCACCAGTTTTTTATGTTGTGCGGGTATTAGTTGCCGCTAGCAACAAAGGACTTGGGAGTGCTTTCTAGTAAGAGAAGGTCACCAGCCCAAAAAAAAAATCCTTTATGTTTCTTTAACACTTTTATACTTTTATTACTTAACACTTGGCTTCCTTTGAGCCTTTACAATTTAATAAAAAAACAATGTTGCTGTATCTAATTACTTCGAACAAGAGGCCTTACCGGTGGTCGGGGGACTCTCTTGTTCTCTATCTATTATTAAAAGCGCACTGAATTGTTTAATGCCCTCTGACCGGGTTTTTATTGACCATTCAATCGATACCTCCGAATTTTCCTTAGGGGGGGAAAATATTTAATAAAATTTAATGAGAAATGGAGAATGCCAATCAACGATCATTCTTAATTAAAAGTTGAGAGGAAGAAAAGAAAAGAAAAAAAAGAGGAGGCGCCTATCACTGATCATTTATTGTACGTGCGCCTATGTGCCGATTATTGTTTATAGAAAGCACAATACAAGAGGCGTACGTCATTGGTTCTTACTATATGCCTGACAGTGTAGGGGAAATCGTTTACTCATTATTTACTTGCCGGTCATTGCTATGTTGACCTACCGAGCACGGGAGCAATGCAATGTATCGCTAGGCTGATTAGGCACTTTAGTCTGGTGATGACGAAATTGTGTTGCCGGTATTGTTTATGCTCGGTGGAGGTGTAATACATTACCGTAGCAACGGCAGCAATTTTAAACCAAGCAATCGGCTTGTAAATTGGGACATTTAATTTTAATAAAAAGATTAATGGGTAGGTATATGCATGCAATTCATTGTAATGTATTTTTATAGGGAAATATAGGAATGAATGTGAATTCATTACACTGATCGTCGCTGTCCTACACTCGCCGGGATACGATGAGATGAAGCTGGTGGATGCTGGTTAAAATTTGGTCTAGGCTGACCAAAAGCCGAAGGCGGTGGGTTAAACGACTGCCTACGTTCGTCGTGAAACTCTGGTGGTGGTCTGGTTGGGCCTCATGAAAGATGAAAATAATGGTAGAACTATGACAGAGTTTGTTGGCTTAAGATCAAAGATGTACGCGATCCGTGTGGAGGGTAATGATAAAACAAAAAAATCTAAAGGTATAAATTAGGTATATATTTCTTATATTGTTAAAAATGATATAACTTTCGATGATTATGTTGAATGTTTAAATAGTAGTACTGAAAAATCAATTACACAAAATTTAATTCAAACTCGGAAACATCAAGTTTCTTCCATTACTCAATCTAAAATTGTTCTCAGTCCTAACGATGATAAAATATATATAACGCTGAGTAATTATGAAACGTTACCGTGGGGACATTATAGTATAATGGAAATAGATTAATTATTAAGAAAATATTGTAATATGCAAAATAAAAGAATTTTATAGCGTTTTAAAAACTCGTTTATTTTAAAAAATCCCTTATTATAAACACATTTTCAGAGCACATCGGCCTCGAGTATGATACAAGATGTCTCATTTGTTTCCAGAGTTGTTAGGTTTGAACATCCGCCGTTTTTCACATATTATTGGGATAAAGCTTTTTATGTTGGTAAATTTAGAGCCCCCTTTAAAAATACACAGAAAGTTGGGCTAGAACCGCGGCATAGCATAACATTATTTATTTATATATCTTCTTACATTTTAGCCTGGCAGGAACTATGAATAGCTGGTTGGTGCAGCAGAATATAATCGTCGAACGTGGATAACAGGTGCATTTAAAATTAGGATGTATAATAAAAAGTTTTGTAATCGTTTTAAATTTTTTTAAACTAGTTAGTTAAATTTTAATAAAAATTTCAAATATTAAGAAAAATAAATATTTTTATTTGATTTTATCTATTTTATTGCGAATATCCCACCAGTTTTTATTTCAAAGTAGTCTAGCTTTTATTTAAAATTATTTCACGGTTTTAACGAGCAACAGCCTCATCACATATACTTTATGATGCCGGTCGCAAAGATGAGCACAATATGCTAATTATTTTCATTTTTTAATCAGCGTGATCGACATGTATAAACAAAATTTCGATACGTGAAGAACAAGTATGAATCAAAGAATGGTTTGATTTTCAACAAAATTTTATTGCTAGCATGGCACCCAATATAAGTCATCACGAAAGCAGTAAATTTCATCCGTTGACCGGTTGTGTAGCTTTGTTTTAGCCAGATTGATGGTCTTCAACCCCAAAGAATCTTTATAAAACGTGAGCAGTATGCGTTTATTCTTAGTTTTTACAATTAATGCCATTTTTAATCATGTCGGCAATGTGATTTTTTTTTTTTTTTCATACAAACTGCTTTTCACACCTTCCTACCATTCTACTCATATAATTAAATATCATTGATCTCCATTCCTACACACGCTCACAATTCAATAAAATTAAAAAAATTAATATATCCCACCTTTCGCTTTCAGCTCACAGATCAAGTTTACTAAATAGTCAAACTGTTTACATACTGGCAAATTTTGTTTTGTTTTTTTTTCATATAAACCGCTTTTGTTTGCATTCACACCTTCCTACCATTCTACTCATACAATTAAAATATCATTGATCTCCCAGTCCTACACACGCTGGCAATACCGAAGCGGTCGCAATTTTGTGATATTTTGCAAATTTAATTGGGTGAAGCAGCGGTGGCAACGAATGATGTGACTTGCAGTTATTTTTATACGCTAAATCAGGTTTAATAAAACCTGCAGCTACTTACTGAAGTAGCGAGAGTGAATAACGTTTTGCTTTGTGCAGTGCTATCAACCTTTTAAAAGGAGTCATAAGCAAAGCCTAGGGGAAACGGCTGAGGGGGCGGGGGACATTGGCCTAGGGGAAAAGGCTGGGGGGGGGCGGTGACATTAGCCTAGGGGAAACGGCTGAGGGGGCGGGGACACACTAACCTAACAACCCAACCGTAGAGCTTTCATGACGTCATCACCCACAACTATGCTCGTCCACGTCTACGAAGAGCTTTTGATACCATTTTGTAAATATAGAGGCCCTTTTAAAAATACACAGGAAATTGTGCTAGAACCGGCATAGCTACACTATTTATGTCTACATTTGGCCTTCATTGGGCTAACCTTCTCAAGCACCAATGACAGTTTTGGGCTTTGAAACCGCACCTACGTGCCTGTTTTCTGTGATTGATTGGGGTACAAGTGCAAAGCACCACTATAAATATATGTGGAGACTATCTAGTATCTTTACTTATCTATGTGTTTTTTTTATCATTGTAAGAATACAAGAACTCACTATTTAACTAGCAATGGGCTTCCAAAATTTATCTTATCAAAGCTTGTAATAAAACAATTTTAATGAAATATATATCCTGAACTACCTTAGTATTCACTTCTTGCGACGTTCATCAACGCTATTGTCTCTTTACTTATTCTATACTCATTGTATTGGGGTTCTATACTAGAATTTATGAGTATTTATGTTCCTATTTATCAGAGTTAAAAAATTTTATTTTCAGGATCTAAATGAATTGTATCATTCAGGGTCTAAATAATTTGAATCTTTCAAAATTTAAGAAAAATGAAGAGAGCTTATCCAATGTCGGTGCTCGTCCCTCGTAGAAATAAAGTTTTTCTTTTGTGGTTAAATTCGTCGGCAAATGAAATGTCTCCTCTAATAATATTCTTGGCCTCACAATGCGGCAATTCACTTGACGGATTAATAAATCACATAAACTCCTTTTTTGCTGCTGGGAATCAGCGGTTCTTTCAAGGATTGAAAATATAATAGGATGCGTGGCGTATATATTTGCATTTTCTTTTTCCACGATCCTCGAGCGGAGGATTTTTATTTTGTTTCGCCGCAGTTTGATTATTTTTATCTTACTTATCGACCTTTTTATTTTTCTAACTTTATTAACAAAAACTATCAGGACTAACTTTTTCTTCCTTCCTCTATGAAAGACCACATTGCGACAACCCGCTCTATATCGCTTCTTCTCATCCTTCGACATGCGTTTAGTTTCGCACATCTCCTTCATACGTCTTGAAAACGCCCTTGACAGCATTTTAAGTTCCATTTCAAAGCTTATAGTTTGCTCTTTATTACTCATTTTTATACCCTAGATGAAATCATAGGGGTATACTAAGTTTGTCATTCCGTTTGTAACACCTCGAAATAATGATGGTAGAGCAAAATGGATTGGACACCCATTCATAATATTAAAAGTTATTTCGATTTTTGCATGTCCGTCCGTCCGTCCGTCCGTCCGTCCGTCCGTCTGTGCGCACGATAACTTGAGAACGCGTACACTTAGAGAGCTGAAATTTTGTACACAGACTAAAAAAAAGTAAAATTAAGTTCGAAAATGAGCCAAATCGGGCAACTCCTTCGTGGGGTTGCCATATAAAAATTTCGTTTTCCGCTATATATTTGGTCACTGCCTGAGAACGCGTCGACGTAGAGAGTTGACATTTCGCACATGATGTTTTTACTACATTAGCAAATAAAATGTCAAAAATGGACTAAATCGGGCAACTCTTTCTTGGTGTTGCCATATAAAAATTTCGGTTTTTTACGTATACTTTGGAAACGATCAGTCCAAGACATTTTTATGGTACTAAAAACTTCTGCAGAATACGAAATCCTATAAAATTGGTTATAATCATTTTGTCTGTGCGACAAACCGTTCTAGAAATATATGCGAAAAACAACTTCAAAATCAATACTTGAATAGATCGGTGACTATACGAAATTTAATACGGGCATTCATCTAGGGTATCCTAAGAATTGGTCTTAGACCAATTCTAGCTTTTTTACTTGTTATTTTTAACTTAACTTCACTTGACTTCACTTCACTTCACTGAGTCTTTTCTCACATACGCACACAGCATTATAAGGTGTCCTTATCACCACACTGTTATTATTTTTAACTTCTCTTAGTGCTTATTATGAAAGTGTCTTTGCGTTGTATATCTATTTATACTCTTTCAATACATATACTTACCCTGTTATGGAATTATGAAGAGTGACTGGCTTGGACGTAAGGTCCAGACTGTCAGCATGAGCTGACAGATCACTCGACGGGCAGCGTTAACTGAACCAGGGGTGGCGCAGACCACTCTGACCTGTTATGGTTGTAGCGTATTGCATATAGCAATATGCTACATGACATACTGAAGCGTGTGTGCCGGCTTTTGTTGAATAGGCACAAAATTTTGTTTGATTATGGCTGACGGCAGCGGCAGGTTTTTCGTGGAACATCCCCACACTCTCCGCCAATGAGCCGAGGCGAGCTAGCGTGTCGCCCTGCAGTTAACGCTGTCCGTCGAGTGATCTGTCAGCTCATGCTGACAGTCTGGACTTTACGTCCAAGCCAGTCACTCTTCATAATTCCATAACAAAAATGGCGCCCAAGGCGGGGCCACCTCAGTCAACTTCGGTGTTCAAATGTGTTTGACACTGGGGACTGAGGCTACTTGAGATATCGACATTTGGCTTGTAGCTAAATCGTCAGACTCGATAGTCTCATATCTAGTGGAGAACACATGTGGACCTGAGGTTTGATTGTTTTGTTAATAGAATTTTTTGAAAGTAAAGTCAAGTTTTTGGTATTTTAAATTTTTAGTAACGATTAAAGTAACGTAATGTTTTGAAAGTTTTGAAAGTTTTTAAAGTGATGTAAAGATTTGTGAAGTTTTGATATTTTGATTTTTGAAAGTTGAATTGAGTAAAGTAAAGTAACGTAACGTCTTAAAGTTTTTGAAAGTTTTGAATTTTTTTTGAATGATCTTTCCTGCTGGCCTTCTGTCATGGAAATGGTAGGTGGCCTCACACACATTTTTTGAATGAACTCTCACGGGGATAAGGAGTGGTCCAGAAAAAATTGACCCATTAAGTTATTTTTATATCTGCAAAATTATAATAATTCAGGTCTGGTTTTTTTTGTTAAAATATTCCATAAATACTGAACTTTGAGTTTATATGAATCATTCGTGTATTGGAAGTGAAATAGTTAAAATGTCTCGAAGCGAAAAATAAGTGCGTGAAATGATTTTGTCCAAATATTTGGAAAATCCCACAATTTCATTGTTAAAAATTTCAAAAGACCTGAATACAAGTTATTCCACGGTAAAAAGGACAATAGCCAAGTATAGGCGAGGCTTGTCAATAGAAAGGATACGTGGGTCAGGTAGAAAACAAGGGCCATCCCGTCCAGACGTCATAAAATAGATGAAGGGTACTTATTCTCGGAAATCGGGAACTTCGGAAAGAGATATGGCGACATTGGCAGGAACATCAAAGTCTACAGTGCACAGATATAAAAAAAATTGTGGATTAAGGAGCTATAAGGTTCAAAAAGTGCCGCTGAGGAAGGAAGAAGAAGAGAAAACAGCAAGAAGAAGAGCGAGAAAACTTTATGAGAACTACCTGACGAAATACGATTGTGTCGTCATGGGTGATGAAACCTATTGCAAAGCTGACTTTTCGCAGATAGCAGGTGACGAATATTTTACTGCAAAAAGTCGGAGCGGAGTATCCAGAAAATTTTCAACAAAAGGAATGACAAAATTTCCCAAGAAGTACATGATTTGGCAGGCGATCTGTTCTTGCGGTTTACGAAGCAGTGAATTTATCATCAAAGGAACAATAAACTCAGATGTGTACATCAAAGAGTGCCTTCAAAAAAGACTTCTACCTTTTATTCAACAGCATCAAGGGTCTGTTACTTTCTGGCCAGATTTGGCCACCAGTCATTACGCAAAAGCAGCGATGGAATGGTACAGAACTAATGAGGTCAATATCGTGCCAAGGGAAACCAATCCAGCAAACTGCCTCCAACTTCGTCCAGTAGAGAGGTACTGGGCATTAATGAAAAAGGAGCTTAGAACAACAAAGAAATTTGCCAAAAATGATGTTGATTTCAGAAATAAATGGAAAAGAGCATATAGAAATGTTAGTAATATAACTGTTCTAAATCTAATGCGCGGCTTGAAAAACAAAGTTAAAACATTCCTCTAAAACAAAAAATGTATTAGAAATAACTTTTGTATTTTAAAGTTTAAGTTGTAAGAAACAAAATATAGAAATTTTATAAAAAAATTGCCATTAGAATTTTTACTGCAAACAAAAATAAATGGGTCAATTTTTTCTGGACCACTCCTTATGTCTCTGTTCGCCAACTGGCTGGACAGAGTTGTGAATCTGTGAGACGGCTTTTTGGCTTTCAGCTAACTAGTAGACCAGATTCATGACTCTGCCCAGTTGGAAGGTTAGCTGAACACGACAATCAGGTGAAGAGGAAGGAAAGAGTTGTGTTGGAGGATGGAAGTGATGCTGGAGACCTTCAGTAATCAGCAGTTGGTATACTGCTAACTGCCTGGCTGAAGAATCTCTAGTATCATTTTCAGTCCCTAGCTTCTCCAACCCGACTCTTCCCAGATTTCTGTGAGGACTCAGACATTTCTCATGCACACATTCACGTCGCTTGCCCGTATAAAGTTTCTGACCTGAGAAGAGAGAGAGCAATCTGGATGCCGTTTATGTTGAGAGTTAGCTTCGGGAAGTGAAGGAGAAATCACAAGTTGCAGTAGAGCTTGCATCTCTTTCAAACGTTTAGATTTCCTTTTGATAAATCGATACTCCTGGTAACTCGATTTGTGAAATTTTGTAAATATCTCCAAACTTTTGATATTTTTTTCTTGAATTTTTCTGGAAATTTCTCCGAACTATATAAAACGAACTTTTGATAACAATTTTTCGCTGTAATCTTTATCTAGTCCTAATCTTCGAACGTTTGGGAAGAAATTTTTCTGAATTTTAGTATATCGTCCCAAACTCCAACTTAAATCAGTGCTTCGTCATCCTCACATAGTGAAGAGCCTGTTATCTCTTCCAAACTTTCAAATTTCTTGGAATTTTAAATTTTAATCTCGAATTACGTCTGAACTTATTATGGCTACAGTACGGACACCACCTCCTGCGACAAACAGTGTGGCAACGTTGCCTGAGCCATGTACTATATGCAGAGATACGAGGTGGACAGCCGAACGGAAACCTGTCATGACCATGTGTGGACATGTTTTCCATGAGGCATGTATACAGACTTGGATAGGCGAACATTCCAGTTGCCCTAACTGTCGACGCCGCCTCATACCACAGGACCTCACTGATTACACTGGTGCCATCCCAAAAAGACCGAAAAAGTTGAAGCCCGCGAAGTCTACCAAGCATGATTCATTGCCGGCCTTTGACTTGCCTACCTTCAACTTACCACCACCGAATCGACGATCACTCTCACCGGGAATGCCCGATCTGCACTCAAGGACTTTTATAAACCCCAACTCACAACAAGACAGTCCAGTGCATACAGCTCAAGGACACACGTCAGTAGCTACGGATGCGTTGATGGCAGGCTTGCGCATACAAATGCAAGATCTAGTACGTGAAGGTCTCGAACAGAGCCTCAATGTCTTGCGAACTGATTTAGTAGATAGCATCAGACAACAAGTAGCAGCAGCACTGCCGCCAATGGATTTCCTACGATCTCCTCCGTCCATGGGTAATCCAAGACCATCGAACGATTTCCCCAATCTGAGGAGACAATCGTTTCAGAGACCATCATCAGCTACTGGTCAGCCTTTTGGTCAGCCTACTGGTCAGCCTTTTGGTCAGCCTTTTGGTCGGCCTACTGGTCAGCCTATACCGAACTTTGTCCCACCTCAACCACCTCCACCTATTCGTCACCCTGCAAATATAGGACAGCGACGATCAGGCAGTCCTATCAAAAGATGGAACCTGACATATAACGGCAATAACTCCAAGCTCTCTGTCGATGAATTCATTTTTAGAGTCTGAGCGCTCACGCACTCCGCTCTAGAAGGAGATTTTGACCTTCTTGTTAGAAACATGCTCACGTTACTGACAGGACCAGTGAAGGACTGGTACTGGTCGATATTACGGCATAACCCTTTTCCAACTTGGGAATTTATCAAAACGGGATTGTTCATCGAATGGGGAGTGCCCAAGGACGATCTAAAGAGCTGCTTACAGCTGATATCTAGAAAGCACAAGCCTGGTGAATTGTTCGCCATGTACCACCATCATTTAGGGTTGCTGCGTGATCAGTTGCAGAACGTCATGCCAGACCAAGAGTTCCTGGAGATTGTCAAGTCGGATTTATTGCCTGAGATTCAGGAGAAAATATGCTTATATTCCACCGATACGATAGGACAGCTAAGATCGCTTGTTACTCGTATCCAAGCCACGCAGACACGAATTGCGACAGCTGGGAGTTGGAACCCTTACCGGAACCAACGAGTACACGCAATCGACGATTTCCAAACCTTGAACCCTGAATTGTCAGTAACACCAAGCAGTGACAACAGCTTAGGCGACGTGTCAAGCATTGCAGCCAAAAACACTATAGTATGCTGGAACTGTGAACTGTGGACTGCCGGCAAGAAAAACAAGTTGTGTTCTGCTATGGATGCGGACGCAAGAACATTTTCAAGCCCGATTGCAGCCACTGAAAGAAAAACTTGCGACGGGTCGGGAATACCACCACCTCTTTCCGACCAGTGTCGACGTCGCGACCAACAACTGCAACGAACCCTCTAGTTCAACCCTTGAACAAGGAGGAAGGTCCGCTCCATTAGCAGATCACATTGACGAATCCCTGACTTGTCCACTGATATCATTCAGTGATTCTGATGATATCAGCAAAACACCTGGTAGTATGAATACTTCATTGATAGAGACGGAGAACTTAATAGACTTCTCCGCAGATCTTCAAGCTCCCATTTCCACTTCTGCAGAGCCCATGACATTGTTAGACACTTCTTTGGAAGAGTCCCTAATTTCTGATATCCCGTTAACACCGACAGCACTTTTATCGGACAAAGTTACTGAGCAGGAGATTTGGCCTCCTGCCCTCTGTCCTTTCTGTTTTAAAACGGCCACCAAGCTCTGTTACGACGAGTGGGCGTGAGCCAGTTTTACATCCGCTGACACCGTATCATACGCGTCTGCATCGATACAACACAGTAAGAGACCGAATCTTCTCATCAGTGGCGAAGTTAGCTGAAATAATGTTTCCTGACCTGGATATTGGACCAAAAAAGAAACGATCAACCGTTCGTTGGCGGGAATACTGTCGACGGATGAAACTAGAAAGACAAAAACTGGCCCAGATTTCCGTGTCGATGCCAGACGACATTCGACCGTACGCAGAAGTAAGACTGCTCGGGCGAACTGAGACTGGATTACTCGATAGTGGTGCCACTGTCCGTATTCTAGGCCAGGGAGCTCTAGAGAAGCTTGCCGAAGCAGATGTTGAATGGAAGAGCTATCGGACACAGGTCCAAGTAGCTAATGGTGCCATGACGACTGTGCATGGTCATGTGAACTTGGATCTCACTTTCCGTGATAAGACCCAAAACGTGCGTTTTTACGTGGTTTCTGGGCTCACACAGGCACTATATCTAGGAATAGAGGAATATACTTCTGGCGTCTATTTGGGTTGGCTCCAGATGTCCTGGGTATAGTCGCAGAAGTGAATCCAAGTGTAATAGCTACCTCTGACACCGACTGCCATATTCTTTCTAGCCTTGATCAACAACGCTTAGAAGCCACCAAACAGCTTTTCCCTTCCTTCGCCTCTCTAGCCCTGGGAAAAACATCGTTGGTCGCTCACAAGATTGAAACGAATGACGCCGCCCCGATAAAACAGCGCTTTTATCTGATTTCGCCGGCAGTACAAAGTTTAATGGATGCCGAATTAGAGCGAATGCTATCACTGGGTGTGATAGAGGAGAGCCAGAGTCCTTGGAGCTCTCCAGTTGTTCTGGTAAGGAAGCCTGGAAAGGTCCGGCTTTGTTTTGACGCCAGGAAGACCAACTCTGTTACGAAGAAGGATGCTTATCCGCTACCGCAGATAGACGCGCTTCTGAGTCGACTTCCTCCGGCAAACTACATAACGAGCCTGGACCTGAAAGACGCATTCTGGCAGATCCCACTAGACGTTGATTCCCGAGAGAAGACCGCTTTTACAGTACCGGGTCATCCTCTCTATCAGTACACAGTGATGCCATTCGGCCTATGCAACGCTCCACAAACGATGTGCCGCTTCATGGATAAAGTCATTCCTTTCGATCATCGTGGGAACGTTCTCGTCTATCTAGACGATTTATTTATTCTGTCATCAGACTTCGGCACTCATCTTACGCTGCTAGCCCCTGAAGCGGATTGTTTGAGGAAAGCTGGCCTCACTACCAATGTCGAGAAGAGTAAGTTTTGCATCAAGGAGACCAAATACTTGGGTTTTATAGTCGGAAAAGGAGGAATTAGGACTGACCCAGACAAGATCTCAGCTATAGTTGACTATCCGTCACCTAAAACTGTTCGGCAAACCCGACGCCTACTAGGTATGTCGGGATGGTGTAGACGGTTCATCCCGAACTATGCTGATTTAACTTCCTCCATTACAGACACCTTGAAAAACCCTAGTCAGTTCAAATGGACACCTGAAGCCCAGACGTCTGGGGATGCAAAAACAAAAACTTACCTCTGCTCCGTTGTCTCTTGATCTTCCAAAGCAAAAACTTACTGCGGCTCCGTTGCTAGTGAGCCCAGATTTCACCAAACCATTCGTTATACAGTGCGATGCAAGCCAACAAGTTATTGGTGGGATGCTGATTCAACTAGATGACGATGGCCACGAGAAGCCAATAGCCTATGTCTCGAAAAAGTTGAACTCAGCCCAACGAAACTACACCGTCACAGAGCAAGAATGCTTAGCTGCAATCTTGAGCGTACAGAAGTTCCGGCCCTTCATAGAACTCATGCCGTTTAAGATAGTGACGGATCATGCGAGCTTGAAATGGCTGATGTCTCAAAATGACCTCAGCGGTAGACTTGCTCGGTGGTGTTTGAAGCTTCAGGGTTCCGACTTCACTATCGAGCACCGAAAAGGAAGCCTGAACGTCGTCCCTGATGCGCTGTCAAGCATCCATTGTGACAGCCTGTCCACCAACGAAGATCCTGGCCCGGAAGTTGACCTTAGTTCGCCAAATTTCAACTCGTTGGAATATGAGGAACTGAGGCATAAGGTTAAAACCACTTCTGGTAAACTACCAGATTTTTCGTCAGGGATGGCTTCGTTTACATTCGGACTGTTCCGAGGACAGGCGATCCGATTCAGGAAGAAGAAGCTTGGAAGCTTTGGATTCCACGAGGGCTTGTCGCCGACGTCATTTCAAGGGCTCATGATCCGCCACTAGCTTCACACGGAGGTATAGGGAAAACACTGGAACGTCTGCGAAGACATCTGTACTGGCCACGAATGACAGTTGATGTCAGAAACTACGTAGGCGCCTGTGACGTGTGTAAGGAAACGAAGGCTCCCAATACTATTCTGAGACCACCTATGAGAGTTCAGTCTGTGACAGAACGACAATGGCAAAAGCTGTATATCGATTTTCTAGGTCCATATCCCCAGTCAGTGAAAGGAAACGTCTGCATTCTAATAGTTCTTCACCACTTTTCAAAATTTCCAATCTACATCAATGTGTGCCAATTCATTGAGACGGAAACGTGTTCGGAGTTCCGGAAACGATAGTCTCTTACAATGGAGTCCAGTTTTGCTCGACTCAGTTCACCAGATTACTGGATAAGTATGGGGTGAAGCACTTGCGAACGGCAGTTTACTCGCCACAAGCAAACGCCTCAGAGCGAGTAAACCGGTCTCTATTGTCAGGGATTAGGGCTTATATCCGGCAGGAACATACGAAATGGGATGACAAACTAAGCCAAATAGCTAGTTCCCTCAGGAGCTCTTTCCATCAAGCTGCTGGTTTCCCCTATCGAACACTCTTCGGTCAACAAATGATTAAACATGGCAGCTCCTATTCCATCTTGAGGAGCCTTGGAACTCTTAATAAGCCGTTGAGAGTGGATGCTGAGGACAAAATGAGATAGATCCGTGCGAGAGTGCATTAAAATTTACACCATGCGTTCGAACAGGGTTCAAGAGCCTATAATCTCAGGGCGAAACCTGTCGATTTCAAAGTTTGTCAAGAGGTATTTAAACGGAATTTTACCCAAAGCAACTTCCAACAGCAGACGAGTGCTAAACTGGGGCGAAAATTTGTCAAGTGTCGGGTCAGAGCCAAGAAAGGAAACGCTTATTATGAGCTTGAAAATCTGCAGGCGAAACTACTAGGAGTCTATCACGCCAAAGACATCAGGCAGTGATATCCAGTCTCAAAGCGTCATCTGTCGACTGTCTCGTTTATTCCTGGTAGCCCTAAGAAGGCATCCAGCCAGCTTCACTGGTAAACTATAGGATATCGCGAAGCCCTCCTATTGTCCCGTCAATGGTGGGTGATATACCTGTTGGAATCCATTCCTGTATAAGGCTGTCAGCATGTCACTACTTCGACGACGCCTTGGAGACACACCCTTGAACAATCGCCGGTCGGAGATCAGAGGAGATGTTGTGCCGGGAAAGCTTAGCTATCAGTTCTTTAGGTTACTGATCGCGGGGCTTCCTCAGCATCTCGGTGAGGGAAGGCAGAGAGACATCGACTGGCTGGTTTTTTTTTGGGTTACCAGCTTGTCAATGTAACTTTGGCTTCCCACACTGAGAAGGATGTCGAGGTCCGATCGGAGACCGACGAGACTTCAGGGATGTGTCCTCGATACGTCATCGGTCAAGTAGAGCAACGTCGTAATATAGCACGAGTGATGAGGACTACGCATTGGGTCGTGTGTCGAGACACACATTGAGCGCCCGCAGCGATGAGGCCTATGTTTAAGATCGGCTAGCGCAGTCGACCATTTTTCAGCGTATGCTGACAGTCTGGACTTTACGTCCAAGCCAGTCACTCTTCATAATTCCATAACAACCCAACAAAAAGCACTAATCACTAAATTGATCTACTTACACACAATTCTCATCTATGCACTTGTGTCGGCAAATATGCGAATTGTGGTTTTAGATTTTTCCGGATTTTTATTGTCGCTTACTCAATTAGCTGTTAGAGTTGTTGCTACCTTGGCTGACAGAATGCGAATCACTATGAGGTTGCGATCGTGAGATATCGAACATCGAGGGGCGAGATATAGTGTGTATATATGCATTGGTTTAACAGCGCGAGCTACATATATTTATAAATGCGCATGCAGCGGTGTTAGTATGGGATTAATTTTATTGTGGTACTAAAAATGAGCTTTCGCGAAGTGCTCTTCTTCCGGGCTGTGTCGCTGGTCCTTTCTGACATTTTTACTGCTGTAGTTTTGGTCCAGCATTCGGCCAATTGTTGTGACCCAGGTGCCTATGACCCGAATCGAACCATAATAAAAGCACAACGATATATCGCCCTATGCAATATATCGATGTACTATCAATTTGACTCTGAAAAGTAAAATTTATTTAACTTAAAAATTCATTCAAATTTCATTGCATTTAAAATAGCATTTCCATACTGCAACAAATTGCAATTTAGCATAAATTGGATTTTGTTATCAGTCATACATTCCGTTCACACGGCATGTATACTTACCTACATGCAGTACTATGTACATACATACACACAATAATTATTCTCATCGCCTAAATATGTTATTTTTACAAGCCACAGGTGCATATCAGATTTCATGCATATGCACTGCGTCTAAACTTCTTGTACTTTCCCACGCACGATTTTTCACGTCGTGGGAAAGTAACATAAAGAATAAAAATCTTTTGAAGCTTTTCATGGGTACCGGGGTGCAATATCGCTGATCCTGAGGGTGTCGTCTTTTCAGCCGTCGAGAAGTAATACCCTAGGCAGACGGGCAAAATTAATTATCATCCGTTCGTAGTTGAATTTTTCAAAAATCGCTTTACCTTTGAATTTTAATTATTAAAAACGTGCTGTCAATTACTTATAAAAATTGACAGCACTTTCGTTTTAATTCACAAAATCTTGGGTAACTTGATTTTTGAAAAAAATCAATTACGAATGAATGATCATTGATTTTGTCCGTCTGCCTAGGGTATAACCTCTTAAATTGTAATGTTCTTAAAATCGCCTCGCGTAATTCAAATATTTTCATATAGTTTTCAATAGTAATTGAATCGCTTCGTAAAGTTCAAATATTTTTCATATTTTTCAAGTAATAAGTTTTGTAAATTGTAATATTCTTTAAATCGTCCCGCGAATATGCAATACTTTTGTGCTTTTCAATTGTTTTATAAAATATAGTGGTGAAATACTTATCTTACATTTTTTGTGTGTCCTAATTTCCTCTCCGATCCGATCTATTCTTCCTGGGCGTGCCAGGAAGCACGAGAGATCGGCTATATAACACAATGGCCAGCGTGAAATTGCTACCACGTGCTTTTGATTAGCACGTGGTTTCTGCTTTGACGGCAATAAAAATTTTTGATAATAGCAAATTGTATTCGCGTGTTCGCAGAACAAGAGATACACAAAAAACGCCTCATACATTTTCATAGAAAGATTTTTAAATGAAGCGAGCGATCGACAAAACAATTTGTTCTCTGCAGTATATGGGAGTTCTAGAACAAGGTACACAAAAGAACACAGCTAATGGAGAAAAAAAAAAAAAAAAAAAAAACGAAGCTGAAAACATTGTTATAAATGTAATCGGTTAAACTTTTCTTAATTCTTATTTTATCTGCCTGGCGAGCTGCGTCTCTTTATCGACACATTTCTTATTTCAGTAATTTTATTTACAAAATTAATTCCGTCGAAGGATTCCTTGTCTCATAATATTTTTTATGATGCACCGGGTAAAGTTTCATATTTGTTCAAGTAGGGTATATTTTGAGATTCTCCGGCACAAAAGAAAAGCAAAGTTATGTTATTCTATCACAAAATCAACAAATTTTCAAGGCTAGTTTTAACTCACTCGGAAAACAAATGAAAATAGAAAAAAATCAAAGCCCACTTATCTAGATGACATTTATTTTGAATTAATCTGATTTTTTTATTTTTTCAAAATTTTTCTATTTTTCTATATTTTTGTTCCATGTTTCTATTTTCATTTGTTTTTCGAGTCACTCAATTTTGTTGATGAGTCACAACAAAGACTTGAAACTTTTCTAACCTAAATCAAAGACTGTGTGATAGAATAACAAATAATTTTTTGGTTTTCTGTTGTGCCGGAGGATCCGAAAATGTAGCCTCCTTGAACATATCATTATTTATAGAATAGTTTTGAGTTCAATTAATTTTAAAATATTTACTGAAGTTTGAGTTTGTCATTACACACCATCGGAATTTTGTAAGGACATTTTTAAAATATTATCACTTATTATAATTTTAGGCATGGGATTGTAAAAGACTGGTTACAAGAAATAGATAAGCATGAGGGTGGAATGGACACATTTTCTCAAGCCTATAAATATTACGGCTTACATATTCAGAAAGATAACTCTGTTATAGCTCGAGAGTGGGCGCCTGGCGCGCAGCAAGTATATCTTACTGGAGATTTCAGTAATAGAGCACAAATTTATACAAATTTTCGGTATATTAAGAATTTTTTTGTAGATGATTGGCATTGGGAAAGTCATCCTTTTAAGAAGTTGGAATTCGGCAAATGGGAACTGCACCTCCCAGCAAATGCTGACGGCATATGTCCAATAAAACATTTATCCGAGATTAAAATTATTATTAGAACGACAAATGGACAATTAGTTGATCGTCTTTCTCCATGGGCGAAGTATGTACGCCAACTACCAAAGGAAGCCAATCAGGGTGTTAACTTTAAGCAGTATGTTTGGAATCCGCATCCAGATCAGGTAAACTTACTGCATTGGAAAATTTTGTTTTTATATTTAGTTATGTCTACACTAAGATCCACAAAATGATTTATCCGAGACCATCCAGACCTAAATCTCTCAGAATTTATGAGTGTCACGTTGGAATATCATCAGAAAACCCAGTAGTGGCAAGCTACACTTATTTTGCTGATCACATCATTCCTCGAATTGTAAAGCAAGGTTACAATGCTATTCAAGTAATGGCTATTATGGAGCATGCTTACTACGCAAGCTTTGGATATCAGGTGACCAGCTTTTATGCTGCATCCAGTAGGTTTGGAACGCCAGAAGAATTAAAAAGAATGGTAGATGTAGCCCATCAACATGGTCTCTTTGTTTTGCTTGATGTTGTCCATTCACATGCCAGCAAAAATGTTCAAGATGGAATGAATCAGTTTGATGGTACCGACAGCTGTTTCTTCCATGCTGGCCCCAGGGGCGAACATAAACTATGGGACAGCAAATTATTCAATTACCTTGAATACGAAGTCTTGCGATTTCTCCTTTCAAATTTGAGGTGGTGGCATGATGAATACAACTTTGACGGCTACAGGTTAACTCTTTGTTTGTTTGTCTTTTCTAAATACAAAGATAACATTTTATAGGTTTGATGGAGTCACATCAATGTTATACCATTCAAGAGGGATTGGCGAGGGATTTAGTGGAGACTACAATGAGTACTTTGGTCTTAACGTAGACACTGATGCTTTGGTATACTTAGCCTTAGCTAATCACATGTTACATGGACAAAGTTCAGATGTTATTACAGTTGCAGAGGTGAGATTTTTTTTCTTTTTCTAATTTGATAACAATTATAATTACTCGTTTCTGATCTTGCTTCTGATATACAAGTTTTTTTTTCTATAAGAGGATGTTTTCAACCAAAATGGATGTGTGAGACAATTGGTGTAATTTAACCATTGCTAAATTAATATAGCTAGCTATTTTAGTAGAGGCATAGCGCACTGGAACTGTGTTTCGTGCGAAAGGATTTACATCATTCCATGATCCTACATGATTTCCTTAAAAATCGTTATATGTACATGTAGGTACCAAATAGGTAATAAATCCTCATAACCACAAAGCGAGAATACTGGACAAAGGACTGTCTAAAATACATATGGTCCAACCATCCTGAATTATCAGTTTTTATAGATAGGTGGGTACTAATTTTTTACAATTGGTATCAAATAGTACCTGTTTATCCAAAACATATTCCTAGTTATACAATAAAATTCTTGCAAAAAAACTGCATTCATGTAATACATAAATTCTCACGAGTCATAGAATTATTTGCTGATAACAGAATCAAAGAGCGTCAGGCCAGACGTAAACTGACACTTGTTTTTCTCAACCGCGCTGGCTTGTGAGAATACGCAAGATGACACTTTTGTTTTTCTCGACACTGACTCGTGAGAATTTATGTAAATGGTAAAACTTGTTTATTTTCGCTATTTGTCTTTTCTCACACTTATCGTAATTTATTTTATACAAGCCAGAATTTGGAAGCTAATACAGTTCAATACAAACCTTCGGTGATGTTTTCTTTTAGTAGTACGAATCTGTACTTTAATCACTTTACCTTTCAGAAAACTTCTGGTGTGGTGGTTCAAGTACCGCGCACACATCGTAACTCAAGTCAAGGTACAAGAATCTTTTGCTTTTCTTCAACATAAAGTAAAAGCACTTTATACATTTGGTGACCCCGACGTGATAATGGTTCACGTCACACATCTCGTTCACGTATCAAACGCATACCCAGTGCTATATCAACATGAGCTTAGACTAGCTTACTCAACGCCAGAATGATACAGGTTATGAAATCCAGCGACTGGCGACCAATTATTCGAAGGATGGAGATGACCGCAAGACCATAGCATACCTTCAACAGAGGCTACAAATGATTGATAATCTATGGGCCGACTTTGAGGAAACAGACACTAAAATTCTAACTCTATACGGACAACGATTGGAACATATTTACTTCACAAAGAGCTACTATGACGGTATACAGACGGGCTATGAGAAATTTAGAGGACAGATCATGTCTAAATTGCCGTTACGCAAAGAGACTCATGGCATCGAAGACATATTACTCGATTCGCCCAGTATCAAGGAACAAGATACGGCTCAGAAGGAGCTTAAGAGAAAAGAAAAAACAACAGATGTCAATCTGTTGACGGAGCCTATACAAGAAGAACCAGCTGCCAAGGTAGTGGGATCTAATAAAGAAACTTCTGGTTCAACTGTGAGAACAAACCAACTTCGTGTTCTTGTCAGTAAACAGCAATCATTTATGCATGCCATTCAACGTACTCTTGGCAACCTAGAAGGGCCAAATGAATCTCAAACACTCTAGATGAGAATAAAAACAGTTGAGCGGCACTTTTCAGTATTACAAGAGCTTCACCATAAAATTTGGAGTTTAGCAGATGCTCCTGACATGTTCGATTAAGACATTGAAAGCTACTTTAATCTGGAAGAACAGGTTCAGAATACACTTGATCATCTATACAAACAGTTGAGCCAGACAGTCCAAACTACCAATGGCAGCAGGGCAATTAACGAAGAGGCTACCACAGCCAATGCCTTCAGAGTGAAACTTCCCAAGATCTCCTTGCCAACGTTCGACGGGGATTACCTGAAGTGGCGGCAATTCCGTGATATCTTCGTAGAATTGGTCCATAATCAGCCCATTGCAGAATGTCAAAAGTTGTGGTATCTCAAGACGTCTCTCGGGAGAAGCAGAAAGGCTCATTCGGCATCTCACTACTTCAGAAACAAATTATGCAACAGCACGGAAACTACTCAATGACAGGTATAAAAACACCAGACTGCTCGTCACCGCCTTAATAAACAAGTTGCTCTCCCAACAAAGCATATCCGTTGAAGGCCCAATAGCAATCAAGTCTATGCACGACTCAACACAGGAGTGCTTGCTGGCCTTGCAAAACTTAGGAGTACCCACAGAACAATGGGACCCTATTGTCCTTCACATCTTGGTCAAGAAGCTGGACAAAACCACTCGTGCATTGTGGGAACAGTCGTTGGGACAACCAAGAAACCTGCAACCCCTCAACACTTTCTTAGATTTCTTGGAGGCTGGTTTTCAATCATTGGAAGCGCTGGGGAGCAAGGGCAGAGGAACAGAGGAAAAGAGACTCCATACATTGAAGTCTTTAGCTTCGATAACCAACACAGGGGTAACTTGTCCGGCTTGTAAAGGTGAACATACCATAAGCTTTTTGCTTGTAGAAGGTTTTTGCAATTATCACTAGAAAAGAGAATCAGCCTCGTGAAGGTCGCCAAACTCTGCTTCAATTGCTTAAGCACGGGACACAATTTAACTGCCTGCCCCTCCGGCAATTGTACACGATGCTCTCGTAAGCACAATACACTGTTGCATCTTCCAGACAAAACTCACAGAACAGAGACGGTCAACGAAAATTCAGGTGCTGGCATCAATCCGACAATCAGCATCCACCAACCGCTCTGCGAAAGAACCTGTGACAAGTCCACCAGAAGTAGACACGTCAATATCACAAACAACCAAAACGGCAGTAACAACAAGGGGATATATACTCTCAAGCACAGTCTTGGTCAAGGTGAGTGGTGGAAACGGACCAGCTATTGAGTGTACAGCGGTCTTGGATTCAGGATCGCAAGTAAACCTCATCACTGAAAAAATGGCCAAAAAATTGAAATTAACGGAAATTCTCGAATCAATGTGCATAGAAGGAATCGGGCGAAGAAAGCATTGCAATCAAGATTCAATGGATTTAACACAAGATTGGAGGCATATGTCTTGCTACGCATAGTATCTCCTCAGCCGACACAGATGATCGACATATCGAAATGGTCCATTCCAAACAATAGTCAACTCGCCGATCCTGACTTCAATATACCAAAGTCAATAGATCGGCGCGGAGCTATACTACGCGATACTTTACATCGGACAAATCAAATTAAGCGAGACACTACCAACACTTCAGCATACCGCCTTCGGATGGACAGCAGGTGGCAAGATCATAAACGAAACTCAAACTCAGGTAACAATCTTCGAGGAGCAAGAATTGGAGCAACAATTAGAGAAATTCTGGAGATTGAAGGAGACAACAACTAACACCAACAGCTTAACAGCTGCAGAAACACGCTGCAAAAGCCATTTTAACCAAACTTCAAGAATAAACTCCAACGGTCGCTTCATTGTACGATTGCCATTTCAGAAGGATCCCAAACAATTAGGAGAATCAGAGGATGTCGCTTTCCAACGCTTTATGGCCCTAGAGCGACGACTCGCTAAAAGTACAGAGCTGAAGGATCAGTATTCTCAATTTATGAGTGAATACATAAACCTCTGTCATATGAAGGAAGTTAAACTGGATAAGGTCGAACCTCCCTACTGCTTCCTACCTCACTACTGTGTGATCAAAGCTGACAGCACCACCACAAAACAGGGCTGTGTTTGACGCATCTGCGAAGACGTCGTCCAACGTCTCTCTCAATAATATTCTATACACGAAGCCCACAATTCAAGATGAAGTATTTTCAATTCTCTTGAAATTCCGGATACCAAGATTCGTCTTCACCGCCGATATAGAAAAAATGTTTCGGCAGATACAAGTTGAGGAGATTGACCAGAAATTTCAACTAATATGGTGGAGAAACAATGAAAATGAAAAGCTTAAATATTTCAAACTGTCAACGGTTACCTATGGCACAACATGTGCTCCTTATCTGTTAACAAAATACCTTTAAAGGTTGTCAGTACAAGCAGCTGTAGAATACCCTCTTGGCGCCAAGGCATTAGCTTACGATTTTTATGTTGATGGCGTGCTTACCGGTTCAGACAGTCTGACAAACACCATAGCCATGCAAGACCAATTGAAGTTCATCCTTGACTCAGCAGGACTCAAATTGAGGAAGTGGTGCTCAAATCACCCAAGACTACTGGAGAATATACCGGAAGAAGATCGCGAGTTACAGTTAGATTTCACCAATAAATCTGAGGAAGACATCCAGACAATTGGTTTGACTTGGCTACCTAAAACCGATGAGTTTCAAATCAGACTATCTAGGAATAATAAGGACAAGGTCACAAAGCGCATAGCACACTCCGAAATCGCACACCTCTTTGACCCTCTAGGCATAATGGGTTCAGTTGTAGTAATAGCAAAAATATTTCTACAGAAGCTATGGACGCTCAAACTAGAGTGGGATGCATCTCTACCACAGGAACTGCACTCATCATGGATTAAATACCGAGAAGAGTTGAAAACATTTAGCAGCATAAAAATTCCAAGACACGTGCTAGCTCACAGAGTGCAAAAGGCTGTTCAAATTCATATTTTTGCGGACGCATCGGAAAAGGCGTATTGGACCGCAGCCTACCTAAGGGCTGTTGATAAGGACGATGTTGTAATAGTGCGATTACTATGTGCAAAGTCAAAGGTGCTCCAATCAAGCAAACTACATTGCCAAGACTAGAACTATGTGCAGCCAAAATGGCAGTCGAGCTTTCAAAACGAATTAAAAGAGACTTGACTTTAAAAAATGAGACCATATACTTATGGACGAACTCTGAAATTGTCCTGAATTGGATAAACTCGCCTTCCTCGTCGTTTCACACTTTCGTTGCGAACCGAGTGTCCTCGATACAACCAATGGCGACATGTAGGGTCCACGGATAATCCAGCTGATGTCTTATCGCACCAGAAAGGCTAAGCTCTTGTAATCTTTGGTTTTCCGGACTCATTTTACTGCACGGAAGTGAGGCAGCATGGCCAGTCCCATATATCAAAGGACTGCCGAAATTCAGTACTGAGAATCGACACACTATCGCAGCTGCCACCATAGCAGATGATGATATACTCTTTGTATTCTCAGTGGATCATCGAAATTCCTTCGCTCGACTCAAATTATGGCATATGTTCTCCCCGCTTCATTTCAAGGATCAGACGCCAGTCCTGTCAATCTATGAGTGAACCCCATCTCAGCCTGCAGGAACGTCACGAAGCGGAAGAAACCATGATAAATGCAGGATCAAGAGTTTAATGGAGATATCTGTCATTTAAGGCAATTCGGGGAAGTGGCAAGGACCAGCGCACTGTCTAGCCTTACCCCCTTCTTGGATGAGAGAAGAATCATCAGGATAGGTGGACGATTAGAGGCATCTAGCTCTTCATATGATGCTAAACACCCGCAGCTTTTACCATATTCTCATCAATTCACTAAGAGAGATGCTACGTTGGGCCGCAAGCATTGCTAGCCATACTTGGCAGAAATATTGGCCAATCAAAGGGAAAACTCTTGTCCGATCGGTAGTACAACGATGTGTACAATGCGCCAAAGCAAATCCTAAGGTTTTATCTCAGCTAATGGGAGATCTGCCCGCGGATAGGGTGCAGCCAGCGCGACCATTCGTGAATGTGAGAATTGATTTCTGTGGCCCTGCATACACTCACTTCAAAATCAGAGGGAAACGACCACAAAAGTCGTATATAGCTGTTTTCTATTGCTTTTCTACCAAGGCCGCGCATCTGGAAGTAGTGAGTGATTAATCTTCAGCGGGCTTTTTGAGAGCTCTCAATCGCTTCATAGGACGCCGAGGTACTCCCAGAAACATTTACTGTGACAATGCCACCAACTTCGTAGGAGCCAAAAATCAACTAGAAGAAATAAAGGACATGATGACATGATGATGATAACAAGACGAGAGATACCATAGCATCAACTTGCAGTTCGAAAGAAATTGAATTTCACTTCATACCTCCGCGCGCACCGCACTTTGGGGGACTCTGGGAGGCGGCAGTTAAGTCGGCAAAGTTCATGATGCAAAGAACAATTGCCTTAGCCGCACTGACTTACGAAGAACTTGAGACGGCCGTAGTGGAACTAGAAGCGATACTTAACTCCAGGCCAATAACCCCAATGTCCTCAGAACCCAATGACTTAATGGCGTTGAAACCTGGGCATTTTCTCATTGGGGAGCCTTTGAAAAGTTCCATCGATCCTAGCGCTCAACCCCAGCATACAAGCCTCATCACACGCTGGAAACTCGTCTTGCACATCAAAAATGAATTTTGGCGCCGCTGGTCCAAGGAGTATTTAAGTCAACTTCAACACCGATATAAGTGGAAACAGCGGTGTCAGAACATCGAACCAGGCCACATGGTCATAATTAAAGAAGACAATACGGCCGCCTTAAAGTGGCCACTGGGACGTGTAATTAATATCATTAGGGGTAATGATGTCTAGTGCGAGAGGCAGACGTTCGAACGTCAAGTGGTATTCTCCGACGAGCAATACATAAGCTATTACCTCTTTCTGTCGAAGAAGAGCAATCTTCAACGAAGCCTGTCGACGGCGTACCGCACTCACTAAAGCCTATCAAATGTAACAGCAATGATGGACAAAACATCTCGAAAACGCAGAAGAATGTCAATGATAACTCAAATCTCAGCGATAAAGACGAAAACACCTCAAATAAGGATAATGCGAATCCAAGAAAAAGAGCTCGGCGGTCACTAGGCAGCGCAATAGTTACATTATTAATGACTTGTTTGATGCTGCCAACAACCCAAGGCTCTCCGCTAGAGTTAAGGCCCTTTCAATCCCAGCCTGGCATATATTTTGAGAACTTGGGAACAGCCAACATAATCTCAAGCGAATGGAATATCATTGCCTATTATGATATGCAACCTTACTGGATCGAAGAAGTATTTGCAAACTACACCAATACTTTAAACTACTTCTGTCATCTAATGAAGGAAAGGGATATCTGTCTAAGAACTGTGGGTCACTTTCAACACCTAAGTGATGAGTTGTCCAGAAATAATGAACTGTTACTTCCGAAAAACTCATCCAGAGTAAGAAGAGGAGCATTGAATTTCGTAGGTAACATTGCAAATGTGTTATTCGGAGTTTTAGACTCGAACTATGCAGAAAAAATGTCTGAAACCATTGACACCATACAACAAAATGAGGATTACATCACAAGCTTGATTAAAAACCAAACTTCTCTCATAGATGTGACAGTAAATGTAATCAAAGGGAACCAGCAAATCATAGACAAGCAGTTCAAAAACCTTGAATTCCACATCAATGAGCTAACCAAACAAATCAACGGTTTAAAGGAAGAGCTTCATCAACAAAGGATATCTGAAATCTTCACATCCTTAACGATTCAAGCAACTTTGTCCGCATTAAACTTTCAGCGAATTCAATCACTAATATTGAATGTGCTCATCGACA
Source organism: Dioctria rufipes (assembly GCA_963924295.1). NCBI lineage: Eukaryota > Metazoa > Arthropoda > Insecta > Diptera > Asilidae > Dioctria > Dioctria rufipes. Next base: position 128,689,605 of record OZ002740.1, read on the forward strand.
CTCATCATGGGAAAATCAACCCACAACTCATATCGCCCCTGCAACTAAGAAGAGAGTTGTCTACAATAAAGGAACATATACCCTTGTCACTGAGGCTTCCAACGACACAGGATGATACACTAATGTTATACAATCTAATGACCATTGAAGGAAAGATTGCGACAAGGCATATAATCATCAAAATCAAGCTACCACTGTTGGCAGTAGAAGATTTTGAGCTCTTTAAGGTTATATCAGTACCAGTATTGATCAACAACACTTTCCTGGCAAATAAGCCATTGTCACCATTCTTAGTAATAAACCTGCATCGTAACCAATACTACCCCCTTATAGAGCAAGAGCTGAATTATTGTACATCCATAGCAGAAGACAAACATCTTTGCCGACAAAAACATCCAATATATCGGAAGGGATCAATTACAAGCGCTTGTGAAATTAAGTTGCTTAACCAGCTTCCACAATCACACACATGTAGAGTAATTAAATTAGGAGATCGGCCACATTGGATACAACTTTACCATCCTAATGAATGGATTTATGTCCTCAAGCAGGAAATGACAGTGAATGTTGTGTGCGGGAGCAACGTGACAACCCTAGTACTCAATGCGACAGGTATCCTAAAAATTCAAGGTAACTGTGTCATCAAACTAGTAACTATTCAAGGGCACAACATCTACCCAACAATTTCAAGGATGTCTTATTCACCTTCAGGCAACTTGACTAAGCTTATAATGCCTACCCAGACACCCTTCTCTTAAAATGAGACCTACCGTTATTATACGACCTGGGAAGACCTAGACGACCTCAAGGGATAGCTTCAGCAAGTCTATAAGGAACTGCCAATAAGAAGTCATGTTCACAGAAATGATGTCCATCAATTTGCAGTATCATATATTGGACTACTACTAGCCACAGCCGTCATTCTCAACATTGGTTGCAGATTCCGTGCAACGTTTAGTCAGCCTTTTTTAAAGAAGAAACCGAAATCTGCACCAAGGTCTTATGTCAGCACTTCCAACAACGAAGACCCGGACTTTAGTATCAATTTTGAGGCTTAATTGAACTAGGCATTCAATGCGGGGGAGAATGTTTATCCAAAACATATTCCTAGTTATTCAATAAAATTCATGCAAAAAAACTGCATTCATGTAATACATAAATTCTCACGAGTCACAGAATTATTTGCTGATAACAGAATCAGAAAGCGTCAGGCCAGACGTAAACTGACACTTTTGTTTTTCTCAACCGCGGTGGCTTGTGAGAATACAAAATGACATTTTTGTTTTTCTCGGCACTGACTCGTGAGAATTTATGTAAATGGTAAAATTTGTCTTTTCTCACACTTATCGTAATTTATTGTATACAAGCCAGAATTTGGAAGCTAATACAGTTCAGTCTTTTATAAACCTTCGGTGGTGTTTTCTTTTAGTAGTACGAATCTGCACTTTAACCACTTTGCCTTTCAAGTACCGCGCACACATCGTAACTCAAGTCAAGGTACAAGAGCCTTTGGCTTTTCTTCAACATAAAGTAAAAGCACTTTATACAGTACCAAATAGGTACTAAATCGCTAGGATGTTTTTATACAAATTTCCGACCTGGTCGTCATCCTGCCGGTCAAGAATATGTGCGCTTCATGAAGACCTAACATTTTGCCAAATTCAAATTCCTACGTCACGTCGTTTTCGAGAAAAACGTCTGTGATAGACAGACGTACGCACGAACGATCTTGGAAAGTGGGATGAAAATCTGGGGTCGATGGGTGTGGAAATTGATGGGTGAAGTGGAAATGGAATGGTGTACTGGAAATTGAGTAGTTTGGTGAAAATTTGTTGGTAAGGGAGAAGGAGGGAACAACGCATAGTGGGCCAAAACGATTCTTGGGTGACCAAAAAGCGATTTTCGTCATGACATAAATTTTAAAAATTTTAATGCCATTCGATAGTAAACTAAATATATTACTTTATGGCAGCACTTTGTTTATTTAATATTTACCCTCTCCCTCCTCTTTGTGTTGGGAATAGCCTTTTTAAAATTAGTTTTCTATGATTTTAAAGTTCTATTGTGAAAATGTTTGTATGGGGAGGTTGAATTGTTATTAATGAAATCACTTACAATATAGAAGGAGGTAGCCAAGAAGTTATGATAAAAATTCGACACAAAGCACGATCTAATGAATCACTAGTACTAACTTTTCATTAAAATGCCGTATGTCACACAGTATACGTCATTATGGCTCGAAAATCAGATGATAATGGGCGCGTATCTTTATTCTGCTCAGAGCACTCCGAGTGCTCTGAACACCGATTTCATATATCTTTATTTACTTTCAGAGTACTCTGAGCGGTCTGAGCGTGTATCTTTATTATTGCTCAGAGTGCTCTAACTAATCGTAGATAAACCTCGGAGCATTTGGAGCAATCCGTCAGTAATACCAATAGAGCGCAAAAAAATCCTATTGAAAATGTGAATACTTTTTTAAATTCCATATTTCCTTCCTTTCCTTCACCCCTTATTTATTTTTATAACTTTATTATTATTATTTATTTATTTTTGTAAAAAATTTTGTATTATCAATAGATATTTCACAAATCATAAGTGTTGCAAATATAAAAAAAAAAACTACCAGAACACTCAAAGCACTCCGGATTTGTATCTTTTTTTCAGAGTGCTCTGAACATTCTAAAAAATCTGTTCGATCTACGGAGCGGAAAAAAGATACACGCCCTAATGAAGTGTTTTCCTCCTTCATTATAGCTATTGTAAAGCCATGACCACGGTCAATAATAATAAACAAAAATCAAACCAAAAATTAATCAAAACAAACAAAGTTTACACGACATCAAGAAGAATTTGCAACGCAAGCAAATTCCGCTATACAAGCATATTTTTTGATAAATAAAATATTCTCACCTGAGGTCATTGCTTTACATACATATCGATACATTTTGACTCATTCAGAAATTGTGTGATCAGAAATGCTGACACTACAATTTCTGATTATTAATTTTGTATATTGCAATTCTGCAATAATCCCCCCTTTAGAATTGTAAAGAAATGTTGATTCCTTTGTAATCATTTTTATATAAATAAGCTGTTACTGTTCAATAAAAATTAGACTTAAACTGACTATCGAAAGGTGTCTTTTTATTTCTCAAAATTCAACATCGGCATACTCTGCCATCATGCTATTACAGCGGCATACTCTGCCTTAGCAAAATTCAAGATCGGCATACTCTGCCATCCCTCCATTATAGCGGCATACTCTGCCTTTGTACAGATATAACAGCGGCATACTCTGCCATACATTATAAAGCGGCATACTCTGCCTAAAATATTATAAAGCGGCATACTCTGCCACACAAATTACATTGGCATATTCTGCCTTAAATAATATAACAAGAGATGCATATTCTGCCATCAAAAGTAAGTTCGGCAGTCTTCTGCCTTTTCTTGATACAAGTCTTGACATGTACAAAACATGGATAGATGCTTGCGTAAAAATCATAAAATTATTATACTATAATGAGGAAAAAATGTGCTAGATTTGGCATATAATGTAAATCTGGAGCTCCACTGTGCATCTGCCGATTTGAAAAATAGAAAGAAGAAATGCAAATCATAGATTATATTATCAATATTCTTTTTAATATAATGTTTTTCTCATTAGTAAATTGTTAAATTGAAAAATAAAATAAATAAAAACAAAGTTTATCGCGTTAATTCGATCCATATTGCTTCTTTAATGTGATAAGTTTATCAAAACCAGTTTGACAGTACAACTTAATTAAAGGAATGGCTGTGTGTCTGCAGTTTATAATAATTGATTTAAAGGCACTTTCACATCAAAACCGAAAACCGAAAAATTCAATTTATTCCACTTTAAAACAAGATTTTTGCTCCAATGATTAATAAAATCAAGGGAAATAGGATAAACTAATAATTTTACTAATAAAATAGAATATTTATTTCAAATTTTTAAGAAAAACACAACATTTATCTTTTATTGGCTGAAAAACGAAATTTTGGTTGCATCTGTCAATTTCTTTTCGGTTTCCACATGTGGAACGTTTCGGGACGAAAATTTTGTTCGGTCGTACTAAACCTCACTTTTGTGTTTACATTGAAAATTATGATATTTTATTTTATTATTTATTATATTATTATAATATGGATAGGGATTTCGAAGTAAAATTAAAATAACGTTTTTTGTATGAGCACTCATCATACAACTTTTATGATAATTAAATATTACTTTTATTTAACCGAAAAAAGTTTTCGGTTTTTGATGTGAAAGCAAAAGCGAATTTCCGGTGTAGAACTTATCGGTTTTCGGTTTCGATGTGAAAGTGCCTATAGACTAATAAGTCGTTAGTAATTCATTAAGAGCGCTGTGTGTCTATGGTATTATATTATTACGTTTAATGACATTTTCAATTGACTTTGACTTACTCTGTTGCGCACTTATTTAGTATGTGCTTAGTACTTTATGATATCCACTTAAATACATATGATGATTATTGACTTTGCTTTTTATGACACCCCATTAATATTATTATAATTACTTGAGATAAGGGAAAGTTGTAAATTCTAATTGCTTGTATGCTTAAAAGCGTAAGTTGCAGGTAGGTGAAAGTAACGGAAATCTTAGCTACTTAAAGCGAAGATATTTTTCGTATTGAACATTCTCTATCTTAATTGAAAAGAGGAAACACAACCCTGCTTTGATTAATTGGCAAATTCCAATATGATAAGAATATTTTGAGCCAGGAGAACTATCAAGTGTATTATACTTATTTGATTTGTGCTTGTTGTTGCTTACATTGTTATGGTCGTAGCGGAATGCATATAGCAGAATGCTACACTGAGACGTACTGAAGCATGTATGCCGGCCTGCTGTCAAATCGACAGCCCGAACGCACCCACAATCGACGAGCTCTAGGTGATTGAGAAGAAGAAGACAATCGACATCTGTCTTGTCAAACCTTGCAAACGTAAAGACGTGAAAAGTGGAGCCAAAACGAAATCAAAATTTTCCATCGACATCGGCGAGTAAATCAACCCCTCACGTCAGTTCAAAAGTATATTTATCCCTGCTAATAATATATTTTCAATTGGTAAAAATATTCTCCTCATTAGCACGAGAAAATCCGGAGAGAAAAAAAACATCGAAATTCCGGCAGCAGCAAAGTCGCCGCTTCTACGCTGCGAGAAATAAAAGTTTTCACAACACGGTCGATTACAATAACGATGTGCTTTATATAAAATTTTCAATAATCAGGAGTGAGACCCTGCTCTTGGGACAGTTCAATGTCTGCCGCTAGAGATTTGCTAGAATTATAAAGAGGGTGGCATGAAGGAATGGACACTGTATTACCCAATGATCCTCCATATGTGCTGAGATTTGACAACGAAATGTTTCAGAACCAGAAGCCAGAAAACTTATAACAGATAAAATTCAGGAAGAACCTTTGATGTTACGTCGTGAAACGGAATCACCGCACCAAAAGTGTTGATATTAGTGCGCTTATTAATGTCCTGCAGGCTGTAAGATTTTTAATTTATTTCTACCTATATACATATGATAATTTTATCACCAACTCAAGCCTAATAAATTTTAATTATGTAATAATTTTCAAATAGGACATAGAAACTAGGCAATTCTTAGAGCATTTTTTCCGATAAAAGGGAAAATCAATTTTTTTGTAATCCATTTGGTTCCCTTCTTGCCAAATTCGCGTGTGCAATACGAAGAAGTGATTCTCATTTATACAAACTAGATTGATCATGAGTATCTTTGTTTTACTGCACCAAAAGAACGAATTTTTGTAGTAAATTTTTTTTCTCTGTATATTAAGAATAATATTATACTAACAATAAGTATATTTTTCCATCAGTGCTATCGTTAAAAAAAAAAGGAAAAAAATAGTAGTAGTGTTCACATTATAATTACTTAAATGCACATTTTCTAACATAACTTTTCTAGTTGTTTAAGCCGTCCACCTCCTTTTTCATATTAACTCTTAGGAACTATACTTTGGTATAATCAGGTATATTTTTATTTCAACATGGTTAAGAGCAGACGTACAATTTCAGTTTCTCACGACATACCGAGGGAATTGAAGCAATGAAAATATCAAATGTTGCATAACACCCTAGGCAGACAGGCAAAACCAACTATCATTCGTATTTTCAAAAACCGCTTTGAATTTGAATTTAATTTATTAAAAAAATAATAGTACGATGTTATGTAATAGTAGAATTCAAGAGTTAATAAATGCCCAGTCTAAAATAATGATAAGAATATGAATATACTAATACTGAATCTGATAATGGACTTTCTTTGATTAGCTTAACCGGATCTGTGTTTTTTTTCAATTTCAAAGTTTATTTAGTTAAATAACTTACATATAGATTGCATAGTTTACATAGTTTGTTGCAAGACATCAAGTATTAAGTATTAGGTACATTGTTCAGAGCTTACACGCTGTATTTGCTCACTCTAGTTAATTAGATTTAGATTTAGTTTTTGGTGTCTACCTTAATCCTTAAGGAGGTCGATGGCTCAAATATAAAATAATTAGTCGTGAGAGAAATTCTCATATTAGTTGGATCTTATAATACCAAGGTAGCAGGTACCGTATAAGTAAGATTGATGGTGGTTTATATACATGAGTCCTCGCTATTGAGGTTGACTTACTGCGTAATTTGGTACTATGCTTAACCGTAGGCTCTGCATATTGCTAAGGTAGCAGCAGGAGCATGTAAGTCCATAAGATGTTACGCTTTTATAAAAGCAAGTAAGGCGAAGCTCATTAGCGTTCGAGCAGTTTTATAGATATTTCGATTACAGTCAGTTACATTTCTTGTATATGTACCTAAAATTCCAAAAATTAAATTAAAATTTTAATAATAAATTGAACTGGGCGATATATCGATATATCAGTAGTTCTATATAATAGATAGACGGCTTAGTACGTTTCACTCGTGTTTTATCGAGCTTTTTATTAAAATAGCACTTATTTTAATTTACATCATTCTATTATGTCAAACGTAGGGTGTTTAAAGAAATAACTCAGCGATTATAGGTAGGGTGTATGCAAATCACTTTCTCTTACCAAATGATTTAGTTAGTATATCTTCGCCTTAGGGATTTTTTCTTTTTTGTTCACAATTCTTTCTTTTGTGGATTTTCTTATTTCAAATATACTTTTAAGATTTTGTTCCATTATTAGAATATACATTCAATTCATAATAATTTCATTAGAATTAACTTTAATTTAACATTTATTTGTTTAGAATGAATCCATGATTATGTGTATATTTTTTTTTTTTTTTTCAAAAATGTCTTGAGCGAGAATTGTAGTCTAGGACTCTCAATTATAACCTCTCGCATGAAGGTCGTCTAGGTCCACTACGCTCTCTCTTTTCAGGTCTAAAAGGGATACTGTTCAATATCGCCCGCAGTATCGCAGTGTGGTTGGGGCAACGGCGATGGAAGGCAGAACATCTGCGCCTTCCCACGGGATGTAGGTAAGTGATGTAAGGGTCCTTTCAGGACCGAATGTGTGCCGGCGTTTTTTTGTATGTGGCAGCGGCAGGTTTTCGTGGAACCTCCCCACACTCTCCGCCAATAGCCGAGGCGAGCTAGCGTGCCACCCTGCAGTCAACGCTGTCCGCCGAGTGATCTGTCGGCTGATGCTGGCAGTCGGGACTTCACGTCCAAGCCAAATCACTCAACATAGTTCCATAACGATATTTATTTGGTGTAAAAATACTACGAAGAAATCAATATGCAGATTTTGCATTGTGAACTTTATAAAGTAATCCGTGATAACAATGTTATCGAATACCAAGAGTGCGTGTGTGTTCTTTCAAATACGTATAATGTTAAATTTCTGGACGAAGAAAGAGTTCAGAGATTCTTTTGGACTTTCAAGAAAAAGTGGCAACTTAGTACTAGAAACGCACGAAAGTTTGAACAAAACAATGAGTCGTGGTTGAATATACAGGGTGTTTCTTCCATGGTGGTCCATAGAGCAGGAGGTGATAGTACTCACCTAAACAAACAAAAAATCGTATGGCAGGAGGGGCCCTTCAACAGTTTCGGAGTTACAGGGTGATTAAGAAAAAAAGCTAGTTTTGCACAAAACACCCTGTATCTTAAAAAGTACAGGGCGTACGGTCACAGTTAAGAGCTTATTGTATGCAGAACTTCATGGCCTTTCCAAGGACTGCTCAACCCAGTACCCCACTCTCCTCAAGAATTATGGTTGTCTAAACTCAAAATTTCGAATTGTTTTACCTTTTTTCTTAATTTGACTTCTATTACTTTTGCAAAATGGTCGTTAACATAACTTTTTTTTTATAAAAATTGTAAACTAGGGACTCCTCTTTAATATGACCTATTACACCCAATGTGTTATCTGAAGCCCTTTAAGCGTTATTAGCTCTAAACTTATTCTCAGACCTATTTTCAAACCTAATAGTTTTTTCCCTTAGCACGTCATTTTACAAAATATCGTCTAATTTCGGCGTGACCTGAATAGGTTATGAGTTAATAACTATGTAACGGCTACAGTGTTAACTCATAGGGTGTAATAGGTGAACTGAAAGAGGAGAGTCTACAGTTTACAGTTTTTATAAAAAAAAGTTATGTTAACGACCTTTTTGCAAAAATAATAGAGGTCAAATTAAAAAAAAGGTAAAAAAATTCGAAATTTTGAGTTTAGACAATCATAATTCTTGAGGGGCGAGGGGTACCGGGCTGGTTGAGCAGTCCTTGGAAAGGCCATGAAGTTCTGCAGACAATGAGCTCTTAACTGTGACCATACGCCCTGTACTTTTTAAGATACAGGGTGATTTGTGAAAAACTAGCTCTTTTTTAATCAGTGGTAAAGAACTAAAATCTTCCGTGTCATCTCAACCATCAACTTCAACATTTGCGACGCTTACATTTTTACCTTCTACATCAACATGGGAACCTTCTCTACATCATCCGGCAGAGGCAGACCAGCTAAATCCCTCGATTAGTGCTCCGAAATTACCAAAAAGCGAAAACTCAAAGAGCATAATTAAGATTCATCAACGGAATTAATAAGGTAATCACTTTGCCAACGATATACGTCCGAGAAACTAGTAGAAAAAGCCTTTATTGTAAAAGATTTTGATGAAGCCAGTCCAAATCGTGTGAGTAGAATTAAGGATAGTATCCCCATCCCAAAAGATCAGCCGCAGAAATTCACTCCAGACGAAGCTTTGTCCTTGTTTTTAGATTTGGGCCTTTCTGGAGACAAGTATAGTTTTATGAGAAATGGGTTGCAAAGAGAAACTAGTATGCTTTACCAAGCTACAACAAAATTGTCGCAGCAAAAAAAGTCTTTGTCTGAAATGCCACCACGCACAGGCACTTAAGCGCCACTTCGTTGACAGATTGAAGAGACGTTTTCGTCTTGAATATCTGGGAACGAACGCAGACACATTCAACTGCACATGGTAACCATTATCGTCGGTGCAGGACGGCCCTCTTGTCTTTGATGATGAAGGGAAACTTGTAGAGGTCTATGATACTACAGCTCTCGCGGGACTCTATAACGGTATCGGGTAAATTTTTTTGTTCGTGTGATTTCTCATTTTTAATTCGGTTTCGGTCTCGGTAATAAATTGCAAGACTTTTATGTAGGAAATTCGTTCGTTGTAGGTAATAATTTTTCATTAGATTGTTTTGGAAATTTGGAACTTCTTGGAACTGCCACTTACCCAATTGTCAAAATTGGAACTTTCAAATTTTTTGTCTATCATTTAGCTCCTTTTCAAAATTCTTTAATCTGGTCTTTTGTCTCTTTTGAGAATTTTGTCACATTTGTTTTACTTTTTGTGTCATTTTTGTTGTTGTAATTGTTTTAATTGCTCCTATTTGTCCCTATTGACTGTTTACAACTTAGTATAGCTAGCGTCTTTTTACGATTTTTGAGCCTTTTGCCGTTTAATTTTAAGAATTTTTATATGAGTCAAAATATTAAAGAGCCTATTTACATAAAAAAAAATTATTGTCGCAGTAACCGGACGTGTCATTTCGTAATAATAGTGAAAAAAGCGGATAAGAGAACAGTGAGTGAGTTTATTATCCAACAAGTTTTTGTGTGTGTATATCTACAAAAAGAACTATTAAAAAAGAATTAAAAAAAAATTAAAAATTGTGAGCAAAACATTTTGTGACATTTGTACAAATTATTCCAATTAATTTTGGTCGTTGCTATAACAACGTGGCAACCGTGAATAAATTTTAGTGTGAAATAAAACTAATAATTGCGAATAATTACAAAAGTTTGGAAATAAATATATTTTTAAATTTTTATTGAAAAAAATGAAATACTCTGCCGTGTTCAAAATGAGCGCGAGCAGCAGTGGTTCTGGGGGGACTTATGATCCCCTCAAATTAAGCCAAAGGAGGAGGAAGAATAATAAAGCTTCTCCTTTCTCTTCCAAAGAAAATCTCAAATGGCCCACTGAAAAGGCCATCAAGAGCCCTACTGAAGACGCCAAGAAACTGCAGCTAACACCTTCGGAAAGGACTGCAGGAAGAACAGGTGCCGCTGTCCCAGAAGTATCTGGAGCATCAGGTCCGAACATTAATGCAAAAGCAGCAGTACCCGCAAAAACAAGAGCGACTACATCCAGCCAGGGCAAAAGCCAAGCTTAGTGGAGGAAGTCAAAATGGTTTCGGCTTCAGCCCCAAAGCCGAGAAGTGTTATTATGATGCCACCGCTTTCTGCAGTGAAGACAAATGTTTCCAAACACAAGCCAGCAAAACCAGTAACAGCACTACGATCCCCAGCATTAGAGTGGTAGTACCAAATATAGTTCCACCATCGAAATTATAGGTAAAGGCATCATTCTTCGTCCAGCCCCATTTGACGCAGATAAGGCTCGGCCCAAGACCAGTGCGGGTCTCCAGGGCTTCTTCGACGGCAGGTGTCAGGACGAGAGCTACTACGGGATGCAGCTCGAGCACATCAGCAGACGTCCTCAGACCGAGTACCTGAAAGCGATCTTCCAGGTCATCTCCCGTGAGCAGCTTTTTTCCATGGGAATAATAGCTGGGCGAATGTTGAGGTGTGCTACCGTTTATGCTTGGGAGGAAGGCTGATTAGAGGGCTCCTTGGAAGGAGGACGAGGAGTCGACTAGCCAATTAGTAAAAAAAACAGGACGAGGAGGAAGACCTCAGGTGGACCGGGCGATGCTGCCTCGGAAAGGCCAGAGTTCTTACTTCCTCAGCTTCAACTCCTACAACAGCAGTCTAAGAAGAAGAGGAAGTCGAGCGATGCAGCTCGATGTGAACGTCTCCATAGGAAGGTAGAGGAGTTGATTCAGGGGCATCGCTTGGCCGATTGTCAGTAGATGTCGCACATTCATCGTTGAAGCTTTTCATATCTTTGAATGTGCAAGATGCTTCTATCATCACCGGAGGTGTAAATGCTCATACAAGATTACACAGCATTATCGAATATATCAAAATGTTCGATATAGACATCGCGGTTCGGCAGGAGACGAATTTAACACAAGACACATACACACAATTTGAGCGCTATACACTGGCTATACAAGCGCTATACACTCCAAGCTGTGCTTGTAAGTTTGTGCTGTCAAGCATTCCTTTATACTATCAAAATAAAGAATCAACTCTGGCTAAGTTGGGAGATGAGCTGCCACCCGAGATACTACGTCCGACAAGCTAGAAGCTTTATGACAACATCGCGGTAGCCAAACATTTGTTTGCCTACCATGAACAAACAGGTACACAAATGGCTATGCTATGATTATGTACTTATACTGCTAATACTACTATTTCTTTGTTTTTCTTTACTTTCCTTATTTTATTAGTTTTCACTTATATCTTATTTTACTTTATTATTTTTTTTTTCTTTATTCAATTGGATTATTACATATTTGCTCTGACTCGTTAATATTATTTTTTAGCTTTTTAGTTTTAGTTTTTTTTTTTTGTAGTTATCAGTTTCTTAAATTTTGGTTATATAATGTTGAAATTATAATTAGAATCTTGTACTAACTTAAAGACCTAGCATCTTACTTGTACAATTGCCAATAATAAATGAATATCTATTTATCTATCTATTTCACTAGACCAACAAAAGGCTTTTTATAGCATCTGGCACGAGTATCTCTTAACTGCTCCCGGGGCATTTCGGTGGGTTGATATCTTCGAGAAACTGTATAGAGAATCAGCGATTTTAATTAAGCATCTGCACAGATTGTGCTGGTGAAGGCACCCTGTTTCACAGGTTCTTCACCTTCCCAGCTTTTCCACTGCATTGCCCCATCCACCCAACGACACTGAGGGCAGATTGTTCACAGTGTCCCTATTGACGACCTGAAAGAGAGTAGAGAAGCGGACCTATTCAACCTTCATGACAAGAGGGCTCCGGGAGAGTTAAGTAAAAGTAATAAAGAAACTCACTGTGCCATTACGTTATAAAAAGATTGTTTTAATACACAGTATTCTATCAGTAATCCTAATACGGAAAAAAAAAATAAAAGCTTTAAAAGCTACAGGTTCTTCACTTGCCCAGCTTTGCAAAATCTAATGGAACTCGTGCACGATTTGTGTCAGTTGATCCACCCGAATTTCGGCATTACTAGAACATCGTTTCTATGGGGACCAAAGATTTGTAATCGGGTGAACTGTTTGATTAGCTTTGTGCTGCCACTGGCTAAATCTACAATTCACTTGTACTACATCAGAGTCGAAGATGGGAATCAGAACACTGACCTGCAACACCATTCACAAGCACTTAAGCGCACAGATTGAAGAGACGTTTACGTCTTGAATATGTATCTGGCAATGAACGCAGACAGTCAACTGCACATGGCAACCACTATCGTCGGTGCAGGACGGCGCTCTTGACTTTCGCTGGTGATAGCAGGAGGGTGATTCTGATCTTTTGCCGTACTTTTTAGGCGTGAATTTTGACATATTCACGTCACTATTGTCGTATTTTTTTTCAACACAGTTTATTTTGAACATAAATGAAATTTCGGTTACCAAACGTAAAAAAACACTCCTAAATATGCGACAAATTAGTCAACTGCTCAAGAGGTTGTGACAAAAATTTTATACTGTAATTATACGGTAATAGAGTAATAAAAGTGCTTAAATTCAATGTAATAATGATTTTTCTAAAAACGGATTAAAAAAAATAAAATGAGCGACCGTAAATAACTGTAATTTTGGAAAATCAGCTAAAAAAGTCCCATAAAGTCTGAATTGTTTCGTATAGATGCCCCTTTCTTTATTTTATTTGTAATTCAATTTCTGTTCATTTTTAGTTTACCGCAACCTGAATGAGTTAAATAACAATAAAAAGGAAGAAGAAAAGTAGTTCATTCCTTAGGCGTATATTCTGACACTTAAGTACGACAAAAGATCAGAATCACCCTTCAGGCGACAGCATTTGCAAGACTAGTCAAGGAGGCTGCTCCTCGCTTTGGAACCGTTGCAAGTGCTGTGGGAAGGACAAGCGCGTTTAGGAAATTATTTTGGAAAATTTGTAATTTCTTGGTACTGGATCTTGCCCTAATGTCAAAACAGGAACAAGTAATAAATTTTTTGTTCTTCATTTTTAGGCATTTTTCAAAATATTTGATATGCATTATATTGAGAATTTTATGTTTAATTTTTTTTGTTTAATTCTTAGTGCCTAGTTTGTTTTCGTTGTCCCTATTAGTTAGTGTCTTTTTTTTACCCCCTTTATAAAATTGTCAGCCGTACCTGCAATAAACCAACAGATTAGAGAACCCGACAAATATTAGATGAAAAATCTTATGAAGTATTTAAGTGGTATGGAATTGAATGGCTAGTTTATGGTAGGCTAAAAACGACTCAAGGTAGACCCAGATGACGCACAGTGGGTCATCAGCCTTATCTAGCGGGACTTTATTACACTATCAAATAAAACGAATTTTTTTGGGGTAAATATTATTAATATGCCAAAATAACTTTAGTTTACACATTTGTACATATCAAAAGTCTAATATTAACTTATTTTATGTATAATACTAACTATATAAGTGTAATACTTCACTATGAACTTTATTACGTTTACAAAAACTAGTCAATTTGGGAGAAAATGTTAGTATGATAAATTAACCATGTGCGACATTATTTGTCTGTAAATTAACTTAGTTATACATATAATATAATATTATTCTCTAATCCTATTCACAACTATCTTCACTATCGAAATAATTATCATCATCTGACGGAGAAGTTAAATCTCTCGATTCTTCATAATTTGGCGCTTTCGGTAGAGCTAATACATCTTCTCGTATAGAAGATAGTTTCTTTTTTGGTGTTGGCCTTATACTCGAAATGACTGGGTCTGACGAAGTCAGTAAACTATACAAGATATCTGTATTGCAGTATATTCTTGAAGATTTTCTGGAGTGTCCTTCCCGAAATTTCCTAAATTCTTTGTGACGCGATTCTTGAACTTCTTCCGACAACTGTTCAATAGGTAATAGAAATGAACTAATGATGGTCGGCCCATGCATGAGTACTTTATGTACTGTTACTGGCATAGGGTACCAACCATATAGGGACACGTATAAATCTGCAGTTTCATTTGCATAACTCTCGAACGCTTCAGTGTTTACGTCATAACCGGAAGATAATGCCTGTAGTATTACCGAAAACCTCTCTATTAAATTTTTATTAATTCCTGTAATATTCGAGGAAGAAGCAGCATTTTGAAAGAACCTTCGGGCACTATTACCGTCATTTGTATTTCCACCACCTTGTTTTGGAATGTCTACTAAGAAACCAGTGTCTGACCTAAATCTGTGGATTATTTTTTTCTTTCTGGCAGCAACATTTTCTTTATCGTCTTTGCTGCGAGCTTGCCATTTTTTATGTCGAGTTTGTATGACACATGTAGAAGGCATTCAAAAAATCGTATGTGCGCATGTAGTGTTGATAGCCCCCATCCAAAGGTTTGAGTATAACACTTTCTTGTTCTTCCTTCCTTAAGATTATTCATATCTTTTGTTGTGGCTTTGCAAATGTAGCACTGTTGTGTGGATTTGTTAGATGACAAGGCATTGCAGACCTTGCCGTCTACCATGGTTTCTATGAAATTGTGTTTGATTTCCACGTCCTGGCATTTGCACTTAATTTTTGTATTCCGAATTTCAGCTATTTGGTTTTTTACATAACTGAATTCGTTTACAATTTCTTGATCTGTTTCTTTTACAAATCTGAACCTAATAGGTCTGCAATATCTTGTTGATGCTGGCCGAGGGTTTTGCCACAAAATAATTTTTTGGCAGTCTTTCTGAAAGCCATATATTTCGAAATTCTTATCAGAGGCTTTCTGTTTATATCTGCTTAGACCTCCGCTACCATCGCTTCCCCATTTGAAATTAATGGTAATATTTTTTAAGTCGCAGACATCACCATTGCAAAATTGTTTCAAAACTTCAGCTTGAACCGAAAATAGCCGCTCTACTGTCAAATCTACTAGGGCTTGTAATTTAATTTCCCCCAATGACGATGATGATGGTACATTCATTATCAGGCGGATAGCAACATTTCTTTGCCTCTTTAATAGAATTATAAGACGGATACATTGTTATTCCTGGTTCTAATGCTCCTTGACGTAGCATCAGGTACTGATTTTTAGTTAGTTGAGCTGCAATTATTAAAGCTAGTGCCTGGTCAGGTGAATAGGAAGAAGATGTTTTCTTATTTATCCGCTCATAAGCCATTTTCATTCTAGTAGCCCTTTTGGGAGAATACGTTACTCCTTTTAAAACGTTTGCAGCATATCTTTTGCCGGATTCTCTTAGCTTTACCTCAGCAGAATAACATATTTCGCTTACGCTATGTTCAGAAATTAACTTCTGTACCTTTCGTCGTTTCGCCTTCGGACCACTTAATAAGAACTCTTTTGCAGGCCGTCCAGGTTTCTTTTTTTCCTCTGTGGTGGATATGATTTGGGTATCTGATAAAAATACTGATTTAGGTTGATTTTCACAGGTTTAATTTTACAACTATGCTGATTTACAATGCAACTCGTTTGGGCGGCAGCAGACACTTGAGTGAGTACAGCTAACTTGACTAATTGACTACAAGATACACACGAACTGAATGTACGTGTGTGAGTGATAAGAGCGATTTGATACAATGTAAATTGAGAACGCGTACAATGACAATTTATGGCGTTGCCAAATATGAATTATCGAATAAAGTAAAATATGCTACTTAACATACTGCCCCCATTAAGAGTCTTCTTAATCTATAGGTAGTTTGGATAATTTTACTATAGGTCGCTTTAGTTGGCCTTGTTTTGTTCTGATAGTTACTGTGCGTACCAGGTTGTCTCGTCCCGGGTGAAGATCAATGATTCTTCCGATGAGCCATGTTGAAGGGGGGAGGTTGTCGTCACGAACTAAGACCAAGTCATTTACAGCTAAGTTTGATGTTTTGTGCTTCCACTTTGGTCGCTGATTTAAGGAGTGTAGATATTGTTTAGACCATGTTCTCCAGAAGAGTTGTTTTAGTCTCTGCACCTGTTGCCAACGTTTGAGACGTGAAGGATGTATGTCGCTAAACTCTTGATCCGGTAGTGATACCAATGACGTCCCAATCAGGAAGTGAGCCAGTGTTAAGGCATCCAGGCTATCAATGTCAGATTCGCTAATGGCGGTCAGTGGTCGTGAATTCAACACACTCTCAATTTGTGTGAGCAGTGTTGCGAACTCCTCGAAAGTCAGCGGTGTTTCTCCAATGACTCTTCTCATGTGGGTCTTAACACATTTGATTCCTGCCTCCCATATGCCACCAAAGTAGGGCGAAGCAGATGGAATAAAGTTCCACGAAATTTGCTGTTGTGACAGGGACGTTGAAATCAATTCGTTGTGACTCCTTGACATAACTAACTTGTATATCTCGGATAACTTGCGTTTGGCTCCCACAAAATTTGTTGCATTGTCGCTGTAAATAGCTACTGGGATTCCACGTCTTGATGTGAAGCGTTTGAGTGCGGCAATGAATGCATCAGTGGTCAGGTCTGAGACCATTTCTAAATGGATGGCCTTGGTACTGAAGCAAATGAATAATGCGATATACCCTTTGTCCGTTTTGCTGCAACGGCCTTTATGCAGGCGTAGCCGGATTGGTCCTGCATAGTCCACACCGCAATGCAAGAAAGGTCTACCGGGTTGAACTCTTACTTCGGGTAAATTTCCCATAAATTGTTGCTCTGTTGCACGTCGTTGACGGAAGCATGATAAACATTTGAAAGTATGTTGACGGATGGTGTTGCGGCCTCCAATAATCCAATACTGTTGACGAATTAGTGATAATAGTAGTGTTGGACCCGGGTGTAGATACTGTTGATGATATTGTTGTATGATCAGAGAGGTTATTCTGTGATGCTTTGGCAAGATAACTGGATGTTTTGCATTGTAGCTACAGTTAGCCTGTTGAATGCGTCCTCCTACTCGTAAAAGTCCATTGTCATCCAAGAACGGGGAAAGATTCAAAATCTTACTTTTCGGTGCAAGTGGCTTATTATTGCGCAAGCATTTGATGTCATTCGGGAACGATATTTGCTGTACCCATCGAATACATCTTGCAGCGGCTTCTTGTAATTCCTTAGTCGACAAGAAATCGTCGTAGATTGGCTTTATTGTTGGAATGTTTAAACGTAGGTTGGTTTTATGTTTCAGTTTGACTATATAGCGTCTCCAAATTGCAATCGTTCGTGTGATTTTTCGGAACGATGAGACACTAGTACTTAACTGTTCCCAAATTGGATTTGACACGTCTGTGTGTAGGTTATGAAGCTTAATTTGTCGTTCTTCCATACTGTGCAAGTGTTCAGGATGAGGTGTTACTTGCTTTGGCCAAGTACTTTCTGTTTGTCGCAGCCACGATGGTCCGTGCCACCAGATGACAGATTTTCTTAGAACCAGTGGTGAAACTCCTCTTGATGCAATATCTGCGGGGTTTTCCAACGATTTGACATGTTTCCATTGACTGGTAGGAAGAATATTTAGAATTTCGGATGTCCGGTTTGCGATGAATGTTTTCCATCGTCTTGGATGGGAGCTTAACCAGCTTAGGACAATATTTGAGTCTGTCCACGCCACACATGGTATTTCTGGTCGGTCGAAGGCGGAGAGTGTAGAATTAAACAATCTTGCCAGCAACAAGGCTCCACACAATTCGAGGCGGGGAATGAATTGATTGTTGATAGGGGCTACCTTGGTCTTGGCTGCCACTATGTTAGTCTTTATTACCGATTCTTGACTACTTCGACAGTAGATAACGGCTGCATAGGCATTCTCGGAAGCATCGCAGAAGCCGTGTAGCTGACATGCTTCAAGATTGGTAGACCATAACCATCGAGGTACTTCAATCTCTTCAAATTGGTTGAATTCATCTCTGAATGTACACCACTTCTGTGCCAGTATTTCTGTTACAGGATCATCCCAGTTGGCCTTTTCCAACCAAAGTTGTTGGTATAATATTTTTATTGAGATTGTTGCGGGTGACAATAATCCTAGTGGGTCGAAAATCTTTGATGATTGTGAAAGAATTGATCTTTTGGTGATTGGTCCATCTAATTGTAGCAATGCGTTGAAGATAAATGAGTCACTTGTGGGGTTCCAACAAAGTCCTAACACCTTGGTAGAACTTTCGTCAAAGTCGATGCACCCGAGGTCCCTTTTCTCAGATGGTATGCTGTTGATAAAGTCTTGTGTGTTGCTCTTCCACTTATGTAAATGCAGACCTCTGTTGGCCAGCGCATTCTCCAAATCTTCACGAAGAACTGTGGCTTCCTCACTACTATTCGCTCCAGAGAGTAAGTCGTCGACGTAAAATTGGTTCCTTATGACATGGGTAAGGTTTGGGTTGCTTGACTGATATTCATTGGCAATCTCTGATAGTGCTCTTGTTGCCAGAAATGGCGCAGACGCAGTACCATATGTCACAGTCGTTAACCAAAACTCCTTTATTCTATCAGATGGGCTGCTTCTCCAAACAATTCGTTGATAGTTCCAATCACGATCATCTACTTTAATCTGCCGGTACATTTTGATGATATCTGCAGAAATTGCAACTCTATTTCTTCTAAAATTCAGTAGGAGCGTGAATAGATCGCGTTGGATAGTGGGTCCCACTCCTAGGATGTCGTTGAGTGATGAATTTGATGTGGTTTTTCGTGAGGCATTGAATACAACTCGCACCCTTGTGGTAGAGCTGGATTGCTTCACTACAGCATGGTGAGGCATGTAGAACCCTTGTGACTCCTCTATATTTCTGATGGTGACTGGGACTTCCTTCATATGTCCCAGAGATTGATATTCGTCAATGAATGCATGATACTCGGAAGACAACTGTGGATCATTTGCTAAACGTCGCTGGAGTGATAGCAAACAGGACACGGCAGCTCGTCTCGAGTTACCCAACATCTGCGTTGGCTTCTTAAAAGGGAGCCGGACGACGAAGCGACCTTCTGAACTTAGTCGGCTGTTAGCTTTGAAGTGCTCCTCACAAAATATTTCTTCTTCTGTGAAGTGAGGAGTGATAGTGGAAAGATTTTCCACTTCCCAAAAACGTTGCAACGATTTGTCAATGTCACCGTCGACTAAAACCTGGAAACTGCTGATTTCAAACTGTGATTCAGAACTTGTGTAGTGAGGGCCTGCTGCTACCCAACCGAAGATGGTATTTTGAAATTTTGGGGAGCCATTTTGACTAGGTAGTTGACCATTCTGAAGGACTTGGAAGAAATAGTCCGCACCGATCAGTATGTCAATGGTACTTCTTTTGTAAAATAACGGATCTGCCAGTTGTATTTGACTAATCCAAGGCCACATCTCGGCTGATATGTTTGTCGTTGGCATGGGTGACGTGATTTTATTGAGGACTAGTGCTTTGATTTCTATAGCTCCTTCATCTTTTAGCCCACATTGTAAAATAACTTCTCCGCGAGTTGTTGCTACTTCTGCTGATGACAATCCTTTCACTGGTACTCGTTTGTTTTTGCGTTTAAGGTTGAGCCTCTGCACACAGGATTCTGTTATAAATGTTGCCATGGATGGTGAATCCAAAAGAGCTCGACAGGGTTGAAGAATTCCTTGAACATCCTTCACAAATACGATGGCAGTTGGTAGTAAGGTCGACAAATAAGCTTTGCTTGACTGAGAGTTAATTTGATGGCAATGAATATTAGCTTCTATGCTCTGTGATTGATGATGTATGTGGTTGTGTGTTCCATTGTTTTGAGTCAGATGATTGGAATGTGGCAAGTGCTGGATGCCGTAACATGTTGATGTGTGTGGGATGCATGCGCCATTGGCATCATTCTTGATGTTTGGAGAATATTTATCTGAATTATTGGTTCCTATACAGTTCTTCACTTGATTGCTTGAATCTGCTTTGTGATGCGATGTGTATTTTGTCGCATTTGGATTAAGTGTTGATAAGGTAGTTGAGCTTGTAATGGCTGAAGGTAGAATGCTTGCAGCTTGATTACTTGGTGATGTTGTGTTGGATTTGTATTGATAATCTGTTGCTGAGTTTGACTGATTTGACGGTGTTGATGTGAGGTTGTATGGTGATGAGTTGAGTAAGCAGGAATTATTTCCTGCGCTGGAATATGCTCAATAGCTGTTGAGTAGTGGCTTTGTATAGGAGTATGATGATGTAGTGATGAATGATGTTTATCATTGCAATAGTGACACCGAAAGCTTGAACTACATGATGCAGTTTGGTGACCACTTTTCATGCAATTAAAACACAAATGATGCTGAGAAACTAATTTTCTTCTTGCTGATGTGTCAAGTGCCTTGAATTTTGGACATTTAAAAAGCGGATGATTACCGCTGCACCTGGGGCACTTAGATGATGACGAAAGCAGGGATGTGGATTCCCTACCCGTCGCTTGATATTTGCCAGAATGTGATTGATGTTCTGGCTTGTTAGCACTATATGCTTCAAGTGCATCGCATCTATTATTTATGAATTTTATTAATTCGTTGAACGTTGAAAACTGTTTGTCTGCTACATGTTGTGCCCATAATTGCCTTGTATCTGGATACAGTTTTTGAAGAAGAATGTAAATTATCCAAGGGTCCCGTTCCTTGGCTTCTTTTCACAGAGATTCCAATCCTCTGACTATTTCATCTGAGGTATCTGCAAGTCTACGTAAGCTTGATGCTGTTGGTTTACTATTGCCTGCTTGTTCGATGAATGTTTTTACGAAGTAGTTTACAATTTGTTTCCTTCTGTTGTAACGTTCAACTAATTTGCTCCAAGCTGTCTCATAATTTTCTTCTGTTACTAGAATGTGACGTATTTGTAGCGCAGCATCACCTTTTAACAAACCCTTAAGGTACTGACATTTTTGTACTTTAGTTAGCGCTGAATTGCTGTGTACTGAAGTGACGAATAGATCTTGGAACGATGGCCAATCGGTATAATTGCCTTCAAAGCAGGGTATGGTTAGTCGGGGAAGTTTAAGATCACTAGGGTGTGGTGCATGTTGATCTGTTAGCACCTCTATTAATGCTTTATGCTGTTCTGTTAGTGCGCTTATGGCTTCGTTTAATTGGGACTGTTGTGGCTCATGTGTTCGTTGTGTATTATGAATTACACGACGATTGAGCTCTCGACGTAACTTTATTTCTGTAGCCAGGTATGCTTCTTCTACTACTCTCATCGTTGAAGTTTGTTCCGGAATAATAGTAATTTGATCGTCGTATGTGCAGAATTCTTTCCATAGCTCTTTCAATCTATTTAACATTGTGGATATTTCCACGCTGTCTGAATTTTCAGGAATAGATGCAGCGTACTCCTTGGTTCGGGCTATGGAACCTTCTATCCTGGTTCTTTTTTGTTTTAAAGCCTGAAGATCTGCCATTATTTGATTTTCGACAGGTTTCAGTTCTTTAATTGCTGTTAATGTTTGTGATACGTATTGTTTTCAATTATAATGTCGACGTAGGTGCTTTTGTGTCGTTAATTTTATTTCGAATTTTTAAATATTTTCGCAATATAGTTGTTTATTTACTTGTAATATGGTTGAAATTTGTAGGTTATTTATTTTTTGTAATATAGTTGTAGTATAATATATTATTGCTAATATAATTAATTCAAATATGTTTATATCAATATAATGTGATTAAATTGGTTAGTGTGTGTCTAAAATATTATTTATTGATATCCTTAACTAGTTAAATTTTTCAAGGCTATTGTACTTTGTAGTGCTGTGCGAACGTCTGTTTGCTCTCTCCGTCTTTTACTTCTTCCTGGTAGTGTGTTTTGTTTTTTTTTTTGCAAGAGTTCACATTTAAATGTGTCAAATTGAAATGAGGATGATTACTTTTTGCCTTGACTGTGTTTTCACCGGCGATTGTAATTTGCATACATTCAGGCGTGATGGAGCTTTGTTTCTCGTACTTTAAGTGTGTGTGTATTGATGTATACACCTTGATGTATACACCTTTTGTACCTCACGTGATTTGCAATTGCGGGCGTCGCATTCACTGTTATTTGTCTTTCACTAATTCGCACAGCACTGCACTACTGATTTTGATAGCAATTTATGACTTATCTTGATTCCTGTTGATGACTTGAGTACACCAATTTGATGCTTAATGCCTTTTAGCAATATTTCCACTTGATTTTTCTCCTCGCTGGTAATCTTATAACTCGAAGGACCAAATTTATGGTGGATATGATTTGGGTATCTGATAAAAATACTGATTTAGGTTGATTTTCACAGGTTTAATTTTACAACTATGCTGATTTACAATGCAACTCGTTTGGGCTGCAGCAGACACGTGAGTGAGTACAGCTAACTTGACTAATTGACTACAAGATACACACGAACTGAATGTACGTGTGTGAGTGATAAGAGCGATTTGATACAATGTAAATTGAGAACGCGTACAATGACAATTTATGGCGTTGCCAAATATGAATTATCGAATAAAGTAAAATATGCTACTTAACACTCTGTTATCTTGCTGGTACTTGGTAAGTCTACATTGTCAATCTTAATGTCTTCGTTGAGCCACAAATCATTCTTGGTAAGAAAATGTTTATAGCTGCGATGACATTTTTTCCAGCGCTGACTCAGTGCAATTGACAATGAAAATACAGCACGAACCAAAATATTTTCCATTACCGTTGATGGATTTTCCAATTTCTACTTCATCTTCAAAAATTCTAGTATTATTACCTGGGAATGCGAAGCACTCGGTTGGATAGCGCCAACTTCTCTTAACATCTCTAAAATCTATCTCCGCGAAACCACCAATTGTCTTCCAGCAATAATGAAAATGTTTATTGCATCTGAAGAATTCCACAAACAAAAAGTGTTTACATTTAATTAATAATAAATACACTACACAAAAACAATTAAATGTTTAAATAGAAAACGATAAGAAAAAAACTGCGGTCTTTTAAAACTAACACATATCTAAAATAAAACACGCTAGTGTTTATAATGCTTGTCTCTTCTGTATACACATTAAAAAATTAGTAAACTGAAAAAATATTAGCCAAAGAAATACATACCTGTACCACTAATATCCATAATCCTTAAAATTTTTCACAAAACTCAATACAAGAAACACTATAACCATTCAATGCGAGCACAAATTAAAGAATGGCCAGTTTGGTTTATCTAGAGCAGGTAAAATCCTATTTTCGTTTGTTTGTTGTTTGCGAATACGTGTGAGATAAGGATTTGTGTACAAAAGGACATCTCCAGGGGAAGTCAGCTTTCGATTTATATAGGCCTTGAGATGATTGGCAAACGTAATTTTTTTTCAATTATGACTACCTAGATATTGAAAATGGCCCACTGTGCGACGTATCACTAGTCTGTGTAAATCCAATATGTCTAGCTCTAGCAAGTTAGTGGTTGTAGATCTGCCCGACAGAAACCAATGTTTATCTATTCCAAATTTTTCCAAGAAATTGATAGCTGTTAGTAAATATGTAATACTTAGGTTTGAATAATTTGGGCGTACAAAATAATTTGCAATATGCTTTAAGGGGTAACGGCTAAAAAAAAAAGTTTTTTCACGAATTTTTTTCTCGCAAAATTAAAGGTGTTTGAAAAAAACCTTTTAAGGGTATTATCGGGCATACATTGAACTTTATTGATAAATTTTTTGACAGAAAAAAAAAACAAAATGGCGGCTCCACAGTCATCTTTCCGGGACATGTTTTGCTTGCCGTGTTATGGAACTATGTTGAGTGATTGGCTTGGACGTGAAGTCCAGACTGCCAGCATGAGCTGACAGATCACTCGACGGACAGCGTTGACTGCAGGGCGCCACGCCTCGGCTATTGGCGGAGAGTGTGGGGAGGCTCCACGAAAAACCTGCCGCTACCGTCTGCCATTATCAAAAAAAAAAAAAAATTCGCGCCTAAAACCAAAACGCCGGCACACATTCAGTCCTGACGGGACCTTTACGTCACTTACCTGCATTCACATCGAAGGCGCAGATGTTATGCCTTCCTGGCATGCCACAGCCACCCATCTGACTCTGAGGGCAGGTATTTTCAGAGTCCCTTTCCTCATGCCATCTTCTTTATAATTCTGGCATATCTCTAGCGGCGGACATCGAACAGTCACAAGAACGAGATCTCACTTTTGCTTATTACAACTTTTACATAAAGCGCACCTTTATGTAATTGTCCGTGTTATAAAAATGTTGATTTCTCGTTAATATAATTTTTCACAGCATATAACCAGCGACTTGCTGCTGCTGGAATTTGGTTGCCTCCATTTTGCGAATTTTCTCCTGCTAATCAGGGGAATATTTTTACTATTGAAATTTTGAAACTAGTAGTGACAAAAAATCTCTTGGACTTACGTCCGGGGTTGATTCGTTGCCCGGTGCCTTCGGAAAAGTTTCGATTCATTCGATTATTCACCTTTTTACTTACTTCACGGTGTGAACGTTTGACAAGACCGAGATGATTGTCTTCTTCAGTATTTCTCAGTGTAGCATACTGCTATATGCACTGTTGCACATTTGAATCTAGACCAAAACAAAAAAAAAACATTAATCTAGTGGCTTATAGCTAGAGAATGCCGTACGGATATTTAAAATATTAATTTTTGTAGATTTGGTGCGCGTTTAAAAAAAAAAGTTTGATTTTTGACGAAAAAAACGGCAGGTTTTTTGTTAATAAAAAATCAACAAATAAAGTTATTGAAAATTCCGAGAGGCATTCTCTAGATAATGTTAATGTTCACATCTGGTCAAAATTTCAAGTCGAAAATATGAAAATTGTTCGAGTTATGCTGCGTGCCATTTTGAAAAACCGTGTTTCGAGAATAGTTTTTTATTGGAAAAAATAAAAAAAATGAAGGTAAAAAATAAAAGTTTTCCGATAAACAAGTTAAAGTTGCAAATGTCAAAAAGGTCAGTTGTGTTCAATTCGGCTTTATCAGTCAGCTTTAGAAGAAAGCTGGTGATAAAGCTGGCTGAAAAGCTCCAATTGTGTTTCAGGCTTCAGGTAGTCGTTTCGGAGTAAGTTTGACGCGCTTGGTGGCGACCTCCATTTTCAAAGGAAAAAAATTTTTTTCTGGCACGGGACCTTTTTTTTCTTATTCTAGAGGGTTTAAACTATTTTTTAAGCCAATAAAAACAAAATCGATTTTTCAAAAAATTTACAGTGGCGTTACCCCTTAATTCGAAATTTCATTTTTACTGTGAAACTTAATAAAGTTTGGAAGGAACCCATCGGATTCTGTGCAATTATAGAGATAGTGGGTAATGGTCAGTTTAAATCTGTTTTTACAAAATTATAGGTTGCAGAATCTCACCATCAAAATTGTTAAGAAATTTTACCTGAATAAGATTTCAGATAAGATTTTATAAAGGCATTACAGTAAAAAGAAACAATTTCAATCAATTGTAATTTTATGGTTTTAAGCGGTCATAGTTCTTAAAATCACTATTTAAAACTAATAGTTTGGAACAGGAAGCAGTTGTCCAATTTAAATTTTTATCATTTATATATTTTTTTATTATTTTCAATGCTGAATTTTCTCTATAGTCTATGTGATCTTTAATAATATAATAATGAATTGTAAAAAAAAATAAATAAAAATATGTATATAGTTTTTAAACATGATATAAACTGAAATTTGGTAATTTTACCTGCAGGATGTTTCAGGAATGCCTACATTGTGCCGACCTGTTTCCGAAGGTGGAATCGGGTTTGATTACCGCCTTGCAATGGCAATCCCAGATAAATGGATTGAATTATTAAAAGATCAAAGAGATGAGGAGTGGAATATGGGAAACCTTATATTTACATTAACAAATCGACGCTACAAAGAGAATACCATAGCCTACGCAGAATCTCATGATCAGGCACTTGTGGGCGACAAAACAATTGCTTTCTGGTTGATGGACAAGGAAATGTACACACATATGTCCGTTATGTCGGCTCCTTCCTTAATTATTGACCGTGGTATCGCATTACACAAAATAATTAGATTAATTACTCATTCACTTGGAGGTGAAGCATACCTAAACTTCATGGGTAACGAATTTGGACATCCGGAATGGCTAGATTTCCCTAGAACTGGTAATAATGATTCATATCACTACGCTCGCCGTCAATGGAATCTTGTCGATGATGATTTATTAAAGTACAAATTTTTAAATGAATTTGATCGGGCTATGAACCTCACAGAAAAGCAGTATAGTTGGTTATGTAGTGAGCCTGCTTATGTTAGCTGGAAGCATGAAGACGATAAAGTGGTTGCATTTGAAAGGGCTGGCTTGGTATTTGTTTTTAATTTCCACTCATCGAAAAGTTTTTCAGACTACAGAATAGGTATGCACAAGTTGCAAGGATTTTAACTATTTCATTATTTTTATAATAATATTTTTTTAGGCGTACATGTCGCAGGAGTATATAAAGTAATCCTGAGCTCTGATGATGAATTGTTTGGTGGTCAGAATCGTATTGATAAAAACTGTGGTCATTTCACGAACCCGGAAGGGTACGCTGGTCGTAAAAATTTCATTCAGGTTTTTCATATTGTTCAAAGTAATATTTTTTCATTTAATTTATCATTTTTTGTAGGTTTATACACCATCTCGTACAGCTGTTGTATATGCGAAAGTAAAATAAGTAAAACCAATCAGAAAAATTGTTACGCACTAATTTTTCGATTAGATAATTTTTGTCACAAATATTTTTGTTACATAGTTAATATTGTAAAATTGTATTTTTTTAATAAAATTAGTATACTGCATGTTGTAATTATAAAAAGCAGGTAAGCGGATTTTTTTCTATACAAGTTAGTTGCAGTATTGCTGTAGCACGACTCGAATAGGTGTTATGGTACATACGTATTCTATCAGTAATCCTAATACGGAGAAAAAAAAAAAAATAAAAGCTTTAAAGCTACAGGTTCTTCACTTGCCCAGCTTTGCAAAATCTAATGGAACTCGTGCGCGATTTTTGTCAGTTGATCCACCCGAATTTCGGCATTACTAGAACATCGTTTCTATGGGGACCAAAGATTTGTAATCGGGTGAACTGTTTGATTAGCTTTGTGCTGCCACTGGCTAAATCTACAATTCACTTGTACTACATCAGAGTCGAAGCTGGGAATCAGAACACTGACCTGCAACACCATTCACAAGCACTTAAGCGCACAGATTGAAGAGACGTTTACGTCTTGAATATGTATCTGGCAATGAACGCAGACACAGTCAACTGCACATGGCAACCACTATAGTCGGTGCAGGATGGCGCTCTTGACTTTCGCTGTTGATAGCAGGAGGGTGATTCTGATCTTTTGTCGTACTTTTTAGGCGTGAATTTTGACATATTCACGTCACTATTGTCGTATTTTTTTTCAACACAGTTTATTTTGAACTTAAATGAATTTTCGGTGAACAAACGTAAAAAACACGCCTAAATATGCGACAAATTAGTCAACTGCTCAAGAGGTTGTGACGAAAATTTTATACTGTAATTATACGGTAATTAGAGTAATAAAAGTGCTCAAATTCAATAATATTTTTAAATTTGTAATAATGATTTTTGTAAAAACGGATTAAACATATTTCAGAGCAAAAATGAGAGACCGTAAATAACTGTAATTTTGGAAAATCAGCTAAAAAAGTCCCGTAAAGTCTGAATTGTTTCGTATAGATGCCCCTTTCTTTATTTTATTTGTAATTCAATTTCTGTTCATTTTTAGTTTACCGCAACCTGAATGAGTTAAATAAAAATAAAAAGGAAGTAGAAAAGTAGTTCATTCCTTAGGCTGCGGTTACATTGTGAGAGATTTCGGGCGAATTTTTGTCTCGAGACATCACGAGATTAATTCACAGCCTTAAAGTATTATAATCATGGCTACACTGCCGACGAAACCATCTCGCGATGTCGCTTTTCGTCGCACAATGTCTCGAGATCAATTTTTCGAATTCAAATCAATTTGAATTTCTCAGGAGTTATCGCGCGATAGTCTGTATGAAAACATGGATTGCGAAAAATTAATTTCGTGTGTACGTAAAAACCGGCATTGTGGAACCAAAAATTGAAAGATCACGCGAATCGTGACATTTTAAGGAAACTAAGGGATGAAGTGTACTAGAATTAAATACAAAAAGTAAGTAATAAAAAAATTTATTCAGGTTTAATATGAGATGTATGTAGGTGTTCACGTTTTTTGTAAGAATTCTTACTTTTAATTGGAAAAAAAATTTTTTTCGGTTTAATATATAGGTATTTAACGTTAACAGTAATAATTAAATAGCTCCAGCTTCACTGTTAAAAAAAGTTGTGAATTCTCTCCTTATTGCATATGCCCTATTTCCACTACGATTAAATCTTTTTTCTGCACCACCATTATTTGAACATTCTGCTGTCGTTTGTATTTCGAATAAGTTACTCTCATGTACTCCTTCCATATCTATGATTATATTATGGAGCAAACAACATCTACTTTGTCTGCATTAAGTTGAATTTCGGTTTTAAAAATTCTCCACTTTGCCGTTAAAATGCCAAAGGCGCACTCTATAGTTTTTCTCGCATGCGAAAGCCTACGATTGAAATTGTCCTCTTCTTCTGTGATTTTTTCGGCTGGATATGGCTTCATTAAATAATATTTGAGAGGATACGCCGCATCCCCAAGAAGTACGTACGGAATGCTCACACTGGTATTGGGCAAAAGATGTTCATTTGGAACATTGAACGTACCTGCTTCAAGCTGTTGGTAAACGGATGATGCAATAAATACACCACCATCACTTTGTTTGCCATATCCTCCTACATTAATACATATAAATTTGTAATTAGCAACAGCTATGCCTTGAAGAACTATAGAAAAATAATTCTTATAGTTATAGAACATAGATCCACTTTTCTGAGGACATTTAATTCTTATGTGCTTGCCATCAATGCTACCTATACAATTAGGAAAATTCCACTTCGTCCAAAATTCCTCACTTATGTATATTCCTAAAATATTCCACTGTTGGAAATGGCATGTGCGTTTCGTAAAGATTTTCCCAAATTTCTTTAAAGGTTTCATATACAATAATTCGTATTGTAGAGTGAGACATTCTGAAAGAAAATCCAAGTGACCGAAAACCGCAGCCCGTAGAGAGAAATCTGAAATACAAGTGATAAGAAAATTATGTTACTAAAAATCGAAGAAAATGTTTCATATCGCGTATAATATGTATTTTATGATAACTTTATGAACAATTGGTAAATCACAAAAAGAGGTAAATTTATTCAAATTATAGAGACACCTTATACATGTGCGCAGTATGGACTTTCTTTATTTATTTAGTCTTTGAAAAATTATATAATTATGGTATATTACTTAATCCATATATCTATTTATACATCCTATTTAAGGCAACGCAGCAAAATTGAAATGGAAAAATCTGCGAGACACTTTTAGACGGGAATTTATGAAAATATCAGCAAAACGATCAGGCGACGCCGCGCCGGAAGATACTCTATTAAGACAAAATGGGCATACTATGATGATATGTTATTTCTTTCAGACCAGTTCCTTCCAAGAGAAGATTCTGGGAACAT
Source organism: Dioctria rufipes (assembly GCA_963924295.1). NCBI lineage: Eukaryota > Metazoa > Arthropoda > Insecta > Diptera > Asilidae > Dioctria > Dioctria rufipes. The sequence continues at coordinate 128,719,742 of OZ002740.1, forward strand.
TCCTCATCTGCAAGAGGATGAAGTTGTGGTAACCCAACAAGCACCAGATAAAGAATTACCAATTGCAAGCACATCCAACGAAAACAATTTTTTAGAGGATTCAGTTGTAGAAGATTCGACACCACAAAATGATCAATGCAAGAATTTGTCAGCAAGTAAAGAAAATATACGGGAAAAAACATACGAACCCGAAAATCAACACATGCTACAAATAGTACTACTCTCGAAAAGCTTTTGTTATTAGAACAAAATAAATTTAAACAATATAAACCTCTTCCTTAGCTCAGGATGATGATTACCACTTTGCGATGAGTTTAATCCCATATTTTAAAGAATTACCCCGTAATAGAAAGATGACCGTACGAACAAAGATACAGCAAATTTTCTGTGAAGAGTACGAACGAATTGAGCACATATCTGAAACGGAAACTCCTTCACATCGCAGTTCAATGGAATCAGCATCTACGCCTCTGCTTTCACCACAAGACTCCTCTAATGAAAAGTCTGGAGAATTTACGTTTTCAAATAATTATGAACATGAAAACAGACCATCAAACCCTGTGTCATTTCCCGCTACTGAAGAACAGCAGGATCATTCTCTTGTAAAATATTTTAGTTCTTATGAAACTTACTAATTATTTCTTCATTTTTTAAATACATTACGAGTATGTTAAAAAAATATCATTTTTTAAAGGATAGTATTTGTTTCAGATTATTGTTTTCAATTGAATGAATTATTTTTTACTTACCTTAAAGTTATGGCTAGTTTTTCTGTTGGTGGAATGCATTTCCGAAAGTTTGACTTTTTAGTTAATTTTGCTCTTATTTTATTTAAAATATAGTAGAATGTTCTAGGTTTCATTCTAAAATATTCATAAAATTTGTTTGAATCTTGTTTTAAATCTTCAAAAAGTTTGTGGAATTCCCCCTTTTCATCCCTTAAAGCAAACATGGGGTGTACCCAATACGATCGTTTTGTTAAAAAAAATAAATACTTTAATAAAGCACTATTTTCAATTAAAGCGTATTCACTATTTACATCCATTGTATTGTACATAAAGCAACGAACTAAACTAATTTTTTGTCGCTTATCATGAGATAACAAGCGATGATTTGGTCGCCTGGTATCGTCTGTTTTCGCGCGATGAAAATTCGCCCGAAATCTCTCACAATGTAACCGCAGCCATAGGCGTATATTCTGACACTTAAGTACGACAAAAGATCAGAATCACCCTCCAGGCGACAGCATTTGCAAGACTAGTCAACGAGGCTGCTCCTCGCTTTGGAACCGTTGCAAGTGCTGTGGGAAGGACAAGCGCGTTTAGGAAATTATTTTGGAAAATTTGTAATTTCTTGGTACTGGATCTTGCCCTAATGTCAAAACAGGAACAAGTAATAAATTTTTTGTTCTTCATTTTTAGGCATTTTTCAAAATTTTTGATATGCATTATATTTTATGTTTAATTTTTTTGTTTAATTGTTAGTGCCTAGTTTGTTTTCGTTGTCCCTATTAGTTAGTGTCTTTTTTTTACCCCCTTTATGAAATTGTCAGCCGTACCTGCAATAAACCAACAGATTAGAGAACCCGACAAATATTAGATGAAAAATCTTATGAAGTATTTAAGTGGTATGGAAGTGAATGGCTAGTTTATGGTAGGCAAAAAACGATTCAAGGTAGACCCAGACGAAGTATCACTAGTCTGTGTAAATCCAATATGTCTAGTTCTAGCAAGTTAGTGGTTGTAGATCTGCCCGACAGAAACCGATGTTTATCTATTCCAAATTTTTCCAAGAAATTGATAGCTGTTAGTAAATATGTAATACTTAGGTTTGAATAATTTGGGCGTACAAAATAATTTGCAATATGCTTTAAGGGGTAACGGCATTGTAACGGCTAAAAAAAAAGTTTTTTCACGAATTTTTTTCTCGCAAAATTAAAGGTGTTTGAAAAAAACCTTTTAAGGGTACTATCGGGCATACATTGAACTTTATTGATAAATTTTTTGACAGGAAAAAAAAAACAAAATGGCGGCTCCACAGTCATCATTCCGGGGCATGTTTTGCTTGCCGTGTTATGGAACTATGTTGAGTGATTGGCTTGGACGTGTTTTTCATTAGGAGCAAAGCTAAATTAGCTACTCCAGTACACTACATATAGGAGCAAAGCTACATTAGCTACTTCAGTACACCACACCAAGGAGCAAAGCTACATTAGCTACTCCATTACACTACATATATGTAGGAGCAAAGCTACATTAGCTACTCCAGTACACCACACCAAGGAGCCAAGCTACATTAGCTACTCCAGTACACCACACCAAGGAGCAAAGCTACGTTAGCTACTCCGACCAAAACGTCGAGCCTACATCCAATCTATCGTTTTAAACAAGAGCGAGTAGGATATTTCTGATAGTCGGTTCAACAAATAAGGTGCTTGTATGAGAGTACTTGGTTATAGTACTTCATAAACTCAAACAAGTTTCCTCGCAAGAACCAGTAACAATTTGGCGCAGCCGGTAGGATCAAGGAAGTTAGTTCAATCTAAAAGTACTTGAAAAACCTTGATCCTCGAACCTACGAGTGCATACGAACATCTAACTGTTCAATCTGCCATCAGAAATACCAAAATACCACGATAGGGCACTTCTAACCCAGCCAACACACGGCAGAAGCCCCAAACTGCAGTACGAATTCAATAGATAACCTAATTGAAGAAAGAAAAAAAATACGGCTTAGAAAACCACTACGATAGAGAAGAAAAAACAAAGTTTTAAGTAAGTCTTAGCAAACCACTACGATAGAGAAGAAAAAACAAAGTTTTAAGTAAGTCTCTATAAAAATTTTTAAAAAAGAGGCAACAATTATTAGTGAATTCACTTTAGACAGTGTTAAAGTATATCTAAAACATTTAAAAAAAAAAGATTCGCTGATTCTTCTCGCCTTCTTTTCGTTCTTGGAAACGTAATTCCCATCTAAGTAGCTTTTATTAACTATAAGTGATAAAACAGGGCAGAACTCACACATTCGTGCAATTTTTTTTTTAAAACAAAAGTCACTAAACTACTTATTCCCTTTTCTTCCCTACTTCTCTCTCTCACACTTATTCGAGGAATCTCGAAGTTTTGGCTTTCATGCCTAAACCTGACCGAAGCTCTTCATGCTCCAATTATGAGACGGCAATAAATTCATTGTCGTTTGATAACACTAGCCCTCCAGGAAGCCCTTCAGATAGCCCAATAGTAGAACCAAATTCACCCCAAGGCAGACCATCCATAAACTGGTATCGCCAACATCGTTCAGGCAAACGTTTCAGAAGGCATAGTTTGATTAACTTCCTCGTAAGAGACAATAGTTTGAACGACCTAATAACAGAAAAATCGTTAAACGCGCCTAATTCTGATAAAAGCACGCCAGATATTGTCCAGACTGAGCAAATAAACAAAACAAACAAAATGCCAGTGAATTATGAAAAGGTGGTTAAACTAACGGCACAAATGGTGCCCTTATTCTCTGGGGAATTCAGCTCCCACATCCTCACAGAGTTGCAGACATTTATAGGCTGTTGTAAACAACTGCAGCAGTGTCTAGAGGAAGAAGAAAAAGTAGCTTTTATGCAAATTTTCCCCACTAGATTGCGAGGAAATGCATACCAGCTAATCGCATTAAGCTCACTCACAACATTTGAGGAGGTTGAAAAATTACTTTATCGTAATTAAAAGGCCTATTGTTACAATGTTACCAAGCAGCACAGAGCAAATACGGTGCTGAAAATTTCAACATGGTGAAACAACAAATAGAGGATTTTGCTATGGCTTCAGTGAAGAGTGGTGCAACTAATCCCCATCTAAGCGCCTATTTACTCACTTTGAATGAAAATTCTTTTGAAACTCTCATCCAAAAGGCACTAGATATGGAAAGGTTGCAGCAAGGACTTTTTCGGTCCACAACCAACAAACTATATAAATAACCCAACAAACTCTTTCCAAGTGGACCCTTTTCTAAGACATAATATCCCAAATTTCTCTAATACCTATGGCTATCCCATACCTGAGAGTGTAAATTTGTCTTCCTATCCTTACACAAAGGAATTCGGAAGACATAACATAAAAACTGAAATTGGTATACCTCCAACAGCGGAACCACCAAAGGAAACTTCAGCATCCTTTAGTACCGACAGAAACTCAGAAAATTATTGGCGCTCTGCTCAAACCAACAAACAACAGGCAGAAAAAAAAATACGATAAACACAAATTGCTGTTAAACAAAATCACCTGCAGCTACTGCAATTATAAAGGGCACACATATGACGAGTGCCTAAAGCGTAAGAATACTCCTTATTGTACTAATTTCAGAATAAAGGGCCATGATGCCCAACATTGCAAACAGAATATTAAGGCACCACCCGAACATGCAAACTCTAAAAACAATGCTCGGTGGGGCTCTGAAGATGGAGAACAAAGATTTAACCACATACATAATATGTGCGACTTCTGTGGGAGAAGAAGTCATACTGTAAAGCTATGAAAGAATAAAATCTTTCAACTTAACTCGTAGTCACTCCAAGCAGATAATGTTACATGCCTTAACCATGCATTGTAGAGCCATGACCACAGACAAGAAAAATAAACAGAAATCAGAACGATAAACGAAAAGAAAAACAAAACAAACAAAATTTGCTTGACCTCAAGAGGAATTTGCAACATACGCAAATTTCGCTTTGCAAGCAAAAACGTTCAATTATGAAAACATAAATGTATCTGAGGTCATCGCTCTACCAAATCAAGAAGAAGTGATTCATCATGAAGTTCAGTGATCAGAATTGTTGACACTGCAACTATGATCAATGAATTCGATTATTGCTTCAAGTATTGCAATTCTGCAATAACTCCCCCCTTTAGAATAATTAAACACATTGTTTAGTATGTAAGAAAATTGTATAAATAACCAATGCCTGATCAATAAAAATCAGAATTAATTTGACTATAGAAAGGTGTCTATTATTTCTCGCGACAACATCGGCATACTCTGCCATCCTATTAAACAGCGGCATATTCTGCCCCACAACATCGGCATACTCTGCCATCCTATTAAACAGCGGCATACTCTGCCTCAATACATAGCAAACATCGGCATACTCTGCCATCCTATTAAACAGCGGCATATTCTGCCTTAATAAAACCACAGCGGCTTCTCAAGCCATCAAAAGTAAGTTCGGCCTATTTAAAAATTAAAATCAAAGTTCGTCTATTAAATTTGATTAATCATGAACAGCATTACACGATTCTCTGAAGCAAACATCACATGGCGACCCTGCAAATCGGACCAACGACAGAACATCTATAAGACCCAGCAATTAGAAAGAGAACAGCACCTAGACGGCTCACAACTCCAAAACAACAAATAACCATACTAAAACCGAATGCTGGGAAAACTACGGAAGAACTTTGGCAATCTATCAAGCAAAAAAACAACTATGAAGCACCAACTATTTATCGAAAGAGAAAACACATAGAGGAAACAGAAACACCTCCAGAAGAAAAAACAAAATCGAAAACAATAGTGACAAAAAACCAAAAAATTTCCATAGAAGAAGCCATCCAAGAAAATCCAGAAGCAGGACCCAAACCGATTACAATTTGTGAATACAGACAGAGATCACAACAGGACAAACAACCAAGAGAGGAATATACAGTACAAAAGCAGACAAAAAAGAAAAGAGGCGGCATAGCTGTAAGACTTAGGCAGCAAATCGCAGAGCTATATAGGGTGATCCCCATAACAGCAGATAAGAATCTAAAGAAACAGCTAATATAGAAACTTAACGGATTAAGATGGGAAAACCTCAATCGAAAGAGATAATAACAGCACAGAATGCAGCAGCAGCATCAGGAACGACACCACAATCTATAACCATTCACGACCTTCTGCATGTACCAACAGCCGTGACTATTGTAATAATGATCATCCTTCTAGCTATCACGTTTTATTTAAGGAAAAAGTTTGTACAAAAATTAATTAATAAAAGTGTCACTAGAAATGTAAACAAGCTTGCTGAAATTAAAAAAAAAAAAAATCTTATCAATTTAACTATAAATTTTTATGTAATTTAATTAATTATAGCAATATTTTGTTTTTGGGACTCTATAAATATATAATCACTAAGTTAATTTCTTTCTATATTCTATATTCTATAACACATTAATCATAATTACAAATAAATACATGGAAAATTGCGAGAGACTTTTTACTGAGATAAAGAAATTGCTAGAGACATTTACAAAGAATCCGCAAAGAGTATTTTCAAGCAGAAATTTATTAAAAAAACAAGCTGCAGCCAAGCAAATCAAAAAGGAATTTGATACGAATATATGCACAAACAAAGGAAAGCAAGCGGAAGACTTGCAGAATAAATTTAACACAAAGTTCATAGAACTTAAAGTGATTTTAGAAGAAACAACCAAACCGATTTTGGATAACACAGAAGATTCAGAACTTGATGAATCAGATCAAGAAGAACCACAAAGTAAAACAAGAAAAGTGGGCTCGAACACATTTGACCTAGCTGTAGCAATTAAAATATTGCCAGAATTTGGAGGCAATATAAAAGATTTGTCAAATTTTATAAGCTTAGTAGAGATGTACGGAAAAACATTAAAAAACGAAGAACAGCTAATAGAATTCGTATGGCTAGCACGCCTGAGTGAAAAGTAAGAAATAAATTGTCCGCAGTTGCTAAACCAACAACATTAAAATACCTAAAGACAGCCTTGACAGAGGCTTTCAAGACAAGAAACACCACGCAAAACTTACAACAAAAACTAGCAAATTGCAAACAGAATGGAATGAAAGTTCAAGATTTCTCAGACAAGATATTGGAAATAATTGCAGACCTAAACAAAGTGCAGATAAACGAATTAGGAGAAGAACACAAGGAAGTGATCTGCAAATTAAATGACAAAGTTGGGCTGAGTACGTTTCAGAGTGGACTGAATGATCACCTCAAACCAACAATTATGGCATCACAGCCAAAAACATTAATAGATGCCATAAGCCTCGCAAATCAAGTTGAGCAACCCTTAACAAATGAATCAAGAATACTCAATATCAACAGAAATCAATACATTCAACAAAATAGACACCACAATAATTACGGAAACCACACTAACTCCAGAAACCATAATTACAGAAACAACAATGACAATAGGTACCAGAAAAACTACCAAAATAGAACAAATAACAGGGTCCAACTACACAACCAAAACAGAAACAATGGTTGGCAGAAGCAGAGAAATTGGAACAATAACAATAATAATCACAATAGTAGTGGAAGAAATTTCTATAGAAACTCCCAACAAAACCAGAGAAGAAGTGTAAATTTTCTACAGGAAACGAGCAATGCGCAAAGTCCAGGAGAAAATCAGCACAGAATAGAGTAATTCGAAATTCAAAAATTTACAACATCAGAAGTTACACTACGAATTACATAACGCTGATGGACAAGTTCACAACATCAAAATTAAACTTCCTCATTGACTCAGGAGCAGACATCTCTATCTGTAAAGTACATTTATTAAATCAGGCAATCGACACAAATGAACAATGCAAGACGACGGGAATAACGAATAATGAGACATATTCCTTGGGCACAGCGAAGTTACAGTTAACGTATGAAGGCAATGACATAGAACATAAATTTCACATAGTGGATACACAAACACCAATTACCACACATGGAATAATAGGAAGAGTGAAATACCGATGTAAAATAGATTATGAAACTTTCACGATAACTGTAGCAACAAACACTGAAGAACTGACTATACCAATGGCAAACAAATATGAAAATGAAATAGAAATACCAGCGAGAACTGAGATTATTCAAGCCATAACACTCGACGCTGATGAAGATAGCGTAATCTGCGGTGAAGAATTAATAAAAGGAGTCTTCTTAAGTAACACAATCATACCAAGGCATGGAGTACAACATATAAAACTGCTAAATTCAAATAACCATACAGTGACTTTGAAAGCATTCGCACCAAGGGTACATGTGCTGAAAGAATATAGGAAAATGAGAATACCAAAAAGAGATAACACAGAACAACGATTTCAAAAACTCTCACAAGAATTCAAATTAGAAGGGTTAGATGAAAACGCTAAAGGTTCAATTAAAGAAATATGTAGAAAATATCAGGAAGTATTTCACGCAGAAGACGAGAGGTTATCAACAAATAATTTTTATAAACAAAGCATTAGTTCAACAAATAATAACCCCGTCTACATAAAAAACTATAGGTTGCCACACTCACAAATCGACCAAATAAACAAAGAAGTCGACAAGCTACTACAGAGTGATGTAATCGAACGTTCAATTATGAAAACATAAATGTATCTGAGGTCATCGCTCTACCAAATCAATAAGAAGTGATTCATTATGAAGTTCAGTGATCAGAATTGTTGACACTGCAACTATGATCAATGAATTCGATTATTGCTTCAAGTATTGCAATTCTGCAATAACTCCCCCCTTTAGAATAATTAAACACATTGTTTAGTATGTAAGAAAATTGTATAAATAACCAATGCCTGATCAATAAAAATCAGAATTAATTTGACTATAGAAAGGTGTCTATTATTTCTCGCGACAACATAGGCATACTCTGCCATCCTATTAAACAGCGGCATATTCTGCCTCACAACATCGGCATACTCTGCCATCCTATTAAACAGCGGCATACTCTGCCTCAATACATAGCAAACATCGGCATACTCTGCCATCCTATTAAACAGCGGCATATTCTGCCTTAATAAAACCACAGCGGCTTCTCAAGCCATCAAAAGTAAGTTCGGCAGCCCTCTGCCTATTTAAAAATTAAAATCAAAGTTCGTCTATTAAATTTGATTAATCATGAACAGCATTACACGATTCTCTGAAGCAAACATCACAATACAGTGTCCACATGCCAGCAGAAACAACGATGGGAGGCCACACATTCGGGAAACGGCATAATGTCGACAGAAAAATCCCCGGCTCGACATTGAATAAAACTGCGCAAACTATTTCAGGGTCCTCTCAAGCAAAAAAACAATCAAATAGAGAAAATGTACCAGTAGTAGACTTACCACTGGACATAGGCAAAAACACAGCCGTTCGGCTGATAGCAGACACTGGAGCTGAAGTAAGCATCATAAAAAAGGAAGCACTAGATAACCCAGAACATATAGAACGAAGTCAAAAGGTGATTTTGAAAACTCCATTTGGAGAAGGAGAAACATTGGGAAACTGCCAAGGCAACTTTTTATTAAGCCGCAGTGTCCCATGCAAACTCCAGGTAGTAGAAGACATTGCCCAAATCTCCCACGATGGGCTGTTAGGCAATGACTTTCTTGCAAAAAATTGCAATATTGAAGGGCCTAACAGATTACTCCGGTTTCCTCGCACGGAAACCAACCCTACTGAATTCACGGTACCTCTCGCAACATCCATAGAAGATGGAGAGGATATAACAAAGGATCAAATAATGGAGGAATCTGAATATACTACCGTTTCACGGGCACCCAAAAACAAAAGTTCCTTACTACCAATGGAAGAAATTTCAAACATCTTGAATGAAGATGAAGGTAGGCAATATGAAGAAGAACTTCAGCGATCTCATAGAATACCCCCTCGATCTCAAATCATACAGAGCATACCTGTACAATTGGACCAGGAAATGCTCTGTTTGTCTCAGGAGATTCAAGAAGGAGTATTTGTCGGAAATTGCCTAGTTAGTCCTCATAGAAATTTCATACCGTTATCTGTTCTGAACGTAAACACAGAACCTGTATTCCTAAGAAAATTAAAACTTACTCTAGTTCCAGTTAATTATTATAACATTAGCTCTCTCCAGTTACCTTTGGACGAAATAAATTCCCAAAGTTCTCAGAAAGAAGAGAAAGAAGGTGATCCTCCTTTCTCACGTGCACAAGACAAAAACATATACAACATAAAATCTCCTTATTCATCTTTGGACGAAATAAATTCCCAAAGTTCTCAGAAAGAAGGTGATCCACCTTCCCCTCGTGCACATAGCAAAAATTCCAATAACTTCGTAAAAGATACGCAAAATTTCAACTCCAATCCACATTCAATAAACGTAAACCACATTTCAAAGTACAGTCCAGATAGACTTGTGGTTTTACGTGAAGAATTACTGTTGGATAAAAACTTAAATCAAGAAGAGAAAAAATCAATTCTAGAACTATGTTATGACTATAATGACCGGACAAGTTAACGTACACAAACAGTATAAAACACACCATTCCCACATTACATAATCAACCACCAATAAATCAGAAAATGTATAGACTCCAAAAAAAAAAAAACACATCGGGCAGTCATAAATGAGCAAATTAAGGAAATGTTGGACAACGACATAATCCAATTAAGTAAAAGCCCGTGGAATTCTCCATTGCTGGTAGTCCCCAAAAAAGCTGGGCCTGACGGCAATAAACGTTGGCGAGTAGTAGTAGATTTCCGTAAAATTAACGAAAAATCTATAGGGGATGCCTTTCTATTACCAAGGATAGAGGATATATTAGACCAACTGGGACACTCCAGATATTTTACTACACTGGATCTAGCAAGCGGGTATCACCAAGTACTTGTTGATCCGAAGGATAGACCCAAAACTGCGTTCAGTACCGCATATGGGCACAATGAATTTAAGAGAATGCCATTTGGGCTGAAAGGCGCGCCTGCGACCATCCAGCGATTAATGAATTACATTCTAACGGGTCTCCAAGGCTTAGAATGCTTTGTCTATCTCGATGATATTGTAATCTATGGAACAAATTTACAAGGTCATGTTATGGTCGTAGCGTATTTCATATAGCAATATGCTACATTGACGATACTGAAGCATGTAGGCTGGCTGCGTTAAACATAAAAAAATTGAACGCATCCCGACTGAGAGTAATGCTTCCTTCAGCTCGTGTGACATGCGGGTTTGAAAAAGAAAAAGAAGAAGAAGACGTCTCTGTCTTGTCGAAATTTCTGTTGTGAGTGCACGGATGAGAACAAAAACTTATTTTCCAAAAGCATCGGAGAGGACGTAAAACCTGTAAGTAAGTACAAATAATCTTTCATCCTTACCGGTGAAATATTAGCAATCGGTAAAATCATTTTTCATTTAGATCCGGCATAAAAAGAAAAAACAAAACCCGCACCGGCGAAAAATTTCCCGAAATCAGCGAAATTCCAGAGGGACATCCGCGGAACAAAAGAAATTTAAAGTTACGGCTGCCGTGACCTGCCCTTACACCTAGGTTTGGCAAAGTGGATTATCTATTGCTTTTGGTGCTCAGAGTCTTTAAGTGCGACCACATTAAAGAGGAATTGTGCTTTGGCAAAGTGTGTTCGGCAACTGTGTCTATCCAAAGGACAACGTCGCGTCATAGGCCGCTGTCGGTCGGTAGTTCAGAGCAAGTTTTTTTTAAGAAAAAGAAAGAAAAAAAAATTCCACCAGTGTTAGAAATCCAGTAAGATATACTGGCATCAAAATAATTACAATATTGATTGAAAATCACATAAAGTAGTGATCTCAACTTGACATTTTGCGCTAAACTTTTAGTGCCTATATACATCCTTGTATGTTTGACTGCTTCTGAATACAGTGTGTACTCTAAGCGCAATCGATATAAAAGAAGTCGAACATAAATAATAAGAGGTCAGATGGTAAGCTGAACCACGGCCGCCTGGAGACGGGATATAACAGCTAGGGATAAGGAACCAGCTAGTAAATTTTGCAAACGTTAAAGGATATGCCACACGCGGAAGGAATCAACTTTGTTTATCAAATTGTTTCGCACGGAGAACATGTTCGTCCAACTATGATTCAGTCTAGTTAAGTAGATTTGTTCTTTTTATTATTGTATCTTGTGACATAGGTAGGACAGTCCGTTTACATTGCGAATATTTCTTTTTGTATCTCCTTTAGCTCGGAAAGCTGTAAAGAAAATTTTTTTTTTTTCATCCAGTGACATGATGAAACCTCATGGGGCGCCTCAGCGAGGGAGCATCGGCAACAAAAGTATGTAAGTTGTGTCACCCATTTGTTTTTTTGTTAAAGATTTACTTACTTTAGTTTTGGACTATTGAACTCAATTTTCATTAGCTTATAAGATTAATATCATAAACAGGTGCTAGTATTATTCGTACTTACCTTAGTTTTGGATTATTGAACACAAAATTTTCATTAACTTATAAGATTAATATTATAAACAGATTCTAGTATTATTCGTACCTACCTTAGTTTTGGATTATTGAACACAAAATTTTCATTAACTTATAAGATTAATATCATAAACAGATTCTAGTATTATTCGTACCTACCTTAGTTTTGGATTATTGAACACAAAATTTTCATTAACTTATAAGATTAATATCATAAACAGATTCTAGTATTATTCGTACTTACCTTAGTTTTGGATTATTGAACTTGAACTTTAGCACCACAAATTTTGAAATAATTGAATTAGAAGGTCTATCGTCGTTCGTCTGGCATCACGGGCATCACGTAATGGCGAGTTGATTTTTTCTCATTTCTTCCTTCACCATCCTGAGGTCCTCACACATGGGATGACGGTGGCCTAGTCTCGTTTGCTCTCTTTACAGGTCAATTAAGGGACTTTGGACGATTGTGCCACCCAAAGTCAATGGGAGGATGGGGCTTGGCCAAGAAGGCATGCCATCTGCGCCTTCATGGGAATGCAGGTAAGTGATGTAAAGGTCCCTTCAACATGTGTTATATATGTGTATATAAAATTCTTCCGTAAATCGTACATTCTCTTTGCTTCAAATAGCTATTACTTTTTTTTTAGAAAAAAACTGCACAAGACTTAAAGAGAAGAGAAATTGGATGGTGATTGTGAAAATTTAAGCTTAACATTCCAAAAATACAAATTTTTTTTTTTTTTAGAATTTGTTTTGAGTACTTGTTTTTTTTGTGTTTTGTTTTTTTTTTTTTAAGTTTGCACGGTAGTCGGTCGTTGCATCTCGTATTTCATCTGCATTGTTTACGTTTACTTGTTTCTTCGAGGTTCTTTTGAGCTTTTTAAAACAAATGACCGTGACCGTGATTAGTAGTGCTGCGATCAGCAGGTAGAGCAAGGAATAATGGTGAATAATGTGTGGGGATAGGTCAGTGTTTTTTAGCTTTTCTTCTAGTTTTTGTGATTGAATCGCGATATTGAGGTTTTGTAGCTCTTGTTGGTCATGAAACTTTATGACGTGGACTTTAGGGTTGACTAAGTTTTGCTGCTGTGGGTATGCGGGAATGGTATACGTGAGGTTGATTTTGGGTAGATAATGATTATTCAATTTGATATCTTTTACATTGTGGGCCTGGATGATAAGATCTTTTGTTCTTAGATAACAGCCTACCGAGAGCTCCAATATTCCAGTAGCGTTAAGTTCGTGTGGAATTATTTTGTCTTTGCACACAGTATCAATTATCACAGGCTCTTTCATAGAAAACAACCACTTGTTCGGTTGTGACAATTGAATCCAGAAATCTAGTTTTGGTACTATTTAGATTTCGCACTGAGGAGGAACGGTGTTAGAGTGTTTTAGTAGGTCTATTTCGCACAGGTTATTTACTGAGTGCACATTGAATATAGGGTGTACTACTCGGCATAAGTAATTAATTAGATCAGTAGTTCCACAGTTTTGCAGTTCGAAATTATTCAGTGAGTAATAGTGCTCTCGATTGTAGTCTATTACTAGATACTCTAGGGATGGTTTGATGTAAGCTATTCTGTCTTGGTGTGGTGTAGGGAGTGGATATACTTTCATTAACTGATAATTTTCTTTAAACGGTAAGGGAATCTTTAGGAGGAAAATTATTTTATTATCTATTACTGCTGTGCGAACATTGCTGATTTGGTAAATTTGCAAGAGGTTGTTCTTGTCCTTATTGATTGGTAAGGTTAGGGAGTTGGGAATTTCTTTCTGGATGGTTTCTAGTACGTTCTTCATTTGTTGGGGTGTTATAATGGAAGGGTGAGGCTTACCGTGACGTACATCTGTTATCAAATCAATGAGAAGGTTTTGAGTAGTCTGGTATCTTATCATCATCAGAGTGGTCAGGGATACCATAGTCTCTAATTCTGTGGTAATATTTTGTTTAAGGTTCTCTAAAGAGAGTCGATTACTCACAATGATTAGAGATTCTAACTTTTTGTCTAAATGAATAAACTGTTCTTTTATGGCGTACCGAGTTTTGTTAAAGATGTTAACGGTGGTGTCAACTATTAGTGTTCGATTTTTTATTAAATTCAACAAATGGTCTTGGTTAGTTTTAAGGCTGTCTATGTGGTTATTGAGCTGCAATGCATCTTCCTCATCTAAGGTTCCAAAAAGTGTCTTACTAACCGTACCCACAGCATTGAATAGTCCCCTTTTATACCTATTTCCTTTCTCTTTCAGTATTTCTGAGTTTTGTTTCAGTATACGTATGAGGATATATAATTGGTACGTAATATCGTCACAGAGCGGGAGTTTATTATGGTGGTATTTTATTGAATCACAAAGTTTTTGTGCAGTTTCTGTACAATTTGTAAGCTTATCTAGTTCAAAATTAAATTCTGTGAGATCATAGTATACTATTACCTGCCATTCGTTGCTATACAACCCAACACGGCCCACCTCCTCAAAATAGGTTCCCGGGTTAGAGGTTAATGGGGTAATCTTCAGGTTGCAGGTGACTTCCAATGTATTGGCCCACAATATCAAGGCAGCAACCAGGAACAACTTCCTACGGTTACGGAATTTAGAATTAGTGTTAGTCTCGAAAGAGTTTTAGATTGTTGTTGTGTACAGTCTTAAGCTTGTTGCCTATTCTAATTGTTGAATTTTCTGTTGAGTTTATTTTTTCTATTTCATATGGTCCTGTCCACAGCGGTGACAACTTGTTTCTCCGCGTGTGGTTCTTTAACAGGATCTTATCTCTGAGACAGAAATTTTTTTCTTTTGTAGCTCTATCACATAAGGCTTTCGATTTATGCTTATTTTTTAACAAATTTTCCTTTGCAATTATATAACTGTGTTGCATTCGGGCTCTCAACTCGTTACTATAATTGTCATAATTGTAACTAACATTTGGGCTTCTTTTCATTAATGAAGGAATCCTTGGCGGGTAACCATACAATAATTCATACGGCGGATAGTTAGTACTACTATGGATATTGGTGTTGTATACATACATTGCATACGGGATCCATGAATCCCATGTTAGTGGATCTCGATTTACATAATGACGCAAGTACTCAGCCAGTGTGCGATGACTCCTATCTAAAGCGCCATTCGTTTGAGGATGGTACGGCGTCGTCTGTAATTTCTTAATATGTAGTAACTTGCACATTTGTAAAAACATCTCGCTCAAAAAGTTCGAGCCTTGGTCCGTTAATATGGATTCTGGGATACCGTGCCTACAAACTATATTGGTTACAAAAGCTTCAGCTACAGTTCGAGATTCGGCATTTTGTAAAGGAATAGCTTCCGTGTACTTAGTGAGGTTGTCTTGGAAAGTAAGAAGATACCTGTTACCTTCGTGACTCACTGGCAAAGGGCCGACTATGTCTAGTTAAACCCTCTCGAAGGGTCTCGAACTGGTTGTCGTGATTTTCATAGGTATTTTGGGATTTTTACTAAGCTTATTGGTTGGACAGGAGCTGCAGGTGTTGATGTATTGCTCCACATCTTGAGTTAAACCTGGCCAGTTATACATAGTTTGAATTTTTTTTATAGTTCGTGTGATACCCTGGTGCCCACCTAATGGCGTATTGTGGCACAATTCAATTATATCTTTCTGGGCCTTTTTGTCGGTTACGTTAATTATTTCTGAAAGAAACAGCGTGACTTTGATTTTTCCAAAGATAAGTGAGATAAGGGCCTTCAATTCGAAATGGGTTGCATTTTCTGTTTTTGACATATATATATTGATTTCATTTTGACTATATTCTAAACATTTATTTTTGAAATTGTACAACGTTTCTATTATCCGTTTGTAATCCTCTTTTGTGCGCATTGGATACGCTGTTTTCGATATTATAAACGTTTGCTTGTTTCTCTCCTGAACTGTTAGTTGCGGGTTTGAGGTATCCAGCTCTGGAAATATTTCCTTCAAATATACTTCGATTTCGTTTTCCGTACTTGGTAATAGGAAATACTTATGGGTAATATCCTTTTGGTCTATTAAACTTTCCGTTTTTTCGTGGATGAGGTTAATATTAGCATGAGGGGAGGATATAAATTTGTTGTAAATACTCTCTGAATCTATTTGGTTGCTGTCGTTTTGAAGTAGTTTTGCCTGATTACGGGTTACTATATTTATCTGTTTTTGCACCTCTAGGGCAGAGTCGCTTGGTACTAAACGACTTAAAGCGTCGGCATTTGAATTGAGTGATCCGGGTTTATGCATAATCTTATAATCGTATTCCTCCAATTTTATCCTCCAACGCATGAGCCGAGAAGAGGAATCTTTCAAGTTCATTAGCCAGACCAAGGGTTTATGATCTGTGATGATGTTAAATTGTCTACCGTAGAGGTAGGGTCGGAATTCTTCCACCGCATAAACTATGGCTAGGAGCTCTTTCTCTATGGTAGAGTACCTAGTTTCCGCAGGATTTAACGTTCGACTGGCATAACATATTGGTCGATCTTTTCCTATGTCACCTTGGGATAAAATAGCACCTATGGCTAGATCACTTGCGTCTGTGGTGACGTTAAATTCTCTGTCGAACTCAGGATAGGCCGTAATCAGTTTTTCTTTTAGGGTCCTAAATGATTCGTCGCAGAATGAATCCCATTTGAATGGAGCATCCTTTTTTAGTAGGGCTGTGAGAGGGTTTGCCAGCCTCGAGAAATTAGGGATAAAGCGTCAATAATAGCCAACAAAACCCAAGAATGCCTTGATATCTTTGGCTTTCTTAGGAGTTGGATATGTTTTGACGGCTTTTATCTTATTCGGGTCTGGCATGACTCCATTTTCACCTGTCCCAGATAGGCTATTTCTTTTTGTAAGATATGACATTTATCCGGCTGTAGTTTGAGACGGTGGTCCCTTAGTCTTTGTAGTACTTGTATGAGTTTCGAATTATGGTCTTTTAAGTTATAACCATAAATGACTATATCATCCAAGTATACGAAACAGTGCAGACCTTGAAGACCAGTCAGAGCTGTATTCAATAGCCCCTGGAACGTGGCAGGAGCGCCTTTCAAACCAAATGGCATTCGGTTGAAATGAAAGTGGCCAAATGGTGTACTGAATGCTGTTTTGTCTCTATCTCCTGCATCCATAGGAATCTGATGAAACCCGTTTGCTAAGTCGAGAGTAGAGAAGTACTTCGATTTTCCTAGTTGGTCCAATATCTCTGTACTATTTGGAAGAGGATAGGCGTCTCCTACTGTGACTTCGTTCAGTCGTCTGAAGTCAACGACAACTCGCCAACGTTTATTACCTGTTTCATCAGGTTTTTTAGGAACAAGCAATAAAGGAGAATTCCAGGGACTTCGACTTGGACTGATAATGTCCTGGTTCAACATTTCCTTTATTTGTCTGTTTATTTCATCCCTTTGCATTTCGGGGAGACGATATGGTTTTACGTGTATCGGACCTGCATTACTAAGGATTGGTATTTTGTGGCTAGCAGCATCAGTGTAGGTAAGATAGTCACCTTCTAAAAAGAAGAGATCGTTGAAATCACGGCAGATATTGAGAATGGACTGCCGCTCTTCAGAATTGCAATGATCTAAAACCAAATGGTTTTCTAAGTGTTTTAATCGATTCAAGACAGGGTCTCGGTCATATTGGGCGTAAAGGATGTCATAACTACTTAATTTTACCCAAGTAGGAGTAATTTTTTGGCGATTTATTTTGACAATATTAGAAGTAGAATTCAACATCGAGATTTTTGCTGATTTACCATGTGGATTTACTAAGGTGTCTCCTATGAAAACACCCGGTTGTATTTCCTTTTTTATGCATAATGCTTTATCGTTAAAGTCTACAGGAATATTTACTATTATTTCCGAACGTGGGGGAAGTTTGATTTGTTCAGGTGAGTGACTGTTTTCTTGTTTTAAATTAGTGCCGGAATGATCACCTCCGTCATCAGCAAATTGTGCTGATGTCATATAGTTTCGATGATATTGGCTTAGGTTTTCATTATTATTTGTAATATGAGCTTTGTTAACTCTTGAAATATTATTATTCATACAAGAGGAAGAGTTTTCGGAATGAATCTCGTAGGCAGTGGGGCTCGCTGGCAATGGCTTAATTGAACTCTCACATACCGATTCATTCACAGTTTCTCTTCTGCTATTTGTTTCTTTATAATCATTTTCCTTTTTATAGGTTTTTTTTATTTTCACCTTCTCGGCTAATTCTGCCGTCATTAATTTTAAAATTTGTGTCGTTTTCATTGTCTTTATCACTCTTTAAATAACTTGGGTTGCTTTCCCGCATATTAGAAATTTTACTTTTTATATTTGTGTCACTTGGACTCGAGTACTGGATACTTGCTTCTAAGTTGAGTCCTAGAAATAGCTTTGAATAATTTATTGTACATTTATATTTTTTGAGGAAATCATTTCCTATTATGCCGTCGCAGGGCAATTTACTTTTTTCTGGAACTATATGGAATGGGTGTTCCATGTGTAATAACTCATTTTGAGTGGTTAATGGAATTAAGCCACATGTTACACCATATGATGGAAAACTATCGCCTGCTAGAGTAGTTATGAAGCAGCGTTTATCCTCGTTCACTAGTGCATCATCACGGGTGGATTCAGCTTTTATCAGGCTTATTTCCGCACCTGTATCAAGAATAAAAGTCGCTGGGCCTGATTTGGATATACTTGTTTGGAAGGAAACCGTTAGTGAATGCAGGAAGTTTTTTATTGGTACCCTTACAATTTTGGTACTCTTTATTGGGATTGATGGTGAATGACAGCTTGGGTAGTTACTTGGCGGGAAGGTTCGCCGTCCGATACCTCCCGCATAAAATCGTTTTTCTGGGTCTGGTCTCTTTTATCAGACCACCTAACTTGTCTGAAATTTCGTAGTTGCCCATTATTTGAATTTTGTTTTTGGAAAACCTGCGATTGTAGAAATTGTGGTTGGTGTCTTTGAACTTGAGAACGCTTTAATTGCTCATGGTATATGCGAGTACGGCATTCATTTAGGTTGTGATTGGGTTTGTTACAATATCCACAGATTAACCTATTTACTTCTTTTTTGACGTTTGGATAAGAAGGGAATGTAGGAAACTGTCTTCTTTTAAAACATGTTTCCTTAGTGTGGCCTTTATTTCCACAATGATCGCAAGTGGGAGAATGGCTTGAGTGGGGTGTAGTTTGCTGGGCCTCTTCTATTCTATATGAATGCTCTGCTGCAAAGGTGATTAGCTTTTGTAAATTTTTTTCACCTCGAGCTTTCACGATAGTCTTAAGCTGTTCGTTTCTAAGTCCGTCCTCAAATACACGTATAGCGTTTTGTTCATTCTCACTGAGCAAGTACGTTCGGGAAGACGATTCGACAGCTTCACTAGTCGCTGAGTTTAAATCGGAAAACTTTTTTGTGAGTCTGTTCGCAAACTCGTTCAAATCTTCGCGAGGACCTTGTTTGAGACGCGTCATTTCACCTTGAATAGCTAATCGCGGTCTCTTATCTTGAAATTGAGCGTTCAGCTCGGTTTTCAATTCATCCCAATCTTGGAAATCTGTGTATTTCAAGATATCATAAGCCGCGCTGATTAGCTTTGTTTTTACTACCATAAGGAAAATTTTTCGATCCGCGGCACCTTTCGCTTGCGAGAACAATAACTCGCAGCATGCAATAAAACGATGCAGATCTCCAGATTTTCCGTCGAATTCTGGGACCATATTTCGTGCATCGGATAGCGATATTTGAAGACTTACAGCTTTATCAGCTGGATTAGAAAGGGGGTCTGTTGGCATATTTGAAGAATTGTTTAAATGCACAAACCGAGTAGCGCGAATGAAACGAGTAGCTGCAAATCGACGACTACCTGGTGCCGGAGCTGCTCGCTTTCCTGACCGAGTTACAACTATTTTGATAGATTCACCTTTTCCTAATTGTAGCACTTGTCACTTGTCAATTATACATTGGTCAATATTAGTATATGTCAAAAAAAAAAAAAACTAGTGCTCAGGATTTGTATCCTCGAGTCAACAAAACAACAAAAAACCAAGTTTTCACGAAAGCATTAAAAAAAGGAATAACTTTCACATAAAAACAAAATTTTAAATTTATCGAGGTATATACATTAAATATATATATTATATTATATTCTGTATATATTATTGTAAAGAAATTATTTAATAGATAATAAACCAAATATCTTAGTAAAAAACAAATTTTTACGAGAGCTCACTTACATTGAATTTCCTTTGTTCTGTTTTAATAAAAGAAGTCGTCGCTTGTAGCCTATATATTCTTGGAAATCGGATGTCTCTTCGTCAGAATCGGTGGATTTTCCTTCGATCTCTGCAATTGACTGCTCCACCTCCTTTATTTCATTAGTTTACCTGTCCATGAGTTGTTGGGTGAGGTCTTCTGGTTAAAGTTTTTTAAGCTGTTTAGCGTTTTTCACTGTTTTACACAATCCCTGAGCACCTGGCTGGGATTGGGTTTTTTTTTTTTTTTTTTTAACAACGTTCGGTACTCCTAAGCGCCTGGCTTAGGTTACCTTTTATAGTTAGTTGATTTAGTTGCACAGGTAGCTGGGAATAAAATCCGCTCCGCTGCCACCAAAATTTTGTTACGGCTGATGCGTATTGGACGTCATCCGCAACAGGACTTGGGAGTGCTTTCAACTAAATGAGAAGATCACCAGCCCCTTATTGTTTTCAATGGTTTCAATGGCACATTCACTTCAAAATTTTACTCAAAAAACAATTTGCTTCTCGCACTTATTTCGATGTTTATTTAAAAAAAATCAGAGGCACAATCATTTAATATATATATAAATTCAAATTATATTATGGTACAACAATTCCTAGTCAAGAATCACAAAATTTTTATTAAGTTCGATTTATCTTTTTTTTCTGC
Organism: Dioctria rufipes; assembly: GCA_963924295.1. NCBI lineage: Eukaryota > Metazoa > Arthropoda > Insecta > Diptera > Asilidae > Dioctria > Dioctria rufipes. The sequence goes on from OZ002740.1 coordinate 128,740,855, forward strand.
CCGACTTCAAGACTTGACAAAAACTGCCTGACTGCCCCGCCAATGCTGTCCATCACTTTCTTTATTTCGCATCAATCGATGTCTCAGCGATAACACCCCTAATTACCTATCATTGCTGAATATCGCTTAAAGTGATTGGCGCATCATTCATACATAGTAATGTAGGGGAAACGCTTATGTACAAGCGAAGTGCTTTCGCCTCAAGTGCAAAAGACCCGGCTGCTGATTAAGCTTTTTGGCTATTTCATATATGTAATTTGATGGGGTCAATGAATAATGCGACAGCAATTATTGATTGCAAAATTAATGTAAGTCGCCGCAAAAGCTGGCAATTTGCTTTTGCAATTTTCAATAATGAAAAAAAAAACAATTTATTGCGTTCATAGGGAATGAGTGAGGTCTTTGCCCCAAAGTAATGAGTGCATCCAGCGACTTATTACATCTGGAATAATCTTTTTCGGCAGTCTCGTATGTGGTGATTGGGTGTTTTGCAGTAGGAGCAAATTAGTTTGGGGCTCTCACTTTTGATTTTGCCAGAGTAACAAGTGTCTGACGTGTGACCTTTCCTGATGCATTTTGAGAAAGAGGGAGGTCGGTCGTTAGAGCAAAGGTTTCTCTCAGATTGTTCAATAGCAAACTTGGTTGCTTCTTTGAACGAAGAATTCTTTTGGGCTTTAGTCAAAAGGCGGACTTGGTCATCCTTTAATCCGTCCTCGAAATCTCTCAGAATCATTTTGTCATTCTCCGCTATTAAGAGTTTGGTTAATGCTGCGTCGCTTGTAAGAGAAGATGTAGTTTCATCATACAAGGCGAGCAATTTGCGAGCTCGGAAAGCGTATTCCCTTACGTCTTCTTTCCCGTATTGTTTGAGAGAGAGTATTTCGCTCTGTATTGACAATCTAGAACGTGTTTCTAAAAACCGATCTTGTAACTCCTCTCGCAAGTTTTCCCATGTATTGACGTCAGAGTATTTAATTACGTCATATGCTCTGCGTACGAGTTTTGTTTTGATAATTTGTAAAAATAGGGCCTTTTCTGGAGCAGGTGTACTCTCGTTTTGGAACATTTCACATATGTTAAGAAAACGATGTAATTCGCTAGGAGTACCATCGAATTCGGGGATAAGTGAGTTAGCGTCATTTATGCTGAGTTTCTCAGTCATATTGGGAGTATCTTCAGTCATTTTTTTTCGGTTTTTTTTTCGATGAATTATTAATCCAGGTACTACGGTATCCCTAACACCTAGGGTTTTCTTTCGTCTTGTAAAAATGGTTACGTTAACACAGGGTTTCTATCACTTAGTGAATTTTTCGAAGGATGAAAGAGTATTCAAAAAAATATATATACATATATATCCTGAGATAACACAAAAAAAAAATTTTTTGCGGTTATAACGTGACGAGATTTCTCGTTTGGAACCCTGGAGGAATATCTCAAAAATATTTTCTTAGGAAGAACGAGTGTGACGAAACTTCTAGTATTGAAGTCCCGGAGAAGTATAAAAAAATAATTCGTAAATGATCTTGACGAAACTTCTTGTACTGAAATTCCGGAGAAATATCTCAAAATAATTAGTAAATGAACGTGACGAAACTTCTTGTATTTGAAGTTCCGGAGAAGTATTACACACAAAATAAGTTAGGAGCTTGACGAGACTTGTTCTTAGGTCCCGGAGAAGTATTGTAAAAAAAAAATTAAGTCGAGACTTTTGATTTCTGAGTCTCGGGGAAGTATATGTATGTATATGTATATTTTTTATTTTTTTATCACTTGAGCACTTTCAAGCTAATTATAACAATTTTTCACTTGGCACTGTGATGATACGAGAAGGGAGGAAACAAAAATTGTTATTTGAGGTTGGAAGACAGATAAAAAAAGAAGTCAGATTTTTGTTTTAACATAAGAGTTATATAATTCTAATCGTCAAAAAGGTTATATATAAAAATTAATATAATTAATATAGTAAATTAATATGGAAGTAATACAATATAAAAGGCTATGAAAAAATATACTAACTTCCTAATAAATTTTTAATTTCTGCTACTCGCTCGTTCTTGCTGTCTATGGAGTTTCGTAGTCTTTGGAAGGCGTCGAAATCCCACGTAGCTTCTGGGTCTTCCCAATTATGGTACTCATGTAAAACGCCGTATACCTCCTCTGGGGAAGTATAATCTTGTTCCAAGAGCGTTGTTATCTGCTCCTCGTATTGTCTGGCTGCAGCTGCCCTAGGGTCTTCTATTTCTTCGGTTTCTTCCCAGTTGGCTGATTCGAGTCCTTCCCAGTCGGCTTCAGTGAAATCATCGGGTGCGGGGATGTTGATATCTATCAATCTAAGAGCTACGTGCTCTATATAGTCTTGTACTCTGATGTCTGGATCAGCTTTTGGGCAGCACATTAAGATGATTTCTTTTAGTACCTCTTTTCGGGTTGTTTGTAGGCAGTACCAACGCTTCTTTTTTTCTGGTAAGAAAAATACCAATCAAAAAGATTTCTAGGCATAATTTTTGAGTTATTTCATCAGTGAAATAAACGTAATCCACAATAAAGAAAATTATAGCATTGGATTACAAAACAAGCTTTTATGCTGGAAGAAAAGGTAAGGAGCCCCATTTTCATTCACCTGAACTACACCTATTTGGTTGCAAGAAGTGTTGATAACTTATACCAAAAAGCAATATTGCTTTCCGGAAAATGTATTCATTCCTTATAAATAAATGAATATCTAACGGTACTGAAGTCTAATAAATTTGGAAAAGATGATGGATATGTAGCTCATTCAGAAGGGAAACTGTTGATATTCATTTCATTACATTTTCCCGTCCTATCTCATCCCATCTTGGAATTGAGTGTTTCGTGACCTAAGCTTGGCTCTCATAAAAAATTCAGGCCTTAAATGTATGGATTGTAATTGATAACTGGGTTTTCCACACTAAAAAAAAAAATATATATATATATATATATGTATATATGTTTGTGGCTAGGATGGAAGGCTTTTACTTCTGTTGTTGTTACGGTTGGGAAAAAGTCGTGTCATACGTAGCTACGTGAAATTTTTTCGCACTTCAAGAATACGCACTCCACGTGTTCAATTGTAATCAGTATCTGGGCGTGAATTTATGAATAATATAAAAGCTATCCCTGTTGTGGGTGATGTTTTTAACTTGATTATATTTCGCACTTCTGGTGTTCACATATAGTAAAGGGCAAATGCTCTGGAGGAAAACATTTCTCCACAATTTATGTGTCACTTCGTCTGCTCGTCAGAATAAGGCCACCAATTTTTTTATGTTGTACTTCGCGTACAACAAATGTTCGGGAGATAGTCTAGTTAGACTATCGGGGACCTTGTATTAAAACACTAACACTGTTTTGTCTTTTCAAATAAAACTTTTTAATTACAACTTATTTTAATTTTGATACAATTGCACAATTATATACTTTGGAAAGTTTTCGCTAGAGGCCTTACCTTTGGTAGGGGGACTCTCTAGTTACTTTTTAAGAACACGGTTTAGACGTAAAGATACTTTAGATGGAAAAATACTTCTGCTTTTCCTATCTCGATACTCGCCTTTTTATTTAAAAATTTAACATAAGAAAGTACTCCCTTCCACATAAAACCGATTTTCCCAGGGTAGGCAAAAATAATTTATTGGAACAAATGTCTAAAGGTCTGGGCTTGCAGTTTATCGATATTGATCAAAAATGCATAGTTTACATTTCTTTGTTATTATTGATCAATATCATATAGGTACCCACATAAATTTCAAAGTTTATTGCCATCAGTCAATGACGCAAAAAATTGGGAATTTCCTTGGGTCACATGGTGGACTTTGGTCACCGCACTCGATCGCTAATTATAAACACCGTACAGGTATCGAATTGCACGAGATGCAATAATTCTTGATATTTGGACACACGTCAAGAAGCACAAAGGTTGCTTTCTTGCGGGTGGCCAATTTCCATTGTTTGCATCGATCGAGAATTCTATGTTTGTACGAATGTACGTATGTTTATTATTTTCTGTGTGATCGAGGAAAGATAATTGAAATTATTATATGTAGCGATGTACATATGTTTGTTATTTGAGTTGTTGAGGCTAAACAGTTGAAAATGTATATATGCAACAATGTACGTACGTTTGTTATTTGAGCTACTGAGGCTAAACAGTTGAAAATGTATATATGTAACGATGTACATATGTTTGTCATTTTTGTGGTTACAAGAAGATAGGTATGGGAAATTAGATTATCGTTGCGATTTAATGAGCGCCAGTAATGATTATTATGTGGTAGGTGAGTTTTATGGGTTTTAGGTATGGTTATGATGTGCAGATTCATAACACAACGTATGTATCATAGAATAAAAGGCTGATAACTTAGTGGACCATGGATGTGCAGAGTCTGCAGGAATTACGGCATCACAAAATGTATCTTTTCTAAAGATTTTAAAAATTAATGAGTTGTCAGAGATAGTAGTTGTCAAGTCTAAAAAATTAATTATTTTATTACCTAACTCTAAAGTGAATTTTATATTATCGTCAAGTTTATTCAATATATTATTTAAGATATATCTTAGTTGTCGCTCAGTGCCCGTCCATATACATAAAACATCGTCTACATACCTATGCCAGGTATGTACGTGTGCCAAAATAGGAGAATTAAAAGAAAACAAAGTTTGCTCCAAATGGTCCATAAAAATAAAACATCGTGAAACACAAGAAAATTCCTTTTATCAAAGATGTGTCACACAAATTAATTAAACCCTTAAAACACAATAACGTATTGCCTGCTTTTTCCAACCTTAAGGAAATTATTGGTTAACAATAAGTTAAGACTGGGGGTTGATAACTTAGAAAAAGTGGAGTTTACAAAATATCTTGTAATGATTGCGACGCCATTTATGTTGGAAAAACAAGACGGAAACTAAAAGTTAGGTTGAAGGAACACATTAGCTCCAAAGCTTCTAATGTACATCAGCATCTAATGTGCAATAAGCACAAAATTGAAAATAATGTTAAACTCTACCGGCCGGGAGATTGGTTGATAAATACGAAATTAAAGAAATCCGTGCAGAAAGAGAAAAAGTTAGTTTTTTGTTAATCGAACAGACTGATTTCAAAAATTCAAGCCCTCTCTTAAGTCCGCTTTTATTGGATTAACATAGTTTTCTTATTTCAATATTTGCTTGTATGTAATTTTCATTTTGGTATATATTGGTAATGATGTTTGGTTCGATGGCTTCAAAAGCTGTATGTATTAATTTGTCCTCTGATGATGATCTTTGAGATAGAAACGCGTTTGGCATAAATTAAATTGAATTAAGTTTAAATAAATCATTTTATATATTTTCTGTGAAACTTAACAAGTGTTTTAGTTTTCCTTAATTGAAAATGAGGTTTCACCAAGTGCCAGCAATAAGAATCTGTTGATTACATTAAAAACTTCTTGAGATATTGTACCTGTCTGTCAGTCTTCCAAGCCACGTTGTAGTTTTGTTCCGTGGCTTGTAGATGTCTTATCAACCGGCTTGGTTCACCGGTAAGATGAGCTTTCAGGTAATATATTTTTTCTGCTGCGCTTATAGACTGATAATGTATTAGCTGAGTGAAAAATCCATAAATGGTTTCCATTGTGTATTCGTCCCTTCGAAGTTCGGAAGAGCTATCTTAGGAAGCTTTAAATTCATGCTATTACTACTCGTTATGGACTGTTCATCTAGTCTTTCCTGTAGTTCAATCGCCATGTTTTGATACTTATCTTCAATGCTTCTATATTCTTCTTGTGCCTTCGTAAAGTTGACAATTCTGCTATTACTTCTTGATGGAGGTAAGTGATTTGATCCCAGTAATTATTGATCGATTTAAGCTTCTGATTATAGTAAGCCCTTGAACGAGGTGCATTAAACTCTTCTCTAATTGAGTTTATCAATCTCTGCAACGCCTTTATTGTTTCGGCGTGCATCCTTAAAGTCTTAGCTGAGTCATCTTGATTATCGTTAGTGGGTGTGGTCGCTGGAGTACTTCACTGTGATGCATCCGCGGGACACTCCCTCAGTCTCTGGTCTATTTTACCTAGGAAGTCCTTGGACTTGAATATGGTATGCTTTTGTGAAGTACGCACGATCTGGATGTACTTGCTGGATGCATTCTAGCTCTTGATGCCTTTTATTGAATTGAATGATGAATTCATTCAGCGATGTCTGGTACTTCAAAGTACCTTCCTTCGTTCTGCGATCAATCCTCTCCTTTTTAAAGTTATCGCAGAGTTGGTTCATGGCACGGATTGAGCTGATTGAGCTCTGATTGAGCTGACGCGAGTGCTGCAATATCTGTCATTGGCACACAAAACAAACTTATGAATCGTAGAATGGTGAGCTGATTGTGGTTGCAAGCGGAGTCCGGATACCGCTGGCTATTTTATCGTCTGTTGATATAAAGTGAGATCTAGATGTTCCTTGGCTTACTCTGAGGTGCTGCGTCCCTAAATATGATTTGATTCCAATTGATGTAGCTGCAAAATTAATCTGAATGCTGCTGCCTATTGTGTCGCCTGACAAAGTGAGCTCCTCAGCTATTTCTTGATATACCCTTCCGCTGTAGGTTTTGGACCAAAGGAAGATCCTCAAATGGATGCCAAAAGAGAGTCTGGACAGCTTGTGGTGCATGATATAGAACTACATATGTTACACAAGTAGCGGTTAATATCACGTCGGGGTCACCAGATTTTGTTTGAGCCGGGAAGGATTCCTAAACAGTTTAGATTTGACAACAGAACAACGCTTTCATTTAATAAAAACTTTATTCTAAACTCTGTTTACAAAGCTCGATATTTATATACAAATTTTAATATGAGAAATGTGCAGATCAACAAATTTAATTGACAACAAATTTCATGCGTGAAATTCGATCTCACGAAATTTTTATTTGTCTGCAGGTGTTGCAAAGCAACAATTTCGGAATCTTTTATAAGTACAACAAAAATTGTTATCTAGTCTCTTAAAAATTGTTTGCGTCCAGGCATCCAAATCAGTTAAATTCGTTTCGTACCAATTCTCATTGCTCTCTATAGCTACTTCAGCCAGTTATGCTCCTGCAGGCAGATAGAAGCATCGTCTCGCGTCACAAGCTGCTGTGCTTATAAGGCTAACGACTCAAACCACTTAATTAGTTTTTTCTTCGGTTTCCGTTAAAATACTTCATGGTCCAAACATTCCTACGCATCTTTTTCAGACAATTTATATTGTAATGATGTTTTTTTGGAATATTTTGATTGATGCTAGCTGTTCTAATATAAAATTTTCATTGTCGAATGTCCGATAATACCTCATTTACTTATAGCAGTATATCCTTTCATAATTGCAATGCATTAATTCAGAGTAATTAATGAAAAGCTGCTTGTAGGCCGCAAATTGGGGTAAGGTAAAAAATGCAGCTCTAATTTGCGGCCGCCAGTACGTACAAGCGAACTAGCTCATGATAGTAATCATTAATCCATTTCGAGGCCACTAAAATTAATGGGGTTATACCGTAAATTAATTAAAATTTCAAGCAATGTTATATTTATTTGAAATATAACTACTTAAAAAATTTTCTCATGAAATAAAAATGGCATAAAAAACGCAGTTCCTTACACTACTACTGACCTCTGACGACTCATATTTAACTCAAGAATCACATTGCTCACTTTAGGGGTAGCAGACTCATACATGAACATGAGAATATAGAAATATCTTTAAGGAAAATACGTCGTTTTATGGGATGTTATAATATGAAGTGACCGCGAATTGGAGCATATATATATATATATATACAATAAAAGTTTAATTGCAAAATAGGAAATGCTAGAAATCAGATTAAATCTTAAAACTGAATGTTTTAACAATATTTTAAAATTATATTACCTATCTCGTTTGACTTGAAACGTCAATAAATTGTGTAAATGTACAGCTTTTCAAGTGCATTAATAAAAGTTTGGGCAAGAGTTGCAGTTAGACAATTGTGATTATATTTATGGTAGCCCAAATTTCACTTACAAAAATATTGGTCCGGAGTAGTATAGCTATGTCGGTTCTAGATCATTTTTGATCGAAAGTCCAGAAATACATGTTGCAGTATACTTCACTTTATTGCAGTATACTTCACTTTATTGGACTTAGAAAAATTTCGATCAAAAGTGATCTAGAACCGACATAGCTATACGCGGATATTTTTGAAAAGAACAAAAGTTTGATTTAGTCTTCCGACAAATTGTGGTTAACAAATTTAAGAATAAGAATTAACAAAACATAAATTGTGAACAAGTTTTATGTTGTTGCGGTTTTAAGCGTGAGGCTGTTGCGGTTTTAAGCGTGAGAGCTTTAATGTGAAAAATTTGGATAAGAAATTTTTATGAATATACGTTTAGGAAATTGCGGTGAAATGAGTTTTTCATATCAAAAACATTTGATTGAACCAGAATTTTTGTCACAAATGTTGTATATAAAAGCTGTTAACTGATTGTGTTAAAATTGTAGAAGCTTCGAAGTTAGTGAACAGTTCACAAGTTTGGTAAGTTTATTGTTTTTAATTATTTTGAAGTTAGTTATAACAATTTTTATATATATATCTTTAGATATGGAACAAAAAAATGTTATTAACATGGCTTTGGCTGATGAGGTCAATGAATACTGTAAGCGCTTAAAATGGATTAAGGAGGAGCTGATTCAACTTACTAGACACCAGCAAGAGGGTGGCGTTGTTACCGTTGGAGATACTGAAGGGTTGCTATTAAACATCAGCTGTATGGCAGAGGAAATGGTTTTGGCGGACGTCAGTGATGATGATATTGAAGAAATGTGGAACCTCCACGAGGCTATATTTTTTGGGTATAATAATATAGATTGTAGTGATATTTTATTTATAAGATATTGCATAGGAATTGTAAATTCTGAAATAATAAGAATAAGTGATACACATTAAAAATTATGTTATTATTTTTTCGAAGTTTTAATTATAAATATGTTTCTACCCCAATTCTTATTTCTAATAGTCAATGAATGTTTTGCCTTTGTTTCTTTTCACAGTCAACTAAAAGTTGTTTTTCATAACCACCACCACAACCATTGTGGTTTGATTGCTTAAGTTTTAATTCCAATAAATGAAGAGTGTTTATTTTAAATAGTTTCACTCAAATTTTCATTCGTGTGAATAAAGTGCTATTACGACAACCTAATAATGGCCCCAAGGTCTGGGTGTTCTTTCAGTTTTGTTGATAGTTTACATGCTCAATGTAATAATGTTAGAAGAGCAATTAATCGAATTGCTATGGTATACAGATTTCTGGATATTGTTGATGTGCTATATTCTGATGACATTGGAGACCCTGACCATGTGTATAATGAGATGTCTTTAACATCTGATGACTCCGATTCGGAATCAGACATCGATGATTTTGATATAACTATATCATTTCATCATGTAATTTCAAATAATGAACCATTTTGCATTTCGTGTACAATCAATAATAATATTGATATTGATGATGAAATCTTAGTGAATCGAACTTTTTTTGATATGGATGATTTTAATACATTTTTTTTTAATAATATTACAATATGTTCTAATTGTCATAATAACATTGATGTAACAATTCTTTAAGTAATTAATAATAAAATAAAAAGCTATAATTTCCACCATTTTTTGTATGTATATTTTACAGTCATTTCCATGATATATAATGAGTAATATTTTGTGGGTTGAAGCTATTTCAAGTACATCCATTTACTGTAGAACTGGAAGTTTAAAATATGGCTTCATATAGAGAAGTTGTTAGTAATATAGTTAAAACATTAAAAGAAGTATAAATATTATTTGAAAATCACTTCTCGTAGGTCTTTTTCTTCTTCTATTCATTCTTTTTCCTCTACTTTTTTCTTCTAGATGTATGTATGTGTATATACCTTTTATTCAACTTTTTTCATACCTTTTTTCTTGGAGGTGTATATAAGGAGTACAGCTTTTCGTTTTCGTTGATCAGTTTACTCACTTTAATGTATCAAGCCCTAAAACGGGCTAAAACAGTTGGTGAAAAGAGAAATTTAGAAGCTAATATCGGTCATATGAAAAAGTTTCTGCAAGAGATTGGACAATTACTTCATATTAGTGGTGGTGGTGGTGGTGGAAAGCATAGAGGTCGTGAATCTATAGTGTGGAAAGAGATAAACTAGGCATTTAAAAGCCGTATTCAGACTGGTGTTTTTATAAATAAAAAATTTGAAGATCCTATACTATTTTTGAAACATGTTGGAACAAGATTAGTGACGCAATTGAGAAAAAAGTTGAGAAAGTTCAATACAATTAAAATGAACACTTCTTTTTGTTGTGAATTTAAAAAAATAACAATGGATGGTGGTGAAATTCAAGAATATAAGTATCTAACAACTGCAAATTATACAATTGATCGCGGAAGTGATTTAAAACAACTTGTTGAAAATATACAGAGTGTCTTATTAACTAATTTAGAGGAGTTTCAAGAACGTGATAGCGGATGGGCTTTGAGCGAGATTATCAGTTTGGCAGTGAACATCAACAAATATGTACCACTTTCAGGATCATCATATATAAACTTGCCCCCACAAATAAAAAAGAGAAAAGCTTGTATTAATGTACACAATTCGGATAACGCGTGTTTTGCTTGGAGTGTTGTAAGTGCAATATATCCAACTACTTTAAATGCAAATCGCCCGAGCTCATACCCATATTACGCTAATGTACTTAATTTAGATGACATAAATTTCCCAATTCAAATGAAAGACATAACTCGTTTTGAGCATAATAATAACATTAGTGTCAATGTATACATACTGAAGAAAGTAAGAAGTAATTTTACTGTTGCACCAATCAGATTAACTAAAATAAAATTATTACAACATGTCAACTTGTTAATGCTTCAGGATAAATATACAAATAATATAGATGATTCTGATAGCAATAACGAAGATGATGATGACGATGATGCAGAAGTAAATTACCATTTCTGCTGGATTAAGAATTTATCGCGACTAGTTTCATCACAATTACCACGGCAAGGACATAAAAAGTGGATATGCGATCGATGCCTTCATTATTTTCACAGTGAAGTCAAACTCAGATATCACAATATAGACTGTGAACAAATTAACTCATGTAAAATAATCCTACCAACAGAACGTGAGAAGTGGCTATCCTTTAGTAATTTTAATTATAAACAACGATGCCCATATATAGTGTATGCAGATACAGAGAGTTTGTTACACCCCATTAATGTTGCAGCTGGAAGTAGCACTAAGCGTTACCAAAAGCATGAGATACATAGCATTGGATTTTATTTTATGTGCTCTTATGATCCAACGCTCAATTTTTATCGCTCATACCGTGGCCCAGATTGTGGGGGGGTGGTTTTCCACTGACTCAAAAACTTAGCTGAGGATGTTGAGACTACATTTCTTTGTGAAGTTCCTATGGAAGAAATTACGGAGTTACTTAATGATGAACTAAGCAGTCAAACCGCTTGCCATATATGTGAAACAGAAGTTTTTAAATCTGACGTATGCGTAATTGATCACTGCCATCTGACTGGAAAGGTGAGAGGGATGGCTCATCAACATTGCAACTTAAATTTTCAAGATAGTCGTGTAATTCCAGTGGTGTTTCATAATTTGAGTGGATACGATGCTCATTTTATTATTAAAGATATTGCTTTAGCTTTTGATGGAAAAGTTAATTTATTGCCAATAAATAAAGAGAAATATATTGCCTTCACAAAAAAGGTGGATAGTTATCAAATTATCTATAAATTTATAGATTCCTTTCGATTTTTACCATCATCTCTTGAAAAACTTGCTTCTTACTGTGATGACTTCAAATTAATAAAAAGCGAATTTCCTAATAATTATCACCTTCTTACAAGAAAGGGGGTATTTCCCTATGACTACGTAGATAGCTGGAAAAGATTGAGTGAGCTTAATTTCCCAACAAAAGAAAACTTTTTCAGTAAACTTAACGACAGCCATATCAGTGATGAAGATTATGCGCATGCGCAAAACATATGGACCGTATTTAATATTCAAACGCTTGGTGAATATTCTGATCTATATTTGAAAACTGATATACTTTTATTAGCTGAAATATTTGAAAATTTTCGTGAGAGTTGTCTTCAAAGCCATCGACTAGATCCATCCCATTACTATACAACACCTGGGTTGAGTTGGGACGCTATGTTGTTGCATACCAAAAAGAATTTAGAATTTATTACAGATATTGACATGCTGCTATTTTTTGAACGAAGTATTAGAGGGGGTGTGACGCAGTGCAGTGGTCGATATAGTAAAGCTAATAATAAATATATGAATGATTATGATCCACAAGATGAAATAAAGTATTTGATGTACTTTGATGCAAATAACTTATATGGATGGGCAATGTCCCAAAATTTACCTACAGGAAATTTTAAGTGGATTGAAAGTACTGACATTGAAAGTATTGACATTGAAAATACTCCAGATGATTCAGAAATTGGAAAATGGGTTGGTATTAAAAAAAGTACACCGAATTTTACAGTTTAATCAGTCACCATGGTTGAAAAAATACATTGATTTAAATACAGGATTTAGAACTATGGCGAAAAATGAGTTTGAAAAAATTTTTTTTAAGCTCATGAATAATGCCGTATTTGGAAAGACTATGGAAAATGTTAGAAATCGTGTAATTGTCAAACTTCTAACTAAGTGGTATGGGCGATATGGAGGTAAAGCGATGATAGCTAAACCGAACTTTCACAGCCGAACTCTATTCGATGAGAATTTAATTGCAGTTGAATTAAATAAGACACAGGTGGTTATGAATAAACCTATTTATATAGGCCAAGCTGTATTAGATATTTCCAAAACGTGTTTATATGAATTTCATTATGGATATATGAAGCAAGTTTATGGAAATTTGTCTAGGTGTCTCTACACAGATACAGACTCCCTAATCTACGAATTAGTTGAAATAGATCCATATGAAATAATGAAGCGAGATGCACATATGTTTGATACCAGTGATTATCCTATAAATAATATGTACATTATATTACTTTGTAATAAGAAAGTTCCAGGCTTAATGAAGGATGAATGAAGGACGAATCATGACTGAATTTACTGGACTAAGAGCTAAAATGTATAGTTTACGTGTTGATGGTAAAGACTATTTAAATAAAGCGAAAGGAGTTAAAAGTTATGTTACTAAAAAATCGTTATGCTTTAATGATTATAAAAATTGTTTAGATCAATTTACTGAAATATATAGACAACAAAATTGTATACGATCTGTCAATCATAATGTTTTTAGTATAACTCAAAATAAAATTGCCTTAAGCCCTTTTGATGATAAACGTTTTATTATAAATGGATCCACATGTACTTTACCTTGGGGTCATTACAGTTTATTGAACACTTGAAATTTTAGCAAAATAAAAGGCTTCATATTATAATAATTTTTCTTTTATTATTCCCATAAGATTAATTAATTTATAAAATTTCATTTTTATTGACCCATGAATTATGTTTTGCAGAGCACCCTATCCATTTTACAAAAAATTTATTCCGTTTCTTCTTCAATACCCTTTCCACAAGGTAATTATGCGGATATTTCGTCATTAGTAGTTCTTTTTCATAAAATCCTCCTTTGATTGGATGCCCCTCATAATCCTCTAGAAGATATGTCACCGGATTCGTGTTTTATGTGGTTTTAATTTTAAAGATCTCAGTCACCAGTTCGGTGGGTACCCCTTTTCAAATATATGTTTATGCTTGCTGATGCGAACATAGTCATCAACCTTATATTTTGCTGCCCCCACTATTTTTATGTGATTGTATACTGTTTGTAGTAGAATATTTTTATTAATGTGATTAACATCGGAGGTTCGCATTTTAATGGTCCTATGCTTTTTATTATTGTATTCATGAACAAGATTGTGTACAAAATCAATCCAACGATAGGAACCACTCTTACTGAATTCTTTCCACATCACACCTTTCAATGTTCTATTAAATCTTTCAACTATTGAGGCTTTCATTATACTAAAAGCCGAATAGTGTTTGATTCCATACTTTACCATTAGTGTCTGGAATATTTTATTATAAAACTCTTTACCATCATCTGTCTGCAAATGTTTAGGAATCCGACCGCTTTTTAGAACTTTTTCCATTGCAGCCGTTACCTCTTTTCCAGTTTTATTTTTAATAGGCTCTACCCAAGCATGTTTTGAAAATGTATCAATCACTGTTAGCAAATAGTAGTATCCATTATTTTCGCGAACATAAGCACCCATTTCAACCAAATCTGCTTGCCAGAGATCATCCAAATCTTTCATAATGACACGACGCCGGGGAAAATTTCGACGAGCTGCTTTATGCAGCTCACTCACAAGGGCCTCTTTACTCATTGTTAGCTTTGACTATAAGAGATTCTACATTTATTAACCCTCGTAAGTTCTTTTCAATGTCTTCGCACTTTGTATCAATATAAACTTTTAACTTTTCAAATGACTTATTTATGTGTGATTGGGTCAATGTTTCCAGTTTTTCTCTAGTTATTTTAATAATATTATGTACATTCGCAAGCTCTTCCTCTAATTCACTCTTAGCTGTTTTTGTTTCTAAACTACTATGGGATTTGCATAAATCTAAATATTTATCTATTGTCTCATCTATATATAGCATGTTTACAGCATCACTATCTTCTTCTGGATTTTTGAGATTCTTAATATTGCTGAATTGCATATCATAGTTGTTATCTGATGTTAACAGAAAACCCACTCCTGCAGGTCCGGTGGGGCCTCTTTCGCCTGGTGGTCCAGAGGGACCCCGTTCTCCTCGAGGTCCAGGAGAACCTCGTCCAATATTACCATCTCTTAGCGATCGTCCGGCTACTTGAGAGCCAATTAAAAGTCGTAATCTGTCTACCAATTCGTTTGGATCATCCCAGTAAACATAGTCAATAGCCTCTCTGGGAAGCTTCATGACACCCATACCTTCATGATTGATAAATTTTCTAATAATTCTCTTATATTTAGGTCCTTTACTACCTTTTATTTGCCCATCTGCACTATAATCACGTCTATGGGCATTAGAATCTTCCAAGATTTCTCGATAATTAGCCAAGTCTTTTTCACCATATAATCTATTTGATGGTTCTTTCATAAAAAGAAGTTCGCCTAAGCCAGCTGTTATGTTATAGTGCTTCTCATTAATGACAAAATTTTGTGCATCAATGTCAATGCCAGATTTCCCAATTTTCCACCTCCCATTATCCATAAAAACACCATAAGTTCGGTCAATTTTAGGAGTTTTGGCTTGGTAAAATCCTAAATATTTATTAACTAACCCACTTGATAAGTTGAGGGTGGAATCTGATTTATTAGCTAAGGTTCTTGAATGAGTTGGTGTTCCATACTCGTTTTGTGATAACATTAAAGAAGAGTCTCTATACTTCAGTGGTGTGCTTGTTGGTTCAATTTTCATATACATTTGTTTTGGGTTTAACTCGAAGCCATCATAATCATAATCATCATCATCATCATCATCATCATCATCATCATCATCATCATCATCATCATCATCATCATCATCATCATCATCATCATCATCATCATCATCATCATCATCACCATCATCATTTATTTTATTTTCCTTTTTAGGTTCTGATTTGATATCAGCATGAAGTCCCTGTTTTACTTTTGTTTCACTTATAAGCTCTTTAAGTGGTTTTGTTATGGGCTTAAATGTTTCTTCAAGTTGAGATTCAACATCGATTCGCCCCGTTTTTATAGTTCAATACTTTTTCTTGATGGCATTCCTAGTTTTAATAATATCCCTAATTAACCCCCTCTTATTACCATTTGTATTGATAATTTTTTTTTTTCAAAACCGATCCGGTCTATTAACAGCTTTATTAACTGGTCTGTTAACAGCTTTAACTGCTTTAACTGATCTGTTAACAGCTTCAACTGCTCTCCTAACTGCTTTATCTGATCTGTTGACTGCTTTAATGGATCTGTTATATTTATATGGAAATAAATGTATCGAATTCCGGACGGTAACGTCCCCTACTTAAGGGGCTGTCTTTGTCTACTACCAGAAACCCATATTTATCCTTCCAACACTTAGCAGCACACATATCTCGGAAAGTATCAAAGCTCATATCCGTATTCACATGATCACCATAAGCATGCCTAAGATTTGTATCATCTTGTTTAAATAAAATGAGAAAGTTGGCATTATCTCGTACCAAGTGTTTTGGTATATGAGTATAAGTCTGGCAAAGATAGAAACTATCAATGTTATTATGTCGACCCATGCAAAAATAAGAGCGTATGTTGTCTTGTTTCCCACATGCTACATCATCAAAAATAAAAATTGAATTTTGTTTGCCTCATCAAATGGTATAACATCATCATTATTAGAAAATGTATAATAGCCTAATCCTTTTATGGGCGACAAAAGTTTTCTTAAGTATAAATATTTTGATTGATAGAGTGATTTTGAATACACGTAAACGTTTTCATAGCTCAAACTATTAGGATGCTCCAGCAAACTAATCATAACATTTGTTTTTCCACAATTGGAGGGGCCAACTATTAGTGCACGTATACTATTTGGTAATAATGAACTATGTCTGCCAATTTCTGTAATATTGCTCCGAAAATCATTATTTCTTATTGGCAGCGATAGACTTTGCTTAATGAACTTCATTTTGAATACTAACTCCAATCTATAAATGCATACTAAATTTAAATACTTTTCTAGTTTGTATCTGAATGTTGAAGGTTAAAGTCATTCATACTTATGCTTGAGCATAATAAGAAAGCTTCGGGGTAATTAATACACTCATTAATAAACTGCCGTTTGAACTACACTTACCAGGCTACCAGTATTGTGGACCTGGTACGAAGCTAGCAAAAAGATTAGCTCGTGGTGACTCTGGTATTAATCCCTTAGATAGTGCATGTAAAGAACATGATATTGCCTATTCTAAATTAAAAAGTACATCAGATCGCAACATAGCAGATCGGATTTTGGCTGAAAAGGCTTGGAGTCGAGTTAAATCTAGTGACGCAAACCTAGATGAACGTACAAACGCATTGCTAGTTACCAATATCATGAATGCTAAGGCTAAATTTGGGATGGGTATGGCGAAAATGAGGAGTAAGAAGAAAACGAGCACACGAAAGAAAAATAAGAAAGTTAAGAAAAACATTACCCTGAGAACGGTTATCTCAAAGGCACGTCAATCAATTCAAAGGCAAAAACCTGATTCTTTGAACAGAGCCATTGCGTTAGCGCGAAAGGAAGTAGGAGATATAATTAAATATAGGAAGAAAAATGTGAAAGTTCCAGGAGTCATACCTATACCAAAAACTGGAGGTATTTTACCATTCCTCGTTCCTTTATTTGCTGGCCTTTCTGCTTTAGGATCTTTAGGAGGAGGTGCTGCTACTATTGTTAAAGCTGTTAATGCTGTTAAGGAAGCAAAGGAGCAGCTTAAAGAGAGTAAGAGGCATAATGAAGAAATGGTATCCCGTCTAATAGGGAAAGGTCTTTATCTCAAACCTCATAAAAGGGGATTGGGGTTATACTTAAACCCAGAGCCAAAAAACTATTGAAAACGCTACCTAAAAGACCATTAACTGAGGTAGATTTGCATAAATATGCAAAAGATCTACCATATTTTCGAGGAGTTTTCATGCGAGATAAGCTTCCAAAGAAATTAAACAAGAAGGAATGCGGTATTATCAACTTGGATATATCATCAGGTCCAGGAACTCATTGGGTAGCGTACTATAAAAATGATGAAGACATTCAGTACTTTGATAGCTTTGGAAATTTACAGCCACCATTAGAAATTAGAAAATATTTAACTAGTAATGTAAGGTATAATTATTCCCCATATCAAACATATAACTCAGTAATATGCGGTCATTTATGTTTGAAATTTTTGTATGATTGTTACAATAAATAAAAGAATATGATTATATGTATGTATTTTTATTTAAAATATTTCCTTTATATAATAGGAACAACAAGGCCCCTCAATTCAATAGTTTGGTTATTCGCAAAAATTCTCTTTTAACATGCCGAAAATTACAAGTATCTGGACCTGATGTTGAAGTATTGTAAGCCCAACTGCAAGATTCATAATGCTCCCCATATTTTGAAGTCATAATGTTCATGTCTCTATATTCACCCAAAAAGCGGTAGGATTTTTCTATTTCCTCCTTATGTTCTTCTAGTAACAACTTGTCATACTCTTGCAAGAATCTGCTAATATCGAAATGTTTAACAAATATTTGTAGTTCATCATTTAATCATTCCGTGTTTTTTTTTTCTTCCTTGTTTTAAATTTTTATACTACTGAATCCACAGGTGGTTAAAACTGAAATGATTCTCATGCCCTTGTAAATCTATATAAATGAGGAGGAAACCACAAAATTGCATCATTTTAAATTACACCACAATGTCATTAGCACTTACATTAAGCGGAAATTCATCTATATTAACAACTGAGTATTTCCCACCCATAGATTTGCCAAGGGATTATGTATGTGGGTTAATTGATTTTAAAACTTACAATTCAATACCAAATATTGAGAATAAAAAAAATAATCTATTTCACATTGGGAGTGCGGTTATAGAAATACCTACAGGATCATATGAGATAGATGACATAGCTGAATATCTTGAGCATCAATTAAGTAAATTAAGTAAAGAGAGTTACTATATAAAATTGCGTGCGAACAATAACACTTTGAAAAGTGAAATCAAATCTAGTGGACCTATTTACTTTAACAAAGAGGGTACAGTTGGATCACTTTTAGGGTTTAGTAGGCGACAACTGGAACCTATTAAATTGCATGTGTCCGATTTACCAGTTAATATAATTAAAGTTAATACAATAAGAGTAGAATGTAATATAATAAGTGGATCATTCATGAACGATACACGGGTACATACACTACACGAATTCTCTCCAAAGATGGGGCCTGGTTATAAGATTGTTGAGGTACCAAAGAACGTCATTTATTTACCGCTAACCACCCGAAGAATTACTTCCATCAGCTTAAAGCTACTTGATCAGGACGGTGATTTAATCAATTTTAGGGGTGAGACAATAACAGCTCGGTTACATCTTAAACCACAACATGATATTGTATAATAAGGATAAATTACGTACGTTAGCTGTCATCAACAACATTTCTTCTGCAACTCTCATCGAATTTAGACCTCAAAGAGAAAAACGGTTCAAACTTACCCCACAAAATAAGAAATACTTGAGTACTTTAGGATTTATCATAAAAGACAAGCAGCAATGAGTGAAGTTTTGAGTATAAAGGATGCTGTAAGGTATGATAATAGTGTGGCAAAAATTGAATATCATAGTTACTCACCCTTCACGAACTCTTTCAAAAACAATGATGAAATACGTATAGCTATTCAGCATCAAGATATCTATGTACTTCCAAGCGAAAGTTTTATTTATATTGAAGGGAAATTGAAATGCATTCCTAGGGTGGCTGACAAAACTGTGGATGTAAAATTAACTAATAATGCGATGGCATTTTTATTCGAGGAGATCCGGTATGAAATAAATGGGGTACAAATTGATCGCAATAAAAATGTTGGTCTTACCTCAACGATAAAGAATAAGCTTTCTTTAAACGAAAGTGAAAGTAAAATGCTTCTAAATTCAGGATGGTCTCTCACCAATATAACTCTTAACTCAGAAGGAAACTTTAATTTTTGTATACCACTAAAATATCTTCATGGATTTGCTGAAGACTATAAGAAAATAGTTATTAATGCTAAACATGAACTAGTTTTGATTCGTTCTAGAATGGACCTAAATGCAATTTATGCTAAAGATTGTGATGGCTCAGTAAATATACTTAAATTACAATGGCATCTGCCACATGTTACTGTAGCTGATATGGAAAAGTTGTTTCTATTGAAAATTACTGAAAGCAATCACCCAATTGAAATGGTATTTCGAAGTTGGAATTTGTATGAATATCCATCACCACCACAGTCCACCCGCCATACATGGACTGTTAAAACAGTTAATCAACTAGAAAAACCAAGATATGTGATTTTTGCTTTACAAACTGACCGTAAAGATTCGAGTGAAAAAGATGCATCCAAATTTGATCATTGCAACCTAACAGACCTAAAAGTTTATCTAAATTCTGAAAAATATCCATACAATGATTTGAATATAAAATATAACATAGATCAATACGCTATATTATATGAGATGTATTGTAAATTCCAACAGTCATATTACAACCGCCGATCTGAACCATTACTCACTAAAGAGCAGTTCAAAAATTTGGCTCCTTTAGTTGTTATTGATTGCTCACGCCAAAATGAATATCTCAAAACTGGTCCTGTAGATGTCAGCATAGAGTTTCAAACATCTGTAAATATACCGAAAAATACTGCTGCATACTGTCTACTTATACATGATAGAATAGTTCAGTACAATCCTCTAACTAGTGAAGTTCATAAACTATAAAAATGAATTGCATCATTGATATTCAAGGGCTCAAACGACCTAGAAATACGTTCATCTTAAAGGAAATTGCCATTATATCTCAGGATAATCAACTACAGCACTTTATTTTGAAACCAATATACAACTTTGAAAATCTACCTCTGGAACTACAAAATCAAGCAAGATGGCTAAATCAATATCACCATGGATTTGTTTGGAATGGAGGATTTACTTCACAAGATAGTGTCACTACCCTTTTTAAAGACATTCTCCAAGACAAAATCATATATGTGAAAGGAAACCAATCAGCTAATCAACGATCGCCAATACGGCTTCCGGCACGGACGCTCATCTGGAGACTTGCTGACTTTTCTTACGGAACGTTGGAATCGTAGTCTTCACAATTTTGGTGAGTCCAAAATCGTTGCTCTAGATATTTCAAAGGCCTTTGATAGAGTCTGGCATTCAGCCCTTTTAGCCAAACTCAAAGCACTTGGTCTTTCCCCTCCTCTTCTATTATGGATTGAAAGTTTTTTATCTAGTCGCCAAATACGAGTTGTATTAGATGGCGTTATATCTGATCCTCATCCTATTAATGCCGGTGTCCCCCAGGGCTCTGTTATTTCTCCGACTCTATTTCTAATCTTGATTTCGCATACTCCTTTGACACCCTTGCGGATTCCAGAGGGAACGCCGCATGTGTTAAACGAGACTGCATGATTAGATCATTGAATAACGATCTTGACAATATTCTCGCTTGGGGCAAAGTGAATCGCGTCGAATTCAATGCATCTAAGACCCAAAGCTGTCTCATCTCATTAAAACAAGACCATCACTTAACCACTCCCGTTTCGTTTGATGGTGCATTAATTTCTGAATCACCGTCACTAAGAATTCTTGGCATTAATATTTCCAGTAAGTTAAGCTGGACATATCACATCTACTCGGTTGCCAAAGAAGCATCCAAATGTCTTGGTTTCTTGAAAAGGTGTAAGAAATATTTCAGCCCATCAAATATAGCGCTCCTCTACAAGTCCTACATCAGACCCAGAATGGAATACAATTCCCATATCTGGGCCGGGGCTGGTCGCACAGCCTTAGCTTCATTGGATATTGTCCAAAAGAGAGCCTGCAAGCTCATTGGCGATGTGGCAATTACTCGTCATATCGACTCGCTCGAGCACCGTCGCAATGTTGGAAGCCTTTCGCTCCTTTATCGCTATATGCATGGCCAATGTTCTGATGAAATATCTAGTCTGATCCCTTGTAGAATAGTTCCTGCACGCAATACCCGCGCTGCATCCCGCGCTCATCCTTTTACCCTTCAAATTACCTTCGGCCGTACACTTAAATTCCGTGATGCTTTCTTATCCCGAACTGTGCGAATGTGGAACAGTCTACCATCTTCTGTCTTTCCTCCCGCATACAACCTGCAAAAGTTTAAGGGCGACATACATCGGCACCTCCGCCACTCTCCTCATATCCCTTAATCCTTTCCCTATCTCCTTCCTGCCACGCTGTGCTTTGCATCATAGGGTATCCCCTGAGCTTGGCTTAATAATATAAAAAAAAAAAAAAAAAAAAAAAAAAAAAAAAAAAAAAAAAATCAAGTGGATTACCGATATATTAAAGTTGGAAAATAATGTACCAATTTACAATTTAGATGAAAAGGGATGTCCTATATCAGAAGAATTAAGAAAAAAATATGTTGATGTACCATAATGGTGTATATGCATTACAAAATGTTTTCCTGTATAAGAAATTTATGGATAATTTTTAATAAAATACAATTTTTTGTTTTAAAAAATCAATTGTTTTATTCACATAATATTATAAACTTTTGTTTTTTATTCACTTCAACTGGAACTCTACAGTTTATGAAATGTCCATGTTGTAAGTCTGCTTCATTTTCCTCAAATCAACAGATGTGATGTCAGATTTATATGTAGAGTCATTCTCTCTGAAGTATTCAATTTCACCATTACTCAAAATCCGTCCTCCTTCAAGTTCATGATATTCATAACAAGATATTTTTAGAGTTCTATGCTCATAGTTGCTATCATATGTACATCGAACTCTCATTGATTTGTCCTCCTCAAAGTTTAATTTAAAATGCCTGTAAAACACACGATCACTCTCTATAATTCCAGCTATATCTTTTTCTTTGTTTATTAAGTTTTGCCTAAATCCTTCAATTGCCTCCTCAACACTCACTACACTATTTATATGTATTAATTCCACATCAGTTTCCTTAGGTGATTCAGTTCCATTTTCTGAAGAGATAACAGAAGAATCATCATTTAAGGGCATATTAGTTGTTGTTGTAGGTAATGCATCATAAGTAGCATTACTTAGTGTAAGTAACCGAAATGATAAATAAATTTGAATGGAATCATTATTTGGCAACTGTATATTAAAATCAATATTATCGTTTGATTTTTGTTCTAAGTTTAAATTGATTGGGAGTGCTAAGCAGTTTGTATATAAAGAGCACGCAAATGCAAATGAAATAAAAGTTTTTAATGATATAATATCTCTTTATTTGTTTAGTTGTTGATTGCTCAAAACGTTGACAAAGACTATGAATTATCACGGTAATTTAATTGATTATATACAATTCCACCCTTATCACTCAATTTTCATATCAGAATTTGCTGGGGTATTACTGCTTTCACACTCTTTTACATCTTTTATTTTTTCTGATTTGTTTGCTTCTTGTTGCTTTATTGGTTTACGATACCACTCCTCCTCACCTGCAAACGGGCAGTTATGTAGGAAGAAATTAGTACTTGGACGTCTGATCGTCCCATTTTGTAGCCAGCCTATTACAGTTATTTCTCCTCCCCTGACTTCAATCTTAACATGTTCAAATGGATTGATGCGCATCTCCCCAAAATTTGGGGGAATTGGTTGACCTCTAGTCAAAGTTAATACCTTGCATCTTTTACCATTTTCAGCAGTCATATATACTTTCATTAAGTCACATCTTACAACTGAATACACAATCTTCATATACATCCAACCATTCAGACAGGTACAAAAATGCGTTTCATCCCATATAGAATCAGCCCAAAACATTTTTTTTATGCCCTCCCCGTTGAAACTATGTTAACCTATCTATTGTCAAATTACCAATGATCAGGTGTTAAAAATGAAAATATATATGTATATACTGGAATTCTTTCACCCTTTTCAGGACTCAAGAACCAATAACCAATAACTCTAAAATTGCGCCACCTTAATTTTTTCCACCCTTTGACTGTATAAAATTAAATGAAACTAAATAAATGTTATTCAAATATATAAATATTTATTTGTTTATTTTAAATAGTTGTACATATTTGGTATTTTATGTGGATAATTAATTTCATTTTCTTCTACATCATCATCATCATCATTGTCATCATCATCACCATCATCATTGTCACTAATAATGAATTTTAAATTATAAGTTTTATTAGGATGAAACTCATTAATAATTTTATAGGTTTGCTTGTTATTGATGTCATTGATAACATCTTCCGAGAGGTTATTGAATCGGGCTGGTAAATATAGGTAGTTATCATCCAATTCCAGCATTAGCTTTTCACCAAAACTAGTACTTTTCCTAGTAACGTTGAGAATTTTATATGTTTTGTTTACATCCATTTTTGTAACAGAGAGTGTCGGCTTGAAGTTAAAGCTATTTAAAATAGCTAGATATTTAGTATCAGGTTTTGGCGTTCGAGTTACGGAATTATCATCTCTCATCCTCCGGGTTCTTTTAATATGCAACTTTTGTGAATTATCACAATCCATATTATCCTGAGTGATGTATCAGATAGTACTTTATTATACAAAATTCAAAGCCTTACTAATGTCCAAACAATTATTATAGAATGGTTTTATAGAGCAAATATAAAAGAAAAAAATGGTGGGGACTTTTTCCACACCCAAAAATTTACCTCATATATTAAACCACAACATCCTGAACATGTGTTATGTATTTAAAAATTTAAAATATTGCAAAACCACAACTTCCTGTACAATATTTTATTCTGCAACATCCTGAGCATGTGTTATGTATTAAAAAATTAAAAATATTGCAAAACCACAACTTCCTGTACAATATTTTATAGAAAAATTTAATTTAAAAATTTACCCCACATATGAAACCACAACATCCTAAACACGTGTTATGTATTTAAAAATTTAAAATATTGCAAAACCACAACTTCCTGTACAATATTTTATTCCGCAACATCCTGAGCACGTGTTATGTATTAAAAAATTAAAAATATTGCAAAACCACAACTTCCTGTACAATATTTTATAGAAAAATTTAATTTTTTATAAAATTTTTCTAAGTCGAAATTAGATCGGGACTTAGAAAAATTTCAAAGGAAAAAAACTTTTTATAAAATTTTTCAGAAATATCCGCGTATAGCTATGTCGGTTCTAGATCACTTTTGATCGAAATTTTTCTAAGTCCAAATGTTAAGTCCAATAAAGTGAAGTATACTGCAATAAAGTGAAGTATACTGCAACATGTATTTCTGGACTTAGAAAAATTTCGATCAAAAGTGATCTAGAACCGACATAGCTATACTACTGTCCGGCTTCACTTATCATTGGTTATAGAAATTAGTTTATAGAATTAATGAGTTAGTTTAGCTTTCCTGCTTGTTATATATCCCGGAAGTGACTTTCACAAGGAAATTAAGGTTTTTAATTAAATATTTAACCAGGTGTTGCTTTTACAACTTAATACTGCTTAATTCACAACGCCTTTCAGTCAATATAATATGAAAATAGAAAGTACCGCCAAGTGATGAACGAACGGCGTTTATGCCATTGGAAAAGTCATACCTTATTCATCTCTCTGTAGGTTGCTAGAACATAACTTAAATTGCATACGGCTTGAGCAAGGATTTATTTTTTTTTTGTCTGGATTGTATCTCAGAACTTATTTCCATGAGATGGCGATACATAGCACTTTAAGATTTTAGTTTGATAGAAAAATAATTATCACTCATTTTTTATTATGTCAAAGTTAAAAGAGTTATGAATGGTGGGTACGTAGAATGGAATGTTCACTGCATGTGAAATTTAATTTTTTAAAAGGATTGGGAGTTCTTTTGAATACGATGTTGTATTAAGTTTGTACTTTACATCTAACTTAGGTTGTCTGTTTTCTGTGTAGTCTATGTACAGGTATTTTAAATTAATTTGTATTTGAATTACCTTGCTTTTTATGCGTATGTAAAGACCTAAGTGTATTCACTATATCAATAGAAAAACAAATTTCTGTTTAAGAAGAATATAATATGACCAACTGTTATAAAAATTAATTTCATGAATTGTATTTATAATTTCAAATATTTAAAAAAAAAGCATTTGGGCCGTACTCTCTGGAGGTACCCAGCCTCCAAAGGCTCGTTCCAATTCAGCGGCAACGGCTAGGCACAATCTATCTTAGTTGATGTTGTGTACCAATAGGTAAGCCTTCACTTCCTATGCCTAGAGGAACTGCTGTGGAATCCCAAAACATTTATAATTCCTATATATGAAAAATTCAATGCTCGCACAATGGGTTCATGATGAAAGGGTGTGACTGTCGGGTGAGTGGGGTATAGAAAAACTCCACTATCGCCGAGCATTGCTTGCATTTCATTAAGTAACATATCTCCTTTATTAACAAGATGAGCATATTTACTTGAGCCATATTATTGCACACCATTTTTCTCTACAATCGCAGTCATAATGTCAATGAATGTGTGATTTGAATTACGTAGCATCCACTTTATTAATTCAATGTAAGGATTTATTTTTCCTTCCAAATTGACTAATTGGGAATCGAATCCTATACTAGCAGAATCTTTCATGTTGGCAAACCAAATAGTAGCTGATTGACGAAATTTCTCCAACTGAATTTTTTGTGGCTTTACTTTTATTGCTCTTTCAGTATATCTAACAGCTTTCCGGAGGCCATCTCTTATATCACGTCCCACTGGTGAGGTCTATTGTCCACCACCATCATTTTCTTGATAAAAGAATTTAATGGTATCCAGATTTACTGCGTCATCTAAGTTGAAAAGCTTGAAAACGTCAGCAATTATTGTAAAGACTCATTGGGCCTATTCCTAAAACTGAGTTTTGTTCTTCACTGAACGGCATTGAAAATTTTCCCTTATTTGAAACAATAAGCTTTGTTGGCTTTTGCCCGAAAACGCCATAAAAAAAAGCCGGTATACGTATCGAACCACCAATACCTGATGCCAGGCCAAAAGATGATGTATATAATATTCTACGGTACATTGAATTGAAATACAATACAATTAGCAATTTATATGCAAAACATTTCTATTAATATGTCTAAAATGATAAATGCATCATTCATACCTTAACTCAGCGTGAAACTCAATAAAGATCTGCAACAGTAGTAATGAATCTATCTGATATAAGCTTAATTAACTTCCTTCTATTATTATAGAAAATGTTCTCAGCATTTAGTAAAAAACAAGACAAAAATAAATATTTTTGTTTCGTTAAATAGACTATCTACTTTTTGCGGACATAAAAACAGTTAAGTAGGAAGTCATGATTAGAGGCGAGAATAAGCACAACACAGCAACCAAACGTCGCTCATTTCGCAGCCTTATTTAAAATATATCGTAAATATTTCTAAGTTAGTGCAAGAATATCCGTACAAAAGTAGATAAGGATCTATCCAAGCGAATGTTTACTATGCGAGAGTGTGTTCTCTAATCAAAAACTAAAGCTATGTTTTCATATGTCGAAGTTACTGTCATAGGTAATCTTTTATTCAGACTCTAAACTCTTCTTTGCATTACATGAAGTCTGCTTGGGCTAGTATGAAAACGAGCTTCACATACTTCCACTTTTCTATGAAATGTTACCTGTGAAATATTCAAGTTAGTAGGGCCGAAGTTAAAAATTTAATTTAATTTCAATTTTCAATTTAATTTATTTAGCTGGATTGGTACACAAGATTTACGATCTTTTGTAAGCGCTCGAAAATATAATTTTAGAGAAAACAATGTTCAAATAGTTACTAATGGAGTTAATGTCATATGTTGATTAAAATAATAATAAAAACATAAATTATTCAATGCAAAAATACAAAAATATGTTAAGGGAAGCGATAAATGATTCCATTGTGTTTAATCACAACTTTAAAAAAGAAAAAAAAAGAACAAAACTTATTATTTAATTAATTAATTAATTAGCAGCACTCTTGAAACCATTCAGACCTGTATTGAAGATAGCAGGCTCTAAAATTCACTGACAGTAACCGTTCTCTGCAATGTATCAGGTAACAAGTTCCAAAGCCGTGGGATCTGAATGAAGAAGGAGTCTTCCTGAACCAAGCGACTATGACGTGGAATCAGAAGATCCCAACGTCGCTGAGATTGGAGAAACTGGATCTCATCTATTAAGTAATCAGGGCGTTTAGTATGTATAAGCTTGAAGTGGAATAGAATTGAGAATTCAGTGGGCAGCCCAGTGTTCTGGGAATAAAATTAGAGACATGGTCAAATCTGCGTAAATTGAAAATAAAGCGAATATAATTATTATTGGCCACATTTATTTGACGAGAGCCATAATTATCCAATTTAGGAAAAATAAAATTCCCGTATGAAAAGTAGGGCAGGATGAGAGTGTTCACCAATCTGCATTTGATGTCCACACTTAATAATTTAGTAGAGAGCCAGTTTTGACGCAAACCTCCATATACCTAAATCAGCACTGCACGTACATGATCACAGCATTTCATTATCTCATTATAGTAGTCAATATTTCACCCCCAAACATGATCTGCGGAATATCAGTTTCCAAGATGTTATTGGAAAAAATTATATATTTCGATTTATTGGCATTTAATATCAAAAGGTTACGTTGAGACCAATCGTAAATTCGCATTAAGTCATCGTTAATCCTTACAATGGAGTCTTCAATCAGCCCGAGAGGTCTGCTATTGTATATTTGTAAATCATCAGCATATAAATGGGCACTAACCTCTTGAACAATGTCAGGTAAATCATTGATGAATAAGGAAAAGAGCAGTGGACCTAAAATAAACCCTTGGGGAACGCTACAGAAAGCCGGCTGTAAATCAGAAAGATGATCGCTGACTAGCACTTGCTGATACCTATCGCCTATCAATTGAAGTTTGTTGAGGAGCATAGAGTGATTTACTCAGTCAAAAGCTTTTGTAAAGTCGAGTAAAACCAGTATTGCAATCTGGTCGTTATCCAGGCCTTTTCTTATGTCTGTAGTAACCTTTAGGACAGCCGATTGACAGCTATAACCTGGTCTGTAACTTGATTGACAGCGCGAAAGCATTCTGTTGTTATTCTGTTGTTATCTACAAACGATTGTACATCACCTTCTCCAAAGCCTTCGCAAGGAAACACAAAATGCTGATAGGTCTAAAATCAGATGGGTTAACAGCAGATCTTATTTTAGGGATAGAAGGAAAGGTAGATGATGTTAGGGAGGTATTAAAAATAAATAGTATATAG
Organism: Dioctria rufipes; assembly: GCA_963924295.1. Classification (NCBI taxonomy): domain Eukaryota; kingdom Metazoa; phylum Arthropoda; class Insecta; order Diptera; family Asilidae; genus Dioctria; species Dioctria rufipes. Next base: position 128,769,925 of record OZ002740.1, read on the forward strand.
CGACTAATGTAAGGCAGCAATAATTTTAAGAACTTAGGAAATATGTTATCAGGACCAGTGGCACTAGATTTAATAGAAAATATGGAGTCATAACACTCTGCATTATCAATACACCGAAAGGAGAAAGAATTGATATGCTCAGGGTTATTTAAGCATGGTGTGCTTCCAGGTAATGATGAGTGATTCATATTATGCGACACATAAAATCTGTTCAGGTCATCAGGATTGAGTGAGTTTTCGTCCTTGGTGCTTCCATATACTCCAGCTTGCTTGAGATTTTTCCATAGAATCTTCTTAGAAAGCATTGGGTTGAACTTTTGTTTGAGATACCTATATTTGGCCGACTTAATAGCCGGGGTTGCTTTATTCGGTGCTTATTTGTATAACACCCGTGAAGAAATTGTCTTAAGGCGTCTATACTCCCTATAGAAGAACTCCCTTTCTGCAATTAGACGGCCAATATTGGGTGTGGAACAAGGGCAGGCATTTAGCCTAACTCTTCTATATTGACCGGATAGATACTTTTCATACAAATAATGTAATAAGCTCTCGAAGATTTCGACTTGATCATCTACTACACTCCAAAATAACTAAGGTTTCTTGCAACGAGAAATAGTTCTCAATTTTCAGCATATATGACATTTCACAAATTCAACAACAGTTGATATTAAATTATCTAGATCAAAAAGTGTACCAATTGTTGAAAATAGATTCAACTTGATTATGTCGCGAATGTTGATTTTCTGTCACTACGTAGTAAAATATGTGTTCGTGATCACATTTTGAGAAGGTTGCCTCTGCTGTATGTTAACTCCGCAAGGTCTAACTTTAGCATGTAAGTTAACAGGTCAGCTGCCTATGCCCCACGACACGCGCCGAGTTCATTTTCTGTCAACAAAATCATCAAATTACTATTTGGCACAAATAAGCATTTTGGTGTTTTTGCATTTTTACTAACTATCTTGTGTAAGCAATTTTCTGTATTCGCTTATCGAATGCTTCTTAAAATATTGTAAAAAGCTTTCAGAATAAATTGAGTAGTTAACCATATCGGATGTTTTTTTATTTTTCACATAACAACTTAAAATTTTGTTAACTGGCGCCCGAGCAGGGACCGTTGCTACATATAAAGTGAAATAGTTCAAATTAAATTTTGTCCGGGAATTATTATTAAAGGAAACAATACGCAATCGAACAAAAAATCTTCGTTCAACAACAATTAGCAGTGAAACTTAGTTCAAAAATAATAATAATTTCCTTTTTCTATTTGAAGTGCTTGTGACGAAAGCTCGTACCACGAGTAGGCCTATAACAATCTCAACGTAGTGGCTAAAAGGGAACTATACGTCTTCTCCAGCATCTTTTCTGCAGCAACGGTGTGAGTCAATTACCACGAGTAGGTAGCAGGCAATTTTAAAGCTGCAAGCCAAAAGGGGACGAATTCGACTCTTTCAATCAACAACCGAAAGGTTCCATTTATTCTCGCTATTGGGAAAATTAAGACGTGCGCACCCACGCAATGAAAGTCTTCTTTTTAATGTAAGTAAATTTAAACGAAAATATATTTTTTTTTCGAAGAAATAAATAAACTAGAAAGTGACGATAAAAACTATTCTACTGAGTGGAAACTAATTAAGATATTCAGAAGTGCCTAGATTTAGTATTGAAAATTAAAAAGGCTAAATATAAAAAATCCCTGGGTTTTTCTCTCATTAAAAAAAAAAAAAAAAGAAACTAAGTGAATTAAAATTATTTAAAACAAAATCAAGAGTGTAAGAATTAAAAGGAAAAGTGTAGGTGGAAACAAATCTGTTAAAAGTGAATAACCCCCTTCCTTTTCTCTCTTCATTGAAAAATTTCAAACGAGAATCGTATTTATCTGAAATTGTTATAGTCAAGAAAAATGGAACAAATTCAAGATGTGGTTAAGCAGCTCACCGGAGCAATAATGCTCAAATAGAATTAACCAAAGATATCGATCGTAGACTCAAAGCATTGGAGCCACTGATCGCAGCAGTCAATTCTCAAATAGAGCTAACCAAAGATGTCGACCGCAGACTCCAAGCATTGGAACATTGGCCTCAAGTCAGCAACAGGAAATAATGGGAAATACCGAGAAACGAGGAAGAATTGAAAGAAATCTGGAAATTACCTGATTGTGTGAGGGAATTACAAACATTTGACGGAAATCCTGTCCAGTACATCTCTTGGATACGTAATGTGGAAAACATCTTGCAAGATCATGAAGTAGTACGAGATAAGCCTATATATCGCGCAATTTTGCAAAGCAGTCGACAGAAAATAAGAGGTCCAGCGGATTCAGCGCTCATTTCTTATAATATATTTGATGATGACTGGTATTCCATCAAACAATGTTTATCACTCCACTATGCAGACAAAAGGGACATTCGCACCTTAGAACACCAGCTAAATCTTCTGGCTCAAGGGAGTATGAGCCTCGACGAATTTTATGCAAATGTGAACCATCAATTTTCCTTAATAGTGAATAAAATAAAAACAGAGGATTATACGCAAGAGACAGTGAATGTATTAATAGTAATCTATAGGAACAGAGCACTCGATGTGTTTATTAGAGGATTGAATGGTGATCTTTCTAAAATGTTGATAATTCAAAGACCACAAACACTCCCAGAAGCATACGCTTCTTGTCTGGAAACTCAAAATTTAAACTTCCGAAACGTAGCCATACGCAAACCTAACTTGAATAATTCAGTGACCGCGCCTATAAATCAATTCCTTTCTCGTGATTATAGAAAAACCAACTTCAAAATTTCAACCAAGATCAGCACCAAGAGCAGCACAAAAAACTCTGCCAATTAATCAAAGGATCGAAGCATACCACATTCAAGACGAGAAACGCATGCAACCTCCTCCAAGGCCGACTCAACCAAAACCTCCAGTTCGAAGTCGATAGATCTCTTCAAACACGACAGATCATTTATATGAATCGACCAAGTTACAGTAATAATTTTCCGTACAAATGATACCCCAGTTCTGACAACCATCCGCATAAACAACAAAGAATGAACATATTGGAAACAGAAGAAGAACCCTCTTATGAAGAATATATTCAAGCTTACGAAGAAGAAAATGGTGAAGAGAATCCGGAACTGAGCGATGAGGAAAATCTCGAGTTAAATTTTATGATGGCTGCCTCTCTAGCATACCATACTTAGAATAAATAAAAAGACTACTCTTTTGGACTTTTTACCGGGTTAAACTTAATTTTGTTCAAGAAAGAATTTTTTGGGACTCTCCGGTATATAGCAAAAGCTAAAAAATGTTCTAATTTGTTATTTCATCACACAACCCATTAATTTTTGGTGACAAGTTTCAAGTCTTGGTTTGATTCATCAACAGGTCCCAAATAGCGAAATTGGATGATTTGAAAAACAAATGAAAAAAAAATTAATTAAAACAACAACAGATGAGCCAATTTACACAAAATCATACCCTTATCCCGCTAATATGCGAGAGGAAGTAGAAAATCAGATTTCCAAGCTACTGAAGGACGGAATAATAAGACCTTCGAAGAGCCCATATAATTCGCCCATCTGGATTGTTGAGAAAAAGTTAGACCCATCAGGAATTAAGAAGTACAGGATGGTTATTGACTTTAAAAGACTAAACGCGGTAACTATATCTGACACTTACCCCATTCCCGATATATCAAGTGCAATAGCTAGTTTAGGAAATTCAAAATTCCTCACAACTATAGATTTAACCTCAGGCTTTCAACAAATCAAGATGAAGGATAAAGATATCCCGAAAACAGCATTTTCAACTATGAACGGAAAATACGAATTCACCAGATTACCCTTTGGACTAAAGAATGCCTAGCAATCTTTCAGAGGATGATAGACGATGTCTTAAAGGAATACATTGGTAAAATATGTTATGTCTATATCGACGACATAATTATATTTGGAAGAACCGAAGCTGAACACTTGGAAAATATTGAAAAGATATTGTCCAAGTTGGAGGAAGCTAATTTGCGCATAAATCTGGACAAAACAGAATTCTTAAAAACCGAAACAGAGTTTCTGGGGTTCATGATAACAAGCGAGGGAATAAAGCCGGATGAAAAGAAAGTATTGGCAATCAGAAGAACTAGACCACCAGACAATTTAAAAGACTTGAACAGTTTTATTGGCTTAACATCTTATTACAGACGGTTTATTAGACATTTTGCTAAAATTGTGAAGCCATTAACGAATCTCACAAGGGGAGAAAATGGACAGATTAAATCCAATCAATCAAAGAAAGTAAAAGTCCACTTAGGCGAAAAAGAATTGAAGTCATTCAACGAATTAAAGGAACTCCTCGCATCCCCTGAAATACTTGCTTTTCCAGACTTCGATAAGTCATTTATACTGACAACTGAAGCGTCGGACCATGCGATCGGAGCAGTGCTCTCCCAGGGAGAAATCGGAAAAGACAGACCTATCACGTACATATCCAGAACGCTTAATAAGACAGAAGAAAATTATGCAACGAATGAGAAGGAGATGTTAGCAATAGTTTGGGCATTGGACAACCTCAAAAATTACCTATACGGAGCAAGAAAGATAAAAATTAGAAACACTAACGCAAAATTGAAAAGATGGAAGGCAAGAATTGAAGAGTACAACTACGAACTCAATTACAAACCTGGCAAAATAAATCATGTCGCAGATGCACTCTCAAGATTGAAATTAGAAGCCAATATTCTTATATCATATTCTTGTCAAGCTACACATAGCGCAGAGGAGGACAGTACCGACCTTATTCCATTTTATGAAGCTCCAATAAATGTCGATAAAAACCAGCTTATTATAGAACAGGGAAAGAATATGTACATCTTCGAGGAACCGCACGCAGGTTACCGTCGACATTATATAAAACTCCAGGAAGTAACCGAGGAAACTCTAACAAATACATTAAAACAAAAACTTAATCCAAACGTTCTCAATGGTTTCAAAATTCCAGAGCAATTTATTCAAGCAATCCAGGAGGTATATAAGGAACATTTCAGCAAGTTTGGAATTCGCATGACGCAAAGATTTGTCCAAGACATCGCCAACCCTGAAAACCAACTTCAAATTATTGAAAAGGAACTTAGAAAAGCCCATAGGAATCACGAAGAAAATAAAAGTCAAATCTTGGAAAAGTACTTCCCACACATGGCAATGGAAATAAAAAAATACATTAAATCTTGCAACATCTGCAATTCCAATAAATACGACCGGCATCCCAATAAAACAGAGTTACAAGAAACACATGTTCCATCCTACCCTTCGGAAATACTGCACATAGACATCGAATACGAATACTGCACATGGACATCGAATATGCAGAACCTATTATGGTAGTTAAAGGGTCGATTCTCCTGTACATAATTGCACTTCCAAAAACAACCCACATTGAATACAACCATATCCTTATTAGATCAAATATAAAATATATGTATAAGCATATGCAAAGAAAGCCAACTAGAAAAATTACCGCATAACCATTGCATCAGTCAATTAATAAAAGGAGGACATGCCGAGTGTGACTATCGGTTCAGTAAAGACGGAAAAATTGAAGCAATAAATGATAATACGATATTTCTTGACAATTTTAATATAGAGATTTTTGAAAACAACCAAACCAGGCAGTTAAATGGAACCTTTATAATTCAGTATAAGAATGAAACAATTCGGATTAAAAACAGAGAATTTGTAAACAAAGAAATCAAAACATTCCATGTTCTACCACCACTTAATGACCTACATCTAAACAATAGACGACAACTGCAATACCTCCGTACCAACCATGGAATATCTTTCATAACCGATATTAGCCTAATCACAATCCTAATTATAATATCTGGTATATTTCTAGTTTACAAGTTTAAAGGAAAGAGCGGGAAACTGGAAATCATCCAGCCAACAATCCCATTGGCAAGCACACCCAGCATCCAAAATCTGCAACCATTAAAAGTCAACTTTTGATCTGCGGGACGCAGATATTTCAGGAGGGAGGAGTTAACAGGTCAGCTGCCTATGCCCCCACGACACGCGCCGAGTTCATTTCCTGTCAACAAAATCATCAAATTACTATTTGGCAGAAATAAGCATTTTGGTATTTTTGCATTTTTACTAAATATCTTGTGCAAGCAATTTTCTGCATTCGCTTATCGAATGCTTCTTAAAATATTGTAAAAAGCTTTCAGAATAAATTGAGTAGTTAACCATATCGGATGTTTTTTATTTTTCACATAACAACATAAAATTTTGTTAACTTGTATGCATTAATCGCATGTCCATTGCTGTTAATATTAAGGCTAAGAATTTTGTCGTTTCTAAGCATGTTTAAAAAAAAGGCTGTATAATACTTAGTTTTCAGTTTCTATGTTGTATTGAATGTCATTTCATCCGGTGTTTGGTTTATGTTAAGTTTAACATACTAAGCCTAACACCAACTAAGTGATAAAAAGCATATATTTTTGACCGTTTATTTATTATACTTGTTACTACAGCGAGCTTGTGTTAAGCTGGTTCATAAAAGTCATAAAATTCATACTGATATTGTTTTTATGAAGAAATTCCACATTGGAACTTAGCAAATCAACAAATTGGGACTCTTTTATAAGTAAAAAAAATGCTTATCTAGTCTCTTAAAAATTGTTTGCGCCCAGGCATCCTAATCAGTACAATTCCTCTGGCACCAATTCCCATTGGTCTCTATAGCAACTTCAGCCAGTTATGCTCCTTCAGGCAGATAGAATCATCGTCGCCCGCGTCAAGCTACTGTGGAGAACTTTAGTCAAACTGGCGGCAATATTATAAGCCACATATTGGAGAAGATTCCTTAGATTCTTGTACATTACCTATGTGACATATTGTTTAATTGTACATATGTAATGTATTTTTACTACTAATCTATGCTTAATTTGTGACATTATTAGCTTTCATAATAATTTTTGAGATTTCAACTATACAGAAACATGTTTTTTTCATATCTTTTCTTATTCTGAATTAAACTTCACATAGCGTTGGAAGGAGAAGTTCAAGTACAGTCATTGATAAATATAGCAAGCAGGCATCGTTTCTACTTTCTATTTCGCCTTGAAGTTCATGTAAGGTACGTTTTTTTCGAGGGATTTTGTATGGCACCCCACGAGTTATTTGCCAAACCATGAAGCATGAATAGTTCAGGAAGGTCAGAAGGTTATACTTTGTTATAGCCCTACCATAGACCTATGTTGTACATTGTGGTTCTGAGCCATACCATGAAGATTAACAAGAGAAAAAGTCTAATTGTAAGACCAATAATATTTACACTAGATAAAAATAGAATTTAAATAAAGTGAAAAACCAAAGTTTTGTATGCCAACACCAAGAAAAGGTTGCCCTATTTACTTAATTTTTGAAATTTTATTTACTATTTTTATGAAAACACTGTGTAAAAAATTTCAGCTCTCTACATCGATGCGTTCTCAGGCTGTGCCTAAATATATAGTGACAACATGTAAAAAAGCTAGAATTCGTCTAATACCAATTCTTACGATACCCTAGATGAATGCCCATATGTAATTTCATATGGTCAGTGCTTTGTACAAGTTTGATCGTTGTACTGGTTTTTCGCATCTACTATATTTCTAGAACGGTTTGTCGGAGAGTCAAAATGAATATAACCAATTTCGTAGGACTTTATATTCAGTTATTCGAAATAATAAAAACGTTTAGGACTGATCGTTTTCAAAGTATACGTAAAAAACCAATTGAGTAATAATTTTCAGTTACTGGCCATAAAAGAATGTAAAAACAAATAATAATAATATCTAATATTTAATACCTATTAAGTATAATGTTACGAGAACTTAAACTATGCAGAGTTTGATAGCTTAGCTGTTAATTTCAAAGTGGGCCAAGAAGTGTTCAGACGGAATTTTGCCCAACGCAATTTCCAACAGCAGACTAGTGCTAAACTAGGACGTAAATTTGTAAAGTGTCGAGCTTGAGGATCTACAGGGAAAAACGGTAGGAGTCTATCACGCCAAAGACATCAGGCCGTGATACTCATATTCTCGGAGACGTCATCCGGCTATTGTCACTTTTAATCCTGCTAGCCCTCATAAGGTATCCAGCTAGCTGCACTGGCAAACTACAGGATGCCTATGTGCCGCTTAGGACATTCCCAGCTTAGCGGCCGGCATACCCTTTTGGACAATAGAGATTTTTTTCCCAATCCCTAGCCTGAGTAATGACAAATGCCTTCATGGATCATGGGTCAAGCCGCACATTGGGCGCCCGCAGCGGTGAGGCCTATGTTTAAGACCGGCTAGCTCAGACGACCATTTTTCAGCTTTGTCTGAACCACAGGCGGTCTAGACAACCCTGCCCTGTTATGGTCGTAGCGTACTGCATGTACCAGTATGTTACACTGAGATTAAATATGCCATGTACACTCGGCCTACTGTTTTCTGTATGGATGGAGATCTATACGCGCCGAACGCACCCGAGAAAGAAAAGGAAGAAGAAGAGTTTTTTCCGGGCTGAAAGGGAGAAGAAGGTTGTCAAGTGAAAAAGCAAAGTTTGGTTTTTTTTACAAAGTCTACAAGAAAGTTTGAAATAAAAGAAAAGAAAAAATAAAGTGAAACGAGAACATCAGCCGGTTAAACGCTCAATAAAAGTATTGCCCAGGAACAAGAAAAACCCAGTATACCTGAGGATTACTGTGATAAATCTGGCGAAGAGACCGTGACATCAACAAAAATTAACCCAACATTTTGTCATCAAGGCATCGTCCACGACGGTGGATGAAAAGTATTAAGCACAAATCTTATCACCAAATATGGTATCGTATCCCCTTATTAAAAACTTTAATTTGTCGAGAAAAGTAAACAAAAAGGGATGCGCACATCCTAGCATACGACAGCACCCAGTACCCCAGCTATTCACAGGTCGAGGCGCAAATTGGTTCTACTATAAGTACGTCCGATGACCCAGCTTTTGAGATTTTACAAGTGACCTCCAAAGCAATACCCTTGCGGAAAACCTAAATGACGATAGAGGTGCCCACCTCTGACCAAGACCAGTAGCACATTGGTGCACGTCGGGGAACACATATATGATTCATCCTTACTTTTTTCCTTGAAGAAAAAGGGCGTAGGCGACAGGCTGCACTCGAACAATCGGCTGCAAGAAAATATCATTTTACATGAATCAGGCAGATAATTAGAGACGAAATAAGTCGACGTTCAGTATTAATCAAAAAGCCGTAGTCCAGTATATATATCGCATAAATTAACATAATTTACCTTTTTACATAACTTTTCTATATATATATATATGCCATAGAAACAGGCATACTTTAACATTTTTATCATAGTTTTCCTATTATATATATATCATATCAAGTTGAATCAAATTAATCATAGTTTCCTATATGTACTTGACGAATTTCCAATATTCTTTTTCTATATATTTCCTGTGTCAACTGACAGGACATAGTTTTAGCACATTTTCTTCACATATACGCTTATTTTATCGTTAAGCGTACCGTATTAACAAATGCATATCGCTCAAACAGATATAATTTAGAATTCTTGTAAGAAGTCACAGGATACTGGCCTTGCGCACCTTTACTTACTTTCGTAGTAAGCGTGTAAAAGTGTAACAGCATTCAACGACTCGGGGCTAGTTACTTACAATTTGGTCTTTATGAATAATTCATGTCTTAGTTGCATTTTGTGCTTACCTCTTGGTTAGACTTAAGGGATCATATTTGCATACTTATAGTATGATTATAATAGGGTGTTATGATGTAAAGGAAATCCTGGTCGAACTTGTACTAGTTTTTTTTTCTTTCCTTTCTTTACAGGACTGTATTTGCTCCAGAAGGCCTTCGTCGAGGAAGAGTTTTCATCAGGTAACAATAACTTACTCTGGCTGGGATTTACCTCCAGCAGTTCTAACATGTAATTCTTATGTAATCGTAAGTTAGGTTCTTGAATTTTATCCTTTTGTTGCGAAATGTATTCGAGTAGTCGTAGATCATTAAGTAACTTGCTACGAGGGTGAACATAAGAGAAATAAATGTAATCCTTGTAAGCAAAAATGAGGTTTTGCTTACTTCAGTTAACGATAGTGTTCGTATAGTAAAAACAAGGTATTATAACGTAACAATGCTCTGAGGTTTTTATTATTTCTCCTCTCACTCTCCTGGAGCCCTCTTGATTTAGAGTTCGAAAAGGTCCGCTACTCTTTTTTTTCAGGATAACATAGGGTCACTGAAAACTATCTGCCCTCAGTGTCGATTGGGTGGTTGGGGCGAGCAAAGAAGGCCAAACATCTGTATCTTCCCAATGGGTGTACGTAAGTGGTGTAAAAGTCCCTTAAGGACTGAATGTGTGCTACGGCCTTTTGATTTTTAGGTACGAAAAATTTTGTATATGGCTGGTGGCAGCGGCAGGTCTTCCCACACTCTCCGCCAATATCCGAGGCGAGCTAGCGTGCCGCCCTGCAGTCAACGCTGTCCACCGAGTGATCTGTCAGCTCATGCTGGCAATCTGGGCTTCACGTCCGATGTAAATCACTCTCTACATACAACCATAATAAATTAACGCCCAACGTGGGCCACCTCAGTTAGATTTCGGTGGTCTAAGTATGACTTTTGCTGAGGACGGATTGCTTGGAGATATGGACATTTGGCTGATAGCTAAATTGTCTGACTCGGTAATCTTACAATCAGTAGAAGTTATATGCGGACTTGAGTATAACTGTTTGTTATTTGAGATTTTGGTAGAGTAACGTTAGAGTTTTTAAAGTTTTGAGAAATTTGAAGGTTTGAGATTTTATAGTAAAGTAAAGTGTTTTTAAGAGATTGTTTTTGAAATTTTTTCTGTAAGTTCGACTTTAGGCTTGACTTTGGTCAAGCCTCAAGTGTTGAAAGTTTAAATTGTTGCTTTTTGAATTTTTTTGAATTGTTGATCTTTCCCGCTGGTCTTCTGCTATGGAAATAGTAGGTAACCTCACAAATTTTTGTTTGTGTCTCACGGAGGCATGTCTCGGCGGCCAACTGGCTGGACAGAGTCGTGAATATATGAGACGACTTTTTGGCTTTTAGCTAACTAGTTGACTAGATTCATGACTCTGCCCAGCTGAAAGGTTAACTAGATATAACAATAAGGCGAAGAGGAAGGAAAGAGTTGTTGGAGGAGGGAGGTGAGGCTGGAGACCTTCAGTAATCAGGAGCTGGCATATTGCTAATTGCCTAGCTGAAGAATCTCTAGCAGCATTCCAGTCTTTGGCATCTCCGACCCTACTTTTCCCAGATCTCGGAGAGAGCCCAAATTCTTTTCATGCACACATTCACATCACTTGCCTGTATCATATGATTTATGACCTGATTGGAGAGAGAGTGGGCTTGGGACACCTTCGTGTTGAGAGTTAGCTCTTGGAGAGAGGAGAAAGTTTTTCTTTGATTTTGTTTTTGAGTACGCTTGCGCTTTGCTCATAGGCAATCTTAGGATTTTTGAAAGGTTTGAGATTAGCTCAGGATTTTGCTTTGGTTACAACTTAGCTACTGTACTTTCGATTTTGAATTTTAAGCATCAACCTTGAGTTGAGAATTCTCTTTGACTTTTTGAAACAGTGACTTGTATAGTCTTGATTCTAGTTCTAAGACGTTACCAATTGTCATTTTAAGCGTCGCCAGGCCTCGATGATTCTTCTGAGCACAAAGCATACTCAACTTCTTGAACATATCTATGCGTTCTGAATAGCGTAGAGATTCTTATTAGTTTGGCAAAACTGAGTTTATTGAATTTTCTTTGGTTCTTGCGAAAATTTATTACTTACGGTAGACATGTAATCGTGAATTTAGGGTATATACCTACCGCATTAGGATTAAGTAGCAACATTGAAGTTGCTCCTCAACCTTCGTTTTAAGCATTAACCCTAAATTGATGGAATTTTTGAATTGAGACCTGTTGTCACGACCCTATCCTCGATAGTACCTGCTTTTCGTTTCGGATTGTGTCAAATCTTTATACAAGCGCTGGAATTATCCAAGCTTTAACCATTCATTCTTCTGATACAGTCGCTCTGATTACTCCTTGTTAAGATTGTTGATTTCGTACAATGGCTGCTGTGCGAATACCACCTCAGGGACTGACCTTCCGAACCGCTGCTCGGGCAGTACACCATCTGGCAGGATGGAGACTGGTCAGCCAAGAGGAAGCCAGTGGAAACTATCTGCGGTCCTGTGTTATACAAAGCACGCTTGCGTACGTGGATCGGTGAACAGTTGAATTGTCCAAATTGTAGGTGACGTCTCACACAGTATGACTTCACTATTTACACAGGTGCTGTTCCGAAAAAGATTGTTATAAAGCCTGGACTTCAAGAGCTTCGACAGTCCGTGCCAGCTTTTAATCTACCACCACTAACGGTTCCACCAGAAAATCGTGCATCCTTATCGCCGACAATGCACAATTTGTATTCCGCAATTTTTTCACATCCAACTTCGAGGATGAATAGTCCAATGCCTACTTCCCATGGTCAAGGCAATGTAGCCTCAGAAGCGTTAATGGCTCGCTTAAGAATACAGATGCAAGATCTTACAGATCACACAGAGTATGAACACTCTGCGGAACGAACTCTTTAACAATTTTCCTCGACAAGCTCCTGGCGTGCCTTTCGTCGACATAAGGGGTTGGTCTTGAGAGATCCCTTTTAGAAGTTTATTAAATTTCTTAATCGTATCAACTAGAAGTTGATGTCCACAGCGTTGTGGGGAAAAGTTACAACGAAACGATTTTCAGAAATAATCACAAAATTTATTTTTATAAATTTTTTAACAACTTAACGATTTATATATATTTTACAGCTATGGCTAAGTTACAATATTAAGGATGCTATTTTTTATTAAATTATTTTTTACAAACTGCCAACCTTATTCTTTTAAAAATCGAACTGACTTAAAACAAAAATAAAAGTTTATTTTTTATTTACATCTTTTTTAATCCCGGCCTACTGCCTACAAAAAATCGGAACATAACAGGTTTTCCAAAGTGTTCTTATCGAAACAACAAAAAATAGGTAACACAAAGATCGCAGTACTAGACCAAAGATAAAAGTTGTAAAACAAAGCTAAACAGAATGACCAAAGGCTAAAACACAATTTAACGTGATGACACCACAATACTGCCCCACCAGCGGAACCGAGACCGTTGCAGGTTCAGCGAAAACGAGAAGGAATTCTTGTGGCTGGTCCGGTACGCGTTATGCGTTCTGTTAAGACGCTATCGGTAATTGCAAAGCTTACCTTTAGTGGTTGGATGTTGACGTCTGGTTGACTGATGGGACTCTCTGTAATAACCTCTCTTGCTGGAGATGATGACTGAGGTACTGGAGGTGTCTTACCTTCTTCAATTTCCTCGTAGCAAGGTTTAAGGCGATCGATGGAGATGTTGACTTCTCTACCCTTAACCAAAAGTGTGTAAAATTTGTCCGAACTGTTTAAAACTTCAAAAGGACCCTCATAAGGAGGTTGTAACGAGGCACGAAGAGAGCCTGTACGCATGAGAACATGGGGGCAGGAGTCCAAAGCTCAAAATTTGAAAAACGATACCAAAGAGTGATTAGAGGCCGGATTTGTTTTTTTTTTTTTTTTTAATAGGGGGAACAGTAGATACCCAACTCAAGCACGGAGGCCACATCTGCCCATTGTGCTATCTTAAATCCCATTCACCAAAACCTTCCTGTCCTCTTAATGAAGCGTAACAAGTCTTGGTGAGAAAGGTTTTTCAGCTCATCCACAACTAGAAGGGGAGACCCTAGAGTATCCAGGCTGCTCCGGGCGAAGGCCGGACACTCACACAAAAAGTATTCGGTGGTCTCAGGCTCTCCCTCCATGCAGGACAGACACTCAGGGCTGTCAACAACTCCCATCCTTGTTAGATGAGCGTGAAGTGAGCTGTGGCCGGTGACGATGCCAACCACGGTTCTACATTGTTTCCTTCCGAGTCCCATGAGAAAATCGGAGATATTCCCATTGGGCCCATCAAGAAACAGTTTTGTACACCGGAGTTGGTTTAATTCCAGAAATTAAATTTTGAGAGATACTTCAAATTCGTTTTGAGGTTTGAAGCTTTTAGAATTTTGAAAAAGCTCGAAAGGTAGACGCTAATTCTCTCCATAGACTAATTCCGCTGCAGTTGCCCCAAGCTCTTCCTTGAAAACAGAACGTAGGCCAAGTAACACCAGATGCAGTAGCTCAACCAAACCGTTGGATTGTGGATGATACGCAGTAGTCTTATTTCGTTTAAATCCATAAAACTTTGAAAGCTCAGTGAAAAAATCGGATTCAAATTGTGAACCACGGTCTGTGATGATAATTTTTGAAGTACCAAAACGAGAAAAACAATTTTGACAGAGTGCCTCCGCGACTGTAGCTGCAGTAATGTCAGCGATAGGGATGGCTTCCGGCCAACGAGAGTATCGATCGATCATGGTAAGGCAGTAACGAAAGCCTGCGAAGGTGGCAATGGGCCAATTAAGTCGATATGTACTACCTAAAAGCGATTGGAAGGCATGGAAAATTCTCCAAATGAACTTTTTACATATCTCGAGAACTTATTTTTCTGGCAAGAAATGAAGTTATTAGTCTAGGTGCGGACATCTTTCTTCACTGAAGGCCAAAAGTAACGTGCGACAACCATCATGACCCAGACTTTAATACCTGGATGTGTGGACTGAATCAAAAATTTGTTTACGAAATTTTTCGGAAATAAAAGGTCGTAGTTCTTTAGCGGAATCCTCACAATAAATTTCTACTTCGCAATCTTCGAAGAGAATCTTCCTAAATTTAAGCGATGAGTTTTCGAGGAGAAATTTTAGCTGATCGTCTGTAGCTTGCGTTGAAGCTACTTATTTGAAATCGATCGTACTGAAGAGCTGAATCGCGTCGATTCGTGAAAGTGCATCGGCTGCAACGTTGTCTTTGCCTGAAATATGCTGAGTATTTGTGGTAAATTGCCCAATATAGTCTAAGTGACGTGGTGAAGCCTTGTCTAAATTTTGCCTGAAAGCGAAAGTCAACGGTTTATGATCGGTAAACAAGGTAAACGTCCTCCCTTCAAGAAAACAATGAAAGTATTTTATGGCACTGAAAGCCACCAGTAACTCCGTCATAAGCGTTGTAGTTATCTTGAGTTTTGGAAAGTTTGACAGAAAAGAATGCCAAGGCTTTCCAATCATCATCCAACTTTTGTTGCACAACTGCTCCTAAAGCGATATCAGATGCATCGATGACGACTGCCAGTGGAGCGGTAGCTGATGGGTGGGCTAAAATTGTGACTTGTGATAATTACCGATTGACATCGTCGAAAGCCTCAATGGAATCCTCCGACCACTCGACTTTTCTGCACCGTCTATTTTAGAGCCTTTTAAATAAACATTTAGCTGTTGAGCTGCATGGGTTAAAAAACGGCGGTAAAAATTTATCATCCCGAGAAATCGACGGAGCTCTTTAAGTGTTTCTGGATGCTTGTACTTACTTATGTCCACCCGCTCGGGGGAAGGGCTGATACCAGAGTCGTTGATGATGTGTCCTGGAAAGGGAATTTGAAACTGCATAAATCTATACTTTTCCAATTTTATTAACAGCCCGTACTGTTTAAAACGCTCAAAAACTTGTTTGTTTGTTTGAATAAATCGCTGGAAGGTTTGTGCCGCATTACAGAGACCGAAAGTCATTCGCACAAATACAAAAAGTCCAAATGGAGTGCAAATGGCAGTTTTTGGTATATCTTGTGGTCCCACTGGGATTTGATGGTAAGCTTTCGTTAAATCCAAAGTAGAAAATATTTTACATCCCTCTAGCTGATGCGCAAAGTCTTGGATATGAGGAATAGGATAGCGGTTTGGGGTGGTACATGCATTCAAGCGCCTGTAATCCCCATATGGGCTCTACTCCCCGTTCTTCTTCTTGACCATGTGCAAAGGTGAAAACCAGCAACTGCTAGAAGAGAAAGAATTCGAACTCGCGGTTAGCGACGATAAGTTTATCTGGTGATAAACGACGAGATTTAGAAACGACTGGAGGTCCTCTGGTCAAATTGTGGTGGGTGACGTCATGCGCTACTGACTTGTAGAGTCCATTGCTTACTGTGATAGCAGGAAAGTCTTGCAGCAACTTGCGAATTTAGGGATTCACTGTGATTTTGATTAAGACTGAGAGAGATGCGTATCTCGTCTTGACCAAACGAGCTGGGGTCTTAAGGGATGTTAGCGGGTCAATGAGATGTCGTTTCTTAACATACACTATCAATCCGTAATACTTGAGGAAGTCCGCACCTAAAACAGGTTTAGAAATGTCTGCCAATATAAACTGCCATGGAAAATTTCTACGAACTCCCAAATCCAGAGAGATTAATTGAGAGCTTGCATTTCACGCAGAAGTTGCGAGGGTTGCATGTCTCCCAAAGTCATTTCATTGAGGAGTTGCTTAAATTTTTGGTTCTCACTGCCTGTAAGGCGAGAAATCAACAGCTCCTTCAGCCATTTGTACTCCTCGCCGACTGGGGTCTTTGAATCACATCACTAACCAGACCAGCAATGTCCATCTCTAATACACTGATGACCGTATAAAGCTTGGTCGATTCTTGATTAATCCTGGCCAGCTTAAATTGAGTTTCCAGTTGGACAAACCACAGCTCTGGATTTGATCTCCAGAATGGCGCTGGTTTCACTGAAACAGTCCCGAGGAGCACAGGCGGTTGGGGGTCGTTTACTAAAATTTCCCCATTTACTTCCCCGTTGGGATTGGCCATTCTACCGAGTTCGCACCAACCTTATCACTTTATAGCACTAAAACACTTGACACTTACACTTGACAAACAATACTTTACATAAAACGATATTCGCGACACGACCGATTATGTTCCTTTACAATATATACACAGGGCAATGGAGAGCAGAGACTAAATCACAAATATTACAGAATTCACGTAATGGATTAAAAAAATAATTTCAGTTAAAATCAATTTAAATATTTGTTTTAAAGAGAAGAAAAAAACAAAAATAATATATATACAGAAAAAGGAAAATACATATCCAATGCAAATAAGGAACTTTACTCCTGACCTGTGAAATGTACCACTTGACGGTACCTGATACCACTTAACTTGGAGTGACTAAAGGCAGCTGGCGTCTATTGACCTGTTGGTCCTCCTTTCTTTAAAATATCTCCGTTTTTGTATTCTTCAATTGCTTCAATCTTCGACTTATTCGATTGTTTCGAATTTCAAATTCTTCAATTGCTTTTTCTTTAAATTGATTTGTTTTTGTCTTCAAGTTCTTCGGGACAAACTTCTCGCCGAATGAGCAAAACTGGGCAAACTTCTTGATGCTTGGGTTCACACGCCACAAACTGACCTCTAAAGTTCCAATTCCTGCTTGATTCGAACAACTGGACTGGAAAGTCTCGACACCGGACTTTTCTTTAGGTATCTTAGAAAGACACCTTACCACTGGTGGGGGGTGCCTTTCTATGAATCACGTCGGGGTCACCAATAAGGGGGTTGGTCTTGAGAGATCCCCTTAGAAGTTTATTAAACTTCTTAATCGTATCAACTAGAAGTTTATGTCCACAGCGTTGTGGGGAAAAGTTACAACGAAATGATTTTCACAAATAATCACAAAATTTATTTTTATAAATTTTTTAACAACTTAACAATTTATATGTATGTTACAGCAATGGCTAAGTCACAATATTAAGGATGATATTTTTTATTAAATTATTTTTTTACTAACTTCCAACCTTATCGAACTGACTTAAAACAAAAATAAAAGTTTATTTTTTATTTACATCTTTTTTAATCCCGGCCTACTGCCTACAAAAAATCGGAACATAACAGGTTTTCCAAAGTGTTCTTATCGAAACAAAAAAAAATAGTTAACACAAATATCGCATTACTAGACCAAACATAAAAGTTGTAAAACAAAGCTAAATAGAATGACCAAAGGCTAAAACACAATTTAACGTGATGGCGCTACAGACTCTTCTCGACCACCACTACCTATAGGACAACCTAGACCTTCGATATAGCCCGGCTGGCGAACCATATCACACATCAGCTAATCAGAACAGACGCGACAGTCCTCAGAGGCCAGGGCACAATCATATTCCCCAGGCACAGGCGTTTCAGAATGTCAGACCTCAACGAAACCTGTTGTCACGACGATCAGGAAGCCCTATACGAAGATGAAACCTTTCGTTTAGTGGGGATAGTTCCAAACTCTCAGTGGATGAGTTTGTCTTCCGAGTTGAAGCACTCACCTACTCTGCGCTCGAAGGAGATTTTGATCTGTTGGTCAGAAATATGAGCACACTGCTCGCAGGCCCGGCCATGGATTAGTCTTGGTCATTACTTAGACTGAATTCCACAACAAACTGGGAATACATTAAAACAGCTCTCGTAGCTGAATGGTTTCTAAAGTTTCTAAAGACGATTTGAAGGTGCGAGTTCAGCTAAAGTCCCATAGGCAAAAATCTGGAGAATCCTTTACAGCACACCACCAAAATCTAGTGCAGTTGCGTGACCAACTGCAGACTCCAATGCTGGATAGTGAGTTCCTGGAGATAGTCAAATCCAGTCTATTGCCAGACATCCATAGCAAAATATATTTGCACCCCAGCAATACTATCGGCCAGTTGACAGCCACACAGCTGCGAATTGCCGCAGCTTGTATCTGGAGCCCTTACAAGGACGTGTCAGCCATTTCAACCAGACAGGCAACAGTGTGCTGGAATTGTGATCAGCAGGGTCCCTTTCACCAGGACTATCTGCAAGAGAGACAACAGGTGTTCTGTTATGGATGCGGACGCAAGAATATATTTAAACCAAACTGCAGACCCTGTGCACAGAAAAACGAGAGACGGGTCGGGAATCCCAACACCTTTTCTCGACCAGTTCCAACGTCCCGAACGGCATCTGCCATGACCACTTTAATTTAAGCTTTGAACAAAGAGGAAGGTCCGCTCCATCAGGAGGCCCCGACAACGAAACATTGACTTCCCCGCTGATATCATTCAGTGACTCTGATGATACCAGCACTCCCTTTGATTGTACGAATACTTCACTGATGGAGACGGAGAATCTAATAGACTTCTCCGCAGATCTTCAAGCTCCTGTTTCCACCTCTGAGGAGCCCATGACACTACTAGACGCTTCTTTGGAAGAGTCTTTGATCTTTGACGTCCCAATAATACCGACAGCACTTTTCGCTGGCAATGTCACTGAGCAGGAGATTCGGCCTCCTGCCGTTTCTGTATTAAAACGGCCACCCACCAAGCTCTGTTATGACGAGTGGGGGTGAGCCTGTTTTACATCCGCTGACGCCTTATCATACGCGTTTGCAGAATTACAATGCCGTAAGAGACCGCATCTTCTCCTCGGTGGCGGAGCTAGCTGAAATTATGTATCCTGACCTGGACCTTAGACCAGTAAAGAAACGATCGACCGCTCGTTGGCGGGAATTTAGTCGACGAATGAGACAGGAAAGAAAGAAACTGGCACACATTTCCGTGTCGATGCCAGACGATATTCGACCGTATGCCGAAGTAAAACTGCTCGGGCGAACTGGTACTGGATTACTTGATAGTGGTGCCACTGTCAGTATTCTAGGCCAGAGAGCTCTAGAGAAGCTTGCAGAAACAGAGGTTGAATGGAAGAGGTACGGGACACAGGTACAAGTAGTTAATGGTGCCATGACGACTGCGCATGGTCATGTGAACTTGGACATCACTTTCCATGGTAAGACCCAACACGTGCATTTTTACGTGGTTCCTGGGCTCACACAGGAACTATATCTAGGAATAGACTTCTGGCGTCTATTTGGGTTGGCTCCAGATGTCATGGGTATAGTTGCAGGAGTAACACCAAGTCTAATAGCTACTCCTGACACCGACTGCCATGTTCTTTCTGTTCTACAGCAACAACGTCTTGAAGCCACGAAACAGCTTTTTCCTTCCTTCGCCTCGTTGGGCTTAGGAAAAACATCTCTTGTCACTCATAGGATTGAAACGATGGACGCGACTCCGATAAAACCGAGGTTTTATCCGATTTCACCGGCAGTACAGAATTTTATGGATGCTGAATTGCCACGAATGCTACGTTGGGTGTGATAGAGGAGAGCCAGAGTCCTTGGAACTCTCCAGTTGTACTAGTGCGGAAGCCTGGAAAGGTCCGGCTTTGTTTTGAGGCCAGGAAAGTCAACTCTGTTACTAAGAAGGACGCCTATCCGCTGCCGCAAACTATATCACAAGCCTGGACCTCAAAAACGCTTTTTGGCAGATCCCACTAGACACTGAGTCCAGAGAGAAGACCGCGTTTACAGTACTAGCCCAATGAACAATTTATACTTTATTATAGCCACGGAAATGCTCTCACAACTCTTTATAAAACACACTGTTTTATAAGATTGTTAAAAATGTTGTACGAGCTTTAAAAAAACTCTTATAGAGCTAATTGGGCACACTGTATAAGGGTTGTGGAAGCTAATTTATAAAGCAATAATAAAACGTTTTAGCAGTCTGCGAGAAAGTGTTTGAAACCCTTATAAAACCATTTGTATCTACAACTTGGTTGCGGAGATATTTTATAGTAGTTGAGAAAACTTCCTTCCTGCAGTTATTTGTTAAAACTTATATGTATTTGTGTAATATGGATCTATTGTTGTCTTATTTTTTCTTTATGAAAAATGTATTACAAATTTCCTTCAAAAATGTGTGAGCAGGAAAAATAATTTATGAATTCAGACTTTGTCATCCAACATAATTTTGTTTGGAATACTTATATGCGTAATGCGTAAACATTAATTTTCGATTAATATTGGAATAAAATGTCATGGAACTTTAATTTTATTGTAAAAGTTATACTTCTAGCTCGAAAAAATACAACGCGCCTAGTAAATTCTAAAAATAAATGAACTTAAATAAATATTTATTATTACATATATTTTTAATGTTAAGTTCCAAATCGTTTAAAACAATTAAAAATTAAAAGTGAAATCATTAATTTTTTTGTTTTGTTTTATTCGCGTGTTTATTTTGCGTGTCAGTAAACGAAAAAGTTAAATGCCAAAATGTTGCTCGCTGCAATTTATTCACTTTTTTATAAAATGGCCGAATGTTTTCACCTCTCATTACAGCTCTTATAAAATATTTTAGATTCGTGTTAAATCTTCAGGATCGGAAATGTCAAAGTGCATACTCCAGTACTTAGTTTTACACAGGTTAATTGGTATTTGTGACGAATGGTTTTTATTAAAGTATTTAATACCAATGTAAAGCTTCCATTTTTTTATAAAGTTGTCATAAAAGCTAAAATACAGCTTTCGAGTTTTATAAAAGCGAGATCCCATGCTCAATTCAAGTCGCAACCAAATGGTTTTATAAGTGTTCTAATTTAATTTTGTGATATGTTTACAAAACTCTCCGACAACTAAATTGCTCCGGAAGCTAAATTGTATTAAAAGGCCTTTCAAAGAATAAATAAGTTTCCGGAGCAAAACTGTTTTATAAGAAGTTCGGAAAGCGTTTTCAGTGCTACATTATAAAACAATTTAGCACCGGAACTCAATAGGGAAAAGCGATGCCTCTATAAAACATTTTAGTTTTCGTGTAGCTGTTATACAGAATTAGTTTTGTATCAAAGAGACCAAATACTTGGGTTTCATTGTCGGAAAAGGAGGTATAAGAACTGACCTCGACCAGATTTCAGCCATAGTTGACTATCCGTCACCTAAAACTGTTCGGCAAGCCCGACGCCTACTAGGTATGGCGGGATGGTATAGACGGTTCATCCCGAACTATGCTGATCTAACTGCCTCCTTCGCAGACACTCTGAAGAATCCAAGTCAGTTCCAATGGACACCTGAAGCCCAGACGTCTCTGGAAGTGCTTTCCTCTGCTCCGTTCCTAGTGAACCCAGACTTCACAAAACCGTTCATTATACAGGGCGATGCGAGCCAACTAGGTATTGGTGGAGTGCTGCTTCAACTAGATTACGATGGCCACGAGAATCCAATAGCCTACGTCTCGAAAAATTTGAACTCAGCACAACGAACTTATACAGTCACAGAGCAGGAATGTCTAGCTGCAATTTTAAGTGTATAGAGGTTGCGACCCTTCATAGTACTTATGCCGTTTAAGATAGGACTGATCATGCGAGCTTGAAATGGCTGATGTCTCAAAAGGACCTCAGCGGTAGACTTGATCGGTGGAGTTTGAAGCTTCAAGGTTTCGACTTCACCATCGAGCACCGAAAAGGAAGCCTTAATGTCGTTCCTGATGCGCTGTCACGAATTCATTGTAACAGCTTGTCAACACCTGAATATCCTGGCCCGGAAGTTGACCTTAATTCACCATATTTCAACTCGTTGGAATATGAGGAGCTGAGACATAAGGTTAAAACAGCTTCTGGCAAACTACCAGATCTTTGCATCAGGGATGGCTTCGTTTATATTCGGACTATTCCGAGAACAGGCGATCCGATTCAGGAGGAAGGAAGCTTGGAAGCTTTGGTTTCCACGAGGGCTAGTCTCCGAGGTTATTTCAAGAGCGCATGATCTGTCACTAGCTTCTCATGAAGGTATAGGGAAAACACTGGAACGTTTAAGAAGACACCTGTACTGGCCACGAATGCCAGTTGATGTCAGAAACTACGTAGGTGCCTGTGACGTGTGTAAAGAGACCAAAGCCCCCAATACCATTCTTAGACCACCTATGGGAGTCCAGTCTGACCCTGGCAAAAGCTGTACAACGACTTTCTGGGTACATATCCTCGGTCAGTGAAAGGAATATTGATAGTTCTTGACCACTTTTTCAAGTTCCCGATTCTTAAACCGATAATTAAGGCGTCTACTCTCAACGTGTGTCAGCTCAACGGGACTGAAATATTTCACATGTTCGGAGTTCCGAAAACTATAGTATCTGACAATAGAGTCCAGTTTTGCTCGGCTTAGTTCGCCAGTGTACTGGACAAGTATATGGTGAAACACTTGTGAACGGCAGTTTAGTGACCGCAAGCAAACGCCTCAGAGCGCGTGAACAGGTCTCTATTGTCAGGGATTAGATCACATACCGGACGGAACATATTAAGTGGGATAAGAAGCAAAGCCAAATGCTAGCTGCCTCAATAGCTGTTTCCACCAAGCAGCTGGTTTCTCTCCCTACCGAACACTTTTCCGTCAACAGAAGATCGACCATGCAAGCTCTTATTCCATCTTAAGGAGCCGTGGAACTCTTAATGACCCTCTGAGAGTAGATGCTGAAGATAAATTGAGATTGACCCCTGCGAGAGTACAGGAGAACTTAAATTAGGCGTTTCCTTGAACACAAACGGTAACACATGGTTTGATAGCTTACAATCTCAGAGAGAAGCCTGTTAATTTCAAAGTGGGTCAAGAAGTGTTCAGACGGAATTTTGCACAAAGCAATTTCCAACAGCAGACTAGTGCTAAACTAGGACGTAAATTTGTAAAGTTTCGGGCCAAGTCAAAGAAAGGAAACTCCATATACGAGCTTGAGGATCTACAGGGAAAAACGGTAGGAGTCTATCACGCCAAAGACATCAGGCCGTCATACTCATATTCTCGGACACGTCATCCGGCTATTTTCAGTTTCAATCCTGGTAGCCCTCATAAGGTATCTAGCCAGCTTCACTGGCAAACTACAGGATGCCTATGTGCCGCTTAGGAAATTCCCAGCCTAGCGGCCGGCATACCTTTTTGGACAATAGAGATTTAGCCTGAGTAATGAGAAATGCCTTCATGGATCATGGGTCAAGCCACACATTGGGCGACCCCAGCGATGAGGCCTGCGTTTAAGACTAGCTAGCTCAATCGACCATTTTTGAGCGTCATCTGAACTACAGGCGGTCTAGACTACCCTGCCCTGTTATGGTCGTAGCATACTGCATGTAGCAGTATGCTACACTGAATTTAGATACACCATGTACACTCGGCCTACTGTTTTCTGTATGGATGGAGATCTATACGCGCCGAACGCACCCGAGACAGAAAAAGAAGAAGAAGAGTTTGGTTTTTTTTACAAAGTCCACAAGAAAGTTTGAAATAAAAGAAAAGAAAAATAAAGTGAAACGAGAACATCAGCCGGTTAAACGCTCAATAAAAGTATTGCCCAGGAACAAGAAAAACCCAGTATACCTGAGGATTACTGTGATAAATCTGAATGAAGAGACCGTGAAATCAACAAAAATTAACCCAACTTTTGTGATCGAGGCATCGTCCACGACGGTGGATGAAAAGTTTTAAGCGCAAATTTTATCACCAAATAAGGTATCGTATCCCCTTATTAAAAACTTTTTGTCGAGAAAAGTAAACAAAAAGGGATGCGCACATCCTAGCATACGACAGTACCCAGTACCCCAGCTATTCACAGGTCGAGACGCAAATTGGTTCTACTATAAGTACGTCCGATGACCCAGCCTTTGAGATTTTACAAGTGTCCTCCAAAGCAATACCTTTGCGGAAAACCTAAATGACGATAGAGGTGCCCACCTTTGACCAAGACCAGTAGCACATTGGTGCACGTCAAGGAGCACATATATGATTCATCATCACTTTCTTTCTTAAATCGAAAAGGCGAAGGCGACAGGCCGCACTCGAACAATCGGCTGCAAGAAAATATCATTTTACATGAATCAGGCAGATGATTAGAGACGAAATATGTCGGCGTTCAGTATTAATCAAAAAGCCGTAGTTCAGTTTATATATCGCATAAATTAACATAATATACCTTTTTACATAACTTTTCTATATATATATTTGCCGTAGAAACATACGTCCTTTAACATTTTTATCATATTTTTCCTATTATATATATATCGTATAAAGTTGAATCAAATTAATCATAGTTTGCTATATATACTTGCCGTAGCAATGATCATAACTGAATTTCCAATATTATTTTTCTATATATTTCCTGTGTCAACTGACAGGACATAGCTTTAGCACATTTTCTTCACATATACGCTTCCTTTATCGTTTAGCGTACCATAGTAACTAATACATATCGCTCAAACAGATATACCTTAGAATTCCTGTAAGAAGTCATAGTATACTTGCCTTACGCACCTTTACTTACCTTCGTAGTAAGCGTGTGAACGTGTAACAGCATTCAAAGACCCGGGGATAACTACTTACAATTTGGTCTTTATGAATAATTCATGTCTTAGTTGCATTGTGTGCTTTAACGAATCATATTTGCATACTTATAGTACTTAAAGGAAATCCTGGTCAGACTTGTACTGGTTTTGTTTCCTTTCCTTTCTTTACAGGACTGTATTTGCTCCAGAAGGCCTTCGTGGAGGAAAAGTTTTCATCAGGTAACAATAACTTACTCAGGCTGGGATTTACCTCCAGTAGTTCTAACATGTAATTCCTAGGTATATATCTAAATCGTAAGTTAGGTTCTTCAATTTTATTCTCTTGTTGCGAAATGTATTCGAGTAGCCGTAGATCATAAAGTAACTTGCTACGGGGTTGAACGTAAGAGAAATAAATGTAATCCTTGTAAGCAAAAAGGAGGTTTTGTTTACTTCAGTTAACGATAGTGTTCGTATAGTTAAAACAAAGTATTACAACTTTAGCGAGGAGTGCGCCCGCTGTCAGTCCCTTCCACATCCATCTTGCAATGAATATAGAAAGGTGCTGCAACTGGCACCTCTTGCTGCAAACTTCACGTCGAGGATAATTGTGAGTGGCCACACAGCATGTTGCCGCTAGAGGTCAGCCGGCTGGGGATGCTTCTTGCCACCCACATCCCCTCAGTGCTTGAAAGCTGTGTGTACATAAACGAAAGGCAAACTTGTTCGTCCTGTTACGGACTTCAGACGGACAAAAGAAAACTCCGCAACTGGACTTGGCTATCCTCCACTGATGCAACCTGAGTATCTGAAAAAAAAACTGTAATAAGAATATCTTCAAGAATGTAAAATTTGAAATCCAGTACAATGCAGGACCGTGAGTTAATCACCCGGAGAAATTGCGACGCAGAGAGCAAGAGAAAGAGATAGGGCTATTATGGCCCAATATAAGGAAGATTCTTCCAGCAGCCAAGGACGCATTCTAACGAAATAATCAGCAATTGCTAAACAGTAACTTCGCATGGTATTGCTCTGCAACTGTCGGTTATTTTGCAGATTAGCCCAACAGCTGGCTGCGATGAGAGCTTAGTGGAGCAATCGACGATTACGATAACAATTAACCTCGCATGGTAATTGTTATGTAAAGCGATTGCTTACTACTAAGCGAGTCAGGTGCTGCAACCGGTAGAACAAACGACAAGGTTGTTGTCGTTTGTTTACATCTGCGTTGTGAGTCAAGTGTACTTCCGAATATTGGGGCATAAAAGACCAACGACTGGTTTGGCGAGTGCCGTTCAATTATCAGTTATCGCGCTATTAAGTTACCGTTCGGTTCGGGTTGGTTTGTGAATCATTAAGTTAGGTCAGTACGTAATAAATAAAGAATTATTTGTGTTATTCGAGTATTATCTTATTCAATGAAAGTTTTATCGTGTATTTAATGATTTGGTTTTTATTGATTGATTGCTTTTGGGACACGACATTTTGGCGCAGCCGGTTAATAAAGGTATGGTGAATTTTAAAATTGAATTTTTTTATTATTTTTGGCAGTTATGCTTTTTCCCTACTCAAATTTTATTTTCGGGAGTTATGCTTTTTAGCTACTCCATTTTTATTTTTGGGAGTAGTGCTTTTTAGCTAGTCCAATAACTTTTCAGGTTACATTAAGAAGTGTTAGATTTAGTGTATTATAGGATGTTTCAGCCTAAATTTTAAGAAGTGTTAAGCGTGTGGTCCGTATTGTAGCGTTCTGCCCTCACGCTACTTTTCCGTTTCTTTTGTATTTTTTTTTTATTATTCCCTTTTCCTTTCATCCAAAAAATTTTTGTTTTGTTTTGCCTTCTCTTCTCTTAAATTTTCTTCTATTATTAGCAGGCATCTTCTTTTATTTATATTTAAATTTCCCTGGATACCTAAAAAGGGGCAAAATTTATTTAATTTCGAAAAGTAGCTTTGCTACTTTCCCATATATATGCATAAAGGAAAAGGGGTAAGAGTGTGCATATTCGTGAAAAGCAGCCTTATGCTGCTTTTCCGTAAGTTGCATATCCGCCCGAGAAAAATTATGAGTCGTGCAAAACGCGCACAAATCACAATCTTTCACAGCATACCCCGAGCCACATACCTGAAAGCCTGAAAGGAGAAAAAATAGCAACAACAAAAATATTTTCAAGCAAAAAATTCTAAAATGTGCAGAACGCGCACAAATTGGAATTTTTCGTTTGAATATCACCGCTAGCCACCAACATCCAGGAGACGAAAAACGGCAATTCGCCTAACCGTAAAATATCGCGTGATATCCAACACAGAATAGACCACTGCACGCCCGACCGAAAAATTCCAAGAAAAATCTACACAAAATATTCGGTAGCAACGATTTCGCCGAAAATAATACACGCACACCCGTTCATACAGCGGGCAGAAATCTCGATTGCAGCCCGAACGAACGAAAGTGCGCGCCTGTCGGTGGCTGCTGTGAGCGGATCGTTTTTGGTTGTTTGGTAACTGCGCCAGGGCAGGCAGGCAGTTGATTGGAAGTTCTGAACGGGTGCGGTCAAAAGTTGAGTGCGCAGCTCATTCCGGGAATTATTAAAGTAATATAAAAGGTAATTGTTTTGAGAAACTTTTTTTTTCACGGGTTGAGTTATACGTCGTGTGAATGTGAAAATCGCGATTACCTGTACACCCGCGTATTCTCGTATCATCACGCAGTCGCCGATTGATAATTTACGTGGATAAGAAGAAATTTTAAATTAGTGCGTTTGGCATATGGAATATGGATTTTCTCTTATTACCAATAAAAGCACCGAATCTTCTGGATATTTCCTCATAGTAGTGATCGTGTGGTGAACAGTTTTCCTGTAAAGAAAAGGAAACATTAAGAATGTCGTGCAATAATTTTCCTGAAAAGAAAAGAAATTTTATTAGTGCGTTTGTGATTAAGAATTTGGATTTTCTATATTACCTATTAAATTGGAAAAGAAGAGAAATTTCCATATAGTTGTGTGATAATTTACCTGGAAAAGAAGAAATTTTAAATTAGTGCGTTTGGCATATGGAATTTGAATTTTCTCTTATTACAAATTAAAGCACCGACTCTTCTGGATATTTCCACATAGTAGTGATCGTGTGGTGAACAGTTTTCCTGTAAAGAAAAGGAAACATTAAGAATGTTGTGCGATAATTTTCTGAAAAGAAAAGAAATTTTATTAGTGCGTTTGTGATAAAGAATCTGGATTTTCTACATTACCTATAGATTTAAAATGAAAATTTCCATATCGTTGTGCGATAATTTTCCTGAAAAGAAAAGAGATTTTATTAGTGCGTTTGTGATCAAGAATTCGGATTTTCTATATTACCTATTAGATTTATATATCGTTGTGCGATAACCTTCCTGAAAAAGAAAAAGAAATTTTATTACTGCGTTTGTGATCAAGAATTTGGATTTTCTATATTACCTATTAAATTACCGAATTTCTTTTTGATTTTCTTTTCACATCGTTTGATTGCGCGGTGAACAGTTTCCCTGTAAAGAAAAGGGAACATTAATAATTGTGCTTGTTATTTAATTCATGAGAAATTTTAGTACCTGAAAGGACGTTCATATACTATTGCGCCGAAGCGGTGTTGTTGTGATCTGTCGATGTACCTTGTGAGTCGTAGGGTTCTGAAGGATTATTATGCCAGCACATTGCCACTCACCTCATTGTGCCCACGCTGCTGCGCAGCTATAGTGTTATTGTAAAGCTTAAAGTGTGTAAAGATTCGAAAGCACCCAAAAGAGGTGAAAAGGAAATAAAAAAGAGGCCAATGTGCCCACATATCAAATTGTGTCTGTAATCCAAGAAAACGAGGTGAAGAGGGTGCACCCTTCCAGCGTGGTTCCGGCTCAGCGTGGGATTCATTCCTTTACTACCAGCTGGTGGTCCCCAGGTGTCATACATAGTTAAGTTTATTTTCCACCTTCTGTGGTCCCTATTGTTCTTTTACAAATACATAATATTATATATATTGATAGACTACATATATAATATATATTTCTTTTATGCATGCATTTGAATTAGTTTAATTAAGGTAAGCCAGCTAGTAGGGCATAGGTTAGACCTAAGTTTTGCTTTAGACACTGTTATTCTCCCTACATTCATGGTTTTTTTTTGGAATTGTATTGAGTGTGAACAACGAGGAGACTTGCAGATGCTAGGCGCATTTATATTAAATTGAAACACACCATCACATTAATGGTCTTTTCTTTCGACTAAAGGCTCAATGTACACACGCGCTACTATTTGCTTATCGTTTTTTGAAGACACGTGTTGAGATGATCGAGTGAAGGGCTGATGGTTGCTGGTGAGGTCACGCCGCGGAGCCCCTGAATACATACACACACACCATGGGGCTAAGAATTTTCTTCTGACTGTGACTTCTTAGCCAGGGTGGTTGGGGGCGATGGGCCCAAGCCATGTCCAGTCCGGACTTCATCATCATCTGAAGTCCACGTTTCCTCTCTCTCTCAAAATATCCCTCTCTCTGCCTCGAACTTCTCCGGGTGGAAGTCACTTGTACGGCGTTCACCCTTTTTTTTATTATTATTTCAGTACTGCAACGCTGGTATAGTATTCAACATAAATTTTCTTTTTAGAAGGAAACTAGTATTCCAGCACCACCAACAATAAATGAAAGGAAGCTGTTTAGGGAAGAACAGGCAGCAAAATATAGCTGAAAATAGTGACAAAGAAACAAAGGAACAAAGATCAACGTAGACAGACCACTAAAGTACAACATGGCCGATACACATGATAAGATTACGGACATGGTGTCAAAATACGTGCCAATGTTCTCTGGGGAAAGATCTCCAAAGCTAGCGAAGGAATTACATCGATTTCTGTGCTGCTCCAAAGATCTTTACGGCCGACTGGAAGCCACAGAAAAAGTTGTTTTCATAAAATGTGAAAAATAACGGCTAACCGATGATGCATATTACTTGATAAGCACCCATGAGCTGAAGGACTTCGAAACCTTACAGCAAGCAATAAAATCCGCATACATGTCGCTAAATTCATTCAGTGAATTACGCTCTGAAATGCTGGCATGTAGACAGAGGCCTGGAAAGGACATCACGGAGTTCGCGGATCGAATGAAAGAAATGCGCGATCAGATAAAAGAGGCTGTCTCGGCCAAATACCCGGGAGGGGAGAAGGGACTACTAGCTGAGTTGGAGGCCGATGTTGTAGCTACTTTCAAAGCGGGTGTGATGAGTAGATCAACGCAAGTGTACCTTACAGGGCGTAAATTTGACTCATTGGAGGAAGTGAGAGAGCAAGCCAGCTATTTCGAAAAAGATGCCGAAAAGCTTCAAGTGAGAGAATCAGGAATATGGCAAGAAGACCGGAAGCCGAGCACAGACAATGAACCAGACAGATGGGCAACGGGGAAATTTAACAGAAAAAGGCCTAGAGAGATTTCGAGACGGTTCTTACACAGAACAGGGCCAGTGTTATCAGGAAGATACCAAACATCTAAGACAAGGAGAACACCTCCCAGATCTATTGAGTGTTTTCAATGCGAACAGCGTGGACACTTTGCGAGAGAGTGCCAACAAGTACTCTTCTGTACTGAATGTCAGCAATATGGACACGAGGAGTCCAATTGCCGAATTCATAATGTAAGAGTGGCAAACTATGCAACTAGCATCTAAGGTGAATTCCATTCAGGAAGGGAGGGGCTTTGTTGCCAATTCTGTCGAATGCAGAATCACTATACGGCAAATTGTATAAAAAAGGTATATAGCAGAGAAAGAAAGGGAGAAATTGAATTCTCGGAGTACATTTATCATCACAGTTCCATCCAATATAGCACTAGAAGGTAAGTTAAGGCTTTTAGTAGACACTGGATCAACTTGTAACATAATTAAGGCTAATAGAATAAGAAGAAATACAACGATACAAACACAGCAGAAAATAAGAATTGGAGGACTCTTTGGATATGTCGAGAGCTCATAGGCACCTGTAAAGCAAAGGTGCTGATCGAGCAGTCACCGCAGAAATAGCAAACAGAGCGAAAATAGTCTAAATTATAGACTTGCATTTGTAAGAATCGCTAATGCAAGAGCCTGTCCTGTAAAACCACCAAATTCCTATAATAAAAGATCTGAATGGAGCTATGAAGATAGGAGCAGTTTCTTTTCACCACAAAAGCAAGCTCAGGGGCTTTGGCGAAGAGGAAAGATTAAATTTCAAGAATATAGGAAGAAATCGATTAGAAGAGAATTCAAGAAGAAATTATGGCATCGAAACTGCAGTCGTGCAGAACATTGGAATTCTACTGCAACTTTCATGAGATCTAATGAGGTAAGTGTTGGTAAATGTTCGGGAAACGTAACGCTAGGTCTAGGATCTCCTCAGCAGAGGCCTTCAAATTCTGGAAGAGTTTGGAGGGGGCGGAATTTTTAGAAAATCAAAATTAAAATTATACAACTTTACAGACTAACAGAACGATAAGCGATATAAAAGGAGATATGACGGTAGTCAAGGGCCTGTTTTTACTGGAGAGCGAACCACGCTCACAAGCAAAGTAAATTTACAGAAGTAAAGGTAAGAAAATGTCTTTATATATAAATGAAAATCACAAAAAGGAGAGTAACGGAATAATGAAAAGGAGAAGATTTAAAAAAAAAAGGAAAAAATGGGAATATGAATAACCCAATTGTGTAGTAGACATTAAAAAAAAAGGGAATGAAATTTACAAAAAAGAATAGATATATTACTTGAGAAGAAATATAAAGAACAAGTTAGAAGAATATCAAATATACTATGACAATAAATGTTTAAATTTAAAAATCGGAAACTAAATGGTAGGAAAGAAAGATAAACACAAAAAAAAACCTGGAAATAAAGATCGGAAAAGTTTAATGATAAAATTTTATATGTATAAGCAAAGAAGAAGAACAGCCACTGTAATAGTATATTTTAGAGGTTAGTAAAGATGAACTACAAGTAGAAATTTATAAAAACTGTGTAGTGTTAGCATTAAGAGCGTTATGCGTTAAGAGGTAGACATAAATTGCAGATAAATATGGCAACTGAGATGTGAAAAGTTCAGTTATGCAGAAGAGAGCAACATTATCCAGCATGCAGTTGAAATAGGAAAATGAGAGGGAAAAAAATGGCTATGAGGGGACTTCTGGACTATTTATTTAACTTGCATATATATGGATGTAAATTTGGAAGTTGGACCAGTAAAGTCATATGAATATATAATTGGAAAGCTAGAAAAAAAACTTTCAGAATTTCTAGTTGAGAATCTTACGCTCATAGTAAATAATATTCTTTAGGTACGGATGGAATCTCGATATAATTGAGAGAACTCCGTCGTACTCATAAGAAAATGAAGAAAAGAGAATTAATATTGGTATAAACAATATCATCAATCGTTCCAGACATCTACCCTCATGGTAATGAGATAACTTTTGTCATGTTTGTAATAAAGAAATTAAAGAAGCGCCTATAACAAGGAATCTGCACACGTTCAGTTATGATCAAATTTCAAAATCTATAAATTGGTTCAAAGGTTTTCAGGAATGCACTGTAGATGGAAATATTCTATCCAAATAAATTAAAATGATGGCCTTTAATCAAATTCCAGCAGTATTGGTAATTGATAATAAGTTACCAAAGGACATAAGAGCAGGAAGTTCAATAAGCGCAGTACAAGATCGATTGCAATAAAATGTTTAAAGTATCGAAGGAGACTCGGAACAGCAAACTAAAGCCAACAGCAACAGATTAGAAATTCTACTCACTACAGCGAAATTTTCCAAACTCCCAAGGCAGAGCAGCTGCACGTCAAAGCAGAAGTCGGACGCGATGTTACTGATAGGATACGGCCTTTACAGCGAGGCAAAACCATACTTTCCGCCATCATTAACAAGCAATTGGCGCGACTACAGTAAATTTAAGGTTATTAATTGTGTTAAAAAGCAGCAAGGTAGAACTATATTAAGCCAAGTAATAAATTTGTAAGTAATGAATAAAAATGAAGATAAATAGACACATTATATATCGTTATAGAGAATACTATTTGTGAACTAGTTACTACAGTGAACATTAAAAATTAAGGTACTTATATAACACATACATGCAATCTCACAGTTTATAACATAAAGAAATGAAATTGATAAGAATATCATGGATATACTTTTGTCCTAAAGCTAAATAGAAATTAAAATTGGAAGATAACTGAGAACTAACGATAAAATGAAATGTTTAAAAAAAAAATGAATATGTTAAGTAAGATATACAACAAAGAAAAAATGTTATCAGGAAAAAATAAAAGAATACATATTGTAAAGAAGGAAAAGGTGGAACACACTTTAAGGTGCATGAGGATTATTAATTAAAAATTATAGTAAGAAAAACAATATTAGAATGATTGTAAAATGTACTTTTTTGTTGTTGTTGCATTTTTGTTATTTTTGTGATTAGATAAACAGTAAGTTAGGTTATATATTATAATATTAATGCATGTGAATTAACTAAGAATTTTTTTTTTTGTTAATCATGAAATTTTAATTAAAAAAACAAATGTTAAAATAATTTGGAAGACAATATAAATATGTTGTTAGAAGGTAATAAGAAAGAAATTTAACGTGAGAAAAAATAGTAAAGAAATTAAATATGAGAAGAAAATAAGAAAGAAAGTAAATATGAAAGAAAAGATATAGTAATACAGAAAGTAAGAATAAAAAAAGACAATGTAGGAAATGAACTATAGAAAAATAAGAAAATTTAAGAAGTTTGTAATGATGTAATGTAAAAGAATCTGAACCGAACGCGGTTTAAAATGATCTCAGCTTTGAGTTCCCTACGGAAACTAGTTTTCCCAAGGGGGGAGGGATGTTATGGCCAAATATAAGGAAGATTCTTCCAGCAGCCAAGTACGCATTCTAGCGAAATAATCAGCAATTGCTAAACAATAACTTCGCATGGTTTGTTCTGCAACTGTCGATTATTTTGCTGATTAGCCCAACAGCTGACTGCGATAAGCGCTTATTGGAGCAATCGACGATTACGATAACAATTAACCTCGCATGGTAATTGTTATGTAAAGCGATTGCTTACTACTAAGCGACTCAGGTGCTGCAACCGATAGAACAAACAACAAGGTTGTTGTCGTTTATTTACATCTGCGTTGTGAGTCATGTTTACTTCCAAATATTGGGGCATAAAAGACCAATGACTTGTCTGGCGAGTACCAATCAATTATCAGTTATCGCGATATTAAGTTACCGTTCGGTTTGGGTTGGTTTGTGAATCATTAAGTTAGGTCAGTACATAATAAATAAAGAATTATTTGTGTTAAAAAAGTTCTAGTGTTATTTTATTCAAGGAAAGTTTTATCGCGTATTTATTGATTTGGTTTTTATTGATTGATTGATTTTGGGACACGACAGAGCGACCATGGACTTCAGGTGGTGATGAAGTCTGGACTGGACATGATTTGAACCCGTCGCCCCCATCCACCCTGGCTAAGACGTCGCAGTCCATCAGGAAATTCTTAACCCCATTCGTTCTGCTAAGGCATGTGTGCGCTCAGGTGTCTCGCTACGTGGCCATAACACGCCTCAGGTGTGGAGCATACTCACACATCGCTCATCTTACAAAGAAGGAGAGGAAAATAAAAGAAAAAAAGAAAAAAACAAGCATCGAACTCAATTAACGTACGAAAATTTATCATCTTTAGAGGGTGTATACACCAACAATCAAAATTGTCTCTTACTTTCTCTTCTTAAAACAAGCGACTTGGTCAATGGTGCTTCCAATGCGACCGCCGTTCATCGTAGCGAACATTTACAAAATGAAATAATTCTTATTTCTGCGTATCCTACCCTACATTGCCCTACTAGCTGGACTTAATTCTACGGAACAATCTAATAACAATCTTAAATAATTCCTAGTTGTACTAGCAAAACAAAGTAAACTAGGCGAACAAAATAAGGAAGAAACTATATATATATATATATGAATAATTTGAGCAGGCAAAAAAAACAACTGAAAATTAATACCTGGATATGTATACTACAAACTTACTTGCTTGGTAGAACAGCAATACACGATACATTACCCTAGTTGGAAAATCCCTCGATGGCTGGCGTTGGCCGACGGGTGCAACCTTCGATCTGGTTGGCCGCTAGTGTAGTTTATTCTTGTCTTCTTTATTGTAGGTGCATTGACCTCTTTTATTATATTTTCCCTTTCACCTCTTTAGGGTGCTTTCGGAAGTTAAGACTTATGATTTATAATACACAAAAAAAAACCTATCTGCACTCTGATTAGCACTAACTTTTTGTAATTTACTGAGCTAACGAAGAGCACCAATTCTGCACATAATGTATCAATACACAAGTAATTATAATAGGCACAAAATGGTAATAAACATTTGAAACTTCATATTTTCAGGTAATTCATATACAGGTATTTCACTGTGCTACGAAGAGCACCAATTTGCACATAATGTATCCATACACAGGTAATTATATTATACACGAAATGTCATAACACAATTGAACTGATAATCCACAGTAGAGCACCAATTTTGCATCAAATGCATATACACGCAGGTAATTATAGCATACACGAAATGCCAATAAACATTTGAAACTTTACATTTTTAACTAATCCCTAGTACAGCCCAATTTTGCACAGAATTCTTTTTCTTCGATAAATGTAATTTCGAACTGATATAATTTCCTTTCAGAAAGACGAAGAAAATATCCTAATTAGCCCAGAGAATTATCATTGTTCACAGGTAAGTATAATCACCGAATTCTTTTTCTTCGATAAATTAAGTTTCTAACTGATATAACTTCCCTTCAGAAAGACGAAGAAAAGTTCTTAATTACTCTAGCATATTATCACCATGCACAGATAAATTAAACACAGAATTCTTTTTGTTCAGCGACGAAGAAAACTGAAAAGAAACAAAGAAAAAGAATTAATAAAAATCAATCAAATTTACAATACTTAACTTAATAAGTAGCCAGGGAAGTCGACTGGCATACAATTTCCTATCCTCCCACGAAGAGCAGCATATATACGTACATATGTACCTATGGTGATATCTGAAATTAAAAGAAATAATAAATTAATTAAATGAATTATGGATTGAATTAATTAGAATAAGAACACAAATGAATATACAAAAATTATACAAAAAAAAAAACCAATTTCCCCATGTAATTGAATTGTAAACAAAGTACATACAAAACAACAACAACACTATGGGAAACGAAATTTGTTATAATTAGTTTAATTTCAGTTTCTCTCAACTGAAATTTAAACCAATTATAGAAAAGACGTCACTGAACACATTTACTGTGAAAAATAACTTTCCCGCGAACAATTTAAAGGGAAAATTCATAACTTTTCACCTTTTGACAGATGGCCAAAGGGAAATTGACTTTGTTAAAAACAAAGTTATAAAAACATTTTTTAATGTATTTATGTTATAAATACAATATATATATACCACTCGATTGATTTTATACGAAAAATCAACTTCCCGCGATGTTTTTCCGGGAGAAAACAACAAAAGAAAATCTTACCTGAAACATAAACATAAACATAAACATTTATTTATTTGAGTACCCCTGCCAAAGGCACGCATAGCGCTGGGCACATCTTAGAAAGTTACATAGTAGATTTACATATTAGCAAAAGAAATAATAATAAAATAATTCAAATAACATTAGACTTAATATATAGTACAGTATGAAATATAGAATATAAAAATATAACAATATAACAATATTGAATTAGTAGCTTAATGTACAGCATAGTCCTGTGCAAAGTGCAAAGGTGCAGCACAGATAGTTGAAGCTTCCGAATGATGGATATCTGGTAAACAATCCAAGCCCGGGACCGGAGGATGTGAGGCAACTGAAGAATAAATTATGGAAAACTGGAGACCATATTGACACAGAGATTATTGATAGGATAGAAGGCAGAAGGTCATTAGATAGCTGCTGTCAGGAAGTCCAGAGCTTCAGATTTAAATGAATTTAGTGAGGCACTACGTCTAGCCTCATCAGACATACGGTTCCAAAATACAGCTCCACTCAGGAACACGGTTTTCCCACCAAACTGCGTACGTACCCTGGGAAGGACAATTCTATGATTGTTAAGGGTGCTCCAAGTGAAACGTCTAGTAATGTAGTTTGGTAGTAGACCGTGTCTGGCCTTGAATATCAGCTTTAGGGTGTTAAATTCGTACATGTTAGCAAGTGGACAAGGAAGAAGCATCTCAAGAAACTGTGGGGGAACATGTGAACCTCGTTTGAAACCAAAGACATATCTAGCGCAGGCCTTGAACGCACGGATTAATTTAGACAGATTACCGATGGAGATTGGGAAAAGGACTACATCAGCGTAGAAAAAAAGCGGTAGAATCAGAGCCGAGAAGAGCCTTGTGCGGGTGACCAGATCAATATGCTGGGAAGCAGCATAGAGCGAACGCAAACTATAGTATACTCTAGAACAAATTTTGTTTATCTGAGGCTCCCAGGTGAGGCCTGAGTCCATGAGAAGGCCGAGATTTAAGATAGGCTTGGTTGAGAGTGTAACAGTATGGCCTAGAAGATGAATATTTGGGAGATCAGAAGATAAGTTAGTGATATTTCTGAGACGAATTGAATATACGATGGCCTGAGTCTTGGAGGGATTGAGGGATAGACTGTTGTTAGCAGACCACTCCGCAATCCCGGCCAGAGTTGAGTTAATAGTTTCCGCAGCCTCACTAATATTGTCCCCGGGTGCACCAGAGTATATCTGGAGATCGTCTGCATATATGTGGAAACGCACTCTGTTCAGAACTGTACAGACATCGTCTATGAAAAGCGAAAACAAGATTGGGGCCAGCACCGCCCCCTGTGGCACTCCATCCGATACCGATCTCATCGCAGAGTAAGAGTCATTGCACTTTACCATGAATTGCCTTTGCATTAGATAGCATTTGATCAATGAGCACGCTGATGTAGAGAACGCAAAACGCGTACGTAGCTTTTCAATCAGTAGAGTGTGTGGAACTGAATCGAAAGCCTTGCTGTAGTCTAGCAACACATGAATGACGCAGTTACCTTTGTCGCAGAGATCACGGATGTCTGTGGCAACCTCCAGCAGAGCGGTGCTGGTTGAATGATGTCGCCTGAATCCAGATTGTCGGTCTGACATTAGATTTTTAGTATCCACATGTGTAGAGATTTGATCCGCTATCAGTGTCTCAAGGACTTTTGATATTGTTGGTAATACTGTAATCGGCCTCCATTCGGAGATATTAGCTGGAGAATTATTTTTGGGGATAGGAGTGATCAGACCCACTTTCCAGTGGTCTGGAAACTGCGATGAAGACAACAGTCTATTCATCAGGTGTGTGATAATCGGAAGAATGTTTGGTAAAATGATTTTGTAAAATTTGAGAGGAACATCATTATATCCAGTTGCATTTGATTTTATTTTCCGAAATGCATTCACTATGTCAACTTCCGAGACATTACTGAAGCTAAAAACTTCAGTGTCGGTGGATGCCTGGGTGGCACTAGAAACCGTGACATGGGAGCATGGAATGGCCTCAGTAAGAGGAGAAGAGGGAACATGCTGCACATCCGCAGTGCTGTCTCTTTGATCATCTGGCAGCAATATAGAGCTGGGACAGAGATGCTCAGCATATTCATCCGGATCGAAATCAGGTTGAGCCCTCGCTTTGGAGCCCAGGCCCATGTCATTTATCTTCCTCCAATTGATGACATTCCCCTCCCTGATACCCTTCATTGTATAATTTCTTAATTTAGACCTGATCATGTAGTCGGCTTGCCTTCTCAATAGTTGAAACTCGCGATGATTCGCAGCCGATTTATCACTTTTCCATTGTCTATATGCGAGATCGCGATATTGACATTTCAGTAGAATTTCCGGGAATTTAAAAATTGTATCATTAATAGTGCGAATTCTAGTTGTTTTGAGTGGAACCTGTCTCTCAAAAATTGAGCATAGTGTGTCAGAGAAATATTGAGCTGCAGAGTTATGATCAGGGTTGTTATAAATGGGGGACCAATCTGTTCTTTCTAGGTCTGCCTGAAGGGCATTGTCCTGAATAGCTGAGAAATTTCTGAAGGTCTTCCAGCGGTTCAGAGCTTGACAGTGAGCATTAAAAGTTGCAAACAGTAGTTCATGATCTGATATTCCAGGGCATTGACCAGAGAACACAGGTAGAAAACTTGGCAGCGAAATTAGTAGATCCAAAGTAGTCGCCGACGTTGGTCCATGACGCGTGGGAAGATCATTAATAATTTCCAGACCCTTTTCACTTAGGAGGTCTGTCAGAGTGTTGGCTAAGGTGGATGGAAGACTGACATCAATGTTTAAATCACCACCAATCAGAACGCGCGGGGAGTAGCTAACTGCACGCTCAAGCGCATCTGAAAGGACATCCATCTCGTTATCATTGAATGTTGCCGCACTTCTATAGACGACCATCAGCGTAATGGGCTCAAAATCAGCATCACCATTAAAAACCTGAACAGCCAGGATTTCCCAGCTATTATCAATCACCCGAAACAGGACCCGGGATTTCAGGGCATCAACCACATAGACAGACACACCGCCTCCTTTCTTGAAAGCTCTATCAAGCCTATGCAGCCTATACCCCGGAATCTCCAGCATTCTCGAGGAGTGATGCTTCTTGGACCACGTCTCACATACCAACAGAGCGCTAATGTTACCCAGTTTGGCAAGGCGTCTGATGCCATTAATATTTTTGGGGGAAGACCGGGCGTTAAAAGACATGACATTGAAGTTGTTAGGTGGGAGGTAGCTAGAAAGATCCGCTTGCGTTGGAACATTATAGTGATGACCGCTCATGGTGATTAAGGGACGTTAAGGTACCAGGTGAATTTGTTTTTTGTGAGAGACGAAGTGCCAATTCCAATGTGAAACGAGCTGCTACAAAGTTGGTGGCACAGTCAGCCGACCTGTATAATATATAAACGGTTCTGTTCCTTGTGTAAACCCTCTCCACTTGATTTAGTTTCTTAAGGCCGGAATAAAGAAGATGAAGCTCTTGAGGTAACAGGTCTTCGTTAATATAAACTCTGGTATTGGCACCCACAGGATCAATTGAATTTAGCGTTAATGGTTTTATTTTTAGCTGCTTTAAGTAAGCTAGAAAAAATGCGTTGCAGTCTTCCTCGTTATAGAACCTAATAAAAACTTTAGGTAGAATTTGAGTAGGCAAACCGGATTTGGGCCTGATCGGTGAGATAAGCTCGACCCTATCACAAAATGATTTTGGCAAGCTGACGCTTGCACACAGAGCTGGTAGAAGGTAGTCCCTGACTTTACTGCACGTCAGAGCACTGGGCAAATTACTGATTACCAATGTTCTTTTTTTTTCGTAAATTCGTGACAGTGTACCAATATCTACTGTACTGCTACCAGTGATAGAGTCAACCCTCCTAGTCAATTGTAGCAGCCGAGCCTCAATACTTGTGACGGGCTTGTCACGATTTGGGACAACCTTGTCTCCAGCAGTTGTCTGGGACTGTGAGGAACTGTGTACAGCAGACAGCAGAGAACTCTTGGACTGGCCTGTACAGGTATTCTCAGAAGTTAGCAAAGACTTGCCAAAATCTACGTTGACCCCGTTAGCGTCAGTGGATAGGTCGACTGGAAATTGGGCGGACGAGTCAACGGATAGTGACGATCGTGATCTCTCTGCTAGCTCTGAATCACGATGGGAATGCTGTTCAGCTTCACACTTTATTGCTGATGTTAGCTGTGATTTGGCCAATCTAATGCAACAGCGGCAGATCCAGATGAGGTCAGTATGTAGCTTGTAACACGCGTAGTATGTGGGATAAGTGATTCCTGCGCATAGCACGTGATGCCACTTCTTGCAACACAAGCACTGAATCCACTCAACCACAGTTTCTTTCGGGTACTTCTTGGGTGGATCTCCCGAGCCGTCACAGATGGCACATATATGGGTTTCAATAATCTGTTCAGCTACTGAGTTCTTCTTTTTGTTCCTATTTCTCTTTTTGTTTCTGTTTTTGATTTTATTTATTTTTTTTGGGGTTTGCAAATTAGCTTCTGTTAGCGGTATAGATGTGTTACGCGAGTTAGCTGTGTTAATATTATTATTTTTATTATTTTTAGCTTTAGTGGATCTGTTGATTTTGGTTGCTGAGCCTGTCCCCGAAAGAGCGTAGGAAAGCCGGGTCCTCATACCTGGCATGCCAGGAGCAGTAAATAAATCTATGTTTATAGACTCAGCACCCAGTCGCAGGCGTAGACTGTCAAAGTCACCACCATTCAGTGCTTGAGCACCTTATGCTGCATTTGCATATAACTTGTGTTGAAAAGACACCACACCTATGAACTGTGTTTATCCTATTGATATAATATGAATATATATGACTGGATTAAATGTCATTCAAAAAGGTCAGGTACCTGTCCTAAATCTACCTAATGTATTTGCATAAAGACCAGTTGTTACTGATCCACTACAGTTTAGTTTGTCTTATCAGGCTGATATATACATATATACATCATTAAATTTATGCATGCAATAGATGTCTTAAATTAATTTAATTTAATTTATTTTATTTTATATCATTCTATAGTTATCTACACTAATATATTTGTTTTATTCAATTACTATTGGGATATCCCAAGCTTTTCCGAAAGAAAATTTTGAATTTTATCTTTTGTATTTAGATTACTTATCTTCCAGTTAACCAAGTTGTTGTGTAGTAGCTGTTTTTCACTTTAGTTCATTTCACTCCGCAGCATGAACATATTTTGAGACGATCCTCCTGAGTGATAATATGCCGCCCGGTCTTTGAATGAGCCGGGATTATCAGTACATCCAATGGTTCTATCACTTACTTGCCGCGACAACTTAATTGCTTGAATTTAATAATTCCAGTTCCAGTTTATTGTATGAGCTTCGCCAGAGGATAATTCGCCAACTCCGGATCAGAATTTAATTTAATTAGATTTAATTTGACGCTGCACGCACCAATTAAATTAAAATGGTCACAATTTTGCATCTATGATGCTCCTCGATGCTCTTATTCCAAAAATATTAAATATATTAGATATTTTCCCAGCTTTACAAGATGGCGGTGGGACGCCAAAACAGCTTCGGTAACTCCGCCAAATTAATTTAATTTATTTTATTTTATATCATTCTATAGTTATCTACACTAATATATTTGTTTCATTCAATTATTATTGGGATATCCCAAGCTTTTCCGAAAGAAAATTTTGAATTTTTATCTTTTGTATTTAGATTACTTATCTTTCAGTTAACCAAGTTGTTGTGTAGTAGCTGTTTTTCACTTTAGTTCATTTCACTCCGCAGCATGAACATATTTTGAGACGATCCTCCTGAGTGATAATATGCCGCCCGGTCTTTGAATGAGCCGGGATTATCAGTACATCCAATGGTTCTATCACTTACTTGCTGCGACAACTTAATTGCCCGGATCAGAATTCAATTTGATTAGATTTAATTTGACAATTTAGCATCTATGATGCTCCTCGATGCTCTTATTCCAAAAATATCAAATATATTAGATATTTTCCCAGCTCATCACAGGTTTTACAAGATGGCTGGGGGACGCCAAAACCGCTT
The DNA here is from genome assembly GCA_963924295.1 of Dioctria rufipes. Taxonomy (NCBI): domain Eukaryota; kingdom Metazoa; phylum Arthropoda; class Insecta; order Diptera; family Asilidae; genus Dioctria; species Dioctria rufipes. The sequence continues at coordinate 128,812,778 of OZ002740.1, forward strand.
CGGTAACTCCGCCAAATGAAAATCTTTTTCAATTCGATTTAAATAACTCCAATCTAAGCTCACTCAACTTAATTAACATTAAATATCAAACTGGTGTGAGTTTAAACAATTTTTCTTCAATCAAAACACTAATTTTAACCAGTAAACTGAAATAATTAATTAATTAACGCGGAGCTGAAACTTTGTGCGACCTGTCAGTTCAACAGTGTTACTGAAGACAGGTTAAGATTGAAATTTCACAAATAAATGAATTTTCTTACAAACTAATTATACACAAACACTACACAATATAGATAACACAATTTGCACAAACTTACCTGTAGTACAGCAGCACAATTTCCACTAAAAAACACACGGAAAACTCGCGATCGCGGAACTGTCACAACATATTATAAATACCGCGAAACTGTCAGACTTTATATATTGCCAACATATGGCACATGAAATTGGACTATTTTTTAACGAGGAATACGATGGCGACGTTAAAAAAGTGCAAAAATATCTTCGTTAAAAGATATTTGATATTTAAGATTTCTCATATAAGTAATGAGAAGAAAAGAGACAGCAAGTGGAAAAGAGACAGATAAAATTCGCAATCCACATGAAAATTTTCTCATTATGGATAACAGGAAGTATGTTACGCCATGTTATGGCACAATTACTAAATTTAATTTTCATGCAAAGAATTTAATAATTGAAAGAAGTTTTTAAATGAAAAAAGGTAGATGTCAAAATTCTGCATCGAATGGTATTAATTCCAGCTGATGAGAAATTAAATATCTTGAGTATTTTCCATTATGGTTGCGGGTTCCACACACCAAAATGGCGATTCAGACCCTATATAAGGCCGAGCATTTGTATGAATCGCTCTCTTACGTTTTTCAAGTTCAACCAGCAAACATCGTGGAAGTGATACAGTGCAAAATTGTGTAAATCTGCTTACAAACGACTTATGGTAAGAGTAAGCGCATATGCAATTTTTTTGGTGAAGGATTTTTGAAAAATTGTGATTTATCTTTAATAAAAATATAAGTTGTGATAAATTTATTTGAATTTTGTGGTGAATTTTAATAATTAAAATAATTATTTGAACTTTTCTTAGAATTTAACTAATCTAGTGATAATATATTGAGTAGTTAGTTTAATCTATCTTGTACAGAACATATTCAAGATAGTTATTCCTACACTTCTCAATTTTGAGTCAAGCTGGAATAAATCTGCGAATTGTTCTTTGTTTGCTTCGCACATAATTGTATTAATAATTCAGTAGTAAGGAAGTGTAGATATTTCTTAGAAATCAACAGTAATTTCAATCTATCTTGTTCAGAACCAATTCAAGATAGTTGTTCATACACTTCTCATTTGAGTTAAGCTGGAAGATATATGCGAATTGGTCTTTGTTCGCTTAATTTGCAATTGTGTTAACATTTCAATATTGAAGAAGTGTAGAATATCACTAGTTGTAGTTCTAAATTTAACGAAATTTATCTAAAATAACAGTATTACATGCTTAGCTATATGTATAGAGTGATTAAGTACCTGCGAATAAATTTGAAATTAAATCGAAGTGTGAATCTATTTACATTGTTCTGATTTTAACATACCGCTACACTAACATTTCCCATCAAGAACAGTAATTGGTATATAACGGCTTTGTCAAACTACTCCGTTACACACGTGCAGCAAGGCAAGGCATCAGCAATTAAGGAAATTTATATCAGCTTATTATACAAGCATATGGTATAATATTTGTGTCGCTACGCACAAGGTTGAATTCAATCAAGAATTTACGGTAACATTACAGTATTGTGATTCAATCTTAAATCACATTCAGTTCGTTATCATATTCATAGTCACTCAAGGACTATACCTTTTGCGTAAACCATCAATTGAAGATTTCATCCTGGAATCAAAACTTATATACCAATACGAAACATTTTTTGGTGGTTCCATCCAGGAGCTACCAGTTTACGGAACATTTTTTGGTGGTTCCATCCAGGAAATAGAAGCATTCGATTTAATTCAGTTTATTTGTTAGAATCTTAAGTTCACTTGATTAAAGCAAGCATTAGTTTACATAGTGGTAAGCAGTTACAGTTGCATAGATACTGTTACATAAGACATTCTTAACGGCAAGATGTCTACGCTACAAGGATTATTCAATAAGGAAACGGTGTTGAGAGACAGACTAAACAAATTTATTGAGAACGCAAAAAAAACTGCAATACCTAAACGTACTCAAGCATTCTACGAAACCAGAATTTCAGATTTAAAAAAACTCTGGGAGGATTATAGCGCAATTGACTTAGAACTTAATGAATCTGTGGTTGGGCAGGATTCAGATGAATCAAATACATTTCTGGAAGAAGATAACTATAGTAAATCAGAGTTAAAATACGCAGAATATATGAGCGAGTTAGTGGAAGGCTTACGGAAGCATTTACCTGTTATAGAGTCACAACCTAACACATCTGCTTCAATGCAGTCAACCACAACAATTATTCAACAAGAATCCTCATTGCCTAGGATTGCATTACCAACATATAATGGTGATTATGATCAATGGCGATCATTTCATGATATGTTTCTATCATTAGTTCACAATAATACTCGCCTAAAAGATGTACAAAAATTACATCATTTGAAGACATGTTTAGTTGGTGAAGCAGAGAAAGTATTAAGACATACTCCAATCACAAACCAGGACTATATGCCAGCCTGGAACAAACTAAAGGAACGGTATGAAAATAAACGGATTCTAGTCAATCACCAGCTTAAGGCATTAGTTAATCAACCCAAGCAAAACTTAGAAACAAGTAAAGGTTTAAAGGCACTAATCGACACAACAGAAGAATCTCTGCAACAATTAAAGAGTTTACAAGTAGACACAAGCTCTTGGGATGTATTATTAATACATCTTCTAGTACAAAAACTGCCATTTATTACTTTGAAATTATGGGAAGAAGAGCAAGGAGCTACACAAGAGCTGCCGAGCCTCTCACAATTCACGACATTTTTAAACAAGCGTTTAAGAATTCTGGAATCCATTACAGATGCTCTAGCAACAAACGCATCTCAACCAAGGCCAATAGCAAGGCAAACAAGGCCAACACTCAAACAGACAACACTAACTTGTTATACAGCAAAGGGTGGTAAATGTCCTGTATGTAATGGAAACCATTTTGTTCAGAAATGTCCCAAATATCTAAAGATGGATATACAAGCAAGAAGAAAATTCATGAAGATGTCTGGGCGTTGCCTCAATTGTTTTTCAAAGGATCATCTCGTTAATAAATGCAGTAGCAAGTACACATGCTTTGAATGTAAGCAAAGGCATCACACCACACTACATGAAAACTTCCACAAATCACAACCAACCAAATCATCGAAAACACAGAGCAATAATATATCACAAACGGTCTCAACGTCACAAGACCAAACACAACACAACAATAGTACACAGGATTACAATATCCACACAAGGTTACAATCAGCCGACAGCGCTTCTGGGTTAAACACTACTCAAACATTTGTAACCAGGGAAAGCCACCAAGCATTACTATCGACAGCGTTAGTCATGGTAAGCTGCGAACGTGGTAAACCTATAGTTTTACGTTGTCTTATAGACAGTGGCTCTCAATCATCATTGATAACGGAGACTGCCTGTAAGAAACTATGTGCTACGCGCACCCCCACATCAGTAGCTATCAAGGGATTAAACACTAGTCCAGCTACTATATCACATAACCAAACAAGGTTAAAGCTAAGATCTTGCGGATCAAACTCGACGACAATACAAGAAGATTTTCTCATTTTGAAGAATATAACAAGTGCTCTACCAACAAGAGTAGTTTCCAAAAGAGATTATCAGCATCTAAATGGATTGCAATTGGCAGATCCTGCATTTTGGAAACCTGGTAACATAGATGCGCTACTAGGAGCAAGAATATACGCAAAAATCCTTCAAGCAGGAATCAGACGAGGCTCTGACACAGCACCAGTAGCTATAAACACTATTTTCGGCTGGATCTTACTGGGATCCACGAATGAGGCAGTCAATGGCCAGACAGAAAGTCTTACCTTCACCACAACTGAAGTTGACTTGAATACACAACTCAAACGATTTTGGGAGCTAGAATTCATGCTCAGCAATCCATGCTCAGCAAACGAGAGCAAGAATGTGAGAGCACATATCAAACAACAGTTCAACGACTAAAGAATGGAAAGTATCAAGTTAATCTTCCATTCGTTGACAATGAAGTTCCTACATTGGGACAATCAAGGCCACAAGCATTTAAAAGATTTATGAATCTACAAAAACAGTTTTCAAGAGATTCTGAATTCGAATCAGAATACAAAACTGTCTTAACGACTACATAGAACGTGGACACATGGAGGAAGTTGAACCTCCAAGGGATGGTGAAAACCATTACTATATCCCACATCACGCAGTGTTCAAGGATAGCACTACAACTAAGTTAAGAGTGGTATTTGACGCCTCGGCAAGGACTACAGACGGAAATCAATTAATGATTATTTGTTGAAGGAACCAACACTACAACCAAAGCTATTTGCTACGTTACTCAACTGGAGAAAGTACAAAATAGCAATGAACGCGGACATTGAGAAAATGTATAGGATGATTGATGTGCATCCAGATCATCGTACCTTTCAAAGAGTCATATGGCAGCATCCTATCACAAACCAAATACAGGATTATCAACTTAAGACAGTAACATTTGGTACATCATCTGCTCCATATCTAGCTGTCCGCACACTGCAACAACTAGCAGTGGATGAAAGCTTAAACTGGCCACTAGCCTCAAAGGTTACGCTGACTGACTTCTATGTAGATGATATATTAACAGGTGCTGATAACATCACCGAAGCAAAGGAGTTGCAAATAGAGTTACTGAATATGATGAAGGCTGGCGGCTTTAATCTTAGGAAATGGGCTAGTAATGAACCAAAGGTGCTGGAAGACTTGCCAATGGACTATCGTGAAGTCAAGGATACTTTAAATTTTTCCGACAATGAGTCAATTAAAACTCTAGGAATACGATGGCATCCTGCACCTGATTATTTTTCGTTTATAATTGCACCAGAGAAAAATACAATCATTACTAAAAGAACTATATTGTCAAAGGTTGCATCACTGTATGATCCACTTGGATGGCTTGCACCAATAATAGTTGTAGCAAAAATATTGATGCAAATGTTGTGGATCACAGGTTGCTCTTGGGATGATCCAATTGCGAATACCATTCACACCCAATGGGAAAACTTTCTAAGGGATTTACAACATGTGGAATCAATAAGAATTCCGAGATGGATTCAGTATTCTAGCAATACAAATATACAACTGCACGGCTTCTGCGACGCATCCGAGAGAGCATATGCAGCTGTGTTATACTTGCGGGTAGTGAATTCTGATGGCAGTATAATTGTAAATCTCCTAACAACGAAGTCAAGAGTAGCACCCATCAAGCCAACAACGATACCACGACTAGAATTGAATGGAGCAGTCATACTAGCAAGACTGATTAAAGTCACTGTTGTTATGGTCGCAGGTAGACCCAACAGCAGCATACCGCTGCATGTAAACATGGCCTGCTGTCCCTATGTGACCATGCTGACACCTACTAGTCAGAACTGTCAATGCCACAGCTGGCACCACGCGGTGGAATGACAGGAATCGGGGAACGAAAAGGCCGGAAAGGGGAACGAAAAGGCCGGAAAGGGGAACGGCGGCGAGGACATTAAGTCTCGAGCAGTGAGAGAAGGTGGTTCGGTTTCTTTGAGAAGAGAAAAGAAGTGAAAAGTTCTTTAAAAAAAGTAAAAGTAAAAAGAGATCTGAAGACATCAAGAGTTGGAATAAGGCTAAGATGGAGGACGGTAAAAGGAGTGATGGAGGCTGCGGATGAGATAGGACGGCAGATTTATTGAGTCCACATTTTGCAATTTTTTTGACCAAGGACTTTATCGCGAGAGTGATCACGAGGTGGTATCTTTCCAATCTATATTTTTCAATATATTTAAATTAAGCCTTGCATCCGACCGCATTTTAATTATCTGAGTGCAGAACATTGCCATGAAATTTAATACAGAAAGTGCTTATAGTCTTAAGGTCATTTTCGTCAAAGTGAAGACCAACGCCATAACATTTACCGTATAAAGGGCGTATAGTCCCAATACCGCAATTTAATTACTTGAGCGCAGAATATTGCTATGAAATTTAACACAAAAAGTGCGTATAGTCTTAATTTTATTAATTGAAATGAACTTACCTTCATAAATATATTAAAATTTTCGCTACGAAGGTCAATTTTCGTCAAAGTGAAGACCAATGCCATAACATTTACCGTATAAAGGGCTTATAGTCCTCAGAGCGCATTTTAATTATTTGAGTGCAGAACATTGCCATGAAATTTAACACAGAAAGTGCTTATAGTCTTAAGGTTATTAATTTAAATGAACTTACCTTCATAAATATATTAAAATTTTCGCTACGAAGGTCAATTTTCGTCAAAGTGAAGACCAATACCATAACATTTACCGTATAAAGGGCTTATAGTCCTCAGACCGCATTTTAATTATTTGAGTGCAGAACATTGCCATGAAATTTAACACAGAAAGTGCTTATAGTCTTAAGGTTATTAATTTAAATGAACTTACCTTCATAAATATATTAAAATTTTCGCTACGAAGGTCAATTTTCGTCAAAGTGAAGACCAATACCATAACATTTACCGTATAAAGGGCTTATAGTCCTCAGACCGCATTTTAATTATTTGAGTGCAGAACATTGCCATGAAATTTAACACAGAAAGTGCTTATAGTCTTAAGGTTATTAATTTAAATGAACTTACCTTCATAAATATATTAAAATTTTCGCTACGAAGGGCAATTTTCGTCAAAGTGAAGACCAATACCATAACATTTACCGTATAAAGGGCTTATAGTCCTCAGACCGCATTTTAATTATTTGAGTGCAGAACATTGCCATGAAATTTAACACAGAAAGTGCTTATAGTCTTAAGGTTATTAATTTAAATGAATTTACCTTCCTAATTATATTCAAATTTTTGCTACGAAGGTCAATTTTCGTCAAAGTGAAGACCAATGCCATAACATTTACCGTATAAAGGGCGTATAGTCCCAATACCGCATTTTAATTATTTGAGCGCAGAACATTGCTATGAAATTTAACACAAAAAGTGCGTATAGTCTTAATTTTATTAATTGAAATGAACTTACCTTCATAAGTATATTAAAATTTTCGCTACGAAGGTCAATTTTCGTCAAAGTGAAGACCAATGCCATAACATTTACCGTATAAAGGGCTTATAGTCCTCAGACCGCATTTTAATTATTTGAGTGCAGAACATTGCCATGAAATTTAACACAGAAAGTGCTTATAGTCTTAAGGTTATTAGTTTAAAGGAACTTACTTTCATAACTATATTAACAATTCGTATACAAAAGCCAAGTTTAATCATTAGCCAGCAGGGCACGTAAACAGAGTAAGCATCCCTATGGTAAAAAGCGCTTATAGTATTCAACTTAATAATTTGAATGAACTTACCCTCAGAATTATTAACATTTTTGGTGCGAAAGCCAATTTCAATCATCTAGTGCGGGACAACTCCACCGAGTTTACCACAAAAGAACTCACCGTATCGGAACTAGAGTAGTGATTAGTTAGTTAGGAACGAGTGTAACGTTATAGAGTTTATATTTCTTGAACACGAAGTGAAATATGATTAAAAATACAATATTTCTTGTAGGCTAAAGTCAAGAACTCACTGTATCGGAACTAGAGTAGTGATTAGTTAGTTAGAAACGAGTGTAACGTTATAGAGGTTATATTTCTTGAACACGAAGTGAAATATAATTAAAAATACAATATTTCTTGTAGGCTAAAGTCAAGAACTCACTGTATCGGAACTAGAGTAGTGATTAGTTAGTTAGAAGCAAGCGTAACGTTGTATAGAGTTTAAATTTCTTAAACATGAAGTGAAACATAATTAAAAATAGAATTTTGTTTGTATCCTAAAGACAAGGGATTAGTAAAAACGTCTTTCCCGACGGGAGAGTCCTCTCTGAGCGCGATCATTACAACCACCACCGCGTCCTTCCCCCTCCAAAAAGGCCTTTTTGGTGAGTCTCCATTGTAAAAAAGGAAGAACTTATTTTTTTTTGACAACAAAAAAAAAAAAAGGAGAGATTTGAAAGGAAAAGGAAAGAACGAATCTTTGCGTGCTGTGTGAGTACATAAAAGGAGAGGAGTTCCTTCGGAATGACTACACCAACGGGTTAGTCAATGATTGAAGATAAGGTTATACCTTCTCTGCTTCGGGGGAGATTGTAAGAAAAAAAGGGGGGATAGACCATTGTTCATTTATAAAGAAAAAGGAATTTAGCTGCATTAAGACCATCCGGTCATACTAGAAGCTACGGGGGTGATTATAAGAAAAAAAAAAAAATATAATGAAAATTCTCTTTGTAAATTTTAATGCATAAAATAAAATGTTGATTAAGGAGTAATTATTAGTGTTTCTTTTCTTCTCAAATCCCTCCAGGACCTCTCCTCTATCTCTTTCAAAAAAAAGTAGGGACATCATAACCGAGCCGACAGGATGTCATGGGAGGCCGGGGACGGCACTGGATCAGGTCACCCGATCCGTAGGATTATCTTCGGGTAGGTGATGTACGCGATCCCTTCTGGATCATTGTGTGCTTTTCATTGTGGTCTCCTCCTCAGGAAGACAGGCACGATTTTTTTGTTCATGGTAAGGTGACAGCGGCAGGTATTTCGTGATACCCATCCCACACTCTCCGCCCATAGCTGAGGCGAACTAGCGTGCCGCCCTGCACTTCAACGCTGTTACCGAGTGATCTGTCAGCTCACGCTGGCAGTCTGGACTTTACGTCCAAGCCAATCACTCATCCTTTTGACTACCATAACACTGTCGATGATATGAATTTACAAAACATCCCTGTATTTGCATGGACAGATTCAATGATTGTCCTTCAATGGATCAAGGATCACCCATCTCGATGGAAATCGTATGTTGCCAATCGTGTTGTGGAAATACAAGATATAATCAAGTATAACCAATGGCAACATGTGTCTACTAATGGCAATCCAGCAGACCTTGCGTCTAGGAGAAGTTCAGCTGAAATTCTGCACAAAAATAATTTGTGGTGGCATGGACCATCATGGTTAAGAAACCATCAAAATACCTGGCCCAAGTCAAAAATGGACAACAACAATCAAACAAAATTGGAAGCCAAGGGAGAAGCACCCAACAGTTTTTTCACTAACTGTGAAGATGATATCTTATTGCGATATTCATCCTTCACACGTTTGATTCGCATTGTAGCAACGCTGCTACGATTTAAGCATAATTGTAGAAATCCACAAAACAAACGAACAGATTTCTTCACGAGTACAGAATGGAGTCAAGCTAGCAATACCATTCTGAAGATTACACAACAATCAGTATTTAAAGATGACTACGATCATCTGTTGAACAATAAGCTGTTGCCAAGAAGTAGTTGCTTATTGAAACTCAATCCATTTCTGGACAAAGATGGATTAATACGAGTAGGTGGAAGATTAGAGAATGCTGACATCTCATATACGAGAAAGCATCCAATCATCTTACCACAACATCATCATATCACATCAATCATCATTGATAAGCTTCATAAGGAATCATTGCACGGTGGACCAGCATTAGTCTTGAGCATGAGTCGCAATGAATATTGGATTCTAAATGCAAGACGATGCATTACAAACAGGATACACAAATGTATCACGTGTGCTAGACATCGCAACTTAACTAGTACACAATTAATGGGAAACTTACCTTCTTCAAGAGTAAACATAACCAAACCGTTTACCAAAGTAGGTATTGATTATGCAGGTCCAATCATTGTCAAGGTCTCAACACTTCGTAACGCTAAACGACAAAAGGGATATTTTTGTATTTTTGTCTGTATGGCCACAAGGGCAATACATATCGAACTAGTGTCAGATCTGACAGCCGAAGCCTTTCTAGCAGCCCTAAGGAGGTTCGTAGCCAGAAGAGGTTTGTGTACCGACATCTTCTCAGATTGTGGTACTAACTTCGTCGGAGGCAAAACGATACTCGATAAGGGCTTAAGGCAAGCCATCAAGGAAGCAGAACCAGAAGCTGCACAATACCTCGCATCCAAAACAATAAACTGGCACTTCAATCCACCAGCCACTCCACATTTCGGAGGAATCTGGGAGGCTGGTGTGAAATCGATAAAGCAACATTTACGAAGAACTTTAGGAAACGCAATATGTACGTTCGAAGAATATGCCACAATACTTACGCAAATAGAGGCATGTTTAAATTCGCGTCCATTATGTCAGGTACACAATGATCCAGATGAATTATTCGCACTAACACCTGGACATTTTTTGATTGGTCAGCCTCTCAATGCCATTCCAGAACCTGACTATTTTAAACAAAGGCCATCCTTATTGCAAAGATGGAAATATCATCAACAAATGGTCAGACAGTTTTGGGACAGATGGTCTAAGGACTATCTTAATCAGCTGCAGCACAGACCAAAATGGTCCATAAAACAAACTAACATTAAAAATCGCGACATTGTAATTATAAAAAATGAACACACGTCACCAACCAATTGGCCATTAGGCATAATTGAACAAGTTTACCCTGGAACTGACGGATTAGTACGCGTAGTTCAGGTACGAACACGGGACAGCATGTTGCAGCGACCCATAACTAAAATATGTCGACTACCCATAGAAATTATAACACAGCAAAGCGGTGATAAACAAGGATGATAATCTGAAGTATACTTGTTTATTTGTGTTGTTTGTCATTTCTGTCGTTTGGTGATTGTTCTTTTTTTTTGCATACAAGATATTAACACAGTACAATTCTAGATGTCTAATCCAGAGAGTCATGATGATGATGTTCTGTGCATCCTCGAGGACATTCGCTTTTCTCCTCCAAGGAGTCCAATGGAGAATCTATTCGTTGAACCTGGCTGTGATGTTTTGACTGGACTTCCTAAAGCAGCTCACAACAATGCACCATCCACATCTGCATCTGTGCAAGGCGTTCATTCTAAGGAACAGCAGCGATCCAGGCAGCAACATTCAGCGAAGTATGTCACAACTCCACATACAAACACAACTCCAGCCCAACCAGCTGTAGCCAATGGGATGAAATTGGACTCGCTCGAACAGCTGAAAGCCACAACAACCATAAAAGAACTCAAGATGCGTGCCGAAAACACTCATCAACGGTTTATAACTCGAGAGGGGATAGACATCTACCTACAGCGACACATATTGGAGCGTATAGATTTTGAGGCCATCAGTAAGGCAAAACGCAAGACGAAGACAATCAATCTTCCCGATCGTTATCAAGTGTTTCTACATGTGCGAGCTGATGGTGGAATTCTCTTCAATCGCTATCACAAAAGAGGAATAGAGAAGCTACGAAAACGGTTGAATGCAGGCATTCAACGGGGGGGAGAATGTTCAGCGACGAAGAAAACTGAAAAGAAACAAAGAAAAAGAATTAATAAAAATCAATCAAATTTACAATACTTAACTTAATAAGTAGCCAGGGAAGTCGACTGGCATACAATTTCCTATCCTCCCACGAAGAGCAGCATATATACGTACATATGTACCTATGGTGATATCTGAAATTAAAAGAAATAATGAATTAATTAAATGAATTATGGATTGAATTAATTAGAATAAGAACACAAATGAATATACAAAAATTATACAAAAAAAAATCAATTTCCCCATGTAATTGAATTGTAAACAAAGTACATACAAAACAACAACAACACTATGGGAAACGAAATTTGTTATAATTAGTTTAATTTCAGTTTCTCTCAACTGAAATTTAAACCAATTATAGAAAAGACGTCACTGAACACATTTACTGTGAAAAATAACTTTCCCGCGAACAATTTAAAGGGAAAATTCATAACTTTTCACCTTTTGACAGATGGCCAAAGGGAAATTGACTTTGTTAAAAACAAAGTTATAAAAACATTTTTTAATGTATTTATGTTATAAATACAATATATATATACCACTCGATTGATTTTATACGAAAAATCAACTTCCCGCGATGTTTTTCCGGGAGAAAACAACAAAAGAAAATCTTACCTGAAGACAGGTTAAGATTGAAATTTCACAAATAAATGAATTTTCTTACAAACTAATTATACACAAACACTACACAATACACATAACACAATTTGCACAAACTTACCTGTAGTACAGCAGCACAATTTCCACTAAAAAACACACGGAAAACTCGCGATCGCGGAACTGTCACAACATATTATAAATACCGCGAAACTGTCAGACTTTATATATTGCCAACATATGGCACATGAAATTGGACTATTTTTTAACGAGGAATACGATGGCGACGTTAAAAAAGTGCAAAAATATCTTCGTTAAAAGATATTTGATATTTAAGATTTCTCTTATAAGTAATGAGAAGAAAAGAGACAGCAAGTGGAAAAGATGTTATGGTCGTAGCATATTGCATATAGCAATATGCCACCACGGACTGAAGCGTGTATGCCCGGCTTGTTGTCGACTACAGCATGAAACCAAAACGCGCCCCGACCGAGAGAAATGCTTCCTCAAGCTCGGTGTCATGTTGAGTGACAGAAAGAAGAAGAAGCTTCTCGAATTTTTTTTTTGAAGTCTCGACTTTGAGAAGGTGTGTGGTAAAACGAAAAAATAAAATCGAAAAGGATCGCGATAAACAAATCAAGAAAAAAAGTTCATATTTGAGTACGGAGTTGGTAAGCGCAAATCTTGTGATTGGAGAAGGAACATTTATCCATTAGATCCGCTCCGAAAATCAAAAGGAGAAAACGCATGTGGAAGTCGCTAAAGAAGGTTCCATCAATCGAGAAGAATCTACTCGGGTCTGAAAAGGCAGTAATTTAGCCATCAATTGGTTCCCGACATTCCTTCCGCCCACCTAAAAGGAATTTTCCGAGACATCTAATTGCAGGTCGTTTGGCAGTATCCGAGGCCAATAGCACTGTCGGCTAAATTCTAGCCTTATCTAGTATATACGTACATAGCTTGTCACGTAGTACCCTAATAACAGAACAAGCAATAACCTCAAGGCATCTATAGTCCAGATAACACGCTGAACCACCTAAGGTATTGAAAGTGATACGTAGCAACTCGGAATGAAGAAACCCCTCTTAAATTGTGCAAAAGTTCGCTGAGGAAATGCAGGCTGACGAAATCAACTAATCAACTCATCCAGTCAATTGTTTTGTTTTATGCAGATTAAGTTACAAGCAATGTGCAGTAGTTCGGTGTCAATAGGTAACCCTGTACAGATATATGTAAATGTGACATGTAGATAGAGTATAATACCTTGCATGCATTTAAATTTCTTTTCTTTTGCGTTAGCCTCAATAAGTACACGAAAAAGATTGAATCCAGTGACATGGTGAAACCTCTTGGGGCGCCTCAGCGAGGGAGCATCATCAACAGGAAAAATTGTAAGTTGTCGTCACCTAATCATTTTACACCACCAAATCTTATTATTGCATTGATTAAGAGAATGAGTTTAAAATCTTAATAGTATATACTGGATATGGTGTGGTCATATTTATTTCGTTTCATATTTATGTTGATAGGCAAGAACTAAGCCTCCTATCATGGCGTATACATGTACATAGTCAAAAATTTTATTACTGCCTTGGCTAAACCAATGAATTCAAAATTTTAATAATACATAACATATATATAGCTCTGGTCATAATTTTTCTTCTTATACGTATGTTGATATGCAAGAGTTACGCGTCTCATTATACAATCTACATGTACATAATCAAATTAATTTTAGTATTGCATGGCCTAAATAAGTGAATTTAAACTTTAACAATACATTTTAGATATAGTTTTGATCAAATATTTTTTTTCTCCTTATTATATTTATGTTGATATGTAATAATTAAGCCTCTTATTCAATATACATGTACCTACTCAGACCTTATTATTGTATGGTCTACGCAAATGAAGTTAAAACTTTAACAATACATATTAGATATAGTTTTGATCACACATTTTTCCTCTTATTATTTTTATTTTGATGAGCGATAGCTAAGCTTCCTGTTATACAAAGTATACGTATATAATCAGACTTCATCATTGCAATGACTGAACTAATGAATTTAAAATCCTAGTAATACATACTCGATATAGCTGATCGTATCTTTTTCTTCCGCATTACAATTATACTGATAAGCAATAAATTAGCGGACTATTATACCTTTGAATTTATGTAGTAAGATCACATTACCTGAACAGATGAACTTAAAATTTTCATCGTATGTACTCGATATAGAGATAGAGAACTATAGAATCTTAGCCCAAGATATGTAGACCGATAGGCGTTAGGAAAGCTTACTATCATATACTTTAACTGCCGTATTCGTTTCATAATAGTACACATTGCTTGAATATATACAGTTTATAACGTAGTATGAATTGGTAAATAATTTTATTTCTCCTCTCACTTCCCGGAGCCCTATCACATGAAGGTCGCATAGGTCCGCTCTAATTTCTTCCACAGGTCAGCCGAAGGGACTTTGCAGATAGTGCCGAGCAGAGTCATAGGGAGGATGGGGCAAGGCCATGAAGGCAGAACATCTGCGCCTTCCACAGTAAGTAGGTAAGTGACGTAAGGGTCCCTTCAGGACCGAGTGTGTGTCGGCTCTTTTGTATGCAGGCATGAAATTTTTTTGATTATGGATGATGACAGCGGCAGGTATTTTCGGGAACTCCCCCACACTCTCCGCCACCCTTAGCCGAGGTGCTAGCATGCCGCCCTGTGCTATCGTTGTCATCAGGCGATCTGTCAGCTCATGCTGGCAGTTTGGACTTAACGTCCTGGTCAAGTCGCCTTCAACATACTTCCATAACAAAATGGCGCCCAACGCGGGGCCACCTCAGTTAGACTTCGGTGGTCTAAATATAAATTTTACTGGGGACTGAGACTTTGAGAGAGATGATCATCTGGTGTCTGCCAGTTGATTGACCTCAGGTCTCACATCCAGTAGAAGATATGGGTGGACCTGAGTCTAATTGGTTTTGTTGAAAATTTTTTTTTGTAAAGTAACGTAATATTTTGAAAGTTTTATTGGAAGTCTTTGATATTTTGAATTTTTGGATTAAAGTAAAGCAACGTTTTTTGAATTTAATGAAAGTTTTTTGGAAGTTGAAATCCGGCTTTAGGTTTGACTTCGGTCAAGCCTCAAGCCTGAACAGTTGTTGATTTTTTTTTGAAAGTTTTTGGAAATGTTTTTGGATGATCTTTCCCGCTGGCCTTCTGCCATGGAAATGGTAGGTGGCCTCACGAAATTTTCGTTTGAGCTCTTGTGGGGACATGTCTCTGTTGGGCAACTGGCTGGACAGAGTTATGAATCTGCGAGACAACTTCTTGGCTTCCAGCTAATTAGTTGACCAGACTCATGACTCTGCCCGGCTAGCGAACTAGCTGGACACGACGATTCGGTGAGGAGAAGAGAACGAGTTCTCGGAGGATGGGATTGATGCTGGAGATCTTCAGTGATCAGGAGTTGGCATACTGCTAACTGCCTGGCTGAAGAATCTCTGGCAGCATTCTCAGTCTTTGATACCTCCGACTTTACTCTTCCCAGATTTCTGCAAGAGCTCTGACTTTTTCAATGCACACACTCACGTCACTTGCCTGTATCCTGTTTTTGACCTTGGGGGAGGGAGAGCGACCTGACCTCTTATGTGGGAGTTAGCTTCGGGAGGTGAGGGAGAAATGTTTTGATCGAATTGTTCTTATCTCGTTTTTTTCAATTGTGAAACGCTATAATTGTTTTGCGTTATTACATTTTTTTTAGCAAATTCTTTGGACGTTTGGAAAGATATTTTTCTGAGTGACAGATCTTGTCCCAACTTGCAAACTTTTAACTTAGTAAATGTATGAGATAGAGCGAAAGTCTCTTTATGGTATGTAGAAGTTTCCTCTTCTATTTATGGTAATTATCTAAAGGATAAAGACTATATATTTATGAGAATATTTTGAATTTTGGTAGTTAATGAAAAATTTTTCTAGTATTTATAGATCCAGTAGTTCGTTTTTGTAGGAATATACAATATCTTCCTACATCCGAAGGCTTTTTGTTGCTTATCGCATATACACCTGTTATATACCAAGGATTTTTATATTACGAGTATGTAACTGGTGTATATAATGTTTTAGTGATAATAATTATCCACTGGAATTTAGTTAGCTACTTTTGGTTATTTTTATTTACATAGTACGCGCTAATAAATTTAGTAGCTCGTTAGCTTCGATCTTGTTTGAGCCTGTTGATTTCGATTGTTGACTTTTTAAATTTCTCTGACATTCTTCTTCGAACTTTTGGTTTGCAAAACGTTTTCAATTTTGCTACTCACTATGGCTACAGTAAGAACGCCACCACCTGCTACAAATAGTATGTCAATGCTACCTGAACCATGCTCCATCTGTCGTGATGCAAGCTGGTCGGCCGAAAGGAAGCCTGTAATAACCGTATGTGAGCACATTTTTCACCAAGCATGCCTGCAGCATTGGATAGGTGAACATGCTAGTTGTCCTAACTGCCGATGTCATATTACACAACAGGACTTCAGAGAATATAATGGTGCAATACCGAAGAAGGTGAAGCCGGTGAAGTCTACTAAGCACGATGTGCCGAACTTAGATTTGCCTAGGTTCGACCTACCACCACCTAATAGACGCTCGTTATCTCCAGGAATGGGCGACTTGCATTCCCGGACGTTCACTAATCACAACTCACGGCAAGACAGTTCATTACCCCCAGCTCAAGGCCATACCTCAGCTGCTACGGATGCGCTGTTGGCAGGCTTACGCTTACAAATGCAGGACCTGGTACGTGAAGGTCTCGAACACAGCCTCAGTACATTACGGTCTGAGTTAGTAGATAGTGTCCGTCAGCAAGTAGCAGCCATGGTGCCACCAATAGATTTTTCACGTCCTCCTCCGGCTATGGGAAATCCCAGACCATCTGACGATTTTCCCAATGTGCATAGACAATCCTTTAATCGACCTCCATCCGCGTTTGGTCAGCCTCTAAATCAGCCCGCACCAAACCCTGTACCACCACCACCTATTCGTGTTCCTGCAGGCATAGGACAGCGACGTTCTGGCAGCCCTATCCGCAGGTGGAATATCTCTTACAGCGGTGACAGTTCTCGGCTCACAGTCGATGAATTTGTATTCCGAGTAGAAGCCTTGACTTATTCGGCTTTGGAGGGAGACTTCGACTTACTGGTGCGTCACATGACTACTCTGCTTTCTGGACCAGCAATGGACTGGTACTGGTCTCTCCTGAGGCAAAATTCCACGCCGTCATGGGAGTATGTGAAAGCAGCTCTATTAGCTGAATGGGGAGTACCCAAAGACGACCTTAAGGTCAAAGTCCAGCTCATGCTGCGCAAGCAGAAAGGAGGAGAGTCATTTGCCACTTACTACCAGCATCTAGTACAGTTACAAGACCAACTGCAGAACCCGTTGCCAGACGTTGAATTTCTGGAAATAGTCAAGTCAAACTTACTGCCGGAAATACAAAATAAAATTTGCTTGCATCCTACCAATACCATCCACCAGCTCAGGATTCTGGTAAATCAAATCCAAGCGACGCAGCTGCGCATCGCAACAGCAAGTAGTTGGAACGCTTATCGCGGACAAAGAGTTAGTGAGGTGGATGGATATCATTTGACCGAGGCTGACTTGAATATATCACCTGGACGTAGCGACGAAGTCTCACTATCTGCCATTTCAACCCCTAAAAATGTAACCTGCTGGAATTGTGACCAGTCTGGACACTTTTACCAAGATTGCCGGCAGGAACGACAAACTGTATTCTGTTACGGATGTGGACGGAAGAACACCTTCAAGCCAGATTGCATTCAATGTCAACAGAAAAACTTCAGACGGGTCGGGAATACCAACACCTCTTTCCGACCAGCGTCGACATCACGAGCAATCAATGCATCGAACACTCCAGTGCAAGCTTTGAACAAGGAGGAAGGTCCGCTCCATTAACAGACACTATCGAAAACTCCCTGATATGTCCTCTGATATCATTCAGTGACTCTGATGATATCAGCAAAACACCTGATAGTACGATTACGTCTTTGATAGAGGCGGAGAACTTAGTAGACTTCTCCGCAGATCTTCAAGCTCCCATTTCCATTTCTGGGGAGCCCATGACAATACTAGACACTTCCTTAGAAGAGTCTTTACTCTTCGATGTCCCGTTGACACCTATAGCACGTGTAGCCGACAAGGTTACTGAGCAGGAGATTTGGCCTCCTGCCATTTCTATCTTAAAACGGCCACCAAGCTCGGATATGACGAGTGGGCGTGAGCCAGTTTTACATCCGCTGACGCCGTATCATACGCGTCTGCGGAGATACAGAGCAGCAAGAGACCGAATTTTCTCCTCAGTAGCAGAGTTAGCGGAGATTATGTTTCCCGACCGGGATATGAGACCGAAAAGGAAAAGATCAACCGTTCGTTGGCGAGAATACTGTCGACGAATGAAACTGGAAAGGAAAAAACTAGCACAGATTTCCGTGTCGATGCCAGACGACATTCGACCGTACGCAGAAGTAAAGCTGCTCGGGCGAACTGAGACTGGATTACTTGATAGTGGTGCCACTGTCAGTATTCTAGGCCAGGGAGCTCTCGAGAAGCTTGCTGAAGCAGAGGTTGAATGGAAGAAGTATCGGACACAGGTCCAAGTAGCTAATGGTGCCATGACGACTGTTCATGGTCATGTGAACTTGGACGTCACTTTCCGTGATAAGACCCAAAACGTGCGTTTTTACGTGGTTCCTGGGCTCACACAGGCACTATATCTGGGAATAGACTTCTGGCGCCTCTTTGGGTTAGCTCCGGATGTCCTAGGTATAGTCGCAGAAGTGAATCCAAGTGGAATAGCTACCTCTGACACCGATGGGCATATCCTTTCTAGTTTAGAACACCAACGCTTAGAGAGCACAAAACAGCTTTTCCCCTCTTTCGCCTCTTTAGGCCTGGGAAAAACATCATTGGTCACTCACAAGATTGATACGAATGACGCCGCCCCGATAAAACAGCGCTTTTATCCGATTTCCCCGGCAGTGCAAAGTTTGATGGATGCAGAATTAGAGCGAATGCTATCACTGGGTGTGATAGAGGAGAGCCAGAGTCCTTGGAGCTCTCCAGTCGTTCTGGTAAGGAAGCCTGGAAAGGTCCGGCTTTGTTTTGACGCCAGGAAGGTCAACTCGGTTACGAAGAAGGACGCCTATCCGCTACCGCAGATAGACGCACTTCTGAGTCGACTTCCTCCGGCAAACTACATAACGAGCCTGGACCTGAAAGATGCATTCTGGCAGATCCCACTGGACACTGATTCCAGAGAGAAGACCGCTTTCACAGTACCTGGTCATCCTCTCTATCAGTACACAGTGATGCCATTCGGCCTATGCAACGCTCCCCAAACGATGTGCCGCCTCATGGATAAAGTCATTCCTTTCGATCTTCGTGAGAACGTTCTCGTCTATTTAGACGATTTATTAATTCTATCATCTGACTTTGACACTCATCTCATGCTGCTAGCCAGGGTAGCGGATTGTTTGAGGAAAGCTGGCCTTACTATAAACGTCGAGAAGAGCAAGTTTTGTATCAAGGAGACTAAATACCTGGGATTCATTGTAGGAAGGGGAGGTATGAGAACTGACCCTGACAAAATATCAGCCATAGTTGACTATCCGTCACCTAAAACTGTTCGGCAAGCCCGACGCCTACTAGGTATGGCAGGATGGTACAGACGGTTTATTCCGAACTATGCTGATTTGACTGCATCCATTACAGACACTTTGAAAAACCCGAGTCAGTTCAAATGGACATCTGAAGCCCAGACGTCTCTTGATCTACTCAAACAAAAACTTACTTCTGCTCCGTTGCTAGTGAGTCCAGACTTCACCAAACCGTTCGTCATTCAGTGCGATGCGAGCCAACAAGGTATTGGAGGAGTGTTGCTTCAGCTAGATGACGATGGCCACGAGAAGCCAATAGCCTACGTCTCGAAAAAGTTGAACTCCGCTCAACGAAATTACACCGTCACAGAGCAAGAATGCCTAGCTGCAGTCTTGAGCGTACAGAAGTTCCGGCCCTTCATAGAGCTTATGCCGTTCAAGATAGTGACGGATCACGCGAGCTTGAAATGGCTGATGTCTCAAAAGGACCTCAGCGGAAGACTTGCTCGGTGGAGTTTAAAGCTTCAGGGCTTCGACTTCACTATTGAACACAGGAAAGGAAGCCTGAACGTAGTCCCTGATGCGCTGTCACGCATTCATTGTGACAGCATGAACACAAACGAAGATCCTGGCCCGGAAGTTGACCTTAGTTCGCCATATTTCAATTCGTTGGAATATGAAGAACTGAGGCATAAGGTTAAAACGACTTCTGGCAAACTACCAGATCTTTGCGTCAGGGATGGCTTCGTTTATATTCGGACTGTTCCGAGAACAGGCGATCCGATCCAGGAGGAAGAAGCGTGGAAGCTTTGGATTCCACGTGGGCTTGTCACCGACGTCATTTCGAGAGCGCATGATCCGCCGCTAGCTTCACACGGAGGAATAGGGAAAACCCTAGAACGTCTGCGAAGACATCTGTACTGGCCACGAATGACAGTTGATGTCAGAAATTACGTAGCCGCCTGTGACGTGTGTAAAGAAACGAAGGCTCCTAATACTATTTTGCGACCACCGATGAAAGTCCAGTCTGTGATAGAACGACCATGGCAAAAGCTGTACGTCGATTTCTTAGGTCCATATCCTCGGTCAGTTAAAGGAAACGTCTGCATTCTGATAGTTCTTGACCACTTTTCTAAATTCCCACTTCTCAAACCTATGAGAAAAGCGTCTACGCTCAATGTATGCCAATTCATTGAGACTGAAGTGTTTCACGTGTTCGGAGTTCCGGAGACCATAGTCTCTGACAATGGAGTCCAGTTTTGCTCGGCTCAGTTCGCCAGACTACTGGAAAAGTATGGGGTAAAGCATATGCGAACGGCAGTTTACTCGCCGCAAGCAAACGCCTCAGAGCGAGTAAACCGGTCTCTGTTGTCAGGGATTAGGGCCTATATCCAGAAGGAACACACCAGATGGGATGAGAAACTGAGCCAAATAGCTAGTTCCCTCCGGAGCTCTTTCCATCAAGCTACTGGTTTCTCTCCCTATCGAACCCTCTTCGGTCAACAAATGATAGAACATGGCAGCTCCTATTCCATCTTGAGGAGCATTGGAACTCTTAATGAGCCACTGAGAATAGACGCAGAAGATAAAATGAGATTGATCCGTGCGAGAGTGCAGGAAAATTTACAACACGCATTCGAACAGGGTTCAAAAGCCTACAATCTCAGGGCAAAACCCGTCGAGTTCAAAGTTGGTCAGGAGGTATTTAGAAGGACTTTTGCCCAAAGCAATTTCCAACAGCAGACTAGTGCTAAACTGGGACGAAAATTTGTTAAATGTCGGGTTAGAGCCAAGAAAGGAAACTCACTATACGAACTTGAAGATCTGCGGGGAAAACTGTTAGGTGTCTATCACGCTAAAGACATCAAGCAGTGATCATCAGTATGAAAACATCGTCGATACTTATTGTCGTCTATTCCTGGTAGCCCTAAGAAGGCATCCAGCCAGCTTAACTGGTAAACTATAGGATATCACGAAGCCCTCCTATTGCCCCGTCAATGGTGGGTGATATACCTGTTGGAATCCATTCCCATATTCGGCTGCCAACATGTCACTACTTCGACGACGCCTTGGAGACACACCCTTGAACAATCGCAGTCTGAGATCAGGGTGAGAGGTTGCGCCGGGAAAGCTTAGCGATCAGTTCTTTAGGTTACTGATCGCGGGGCTTCCTCAGCATCTCGGTGAAGGAAGGCAGAGAGGCATCGACCGGCTGGATTTTTTGGGTTACCAGCTTGTCGATGTAGCTTTGGCTTCCCCACACGGAGAAGGATGTCGAAGTCTGATCGAAGACTGACGAGACTTCAAGGATGTGTCCTCGACGTGTCATCGGAAGTAGAGTCTGAGGATGAGGAAAGCATAGGGTCGTGGGTCGTGACACACATTGAGCGCCCGCAGTGATGAGGCCTATGTGTAAGACCGGCTAGCTCAGTCGACCATTTTTCAGCGTCGTCTGAACCACGGGTGGCGCAGACCACTCTGCCCTGTTATGGTCGTAGCATATTGCATATAGCAATATGCCACCACGGACTGAAGCGTGTATGCCCGGCTTGTTGTCGACTACAGCATGAAACCAAAACGCGCCCCGACCGAGAGAAATGCTTCCTCAAGCTCGGTGTCATGTTGAGTGACAGAAAGAAGAAGAAGCTTCTCGAATTTTTTTTTTGAAGTCTCGACTTTGAGAAGGTGTGTGGTAAAACGAAAAAATAAAATCGAAAAGGATCGCGATAAACAAATCAAGAAAAAAAGTTCATATTTGAGTACGGAGTTGGTAAGCGCAAATCTTGTGATTGGAGAAGGAACATTTATCCATTAGATCCGCTCCGAAAATCAAAAGGAGAAAACGCATGTGGAAGTCGCTAAAGAAGGTTCCATCAATCGAGAAGAATCTACTCGGGTCTGAAAAGGCAGTAATTTAGCCATCAATTGGTTCCCGACATTCCTTCCGCCCACCTAAAAGGAATTTTCCGAGACATCTAATTGCAGGTCGTTTGGCAGTATCCGAGGCCAATAGCACTGTCGGCTAAATTCTAGCCTTATCTAGTATATACGTACATAGCTTGTCACGTAGTACCCTAATAACAGAACAAGCAATAACCTCAAGGCATCTATAGTCCAGATAACACGCTGAACCACCTAAGGTATTGAAAGTGATACGTAGCAACTCGGAATGAAGAAACCCCTCTTAAATTGTGCAAAAGTTCGCTGAGGAAATGCAGGCTGACGAAATCAACTAATCAACTCATCCAGTCAATTGTTTTGTTTTATGCAGATTAAGTTACAAGCAATGTGCAGTAGTTCGGTGTCAATAGGTAACCCTGTACAGATATATGTAAATGTGACATGTAGATAGAGTATAATACCTTGCATGCATTTAAATTTCTTTTCTTTTGCGTTAGCCTCAATAAGTACACGAAAAAGATTGAATCCAGTGACATGGTGAAACCTCTTGGGGCGCCTCAGCGAGGGAGCATCATCAACAGGAAAAATTGTAAGTTGTCGTCACCTAATCATTTTACACCACCAAATCTTATTATTGCATTGATTAAGAGAATGAGTTTAAAATCTTAATAGTATATACTGGATATGGTGTGGTCATATTTATTTCGTTTCATATTTATGTTGATAGGCAAGAACTAAGCCTCCTATCATGGCGTATACATGTACATAGTCAAAAATTTTATTACTGCCTTGGCTAAACCAATGAATTCAAAATTTTAATAATACATAACATATATATAGCTCTGGTCATAATTTTTCTTCTTATACGTATGTTGATATGCAAGAGTTACGCGTCTCATTATACAATCTACATGTACATAATCAAATTAATTTTAGTATTGCATGGCCTAAATAAGTGAATTTAAACTTTAACAATACATTTTAGATATAGTTTTGATCAAATATTTTTTTTCTCCTTATTATATTTATGTTGATATGTAATAATTAAGCCTCTTATTCAATATACATGTACCTACTCAGACCTTATTATTGTATGGTCTACGCAAATGAAGTTAAAACTTTAACAATACATATTAGATATAGTTTTGATCACACATTTTTCCTCTTATTATTTTTATTTTGATGAGCGATAGCTAAGCTTCCTGTTATACAAAGTATACGTATATAATCAGACTTCATCATTGCAATGACTGAACTAATGAATTTAAAATCCTAGTAATACATACTCGATATAGCTGATCGTATCTTTTTCTTCCGCATTACAATTATACTGATAAGCAATAAATTAGCGGACTATTATACCTTTGAATTTATGTAGTAAGATCACATTACCTGAACAGATGAACTTAAAATTTTCATCGTATGTACTCGATATAGAGATAGAGAACTATAGAATCTTAGCCCAAGATATGTAGACCGATAGGCGTTAGGAAAGCTTACTATCATATACTTTAACTGCCGTATTCGTTTCATAATAGTACACATTGCTTGAATATATACAGTTTATAACGTAGTATGAATTGGTAAATAATTTTATTTCTCCTCTCACTTCCCGGAGCCCTATCACATGAAGGTCGCATAGGTCCGCTCTAATTTCTTCCACAGGTCAGCCGAAGGGACTTTGCAGATAGTGCCGAGCAGAGTCATAGGGAGGATGGGGCAAGGCCATGAAGGCAGAACATCTGCGCCTTCCACAGTAAGTAGGTAAGTGACGTAAGGGTCCCTTCAGGACCGAGTGTGTGTCGGCTCTTTTGTATGCAGGCATGAAATTTTTTTGATTATGGATGATGACAGCGGCAGGTATTTTCGGGAACTCCCCCACACTCTCCGCCACCCTTAGCCGAGGTGCTAGCATGCCGCCCTGTGCTATCGTTGTCATCAGGCGATCTGTCAGCTCATGCTGGCAGTTTGGACTTAACGTCCTGGTCAAGTCGCCTTCAACATACTTCCATAACAAAGAGACAGATAAAATTCGCAATCCACATGAAAATTTTCTCATTATGGATAACAGGAAGTATGTTACGCCATGTTATGGCACAATTACTAAATTTAATTTTCATGCAAAGAATTTAATAATTGAAAGAAGTTTTTAAATGAAAAAAGGTAGATGTCAAAATTCCGCATCGAATGGTATTAATTCCAGCTGATGAGAAATTAAATATCTTGAGTATTTTCCATTATGGTTGCGGGTTCCACACACCAAAATGGCGATTCAGACCCTATATAAGGCCGAGTATTTGTATGAATCGCTCTCTTACGTTTTTCAAGTTCAACCAGCAAACATCGTGGAAGTGATACAGTGCAAAATTGTGTAAATCTGCTTACAAACGACTTATGGTAAGAGTAAGCGCATATGCAATTTTTTTGGTGAAGGATTTTTGAAAAATTGTGATTTATCTTTAATAAAAATATAAGTTGTGATAAATTTATTTGAATTTTGTGGTGAATTTTAATAATTAAAATAATTATTTGAACTTTTCTTAGAATTTAACTAATCTAGTGATAATATATTGAGTAGTTAGTTTAATCTATCTTGTACAGAACATATTCAAGATAGTTATTCCTACACTTCTCAATTTTGAGTCAAGCTGGAATAAATCTGCGAATTGTTCTTTGTTTGCTTCGCACATAATTGTATTAATAATTCAGTAGTAAGGAAGTGTAGATATTTCTTAGAAATCAACAGTAATTTCAATCTATCTTGTTCAGAACCAATTCAAGATAGTTGTTCATACACTTCTCATTTGAGTTAAGCTGGAAGATATATGCGAATTGGTCTTTGTTCGCTTAATTTGCAATTGTGTTAACATTTCAATATTGAAGAAGTGTAGAATATCACTAGTTGTAGTTCTAAATTTAACGAAATTTATCTAAAATAACAGTATTACATGCTTAGCTATATGTATAGAGTGATTAAGTACCTGCGAATAAATTTGAAATTAAATCGAAATGTGAATCTATTTACATTGTTCTGATTTTAACATACCGCTACACTAACATTTCCCATCAAGAACAGTAATTGGTATATAACGGCTTTGTCAAACTACTCCGTTACACACGTGCAGCAAGGCAAGGCATCAGCAATTAAGGAAATTTATATCAGCTTATTATACAAGCATATGGTATAATATTTGTGTCGCTACCCACAAGGTTGAATTCAATCAAGAATTTACGGTAACATTACAGTATTGTGATTCAATCTTAAATCACATTCAGTTCGTTATCATATTCATAGTCACTCAAGGACTATACCTTTTGCGTAAACCATCAATTGAAGATTTCATCCTGGAATCAAAACTTATATACCAATACGAAACATTTTTTGGTGGTTCCATCCAGGAGCTACCAGTTTACGGAACATTTTTTGGTGGTTCCATCCAGGAAATAGAAGCATTCGATTTAATTCAGTTTATTTGTTAGAATCTTAAGTTCACTTGATTAAAGCAAGCATTAGTTTACATAGTGGTAAGCAGTTACAGTTGCATAGATACTGTTACATAAGACATTCTTAACGGCAAGATGTCTAGGCTACAAGGATTATTCAATAAGGAAACGGTGTTGAGAGACAGACTAAACAAATTTATTGAGAACGCAAAAAAAACTGCAATACCTAAACGTACTCAAGCATTCTACGAAACCAGAATTTCAGATTTAAAAAAACTCTGGGAGGATTATAGCGCAATTGACTTAGAACTTAATGAATCTTTGGTTGGGCAGGATTCAGATGAATCAAATACATTTCTGGAAGAAGATAACTATAGTAAATCAGAGTTAAAATACGCAGAATATATGAGCGAGTTAGTGGAAGGCTTACGGAAGCATTTACCTGTTATAGAGTCACAACCTAACACATCTGCTTCAATGCAGTCAACCACAACAATTATTCAACAAGAATCCTCATTGCCTAGGATTGCATTACCAACATATAATGGTGATTATGATCAATGGCGATCATTTCATGATATGTTTCTATCATTAGTTCACAATAATACTCGCCTAAAAGATGTACAAAAATTACATCATTTGAAGACATGTTTAGTTGGTGAAGCAGAGAAAGTATTAAGACATACTCCTATCACAAACCAGGACTATATGCCAGCCTGGAACAAACTAAAGGAACGGTATGAAAATAAACGGATTCTAGTCAATCACCAGCTTAAGGCATTAGTTAATCAACCCAAGCAAAACTTAGAAACAAGTAAAGGTTTAAAGGCACTAATCGACACAACAGAAGAATCTCTGCAACAATTAAAGAGTTTACAAGTAGACACAAGCTCTTGGGATGTATTATTAATACATCTTCTAGTACAAAAACTGCCATTTATTACTTTGAAATTATGGGAAGAAGAGCAAGGAGCTACACAAGAGCTGCCGAGCCTCTCACAATTCACGACATTTTTAAACAAGCGTTTAAGAATTCTGGAATCCATTACAGATGCTCTAGCAACAAACGCATCTCAACCAAGGCCAATAGCAAGGCAAACAAGGCCAACACTCAAACAGACAACACTAACTTGTTATACAGCAAAGGGTGGTAAATGTCCTGTATGTAATGGAAACCATTTTGTTCAGAAATGTCCCAAATATCTAAAGATGGATATACAAGCAAGAAGAAAATTCATGAAGATGTCTGGGCGTTGCCTCAATTGTTTTTCAAAGGATCATCTCGTTAATAAATGCAGTAGCAAGTACACATGCTTTGAATGTAAGCAAAGGCATCACACCACACTACATGAAAACTTCCACAAATCACAACCAACCAAATCATCGAAAACACAGAGCAATAATATATCACAAATGGTCTCAACGTCACAAGACCAAACACAACACAACAATAGTACACAGGATTACAATATCCACACAAGGTTACAATCAGCCGACAGCGCTTCTGGGTTAAACACTACTCAAACATTTGTAACCAGGGAAAGCCACCAAGCATTACTATCGACAGCGTTAGTCATGGTAAGCTGCGAACGTGGTAAACCTATAGTTTTACGTTGTCTTATAGACAGTGGCTCTCAATCATCATTGATAACGGAGACTGCCTGTAAGAAACTATGTGCTACGCGCACCCCCACATCAGTAGCTATTAAGGGATTAAACACTAGTCCAGCTACTATATCACATAACCAAACAAGGTTAAAGCTAAGATCTTGCGGATCAAACTCGACGACAATACAAGAAGATTTTCTCATTTTGAAGAATATAACAAGTGCTCTACCAACAAGAGTAGTTTCCAAAAGAGATTATCAGCATCTAAATGGATTGCAATTGGCAGATCCTGCATTTTGGAAACCTGGTAACATAGATGCGCTACTAGGAGCAAGAATATACGCAAAAATCCTTCAAGCAGGAATCAGACGAGGCTCTGACACAGCACCAGTAGCTATAAACACTATTTTCGGCTGGATCTTACTGGGATCCACGAATGAGGCAGTCAATGGCCAGACAGAAAGTCTTACCTTCACCACAACTGAAGTTGACTTGAATACACAACTCAAACGATTTTGGGAGCTAGAATTCATGCTCAGCAATCCATGCTCAGCAAACGAGAGCAAGAATGTGAGAGCACATATCAAACAACAGTTCAACGACTAAAGAATGGAAAGTATCAAGTTAATCTTCCATTCGTTGACAATGAAGTTCCTACATTGGGACAATCAAGGCCACAAGCATTTAAAAGATTTATGAATCTACAAAAACAGTTTTCAAGAGATTCTGAATTCGAATCAGAATACAAAACTGTCTTAACGACTACATAGAACGTGGACACATGGAGGAAGTTGAACCTCCAAGGGATGGTGAAAACCATTACTATATCCCACATCACGCAGTGTTCAAGGATAGCACTACAACTAAGTTAAGAGTGGTATTTGACGCCTCGGCAAGGACTACAGACGGAAATCAATTAATGATTATTTGTTGAAGGAACCAACACTACAACCAAAGCTATTTGCTACGTTACTCAACTGGAGAAAGTACAAAATAGCAATGAACGCGGACATTGAGAAAATGTATAGGATGATTGATGTGCGTCCAGATCATCGTACCTTTCAAAGAGTCATATGGCAGCATCCTATCACAAACCAAATACAGGATTATCAACTTAAGACAGTAACATTTGGTACATCATCTGCTCCATATCTAGCTGTCCGCACACTGCAACAACTAGCAGTGGATGAAAGCTTAAACTGGCCACTAGCCTCAAAGGTTACGCTGACTGACTTCTATGTAGATGATATATTAACAGGTGCTGATAACATCACCGAAGCAAAGGAGTTGCAAATAGAGTTACTGAATATGATGAAGGCTGGCGGCTTTAATCTTAGGAAATGGGCTAGTAATGAACCAAAGGTGCTGGAAGACTTGCCAATGGACTATCGTGAAGTCAAGGATACTTTAAATTTTTCCGACAATGAGTCAATTAAAACTCTAGGAATACGATGGCATCCTGCACCTGATTATTTTTCGTTTATAATTGCACCAGAGAAAAATACAATCATTACTAAAAGAACTATATTGTCAAAGGTTGCATCACTGTATGATCCACTTGGATGGCTTGCACCAATAATAGTTGTAGCAAAAATATTGATGCAAATGTTGTGGATCACAGGTTGCTCTTGGGATGATCCAATTGCGAATACCATTCACACCCAATGGGAAAACTTTCTAAGGGATTTACAACATGTGGAATCAATAAGAATTCCGAGATGGATTCAGTATTCTAGCAATACAAATATACAACTGCACGGCTTCTGCGACGCATCCGAGAGAGCATATGCAGCTGTGTTATACTTGCGGGTAGTGAATTCTGATGGCAGTATAATTGTAAATCTCCTAACAACGAAGTCAAGAGTAGCACCCATCAAGCCAACAACGATACCACGACTAGAATTGAATGGAGCAGTCATACTAGCAAGACTGATTAAAGTCACTGTTGTTATGGTCGCAGGTAGACCCAACAGCAGCATACCGCTGCATGTAAACATGGCCTGCTGTCCCTATGTGACCATGCTGACACCTACTAGTCAGAACTGTCAATGCCACAGCTGGCACCACGCGGTGGAATGACAGGAATCGGGGAACGAAAAGGCCGGAAAGGGGAACGAAAAGGCCGGAAAGGGGAACGGCGGCGAGGACATTAAGTCTCGAGCAGTGAGAGAAGGTGGTTCGGTTTCTTTGAGAAGAGAAAAGAAGTGAAAAGTTCTTTAAAAAAAGTAAAAGTAAAAAGAGATCTGAAGACATCAAGAGTTGGAATAAGACTAAGATGGAGGACGGTAAAAGGAGTGATGGAGGCTGCGGATGAGATAGGACGGCAGATTTATTGAGTCCACATTTTGCAATTTTTTTGACCAAGGACTTTATCGCGAGAGTGAGCACGAGGTGGTATCTTTCCATTCTATATTTTTCAATATATTTAAATTAAGCCTTGCATCCGACCGCATTTTAATTATCTGAGTGCAGAACATTGCCATGAAATTTAACACAGAAAGTGCTTATAGTCTTAAGGTCATTTTCGTCAAAGTGAAGACCAACGCCATAACATTTACCGTATAAAGGGCGTATAGTCCCAATACCGCAATTTAATTACTTGAGCGCAGAATATTGCTATGAAATTTAACACAAAAAGTGCGTATAGTCTTAATTTTATTAATTGAAATGAACTTACCTTCATAAACATATTAAAATTTTCGCTACGAAGGTCAATTTTCGTCAAAGTGAAGACCAATGCCATAACATTTACCGTATAAAGGGCTTATAGTCCTCAGAGCGCATTTTAATTATTTGAGTGCAGAACATTGCCATGAAATTTAACACAGAAAGTGCTTATAGTCTTAAGGTTATTAATTTAAATGAACTTACCTTCATAAATATATTAAAATTTTCGCTACGAAGGTCAATTTTCGTCAAAGTGAAGACCAATACCATAACATTTACCGTATAAAGGGCTTATAGTCCTCAGACCGCATTTTAATTATTTGAGTGCAGAACATTGCCATGAAATTTAACACAGAAAGTGCTTATTGTCTTAAGGTTATTAATTTAAATGAACTTACCTTCATAAATATATTAAAATTTTCGCTACGAAGGTCAATTTTCGTCAAAGTGAAGACCAATACCATAACATTTACCGTATAAAGGGCTTATAGTCCTCAGACCGCATTTTAATTATTTGAGTGCAGAACATTGCCATGAAATTTAACACAGAAAGTGCTTATAGTCTTAAGGTTATTAATTTAAATGAACTTACCTTCATAAATATATTAAAATTTTCGCTACGAAGGTCAATTTTCGTCAAAGTGAAGACCAATACCATAACATTTACCGTATAAAGGGCTTATAGTCCTCAGACCGCATTTTAATTATTTGAGTGCAGAACATTGCCATGAAATTTAACACAGAAAGTGCTTATAGTCTTAAGGTTATTAATTTAAATGAATTTACCTTCCTAATTATATTCAAATTTTTGCTACGAAGGTCAATTTTCGTCAAAGTGAAGACCAACGCCATAACATTTACCGTATAAAGGGCGTATAGTCCCAATACCGCATTTTAATTATTTGAGCGCAGAACATTGCTATGAAATTTAACACAAAAAGTGCGTATAGTCTTAATTTTATTAATTGAAATGAACTTACCTTCATAAATATATTAAAATTTTCGCTACGAAGGTCAATTTTCGTCAAAGTGAAGACCAATGCCATAACATTTACCGTATAAAGGGCGTATAGTCCCAATACCGCATTTTAATTATTTGAGCGCAGAACATTGCTATGAAATTTAACACAAAAAGTGCGTATAGTCTTAATTTTATTAATTGAAATGAACTTACCTTCATAAATATATTAAAATTTTCGCTACGAAGGTCAATTTTCGTCAAAGTGAAGACCAATGCCATAACATTTACCGTATAAAGGGCTTATAGTCCTCAGAGCGCATTTTAATTATTTGAGTGCAGAACATTGCCATGAAATTTAACACAGAAAGTGCTTATAGTCTTAAGGTTATTAATTTAAATGAACTTACCTTCATAAATATATTAAAATTTTCGCTACGAAGGTCAATTTTCGTCAAAGTGAAGACCAATACCATAACATTTACCGTATAAAGGGCTTATAGTCCTCAGACCGCATTTTAATTATTTGAGTGCAGAACATTGCCATGAAATTTAACACAGAAAGTGCTTATAGTCTTAAGGTTATTAATTTAAATGAACTTACCTTCATAAATATATTAAAATTTTCGCTACGAAGGTCAATTTTCGTCAAAGTGAAGACCAATACCATAACATTTACCGTATAAAGGGCTTATAGTCCTCAGACCGCATTTTAATTATTTGAGTGCAGAACATTGCCATGAAATTTAACACAGAAAGTGCTTATAGTCTTAAGGTTATTAGTTTAAAGGAACTTACTTTCATAACTATATTAACAATTCGTATACAAAAGCCAAGTTTAATCATTAGCCAGCAGGGCACGTAAACAGAGTAAGCATCCCTATGGTAAAAAGCGCTTATAGTATTCAACTTAATAATTTGAATGAACTTACCCTCAGAATTATTAACATTTTTGGTGCGAAAGCCAATTTCAATCATCTAGTGCGGGACAACTCCACCGAGTTTACCACAAAAGAACTCACCGTATCGGAACTAGAGTAGTGATTAGTTAGTTAGGAACGAGTGTAACGTTATAGAGTTTATATTTCTTGAACACGAAGTGAAATATGATTAAAAATACAATATTTCTTGTAGGCTAAAGTCAAGAACTCACTGTATCGGAACTAGAGTAGTGATTAGTTAGTTAGAAACGAGTGTAACGTTATAGAGGTTATATTTCTTGAACACGAAGTGAAATATAATTAAAAATACAATATTTCTTGTAGGCTAAAGTCAAGAACTCACTGTATCGGAACTAGAGTAGTGATTAGTTAGTTAGAAGCAAGCGTAACGTTGTATAGAGTTTAAATTTCTTAAACATGAAGTGAAACATAATTAAAAATAGAATTTTGTTTGTATCCTAAAGACAAGGGATTAGTAAAAACGTCTTTCCCGACGGGAGAGTCCTCTCTGAGCGCGATCATTACAACCACCACCGCGTCCTTCCCCCTCCAAAAAGGCCTTTTTGGTGAGTCTCCATTGTAAAAAAGGAAGAACTTATTTTTTTTTTACAACAAAAAAAAAAAAAAAGGAGAGATTTGAAAGGAAAAGGAAAGAACGAATCTTTGCGTGCTGTGTGAGTACATAAAAGGAGAGGAGTTCCTTCGGAATGACTACACCAACGGGTTAGTCAATGATTGAAGATAAGGTTATACCTTCTCTGCTTCGGGGGAGATTGTAAGAAAAAAAGGGGGGATAGACCATTGTTCATTTATAAAGAAAAAGGAATTTAGCTGCATTAAGACCATCCGGTCATACTAGAAGCTACGGGGGTGATTATAAGAAAAAAAAAATATAATGAAAATTCTCTTTGTAAATTTTAATGCATAAAATAAAATGTTGATTAAGGAGTAATTATTAGTGTTTCTTTTCTTCTCAAATCCCTCCAGGACCTCTCCTCTATCTCTTTCAAAAAAAAGTAGGGACATCATAACCGAGCCGACAGGATGTCATGGGAGGCCGGGGACGGCACTGGATCAGGTCACCCGATCCGTAGGATTATCTTCGGGTAGGTGATGTACGCGATCCCTTCTGGATCATTGTGTGCTTTTCATTGTGGTCTCCTCCTCAGGAAGACAGGCACGATTTTTTTGTTCATGGTAAGGTGACAGCGGCAGGTATTTCGTGATACCCATCCCACACTCTCCGCCCATAGCTGAGGCGAACTAGCGTGCCGCCCTGCACTTCAACGCTGTTACCGAGTGATCTGTCAGCTCACGCTGGCAGTCTGGACTTTACGTCCAAGCCAATCACTCATCCTTTTGACTACCATAACACTGTCGATGATATGAATTTACAAAACATCCCTGTATTTGCATGGACAGATTCAATGATTGTCCTTCAATGGATCAAGGATCACCCATCTCGATGGAAATCGTATGTTGCCAATCGTGTTGTGGAAATACAAGATATAATCAAGTATAACCAATGGCAACATGTGTCTACTAATGGCAATCCAGCAGACCTTGCGTCTAGGAGAAGTTCAGCTGAAATTCTGCACAAAAATAATTTGTGGTGGCATGGACCATCATGGTTAAGAAACCATCAAAATACCTGGCCCAAGTCAAAAATGGACAACAACAATCAAACAAAATTGGAAGCCAAGGGAGAAGCACCCAACAGTTTTTTCACTAACTGTGAAGATGATATCTTATTGCGATATTCATCCTTCACACGTTTGATTCGCATTGTAGCAACGCTGCTACGATTTAAGCATAATTGTAGAAATCCACAAAACAAACGAACAGATTTCTTCACGAGTACAGAATGGAGTCAAGCTAGCAATACCATTCTGAAGATTACACAACAATCGTATTTAAAGATGACTACGATCATCTGTTGAACAATAAGCTGTTGCCAAGAAGTAGTTGCTTATTGAAACTCAATCCATTTCTGGACAAAGATGGATTAATACGAGTAGGTGGAAGATTAGAGAATGCTGACATCTCATATACGAGAAAGCATCCAATCATCTTACCACAACATCATCATATCACATCAATCATCATTGATAAGCTTCATAAGGAATCATTGCACGGTGGACCAGCATTAGTCTTGAGCATGAGTCGCAATGAATATTGGATTCTAAATGCAAGACGATGCATTACAAACAGGATACACAAATGTATCACGTGTGCTAGACATCGCAACTTAACTAGTACACAATTAATGGGAAACTTACCTTCTTCAAGAGTAAACATAACCAAACCGTTTACCAAAGTAGGTATTGATTATGCAGGTCCAATCATTGTCAAGGTCTCAACACTTCGTAACGCTAAACGACAAAAGGGATATTTTTGTATTTTTGTCTGTATGGCCACAAGGGCAATACATATCGAACTAGTGTCAGATCTGACAGCCGAAGCCTTTCTAGCAGCCCTAAGGAGGTTCGTAGCCAGAAGAGGTTTGTGTACCGACATCTTCTCAGATTGTGGTACTAACTTCGTCGGAGGCAAAACGATACTCGATAAGGACTTAAGGCAAGCCATCAAGGAAGCAGAACCAGAAGCTGCACAATACCTCGCATCCAAAACAATAAACTGGCACTTCAATCCACCAGCCACTCCACATTTCGGAGGAATCTGGGAGGCTGGTGTGAAATCGATAAAGCAACATTTACGAAGAACTTTAGGAAACGCAATATGTACGTTCGAAGAATATGCCACAATACTTACGCAAATAGAGGCATGTTTAAATTCGCGTCCATTATGTCAGGTACACAATGATCCAGATGAATTATTCGCACTAACACCTGGACATTTTTTGATTGGTCAGCCTCTCAATGCCATTCCAGAACCTGACTATTCTAAACAAAGGCCATCCTTATTGCAAAGATGGAAATATCATCAACAAATGGTCAGACAGTTTTGGGACAGATGGTCTAAGGACTATCTTAATCAGCTGCAGCACAGACCAAAATGGTCCATAAAACAAACTAACATTAAAAATCGCGACATTGTAATTATAAAAAATGAACACACGTCACCAACCAATTGGCCATTAGGCATAATTGAACAAGTTTACCCTGGAACTGACGGATTAGTACGCGTAGTTCAGGTACGAACACGGGACAGCATGTTGCAGCGACCCATAACTAAAATATGTCGACTACCCATAGAAATTATAACACAGCAAAGCGGTGATAAACAAGGATGATAATCTGAAGTATACTTGTTTATTTGTGTTGTTTGTCATTTCTGTCGTTTGGTGATTGTTCTTTTTTTTTGCATACAAGATATTAACACAGTACAATTCTAGATGTCTAATCCAGAGAGTCATGATGATGATGTTCTGTGCATCCTCGAGGACATTCGCTTTTCTCCTCCAAGGAGTCCAATGGAGAATCTATTCGTTGAACCTGGCTGTGATGTTTTGACTGGACTTCCTAAAGCAGCTCACAACAATGCACCATCCACATCTGCATCTGTGCAAGGCGTTCATTCTAAGGAACAGCAGCGATCCAGGCAGCAACATTCAGCGAAGTATGTCACAACTCCACATACAAACACAACTCCAGCCCAACCAGCTGTAGCCAATGGGATGAAATTGGACTCGCTCGAACAGCTGAAAGCCACAACAACCATAAAAGAACTCAAGATGCGTGCCGAAAACACTCATCAACGGTTTATAACTCGAGAGGGGATAGACATCTACCTACAGCGACACATATTGGAGCGTATAGATTTTGAGGCCATCAGTAAGGCAAAA
Organism: Dioctria rufipes; assembly: GCA_963924295.1. NCBI lineage: Eukaryota > Metazoa > Arthropoda > Insecta > Diptera > Asilidae > Dioctria > Dioctria rufipes. The sequence continues at coordinate 128,848,963 of OZ002740.1, forward strand.
CGCAAGACGAAGACAATCAATCTTCCCGATCGTTATCAAGTGTTTCTACATGTGCGAGCTGATGGTGGAATTCTCTTCAATCGCTATCACAAAAGAGGAATAGAGAAGCTACGAAAACGGTTGAATGCAGGCATTCAACGGGGGGAGAATGTTCAGCGACGAAGAAAACTGAAAAGAAACAAAGAAAAAGAATTAATAAAAATCAATCAAATTTACAATACTTAACTTAATAAGTAGCCAGGGAAGTCGACTGGCATACAATTTCCTATCCTCCCACGAAGAGCAGCATATATACGTACATATGTACCTATGGTGATATCTGAAATTAAAAGAAATAATGAATTAATTAAATGAATTATGGATTGAATTAATTAGAATAAGAACACAAATGAATATACAAAAATTATACAAAAAAAAATCAATTTCCCCATGTAATTGAATTGTAAACAAAGTACATACAAAACAACAACAACACTATGGGAAACGAAATTTGTTATAATTAGTTTAATTTCAGTTTCTCTCAACTGAAATTTAAACCAATTATAGAAAAGACGTCACTGAACACATTTACTGTGAAAAATAACTTTCCCGCGAACAATTTAAAGGGAAAATTCATAACTTTTCACCTTTTGACAGATGGCCAAAGGGAAATTGACTTTGTTAAAAACAAAGTTATAAAAACATTTTTTAATGTATTTATGTTATAAATACAATATATATATACCACTCGATTGATTTTATACGAAAAATCAACTTCCCGCGATGTTTTTCCGGGAGAAAACAACAAAAGAAAATCTTACCTGAAGACAGGTTAAGATTGAAATTTCACAAATAAATGAATTTTCTTACAAACTAATTATACACAAACACTACACAATACACATAACACAATTTGCACAAACTTACCTGTAGTACAGCAGCACAATTTCCACTAAAAAACACACGGAAAACTCGCGATCGCGGAACTGTCACAACATATTATAAATACCGCGAAACTGTCAGACTTTATATATTGCCAACATATGGCACATGAAATTGGACTATTTTTTAACGAGGAATACGATGGCGACGTTAAAAAAGTGCAAAAATATCTTCGTTAAAAGATATTTGATATTTAAGATTTCTCTTATAAGTAATGAGAAGAAAAGAGACAGCAAGTGGAAAAGAGACAGATAAAATTCGCAATCCACATGAAAATTTTCTCATTATGGATAACAGGAAGTATGTTACGCCATGTTATGGCACAATTACTAAATTTAATTTTCATGCAAAGAATTTAATAATTGAAAGAAGTTTTTAAATGAAAAAAGGTAGATGTCAAAATTCCGCATCGAATGGTATTAATTCCAGCTGATGAGAAATTAAATATCTTGAGTATTTTCCATTATGGTTGCGGGTTCCACACACCAAAATGGCGATTCAGACCCTATATAAGGCCGAGTATTTGTATGAATCGCTCTCTTACGTTTTTCAAGTTCAACCAGCAAACATCGTGGAAGTGATACAGTGCAAAATTGTGTAAATCTGCTTACAAACGACTTATGGTAAGAGTAAGCGCATATGCAATTTTTTTGGTGAAGGATTTTTGAAAAATTGTGATTTATCTTTAATAAAAATATAAGTTGTGATAAATTTATTTGAATTTTGTGGTGAATTTTAATAATTAAAATAATTATTTGAACTTTTCTTAGAATTTAACTAATCTAGTGATAATATATTGAGTAGTTAGTTTAATCTATCTTGTACAGAACATATTCAAGATAGTTATTCCTACACTTCTCAATTTTGAGTCAAGCTGGAATAAATCTGCGAATTGTTCTTTGTTTGCTTCGCACATAATTGTATTAATAATTCAGTAGTAAGGAAGTGTAGATATTTCTTAGAAATCAACAGTAATTTCAATCTATCTTGTTCAGAACCAATTCAAGATAGTTGTTCATACACTTCTCATTTGAGTTAAGCTGGAAGATATATGCGAATTGGTCTTTGTTCGCTTAATTTGCAATTGTGTTAACATTTCAATATTGAAGAAGTGTAGAATATCACTAGTTGTAGTTCTAAATTTAACGAAATTTATCTAAAATAACAGTATTACATGCTTAGCTATATGTATAGAGTGATTAAGTACCTGCGAATAAATTTGAAATTAAATCGAAATGTGAATCTATTTACATTGTTCTGATTTTAACATACCGCTACACTAACATTTCCCATCAAGAACAGTAATTGGTATATAACGGCTTTGTCAAACTACTCCGTTACACACGTGCAGCAAGGCAAGGCATCAGCAATTAAGGAAATTTATATCAGCTTATTATACAAGCATATGGTATAATATTTGTGTCGCTACGCACAAGGTTGAATTCAATCAAGAATTTACGGTAACATTACAGTATTGTGATTCAATCTTAAATCACATTCAGTTCGTTATCATATTCATAGTCACTCAAGGACTATACCTTTTGCGTAAACCATCAATTGAAGATTTCATCCTGGAATCAAAACTTATATACCAATACGAAACATTTTTTGGTGGTTCCATCCAGGAGCTACAACTTTACGGAACACTTTTTCTTCGATAAATGTATCTCCAACTGATATAATTTCCTTTCAGAAGCACGACGAAAATTTCTGAATTATTCCAGAAAATTATCACTACGAACAGATAAATTAAACTTTTTTTTCTATAAATGTAAATTCAAACTGATATAATTTCCTTTCAGAAACACGAAGAAACGTTCTGAATTGTTCCAGAAAATTATCACTACGCACAGGTAAGTAATCCCAGAATGCTTTTTCTTCGACAAATTAAATTTCCAACTGATATAATTTCCTCTAAGAAACACGAAGAAAATCTCTTAATTACTCCAGAAAATTATCACCACGCACAGGTAAATTAAACACAGAATTCTTTTTCTTCGATAAATGTATCTCCAACTGATATAATTTCCTTTCAGAAACATGAAGAAAATTTCTGAATTATTCCAGAAGATTATCACTACGAACAGGTAAATTATACTTTTTCTTCGATAAATGTAAATTCAAACTGATATAATTTCTTTTCAGAAACACGAAGAAAAGTTCTAAATTGTTCCAGAAAAGTATCACTACGAACAAGTAAATTAAACACAGAATGCCTTTTCTTCGATTAATTAAATTTCCAACTGATATAATTTCAGGTAATTCCGTTCAGATCTCTCGAGTACTCACTAAACCAAAGAAAAAAATGTGTGCGCGACCGGTTTCATAAAAGAAAAAAAACTCTTCTGGCTCCCGACTTTATTCTACCATGCCTAGAACAAGACAGAACCTCAACCCTCAGTTAAGAATAACTTTTGAAAATTAAAGTCGGAATTAGTTTAATTTCTTATAAGAGTGCTTATAAGCGATTAAAATATCACTTGGACGAAAAAAAATATTTTTTTTTAATTTAATTCGATTTACGGGTGTAAAATTTCATCTGATTGGTTGAGTTTTACATATTTTTATGTAGTAAACGTTTCAAAGGGTGATATACAGACACACAATATTTTTTGTGCTACATGAAATAGCAAATCGCTCTGTCCATTGTTATAAGTCAGTGGCTCTGCACGATTTAGAATTTTTCTTCTGTTGTTACTACAGTTTCTTCTTTTTAGGTTTTCTTTTTCCTTCTTTTTTTCTTTTTGAGAAAAATTCTAATTTGTGCGCGTTCTGCACGAATTATAATCTTTCTTTTGAAATCATAGATGTCCTTCCTCTTTTCAAGCGGATATGCACCTTATGGAGAAGCAGCATAGGGCCCCTTTTCAGGTACCCGAGAAATTTATATGTAAATAAAGGAAAATGGAAAATAATAACAAAAATAAAATTTAAAAAAAGGCAAGAAGAAGAAGAAGAAGAAAAAACGGATTTTAAGATGACAAAAAAAAACGAACAGTAGCGTGAGGTCAGAAGGCTACATAACGTAACAATGCTCTGATGTTTTTATTATTTCTCCTATCACTCTCCCGGAACCCTCTTGATTTAGAGGCCACCGAAAAGGTCCGCTAATCTTATCTTTTCAGGTTAACATAGGGACACTGAAAACTATCTGCCCTCAGTGTCGATTGGGTGGTTGGGGCGAGCAAAGAAGGCCACACATCTGTGCCTTCCCAAGGGATGTAGGTAAGTGGTGTAAAAGTCACTTAAGGACTGAATGTATGCTACGGCCTTTTGATTTGTAGGCACGAAAAATTGTGTATATGGCTGGTGGCAGCGGCAGGTATTCATGGAACCTCCCCACTCTCTCCGCCAATAGCCGAGGCGAGCTAGTGTGCCGCCCTGCAGTCAACACTGTCCATCGAATGATCTGTCAGCTCATGCTGGCAGCCTGGACTTCACGTCCTAAGTAAATCACTCTCTACATACAACCATAACAGAGTTTGCGTGAAGCGAAAATGAGCCGTCCACTTTCGATACAATTTGTCTGAAAAACGCCTCAAACAAAGTAAGGAAAAAAAAGTGAAATTTTATGAAATTTTGTAATTCGATAGAGTATATATTGAATTTAGCTCGCCGACATTTCCAGTTAGAAATTCGAATTTCAAAGCACCTTTTATGATGGTTAAAGTTGTACTTTTAGAATTCGAATAACTTTTGTTTGAATCGTACTGAACAATTACCTACGAATTAGATTAATTTACATTATACATGCTTACCTACAGAAAGAAAATAATTCATTTCTCACGGTAAAGCTTCTAAATCTCACATTGCGTCTGGGAGAATACTTTTCATGCGCAAGTAATCAAATATCACTTGCCTGCGCCTGGGAAATGCAAGCTTGCAAATTCTTACGTGAAATTGCCGCCTGCAGTTCTCCGGAGAAAGATTATTTTCCCAGAAAATTTTTACTTAAATTTTATATAAATTGACCAGTTTGTGGAATAAATATTCAGTATTTTTTTAACGCACAAAAGGAGTCTTTTTAATTAATATACATTGGTGACCCCGACGTGACGTATTGAATGTTTCAGTACATCACCAACACAAGAACATAGCAACAGCTATTATTTTATCTGCATAGGCAGGTACTTACAAACAAGAAGCAGTAGCTGCTCACTCAGTCAATCAGCAGTGGCTATCGATTCATTGCAGCGGCAATAGCAACTATACAAACAAGAAGCAGTAGCTGCTCACTCAGTTAATCAGCAGTGGCTATCAATTCATTGCAGCGGCAATAGCAACTATACAAACAAGAAGCAGTAGCTGCTCACTCTGTCAATCAGCAGTGGCTATCAATTCATTGCAGTGGCAATAGCAACTATACAAACAAGAAGCAGTAGCTATTCACTCAGTCAATCAGCAGTGGCTATCAATTCATTGCAGCGGCAATAGCAACTATACAAACAAGAAGCAGTAGCTGCTCACTCAGTCAATCAGCAGTGGCTATCAATTCATTGCAGCGGCAATAGCAACTATACAAACAAGAAGCAATAGCTACTCAAATAAGACTACTCAAAGGGTCCACGAAGCTACAATGGCCGATCTCAAAAGGCTAACAGCCACCCAAACAGATATTGGTAAGGGAATAACCCAATTATCTGAAAATTTCAGGAAGGAAAGAAGCGAACGAAGAACACTTGAGGGTACCAAGATCTACCTAGAAAGGCTCAAAAATTCATGGGCCAAATTTGAAGAAATATATAAGCAACTAGAGGGAAGGCAACAGGGACCATCCTTACTTCGCTCAAAATTATTATGAGCAAGTCTACAAGAAATACAAAGAGCTCATGTTAAAAATAGAGGAACGTATGCTGCAAGTCACGACCGCACCAGTAGTCTCAACTCACAAACCGAGTGAAGGTACACATACAGCAGACCAATCTAAATCTATTAAAGACAATCTCGAGCAACTCAAGCTGAAGAACCAACTAGAGGGCACAATCTCACCATTCGAGTCATTAATAGAATCGAAAAAGAAATGACAAGCCCACAATCACAGGCATACTACATCCAAAACCTTAAATTTGCCAACCAGTATTGGGAGCAAATATCATTGCTACATGGACAAATCATGGCAGATGTTAGCGACAAATCTTGCAACGTAAGAGCATATTCCATAATTGAAGATCGCTTTCAGACAATCGCCACAAATTTACAGGAAAGGCTGGAAGAGCAAAGCACTTCTCTCAGCGGTAACAGCAATGTCAAGCTGCCAAAAATCACCCTTCCTACATTTGATGGAAGTTACACCAAGTGGACTCAATTCAAAGAATTGTTTACGCAACTAATACATAACCGACCATTGAGTGGAGCAGAAAAAATGTTCTACCTAAAGGCGAACCTAATAGCTGAGCCCAATCGACTAATAAAACATCTTCAAACCATAGAAGACAACTATGCTATGGCATGGAAAATCCTGATAGAGCGCTACGACAATCCAAGAACTATCGTAACGGCAATTCTGAATGACATGTTAAGCCTGCCATGTCTCACCACAGAGACGACTTCAGGGATCAAAAGGCTACATGACTGCACCAAAGAATGTCTATTAGCCCTCGAGAAACTGGGCATTCATATTAACGATTGGAGTCATATATTGCTGCATCTACTATTACAGAAGATAGATAAAGATTCGAGGAGACTTTATGAACAATCGCTGAAATCTCCTCGAGAGCTGCAAGATGTAAGCGACTTCTTAAAGTTCCTAGAGTCAAGATTTCAAATGTTCGAAGCAAGAAGACATCCACATTTACAGCTTCAGCTCAAGCACCTCAGTGTCCTGTTTGCAAAGCAGAACACAAAATCTATAAGTGCACCAAGTTCCTCTACTTGCCATTAGAGAATCGAAATCGACTTGTTAGACAATTGCATTTATGTCCAAACTGTCTGAGATTGGGTCACAAGGCTAGAGAGTGCTCATCAAGCAGCTGCAGGAAATGTAACAAAAATCATAATACATTAATTCATGATCCGGAATTAGAAAGGGGAAAGTCTGCACCACGGCATACTAATGTCATCAGCTCTGCCAGCTCAAATGACCCACGAAAGTTAACCTTACCACATGGAAGGAAACCTATCAGCAACCCAATGAAATAACGCAGAGTACCATGCAATCAGTATCCAGTGCAACAAACATGATTCAAATGTCAACAAAAGGGTCGCAAGTTATGCTAGCAACCGCTGTTATAAGAGTTACCGGCGCTTCCGGGATTTTTGTGAACTGCAGAGTGCTGTTAGATTCAGGCTCGCAGCGCCACTTCGTTTGTGTACGATTAGTACAAACGTTAGGTCTGCAACGCCGTCGAATTTCTCTACCCATAAGTGGAATTGGAGGTCTCGAAACGATCGCACAGTACGAAACTAGCCTCAGGATTCATTCGAGGCTAAATAACTTTTCTACTGACATAAACGCAGTGATTTTAAAAACTATCACGGAACAACAAACTTCAATGTACATCAAAACATCTAGCTGCAATATTCCCAACAACATACAATTAGCATACCCTTGTTATAACCTCCCGCCGTGCTTACCTCGAGGGTGAAGAGCGGGCAGGCGGAGAATGGGGATGTAATTAAACGTTTTAAAAAAATTAAAGAAACACCTTCTAGTTAATACCTTTATTATACTTTAAAATTTTGCGAGAACCGAAACCTTGGACGCGTCCGCACTGGTCGAGTATATACCCCAAACTCGAATTCTCTTATCTTCATTTGTGACCATTGAGAGTTTTCGATATCCTTTTTGCAGTGTCAGCATCTTGCTAACTTTTTCGTTTGGTCACGTAGACGAGTGTAATATTTTAAGAAATGGAGAAATTTGATATGCCACTTGTGTGACTGAAAATATGCGTGCACTTGACTTGTAATTATGCTTGTGCTGCATTTTGGAAATTTTAATAACAATTGAGAAAGGAAATGGAAATTGCCTAAGTGAGCGAAGTATTTATGGCGCACATGGTGGTTATGATGTGTGGCGGTATGTATATCATAACACCATCCCCCTAAAAAAAAGGAAACTCATGATCTGAAGGATCGTGAGTTTTCGTTGGGCGAAGGAATAAGATAATAAAATTAATAAATTTTTTCGACTGCGTCCATGTCCGTTACTCGCTTACAAATATATTTTTAAAGAGGTAAGCATGTATACTAAAAACATGATATAGAGAAATATTATAAGGAAAAGAAATATCATTTTCATTTAATCCTAATTTGGTATATGCCTATTCTATTATTACAATTATTTTTTTTTGTGTTTTGTTTTTTTTTTCTTTTAATAACTAGATAATACATTTGATTAAACAAAAATTTTGTTTTTTTTTCTATTTCTACTTGTTAGAAAGCTAAAGTAACCTTTATTCTATTATTTACATACAATTTTATTATAATTATAAATTTTTGTAGATGTATGAATAATAAAAATATATTTTTTAGAATAACAAATTACATGCTTTGTTTTATTAGTACACAAATATACATACATCTCCTTTTCTTTTCTTTTTTTTTCTTATGTTCGTGCTATAGCATTTTGATTCGCGGCATTTATGGTGTGCGTGAAGTGCAGGTGAATACAAAAGGGCGTTCACTATTTTTTTGAGCTTCTTCTACTTGGACAGATAGTTTGTCCTTGTGTCGTTTACAATTGCAAAATTTCGCTTTATAAGTTTTGTAAGCAAGGATTGTTACGATAATCGATAGTAGAATATAGACAAGGGTATAATGGTGCACATCATGTCGATCTATTTTCAAAAGTCCTTTCCCTTCTTGCTCCTTCAAAACCTTAATCTCGTTTGAAATTTTAGCAAGATCATCTCCGATATGAGTAAATTTGACCAGAGTGGCCTTATCGGTTAGGTTGAATGAAAACTTGGTGTGGTTTAACATTAAATCCGAGATATTTAGTGGAGGTATGTAAGAGTTTTTAATTTGGGTTTGTTTCATATTGTATCCGCGTATCATCAGTTCTTGTGTTCTCAGGTAACAGTTGCCTGGAATTTCAATCACCCCAACTTGGGAAAGTGTGTATGGACTTATCTTGTCTTGGCAAACGGCCTCTACTACAGAATTTTCTTTGGTCGAAAAGAGCCATTTATTTGCCTGAGACAGTTGAATCCAAACGATCGAATGGTTCGATTGTCTTATATCACATGAGGGAGGTAAGACATTTGTTCGCTTTATTAGCTGTATCTCGCAATTATTACTATTAGAGTTAACATTCAATAGCGGGTGTGCCATACGGCATAAATATTGGTTATGATCCTCTGTGATACAATTCGCTAATTCTTCGGCAGTTAGGTCCTAATAGTGTTCTCTGTCGTAATCTATAAGTGGGTAGTTAATTGTAGGTTGTATAAAAATGAAACTTTGTTTTGAAATCGTGGGCAGAGGCATCACCTTGTATATTTGATAATTCTCTTTATATGGCAATGGAATTCTGAGTTCGTATATAATCCTCTCATTGAGTACGTTAGTGCTCATGCTGCTAATACGGTACAGCTGGAGAAGGTTATCATTTTTTAGATCGGATGGCAAACGAACATCAACTGGTAATTCTTTCCGAATTGTTGTGAGGACGTTTTCCAGTTGTCTAGGAGTGATAATAGACGGATGTGGCTTTCCATGGCACACATCTGTGACCATATCTAAAATATTGTTAATCACATTCTGGTATCGAATGATAATGAGAGTTGAAAGCGCAGTTAAGGATTCCATTTCAGAGAAGATCTTTTGATCATGACTCATGTTTAACAACTCATCTACCATGGTTTTGACTTTTATGATTTTCGTGTTTAAAACTGAAATTTGTTTATCAATTTCTGTTTGCGATTTGCTGAAGACATTTGTCGTCGTTGCTAGTATAAGAGTTTGATTTTTTAATAAATTTAGAAGATGATTTTCATTGCGTTTAACCTTATCAATTTGTAAATTATAGTACTTCGCATCGTCCTCATTGAGGGTCCCGAATAAAGTCTTACTAACTGTTCCTTCTAATAAGCTATATTTAAGCGTAATATCCCCCATCAAGTGATTTAACTCCATCACTGTGCTATTACAAGTGTGACCGAATTCTGTGATCTGCAGAAGTCCGCATAGTTGGTTAATTTCGCCTATATATCTCCCGGTATACATCAATGCAGCTGACAACCTTCTCAAGTCGAAGAAAACTACTACCTTCCATTCACTGGAGTAAAGCTCTACTTTGCCTAATTCTTCAAAGTAGATTCCAGGATATTGGTTAATTGAAGTTATATTGAATTTATCTCCAGCAACGATGATTATAAGCCCAATAAGTAAAGATGAGTGCCACATGATAACCTAAAAGAAGTTAGTGTTAGTTTGTATTGAGGTTATCGGTGGGTTGCAAATGAATATTTCAGTAGATTTTGAAGAAAGAGATGAAGGTGATGAATAAAATTACATTCTAATTGGACCATTCGTGGAAAAGCTTTATATCATTTTTGTGAACTGTTTTTGGTTTACCCTTTACACTGATAATACAATTTTCATCTGATACATCTTTGATTACCTCGTAAGGTCCTTCCCACAAGGAGGCAAGATTATTTTTTCGTAAGTGATTTCTTAGGAGGACCTTGTCACCGACGTTAAGTCGCTTTTCTTTCGTGTTCTTATCATAGTACTTCTTGGATTGTGTCTTTTTCTTCCATAAAATCTCTTTGGCAATCTGGTATCCGTGTTGCAAACGTGCTTTTATCTCGTTCGCGTCATTTTCGTAATTATATGAAGGCTGTGGCTTTCGCTCAATTGTGCTAGGTAGGTTAGCTGGAAATCCATATAATAGTTCATGAGGTGTGTAACCTGTGCTACTATGAGGAGTCGTATTGTATACGAACATACTGTAGGGTATCCAAGAATCCCAGGTGAGAGGGTCTTGGTTAACGTAGTGACGGAGATATTCTGCCAGAGTGCGATGACTACGTTCGAGCGCTCCGTTGGTCTGAGGGTGATAGGGTGTTGTATTAATTTTCTTAATTTTTAATAGTTTGTAAACCTCTTTGAATAGGTTACTAAGAAAATTAGTTCCTTGATCTGTGAGGATACATTCCGGAATTCCGTGACGGCACACAATATTCTCTACAAACCTTCTAGCCACCGTTGTTGCTTCAGCATTTGAAATTGGTAGGGCTTCTGAGAATGTTGTTAAGTCGTCCTGGAAGGTCAGAAGGTATTTATTTCCCTCATAACTGACCGGTAATGGCCCCACAATATCCAAAGATATTCGCTCGAAGGGTTTTGAGCTTGTGGTAGTGATTCTCATAGGAATTGGTGGATTCTTTTGCAATTTATTTTTCTGGCAAGATTCGCACTTACGGATGAAATTTTTTATATCGTTCATCATAGTAGGCCAAGAGTACCTTGTTTTTAAACGCTTCCATGTACGAGATATGCCTTGGTGGCCTCCTAAAGGAGAAGTGTGACTTTCCAACAGAACTTTAGAGATGTCTTCGGGATCGCTTAAACATATTCTTGATTCCATAAATTTATAAAATCGTATTTCAGAATTCCCAAATGTTTCAGATAAGACGGATGTTACTTCCGATTTAGTATCATGAGTAGGGATGAATATACCTGCCTCAGTTACGTGACATTTGTTACAATACGAATGAATTTTATCTACAATTGATTTTAGAAGGCAAGAATCTTAGACCGTATTGGAAGTGTGGTTTTAGCGACAATATAATACGTTAAATTTGATTTATGGCGGAAGACCTCCGACTCGCCAATTTTTGGACTTATATAATTTTCCAATATTTTACTTAACACATTTTCTTCATAGGTTTGGACTAAAGGTAAAATAATAAATTTGTAACGGATGGATTTGTTTTTAAATATGGACTCCTGCTTTTCGATTATTTTGAAGCTGCTTGGGTTTGTATTCTCATCACTTACTGCATGTGGACTTGCATTTCTCAATCTATTCTCGCTACCATTACTTTCTCTATTCTTTATTAATTTCTTAGATTGATTTCTAGTTGTTACTCTCACATTGACTTTGTGCTCGTTGTCATGCTCATCTGTATTTATTCGACTGAGTGCGTCCGCGTTTGCATTACACTTCCCAGGTTTGTATAAGATTTTGTACTCATACTCTTCCAGAGTTATCCTCCACCTAGCTAATCTAGATGTAGGTTCCTTGAGATTCATGAGCCATTGCAGTGGCTTATGATCAGTCAATATGGTGAATGGTCTCCCATAAATGTAAGGGCGGAACTGTTTAACCGCAAATACTATGGCAAGAAGCTCTTTTTCTGTAGTAGTATACCTTGTTTCGGCGGCATTTAGGGTGCGACTCGCAAAACAGATCGGATTATCATCTCCTATTTTCCCTTGGGAAAGTACGGCTCCCACAGCTAAATCGCTTGCATCAGTTGTTACCAAAAACTCTTTAGTGAAGTCGGGATATGTTAGTACTGGAGAGCTAATAAGTTTTTCTTTAAGTTGTTTGAACGCTTCTTCACATAAAGCATCCCATTTGAAGTCAACATTTTTCTTCAATAATTTCGTTAACGGTTTTGCTGTATTGACAAAATTTGAAATAAATCGACGATAATAGCCTGCAAATCCTAAAAATGATTTAACATCTTTGGTCTTTTTAGGTCTAGGGTAAGTCTTAACGATTTTTATTTTTTCGGGGTCAGGCTTAAGACCGTCTTCAGAAATAATGTGCCCCAAGTATGTTAATTCTCTTTTTATAAAATTACACTTTTCTGGTTGTAACCTCAAGTGATGCTTACGCAGACGATCTAGTACGTTAGTTAATTTGACGTTATGATCTCGTAGATCGTATCCGTAGATAACAATATCATCTACATAAACAAAACATTGTATACCCTGTAGTCCCATCAGCACATTATTCATTAATCGCTGAAAGGTTGCGGGCGCATTCTTCAGCCCAAATGGCATCCGATTATACTCGTAATGTCCAAATGGTGTGCTGAAAGCAGTTTTCTCGCGATCTTTTTCAACTACTACGTCTCCTTCCAAATAAAATAAGTCATTATATTGCCTACAAATATTGGTTATGGATCGTTTTTCTTCTAGGTTACAATGATCTAGTCTTAGTAAACCTTCCAACTTTCTTAAACGATTTTCTACCAGGCTATTTTCTGAGTCAGTTTCAATAATATCGAAGTTAGTTAGGTCATCCCATTCAATGTCCGCGTTTTGTAAATCTAAATCTATCTCTCTATCATTCGAATTCATCACTAATATTTTGGTAGTTTGATTCATTGGTCTAGCCATAGTTGCTGCCAGGTAAACACCGTTTAGCAATTGTTTTTTTTCTAAAAACTACTTCCTTATTGTGTTTAAAAGAATTTCCACAATTTGTTCACTTCGCGGTTTCAACTTAATTATTTCTGGTTTATAGGATTTTCCTTTAGTTTCTTTTGATAAAGGGTTAGAATGGTAGCTTTCTATCTTTTCTGAACCAGTTACTGTGTTTCCAAACCTAAGCGTCTGAGTGAGTATTGGGATTATGTCACCTTTTCGGTTTTCCTGGTTTATTTCCACGGAAGAGACTTTGTTCATAGTTTGATACTCAGGATTCGAAAACACAGATTTGGCGGTTTTCTCAGAGTTTTCTATGTGATGACTATTTTCCAATAAAACATTATCGCCTATTTCAGGTCGGATCAACAGCTCATTATTATTGTAATCAATGGTACATTTATATTTCCTTAAAAAATCGTTTCCGATTATGCCATCGTACGCAAGATTAGCTTCGTGTGCTAATAATTCGAATGGGTGTTGTAGTTGCAGTTTGTTGCTGCTATGCGAAAGGTCTAGTGTACCAATTAAGGTGCCAAAGGTTTGAACTGACTCCCCAGCTATCGTTGATATTCGACGGAAAGTATTATTTTCTAAGATTTGGTTTTTCTTTTTCTCTTTTGTGCATTTTATTAAACTAATGTCCGCACCGGTATCTACTAGGAAAGTAACATAATCTGTATTCGAAGGCTTAAAAGGTATAGTGATGGTTGTTTCGCTTTGATTCATGCAAAGCGAGACTTTTATTATTGCTGGAGCATTTTGTCTTAAGATCTGTGGACATCGGCGGAATGAGTTATTCGAGATGGAGTGCCGATTTCTTCCTCCCGAACAAAGCCGTTTCCCGTATGTGTACCGAGTTGTGGTACATCAATAGCATGTAGTGCGAATTATTCTTGGATCTAGTGGGTGCATAATGTATGTTCAAACTATTTTGAGAAGGATGTCTCTCTTGCGGTCTTGTATGTGCTTGAGAGAAATTTCCATACATATGCGAAAGGTTTTTATTCCTTTCCCTGAAATACTGATCATTCCGGTTACGTGCATTGTTATTATATATTCTTGATCTGCAATGTTCGATCGAGTGGTTGGGCTTTTTGCAGTATGTACAGGTAAGGTATTGTACTTCCTTTTTTATTTGTCTGGGAGTGAAATGGGGTAAATTTGAATTTCTAAAACAAGTTTCTCGCATGTGTCCTTCCCTGCGACACAACTGACAAAAGAGAGCTTGCCTTGGTGTGGGCTTACTAATGTGCATATGCAATGGAGCATTTCTTTCCAGACGTGAAGCCTGCTCGACGGCGTATGTTACAGACTTTTTGAGACTCTTTTCCCCATGAGCCTTAACCAATAGTCTCAGACTGTAATTTTTCAAAACATCTTCGAAAGCCTGCAGTGCCAGTTTACCATTTTCTTCGCAAAGGTAGTCACGAATACTCACGTTAGAATAAGTAGTAGAGTTTAACACACCTAAAAGTTGTTGGATTCTGTCTACGAATTCTTTGACCGATTCTTTAACATTCTGTTTAGAAGACAAAATTTCATTCTGCACGGTCTCGCGGGACCTTTCGTCTTTGAAATTATCTCTCAGTTCCTGCGATAATTCCTCCCATTTAGAGAAGGTTTTGTGTTGCACTAACTCGTAAGCAGTCCCTTGCAATCTAGTTTTAACGACTTCTAGAAAAAGTTTCTGTTCAGTAGCAGATTTCGCGGAAGTAAACAAAACATCTCCGCATGCAATGAACTTGTTTAGTTCAAGAGGATTCCCATCAAATACAGGAATAATATGGTGAACATCTGCTAAGCTCAATGTCACTTCCATAGTGGAATCTGTGCTGTCCGAGTGATAAGGGAGTTCTTCGAACTGACTTACTGTGGCTACTCGTCTTCGCGTTAAAATATTGACGATGGATTTAGTGCAACCTGGGTAGACCTGCCTTCAGTCTATCCAAGTTAATTACGAAGGGGATTTGAAGCTTTGGTTTTTCTGTAGTATAGAGTGGAATTACCAGAAAAGTGCGTGAAAATGAATTATTGTAAGCCTTACACTTGCACAAAACTCTGAACAGGATGTTTAGAAAGCTTAGTAAGAAATGCGAGGAATACAAACGAGTTTTTTTTTTTGAAGATCCTAGTGAAAGAGCTTTACTTGTAAGAAGAAAAAGAATTTCTTGAAAAAGAAAGATAATGAGCTATCCATGGAACTTATGGAAGCTACTCTGGTAAGTGATGGTTTTAAAAAAAATGAAACTTATGTGCTTCTAACTGAGGTAATGCAAGAAGTTGCTACAAGAAAGGGACCAAAATTCATCAAATGTTGGACAGTTTGAAAATTTGTTCGATGGACGAAATTGTTTAACATCTATGTCAAAACTTTCTTCAGAAATTTAAATAAAAAGATTTTATCTTTAAAGCTTGAACTTCGTGAACGAATTAAGGAAAATGATATTTTAAAAGGAAAATTATTAATGTTCGGAGAAGCAAAGTTTTACACGAACTGATATAGCACTCAAAAGTTAAAAAAAAAAGATGTCTGCCTTATGTGCACTTACAAAAAAAAATCTCAAAAAAAAAAATTCCCTATTCAAGTTTAATTTAACACTTCTTCTTTCTTTCTATTAAAATAAATTTATTTTTTTTCTTTTATTATTTCTATTAAAATTCATTATTTCTACTAAAATAATAAAACATAATAATTTCACCAATAGAAAGTATTTATTGTCCAAACCTTTACTTGCGGATTGATTTTCTTGTTGTTGCTATCTCCTTGGCAATCAAACACACGGCAATTTCTCTCGTCTTGGGGTTAGAATCCTCAGGCTTCCTTCCTTCCTTCAGTGTGGGCACGATAACCCACTGGATCGCACTAGAAGTCAGGTATGTTACCTCTGACTGTATAACTTTTTTTTTTTTTCTTCACTGTTTAGCTTTATTTTTTTTTTGGGAAGCTAGTAAACCCAAACTTTTTCATAATTGAATTATAAGAAAAACTTTATGTCACTAAACGAATTATGAAAAACTTACTGGTCGTCTTTACAAAAAAATTTTTTGAAAACTTTCTTTTAAAATTGGCAAAGTATTATACATATTTTTATTATGTTTTTTTTTTCAACAAAAATATTTTTTTTTATATGTATGTAAGTATGTTTTTAAATTTTTAAATTTGATGACTTTATTTAATCTTCTGTTATTTAATCTTCTGTTGCCACTGTTTTTTATGTGTGTTTTTTTTGTTTGTTTATTTATATTGATAATGCAAATCAACTATATAAACTTTTAGTTAAAATTTTGCTAATTATCACGGTCACTGATGATGATTTCACTAAACTTGATTGGTAGTGGCGTGTTGCACACAAAAATGAAAAAAATAGGATCACTTTCTAAATTAGGATCACTTTCTAAATACGATCACTTGCCAAATAGTGCAATCAGAATTGTGAGGAGCGCGTCGTTGTATATCCTACCGCTGCCACCAGTTGTTATAACCTCCCGCCGTGCTTACCTCGAGGGTGAAGAGCGGGCAGGCGGAGAATGGGGATGTAATTAAACGTTTTAAAAAAATTAAAGAAACACCTTCTAGTTAATACCTTTATTATACTTTAAAATTTTGCGAGAACCGAAACCTTGGACGCGTCCGCACTGGTCGAGTATATACCCCAAACTCGAATTCTCTTATCTTCATTTGTGACCATTGAGAGTTTTCGATATCCTTTTTGCAGTGTCAGCATCTTGCTAACTTTTTCGTTTGGTCACGTAGACGAGTGTAATATTTTAAGAAATGGAGAAATTTGATATGCCACTTGTGTGACTGAAAATATGCGTGCACTTGACTTGTAATTATGCTTGTGCTGCATTTTGGAAATTTTAATAACAATTGAGAAAGGAAATGGAAATTGCTTTAGTGAGCGAATTATTTATGGCGCACATGGTGGTTATGATGTGTGGCGGTATGTATATCATAACACCCTGCATTCAACAAACCATAGTCTATTGATATGTTATTGGGGGCAGTTATTGGAAGAGGGGAAAATCAGACTACATAACGACCTGCCTTTGCTCCAAAATACTTTGGATGGATACTTTCGGGAAGAATACAAGAAGATACAAGGAGCAAGCATATTTGCTATATCGCAACTCAACCTTCAGTCACAACATTGGAAAGGCAGCTCCAACAATTTTGGGAAATAGAAAATCACGACTCGCCTCCTAGTACATGTCAAGAGAGGAATTAGAATGTGAAGAACACTTTCAAACCACCGCTCAACGATCAACTTCGGGACGATATACCGTAAAACTCCCATTCCGGGAAAAACCGTCAAACCTTGGGTCATCCTTTGACATCGTAGTTAAGCGATTTTTCGCCTTAGAGGCAAAATTGTATAAGAACGAAAACACTAGAATACAGTATATAGAGTTTATGAAAGAATATTAAGCTCTTGGTCACATGCAGGCCATCGCAAGGGAACTCATTTCTCCCATACATTATTATATGCCACATCACTGCGTCACGAATGCTGACAGCACCACCATTAAGTTCCGGGTGGTATTTGATCCATCAGCTAAAACAACATCAGGGAAATCGCTTAACGACATTCTGATGGTAAGGCCAACAGTTCAGCCGGACTTATTTTCCATCTTAAGCAAATTCAGGATTCACAAGTACGTGATGACGGCAGACATTTGCAAAATGTATCGTCAGATTGAAATACATCTAAACCACAAAAGGTTTCAGCTCATATTGTGGCGTGATTCCAAAGAGAAACCACTCCAAACGTACCAATTAAACACTGTTACCTATGGAACCGCCGCGGCTCCATTCCTTGGAACCAGAAGCTTAAACCAGTTAGCTCTGGCTGAATATGACTCAGCTCCAGAAGCAGCAAATGTCATTCTTGGAAGCACGTACGTAGACGACATCTTGAGAGGATCTAATTCAACACAAGAGTTAATAAACCTTAAGGACGATCTAATACGACTACTACGATCTGGAGGCTTCGAATTGAGAAAATTCAGCACCAATCACACCGAGATATTGAAAACTGTACCATAAGATCACAAAGAGAAAATGATTCTCATCAATGAAACTGAGGTAACTAAGGCACTAGGATTAGTCTGGGAGCCAAACAGAGATACATTTCAATATCACATCGCAGAATATAAGCCAGATAAACTAACCAAGCGCACAGTATTGTCCGACATAACTCGTATTTTCGACCCTCTTGGATTGATAGGACCCATCACAGTGCTAGGGAAACTATTTGTGCAAGAATTATTTAAGGACAAATGCACCTGGGATGAAGAATTGCCCGCACAATATAAAGAGAAGTGGCTCAAATTTAAGAAACGCTTATTTGAACTAAAAACCTTAAAAATCCCTCGACATGTAATATTGTCCCAACCAATTGATGTGCAACTTCACGCATTTTCTGACAGCAGCGATCATCAGATCATCACGGCCAAATTAGGGTTAGGCTCTTGTATGCAAAATCAAGGATAGCACCACTGAAGACCATGACACTTGCTAGATTGGAAGTCTGTGCAGCACTACTGATGGCAGAACTAGCTGAAAGAGTGTGTCAGTGTTTATCAGTCAAATTATCAAAACTCGTTTATTACACTGACTCCACTATTGTACTCTCATGGATCTCCTCGCCGTCATACACATGGACTACGTTTGTTGCAAATTGGATAGAGAAAATACAACAACTGACTCAAACGAACCAGTGGAGGCACATAGATGGACCTCAAAATCCTGCCGACATCATTTCTCGAGGCATGCTGCCTGATGCCCTAGTGCAGTCAGGGCTATGGTTTAAAGGACCAGCATTTTTAGCCAATCCCGAAGTAAGTTGGACAAAACCTTCATTCAAATTGCCTGACAGGGTTCCAGAGACAAAACCGAAGAAATCGGTACTATCTACAGGAATAAAGGAGCATGAATACACCGATATGCTACAATTAGTTAACCAATGAAACTCATTTCTAAAGATGCAAAGAATATTTGCCGACTGTATCAGGTTTACACAGAATTGTAAAATATCAAAGGGGTCTAGGAAAACGGGAGAACTTACAATCACAGAGTTGGAAAAGGCTTTAAGCGGAGTTATCAAGAATGTACAGAGATCTGCACTTTAAGGTCAATATTCGGAGTTGAAGAAAAATAAAGCATTAGATCCGAGTAACCCCATCCAACACTTGACTCCATACCTAGACCAAGCTACCCAGATCATCAAAGTAGTAGGTCGACTAAAACACTCTGATCTTGCGCAAGGGACACAAGTTTAATGAGTTGTTGTTCGATCATTTGCATAAACAACACATGCATGCGGCTCGTCAAACATTAATCGCTATTGCAAGACAGCAATACTGGGTCATAAACGCCAGAAGACTAGCTCAGAAAACAGTTCACAAGTGCATAAGATGCTTTCGGTGTAAGCCAAAGGTACTAGATGAAATAATGGGAGACCTACCAAAGGAACGAGTGAGGACCTCAACACCGTTTCACACCACAGACGTCGACTTTTGTGGTCCAATAATGATTCACTTCAAGGTACGCGGAAAATCCCCGACATAGGCTTACATTGCCGTGTTTGTTTGTTTCACTACAAAGGGAGTCCACATGGAGCTAGTTAGCGATCTCAGCGCTGAAGCCTTCCTCAATGCCCTAAAGAGATTCATAGCTCGAAGAGGTTTATGCGCCACTATCTTCTGTGATAACGCCACAAACTTTTTAGGTGCACGAACACAATTAAAGGAATTAAAGGACATGTTCATTTCACAAAAATTGCAGTCATCACTGTCGCAGCTATGCGCCCAGAACCACATTGAGTGGAAGCCGATTCCTCCACGTTCACCTCACTTCGGGGGTCTCTGGGAAGTGGCAGTGAAATCTGCAAAAAATCGCTTAAAGCGCCAAGTAGGAAATGCAAATCTAACTTACGAGGAACTCCACACTATTATCGTGCAAATCTAAGCCATTCTTAATTCCAGGCCATTAACACCCATGTCAGCAGACCCTAACGATTTTGAAGCGCTAACACCAGGGCATTTCTTGACAAGCAAACCACTGACAACATTTCCTGAAATAGACATCAGCGACCAGAAATTCAACAATTTGACAAGATATAGACAAATACAACACATCCAGCAAAAATTTTGGCATCGATGGTCAGCAGAATACCTTCAAGAACTTCAGACACGAAATAAGTGGAAGGGAGCAAAACCGAACCTGAAGCCGGGAAATCTAGTGTTAATGAGGGACAAAAACCTACCACCATTAAAATGGCCTATAGGCGGACTGATAAAAACTTTCGATGGTACGGACAATGTTACAAGAGTCGTGAATGTTAAAACAGCCTCCGGAGTTCTTAAAAGATCGATTCACAACCTTTGTCCCTTACCAGAAGAAGAACATCATTCCGAATACAGCAACTTTGAAGAAAAGGGCTCAAATTCTCCTACCGATAAATCAACCGAATCAACAACATGTCTCTTGAGCTCCAAACAAAGCTTGGCCAACACCTCAGGCGACTTCGACAGCAAGCAAGCTCCAAAGAGATCAAAGCGACCTTATCACCCCTCCGAGGAAGATTTTTGCTAATTAATTTCAATTGAGCAAACTCAGACTTTGTGAAGAGGAAAAGGACTACTGAAGTTGTCGAAACGTCAGATGATAATACTAAGCATAGCACGAGTCCAGTCAAAACATCCACTAGTCTAAGGCTGCTGATGTTGACTTCACTCATCCTTCCCATACTAGGGCATTCTATGAAAGAACCTGTGAAGGCAGACCCATTCACTAGGCATTTTCTTCGAAACAATAGGACAAGCACAATTAATGAATAGCGAATGGAATCTAATAACATATTATAACCTCGACAACTATTGGAACGAGTTAAAGGGGATCAGGAAATGTATAGGTGAAATAGGCAATCTCTGTAATACTACAACCATTCGAAGAAATCATTGCTTGGAAATACTGTCCCAATTTCAACATCAGCTTACGCACATCGAAGAATCCAATGAGATCCTACATAATTGAAATATAGGAATAATTGAAATAGTAGGAAGTGTTGCAAACACACTTTTTGGAATTCTCGATGCATCTTATGCCGAGCATATTGAAAAGGAAATTGAAAGGTCTCGTACGAATAAAACCCACTTGTTTTACTTACTAAGAAACCAAACATCTATACTGGAATCCACAACCAACATCCTAAAGCGGAAGAAAGAAGCAACGCAACGTCAATTCAAGGCTATACAAGACCACATTCACGCATATAGCAGCTATATAGATAACCTACAACATGAGAAGGAAGCAACGCAAGCCTTTACTGCACTTTCCCTGCTGACCAGCTTAGTTCTACAAAACTATCAGCGAATGCAAGATGCGTTACTAAGCGTTCTCATAGATCTTCACCACAGTAAAATCAGCCCCTCGCTCATTACTCCAACACAGCTACGGGAGCAACTTACAATAATAAAGCAACACCTTCCATCTACTTTATCCATACCAGGAAATAACCCGGATGACGGATTAATGGTGTACAATATAATGTCAGCCGCAACTAGGGTAACGAAATCACATATAATGTTCGATATCAGCATACCGTTACAACACAATGAATATTTCCAACTATCTAAGTTAATTCCGGCTCCAGTTCCACATGAAAACCTAATCTCCTAATCAAACCTTCGTCGGAATATCTAATTGTAAGCTTGCCCAGAGACAGATGTTATCCCCTCACACAAAGATAATTGGATAGCTGTAAACAGCTAAACGAGGAGAAATACTTATGTATGTTACCAGAATCATCCGATTTTTAACTTAAAGGCCAACATAAGCCAATGTGAGATGAGCTTGTTAAATCATCAAAAATCACTATCAAATTGTCAACTGCGATCCTCCAATCGATCGAGTGTGTGGATACAGCTTCACACTCCCAACAATTGGTTGTACTGCATGGATTCGGAGACGACATTCAACATCGTATGCGGAACACAAGTGATGCAAATAACCCTCAAAGCTCCGACCAGACTGCTCAATAAAACAATCATCCATGACAATTACTGGTCATGGCCGCTATCATCATCATTCATTCCACAAATGAACTTAAGCAATTTCTCAAGGAGTCACAAGGACACGCCAGAAAAACATGCCACTCCAGAGCTCCATCTGCAATCCAGTGATCGCGAATTCGATGTCCTGATCAACCAAATACAAGACCTGAAGGAAAAGGAAATTTTTCAACAACGAGCAACACTAGATGACCTTCACCATTACACCATCAGTTACGTTCTTCTATGCTCACTACTTGTTGAATGCAGCTACTACACCTATTTGAGATGCAAGCATACCCAATACCAGCTGTACGCTCCCATATGCCGATCAACGAAAACTTTGTGTTGCATACCGAGGGGGCAGGATGAACAATTACCTACGATTTAGATTAATTTACATTATACATGCTTACCTACAGAAAGAAAATCATTCATTTCTCACGGTAAAGCTTCTAAATCTCATTGCGTCTGGGAGAATACTTTTCATGCGCAAGTAATCAAACATCACTTGCCTGCGCCTGGGAAATGCAAGCTTGCAAATTCTTACGTGAAATTGCCGCCCGCAGTTCTCATGAGAAAGATTATTTTCCCAGAAAATTTTTACTTAAATTTTATATAAATTGACGAGTTTTGGGGAATAAATATTCAGTATTTTTTTAACGCACAAAAGGAGTCTTTTTAATTAATATATATGTACGATTTTTAAATTATAGCACTTTTTCGAAAGCTCTTTTTATTCTACACCAATATTTTGAAGTCTCAGTTCATTTGGAGTTTTGGGTGGGCAGGAAAACGCCACGCCTACTTATTTCGTTATTAACTGTAACTCGAGTAATTCAATTCGTAGGTGAATGAAATTTTTATAGATCTTTCGATGGTGTATCCTTTACGGAGTTAAAACTTTCAGGTGCTTATTTTTATGTTTTTCCTTATTTCTCCACTTCCTGAGGATCTAGCGGGATGTTTCAAGATTTTCTGGAAAGCCTATGGGCGCGGCTATAAAATATCACAAATAAAGAAAACTGTTTTTTCGAAACGGCCGGAAAAGGGCAGAACGCGGAGCAATAGCGTTTTTTCTAAATCGCTGTAGATTCCCTACTTCTTTTCACAGAGGGATCAAATTTTTTATGTGCATTGACCTTATAATTTCCCATAGCATGATGTTATTTTTTTCGAATTTCGAAATTTTTGATACAATCTTGATGATTTTCGAAACAACTCCAGTTAGTCGAATGAGGTATCATTGGAAAGAAGACACTTCAAAATTGACGAATCTGATATTCACCATCCTCCGCCCGTCCTTTTGGGTGAGGGGAGGTCAGATCGAACGTCAAATGTCAGGAGGTGCAGCGGGGAAGGGGGAGCCCTGGGAAAATTTCCAGTGTGCCAAATGAAAGTTCTTTTCGAGGACTATCGACTGGTGAACTTTTATTTTTTTAGGTGATACTGGCTGTTCAATTTAAACCTACCCGCATCACGATTTTCCCCCACAAATAAAGGTATTGCAAATTTGTGAACCCAAAACGTAAGTAATGGCGCCATTCATCATTACATTTCAAAACACATCTGTAATTAGCATGACACTAAAAAAAATTTAGATAGTACGCATATACATACATTTACAAACTTATCACAACAAGAATTTCGCTAGTCTCATATTCTAAGATCTTCACATGGCTTCACCTTGTATATCTTTTTGCATTTCATTTTGCATATCAGCAAAATTATTCTAACTCAAATGATAAAGCCAGACGAAAGTCGACACCGCTGAGATAATTGAAGGAATGCTCGTGAGAACCTTGTCGCTAGGGCAATTCTTTAATTCTGTGGTAAGTTATTTGTGAATTTTGGTATTTAGGTAATTAAGCATTTTTGTACTATTATAAAAAGCGAATTTCAATAAAGAGTTTTTAGTTGCTACAATGCATTGAACCAAGACTTTTAATTTTACCTTAAGTGAGACTACTTGACGCACTGTAAATCCGACAACATTCTGATGTACAGGTTTAAGAGCCGCTGCACCCACAACACTACTTACGGTGTGACACGCTAAGTTCTTCACAGCAATATCGAGGCAAAAGAGCCAAGATCATCATTGGTAATCCCGACGTGATTTCTTCCGAAGAGATAATCAGCACACGCAAACACTCATCATCAATCTGTGAAGAGGAAAAGGATAACTAAAGTTGTCGAAACGTCAGATGATAATACTAAGCATAGCACGAGTCCAGTCAAAACATCCACAAGTCTAAGGCTGCTGATGTTGACTTCACTCATCCTTCCCATACTAGGACATTCTATGGAAGAACCTGTGAAGGCAGACCCATTCACTAGTCACCCAGGCATTTTCTTAGAAAAAATAGGACAAGCACAATTAATGAATAGTGAGTGGAATCTAATAACATATTATTGTAATAATATAGCCGAAAGTTGTTGCCATGTAATATTAAAAGGAGATGATGTTAGATGTTTTCACCATGTTGTAGTAGTATGAATGATTAGGTCGCCATGTAGCAATAGATGAATGTACAACAGATAGGAGAAGCTTTGTGAAAAGCAGACCTCCGCTACTACGACGGGCGCAGCTGTAAACAGCAGATTTCCGGTAGTAGTATCAAGGGTAAACGATGGTACATTGGCGCAGCTGTCAAACAGCAGATGCCTAGTGAATAAAAGACTACTTGTTCTGTCTATGACTAGTGGAAATCAATTGTTCTTTATTAGGTTTTTGCTATTTTATTTATACAAAAATTATTACTTACCGTTAACACAATTCTTCTTTCTTAATACAAAATGCATACATACTTGCATTTTGTTTACAATTATTATAAATCATGACGCAATTGCATATTTGTATTTATTTGTTTAACTCCGGCAGAAAGATGTGCCGCAATATAATTGACCCGTATTACGCTGGTTGCAAAAATGTAAACAAACGCATTGTAAACAATTACAGTCACTTCTTAAGGTTGTGACATATATTTTGTTCAGCGTATGTTTTTGCTTAATTGCAATCAATTGATTTTGTTATTCCATTATTTTTATTTAATTTGGTTTTTGATTCACATGGAGGTTGTGTGAGAGTTGAGTGGTAGCTGTGTGGTAGTTGATTTATTTATTTATTTATTTATGTACTTTCTGTCTTCAGTTATAGGTTCATGTAATTTGCGTGATATTTTATTTGCGGTTATATTTATTAGATTAGACGCGTTTTTTTTTTCTCATCCAATACTTCGAAACTTGCTCTAATGCGAGTTCTACTGATTGAGTATATAAATTCATTTATTCATAATTTCTTTTATTAGCCTAGCATCAATGCTTTTCATTTATATTATTCCTTTTAAATTTCGAATTTCGCTCTAGTGCGAATTCTACTAATAGATTCTTGTATCTCTATTTACTGCTCATGAATTGATATCCATCCTTTCGAACTTTTCAGATACCTGCTCTAGTGCAGGCTCTACTTGTTGGATTACCTTTCTACATATAGTTACTTTAATATGCTTCCTCATGGCTTCAATCTTTATTGCGTATCTTTTTTTTTTAATAATGTGCCGCTTATTGTGATTTAACTTTCCTTATTTTCAAGTTTTCGCTGTAATCACATTATGACTTTTCGTACTGCTAATACCTCAGTGTTACGCAGGTGATCAATCTGCCTAGGTTTGAGATACGCGCTTATTTGTTCTTTATGTTGCTTTATTATTACACGCCCAATTTAGACCTCTTTTTATATTGTTTTCATCTAATGGTGACAAGAATATTCGTACATTCGTATATCGTATCTCAACTACCAATTTAATATTTTTTGTTTTTTTTTTACGTGTAGCTTGCCACATTTTTTTTTTTTATTTTCTTAATATTTTGGAATTTCATCATTTACGTGATTTATAAGAAAATGATCTTTTACGTCGTCCATGCATTTGCTACACTTATGCCGAGTGCTTACGCAGCAAACATAAAAGAGAGAGCAATGGCATTCACCTCTGCAAAGAAATATTTCTTCTATAGCCGAGCATAGAATGTTTACGCAGCAAACATAAAAACTAGAGCAATGGCATTCACTTCTGCGAAGAAATATTTACTGCTGAGGTCATACTGATTAAATTAAGAAATTCACTTACGGCAATGGCATTCAATATTATGTGCAGTAAGCACTTATGAATATAAAAATTGGGACAAATTAATTTTTGTGAAGTTTAGTTGTAAGCAATTATTGATTATAAAAATCAATCACATGTATAGCTATGGGCAGTAATAAATTTTGATTATAATTAACGAGTTCGAATATTTTTACTGGACGATTATACCGGCCTAGCGAATTCCCCCTACTCAAGGTAAGGGTTCAATAGGTTCTTTTTTCTTAGTTCTTCAGCAGCTTAATCATTGGTCCTTCGAGCTACTAGAACCGACACCTATATAAACGAAGTACAGTTCATTAAACAAGTCGTGGCCAAAAAGCACTATACGCTAATAGCCGTTACCTAACTACTACTAAAACTACACAGTAAATATCAGAGATGGAGCCAGATGAAATTTTTTTGAAAACAGCGGAGAATCAAAGAGAACTTGGAGATGAAATTAAACGACTGCTGGCGAACATGAAAAAAGATGGGTCATGCAGGAAAGACCAAGACTATATACACAACCATTTGGAAACGTTCAACAAACAGTGGGAAAAGTTTGAAGATCGACATAAATTATTAAAAAAATTAAACCAACCCACTCATAAGTATTTTACTCAAGATTTTCATGGACAAGTAAGAACACAACACGAAACTGCAGTACGGTTATTGGATAAGTATCAACAGCAGTTAGATAAAGAGCAAGAAAATAATGGTAGTAAGACTGTCGAAATTACAGATACAACAGATAAAGAGCAAGAAAATGATGGTAGTAAGACTGTCGAAGATTTTCTTTTAATGTACCAAGAAGATACAGCGAGCACAGAAGAACAGAAATTACGCCTTAAGAAGCAAAAGGCCCGAATGGAGATGTGTAGAAGAATTATGAACGACATTACTGCGTCATCCAACAAGCGTTCAATTAGTTATTATGAATTTAAGATACAGGAACTTTCTGGCTTGTGGTCCAATATAGTACAACTACATGAGGAAATTATAACATTTGCCACGGAAGAAGACATTGGGCATCCCTACTTGGAAGAAAGATACTTCGAACACTTAGAAACGATGTATCAGAAGATAATGGTAGAACTTCACGAGGAGAAAACAGATAAGAACATCGAGAGGGAGTGTACACAAGCAACATGTGAGGTTAAATTACCCCGTATAAACATACCAGACTTCGATGGTAATTACACAATGTGGACAGCATTCCATGATATCTACGTGAGAATAATTCATAATAACAAGTGTATTGGCAACGCAGAAAAGATGCAGTACTTAAAGACATCTCTTAGAGGAGAAGCATACAAGCTTATTCAACATCTTGTAAGTTCTGATGCAAACTATCCCGCAGCCTGGGAATTAATAATGAATAGATTTAATAATAAAAGAATTCTATTCTCATCTCATTTGGACATATTACTGAACCAACCAGCATGCACGAATGAATCGATTTCTGCACTTAAACAACTACACGACACAACAAAAGAATGTGTTCATGCAATTCATAATTTGAACGTGGATATTTCGTCTTGGAGCCCACTCATAGCACACCTAATTATAAAGAAATTGGATAAAGAAACGCATAAAGTGTATGAACAATCTCTTAAAGATCCAAAAGAGATTCCGAAGTTGGAAGACGTACTGAGTATATTGGAAACAAGACTCCAATCCTTGGAAGTTATTGGAGAGCCGAAAAGACGGACAGAATACACTCCGGTAAACAAAGTTAACTCATCGATGATGAGAAAAAATGGTCACTAAAAAACTACCATATCAGAATAACGAAGTGTAGATATTGCAATGGACAACATAATATCTATACCTGTCAAAAGATTCGTGCGTTGAGTATAATTGAAAGGAATACATTCATTACACAAAGCAAAATCTGTGTAAACTGTCTCAATCATGGAATCCAAGAAAAGTGTTATAGTCAGAGTCGCTGTGTATTTTGTAAACACCAGCATCATTCACTACTACATCAAGAGCATAGCAGCGGATCTTCAAAACAACTATCATTAGCCAAGCCAATAACGTCGCATGTATCAGTATCAAATGATGGAAGTAAACGAATACAAACTGCAACACACATAGCAAAAAATACTAACAACGCACTTCTTGCAACTGCTATGATACGAGTGAAGACTATTCGACACACCCATGAGTACTTGAGAGCTCTTATCGATCCAGGATCCCAGGCAACGTTTATTACGGAGGAAGCTGCTCAAAATGTAGGGAACCCAAGAACAAAAATACATACTGAAATATCCGGAATGGGTGGCAGCGATGCTGGGATATCCAACAGTAAAATGGAACTTGAATTAACTCCACGATTTCCATCAAGCTTTAAAATACGATGTGAAGCCTTAGTACTTTCTTCACTAACAAAACCACAACCAGATAACAGAATACAAACCAAGGAAATTAACGATTGGATTAATATCATCCTGGCCGACCCAACATACGACATGCCAGGTCCAGTCGATCTAATTATCGGTGCAGATATATTCGGAAAGATTATATTGGATGGCATAAAGAAGACACAAGGTGGGATTCTAGCATAGAGAACTGAGCTTGGATGGATTTTATCTGGACGCTCCGAATTAAAACAAAACACATCTACAAGAATACTATCTATGGTATCCTGTTATGGTCATAGCGTATTGTATATAGCAATATGCTACACGTACTGTAGCGTGTATGTCGGCTGCTGTCCATAGCGGAAAGCGAACGCACCTTGACTGGGAGTAGTGCTTTACTCAAGCTCAAGTGACATGTCGTTGAAGACAAGTAAGAAGAAGACAATCGTTTTGTCTTGTCAAAAACGTGAAAGTGAAAGGACGTGAAAAGTGAAGACAGCCAGATCGTAAAATTTCAACGGCATCGGTGGAAATCCATCCCCCATGTAAGTCTGAAACAATCATTAACCCTGCAAGAACCTATTATTAATTCGTAAAAATATTCTCCTCATCACCAGGAGAAAATTTTTCGTACACTTCCAGCGACATGTTCCAAAATATCCCGACAGTAAGTACACTGTAAGTACATCGGCCATCTGGGCGAATTGTTACACCACTAACACAATTTCAGGCAAAACCCTGTTGAACTCATGGATGCCTGTTTTATGACGATTCAAGTATAAGTATCTACCGCTCGAAGAGTTGGCAGTGTGAACTGGATTGCTTGTTCAAGATTCGTCCATGATTCTACACCATTTAGTACAGTATATTCACCAGCAACAGCTGCAACAAATAAAACTGGGAGCAAAATCAGCATTTAAAATAGTACTCGGACATAGCATGTAGATAAAGCAAAAGAATCTCTACCTGGAGAATCAAATAATCTCTTCTACCAAGAATCTCTAGAACAAGCAACCAAAAATGTTAGGAAGTAAACGCCGAAATAGTAATGGAACTCCAGAACATCTCTTTACAGAAGGGTAAATTGCAGCGGTAATACAGCTAAGTACCATTAGCAAGTAATTTAATAATAAAATAATAAAGTAAAAAAGCACAAAAGCACGGAACCAAATATTAAAAGTGCAGCAAAGATCATTTTAAATAAATATAGCTTAAGAGTTTTTTTTGGTAAATCATAGCAAATATACAAATAGCATTTTCGGGAGTTCAAATTATCACTCTGCGTACACAGGCTGCACCTGTTATTATAAAGAAAAATATACATACATGCATTCATTGTCTCAAAATCGAGAAAATAATGAAAAGCTTTAAAGATTTTTCTTCATTTATATCGGCCTATTAGGTATTATCTTGAATTATTGAATACAGTAATGCTCACACGAAATACGTTCATACGTTCTTGTTAAAATTAGATACTTACCTCAAAGTTATGTCATCTTACACTCAATTAAAATTAACTAGATCTTAATATTTAAGAGTGATTCTACACACAAAGCAAGATAAGGTTGAGGATTTGTGCGCACAAGTTACTTCTTCTTTACTTACTTCGAATCTTCTTTACTTACTTCGAATCTTTTAACAACTAACAATATATTCACATTCATTTTCCGTCTCGCATCGTACGTATATGTTAGATTATCACTTTACATTGCGGCATATTTTTGAGACTATGAAACTGGCATAAACATTTATATAAAAGAATTTTAATATTTAATTTCTCTCGTTTAGTTAAGGGTAGATAAGAAGAGAAAAATGCATTATCATTCAAACATTTATGTACATACATTTTGAAACATTTCTTACGATAAGTTAGTCTGAAATTAAAAGCCGAAATTTATGGATTATGGCTGCAGGGCAAGATCGAGATATTTTTATATGGAATTATTTTCTTTAAATGATATTTATCTTTACTCTATTATTACCCTAGGAAGTTCATTAATCTTAGCTCTATTTGTTTTAATGTGAAAAGCAAAATTAAACATATGCTACTAGTCTTGCCATGAACGTTGCGGCGATTATAACGTAAACATGATTGGCTGAGTTTTTTACTTTTCCTTCACATCCCGGAGCCCTCTGTCGCAATGAGATCGGGGTCGTCTAGGCTTGCCTAGTCTCTTTCTTTCTACAGGTCAACAAAGGGACTTTGGACGATTGTGCCACCCAAAGTCGACGGGAGGATGGGGCTTGGCAGGAAGGCATGCCATCTGCGCCTTCAATGGAGCATAGCTAAGTGACGTAAGGGTCCCTTCAGGACCGAGTGTGTGCTGGCTCGTTCAAGTAGGCATGAAGATTTTTTTTGATTATGGGTGGTGACAGCGGCAGGTATTTTCGGGAACCTCCCCACACTCTCCGCCACCCTTAGCCGAGGTGCTAGCATGCCGCCCTGTGCTATCGCTGTCATCGAGTGATCTGTCAGCTTAGGCTGGCAGTTTGGACTTCACGTCCTAACCAATCACTCTCAACATACTTCCATAACAATCCCGTGTCGACATAAGTAAGCAATTGCAGCAATTTTGGGAGATTGAAGAAATGTCATCTGATCCGGTCATATCCGAAGAAGACAAGATGTGTGAAGAACACTTTAAACAGACGACTAGAAGAAATTCCAATGGAACATACACAGTCCACATACCCTTTAAAGAAGACGAAGAACCACTGGGAGAATCAAGATCTAGAGCGTTGGCTCGCTTGTATCAGATGGAAAGAAAATTTGCAAAAGACAAATTTTTACAGAAAGAATATTGTAAATTCATGCAAGAATATCTGAGGTTGGGACATATGAGACCAGTAGCATTTGAAGAGAACTCTACTACAACCAACCGGTACTACATGCCACATCAAGCGGTAATAAAGGAAGATAGTACAACAACGAAATTACGGGTCGTGTTCGATGCTTCCACTAAAACAAGCACAGGTATCAGCCTGAATGATAAGATGCATAGCGGACCACGTTTACAACAAAATCTTCACAATATATTACTAAGGTGGAGAAAACATCAGTGGGTTTTTACAGCCGACATTGAGAAGATGTACCGCCAAATAAAAATAACAGAAGAACATCAGAATTATCAGCGAATATTGTGGAGATTTTCGACCAAGGATAAGATACAAGAATTTAACCTTACAACTGTCACTTACGGTACCAAATCAGCCCCATATCTTGCAGTACGAACATTACAGGAGTTAGCTAGAGATGAAGCAAGCTGCCATACAGAAGCAGCAGTAACTATTCTCAATGACTTTTATGTGGATGACTTAATGTCGGGAACGTATTCCTTACAAAAAGCTAAAGTACTCCAAAGGGAACTATTTCAGGTACTAAGAAAGGGTGGCTTCAACTTACGGAAATGGAAAAGCAATCATAAGGCACTATTGGACAATCTTTCAGAAGATATGCGTGATCAACGCGACATAGAAATAATGGAAGGAGAAGCTGTCAAAACACTAGGAGTGTATTGGAATCCTACCAAAGATGAATTTCAGTTTAAAGTAAAGTTAAAACCATCAACAAAGTCAATAACAAAACGATCAATATTATCTGATATTGCGAAACTGTTCGACCCTCTTGGTGGGCTAGCCCCCGTGATAATAAAAGCAAAAATCTTGCTTCAGGAATTGTGGTTAAAGGGATATGCATGGGATCAGTTACTAGAAGAAGAAGTCGCAAAAAAATGGATAAAGTTTAGAGATGAGCTACATAAAGTTGAAGCCATTAGCATACCACGCTGGATCCACCATAGCCCTGGAAACAAAACGACTGAACTACATGGGTTTTGTGATGCCTCCGAAAAGGCATACGGGGCAGTGGTATATATTCAAATAACCACGGAATATGGGAAAACACATATATCACTAGTCACATCAAAAACTAAGGTAACTCCACTGAAAAAGGTGACACTCCCTCGACTTGAACTATGTAGTGCAGTTCTACTTAACAAACTTATCCAACAGACAAAGAAGGCCTTGGAAATCGAACATATAAAAATACATGCTTGGACTGACTCAATGATAACATTAGCATGGATTAATGGAAAAGCCGAAAGATTTAAAACATTTGTATCACACCGTGTTGCTGAAATTCAACGAAATGTAGGTTCAACGAACTGGAGGCATGTTAGATCAGAAGAAAACCCAGCTGATTTAGCTTCAAGAGGAATTGATCCACAGTCGCTTAAGGATAAAACACTCTGGTGGGCAGGACCTTCGTGGCTCAAATCTTCAGAAAATAACTGGCCGAAAACAAACTCGGATATCAACAGTATTGAAAACCTGGAGGAGAAAAACGTTCTATCAACCAACATAGCACTGGAATCAAGCATCGAAGATATATTGTCACGGTTTTCAACACTCAGGAAAATCATCAGGGTGCTAGCTTACTGCAATAGGTTTATTCTAAAGTGCATGAAACAAAGACCCAACCAAAGTAGCACTGAGCTTACAGTAAAGGAAATACAAATTGCACTGCAACAAATTATAAAGATGACACAAAAAGTTGAATTTTCCACAGAAATAAATCGATTAGTCTCAAAACAGGAATTAAGTAAGAAGAGCAGCATATTATCCCTAAACCCTTTCATCGACGAAAATGGAATAGTACGAGTTGGAGGCAGGATCGAAAACTCAAATATCCCTTATGACGAAAGGCATCCAATTATTCTGCCACGCAGCCACCACGTTACAAATCTATTGATCAACGAAGCTCACCTTGCAACTTTACATGGTGGAAATCAAACAACACTCGCCTTTATAAGACGGAAATACTGGATACTTAATGGGAGAAGCAAGGTACGTCAAGAACTGAACAAATGTGTTAAGTGCTGCAGATATAAGGGACAATCAATAATGCAAATAATGGGAATGCTGCCACCACTACGAGTCACCCCATCAAACCCATTTACACATACGGGTATCGATTATGCGGGGCCAATTCAGGTTAAGACTTCCAAAATAAGGAGCAGTAAGACTCATAAAGGATATATAATAATTTTTGTGTGCCTTGCAACTAAGGCCATTCATATAGAAGCGGTAACAGATATGACGAGTGAAGCCTTCCTAGCGGCATTCAAAAGATTTACAGCAAGAAGAGGACTTCTATGCTGCATATACAGTGACAATGGCACAACTTTTGTAGGGGTCAAAAAGATATTAGATACGGATCTTCAGAAGGCTATAAAACAAGCAGCTACGATAGGCCAACAGTTGGCAACTGATGGCATACAATGGTTATTTATTCCGCCGGGAGCTCCTCACTTCGGAGGAATCTGAGAGGCCGGTGTAAAATCTATAAAATATCACTTAAAAAGAGTTATAGGTGATACCGCGCTAACTTTTGAAGAACTGAGTACACTACTGTATCAAATAGAGGCATGTCTAAACTCTAGACCTTTATGTCCACTGACAGCTGATCCAGGCGATGCACTTGTTCTTACGCCAGGGCATTTCCTTGCTGGAAAAGCTCTAGTAAAACCTCCAGAACCTATGATATCGGACACTGATGTACGGATGTTGACACGCTGGAAACAAATTCAAAAAATAACACAAGACTTCTGGAAAATATGGCAGAGGGAATATCTATCTCGTTTGCAACAACGACACAAATGGCAGGCAGGAAACCAAAATGTTTCAACTGGCAGAATCGTGTTGATTAAGGACGAAACCTGTTCACCATCCAAATGGCCATTAGCAAAGATTATTGAAACTCATCCGGGTAAAGATGGAATAGTACGAGTAGTAACCCTCCGATATAAGGGAAATTCCACCATTAAACGTCCAGTGACGAAAATATGTCTACTTCCTATAGAAGATAAGGAGGTAGAAGACACTAACAAACAAACAAAGGAAAATCAAAGAGCCCAGAATACAGCACATACAACTATAATCAACGATCCGAACGCTGTAATATCAGACAAAGTGGAAGACATTCCCAATGCTCAACCTATCATCAAGAATACAGAAAAAGAGAAGAAAAACATACCTCATCACCCACTTAAAGGAAGATTTCTTCCCATCAATCCAAATTGGGCCCAATATATATCTGACCGTAAACGAAAGGACAAAGAGCCGATCCACACCGCGCCCATGAAGATTGCTAAATTACTATTGACCACAATGATAGTCTTAGGAGTTGTACAAAGTGGTAATACACAATACACAATTAAGCGGCCTGAACCTGGTCTCTA
The DNA here is from genome assembly GCA_963924295.1 of Dioctria rufipes. Taxonomy (NCBI): domain Eukaryota; kingdom Metazoa; phylum Arthropoda; class Insecta; order Diptera; family Asilidae; genus Dioctria; species Dioctria rufipes. The sequence goes on from OZ002740.1 coordinate 128,883,997, forward strand.
TATAGAACATATTGGAAGAGCAAGGTTGAAAAGAGGAACTCTAAGGACCGAACTAATCCTTCCACTAAATATAAAGACTGAGAAAGAAAGAATTGATGTCATAATGAGAGAAATGAAAAACGCATGCAATCAGTCTACTAAATTCGCGGAAGATACTCATTGCAATACTCTATTGGAACACTTGAAAGACAGAAGGAATGCGCTATTGAGTGAAATGGAAATATTGGAGAACAAGCAAGGAAACAGAAGATCAAAAAGAGGACTATTTGGAAAACTTCTACAATCTGTATTTGGAGTAAATGATGAGGTATATACGGACATCGAATCTCTGGAACACAATCAACAAATTCTACGACAAGCAACGAATCATCAAGCAAACATAATGCTATCTATAATGGAAAGGATGAATGACACCGAAAACCTATCGTTAAAGAAAATTAACTTAATAACTAACAAATTGAATAAGGTCATAACTGAAGTAAACAAAATAGAAGGGTGGTATGAAAAAATCGATGGTAACAAGGTCAGTATTCACATATTGGCAGCATACCAGTTAGCTATCGATGTGTTTGAAAACATAGAAAAACACTACACTAAAATACTAACAGCTACATTTGGCAGAAGTAGTCTGTTAGATTTTGTAACACCCAGTAAGCTCAAAAACATCATCAATAAAGCTTCAAGTAAGATGCCATTCAACTTGGAAATAATCCCTGAACCTGAAACTAGACTGGAGTGTGTGATAAATAACACCAATATAATAATATATGGATTCCTTCATATAATAGAAATTGACGAATATGAACTACTTAAAACAACCCCGATACCAAAAAAAGTGAAAAATAACACATACGTCGCTACTGATATTTCATCTTCGCTTCTTGCCACCAACTTCAATAATCAGCGATATTTCGAGCTAACTGAAGAAGAATTTAAGAACTGCATCAATGTGGAAAGATATCAAATATTATGCACACCTACTGTTGTCAGCAACATTGAAACCAATACAAATTGTATCATCGATGAAATGTATCACCGACAAGACAAACACGATTGGCAATAGAGAAGATGTAATTTTAACTGGAGTCGGTATACTACAAGTTAATCAAGAATGCATTATCCAAACACGCAAAAACACGTTGTACTCGGAAATTGATAACAAGGTGCAAATCAGATCCACATACGTGAAGCCCATAACCTTTAACATTACAAGGAAAATGTATTCACAGACACCACACAGCGAAACATTAGACTTAGAACCAATACTAAAGGCATCAGACCAGTTCTTTAGCATTAGTCAAAATAAAGAAGAAATTCGGGATCCTAGTTACTCAGCATGGAAAAGAGTAGGCCACCATGCAACCACTGCTACAAGCTCAATATGCATTACGCTAGCTATCGCTCTCATCATCTGGAAATATCATGATAAATGCGGCTTCTGCAAACTGATACCTAAGAATGAAAATATAGGAGCTAATACCACAGCAACGAAGGTCAACCCACATTCCAAAAGAGACAATCTTGATGACATTCCAGATTTCAACCTACAGCACCTAAGTACGGAGATTTCAGAACATTTGTCCGACGTGCGCCCAAATCGTCATCAACACCTCCAACCAGGTCACTATGCCCGGCCGGTAGAATGTTTACGCAGCAAACATAAAAGCTAGAGCAATGGCATTCACCTCTGCAAAGAAATATTTCTTCTATAGCCGAGCATAGAATGTTTACGCAGCAAACATAAAAACTAGAGCAATGGCATTCACCTCTGCGAAGAAATATTTACTGCTGAGGTCATACTGATTAAATTAAGAAATTCACTTACGGCAATGGCATTCAATATTATGTGCAGTAAGCACTTATGAATATAAAAATTGGGACAAATTAATTTTTGTGAAGTTTAGTTGTAAGCAATTATTGATTATAAAAATCAATCACATGTATAGCTATGGGCAGTAATAAATTTTGATTATAATTAACGAGTTCGAATATTTTTACTGGACGATTATACCGGCCTAGCGAATTCCCCCTACTCAAGGTAAGGGTTCAATAGGTTCTTTTTTCTTAGTTCTTCAGCAGCTTAATCACCGAGTGTTTTTCGTTAGGGTTGTAATTTTAGGCCCAGCGGGAATGGTCGAACATGAATTTTGTTCATCGTTATATTCGTGATTAATTTTCACGTGTTCTTGAACTGATTCCATTGAGTCCGCCATGAACCGGCATTTCAGGCATTGCTGCATGTTTTGGTTTAATTTAAACCACTTTATACCATTTCTACTATGTTTCTTAAGTGTGCGATTTGGTTTGATGTGGTCTGAATTATCCTCTACTGTATTCGTAGTATCGTCAGTGAAACGGCAGTCGTAATGACAACGCAGTGTGCCCTCCTGGCAGTCTTTTGAATGCTTTCCCATCTTTTGTTTTTCGTAGGAAAAAAATGTTTGATTAACTATATATATGCTTTTTATTTATTCTCTCGCTAATGTATCTTAATTATATTCTATTTCTTTATTTATTCTATTTCAAAAGTTATACCAATTATCTTATAAACGAAAACAACTATTTTTTTTTTTTTTTTATTTTATTTCTAGCAATATATTATATTTTTCTACTTGCTAAAGTAAGTATCTAATATACTAGTTTATTTAATCTTTTTCGGGTAATTTCTTTCTTTCTTCGTCATCGCTAATAATGTTGCATATTTATTTTTTTCTTCTGGACTCTGCGCTAGCTGTAGTAATTCAGCGTACTGGTGCATGTTTTTGAATAGACGTGCTCTCCGTCCTCCTCGTATCTTCTTCTTTTGATTTTGCTTTCGTTGTTGTTGTTGCTTTGTGATCCTCTTTTTATACTCTTCAATAGTCAATCTTTTTGGTCCCGCTGTGTATATTGGTACCTCTGCTGTGGGTTGTTTTTCCTTTGGTACGTATGGTTCTGGAAGTGGTTTTTCTGCTGGGTATAGAGTGAGACCCTTGACATTACTTTGCGGTTTTCGGGGTTGGTTATCCTCAATCTCCTTGAAGATTCTATTAAAAATGTCGTCCAGTTCCTTCATGCTGGTTAAATGCTCACTCAATCTCATTATCACGGTCCGAATACATCGTTCTTTTTAACGTCACGGTCCGAAGATTACAGTTTAATTATCACGGTCGCCATGTAATAATATATATATATATATATATAATATGTCACCATGTTGTAGTAGTATGAATGATTAGGTCGCCATGTAGCAATAGATGAATGTACAACAGATAGGAGAAGCTTTGTGAAAAGCAGACCTCCGCTACTACGACGGGCGCAGCTGTAAACAGCAGATTCCCGGTAGTAGTATCAACGGTAAAAGATGGTACGTTGGCGAAGCTGTAACACAGCAGATGCCTAGTGAATAAAAGACTACTTGTTCTGTCTATGACTAGTGGAAATCAATTGTTCTTTATTAGGTTTTTGCTATTTTATTTATACAAAAATTATTACTTACCGTTAACACAATTCTTCTTTCTTAATACAAAATGCATACATACTTGCATTTTGTTTACAATTATTATAAATCATGACGCAATTGCATATTTGTATTTATTTGTTTAACTCCGGCAGAAAGATGTGACGCAATATAATTGACCCGTATTACGCTGGTTGCAAAAATGTAAACAAACGCATTGTAAACAATTACAGTCACTTCTTAAGGTTGTAACATATATTTTGTTCAGCGTATGTTTTTGCTTAATTGCAATCAATTGATTTTGTTATTCCATTATTTTTATTTAATTTGGTTTTTGATTCACATGGAGGTTGTGTGAGAGTTGAGTGGTAGCTGTGTGGTAGTTGATTTATTTATTTATTTATGTACTTTCTGTCTTCAGTTATAGGTTCATGTAATTTGCGTGATATTTTATTTGCGGTTATATTTATTAGATTAGACGCGTTTTTTTTCTCATCCAATACTTCGAAACTTGCTCTAATGCGAGTTCTACTGATTGAGTATATAAATTCATTTATTCATAATTTCTTTTATTAGCCTAGCATCAATGCTTTTCATTTATATTATTCCTTTTAAATTTCGAATTTCGCTCTAGTGCGAATTCTACTAATAGATTCTTGTATCTCTATTTACTGCTCATGAATTGATATCCATCCTTTCGAACCTTTCGGATACCTGCTCTAGTGCAGGCTCTACTTGTTGGATTACCTTTCTACATATAGTTAATTTAATATGCTTCCTCATGGCTTCAATCTTTATTGCGTATCTTTTTTTTTTTAATAATGTGCCGCTTATTGTGATTTAACTTTCCTTATTTGCAAGTTTTCGCTGTAATCACATTATGACTTTTCGTACTGCTAATACCTCAGTGTTACGCAGGTGATCAATCTGCCTAGGTTTGAGATACGCGCTTATTTGTTCTTTATGTTGCTTTATTATTACACGCCCAATTTAGACCTCTTTTTATATTGTTTTCATCTAATGGTGACAAGAATATTCGTACATTCGTATATCGTATCTCAACTACCAATTTAATATTTTTTGTTTTTTTTTTTACGTGTAGCTTGCCACATTTTTTTTTTTTTATTTTCTTAATATTTTGGAATTTCATCATTCACGTGATTTATAAGAAAATGATCTTTTACGTCGTCTATAGCCTCTGCGATGTCCATGCATTTGCTACACTTATGCCGAGTGTTTTTCGTTGGGGTTGTAATTTTAGGCCCAGCGGGAATGGTCGAACATGAATTTTGTTGATCGTTATATTCGTGATTAATTTTCACGTGTTCTTGAACTGATTCCATTGAGTCCGCCATGAACCGGCATTTCAGGCATTGCTGCAAGTTTTGGTTTAATTTAAACCACTTTATACCATTTCTACTATGTTTCTTAAGTGTGCGATTTGGTTTGATGTGGTCTGAATTATCCTCTACTGTATTCGTAGTATCGTCAGTGAAACGGCAGTCGTAATGACAACGCAGTGTGCCCTCCTGGCAGTCTTTTGAATGCTTTCCCATCTTTTGTTTTTCGTAGGAAAAAAATGTTTGATTAACTATATATATGCTTTTTATTTATTCTCTCGCTAATGTATCTTAATTATATTCTATTTCTTTATTTATTCTATTTCAAAAGTTATACCAATTATCTTATAAACGAAAACAACTATTTTCTTTTTTTTTTATTTTATTTCTAGCAATATATTATATTTTTCTACTTGCTAAAGTAAGTATCTAATATACTAGTTTATTTAATCTTTTTCGGGTAATTTATTTCTTTCTTCGTCATCGCTAATAATGTTGCATATTTATTTTTTTCTTCTGGACTCTGCGCTAGCTGTAGTAATTCAGCGTACTGGTGTATGTTTTTGAATAGACGTGCTCTCCGTCCTCCTCGTATCTTCTTCTTTTGATTTTGCTTTCGTTGTTGTTGTTGCTTTGTGATCCTCTTTTTATACTCTTCAATAGTCAATCTTTTTGGTCCCGCTGTGTATATTGGTACCTCTGCTGTGGGTTGTTTTTCCTTTGGTACGTATGGTTCTGGAAGTGGTTTTTCTGCTGGGTATAGAGTGAGACCCTTGACATTACTTTGCGGTTTTCGGGGTTGGTTATCCTCAATCTCCTTGAAGATTCTATTAAAAATGTCGTCCAGTTCCTTCATGCTGGTTAAATGCTCACTCAATCTCATTCCGATGATTGCACTTTAAATTATCACGGTGCGAATACATCGTTCTTTTTAACGTCACGGTCCGAAGATTACAGTTTAATTATCACGGTCGCCATGTAATAATATAGCCGAGAAGTTGTTGCCATGTAATATTAAAAGGAGATGATGTTAGATGTTGTCATCATGTTGTAGTAGTATGAATGATTAGGTCGCCATGTAGCAATAGATGAATGTACAACAGATAGGAGAAGCTTTGTGAAAAGCAGACCTCCGCTACTACGACGGGCGCAGCTGTAAACAGCAGATTCCCGGTAGTAGTATCAACGGTAAAAGATGGTACGTTGGCGAAGCTGTAAAACAGCAGATGCCGAGTGAATAAAAGACTACTTGTTCTGTCTATGACTAGTGGAAATCAATTGTTCTTTATTAGGTTTTTGCTATTTTATTTATACAAAAATTATTACTTACCGTTAACACAATTCTTCTTTCTTAATACAAAATGCATACTTGCATTTTGTTTACAATTATTATAAATCATGACGAAATTGCATATTTGCATTTATTTGTTTAACTCCGGCAGAAAGATGTGACGCAATATAATTGACCCGTATTACGCTGGTTGCAAAAATGTAAACAAACGCATGTAAACAATTACAGTCACTTCTGAAGGTTGTGACATATATTTTGTTCAGCGTATGTTTTTGCTTAATTGCAATTAATCAATCGATCGCATTTATTGTGATTGATTAATTGAGCGATGAATTTTGGGTCAATTGAATAATGCAAGAATGCAGAATGGGCATTCTTGTATTTTCAATTGATTGGGAAATTGTTGTGTAAATTGACATCACATTATAACCTCGACAACTATTGGAACGAGTTAAAGGGGATGAGGAAATGTATAGGTGAAATAGGCAATCTCTGTAATACTACAAGCATTCGAAGAAATCATTGCTTGGAAATACTTTCCCAATTTTAACATCAGCTTACGCACATCGAGGAATCCAATGAGATCCTACATAAACGAAACAGTGAACGCAGAAGAAGGGCACCCCTTGAAATAGTGGGAAGTGTTGCAAACACACTTTTTGGAATTCTCGATGCATCTTATGCCGAGCATATTGAAAAGGAAATTGAAAGGTCTCGTACGAATGCAAACCACTTGTTTTACTTATTAAGAAACCAAACATCTATACTGGTGTAGTGAGCTTGCTTCTTATACAAGAAGATGTAGTGAGCTTGTTTCTTATATAAGAAGACTGGTAGGCAGGAGAGCCGATTTATCGAAAAAACTTAGGCTATTACGCCGACTTATCTTCTGGCTATTACGCCGATAAAATGTTAGGCTATTACGCCGACTTGTGAATAATAACACTCCTGGTTAAGGTTCAGTTAATTATTACTTTATTCAATCGATTACGCTAAATTTATACATAAATTTTATTACGCTAGCAATTATGACTATCGATCATACAAATCCAATCGTGAGAAACGCGTCAACAATGAAAGTCGGTCAGTCATTATACTTTATGCAATATTCATACATAACATGAATCACGCTCTTGAATTTTAATTCATTCATTGTAACCTGACTCATGCTTTCTTTATTTTGTTTTCTTTAATTCATTGATTGTGAGTGACGATTTTCTTTCTTGACCAATATCTTTCTTTGTTGATATTTTTCCCATGATATGTCGCTTAATTACATATAGCATGTCGTAAGCATGCTTGTGACTCAATTTAGTATTTAGTGATATATCTTGGATTAAGATATATTACATCCATTCCCTTTGGGGAAAAAAAATGTGTATGTGTATAAAGATATATATTTTTTTTTTTTTAGCTATTTCTATACCTATCGTTTATCTTAAAATAGTAAATATACTTATTTCTACTTTATCATTTCTTATTTCTATGTGTGTACATATTGATTGTCTTAAGTTTCCTAAGTATTATATTTACAGATATTTCTTTAATCGATTATTATGTATTTCTTTGATTTCTTTCCCAATTCTTATCTTTGTATTTACACCATTTACATCGATAACCTCATATGGGCCTTTGTATGGTGAATCTAATTTTGTACGATTTCCTACTTTAAACCATACTGAGTCTCCTTTAGATGTTTTTAGTGGATTTGACTTTTTATCTACTAGTTCTTTTCTATTAATTTTTGCTTTATCTAATAAAATTTTTGCTGTTGCGTTAGTTTGTTGTAGTCGAAATTTAAGTTCTTGTATGTAATCATCAATATTATATATCCGTGGTGGATTATCAGTTTTTGCGTCGGAGGGTAAACTTGCTAGTTTTCCAAAAATTAATTCAAAAGGTGAAATATTGGTGTCCGAATGGGGTGTTGTATTATAGCAAAATATGAAGTATGGTAACCCTTTGTGCCAATTATCATGTGTTGCAAATGATAGCAAGTATTCATTTAGGACTCTATGGTTTCTTTCTATTGAGCCTAAACTTTCATGATGAAATGGCGTGGAAGTTTTATGTTCAATTTTAAAAATTTTACAAATATTTGCTATAATTCCGTTTACAAATTCTGTTCCCAGATCACTTTTCAGTGTTTTAAATGAACCATATTTCAATATAAATCTTTCTACTAGCGCCTTTGCTATTGTTTTGGCTTCTATATTCTCCATTGGTATCGCTTCTGTGTATTTAGTTAAATCGCATTGAAGTGTTAGTATGTATCTAAATTCGCTAGATAGGCTTAGTGGTCCTACTGTGTCGATGGATATTGTATCGAGACTGATTGTTGGGGTGTCTGTTAGTATTAAATTTTCACGTGTCTGTCTAATTTGCTTATTTTGTGCACACAGTTTACATTGATTAATGTATTTCTTTACCATTTTGTTTAGATTTTTCCTACAGTACCTTTGTTTAATTTTATTAATTGTTCTTTTTACTCCAAAATGTCCACCTGAGTGCGGTGAATCATGGAATTCTTTTATGATTTCTATTTTTGTGACTTCATTTTCAATCCTAATCGGAGGATCATATATTAAAATTTGTAACTCTATCTTCATTTTCTTTATATTTCGTTGTAATGCATTACATGTTTTCTTGAATTCATCTATGTTTACGTGCTCAAATATTTTATCATTTTTGGCTATAGCTAGCTTTATTATATTATGCTTCTTTATAATGAATATCAACTTCTCCAGGATCAAACCTAAGTTTAGACGTGGATTATCGCCGTATTCTACCAAAACTTCTTTCCTGTTTATATAAATTTTTGGTAAACTTTTACTTCTGTAGAGCACTGCACTGTTCCTTTTACTCTTATTACCTCCTTTTATTTTTATATCCGCGGTTTTTATAAATCTTAATTTGGTCACATTTCTTGTTTCAGATATCGAAGAACATTCCCATGCGTAAAGTTGATCAGGATTTTTAGCATGTGTATCCATCTCTGTTGTGGTTCTTGTTTTATCTTTATATTCCTTTGATTTTCTAGACATTTCTCTTGAGTAGATAAGCTAGGACAGTTCTGGGACACTTTTTCCATACAAAAAGTGTCCGGAAATTTCAAACTATTTTGCTGGCTCTGGACTGGGTTCTGGGCCACTGAGGGGGATTCCGTCTAGTGGTACACGTCACAGGGTATGCCATTCCTACCGTATGGCTGACCAGGAGATGATGCCAACTTTTTGTTTGATCTGGTCTTGGAGGCTACAATTTGACCTTTGGCCTTTCCTGTGTCTGGGTGCTGGAGGTTGTCTGAGAGCTTTAGTGACAATATCTGATATCGAGGATGTATACTTGTCAGCTTGAGTTTGTTGTTAGTTGTTTACTTTAGTATGAGTGCCTGTGGTGTGTTCGGCTGGGCTACTTGGTGGCTGAGTCTGGCGCACTTTTTCCATACAAAAAGTGTCCGGAAATTTCAAACTCATTTGCGTCTTCTTCTTCGTCTGGAGGTACGGTGACCAATTTTGAGGTGGTTCTGAGGCCGCTTTTGTACTGAAAATTAACATTATACTGTGACAGTACCAGATCACTTTTACCATACAAAAAGTGCAAGGTAAATTCCAACTATTTTGTTGGCTCTGGACTGGGTTCTGGGCCACTGGGGGATACCGTCTAGTGGTATACGTCACAGGGCCTGCCTGGAGGAATTCCTTTCCTACCGTCTGGCTGAAGCTCTAAACATTTGTGAAGGGGTGCGTAGCTTTATTGGTGGAGGTTTCTAGTTAAGTTGATCTGATCTTGGAGGCTACAATTTGACCTTGAGATGCCCCTCCTCTGTCTGGCTACTGGAGATTTGCTGAGAGCTTTAGTGGGAATATCGGATACTATGACTAGGACTGTCTGGGGCGTGTTGGATTGGGCTACGTTACCTGTACCAAGGCTTGGGTGGAATGTGTGTGGCTTAAGTAATGATATGAAATACCCTATGCGAATTTATATCGGGGCTATATACTTGTCAGCTTGAGTTAGTTGTTTACTTTAGTATGAGTGCCTGTGGTATATTGGGCTGGGCTAAGGAAACATTACCCAAGGCGAGGGTGGATGTGTGCAGCTGTGTATTTATGTGGATAAGAAATGTTGTGAAATTCCCTAAGTGAATTAGTGTAATTAGTATTATTAATAATTCAAGTTAACTCTCGAATATTTTTGTTCATGCCAATAGATGCTAGAAGGTGTCAGTGGAGATCTTAGTCCTGGAGGTTGACAAAATTTTCATCAGAAATCCTCTACGGGCTATGGGTTTCGAAATATTAGCGATCTTATCTTTGCAGGTATAATTAATAGTAGTAATAATTCAAGTTAACCCTAGGATATTTTTTGTTTATGCCAATAGTATTAGTACTAGGAGGGTAAAATTTTCATCAGAAATCCTCTACGGGCTATGGTTCAAGATATCACCGATCTTACCTTCTCAGGTGTAATTAATATTAGTAGCTGAAAAAAAAAACAACAACTATAACCTAAGTTGTGGATTAAAGATTTGATGATCTTAATCTGTAGGTGCCTTTTATAAACATGATTGCACCATGTAGCCATGTATCTAAAAATAGATCAAGCGAAGCTGGTTAGGGTGAATGTAGGTAGATATGTTGACTTAGATATATAATGGAAATTAGTAAATGCTTAATTTTGCTCTTCAGGTGTAATGCTTCTAATTTGATTCCTTGCATAAACAAATTCGTACAGTACAGTAAAATAAACAAATTCGCAGTCGAATAATGTAAACAAATTCGGACAGCGGCCGAGTAAAGTAAACAAATTGAGCGATTTATGACAGATTCCTAATTTCTTTAGTTGAAAACAACAACAACTGATATTAATCTGTAGGATATGATGTCTTAGAAGAGTAGTGGAAGTTATAATTGAATATTTCTTTTGCTAAAAAAAAAACAACAACAACTATAACGTAAGTTGTGGATTAAAAATCTTTTATAAACAAGAGGGAACATGCTATGATATTCGATATCTAAAAATAGATCACGGCTGCTTCGGATGTTAAGAAACATGAAGTAATAGAAATTAAAGCCTTATCAGAAAATTTTCGATGTAGGTGTGTGTATGTGTATGTATTGAAAATTCTTAGGTTATATGAAAAACTGTTTTTTTTAATTTCAATAAAATTCCTTTTTTGGGCAGGTTAAATTTAAAGTTTTGATCACCTATGATATCAATGTGAGGTGATACTAATATACTATGATATGTTGACTTAGAAGAGTAGTGAAAGTTGTATGGGTATAGTAAAAGACTTTTCATAAAATTTTTGGTGATAAGGTGTAATGGCATGACCAGTGTTGCAGGTGGAGGCTGAGCGTGGGTACTGTAAGATGTGTACATATTAATTGTGTTGTATATTAATCCAGTAGGATATGAAAGCTATAGTGAAGAGCGTGGAAGAGGATAGTATTATGTGTTTACCTTTAAATCTTAAGTCAGGTTGAGAGTGGGTTAAATTAAAAGCATTGATGATAGAACATAGTGCTATGATATAAGTAATGGAAATTGTATGGGAGCAGTAAAAGAATAATTTTTGGCTGTCAGGTGTAATGGCATGACTTAGCAGGTAATTTGATATTACCTTTTGCCAAGATCGTGGCGGTAGAGATTGGGGTAAGCTTAGTGGTGCTCGATGTTTATTTTATGGGTGGTGGGTGTGCATAATATAGTAGAAAGCTTTAGTGAATACCATACTTTTCAACCAGCTGATTCTGTCAAAACATCTGTGTCGCTCTAACATAAATCTGTGTTCATATTTTAGGTGGGTATGATAGCTTGAAATTATCTTATGGATATTGATCAATGAAGAAGCCTATACGTTTTGTTTACAATTCGCTATATTTTTCGGTCTGGGATTAACAAATATTTTGAGGAGAAGTTAAGTTTGGTGGTGCATGAATTTTCTTTTATGTGCGGAGGGTGCTCATAATCTAGTAGGATACTTTAGTGAATACCATACTTTTCAACCATCTCGCTCTAACACACAACATCTGCCTTGGAGCTTTGTGTTATCAGTTGGGAAAAACAACAACAACTATAACCTAAGTTGTGGATTAAAGATTTGATTATATTTATCTGTAGGTGTCTTTTATAAACAAGATTGCACCATGTAATCATATATCTAAAAATAGATCAGGCGAAGCTGGTCGGGGCGAATGTAGGTAGATATGTTCACTTAGATAAGTAATGGAAATTTGTAAATGCCTAATTTTCCTCTTCAGGTGTAATGCTTCTAGTTTGATGCCTTGCATAAACAAATTCGCATTGTCCAGTAAAGTAAACAAATTCGTAGTCGAATAATGTAAACAAATTCACACAGCAGACGAGTAAAGTATACAAATTGAGCGATTTATGAAAGATTCCTAATTTCTTTAGCAGAAAACAACGACAACAACTGATATTAATCTGTAGGATGTGATGTCGTAGATGAGTAGTGGAAGTTATAATTGAAAATGTCTTTTGCTGAAAAAACAACAACAACTATAACGTAAGTTGTGGATTAAAAATCTTTTATAAACAAGAGTGATCATGCTATGATATTCGATATCTAAAAATAGATATCGAATATCATAGCATGATAATTGAATATGTCTTTTGCTGAAAAAACAACAACAACTATAACGTAAGTTGTGGATTAAAAATCTTTTATAAACAAGAGTGATCATGCTATGATATTCGATATCTATTTTTCGATATCTGTGGCTTCAAATGTAACCTGATGGTTATAGTCTCTCCTCTGAAGTTGATATACAATAATGATAAATACGAGCTCGGAGCAGACAAGATCATTAGTCAGAGAATAACCTTGAAGCGGTCAAGACCTACATTAACACCTGCAAATACAGCATATTTACAATCGATAGGCTTAACGCTGAAGCAATGAATAAAGGAATACTAGATATTGCACCAGACGCTCGCTTTGATAACAGTGTTACTAAATTTGAACATCACTCCTATTCACCATTTCTAACATCAGTTAAAAACAGCGATGAAATCCGTATCTCTGTACAACATCAAGACTTGAATCTTCTACCCAGCAGGAGTTTTCTTTTTATTGAGGGATCTCTAACAAAGCTGGATGGAACCGTTTCAGCAACTGCAAAATTAGCTAACAATGCTCTGCCATTTCTTTTTGAGGAAATACGCTATGAATTGAATGCAGTGGAAATCGATCGTACAAGAAATCTTGGGATTGCGACAACATTAAAAAACTACGTATCGCTAAATGCAAATGTAAGCAGGATACTACTCAACGGCAGTTGGTCACCAGATTCATCCGTTATACCAGCCAATGGACTGTTTAACTATTGTGTATCTCTGAAATATTTATTGGGATTCGCTGAAGATTACAAGAAAATTCTGATAAATTCCAAACATGAACTCATATTGATCCGGAGCAGGACAGACGATAATGCCATTATATCAGCCACAGATGAGGTGAAAATTGAAATTACCAAACTTCAATGGAGCATTCCACATGTTACAGTATCCGATGATGAAAAGCTGCAACTATTTAAAATTATCGGGAGAGGTCGCCCGATACAAATACCATTCCGTAGCTGGGACATATATGAGTATCCAGTACTACCGGAATCCACGCATCAAACCTGGTCAGTTAAGACTTCCACTCAACTGGAGAAACCTCGATTTATCATCTTAGCATTACAAACGGATCGAAGGAACGATAAAACCAAAGATGCAAGCAAGTTTGATCACTGCAAACTCACCGATGTTACAGTTCATTTGAACTCAGAATCATATCCCTATGATGATTTGAATTTGAAATTTGATTTGAATAGATACGCATTGCTGTATGAGATGTATATAAAGTTTACACAATCATACTATGGTCATCAGTATCAGCCATTCCTCACATGGGAGAAGTTCAAAACTGATGCTCCGATTGCTGTCATTGATTGCTCACATCAAAATGAAACAATAAAAACTGGACCTGTTGATATTAGGCTAGAATTCAAGACATCTGAAAATATACCGGCTAATACAACAGCATATTGTCTGCTTCTACACGATCGAATAGTGGAATACAGTCCGCTGACAAGTGAAGTTAGAGAGTTAAATTAAGAAGATGGCTGTCATCGTAGACGTCCAAGGATTCAAAACAAACCTCAATGAATTCATCACTAAAGAACTGGCAATTTTAAACAATGAAAACCAGATGCAGCACTTTATATTTCAACCACCGTTCAGATACAAAGATTTGACTTCAGCGAAAAAGAGACAAGTAAAATGGCTTCAACACAATTTTCATGGATTCCGCTGGGATGATGGCTACATACCGTATCACAAGCTGTACACTATAGTTGAACCACTTCTTCGAAACAAAACCATATATGTAAAAGGTGCTGAAAAAGTTCATTGGATGCAGAAGATAGTTGGAGAGGGTGAAATCATGATCAACGTCGAAGATGAATACAACTGTGGAAAACTAATAGAGATTAACACAAATGCTCTATCTTGCCAAGTTCATATTGGGCAATGTGCTATAAGAAATACTTTTGTAATAAGAAATTTTATTGGAAATAAAAACAAATTTTTGTAAAAAGAAACTTTAAAATAAAAACAATTTTTCATAAAACTTATGACTTTTCAATACACACTCCTAGATGCAAAAACCATTGTTTACTTTACTTGACGGTATCAAGTTACCAGCCACCTGGCCACCGAGGCTTTAATTTCCACTACTTCTTACAAGCGGCCGTGATTTATTTTTAGATATCATGATCACTCTTGGCTTTTAATTCGCAGTTGTTTTTTCAGCAATAGAAATTTTCAATACTCATCTAAGACAACATATCAGTTGTTGTTTTTTTTTCAGCTATTGAGAATCTTTCATAAATTTGTTTACTTTACTCGGCTCTGTGAGAATTTTGTTTACATTATTCGACTGCGATTTTGTTTACATTATTCGACCGTACGAATTGTTTATGCAATGAATCAAATTAGGAGCATTACACCTGAAGATCAAAAATTAGGCCATTTCTTATCTAAGCCAACATATCTACCTACGTTAGTTGGTGTTGTTGCTAATTTAATAACATGGTACTGAATATAGCCTGGTAGAAAACATTTTGATATGACATAGTGTGTGTATGTGTCTGTGTGTGTGTGTGGGTATGGGTGGTGTGTGTGTGTGTGTGGGTATGGGTGGTGTGTGTGTGTGTGTGTGTGCGTGTGTAAATATCGCCCAATTTGTTTACTTTACTCGGCTGCGATTTTGTTTACATTATTCAGAATTTGATTATCGGACATATCCAAGTCAACATACCTGCCTACATTGGTTGTTGTTGTTGGCATAAGTATCCTCCTAAAAGAAAACTTCAAGATGATGTCAAATTTTCAGTACAAAAGCGACCTCAGCCCCCTCCCCCTCTCCTCTCCCCTCCACAGAACCACGGTCCAGAGCCATCAAAATAGTTGGAATCTACCTTGCACTTTTTGTATGGAAAAAGTGCGCCAGACTCAGCCACCTGCCCAACACACCACAGGCACTCATACTAAAGTGAACAACTAACAACAAACTCAAGCTGACAAGTATACATCCCCGATATCAGATATTGTCACTAAAGCTCTCAGACAACCTCCAGCACCCAGACACAGGAAAGGTCAAAGGTCAAATTGTAGCCTCCAAGACCAGATCAAACAAAAAGTTGGCGTCATCTCCTGGTCAGCCAAACGGTAGGAAAGGAATTCTCCAGGCATACCCTGTGACGTGTACCACTAGACGGAATCCCCCTCAGTGGCCCAGAGCCCAGTCCAGAGCCAGCAAAATAGTTTGAAATTTCCGGACACTTTTTGTATGGAAAAAGTGGGCCAGAACTCTCCTAGCTTATCTACTCTCTTGTTATTACGTTAATATCTACGGTTGGTATCATCGCTTTTAATATGTCTGAGTTTATCTTAATTCTAGATAGTGCATCTGCATTTGTATTCAAAGAACCTTTTTTATATACCATATCGAAATCGTAATCTGAAAACCTTATGCGTGTGAGCTTAGAAGTAGGGTTTTTGTGGGAAAAAAGGCTGATTAGGGGTCTGTGGTCTGTGACTACTATAAATCTCCTACCATATAGGTATGGTCTAAAAAATTGTATTGCCCAATGGATTCCTAACAGTTCGTTTTCTATTATGGGCTTGTTCAGCTCATGTTGTTTAGAGTTCTACTAGTATATGAAATTAGTAAATCTTTGCCAATTTCACCTTGTGATAAGATTGCTCCTATAGCGAAGTTTGAAGCATCTGTTGTGAGGATGAATGTTTCTTCAAAATTAGGGTATTGTAGGATTGGTGGATTCATTAATTTATTTTTTAGTGCCATAAAAGCATTTTGGCAATCTTCTGACCATATGAGTGGCGTATCTTTTCGTAATAAAGTATTTAGTGGCTTTGCTATTGCAGCAAAGTTTTCAATAAACCTTCTATAATAATTACAAAAGGCTGTAAATCGTCTAACTTCATCTTTATTTTGTGGCTTAGGGTAGTTTACTATTGTATCGTATTTCTTCGGATCTGTTTTAATTCCTTTGTTTGTTATGAGATGTCCTAGATACGTGACTTGGGTTTGTAGAAAATTACATTTTTTAGGATTAAGTTTTAGATTGTAACTTCTCAATCTTTCAAACGTTTTTATAAGATTGTGATTGTGATGCTTTAAACTACACCCGAATATTATTATCTCGTCTACGTAAAGAAATGCTTCTGAGTCTAGGCCAGCTAGTGCGATTGATAACATTCTCTGAAAGCTATTGGTCGATATTTTCAGACCAAATGGCAATCGTTTGAAATGTTAATGCCCTTTATTTGTAGAAAAAGCAGTGAGAGGTCTTGAAGATTTATTTAATTCTATTTGGTGAAAAGAGCTAGTCAAATCTAGGGTTGAGAAATATTTTGCTCTGCCTAGATTATCTAAAATATCCTCTATTCTTGTTAACGGAAATTTGTCATTTGCTATCTTCTTATTTAGTTGCCTGAAATCTACCACAAGTCTCCATTCTTTGTTTGCGTTATCACTTTTTTTGGCTACTAATAATAGTGGAGAATTATAAGGACTTACTGAGGGTTCGATAATTTGGTCATCGATAAGTTTATTTACTTGTTTATCTATTTCTTTAATCTGCGATTGAGGTGATCTATAATTTTTTATGTAGACCGGGCTATTGTCTAATACTGAAATATTTTGGTTATAGAAGTTATTTGTAGTTAGTTTATCGCCTGTGAGGTGGAATATATCCGAGAGATTTTTACAGATTTCCAAAATTGAATTCTTTGCTGATGAATCAATGTTATCTAAGTTAATTTCTGATTCTAATTTATTTAGTCTATCTGATTTAGATTGAGTGTTTTTATTAAAATGTACTACGTTATAATTTTTCAGGGGTTCTATTTTTGGAGATATTTTATTTAAAATTATATTTTGCTCTGATGTGTTTAGGATTTTTATATGAGCAATACCTTTAGCTGGTATTATTGAATTTGCTAGAAAAATTCCATCTTGAATTTCCTCATTTAGTATAATACTATCTTCTAAGACTTCTAGGTCTAAGGCTTGGATGATTTGAGTTCTTGCTGGTACTCTTATATTCTCTATTTTTGGAAGCTTTGTTACCATGGGTACTATTATATCTCGGTCGGAGGTAGTGATTGAAATCGTGAAATTCTCATAATTTATTTTGCAATTATTTTGTATTAAGAAATCCCTTCCTAATATACCATCTGTTAATATTAGAAAATCATTATTTACTATATGGAATTCTTGGCAAATTTTTACGTCTTCAAATTTTAAATTTGCTTTAGTTGTTCCTAACGAAAATGTCTCTGAATCTGTTACTCCTATAATTTTACAAATTTTATTGTCTAAGATTATGTTAGGATTAATTTCACTCTATTTTAGTATCGAAATGTCAGCACCAGTATCTATTAAAAATTTGTTTAGGCCTAAGATTATGTTGGTTTTCACTACGATATAATTTGTCAGATTATTACTAAAATTACAAATTCTTGATATTCGTGGTTCTATGTTTACTCTAAGTCCGTCGAATGATGCGCTTCGGGGCTGTCTCTTCGTTTTCCGAATGTTGAAGATGATTAACCCTTATTGTATTCCTATTTGCTGTGTTCCATCCGTAGCGGGTCCTATTTTGGTTCCCGTAGTTTGTTTGCCTTTGTGGTTGATAGAAATTATTTTGAGGCTGTCTGTGCACATTATTTTGTGAATATTTAAATGTATCATTCTGGGGTCTTCTGTTTACATTATTTTGGCCTGTTCTATAGGAATCTTATACTTCCCTTTTGTGTTGCCTCTAAATCCATACCGTGCATTGTAATGATGTATGTTTGCGGAAGCTGTTGTATCGGATACCTCTGAAGCTAATTGTATTGCTTCATTCAGGGTTTTTGGTTGGGCTGCAAAAATAGTAGATTTAATTGGTTCATTTATACCGTTCTTGAAAACATGTAATCCGGTTTGTTCATTTAATTTAGATATGATTTCTCTGTTTGTTTCACCTTGCTGAGATATATGCAGCATATTTAATTCTGCTATCAAGGATTCTATTTTCGAGGAGAAAGTGTTTACATTTTGATTTCCTTGATGAATACCTGCTAACTCTGCTTGTATATTTAATGGATTTCTGGTTAGCTTGTAAATCTTTTGAAAAGTAGATTTTAATTGCTCATAATTTTGCGGAGTTTTTGTACTAGCTAATTTATTCCTCGCTCTTTCCGATAACCTTGTTTTTGTTACAAAATTTATTAATTTCTTTTTTTCGTCATCATCCTTTAAGGTATCATGTAGGAGTTCAATCAAATTTAGAAAATTATTCAAATTTGTAGGTTCTCCATTAAATTCTGGAATTATTTTTAAAGCATTGGCAATATCAAAGAGAGCCATGTTTAATGTAGTTTCTTGTTCCGAGTTTTCTGGAGAATTACCTGTAATATCTTTGGTTTTTCTACTCAGTATGTCTTCTATTTTACTGTATATTTCTATAAATTTATTTTTGCATTCTATACTTTCTTCATTTATTTTGCAAGTCTTGAATGTTTCTTTGAATCTATACCTTCATTCTTTTATCTCTTCTGTTTTATTAAGAATATATCCAGCAGTATACGTCCTATTTGGTGTCTTATTAAAATTCTCTAAAATAGCTTTCAAATCTTTATTTATGGTGCTTAGTTCTTTAAAAGACATTGATTTAAACTGTTGCAGTAGTTATCTCTTTATTTATTTTCTTCAAAAATCTTTTCCTTACATATTTGTAAGTTATTTTTATTATTACTATTATTACTAATACAATTATTATTGATTTTATTTCACTATTATTTACGGTCATCATCCCAACAGCATTGTTGTTAATAATTAATTCCTCCTGCTTAGATTGGTTTTTTCCCATCTTTCTTGTTTTTGTTGACTTCGAATGGCTGCAATTTGTGTTATGAATATCTTCTTTTCCTTTGCTGTGACGGCCAGGGCTGCTAGTCGATACAGGTGCCTAATTCCTTACGCTGCTTGACTAACTTGCCTCCTCTAGTCTTAACCTTTTTTAGGGGTTGCCTCTGCGGTATACTATGCTGAAGGGTGCTGTTTCTCTTTCTGTACTCCTCTATTGAAATTAGCCTCGGTCCAGCAGTGGGGTTTTTTAGGGTTTCCTTCAAGTTAATGTTGTTGTTTGGTAGCTCTTCCTTCTTATTTTCCAGCTTTCGATTTGGCAGGTCTTCTTTTGAAATGTACAGCTTTCGATTTGACAAGGTCGCCATGTAGTGAGCTTGCTTCTTATACGGGAAGATGTAGTGAGCTTGCTTCTTATATCAGAAGACTGGTAGGCAGGAGTGCCGATTTATCAAAAAAACTTAGGCTATTACGCCAACTTATCTTCTGGCTATTACGCCGATAAAATGTTAGGCTATTACGCCGATAAAATGTTAGGCTATTACGCCGACTTGTGAATAATAACACTCCTGGTTAAGGTTCAGTTAATTATTATTTTATTCAATCGATTACGCTAAATTTATACATAAATTTTACTTACGCTAGCAATTATGACTATCGATCATACAAATCCAATCGTGAGAAACGCGTCAACAATGAAAGTCGGTCAGTCATTATACTTTTGTGCAATATTCATACATAACATGAATCACGCTCTTGAATTTTAATTCATTCATTGTAACCTGACTCATGCTTTCTTTATTTTGTTTTCTTTAATTCATTGATTGTGAGTGACGATTTTCTTTCTTGACCAATATCTTTCTTTGTTGATATTTTTCCCATGATATGTCGCTTAATTACATACAGCATGTCGTAAGCATGTAACTCAATTTAGTATTTAGTGATATATCTTGGATTAAGATATATTACATACTGGAATCCACAACCAACATCCTAAAGCGGAAGAAAGAAGCAACGCAACGTCAATTCAAGGAAGCAACGCAAGCCTTTACTGCACTTTCCCTGCTCACCAGCTTAGTTCTACAAAACTATCAGCGAATGCAAGATGCGTTACTAAGCGTTCTCATATATCTTCACCAGAGTAAAATCAGCCCCTCGCTCATTACTCCAACACAGCTACGGGAGCAACTTACAATAATAAAGCAACACCTTACATCTACTTTATCCATACCAGGAAATAGCCCGGATAACTATTAAAGTTAATTCCGGCTCCAATTCCACATGAAAACGGATTTCTCCTAATCAAACCTTCGTCGGAATATCTAATTGTAAGCTTGCCCAGAGACAGATGTTATCCCCTCACAGAAAGAGAATTGGATAGCTGTAAACAGCTAAACGAGGAGAAATACTTATGTTACCAGAATCATCCGATTTTTAACTTAAAGGCCAACAGAAACCAATGTGAGATGAGCTTGTTAAATCATCAAAAATCACTATCAAATTGTCAACTGCGATCCTCCAATCGATCGAGTGTGTGGACACAGCTTCACACTCCCAACAATTGGTTGTACTGCATGGATTCGGAGACGACATTCAACATCGTATGCGGAACACAAGTGATGCAAATAACCCTCAAAGGAAGCGCTGTTCTACAGCTCCGACCAGACTGCTCAATAAAACAATCATCCATGACAATTACTGCTCATGGTCGCTATCATCATCATTCATTCCACAAATGAACTTAAGCGATTTCTCAAGGAGTCACAAGGACACGCCAGAAAAACTTGCCACTCCAGAGCTCCATCTGCAATCCAGTGATCGCGAATTCGATGTCCTGATCAACCAAATATAAGACCTGAAGGAAAAGGAAATTTTTCAACAACGAGCAACACTAGATGACGTTCACCATTACACCATCAGTTACGTTCTTCTATGCTCACTACTTGTTGAATGCAGCTACTACATCTATTTGAGATGCAAGCATACCCGAAATCAGTTGTCCATACCTCCCCCAATACCAGCTGTACGCTCCCATATGACGATCAACCAAGACTTTGTGTTGCATAGCAACCCAAGGGGGCAGGATGAACAATTACCTACGATTTAGATTAATTTACATTATACATGCTTACCTACAGAAAGAAAATAATTCATTTCTCACGGTAAAGCTTCTAAATCTCACATTGCGTCTGGGAGAATACTTTTCATGCGCAAGTAATCAAACATCACTTGCCTGCGCCTGGGAAATGCAAGCTTGCAAATTCTTACGTGAAATTGCCGCCCGCAGTTCTCATGAGAAAGATTATTTTCCCAGAAAGTTTTTACTTAAATTTTATATAAATTGACGAGTTTTGGGGAATAGATATTCAGTATTTTTTTAACGCACAAAAGGAGTCTTTTTAATTAATATACACGTACGATTTTTAAATTATAGCACTTTTTCGAAGTTCTTTTTATTCTACACCAATATTTTGAAGTCTCAGTTCATTTGGAGTTTTGGGTGGGCAGGAAAACGCCACGCCTAATTATTTCATTATTAACTGTAACTCGAGTAATTCAATTCATAGGTGAATGAAATTTTTATAGATCTTTCGATGGTGTATCCTTTTGTTTTCGAAAATATTCGAAATTCGAAACAGATTTCGAAATTTACGGAGTTAAAACTTTCAGGTGCTTATTTTTATGTTTTACCTTATTTCTCCACTTCCTGAGGATCTAGCGGGATGTTTCAAGATTTTTTGGAAAGCCTATGGGCGTGGCTATAAAATATCACAAATAAAGAAAAACTATTGTTTCGAAACGGCCGGAAAAGGGCAGAACGCGGGTCAAAGGTTTTTTTTCTAAATCGCTGTAGATTCCGTACTTCTTTTCACAGAGGGATCAAAGTTTTTATGTGCATTGACCTTATAATTTCCCATAGCATGATGTTATTTTTTTCGAATTTCGAAATTTTTCATACAATCTTGATGATTTTCGAAACAAGGTTAGGGTTACTTGCCCGGCCGATTAAAAGTTAAATTCCAACTCCAGTTAGTCGAATGAGGTATCATTGGAAAGAAGACACTTCAAAATTTACGAATCTGACATTCACCGTCCTCCGCCCTTCCTTTTGGGTGCGGGGAGGTCAGATTGAACGTCAGATGTCAGGTGGTGCAGCGGAGGAGGGGGAGCCCTGGGAAAATTTCCAGTGTGCCAAATGAAAGATCCTTTCGAGGACTATCAACTGGTAAACTTGTATTTTTTTAGGTGATACTGGGTGTTCAATTTAGACCTACCCGCATCACGATTTTCCCCCACAAATAAAGGTATTGCAAATTTGTGAACCCAAAACGTAAGTAATGGCGCCGTTCATCATTACATTTCAGAACACATCTGTAATTAGCATGACATTAAAAAAATTTAGATAGTACGCATATACATACATGTACAAACTTATCACAGCAAAAATTTGGCTACTCTCATATTCTAAGATTTTCACATGGGTTCACCTTGTATATCTTTTTGCATTTCATTTTGCATATCAGCAAAATTATTCTAACTCAAATGATAAAGTCAGACGAAAGTCGACACCGCTGCGATAATTGAAGGAATGCTCGTGAGATGCTCGTGAGAACCTTGTCGCTAGGGCAATTCTTTAATTCTGTGGTAAGTTATTTGTGAATTTTGGTATTTAGGTAATTAAGCATTTTTGTACTATTATAAAAAGCGAATTTCAATAAAGAGGTTTTAGTTGCTACAATACATTGAACCAAGACTTTTAATTTTACCTTAAGTGAGTATACTTGAGGCACTGTAACTCCGATAACATTCTGATGTACCGGTTTAAGAGCCGCTGCACCCACAACACTACTTACGGTGTTACACCCTAAGTTCTTCACAGCAATATCGAGGCAAAAGAGCCAAGATCATCATTGGTAATCCCGACGTGATTTCTTCCGAAGAGATAATCATCCCACGCAAACACTCATCATGAATCTAGATGAACTCGCAGTTCAGCAGCACAGCACAGGAGAAGACATAAAGACTCTTGTTACCAACTATGGCAAGGACACATCATTACGAAAGAACCAAACGTATCTTGAAGTAAGGTTGAAGACCCTAGATGAACTCTGGAACTAACTTGATGAAGTGGACACTGAGATTCGAGATGTGTATGGGGCAAAATTGGAGTATGCCTATTTCGCAAAAGCTTATTATGAAGGCATAAAGCAACAATATAAGAAGACAAGACATCATGGACAAGCCTACAGAGCTGAAGAAGCCAACTCCCAGTAGTACAGCCAAGGATAAAAAGAGCCAGCCGACTTAAGATGACAAAAAACAAGAAACGTAAGAGAAGCAAACTGGAGAAAATCCACGAGTAGGAGAACCACGCAATAACATTAAGGCAACCGCATCTTATAACGCCAGCAATTTTAATATCTCCAAAATAAAGCAACAGCAGCAAACAATAAGGAAAGCCTTGCGCAGAATCCAGTTCTATCAACTTAAAATACGCAAAGTTGAAAGATACTGGGATGATATTCAACAGTTACACTACTCAATATGGGAATCAGTTGAAGATCTCAGCGCATCAGAGTTTGAAGAATATTTCAGTCTAGAGGAGGATACACAGAAGGTCTTACTAGAGTTGCCCGCCATCGCATCCGCACCAGTGGTGAGCACAACCTCAATCAAAAAGCTCCCGAAAATAGTCTTACCAAAGTTCGATGGTGATTATTTGAAGTGGCGACCATTTTACGACCTCTTCAACGAAGTGGTACACAAACAAACAATGGTCGACTGACTCGCAGAAAATGTGGTACTTAAAGAGCAGCTTATCGGGAGAAGCCGGAAAACTTGTGCGACATCGTACTATCTCAGATGCAAACTATATTGCCGTATGAAGGATAATTAAGGAACGTTACGAGAACATTAGATTGCAGGAACTGTCACAAACAACAGTAACTTATGAGAGTGCACCTGCAATTAATGCGTTACACGACATAACGCATGAATGCCTCCTTGGTCTAGAGAATTTAGGAATCAACACAAGCCACTGGGATCCACTGTTGTTGCACATATTGGTCAATAAATTGGACAGAGTAACACACACGTTCTATGAGTATATCTCACTCAGCCTAGAGCATTGCAATCACTCAAAGGTTTCCAAAACTTCTTAGCGATGCGCTTTCAGACTTTGGAAACTCTAGGAAATAAGGGCAGATCAATGGAAGATCCGCATAAAAGGACAACTACACCCAGGTCTTTCACATCTCTCTCGGCTGGACCAACATGTATTCTGTGCAAAGGCGTTCATCAAATCTTTGCCTGCCAGAAATTTATTCAACTAACGCCAAGCAAATACTTCGTCGTAGTAAAAGATTTGAAAATTTGCGTAAATTGCCTCCAGGCCAGACACAGGGCCGACACTTGTCCGTCAAGAACGTGCACAAAATGCTCTAAACGACACAACACATTACTGCACTTAGAGACACCTCCTCCGAGATCAATCATCTCAGTACAGCAGCCTAGCAGGAATAGCTACATGACAGGTGCGATGGCACAATCAGCATCAAATCAATCCACATCATTTCACGACCAACTTAAATCAATCTCTTTGACAACGAAAAGCCTTCAAGCTCCAAAGGGCTACATATTTCTTAGCATAGTCATTGTAAATGTGGTCAACAACCAGGACAAATGCGTGGAATGCAGAGCCATATTGGATTCCGGCTCCCAGCTCAACTTCATGACGGACAAGATGGCAAAACAACTAAACCTATCTGGAGTTTCCGATCTACTATATATTGAAGATATTGGCCACACGCAAGCAACAATCTCAACGAAGAGTGAGCATATTACTACAGTCGAAAATAAGTGGATTTACTGTTAGAATTGAAACTCAGGTACTTCCGAAAATAATTTCACCACAACCAGCAAAATCGATAGACACTTCAACATGGCCAGTACCACACAACATAAGATTAGCGGACCCGAACTTCAAACCATCCGGGCCCAATAGACCTCCTCATTGTATGTTAACTCCGCAAAGTTTAACTTTAGCATGTATGCATTAATCACATGTCCATTTCTGTTAAGGCTGGGTCGCTGTCACAAATAGGACAGCTCGGTGCACAATTCGCAAGATGGAGGCGGGGCGTTAAGATTTTTGAATAAATCGATTAATGGAATATTTATTTAAATACCTAAGGAAACTAAATAACGTTTTCTAATTTGTAAATTTGCCCCCCAATTTTTATTGAAAATTATTTAAAAATGGAAATTCAATTTTTTTTTTATTTTCTGTTTTGCGGAGGGGGGCTGCCATTAATTTGAACTAAATAAAATTTTAACACAAGGTTTTTGAAGTTAATAAGCAGTAAATAACGTTTTCCGATTTTAAAATTCTACTTTTTTTATGAAAATTTGATGCAATAGATTGCTTTCTTAATGATTGAATACAGGTAAAGGAATCTATTGCGTCAAATTGTCGTAGATATGTATAAGCTTTTAGCGGAGTTATCAAGAATGTACAGAGATCTGCACTTTACCGTCAATATTCGGAGTTGAAGAAAAATAAAGCATTAGATCCGAGTAACCCCATCCAACACTTGACTCTATACCTAAACCAAGCTACCCAGATCATCAAAGTAGGAGGTCGACTAAAACACTCTGATCTTGCGCAAGAAGCAAAACACCAAATACTGTTGCCCAAGGGACACAAGTTTAATGAGTTGTTGTTCGATCATTTGCATAAACAACACATGCATGCGGCTCGTCAAACATTAATCGCTATTGCAAGACAGCAATACTGGGTCATAAACGCCAGAAGACTAGCTCAGAAAACGGTTCACAAGTGCATAAGATGCTTTCGGTGTAAGCCAAAGGTTCTAGAAGAAATAATGGGAGACCTACCAAAGGAACGAGTGAGGACCTCAACACCGTTTCACACCACAGGCGTCGATTTTTGTGGTCCTATAATGATTCACTTCAAGGTACGCGGAAAGTCCCCGACAAAGGCTTACATTGCCATGTTTGTTTGTTTCACTACAAAGGGAGTCCACATGGAGCTAGTTAGCGATCTCAGCGCTGAAGCCTTCCTCAATGCCCTAAAGAGATTCATAGCTCGAAGAGGTTTATGCGCCACAATCTTCTGTGATAACGCCACAAACTTTTTAGGTGCAAGAACACAATTAAAGGAATTAAAGGACATGTTCATTTCACAAAAATTGCAGTCATCGCTGTCGCAGCTATGTGCCCAGAACCACATTGAGTGGAAACCGATTCCTCCACGTTCACCTCACTTCGGGGGTCTCTGGGAAGCGGCAGTGAAATCTGCAAAAAATCGCTTAACGCGCCAAGTAGGAAATGCAAATCTAACTTACGAGGAACTCCACACTATCATCGTGCAAATCTAAGCCATTCTTAATTCCAGGCCATTAACACCCATGTCAGCAGACCCTAACGATTTTGAAGCGCTAACACCAGGGCATTTCTTGACAGGCAAACCACTGACAACATTTGCTGAAGCAGACATCAGCGACCAGAAACTCAACAATTTGACAAGATATAGACAAATACAATACATCCAGCAAACATTTTGGCATCGATGGTCAGCAGAATACCTTCAAGAACTTCAGACACGAAATAAGTGGAAGGGAGCAAAACCGAACCTGAAGCCGGGAAATCTAGTGTTAATGAGGGACAAAAACCTACCACCATTAAAATGGCCTTTAGGCAGAGTGATAAAAACTTTCGATGGCACGGACAATGTTACCAGAGTCGTGAATGTTAAAACAGCCTCCGGAGTTCTTAAAAGATCGATTCACAAACTTTGTCCCTTACCAGAAGAAGAACATCATTCCGAATAGAGCAACTTTGAAGAAAAGGGCTCAAATTCTCCTACCGATAAATCAACTGAATCAACAACATGTCTCTTGAGCTCCAAACAAAGCTTGGCCAAGACCTCAAGAGACTTCGTGAGCAAGCAAGTTCCAAAGAGATCAAAGCGACCTTATCACCCCCTCCGAGGAAGATTTTTGCCAATTACTTTCAATTGGGCAAACTCAGACTTTGTGAAGAGGAAAAGGACAACTGAAGTTGTCGAAACGTCAGATGATAATACTAAGCATAGAACGAATCCAGTCAAAACATCCACTAGTCTAAGGCTGCTGATGTTGACTTCACTCATCCTTCCCATACTAGGGCATTCTATTCTGTGAAGGCAGACCCATTCACAAGTCCCCCAGGCATTTTCTTCGAAAAAATAGGACAAGCACAATTAATGAATAGTGAATGGAATCTAATAACATTGTTGAGCACACCTGTAATAAATAAAAAACATTAGAACTGGATATAAAATGTATTTTATACTTCCCTTAATTTCTACCAGGTAATGTCCTCCAGGTGATCCCACATTTTCAGGAACTTAACTGAAATTAAAATAAAATACATAAATTAATACAGATTGACTAAAATAATGAATTAGTTAGCAAACAATTACAAATTTTACAAAATATATGTGAAATCTGTCAAGAAACGAATTTCTTGGCAGTCCAACAACAATTGCATGTAAATGCAACTATTGAAATTTATTGTGAAATTCATATACTACGCATATTAAACATTTGCAAAACATGCAAATATGTTTACATACGCAAATTACATGAATTTGCAAACTGTAAAAGCACTATAATAGATAAATCATAAATCATTTTCCAGCATAAATAACTTAGCACAATTTGCAAATTATTTATGCTGGAACTGACATATAATTAAAATTAAACACTTAGAAAGTAATAAACTACACTTACCATAATCCATAATTTGCGGTGAAAAATACGAAAAACAACACGGCACTAACGAACTAAAATACCGCGATCGCGACTGTCAAATTGACTCGCGAGAAAGTCAATTAGATGAAGTTGGCTACGCGCTACCTGTTGGTAATACTTAAAAACCGCGAAAGTTACCAGGTAAGCAAATATTCGCGAAAAAAGGTAAAATTAATTCCCATAATAAGTGGGAAAGAGAAAGATGCGAAAACGAGATGCAAGAAAATTGAGAGAAATTTGTGTTCCACATCGAAATTTGTCATGATATGGCAGTGCGACGTCATATTGATGATTTTTAGAAAAATTGAAATATTTAATAAAATAAATTACGAAAATTCATGGATAATTTAAAATAAATTAGTTGAAGGAAATTGGCACATTTTGACATAAGCATACAAGTCAAGCAAAGTCAAAAAATATGCTTAATTTGCATTTTTCTTGTGGAACGTATGTCAAAATGGCCGCTTAGAGCCTATAAACCAAGTTTTTTTCTCAGTTCATCAAATTGATCTTACATGCAATTTATAGCATCAGATCAAAACAAATATTTTTTCATTTTTCAGCAATTAAGCATAAAATAAAACGTGCCATATTGAAGGTACAATATTTTACATGCTTAAAATTTGTGTGCAGTGGGTGTTGGCAAAGGACAGGAAGTTTTGGGTTCTTTTTGTTCTAAAGATAAGTATTGTGTTAAATTAGTGCGTACATTTAGTAAGTTTCTTGCATAAAAATTAAATATATGCCAGCTTTCGGTATTTTAATGATACATGCAACGAAACAAATTAGTTAAGTAGTTAAGTTAAAATAAGCGCAAAGTGAATTAAAAAATAAGTGTATAACGCGTAAAGACTATAAAAGGCTACAAATTGCATTTAGTTAAATATATGCCAAAATACGGCATAATAACTACATACATATACAATCGAGCAATTAATAAACAGAATTAAATTAGTGAAATTATAAATTGGAGTGTTTCGCATTAGAATTATTCAATAAATACAGCATTAAACATAAGCACACATATCCTTTTTTCATACCGCTACACTGTCCACATAAATGCCGTAATATAGCTGTAGTTATCGATTGCAGCTACATTACAAAACATTTATTGGTGGTTCCATCCAGGAATGAGTGCCTGTTTACTGTTGTGATTGCAAATAATTCTAGTACACTCAATTTAGTGACAAACATTTTTTTAAAAATTATTTTTTCGAGTTAAAAAAAACATCGAAAATTAAGTTATAACTGTGCTTAGACGTGGCAGTTCTCATTAAAAACTACAAAAATTAATTTATAAACGTGCTTAGACGTAAAACTTCAGGGTGCCCAGACGAGGCAGCTCGAATATTATCGAAATTTCTGTTATAATTGCTGAACTTACATGTCAGTAAATCGTGATAAATAGTTAATTGCTGAGCTTACATGTCAGTAACTCGTAATGATTAGTTGGCTAATTAAATTATTTAGAATTAGCAACAAAAATTTATTTAAATATTTTTCACGTCAATTTGTCACACACGGCATCAATTTACGTTCTTCGACTAAATTTTCCATTTATCCCACACGTGGCATTAAATTGCTTCCTTCAATTATTTTCATCAATTAACCCACACGGTTAATTAACAATAATAGTAGAATGTAAATCAACATGGATTCAGTACATAAACTAATCTTTACGGAAAGCATATTGCGTGCGCGAATTGAAAAGTTAATCGAAAATGGAAAGAAAACGAACCTTGTTAAACGAACACAAGGCTTTTATGAGACTAAAATGACAGAGTTGAAGAAACTATGGGAAGTATATAGTGACACAGATATGGCAATAAATCAGGCTTTATTAGTAAGTTTTGATGAAAAGCAACATGAGTATTTAGCCCAAGATAATAATAGCTCAATAGAGTTAAAATATTCCGAATATATGGGAGAATTAGTAGAAGGATTGCGGAAATTCGTCCCAGCTACTGAAGCATCAAGCTCGGGACAAGTACCAATTCATTCGACAACTGTTGTTCAACAGGAATCGTTACTTCCGCGCATTCACTTGCCCAAGTATAACGGCAACTACGATTTATGGCGATCATTTCTCTTGTTTATGACAATACAAAGCTAACACCAGTTTAAAAGCTGCATCATCTGAAATCTTGTTTAGTGGGTGATGCTGAGAAATTGTTGCGGCACACCCCAGTAACAAATGAAGATTACATGCCAGCATAGAACAAGTTGTAGGCTAGATATGAGAACAAGAGAATTTTAGTTAATTAAAAGTCTTAGTAAACCAAGCCAAACTAAATTCAAAGTCTGCTAAAGGACTCAAATCAATAATTGGTAGAACAGACGAATGTATTCAACAATTACAAAGTTTAGAAGTTGATACAACATCATGGGATGTACTTCTAATACATCTGTTAGTACAGAAATTACCCTTCATTACCCTCAAACTGTGGGAGGAAGAGCAGGGAGGTACACAACTCCCAACATTCAAGTCATTTAAGCAGTTTTTAAGTACGCGTTTAAGAATTTTAGAATCATTAGCAGATAGTTTAATTAAGTCCACACAATCCAAATCAAGCTGCACACTTGATACAACCAAATCATACCATATTACAAAGGGAATAAAATGCCCAGCATGCAATGCAAGTCACTTTTTACAAAGATGCCCGAACTATCGTAGGATGGACATACCATCCAGATATCAGATACTCAAGGCATCAAGCCGTTGTACCAATTGTTTAGGCTTGCATCATGTCAACAATTGCACTAGCAAATATAGCTGTCAAAGATGCAACAAAAAGCATCATAGCACCCTGCATGAAGAACACAACAGGGACAAACCCAATCATGCAGCTGTCGGAACTGAGCATAGGTCAACTACTAACAACTAGCTCGAACTCAAGTCAAGTCAATCAAGCTAGCAATGCTTATAGTCAGTGAGCAACACTGACGACTTAAACACTAGTCAAAACTTTGTAACTAGAGAGGACCATAATGCCCTGCTATCAACAGCGTTAGTAGTGGCACAAACAAAAAGCGGGAACTCACATATTCTAAGATGTCTCATAGATGGTGGTTCGCAATCATCCTTTATTACAGAGGAAGCCTGCAGGAAACTGGGAGCATGTCGCAGCCCAACTGCAGTATCAATTACTGGTTTAAACACTAGCCATACAGCAATCCCAAAGCAGCAAACCACACTTATACTTCGATCACGAAAAGCGAAGTCTACAAGAATATTAGAAGAAAATTTTCTAATATTGAACAAAATCACAGATCCTTTACCTTCCAGAATAATCTCTAAAAGGGAATGTCTACATCTCAATAAACTGCCACTAGCTGATCCCACATTTTGGAAGCCTGGAAAGGTAGATGCTTTACTAGGAGCAAAAGTTTATGCTCAGATAGTCTTAAACGGCATTAAACAAGGATCTAATACTACTTCTACCCCCATTAAGACAATATTTGGTTGGATTTTACTAGCGTCAACAACAAATGTTGTAGAAAACAATACATCAGCGTTTACCATCACAACTGATGACTTAGCTGAACAACTTAAAATGTTTTGGGAAACAGAAGAGTTTCCCACAAATCCGATTCTCAACAAAGAAGACAGAGAATGTCAACAGAGATATCAACTCACCCATCAACGTCTTCACAATGGTACTTACCAGGTGAAATTACCATTTGTGAATGATGAAGTGCCTGACCTAGGGCAATCAAGACCACAAGCAATTAAACGCTTTCAAGGAATATAACGTCAACTTGAAAGGAATCAAACTTTGAAGTCCGAATATGAGAGATGTTTAGATGAATATCTCGAGTTGGGTCACATGGAGGAAATACCTCCACCCAACAACAACGAGCCACACTACTACATACCTCACCATGCAGTTGTCAAGGAAAGCATGACAACAAAGGTGAGAGTAGTATTTGACGCTTCAGCAAAAACGTCAAATGGCAACTCACTCAATGAGTTCCTATTAAAGGGACCAGTTTTACAACCTAAATTATTCGCCACGTTGCTCAACTGGCGTAAATACAAGATTGCTATGAACGCGGACATTGAAAAGATGTACCGTATGATAACCATGCATCCGGATCATCGTACCTTTCAGCGAATCATTTGGAGACATCCTAAAACTAAGTAGATCCAAGATTTTCAGCTGAATACGGTGACCTTTGGAACGTCTTCACCGCCATACTTAGCCATTCAGACACTTCAACAACTAGTATGTGATGAACAACAAAGATGGCCTCTAGCTTCAAAGGTCACAGCCACAGATTTCTATGTGGACGACCTACTCACTGGAGCTGAGAGCA
The DNA here is from genome assembly GCA_963924295.1 of Dioctria rufipes. Lineage (NCBI taxonomy): Eukaryota > Metazoa > Arthropoda > Insecta > Diptera > Asilidae > Dioctria > Dioctria rufipes. Next base: position 128,916,650 of record OZ002740.1, read on the forward strand.
TAGAACATGCGAAGGATCTATTAGATGAACTAATTAGCATGTTGAAAGCAGGAGGATTCAATATGAGAAAATGAACAAGTAACTATTCGTACTTGTTGAAACATCTTCCCCCAGAACAGCGCGAATTGAAGGATACCTTAATGATTTCGGACACGGAATCCGTAAAAACGTTATGAATTCGTTGGCATCCTAAATCAGATAAATTTTCGTTCTTGACCAAACCTTGGAAAACGCATGCCAAGGTAACCAAACGAACCATTTTGTCAGATATTGAATCACTGTACGATCCTTTGGGTTGGTTAGCACCATTTGTAATTACAGCAAAGGTGCTTATGCAATCATTGTGGGTCCCGGGATGCGCATGGGACAATAAGGTTTCCGAAGCTATTGAGCATTAATGGGATAGTTTCAAAAATAATTTGAAGTCTATAGACAACTTACAAATTCCTAGATGGATTAACTATTCATCAAATGCACATATCCAAATACATGGCTCCTGCGATGCATCAACAAAGGCATTCGCTACGTGTAGGAGATGAGAATGGCATGTTTACAACTACTTAGCTCCTATAAAGCCAACGACCATACAACGTTTGGAGTTAAATGGAGCTCTATTATTAGCAAGACTGCTTCAAGCTACAATGGAGGACATGCGCTTACAACAGGTTCCAGTTTTTGCTTGGAAAGATTCCACGATTGTCCTGCAATGAATAAAGGAACATCCCTCACGATAGAAAACGTACGTTGCAAATCGTGTAGAAGAGATTCAGGACATCGTACGCTTTGAGCAATGGCGTCATGTGTCAACGAAGCATAATCCTGCGGATGTGGCCTCAAGAGGAGTGCCTGCTGCGGATTTAATAAATAATCAGCTATGGGGGCACGGCCCATCATGGCTATCGGCGGAACAAGATGCATGGCCAAAATTTAAGGATATTTCGGAACAAACCAATCTAGAGGCTAAAGAACCTATTGCGATAAATCTTTTAGCAAAAGTAGATAACCAGTTCCTTCTACGATATTCATCATATACTCGCCTCCTCCGTATAGTAGCTATGATGCAACGATTCATACACAATTGTCGGCATCCTCATAATAAACGCTCACAGTATATCGCTTCGCTCGAATGGAGCCAGGCAGAAATAACAATATTTAAACTGGTACAACAAACTGCGTTCGCAGATGAGTACAAAAGTATATTGAACAAGAATCCGTTGTCGCAAAATAGCAAGTTGATTAAACTTAATCCTTTTATGGACGACAATGGCTTGTTACCAGTGGGTGGTAGACTCGATAATGCTTCAATTCCATACATTAGGAAACACCCAGTCATCTTACCACGTGATCATCAACATTAGAACTGGATATAAAATGTATTTTATACTTCCCTTAATTTCTACCAGGTAATGTCCTCCAGGTGATCCCACAGTTTCAGGAACTTAACTGAAATTAAAATAAAATACATAAATTAATACAGATTGACTAAAATAATGAATTAGTTAGCAAACAATTACAAATTTTACAAAATATATGTGAAATCTGTCAAGAAACGAATTTCTTGGCAGTCCAACAACAATTGCATGTAAATGCAACTATTGAAATTTATTGTGAAATTCATATACTGCGCATATTAAACATTTGCAAAACATGCAAATAGGTTTACATACGCAAATTACATGAATTTGCAAACTGTAAAAGCACTATAATAGATAAATCATAAATCATTTTCCAGTATAAATAATTTAGCAGAATTTGCTTATTTCCTGCAAATTATTTATGCTGGAACTGACATATAACTAAAACTAAACACTTAGAAAGTAATAAACTACACTTACCTGGACAATTAATCCATAATTTGCGGTGAAAAATACGAAAAACAACACGACACTAACGAACTAAAATACCGCGATCGCGACTGTCAAATTGACTCGCGAGAAAGTCAATTAGATGAAGTTGGCTACGCGCTACCTGTTGGTAATACTTAAAAACAGCGAAAGTTACCAGGTAAGCAAATATTCGTGAAAAAAGGTAAAATTAATTCCCATAATAAGTGGGAAAGAAAAAGATGTGACAACGAGATGCAAGAAAATTGAGAGAAATTTGTGTTCCACATCGAAATTTGTCATGATATGGCAGTGCGACGTCATATTGATGATTTTTAGAAAAATTGAAATATTTAATAAAATAAATTACGAAAATTCATGGATAACTTATATAAATTAGTTGGAGGAAATTGGCACATTTTGACATAAGTATACAAGTCAAGCAAAGTCGAAAAATATGCTTAATTTGCATTTTTCTTGTGGAACGTATGTCAAAATGGCCGCTTAGAGCCTATAAAAAGGGGGCAATTCCTAAGATCGCTCACAGTTTTTCGACAGCGATCACCAGTGTAATTTCAACCAAGTTTTTTTCTCAGTTCATCAAATTGATCTTACATGCAATTTATAGCATCAGATCAAATAACAAATATTTTTTCATTTTTCATCAATTAAGCATAAAATAAAACGTGCCATATTGAAGGTACAATATTTTACATGCTTAAAATTTGTGTGCAGTGGGTGTTGGCAAAGGACAGGAAGTTTTGGGTTCTTTTTGTTCTAAAGATAAGTATTGTGTTAAATTAGTGCGTAGATTTAGTAAGTTTCTTGCATAAAGTTAAATATATGCCAGCTTTCGGTATTTTAATGATACATGCAACGAAACAAATTAGTTAAGTAGTTAAGTTAAAATAAGCGCAAAGTGAATTAAAAAATAAGTTATAACGCGTAAAAACTAGAAAAGGCTACAAATTGCATTTAGTTAAATATATGCCAAAATACGGCATAATAACTACATACATATGCAATCGAGCAATTAATAAACAGAATTAAATTAGTGAAATTATAAATTGGAGTGTTTCGCATTAGAATTATTCAATAAATACAGCATTAAACATAAGCACACATATCCTTTTTTCATACCGCTACACTGTCCACCTAAATGCCGTAATATAGCTGTAGTTATCGATTGCAGCTACATTACAAAACATTTATTGATGGTTACATCCAGGAATGAGTGCCTGTTTACTGTTGTGATTGCAAATAATTCTAGTACACTCAATTTAGTGATAAACATTTTTTTAAAAATTATTTTTTCAAGTTAAAAAAAACATCGAAAATTAAGTTATAACTGTGCTTAGACATGGCAGTTCTCATTAAAAACTACAAAAATTAATTTATAAACGTGCTTAGACGTAAAACTTCAGGGTGCCCAGACGAGGCAGCTCGAATATTATCGAAATTTCTGTTATAATTGCTGAACTTACATGTCAGTAAATCGTGATAAATAGTTAATTACTGAACTTACATGTCAGTAACTCGTAATAAATAGTTGGTTAATTAAATTAATTAGAATTAGCAACAAAAATTTATTTAAATATTTTTCACGTCAATTTGTCACACACGGCATCAATTTACGTTCTTCGACTAAATTTTCCATTTATCCCACACGTGGCATTAAATTGCTTCCTTCAATTATTTTCATCATTTAACCCGCACGGTTAATTAACTATAATAGTAGAATATAAATCAACATGGATTCAGTAGATAAACTAATCCTTACGGAAAGCATATTGCGTGCGCGAATTGAAAAGTTAATCGAAAATGGAAAGAAAACGAACCTTGTTAAACGAACACAAGGCTTTTATGAGACTAAAATGACAGAGTTGAAGAAACTATGGGAAGTATATAGTGATACAGATATGGCAATAAATCAGGCTTTATTAGTAAGTGTTGATGAAAAGCAACATGAGTATTTAGCCCAAGATAATCATAGCTCAACAGAGTTAAAATATTCCGAATATATGGGAGAATTAGTAGAAGGATTGCGGAAATTCGTCCCAGCTACTGAAGCATCAAGCTCGGGACAAGTACCAATTCATTCGACAACTGTTGTTCAACAGGAATCGTTACTTCCGCGCATTCACTTGCCCAAGTATAACGGCAACTACGATTTATGGCGATCATTTCTCTTGTTTATGACAATACAAAGCTAACACCAGTTTAAAAGCTGCATCATCTGAAATCTTGTTTAGTGGGTGATGCTGAGAAATTGTTGCGGCACACCCCAGTAACAAATGAAGATTACATGCCAGCATAGAACAAGTTGAAGGCTAGATATGAGAACAAGAGAATTTTAGTTAATCATCAATTAAAAGTCTTAGTAAACCAAGCCAAACTAAATTCAAAGTCTGCTAAACGACTCAAATCAATAATTGGTACAAAGACGAATGTATTCAACAATTACAAAGTTTAGAAGTTGATACAACATCATGGGATGTAGTTCTAATACATCTGTTAGTACAGAAATTACCCTTGATTACCCTCAAACTGTGGGAGGAAGAGCAGGGAGGTACACAACTCCCAACATTCAAGTCATTTAAGCAGTTTTTAAGTACGCGTTTAAGAATTTTAGAATCGTTAGCAGATAGTTTAATTAAGTCCACACAATCCAAATCAAGCTGCACACTTGATACAACCAAATCATACCATATTACAAAGGGAATAAAATGCCCAGCATGCAATGCAAGTCACTTTTTACAAAGATGCCCGAACTATCGTAGGATGGACATACCATCCAGATATCAGATACTCAAGGCATCAAGCCGTTGTACCAATTGTTTAGGCTTGCATCATGTCAACAATTGCACTAGCAAATATAGCTGTCAAAGATGCAACAAAAAGCATCATAGCACCCTGCATGAAGAACACAACAGGGACAAACCCAATCATGCAGCTGTCGGAACTGAGCATAGGTCAACTACTAACAACGTTGCTCGAACTCAAGTCAAGTCAATCAAGCTAGCAATGCTTCAGTCAGTGAACAACACTGACGACTTAAACACTAGTCAAAACTTTGTAACTAGAGACGACCATAATGCCCTGCTATCAACAGCGTTAGTAGTGGCACAAACAAAAAGCGGGAACTCACATATTCTAAGATATCTCATAGAGGGTGGTTCGCAATCATCCTTTATTACAGAGGAAGCCTGCAGGAAACTGGGAGCATGTCGCAGCCCAACTGCAGTATCAATTACTGGCTTAAACACTAGCCATACAACAATCTCAAAGCAGCAAACCACACTTATACTTCGATCACGAAAAGCGAAGTCTACAAGAATATAAGAAGAAAATTTTCTAATATTGAACAAAATCACAGATCCTTTACCTTCCAGAATAATCTCTAAAAGGGAATGTCTACATCTCAATAAACTGCCACTAGCTGATCCCACATTTTGGAAGCCTGGAAAGGTAGATGCTTTACTAGGAGCAAAAGTTTATGCTCAGATAGTCTTAAACGGCATTAAACAAGGATCTAATACTACTCCTACAGCCATTAAAACAATATTTGGTTGGATTTTACTAGCGTCAACAACAAATGTTGTAGAAAACAATACATCAGCGTTTACCATCACAACTGATGACTTAGCTGAACAACTTAAAATGTTTTGGGAAACAGAAGAGTTTCCCACAAATCCGATTCTCAACAAAGAAGACAGAGAATGTCAACAGAGATATCAACTCACCCATCAACGTCTTCACAATGGTACTTACCAGGTGAAATTACCATTTGTGAATGATGAAGTGCCTGACCTAGGGCAATCAAGACCACAAGCAATTAAACGCTTTCAAGGAATACAACGTCAACTTGAAATGAATCAAACTTTGAAGTCCGAATATGAGAGATGTTTAGATGAATATCTCGAGTTGGGTCACATGGAGGAAATACCTCCACCCAACAACAACGAGCCACACTACTACATACCTCACCATGCAGTTGTCAAGGAAAGCATGACAACAAGGGTGAGAGTAGTATTTGACGCTTCAGCGAAAACGTCAAATGGCAACTCACTCAATGAGTTCCTATTAAAGGGACCAGTTTTACAACCTAAATTATTCGCCACGTTGCTCAACTGGCGTAAATACAAGATTGCTATGAACGCGGACATTGAAAAGATGTACCGTATGATAACCATGCATCCGGATCATCGTACCTTTCAGCGAATCATTTGGAGACATCCTAAAACTAAGTAGATCCAAGATTTTCAGCTGAATACGGTGACCTTTGGAACGTCTTCACCGCCATACTTAGCCATTCAGACACTTCAACAACTAGCATGTGATGAACAACAAAGATGGCCTCTAGCTTCAAAGGTCACAGCCACAGATTTCTATGTGGACGACCTACTCACTGGAGCTGAGAGCATAGAACATGCGAAGGATCTATTAGATGAACTAATTAGCATGTTGAAAGCAGGCGGATTCAATCTGAGAAAATGGACAAGTAACTATTCGTACTTGTTGAAACATCTCCCCCCAGAACAGCGCGAATTCAAGGATACCTTAATGATTTCGGACACGGAATCCGTAAAAACGTTATGAATTCGTTGGCATCCTAAATCAGATAAATTTTCGTTATTGACCAAACCTTGGAAAACGTATGCCAAGGTAACCAAACGAACCATTTTGTCAGATATTGAATCACTGTACGATCCATTGGGTTGGTTAGCACCAGTTGTAATTACAGCAAAGGAGCTTATGCAATCATTGTGGGTCACGGGATGCGCATGGGACAATAAGGTTTCCGAAGCTATTGAGCATTAATGGGATAGTTTCAAACATAATTTGAAGTCTATCGACAACTTACAAATTCCTAGATGGATTAACTATTCATCAAATGCACATATCCAAATACATGGCTTCTGCGATGCATCAACAAAGGCATTCGCTGCAGTAGTCTATCTACGTGTAGGAGATAAGAATGGCATGTTTACAACTACTTTGCTTACTGCCAAAACGAGGGTAGCTCCTATAAAGCCAACGACCATACAACGTTTGGAGTTAAATGGAGCTCTATTATTAGCAAGACTGCTTCAAGCTACAATGGAGGACATGCGCTTACAACAGGTTCCAGTTTTTGCTCGGAAAGATTCCACGATTGTCCTGCAATGAATAAAGGAACACCCCTCACGATAAAAAAACGTACGTTGCAAATCGTGTAGAAGAGATTCAGGACATCGTACGCTTTGAGCAATGGCATCATGTGTCAACGAAGCATAATCCTGCGGATGTGGCCTCAAGAGGAGTGCCTGCTGCGGATTTAATAAATAATCAGCTATGGGGGCACGGCCCATCATGGCTATCGGCGGAAAAAGATGCATGGCCAAAATTTAAGGATATTTCGGAACAAACCAATCTAGAGGCTAAAGAACCTATTGCGATAAATTTTTTAGCAAAAGTAGCCAGTTCCTTCTACGATATTCATCATATACTCGCCTCGTTCGTATAGTAGGTATGATGTAACGATTCATACACAATTGTCGGCATCCTCATAATAAACGCTCACAGTATATCGCTTCGCTCGAATGGAGCCAGGCAGAACTAACAATATTTAAACTGGTACAACAAACTGCGTTCGCAGATGAGTACAAAAGTATATTGAACAAGAATCCGTTGTCGCAAAATAGCAAGTTGATTAAACTTAATCCTTTTATGGACGGCAATGGCTTGTTACCAGTGGGTGGTAGACTCTATAATGCTTCAATTCCATACATTAGGAAACACTCAGTCATCTTACCACGTGATCATCATGTCACATTAATTTTAATCGACAAACTACATGTAGAGACTCTACATGGCGGTCCCTCATTTGTTCTCAGCACTAGTCGAAATCGATTCTGGATATTAGATGCTAGACGTTGCATTACCAGTCGATTACATAAGTGCATTACATGTTTCAAATATCGCACTACGACTAGAAGCCAGTTGATGGGAAATTTACCAACCCCGCGAGCAAATGAAACGAAGCCATTTACTAAAGTGGGAATTGATTATGCCGGACCTGTAACGATTAGAAGCTCAAAGTTACGCAACGCCAAGTTACAAAAGGCATATTTCTGTATTTTTGTTTGTATGGCCACAAAGGCTGTACATTTAGAATTGGTGTTAGATCTCACATCTGAAGCATTCCTCGCAGCATTAAAGAGATTTGTAGCTAGAAGAGGATTGTGTACTGACATATATTCAGATTGTGGCACCAACTTCATTGATGGAAAATCTCTTCTGGAAAAGGATTTACGACAAGCCATTCATGCCTCAACACCAGAAGCAGCAAAATATTTGTCCTCCAAGCAAATCAACTGGCACTTTAACCCTCCAGCCTCTCCCATTTCGGACGAATCTGGGAAGCGGGAGTAAAGTCAGTAAAATATCATCTTCGAAGAACACTACAATACTCCAAATGTACGTTTGAAGAGTATGCAACCCTATTAGCTCAGGTCGAATCGTGTTTAAACTCTAGGCCACTATGCTATGTTAGAAATGATCCAGCGGATTTATTTATCCTTACACCTGGAGATTTCTTAATTGGCCAAGCACTAAATGCGACTCCAGATGCTGATTATACAAATGAACCTGTAGTATTGTCCAAAAGATGGCAGTACATTCAACAATTGAATAAACAATTTTGGGATAAGTGGTAAAAGGACTACCTTAACCAATTGCAGAACAGACCCAAATGGTACACAAGGCAACCGAACATGCATGTTGGATTGTTAAAAGCGAAAACATGCCACCCACTAGCTGGGCAATGGGTATAATAGAGCAAATACATCCGATGAGCTAGTGCGGGTAGTACGAGTCAAAACGCGAAATGGTAGTTTCTTATGACCAATCGCTAAAATTAGTCCTCTACCACTAGCATAAGACTAACTGCCTGTTATTAGTGTCGTCATGTGTCTGTCCAAAAGTGTCACATTGTTGGCGAAGGGTCATCATCATTTTCGTTACACCATACTAACAACCTACTATTTCAGATGTCATCCACATATGAGCAAAAGGATACGCTGTATATTTTAGAGGGCATTCAATTTAGCCCTCCAGGAAGTCCTGAACTCAGGATGCCACGCGACCTGGCTGCGATGTATTTGGAATGCCTCGACAAGAGTTGGCCCACAAATTAATGCCATCAGGGAGCAGGAATCCACCAGCAACCAGTCAGGAATCAACTCACAGATCCACGGCAAGCGGAAGCAGGAATTCTCCAGCAACAAGAACTGTAATTGCGGCAGAATCCACGTTTATCGGTCCGACTCCATTCACCGATCTGCATCCGGTACAAACAGCAGTGGTTACTGGCGGTAGAATCTCGGCCTTAACAAGTCTGCTTCGAACTGCTAACATAAATGAATTTAAAATAAGAGTCGCTAATAGCTTTCAACGCTTCGTCACTCGAGAAGGTATCGACATATACTTGCCACGATATGTGCTACAGCGCATCGATGTCAAGGCGATACAACGGCGACGAAACAGGGAGAATACCATTAATCTCCCAGATAAGTATCAGGTTCGACTACGAATATTAAAGGATGGATCAATGATTTTCCATCATTACCACAAAAGGGGTATAAGCAAAATAAAACGAGCATTGGTTGAACGAACTGTTCAACAGGGAGGAGTATGTTGAGCACACCTGAAATAAATAAAAAACATTAGAAATGGATATAAAATGTATTTTATACTTCCCTTAATTTCTACCAGGTAATGTCCTCCAGGTGATCCCACAGTTTCAGGAACTTAACTGAAATTAAAATAAAATACATAAATTAATACAGATTGACTAAAATAATGAATTAGTTAGCAAACAATTACAAATTTTACAAAATATATGTGAAATCTGTCAAGACACGAATTTCTTGGCAGTCCAACAACAATTGCACGTAAATGCAACTATTGAAATTTATTGTGAAATTCATATACTGCGCATATTAAACATTTGCAAAACATGCAAATAGGTTTACATACGCAAATTACATGAATTTGCAAACTGTAAAAGCACTATAATAGATAACAATCAAAAATTTGCACCATTGTTGACATTTCATAAATCATTTTCAAACATAAATAATTTAGCAGAATTTGCTTATTTCCTGCAAATTATTTATGCTGGAACTGACATATAATTAAAATTAAACACTTAGAAAGTAATAAACTACACTTACCTGGACAATTAATCCATAATTTGCGGTGAAAAATTCGAAAAACAACACGGCACTAACGAACTAAAATACCGCGATCGCGACTGTCAAATTAACTCGCGAGAAAGTCAATTAGATGAAGTTGGCTACGCGCTACCTGTTGGTAATACTTAAAAACCGCGAAAGTTACCAGGTAAGCAAATATTCGCGAAAAAAGGTAAAATTAATTCCCATAATAAGTGGGAAAGAGAAAGATGCGAAAACGAGATGCAAGAAAATTGAGAGAAATTTGTGTTCCACATCGAAATTTGTCATGATATGGCAGTGCGACGCCATATTGATGATTTTTAGAAAAATTGAAATATTTAGTAAAATAAATTACGAAAATTCATGGATAATTTAAAATAAATTAGTTGAAGGAAATTGGCACATTTTGACATAAGCATACAAGTCAAGCAAAGTCGAAAAATATGCTTAATTTGCATTTTTCTTGTGGAACGTATGTCAAAATGGCCGCTTAGAGCCTATAAACCAAGTTTTTTTCTCAGTTCATCAAATTGATCTTACATGCAATTTATAGCATCAGATCAAATAACAAATATTTTTTCATTTTTCAGCAATTAAGCATAAAATAAAACGTGCCATATTGAAGGTACAATATTTTACATGCTTAAAATTTGTGTGCAGTGGGTGTTGGCAAAGGACAGGAAGTTTTGGGTTCTTTTTGTTCTAAAGATAAGTATTGTGTTAAATTAGTGCGTAGATTTAGTAAGTTTCTTGCATAAAAATTAAATATATGCCAGCTTTCGGTATTTTAATGATACATGCAACGAAACAAATTAGTTAAGTAGTTAAGTTAAAATAAGCGCAAAGAGAATTAAAAAATAAGTTATAACGCGTAAAAACTAGAAAAGGCTAAAAATTGCATTTAGTTAAATATATGCCAAAATACGGCATAATAACTACATATGCAATCGAACAATTAATAAACAGAATTAAATTACTGAAATTATAAATTGGAGTGTTTCGCATTAGAATTATTCAATAAATACAGCATTAAACATAAGCACACATACCTTTTTTTCATATCGCTACACTGTCGACCTAAATGCCGTAATATAGCTGTAGTTATCGATTGCAGCTACATTACAAAACAAACATATTATTGTAATAATATAACCGAGAAGTTGTTGCCATGTAATATTAAAAGGAGATGACGTTAGATGTTGTCACCATGTTGTAGTAGTATGAATGATTAGGTCGCCATGTAGCAATAGATGAATGTACAACAGATAGGAGAGGCTTTGTGAAAAGCAAATCTTCGCTACTACGCCGGGCGCAGCTGTAAACAGCAGATTCCCGGTAGTAGTATCAAGGGTAAAATATGGTACATTGGCGCAGCTGTAAAACAGCAGATGCCTAGTGAATAAAAGACTACTTGTTCTATCTATGACTAGTGGAAATCAATTGTTCTTTATTAGGTTGTTGCTATTCTATTTATATAAAAATTATTACTTACCGTTAACACAATTCTTCTTATTTAATACAAAATGCATACTTGCATTTTGTTTACAATTATTATAAATCATGATGCAATTGCATATTTGTATTTATTTGTTTAACTCCGGCAGAAAGATGTGACGCAATATAATTGACCCGTATTACGCTGGTCGCAAAAATGTAAACAAACGCATGTAAACAATTACAGTCACTTCTTAAGGCTGTGACATAATATTTTGTTCGGCGTATATTTTGGCTTAATTGCAATTAATCAATCGATCACATTTATTGTGTTCTTTTTTTTTTTTTTTTATTTATTTAAATCCTTTTACTTAATTTGTTTTATTAATCAATTGATTTTGTTATTCCATTATTTTTATTTAATTTGGTTTGTGATTCACATGGAGGTTGTGTGAGAGTTGAGTGGTAGATGTGTGGTAGTTGATTTATTTATTTATTTATGTACTTTCTGTCTTCAGTTATACATTCATGTAATTTGCGTGAGATTTTATTTGCGGTTATATTTATTAGATTAGACGCGTTTTTTTTTCTCATCCAATACTTCGAAACTTGCTCTAATGCGAGTTCTACTGATTGAGTATATAAATTCATTTATTCATAATTTCTTTTATTAGCGCTAGCATCAATGCTTTTCATTTATATTATTCCTTTTAAATTTCGAATTTCGCTCTAATGCGAATTCTACTAATAGATTCTTGTATCTCTATTTACTGCTCATGAGTTGATATCCATCTTTTCGAACCTTTCGGATACCTGCTCTAGTGCAGGCTCTACTTGTTGGATTACCTTTTTACATATAGTTACTTTAATATGTTTCCTCATGGCTTCAATATTATTGCGTATCTTTTATTTTTTAATAATGTGCCGCTTATTGTGATTTAACTTTCCTTATTTTCAAGTTTTCGCTGGAATCACATTATGACTTTTCGTACTGCTAATACCTCAGTGTTACGCAGGTGATCAATCTGCCTAGATTTGAGATACGCGATTATTTGTTCTTTGTTTTGCTTTATTATGACACGCCCAATTTAGACCTATATTTATATTGTTTTCATCTAATGGTGACAGGAATATTCGTACATTCGTATATCGTATCTCAACTACCAATTTAATTTTTTTTGTTTTTTTTTACGTGTAGCTTGCCACATTTTTTTTTTTTGATTTTCTTAATATTTTGGAATTTCATCATTTACGTGATTTATAAGAAAATGATCTCTTACGTCGTCTATAGCCTCTGCGATGTCCATGCATTTACTACACTTATGCCGAGTGTTTTTCGTTAGGGTTGTAATTTTAGGCCCAGCGGGAATGGTCGAACATGAATTTTGTTGATCGTTATATTCGTGATTAATTTTCACGTGTTCTTGAACTGATTCCATTGAGTCCGCCATGAACCGGCGTTTCAGGCATTGCTGCATGTTTTGGTTTAATTTAAACCACTTTATACCATTTCTACTATGTTTCTTAAGTGTGCGATTTGGTTTGATGTGGTCTGAATTATCCTCTACTGTATTCGTAGTATCGTCAGTGAAACGGCAGTCGTAATGAAAACGCAGTGTGTCCTCATGGCAGTCTTTTGAATGCTTTCCCATCTTTTGTTTTTCGTAGGAAAAAAAATGTTTGATTAACTATATATATGCTTTTTATTTATTCTCTCGCTAATGTTTCTTAATTATATTCTATTTCTTTATTTATTCTATTTCAAAAGTTATACCAATTATCTTATAAACGAAAACAACAATTTTTTTTTTTTATTTCTAGCAATATATTATATTTTTCTACTTGCTAAAGTAAGTATCTAATATACTAGTTTATTTAATCTTTTTCGGGTAATTTCTTTCTTTCTTCGTCATCGCTAATAATGTTGCATATTTATTTTTTTCTTCTGGACTCTGCGCTAGCTGTAGTAATTCAGCGTACTGGTGCATGTTTTTGAATAGACGTGCTCTCCGTCCTCCTCGTATCTTCTTCTTTTGATTTTGCTTTTGTTGTTGTTGTTGCTTTGTGATCCTCTTTTTATACTCTTCAATAGTCAATCTTTTTGGTCCCGCTGTGTATATTGGTACCTCTGCTGTGGGTTGTTTTTCCTTTGGTACGTATGGTTCTGGAAGTGGTTTTTCTGCTGGGTATAGAGTGAGACCCTTGACATTACTTTGCGGTTTTCGGGGTTGGTTATCCTCAATCTCCTTGAAGATTCTATTAAAAATGTCGTCCAGTTCCTTCATGCTGGTTAAATGCTCACTCAATCTCATTCCGATGATTGCACTTTAAATTATCACGGTCCGAATATATCGTTCTTTTTAACGTCACGGTCCGAAGATTACAGTTTAATTATCACGGTCGCCATGTAATAATATAGCCGAGAAGTTGTTGCCATGTAATATTAAAAGGAGATGATGTTAGATGTTGTCACCATGTTGTAGTAGTATGAATGATTAGGTCGCCATGTAGCAATAGATGAATGTACAACAGATAGGAGAAGCTTTGTGAAAAGCAGACCTCCGCTACTACGACGGGCGCAGCTGTAAACAGCAGATTCCCGGTAGTAGTATCAACGGTAAAAGAGGGTACGTTGGCGAAGCTGTAAAACAGCAGATGCCGAGTGAATAAAAGACTACTTGTTCTGTCTGTGACTAGTGGAAATCAATTGTTCTTTATTAGGTTTTTGCTATTTTATTTATACACAAATTATTACTTACCGTTAACACAATTCTTCTTTCTTAATACAAAATGCATACTTGCATTTTGTTTACAATTATTATAAATCATGACGCAATTGCATATTTGCATTTATTTGTTTAACTCCGGCAGAAAGATGTGACGCAATATAATTGACCCGTATTAAGCTGGTTGCAAAAATGTAAACAAACGCATGTAAACAATTACAGTCACTTCTGAAGGTTGTGACATATATTTTGTTCAGCGTATGTTTTTGCTTAATTGCAATTCATCAATCGATCACATTTATTGTGATTGATTAATTGAGCGATGAATTTTGGGTCAATTGAATAATGCAAGAATGCAGAATGTGCATTCTTGTATTTTCAATTGATTAGGAAATTGTTGTGTAAATTGACATCACATTATAACCTCGACAACTATTGGAACGAGTTAAAGGGGATGAGGAAATGTATAAGTGAAATAGGCAATCTCTTTAATACTACAAGCATTCGAAGAAATCATTGCTTGGAAATACTTTCCCAATTTCAACATCAGCTTACGCACATCGAGGAATCCAATGAGATCCTACATAAACGAAACAGTGAACGCAGAAGAAGGGCACCCCTTGAAATAGTGGAAAGTGTTGCAAACACACTTTTTGGAATTCTCGATGCATCTTATGCCGAGCATATTGAAAAGGAAAGGAGGTCTCGTACGAATGAAAACCACTTGTTTCACTTATTAAGAAACCAAACATCTATACTGGTGTAGTGAGCTTGCTTCTTATACGAGAAGATGTAGTGAGCTTGCTTCTTATATCAGAAGACTGGTAGGCAGGAGTGCCGATTTATCAAAAAAACTTAGGCTATTACGCCGACTTATCTTCTGGCTATTACGCCGATAAAATGTTAGGCTATTACGCCGACTTGTGAATAATAACACTCCTGGTTAAGGTTCAGTTAATTATTATTTTATTCAATCGATTACGCTAAATTTATACATAAATTTTATTACGCTAGCAATTATGACTATCGATCATACAAATCCAATCGTGAGAAACGCGTCAACAATGAAAGTCGGTCAGTCATTATACTTTATGCAATATTCATACATAACATGAATCGCGCTCTTGAATTTTAATTCATTCATTGTAACCTGACTCATGCTTTCTTTATTTTGTTTTCTTTAATTCATTGATTGTGAGTGACGATTTTCTTTCTTGACCCATATCTTTCTTTGTTGATATTTTTCCCATGATATGTCGCTTAATTACATATAGCATGTCGTAAGCATGCTTGTGACTCAATTTAGTATTTAGTGATATATCTTGGATTAAGATATATTACATACTGGAATCCACAACCAACATCCTAAATCGGAAGGAAGAAGCGATGCAACGTCTATTCAAGGCTATACAAGACCACATTCACGCATATAGCAGCTAAATATATAACCTACAGCATGAGAAGGAAGCAACGCAAGCCTTTACTGCACTTGCCCTGCTGACCAGCTTAGTTCTACAAAACTATCAGCGAATGCAAGATGCGTTACTAAGCGTTCTCATAGATCTTCACCACAGTAAAATCAGCCCCTTGCTCATTACTCCAACACAGCTACGGGAGCAACTTACAATAATAAAGCGACACCTTCCATCTACTTTATCAATACCAGGAAATAAGTCGGATGACGGATTAATGGTGTACAATATAATGTCAGCCGCAACTAGGATAACGGAGTCACATATACTGTTCGATATCTGGATACCGTTACAACGCAACGAATATTTCCAACTATTTAAGTTAATTCCGGCTCCAATTCCACATGAAAACGGATTTCTCCTAATCAAACCTTCGTCGGAATATCTAATTGTAAGCTTGCCCAGAGACAGATGTTATCCCCTAACACAAAGACAATTGGATAGCTGTAAACAGCTAAATGAGGAGAAATACTTATGTCACCAGAATCATCCGATTTTTAACTTAAAGGCCAACAGAAACCAATGTGAGATGAGCTTGTTAAATCATCAAAAATCACTATCAAATTGTCAACTGCGATCCTCCAATCGCTCGAGTGTGTGGACACAGCTTCACACTCCCAACAATTGGTTGTACTGCATGGATTCGGAGACGACATTCAACATCGTATGCGGAACACAAGTGATGCAAATAACCCTCAAAGGAAGCGGTGTTCTACAGCTCCGACCAGACTGCTCAATAAAACAATCATCCATGACAATTACTGGTCATGGCCGCTATCATCATCATTCATTCCACAAATGAACTTAAGCAATTTCTCAAGGAGCCACAAGGACACGCCAGAAAAATATGCCACTCCAGAGCTTCATCTGCAATCCAATGATCGCGAATTCGATTTCCTGATCAACCAAATACAAGACCTGAAGGAAAAGGAAATTTTTCAACAACGAGCAACACTACATGACGTTCACCATTACACCATCAGTTACGTTCTTCTATGCTCACTACTTGCTGGATGCAGCTACTATACCTATTTGAGATGCAAGCATACCCGAAATCAGTTGTCCATACCTCCTCCAATACCAGCTGTACGCTCCCATATGACGATCAACGAAGACTTTGTGTTGCATAGCAACCCAAGGGGGCAGGATTAACAATTACCTATGAATTAGATTAATTTACATTATACATGCTTACCTACAGAAAGAAAATAATTCATTTCTCACGGTAAAGCTTCTAAATCTCACATTGCGTCTGGGAGAATACTTTTCATGCGCAAGTAATCAAATATCACTTGCCAGCGCCTGGGAAATGCAAGCTTGCAAATTCTTACGTAAAATTGCCGCCTGCAGTTCTCATGAGAAAGATTATTTTCCCAGAAAATTTTTACTTAAATTTTATATAAATTGACGAGTTTTGGGGAATAAATATTCAGTATTTTTTTAACGCACAAAAGGAGTCTTTTTAATTAATATACACGTACGATTTTTAAATTATAGCACTTTTTCGAAGTTCTTTTTATTCTACACCAATATTTTGAAGTCTCAGTTCATTTGGAGTTTTGGGTGGGCAGGAAAACGCCACGCCTACTTATTTCGTTATTAACTGTAACTCGAGTAATTCAATTCATAGGTGAATGAAATTTTTATAGATCTTTCGATGGTGCATCCTTTTGTTTTCGAAAATATTCGAAATTCGAAATAGATTTCGAAATTTACGGAGTTAAAACTTTCAGGTGCTTATTTTTATGTTTTACCTTATTTCTCCACTTCCTGAGGATCTAGCGGGATGTTTCAAGATTTTTTGGAAAGCCTATGGGCGTGGCTATAAAATATCACAAATAAAGAAAAACTATTGTTTCGAAACAGCCGAAAAAGGGCAGAACGCGGAGCAATAGCGTTTTTTCTAAATCGCTGTAGATTCCGTACTTCTTTTCACAGAGGGATCAAATTTTTCATGTGCATTGACCTTATAATTTCCCATACATTTTCATACAATCTTAATGATTTTCGAAACAAGGTTAGGGTTTCTTGCCCGGCCGATTAAAAGTTAAATTCCAACTCCAGTTAGTCGAATGAGGTATCATTGGAAAGAAGACACTTCAAAATTGACGAATCTGATATTCACCATCCTGCGCCCTTCCTTTTGGGTGCGGGGCGGTCAGATTGAACGTCAAATGTCAGGAGGTGCAGCGGGGGAGGGGGATCCCTGGGAAAATTTTCAGTGTGCCAAATGAAAGATCCTTTCGAGGACTATCGACTGGTGAACTTTTATTTTTTTAGGTGATACTGGGTGTTAAATTTAGACCTACCCGCATCACGATTTTCCCCCACAAATAAAGGTATTGCAAATTTGTGAACCCAAAACGTAAGTAATGGCGCCGTTCATCATTACATTTGAAAACATATCTGTAATTAGTATGACATTAAAAAAAATTTAGATAGTACGCATATACATACATGTACAAACTTATCACAGCAAGAATTTCGCTAGTCTCATATTCTAAGATCTTCACATGGGCTCACCTTGTATATCTTTTTGCATTTCATTTTGCATATCAGCAAAATTACTCTAACTCAAATGATAAAGCCAAACGAAAGTCGACAACGCTGAGATAATTGAAGGAATGCTCGTGAGAACCTTGTCGCTAGGGCAATTCTTTAATTCTGTGGTAAGTTATTTGTGAATTTTGGTATTTAGGTAATTAAGCATTTTTGTACTATTATAAAAAGCGAATTTCAATAAAGAGGTTTTAGTTGCTACAATACTTTGAACCAAGACTTTTACTTTTTCCCTTAAGTGAGTCTACTTGAGACACTGTAAATCCGACAACATTCTGATGTACCGGTTTAAGAGCCGCTGCACCCACAACACTACTTACGGTGTAATACCCTAAGTTCTTCACAGCAATATCGAGGCAAAAGAGCCAAGATCATCATTGGTAATCCCGGCGTGATTTCTTCCGAAGAGATAATCAACACACGCAAACACTCATCATGAATCTAGATGAACTCGCAGTTCAGCAGCACAGCACAGGAGAAGACATAAAGACTCGTGTTACCAACTATGGCAAAGACACATCATTACGAAAGAACCAAACGTATCTTGAAGTAAGGTTGAAGACCCTAGATGAACTCTGGAACTAACTTGATGAAGTGGACACTGAGATTCGAGATGTGTATGGGGCAAAATTGGAGTATGCCTATTTCGCAAAAGCTGATTATGAAGTCATAAATCATAAATATAAGAAGACAAGACATCATGGACAAGCTTACAGAGCTGAAGAAGCCAAATCCCAGTAGTACAGCCAAGGATAAAAAGAGCCAGCCGACTTCAGATGACAAAAATCAAGAAACGCAAGAGAAGCAAACTGGAAAAAATTACCGAGTAATAACATTAAGGCAACCACATCTTTTAACGCCAGCAATTTTAATATCTCAGAAATAAAGCGACAGCAGCAAACAATAAGAAATGCCTTGCGCAGAATGCTCACTGTGATAACAGCTGCAACCCAGCAGCCTCAAGCACAGCAGTTCTATCAACTTAAAATACGCAAAGTTGAAAGATACTGGAATGATATTCAACAGTTACACTACTCAATATGGGAATCAGTTGAATATCCCAGCGCATCAGAGTTTGAGGAATATTTCAGTCTAGAGGAGGATACAAAGAACGTATTACTAGAGTTGCTCGCCATCGCATCCGCACCAGCTCCCGAAAATAGTCTTACCAAAGCTGGATGGTGATTATTTGAAGTGGCGACCATTTCACGACCTCTTCAACGAAGTGTTACACAAACAAACAATGGTCGACTGACTCGCAGAAAATGTAGTACTTAAAGAGCAGCTTATCGGGAGAAGCCGGAAAACTTGTGCGACATCGTACTATCTCAGATGCAAACTATACTGCCGTATGGAAGATAATTAAGGAACGTTACGAGAACATTAGATTGCAGGTAACTGCACTGTTGAACAACTACTGTCACAAACAAAAATAACTTATGAGAGTGCACCTGCAATTATGGCGTTACACGACATAACGCAAGAATGCCTCCTTGGTCTAGAGAATTTAGGAATCAACACAAGCCACTGACATCCACTGTTGTTGCACATATTGGTCAATAAATTGGACAGAGTAACACACACGCTCTATGAGCAATCTCTCACTCAGCCCAGAGCATTGCAATCACTCAAAGGCTTCCAAAACTACTTAGCGATGCGCTTTCAGTCTTTGGAAGCTCTAGGAAATAAGGGCAGATCAATGGAAGATCCTCATAAAAGGACAACTACACCCAGGTCTTTCACATCTTTCTCGGCTGGACCAACATGTATTCTGTGCAAAGGCGTTCATCAAATCTTTGCCTGCCAGAAATTTATTCAACTAACGCCAAGCAAATACTTCGTCGTAGTTAAAGATTTCAAAATTTGCGTTAATTGCCTCAAGGCCAGACACAGGGCCGACACTTGTCCGTCAAGAACGTGCACAAAATGCTCTAAACGACACAAAACATTACTGCACGTAGAGACACTTCCTCCGAAATCAATCATCTCAATACAGCAGCCTAGCAGGAATAGCTACATGACAGGTGCGATGGCACCATCAAATCAATCCACATCATTTCACGACTAACTTAAATCAATCGCATCAAATCAATCCACATCATTTCACGACCAACTTAAATCAATCTCTTTGACAACGAAAAGCCTTCAAGCTCCAAAAGGCTACATATTTCTTAGCATAGTCATTGTAAATGTGGTCAATAACCAGGACAAATGCGTGGAATGCAGAGCCATATTGGATTCCGGCTCCCAGCTCAACTTCATGACGGACAAGATGGCAAAACAACTAAACCTATCTGGAGTTTCCGATCTACTATATATTGAAGGCATTGGCCAAACGCAAGCAACAATCTCAACGAAGAGAGAGCATCTTACTACAGTCGAAAATAATTTCACCACAACCAGCAAAATCTATAGACACTTCATGGCCAGTACCACACAACATAAGATTAGCGGGCCCGAACTTTAACCATCCGGGCCCAATAGACCTCCTCATTGGTGCAGAGTGCCTCTATTGTATGTTAACTCCGCAAGGTTTAACTTTAGCATGTATGCATTAATCGCATGTCCATTACTGTTAAGACTGGGTCGCTGTCATAAATAGGACAGCTCGGTGCACAATTCGCAAGATGGAGGCGGGGCGTTAAGATTTTTGAATAAATCGATTAATGGAATATTTATTTAAACACCTAAGGAAACAAAATAACGTTTTCTAATTTTTAAATTAGCCCCCCAATTTTTATTGAAAATGATTTAAAAATGGAAATTCAATTTTTTTTTTATTTTCTGTTTTGCGGAGCGGGGCTACCACGAATTTGAACTAAATAAAATAAAATTTTAACATAAGGTTTTTGAAAATATCGTTTTCCGATTTTAAAATTCTACTTTTTTTATGAAAATTTGATGCAATAGATTGCTTTCTTAATGGGTAAAATACAAGTAAAGGAATCTATTGCGTCAAATTGTCGTAGATATGTATCAGTACAATGTAAAAAATCGGAACACGTTATTTTCTGCTTATTAACTTCAAAAAGCTTATGTTAAAAATTTATTTAATTTAGTTCAAATTTGTGGCAGCCCCGCTCCGCAACAAAAATTAAAAAAACATCATTGAATTTTCATTTTAAAATCATTTTCAATAAAAATTGGGGGAAAGAATTTAAGAATTAGAAAACGTTATTTTGTTGCCTTAGGTGTTTAAATAAATATTCCATTAATCAATTTGCGATTTATTCAAAAATCTTAACGCCCCGCCCCATCTTGCGAATTGTGAATTATAACAGCGATCCAGCTTTAATATTAAGGCTAAGCATTTGGTCGTTTCTAAGCATCTTTAAAAAACAACGTCCTGTTTCTATGTTGTATTGAATGTCATTTCATTCGGTATTTGGTTTATGTTAACTTTAACATACTAAGACTAATAGCGACTAAGTGATGAGAAGCATTTATTTTTGATCATTTATTTATTATATTGTTACGTGCAATAGAAACAGACAACTGATGATATCTACTGGCAATGGAGAAGTAAACGACTTTAGGTTCGGGGAATTGATTATGGTATCTACAGGAAGGTTCAGGAATAGAATGAATAGAATGAATAGAACAGTCACGAAGCTTCTGGAAAATAGAACACTCGAGAATAATCTGGAGAGTTTCTAGGGTATAAATATAACAGTTGTCATCGCCAGAAGAAGAGTCTTGTCTTAGACGTTGCAGTGTTAACAAGCGAAAGTAATAAACGTGCGAAAGTGTTGTAATTAGATTGCGATAATTGAAAGTACAGTATTAAGCGATAATTAAAGTGTAGTTGATTAATTGAAAGTTTGTGAATTGTATGATAGAAGTGAAATAAAGAACTTGTATATTAAATATTTAATATTGTGTTTTAAATAACGAACCGCAAGAGCCACGCTCGCAACAATATTTACGTGTCACTACAGCGAGCTGGTGTTAAGCTGGTTCTGATAGTCATAAAATTTATACTGAAATTGGTTTTGAGAAGAAATTCTACATTGGAATTTAGCAAAGCAACAAATTCGGACTCTTTTATAAGTAAAAAACAATGTATCTAGTCTCTTAAAAATTGTTTGCGCCCAGGCGTCCAATCCGAATCAGTTCAATTCGTTTGGCACCAATTCTCATTGCTCTCCATAGCTACTTCAGCCAGTTATGCTCCTTCAGGCAGATAGAAGCATCGTCGCCCATCACAAGCTGCTGTGCTTAAAAGGCTAGCGATTCACACCCTTAACTAGTTTTTTCTTCGGTTTCCGTTAAATTAATTCATGGTCCAAAAATTCCTACGCCTTTTTTTCAGACAATTTATCCTGTAATGATGTTTTTTTGTAATATTTTGATTGATTCTAGCTGTTCTAATAGAAAATTTTCCTTGTCGAATGTCCGAGAATACCTCATTTACTTATAGCAGTATATCCTTCCATAATTTCCTGTATGCAATGCATTAAATCAGAATAATTATTGAAAAGCTGCTTGTAGGCCACAAATTGGGGTAAGGTCAAAAATGCAGCTCTAATTTGCGGCCACCAGTACCTACACGCGAACTAGCTTATGATAATAATCATTGATCCATTTGACGGCCACTAAAATTAATGTGGTTATACCGAAACTAATTTAAATTTCAAGCAATATTATATTTATTTGAAATATAACTTATGGTAGTATGTTGAGAGTGACTTGACTTGGACGTGAAGTCCAGACTGCCAGCATGAGCTGACAGATCACTCGGTGGACAGCGTTGACTGCAGGGCGGCACGCTAGTTCGCTTCGGCTATTGGCGGAGAGTGAGGGGAGGTTCCACGAAGAGCTGCCGCTGCCACCAGCTATATACAAAATATTTCGTGCCTACAAATCAAAAGAGACCCTTACATCATTTACCTACATCCATTGGGAAGGCGCAAATGTTTGCCCCAACCACCCAACTGACTCTGAGGGCAGATAATTTTCAGAGTCCCTGTGTTGACCTGATAAGAGAAGAGTAGCGGACCTAGACGACCTTCATGCTAAGAGGGCTCCGGGAGAGTGAAAGGAGAAACAAAAGACCTACTGCGTCATTACGTTATAAAGTTCATTAAAAAAAATCTTGAATTTTTGACAAGGTTAACATCTGTACAACTTATTTTAACTTACATCCTGAACTAAGTTCTATCATGTACGTTTTTCCCAGAGAAACGTCCCCTAATCAGAAATTTTCGTGAAAACTGCTTTACCCCAATGCTGCGGGTACAACGACTAGGGAAGCGGAGTCCCCTATTCTTACTCTCTCTATGTGTACTGTTCAGATTGTTTAATTGGTACTGTTACTACTGCATTGAATAACTACCCAGCTAGTATAAAACCGTTCTATCTTGAATTTTAAATTATATAGATAACAACAAAAAATATACATAGGTACTGCAAAAGGATATTCGCATATAATACTGAATATAAAAAGCATCAATATATGAAAAATAAAAGAAAAATTACTTCATTTATTATATGGTCCACCGCAGAGGCGCCTCCTTGGATATTCCACTGTATCTCTGTTTAAAATTGTAAGTTATATATGCAGGAATAAAAAGATGAATCAGCCGGTCACTTAATGATTGCCAAAAATGAAACAAAATACCGGATTAATGATCTCAACGGAGGATGATAGCTTCGATTTTAGTAATGTATCTTAGTAAATGACTCGCCTATTTGAATCTAACTGCTTAATTGGGTAATAGTATTGTACTTAAATCTGTGTTTTTATTCTCTTCCTGTTTCTCTTGACCATGCAGTACGTACGTACATAAAACTAATCAATCTGTTCAGAAATTTACAAACTAGTCAGTTCTATTTTATCATATCGGTCTTCGGCTGCTCGGGCCAGCGGATTTTAGCAAATCTGACTCACAAAAAAACTCGGGAAAATTTCTGTTGGTGAGAACTTCAATTTCTAGTGAAAAATAACAGTATCCCATTAAATTTTCTGAACCAAATAATTCTAGAAAAATATTCATTATTAACCTATCGTAAATTTCAATTATTACTAAATTTTAGGCAAACACTATACTACTTTCATTTCATAAATTTTTCGTAATCCACACTAGTAGCATTGTCCCACGATTTCTGTAAGTCAAGCAAGTTCCTACATTAATAATTTAAAATTCTTCTTAGATCTTCGGTCAATTCTAGTGCATCCATTCGAAGAAACCATTTCGGATTTTTATAAAAATTATCTCAGCTACACTGTGTTTCATGGCAAACCATTCATCCCATAAAGAGGCATCAAATTCTCTTCTCCAATAGACTAGTACCTTGCCGTTTTTGGATAAAAAGGATTCGCAAATTCCTTACAAATTCTTAAATGCGCTGATACTCGTTTTTTATTTGCAGCTCGTCATCATTTCTATCTACCGCCCTGAAGCGGGTTCATATTGCAATTTTTGTTCCCAGTTCTGTAGCTCAGAATTCCCTGGACTTTTGTTTTTCACAAATAATTCAGGATTCACATATTACTTTCGGATTTTCCTTTTGGCACAACGATACCTTTATTCCGCACCTCAAAAAAACTTGCCCTCCTTTTCGGCTAACCTTCTACCATCACATTTTCTTCCCACACAACTCTTATCCGTTCTGTCCAATTCACCAGGCGGAAAAAAATCTTCTTCTTCCTTTTTCTTTCGGATGCGTTCAGCGCGTATGGCTCTCCATCCATATAGGACACATTCCGCACATAACTCATGCTGCTACGGGTCCCGTAGACGTGTACCTAGCTCAGTGTACCATATCGCTACATGCAATACGCTACGACCATAACAAACTACTTAAAAAACTTTCTCATGAAATAAAAATGGCATAAAAAACACAGTTCCTTACAATACTACTGACCTCTGACGACTCATATTTAACTCAACAATCACCTTACTCACTTTAGGGTAGCAGACTCATACACGAACATGAGATTATAGAAATATCTACATTTTATGGAAAATACGTCGTTTTCTGGGATGTTATAATAAATGAAATTATGAAGTGGACGCGAATTGGAGCATTTACCCTATATACAATAAAAGTTTCATTGCAAAATAAGAAATGCTAGAACTCAGATTAAATCTTAAAACTGAATGTTTTAACAATATCTTAAAATTATATTATCCCGTTTGACTTGAAACGTCAATAAATTGTGTAAATTTACAGCTTTTCAAGTGCATTAATAAAAGTTTGGGCATGAGTTGCAGTAGTTGTGATATAGTTATGGTAGCCCAAACTTCACTTACAAAAATATTAGTCCGGCTTCACTTATCATTGATTATAGAAATTAGTTCATAGAATTAATGAGTTATTTTAGCTTTCCTACTTGTTATATATCCCGGAAGTGATTTTCACAAGGAAACTAATGTTTTTATTAAATATTTAACCAGGTGTTGCTTTTACAACTTAATACTGCTTAATTCACAACGCCTTTCAGTCAATATAATATGAAAATAAAAACTGCCACCAAGTGATGAACCAATGGCGTTTATGCCATTGGAAAAGTCATACCTTGTTAATCTCTCTGTAGCTTGCTAGAAAATAACTTAAATTGCATACGTCTTGAGCAAGGATTTATGTTCTTTTCGTCTGGATTGTATCTCAGAACTTATTTCCATGAGATGGCGATACATAGCACTTTAAGATTTTAGCTTGATAGAAAAATAATTATCACTCATTTTTTATTATGTCAAAGTTAAAAGAGTTATGCATGGTGGGTACGTAGAATGGAATGTTCCCTGCATGTGATTTTTAAAAGGATTGGGAGTTTTTCTGAATACGATGTTGTATTAAGTTTGTACTTTACATCTAACTTAGGTTGTGTAGCGTATACCCCCTTACGCTACTTTTTGTTTGGCTTCTCTATGTCTGTAGAGAAACCCCCATGATTTCCCAAAGGTAGGGGATGAAATTTAGTTATTTTCGAGAAGTAGCCCTATGCTACTTCTCCATATTACAAAATCCCTGAAAAAGATAAAATTTAGTTATTTTCGAGAAGTAGCCCTATGCTACTTCTCCATATTACAAAATTCCTGAAAAAAAAACAAAAGATAAATTCATATATTTTCGAGAAGTAGCCCTACGCTACTTCTCCACATTACAAAATTCCTGAAACCCTGCAAAATACAAAAAAAGGAAAACAATTACTCTTCAACGAAAAATTCCAATTTGGGCCGAACACGCACAAATTGGAATTTTGCGCATTAACCAGAGTCACATACACAAAAACCTGAAAATGAACAACAATACGAAATATTTTCAACAGAAAAATTCAATTTGTACCAAAATACGCACAAGGTACAATTTTTCCACATCCAAGTTACCGCTAGTCACCAACATCGAAGAGTCAAAAACTGTAACTCGCCTAGCTGTAATACATCGCATGATACCATCATGCAATGTATTGCATGATACCATCATGCAATGTATTGCAGTGGGTCCACAAAAGCAAAATTCCGAGAAAATCTAGATTGACAGCAGATATTCTGTTGTAATGATTTCGGCCGAAAAGGAATACACACACCGCCGCAGAGAGAGTCAGCAGCGCCGTCGCGAGCAAGAACTTTCGTGATCCGACCGACGAAGAACGGTTCGCCTGGTGGTTGGACGGGTAGAAACGTCTGCGATATAGCGAGAATGCGCGAAATCGGAGAGTTAATTTCGAGTTCTAAGGTGTACATCAACGCGGTCGGACGTATTACTAAGTTCGCTCACCTCGTCGCTTGGACCAGAGTAGGGGTTTCCGAGAGATTCTTTCTCTCTGATGTTGCCTTCAATGCATCATCGGACATGCAATCTCTCGGATATATTTGTGGTGTTTAGTGTGTAGTGTTCGTCATTAAAAGTTTTACTCACCAGTTGATCTTATCAACTGTAATAGTGAATCAAGCGTGGCGTCGGTAACGGTAGTTTCAATTCATGAAACCTTACTTGTGTTCCGTCGACCTATACATAACAACAAAATAAAATAATACAAACACAAATTAAAATAACAATATAATCCCATAACAATACAATCACATAATGAAATACAACCATACAACTATATAACAAATTCGTTTGCTGGCTGTTATGCCCCATAGGGTTTTTCCAGAGGTGCGCTTCTCCAGCCTTTAAAATAAGGCCCAAAGACTCGCAACTCATCACAAAAGTAGAAAGAGGAGAGTTAATTTTGAAACGTGAACGAGGACGGAAGTCAACGGCGTGGCGGACTTAGGGAC
The DNA here is from genome assembly GCA_963924295.1 of Dioctria rufipes. NCBI lineage: Eukaryota > Metazoa > Arthropoda > Insecta > Diptera > Asilidae > Dioctria > Dioctria rufipes. The sequence goes on from OZ002740.1 coordinate 128,944,113, forward strand.
TGATAATATTTTCTTTGAAAAGGGGAAAATTAAGTTTTGAGCGTTCGCGGTTTTCCTTTCGTGTGGAAGCTTTTCGACTGTTTTTTACCTGTATCGAGTTTTTTTTTGTTGATCGATGGCGGATTTTCCTGAAAGAAAGGAAAGAGGAATTTTCGTTAATTAATTTAGTGCGAAATAATACGTGAACTATGCATACATATTTACCTGCTTCGCAGAGATTTTTTTTTTCGGTGATATCTACGACGAATTTTCCTAAAAGAAAGAACAGAGGAATTTTCGTTAGTTAATTTAGTGAAAAGGAAAATAACAAGTGAATCATGTACATGTACTTGCCTGTTTCGTAGAGTTTTTTGTTGATCGCCACGGCGGATTTTCCTGCGTCTCGAAGCCGTTTGTAGTGTGAGATTGCGGCTCTAAAGGCTGGAGGAGAGATGGGGGCTTCTCGCTCGCAGCTGTGCGTTTAGCCAGGCAGTCCGCTTTTTCGTTTCCTGGTATGCCTACACGGCCAGGACACCAGGCGATCCAGATTCTGCCATTTTGTAACGTGGTTCTGACGTTTACCGCCAAGGTGTTTTTGTGGTTTTGAATGGCCTTGATTGCCGCCAGGCTATCGGCAAAGATCGCCGTGGTGCCCTCTTGGTTGGCTGCCTCCCAGATTGCTATGAGTTCGGTCGTGTAGACGTTGCACCAGTCAGGTATCTTGTGACAGATTTGTGCCTGTCTGGTTTCATTCCCTGCTGTGACCGCCATTGCCACCGCAGATTCCGCCTTAGACGCGTCTGTATAGAGTATTCTGTCCGCTTGTAGTCTGTTTATGGTCTCTTTGTGGAGTCGTCTTTTGCTGTCGTTGTTTATGTCTTTATATTGTAATTCGTCGCTAATGATTCTGTTGGTCTTGATCCTCCAGGGGGGTAGTAGGGGGACTGGGTTGAGAGTGTTAGGATCAAAGGGAGGGGATTTGAGAGGTGTGGGAACGTCTTCCACAGACCTGTGAAGGCCTGATTTTGTGTGTGTGGTGCGTTGACGGTTGCTGGACAGGATGTCCACAATTGGGTCGTGAAGTGGGAGTTGTGGATATTTTTGAGAAAGAGACTAGCAGTAAGCTGGTCTCTTCTAGCTGGGAAGGTGGGAAAGCCAGCTTCAATGAGCAGGCTGTCAATAGGCGTTATTCGTAGAGCACCAATGGCCGTTCTGGCTGAAACATTGATAGCCTTCTGTATTTTGTTTATGTTTATCTTGGTGGAGAATCCGTAGATAGTGATCACGTAGTCGATCCTACCCATGATCAGCTGTCTGACAATTTGGATGGCAGTTTGAAGCGGGGGTCCCGCGTTCTTTCTACATATGACCCTGACAAAGTTGTTGCGTCGGTTGATGTCTTCAACCACCATGTTGGTGTGTTTACTCCAATCTAGCGTTTTGGAGAAGCGCAGACCCAAGATTCTGAGTTCGTTCTGTAATGAGATTGAAACTGTGTCGTAGGGCAATTCGATTTCTCGGCATGAACTATGCATACATATTTACCTGCTTCGCAGAGATTTTTTTTTTCGGTGATATCTACGACGAATTTTCCTAAAAGAAAAAACAGGAATTTTCGTTAGTTAATTTAGTGTAAAGGAAAATAATAAGTGAATCATGTACATATGCTTGCCTGTTTCGTAGATTTTTTTTGTTGATCGCCACGGCGGATTTTCCTGAAAGAAAGAACAGAGGAATTTTCGTTAATTAATGTATTGAAAAGGAAAATAATAAGTGCATCATGTACATGTACTTACCTGTTTCGTAGAGTTTTTTGTTGATCGCAACGGCGGATTTTCCTGAAAGAAAGAAAAGAGGAAATTTCGTTAATTAATTAATTTAGTGCAAAATAATACGTGAACTATGCATACATATTTACCTGCTTCGCAGAGATTTTTTTTTTGTGATATCTACGACGAATTTTTTAAAAGAAGGAACAGAGGAATTTTCGTTAGTTAATTTAGTGTAAAGGAAAATAATAAGTGAATCATGTACATATACTTGCCTGTTTCGTAGATTTTTTTTGTTGATCGTCACGGCGGATTTTCCTGAAAGAAAGAACAGAGGAAATTTTCATTAGTTAATTTAGTGAAAAGGAAAATAATAAGTGAATCATGTACATATACTTACCTGTTTCGTAGAGTTTTTTTTTTGTTAATCGCCACGGCGGATTAGTAGTAAGGGTCCCACCTCCCTATACTTTTTACATTGCGTCCGATAGAAACAACTGCCACGAGTATCCCACTCGCGGGTTTTCTGCAATACGGTTCCCACCGCCGATAAGAAGTTGTTGAGGAGGGAGTAGGATAGACACATCCCTCTCGCAACCATTGGGGGCTAAAAATAAAAAGGTTGAGTTGCCACCGAGTTGTGTTGTTGCAGGATGTTGGTTGGAAGGAGAGGCTGGTGCTGTCTGTGGTAAGGACGGTAGATGGGTCCCTGTCGTAGGCATTGGGAGGCAAAAATAAAAAAAGCTGACTTGATACCGAGTTGTGTTGTTGCAGGATGTTGGTTGGAAGGAGATAGCTGGTGCTGTCTGTGGTAAGGACGGTAGATGGGTCCCTGTCGCAAGCATTGGGGGCAAAAATAAAAAAAGCTGACTTGATACCGAGTTGTGTTGTTGCAGGATGTTGGTTGGAAGGAGAGAGCTGGTGCTGTCTGTGGTAAGGACGGTAGATGGGTCCCTGTCGCAAGCATTAGGGGCAAAAATAAAAAAAGCTGACTTGATACCGAGTTATCTTGATGCCGGCTGTTAGTTGAAAGGAGAGAGCTGGTGCTGTCTATGACAAGGACGGGAGATGGGTACTGTTTTGGAAAGGTCCAGTTGCTAGGGTGGCTGAGCCTAGTGGGTGCAAGCAGATGTACTATAGGCGGTTTACGTACATGCATAGTAAAGTTTTATAAAATTGCACTACCAAGCGAGCAGATAACTAAAGCACAAAATCTTGCGATCATATGTAGCAAGCATGCATGGTTTAAACCTGTATCGTTGTCGTCACATCTTCAGCGGTTATCGCGCCTCTTTTTTTATATTCCGTTCATTTTTTCTTCCACTCCAAACAAGCTTTGATCAGTTAGTCACACTTCTTCAACGTCATTTTTCCATACGAGTTTTAAAACTTGAACTTGACCGCGATGCGGTCACGAGTTGTTGTTTCTTTTTGCATAGAATTTTAAATCTACCTGAATTGAAACTGCGAGACATGTGGGTGACTTTATTTTCTTAATATTTTTTATGTAAAGGAAAAAAGATTAAGGAAAGATGGCAAAGAGCAAGTTCTGATGCTGCTTATGCAAGGGTTCTTGATACTTGTGACGTTCAATACTGGCGGCGTATGATAAAGAGCTGCAAAACAAGAAAAGATCGGCGGCAGTCAGTGAACTTGATGTTGTGAACGACACGAATGTGGGTGAAGGTGAGCTAAAAGAAACGGGTTGCTTGAGTAAAAACAAACTAATTCGGCTGAGATGCCTTTTATTGAAGGTCAGTAAAGATAGACTGTATGACTGATAGACAATTTCTTCTACAAAAAACGTACATACTTAATCTTTTATTCGCGCTTTTTAAAACTGATTTTCAAAAATCCTCCTCTGGTATCATCTTTTTCGTCAAAGGTTAGATAACATCCCACGTGCTGCTGGTTAAGATCCTCAATCTGTCGCTGGGTTTTAATTTTTTCAGCAAAACGGGGTGGTAAGAACACATATGTGTTGTCTACAAAGTGTACTGTCACGCGAAGTCCGTATTGCGTCTTTAACAGCTTGAAAGTCTTCACCTGGTAGTCCTTCCCCAGCTCCAACTCTGTGATTGGCACAAGAGTATCGTAGCTATTTTCCGACACACTTTGCAACAGTTCAAAAGTGTTCTGTAAAAAATAGAGTTATAGTAATGGCTGCTTTACAATAATCAGGAAATGTTGAACGTGACCAGTAAGCTGAAAAGGAAATGTTTGGATGTTAAATAAAAAAACACAAAAAGCCGATCATATGAATTTTATTAATTTATTTTTTGCTGAGACATTTTTTAGTTAAAAACGAAAGCTGCGGTATAAAGTTCAAAAAAAGCGCGTGGCGGTTTTACTGCTTTGCTGCATATTTCTTAATTGCTCTATTCCAGCGTGTTTTATCAGCCTTTTTTTGTTTTTTTGTTCGGATTCGATTATAGTCGCGCTGGTCCATATACATAACGGAATATGGAGATCGAGAACATCTTATCCCCATACAATTAAAACACTTGTTAAAGCATAAAAAATGCGACATATATGATTCTTTTCGTGAACCGAACAATATTTGCTATTTGTTTCAGATGTTGGTAAATCACAAATATTACACTTATCACTCATTTTGAAATTTTTAATCTATGGTTTAAATTTAAGATGGATTCTATTATTGACGCTACTTGTGTAATTCGTCTATTAAATCGGTCTCTGTCTACCACACACTGTTCCCATGGTCCTTTACGATTGGAACAATATGCAAAACTCCATGCATACATATATTTAATGCACGGTATATCATTAAACCTAACCTTTTTTTTCATAGTGTTTCTGTAGTGATTCAAAAACCAAATAAATTTCACAACACAGTCCTAACACTACTAAAATAGTTGTTAAAAATATAAATGTGTTGAAGGCGAAACTTGAAATTTTTAAAGACCGTGGCTTAACGACCGCTGTGTTAAATGGTCCACATACATCTTTCCCGTTTGCGTAGACACAATTTGGAGAAAGACGCAGATGTTCTGTCTCAATATCTTCAGAGCAATTGAGAGCATTCATCTCCAAGGAGCAAAAGTAGCATTTAACTCCATCCTTCAGATTAGTATAGAAAAATCCACTTCGTGCTAATTTATGTGACTTCTTCTCGTCTAGCGGAAGATTTCGGAACGTTTTCAAACGATCGTATTCCCTTTTTAAAATTAACATTTTAACTGAGTTAAAAATTTGTTATAGCACGTCTTTTATATTGATCCAGGTGTTGTGTTTTGGTGGAAATCCTAACCATTTTACAAATACCTTGTTTCCACGTCGTTTCAAAATTTTTTCAACCAGGTAAAGATCGGGGTATTTTACTGGTGCGAGTTCTAGTTCATAAAAACCGCCCTGTATTAGGTTTCCTTCATAGTCTTTGAGAATATATGTTGGAGGGTAGGTATTTTTAATTTTATTTATTGTAAATATTTCAGTAGACCAGTTTGGTGTATAACCTTTTTCAAAAACATGTTTGTGCTTACTAATCCGAACAAAATCACCTTCCTTATACTTCGGTATAGGTTGTGGTTTTATATACATGTACACTGTTCTTAGCAGCTCCTTTTCGTTATGCGGTCCTACGTCAATAGGGCGCATTTTAATAGTGCGGTGTTTCATTTGATTATATTTATCTGTTAACTTGTTTAGCATGCTAATCCAATGGTAATTGCCTTTCATGAACTGGTAGTTGTAATTGTTAAAAGTTTCAGTTAGTTTTATATTACTTTTAAGAAACCGGTTTATATACGGCTTACATATATAAAGTCTTGGAAATATGAATTTCAATATCAATCTGGTATTTTCTTTGTAAAGTATAAGTCATGAGTTCAGGAAGTGTAATATTAGACATTCAGTTTGCTGTTGGAAACAATGCACAATACTTTGCGAAGGAAGTTTCTATTCTTCGAACAGGCTCTATAATGCCTAGCCTATATTTCTTCAAGGCGCCTTATCCTCCGGAAGAGCTGGATTTTAAATACAGATTGCAGAACGAGTTCAATTTTAAAAACATCAATGGTTTGAAGTGGAACAGTGGAATTATCAACTATAATCATCTACCTGGTCTGTTATCAACTCTTGCATCTTTTACAATATATGTAAAAGGTTTTGAGAAAAAAGTGTTTCTTCAAAAATATCTTCCAAAAAGTGAAATAATTAATCTGAAAATACCAAAAATAAGCGAACTTGAAAATTTTCAGACTTATTGTAAAATCCACAATGTGGATTCCCACCTACGTTGTGCTGTTCAAAATTGTGTTAATATTTATTTACACATGTTAATAAATAAAGTTATTGAATAAAATAAAAAAATTTTTAAATTTTTATTTCATTTATTTTTAATCAAAGTTCATTGCATCAAAAATTAGATTTGCAATACAATACAGAGGTATTTCATAAAAAAGTCTGGAATAATTTAAGTGTACATAAGAAGTACGACTTGGAATAAAAAAATCTTCACTTGGTAATTTTAATACATTTTTTTCTTTACATTTGTCAGCATATCTTTTATAATATTCCTTTAGAGCTTCAGAGGCGTTGTTATTGTGAAACATGACAATATTGAAGAATTTCAGCATTTCAAATAATTTATAAAGTTCCGCTTGTGTAAGTGTAATGCTACCATTGTTGACGGGGATCTTGTATTCGTTTTTTAACTCGGTCTGATTTGCTGGAAGCGTCCCTTCCATTTTGGTTTTTAAATCGTTGAGATTCTCGTAAACTGCCACCCAGCCGGGGTAAGATGTTGATATCGGAAAGACGCCGTGGCGATGAAACACTATTTTTGCTTCGAGTGATAGCGGGTCAAACCCAAGTATTACTTTCCGGTTATGGCAGTCGTCCAAATAATACGTGTAGTTTAGCAACACATTTTCACCGGCCACTTCTGCTTCACATTTAGACAATTTCTTTTTTCCTTTTACGGGTGCTTCAGCTTTGGACAATCTCTTTTTACCTTTTGCGGGGCTCCTTTGTTTTTTACGTGGTAGTTCCATCTTAATCAAATCACACTTGTGCGCTGAATACAAAGCAGCCAGGGTTCAGGCTTTTATAGTTTCAATCTCAGCTTTGCAAGACTGCCTACAAAAATCCCCTCCAGATTGTGGATGATTTTTTTTTAGATATATGCTGTGGTATAAATTAACAATTTTGTTATCATTTAAACTTAGATCGTTCGAATTAAACTGTTTTAAAAAAGTCTTAAAGCTCCGACCTCTGCATCGAGAATATAGAAATACACAGCAATAATGTCCACAGGTTGATGAAAATTGGCCTTGCAATCGTTTTTTATTATTACTAAAAGTGCTTGAATTAGCTAATAAAAATTTACGAAAAAACCTGTTTGCGGGATACTTTCCAAATGAATCAAAGTACTCTGCGGGGCCTTGTTTTGGGAAATAAAAGGCTACCCAATGAGTTCCACCTTTATTTGCAGGATCCGTATTAGCTATTACACATGCAGGCTTTTTTATCTTCTGTGGTAATTGGTTGCATGCAAAGATGCCTCTAAAAGACTTGTTTGTCATGCGGTTGTTTGATAATACATTTGTAAGCTCAAGCGTGTTCATTCTTGTTCAGAACAAATGATGGTTTCCACGTCAATGATCTTGGTGTGAGAAGTAGCGTAGTTATTTATAAATTCTCTGGTTGCAGCTCCACGAACAAAAATTGTGGTAAATTTTGATAGAGTTTTTATAAGATCTTCGTCCATACGCTTAAGTTCGAGATTACCAAATTTACTTATTTGTTCAGTACATCCTGTACTAGATGTGGGGTACTTGAAAATTATTTCTTTCGCAAAAGACTTATTTTGCGCAGCGAATCCCGCAAAAGAAACTCTTTTTAAAAAGGTGAAGGGTCCTCCGGAAAAGAACTCCACATTTACTAAACAGTAGCTCATTATAGATCACGTATTAAGAGTCTTGAGTGAAATTAAGTTCGAAGAACAGTTAGCCGGCCTTATATAGGTTTTTTTTAGAAGCTGGTATATACATTTTTATCTTTACCTATATCAAGGCTGCTATCATATTCTGCATATACAATACATGTCACTGTCTTTTTTAGTGCTTCCTTAAACCTTCCTTCAATTCTCACCGTTCCCTGATTCAATAGATTTCCACATGTTGAATTATACGAGAGATCTGTCGTTAAATCAAAAGCAAGTAGAAAACACCCGTTGTCAAAGAATTTTTTTGAAATTTGGTGGCCTTTATCGAAATAATGTATACCGGTTCCTTTAAACAGCGTAATATATCCTCGAGTGCTAGCAGGATTTTCTTTTGAATAATCAAATTCTAGCGGTTGATTTGGCACCTGTACCCCGTTCACTGATAAGTTAAACCTGGTGATATTGTTGTGCTTAAAGTTGTAAGAATTTTTTGTTCGTTTTCGGCTATATGCGTCGTTGTCAACCATGCCAAAGACTAGTAGATTTGGTAATTGTCCTATAACCACATTGTCCAGTGATAATGTAAATGTATTTGCGGGTATTGTATAAGTCTTAACTTCAACTCGTTTATACGGATATATAGCGTTGGAGCGTTGGAGAACAGCTTCATGAGCCAGCAAGATGTTAGGATTAATTGTTACATGATTCATATACATAGTTGCTTCTACTATTTTAACTCGTGGAGAATTGTCATCATTTTTTGACCAGAGGTAAAATTCCGGTTTTTCGAGTGATAAGACTATCCGTAAATCAACACCGTTCATTAATAATTTATCTTGATTAAACATATCGCCGTGAATCTTTCCCATCAACTCAACAACATTACTTTTATCAAACAGCTTTTGTCTTGCCAAATAACCTTCATTTAGCTCAGGGCTTTCAACAACTTCCATATTATTTTGATCGAGATACCAGCCAACCGATTCCAAATGTGTTGAAGCGGCATCTTTTCCGTAATTTAATAAATTCTCAATATAGGCTCTATAGTTGTAATTGTTATCTGTTTGGGCAATCGGTTTTCCATTTAGATAAATTGTACATTGGCGGAAAAGTGAGTGGAGTATGTTATTTACAAGGCCGGGGCCTTCATCACGAACAGTGTCTTTAGTCTTATCTGGTTTGGTTATTTCGATATCTTCGCCTGTGTAAAGTTCTTCTTTTCCATCCTTGATTTTAACTAACTGTAGTTTCAAACGAAGGTATATGCTTGATAAGTCTCGATATGTGTCACCATGTCCTAGCGATACAAATTCGAGCACCGATGAGTTATCTAGAGAAGCTATAGGTTTATAAGATACCTCTTCAGTTTTTATGATGCTGCTTTGTACAGGTGGTGTAGAGAAAAGGTCTAACTCAGATTTCATGCATTCTTTGTATGACGGCATGTTGTCTATTTATCAAAAATATCTAACACACGTTTACGTATCTTACGTTTACCTTTAATAGATGCTCTTTTAGCTGTCCTTTTTGTCTGTGTCTTACGTCTGCTTTTAATAGATGTTCTTTTAGCTGTCTTTTTTGTTTTTGAACCTCTTTTTACGGACTTTTTTGATCCTGAACGCTTTTTACGTTTAGAAGCTGGAGCTAAATGTAAAGCTGTAAAAGGGTTGTGCCTTTTTATAAGCATGCGATTGCTTCTTCCTGCACCACCCATGCTCTCAAACAGCTTATTTAGACCTTTCTGTGATAGTTCTTCGGCAGCTGCTTTTCCATCTTCTTTTAAAATATCTGTTAAAGGCTTGCTACCTGCTTCTTCTAAAATAGCTTTTCCTGTTTTAATTACCTGCTGCTTCAAAGCCTTTGCCCCCGATGTAACCAATGGCTGTAAATATCGCAATAGTCCGCTGAAAAAACCACCAATTCCTCTTCCACGCTGGTAAATAAGAGGAGATCGATATAATTCTCCAATATCCGCTAAGGCCCCGCCACTTTGAATGGCATAATATTTAGTATAATATGAACTCATTTTCGAAGCTATACAAAATGCTCTTAACTTTGCACTATGTTAAATCGACTGCTGTATGAGTATTTATACCCTATTTTCTTTTAAAATGGAGCATTATATATGTAGAAATATAGTCTGGCTTTAAATCAATTAGCTCCCCTTGCTGATTAGTTATCTTTATAGAAATACTTTCGATAAAAGTTTTTTCAATAGGACAGTAATCTACGTGTTGAAATCTTATTATGTTTTCACATTCTTTTAAAGGTATTACACGTAAGTATCGCACTAACTGGTCACCTATAAATCTGGGCTGAATAATGTCAGTGTAGACGTAAATTATATATTTTTCATAACAGTCCTCTGCTGTTGGCCGAGACTCTTGCGGCAACCTTAGTGTCAAGTCCGTAACTGATCTTTCCACTCTATTAAGTATGTCTATTATTGACATATGTTCCTGACGTAATCCTGCCGTATTAAAAGATTCTTTTATTTCTGCCAGTATGGCGTCAGGTTCACGCTTATTTTCAGGTGTTTGGAGAAATATATCCGTAAAGAAGTTGGACAGGTTGTCTATATTAGTATCAATAGGCACTGGTGTAGTTAAATATTCACCGGAACTTTGCTTTTCGTATGGAACATCCAAAATATTGCTACCTTTAACAATTTTTCGCTGTTCGGATGGTTTAGCACTAATCGAATCTTTGCTCAATCTATTCAAGATGTTAAAAATAGTATCCTTAATCTGAATAATTATCTTTTGTTTTTCTTGCTCACTAAGGGTTTGATCATCAAAGTGTACATTTGATATAAAAAGCGTAATAAGATCTCTAACATTAAGGTGAGATGGTAGTGGTTTTTTTATTTTGATTGTGACTCCCAAATCTTCCAAACGCAGTTCAAATACATCGTGTACTCTTTTGCCGCCAGTATTTTTTTCTGTCTCACGAGCTCTTTTGATGCTAAGCGCTGGATGTGTGTAATTGTCTATCGAGTCTTGTATGATAGCATACTGATATATATCTAGTGTAAATTCGTCTGGATCCTGTTTGTAGCTTACTTCAGGTATTACGCCATCAAAAAAGTCAGCCTCTAACCGATCCCACATCTTTTTCTTAACATCATCCAAGTACATGGTATACCATGACGGTGAAATAGCGTTATAAAATGTTAGTAGGAATGCAGAAAAATTTACTTGACCTACTCTGTAACTAGCCTGCTCAAGACTCTCTTTAGTCCACTCAAGTTTAACGGTTTCATTTATTTTCATGCTAAGTGATTTGATTTCGTTTCTATGCTGCTCTCTTATTTCTTTCAACGGATCAGGCGCATCACGCCTTACCCTTTTAGCATTACTCTGACTTACTTCTTCAGTTGTATTTCGCTTGACTCCCCCTTTTACGGCATGGTATGGCAATGAAATTTCAGTTATTCCAACACACCAGTTGTTAGCACAATAGCTTGACTTCTAAGGTTACCACTGATAGGAAACAGTTGGGGTCAGTAAAGAGAAACAAATTACTCCGATTTTAACACAATTCCGATTTATTTCTTGCTATTCTTATCAATGTCATCGATCGACTGACCTACAATTCTAAAATCTATGGTGCAAGTTAGAATAACGGGTAGATGAGCAGATGGCTCCAATATACAATTTAATTCCTTCAAATACAAAAACGTTATTCAATTGGAACTATAGACTATAGAAATACAGTGTATATATATGTATATATAATTGAAATTAAACTAGCAAGATTCTACTGTATGCGCGAGTAAATAAATGAAATATAAGTACATCTGTTAAATGATTTGTAATGATGATATTTTTACGACTGTGCTCGAACATCCCGGCCACCTTGAAGTATTGACCAATCTTCAACTAATACAGAGGTAATGGCGCGATTTTGTTGACCGCTCGACGAATGATTCCCTTCTTAGTTTTAATATCTACGACCCGAATACGACCATCAGGACCTAGAAGGGTTCTTTCAATTCTTCCTAAAAGCCAGTACTGCGGGGGAAGTTGCTCATCTGCTACCAGTACCAACATATTCTGCTTAATGTCCGGAGAGGAGGTTGTCCATTTATACTTTTGTTGGAGTTGCAGTTGGGGAACATATTCACGTGACCATCGCTTCCAAAAGTGCTGCTGAATCGAACTTAACAACTGCCAGCGATTGAGTAATGATAACTTCCTTTCAGTAACGTCTGGTTCTGGTATAGATTTTAAGGGACCGTTTACTAAAAAATGACCCGGTGTGAGTGCCGAATCATCATTTGGGTCAGATGACATAGGTGAAATAGGACGAGAGTTAAGCATGGCCTCTATTTGGACCGCTACTGTGCCCAGCTCTTCAAATGTTAGTGCCGCGGATCCTATTGTTCTTACCAAGTGATATTTGGCAGACTTCACCGCCGCCTCCCACAATCCGCCGAAATGGGGTGACCGCGGTGGAATAAATTTAAAGTCAATTCCTATCTCGGAACAAAATTCTGTGATCTGCTTGCGATGCTGTTCAGTATAAAACTTCTTTCGGAATTCTTCCATCCTTGTCTTAGCGCCCACAAAATTAGTTGCATTATCACATGAGAGCGTTGAGCAAATGCCACGACGACCGACGAATCTCTTCAGCGCTGCTACAAAGGCATCTGAGGACAAATCGGAGACTACTTCTAAATGCGTGGCCTTCGAAGCAAAGCATATAAATACGGCAATATACGATTTATGTCTTTTGTTTCCTCTCAGTTTGACTGTTGTCCAAAAAGGTCCGCAAAAATCCACTCCAGCATGATTGAACGCACGAGTTGATTGTAAACGAATCGCTGGTAATTGGCCCATAATTTGTTGATGGATTTTTGGCCGATAATGAAAACAATGTATACATCTTCGAACAACCCAATTTGCTAGCGACTTAGCATTGACAACCCAGAACTTCTGTCGCAATAGGGCGACCAGGGCTTGACTCCCTGCGTGCAATGACTTTTGGTGAAGATGTGTTGCATATGAGATAACAAACGCATTATCCTTTGGTAGCAAGATAGGATGTTTGACACTATATGGCATGCTTCCATTTTGTAAGCGTCCACCTACTCTAAGGAGGTTTGGTGTGTTGTTATCAAGGAACGGTGATAAACTTTTGATAAAACTCTTTTGGCTAATCTGCTCAGTCTTCTGCAATGAGTTAATTTCCACTGCGAAGGCACGTCGCTGAATGACAAACACACTTCGTAATACCGCTTCTTCCAATTCCCCCGGCGTTAACTCTTTACGATGCGGATATGATCTTCCGAAACGTTTTTCTGACACAATTTTATAGAAGCGGATTACATATGCATAAATTCTACGCAATTTTGCAAAGTTGTTCACCAATTTATGATGGGTTATGATATCTCCATTGGTGTTTGGAGCTACTAACACAGTTTTTATTCGTCTTTTCTCTGGTATGTTACTAGTGGACTGGTTGATAACCTTTATCGGGGGCCAAGATTCTTCAGGATGTATTAGAAATTCCGGACCTGAAAACCACATAGATTCAACTAACTCGTCAACCGTTGCTCCTCTCGAGATAATATCGGCGGGATTTAGTTTAGAGCTAACGTGTCTCCAATTGCCATCCTTCAATGTTATTTCTTGAATTTCTGCTACGCGATGAGAGATGAAGGTGCTCCAAGTAGAAGGGTGCCCATGCACCCAATGAAGAACAATCTCAGAATCAGTCCAAAAATATACCTTTGATAGCGATCCAAAGATCGGGCGGGTGGCCTTATATAATCTAGCTAGTAGTACGGCTGCACATAGTTCGAGTCTAGGCAATGTCAAAGATTTGAGTGGTGCTACCCTTGATTTTGCGCAAATCAGATAAGTGCTTATTTTACCAGATAAGCTTATGCAGCGGATATAGAAACAGCCGCCGTATGCGCGACATGACGCGTCCGCGAAACCGTGTAATTCACTTGCGAACAGAGTGGTAGTATTGCTATAGATGTATCGTGGAATCCGAATTTTTTTCACCTTCAAAAGTTGACTTCGAAATTTTACCCATTGCGCAGCGAGATTTGATGGTAATGGTTGATCCCATTCTAACTGCATTGTCCAAAGCTCTTGCATAAACATCTTTCCTAGTACGATTACGGGATTCAATAACCCTAATGGGTCGAACAAGCTTGCAAGGTCGGACAGTACGCCGCGTTTGGTGGCTTCCGATGAATGGTCTTTAAACGTCCAATTGAATCGAAATTGATCCTCAAAGGGATCCCAAATAATTCCCAAAGTTTTTATGATATCGGCATGGTTTACTCGAAGTGGCTTGTTCATATCATTCTCGTCAATACTATGCCTAAATTCCTCATCATTGGAAAACCATTTCTTTAACTGAAATTTCGCTTGAGCAAGAATAGTTTCAACTTCGACTTTAATTTGCATCAACTGCTCGCACGTATCTGCTCCCGTCACCAGGTCATCCATGTACATGTCAGATTTAATACTCTGAGATCCGATCGGGTATTGCTTCAAATTGTTCTCTGCCAGCCGATTTAAACAACGACTGGCTTGATAGGGTGCTGAAGAGGTTCCATACGTCTTTAACAGGAAAGTTTTGAGAGGTAGAGAGGGTGATTCTCTCCATAAAATAGCTTGATAAATCCAATCTTCCTCTGCTATCCAAATTTGACGATACATTTTTGGAATGTCTGCTACCAGGGCATATTTATGGGAACGAAATCTAAGTATGATGGAAAACAGATCACTTTGTACTGTAGGCCCACACATCAGCAAATCATTAAGCGAAATATTTGAAGTGGTTTTGCATGACGCATCAAAAACGGCGCGAAGTTTTGTACTGGAACTTTCTGGACGAAGTATGGCATGATGTGGTATGAAATATCGTATGGAGCTGTTATCAAGAGGACTGGCTTGCATATGCCCTAGAGCTTCATATTCCCGCATAAATTGTATGTATTGGGTTTTCAAATCCGAGTCCCGGTTTAGCTTGTGTTCGAGGGCTAACATTCTCCGCTTTGCTATTTCAAATGAGCCTCCTAATAGTGACGCGTCTGCCTTAAATGGCAATTTCAGAATAAATCGGCCATCATTCGTACGCGAGACAGTTTTGCAAAAATGTTTCTCGCACTCCATCTGTTCTTGCGTCCAATCTAACCGCTTATTTTCAATGTCCTCAATCTTCCAAAATTGTTCTACTAATGATGAAAGATTTTCCTCTACTACCGATGAAGGTCCGCTTGCTGTCAAGCTGCACTCGGCCCTTGGTTGCACTCTATAGCGTCCACCAACCACCCAGCCAAAGTCTGTATTTTGCAGGATAGGATGATCTACAGAGCTCCTTAATTTGCCTTCAATGAGAGCGCCCAACGTAATTTCGGCCCCCAAAAGCAAATCAATTTTCTTCGGAACATTAAATTGGGGGTCAGCCAAACAAATGTGATTGAGACAGGTCCAGTCGTTTACGTTAACTCTTCTTTCTGGCTGCGAACCAGTTATACGTGGCAGGACCCAGGCATCCAACTCTACTTCGACGTGGTTAAATCGTGACTTAATTATCGTGTTTGTTTTAAACTGCGCCATTGAGCTTATTTCAGCAATACCACTGATAGTCCTTTCAGCACGATAACCTTTCAGTTGTAATTTTTGAAGTAAATCTTCCGTTATAAAGTTTAAAGTAGAGCCGGAATCCAACACTGCCCTAGCGAGAACAAACTCTCCAAATTTGTTTTTTATTTGGACTATAGCAGTTGCTAAAATAACTTGATCCGAATATTCATTAGAGGTTGAGTTATGTAGGGATGTTTGGAACAAGGTTGTTATGCTATCATACGTTTCCCCATTCGTAGGAGTAGAAGCTGTCAACAAACTGGATTGCTGTCCATTCACCCCTGTTCCAGTATAACGATGCAAGAGAGAATGATGAGGCTCCCCGCAGACCTTGCAACGAGGCGACGTGCAAGCTTCGATAAAATGTCCTTTGTTTAAACAATTCAAACAAAGCTCTAATTTCTTTGCCTCACGATATCTTTCGGCAACATTCAATTTTTGAAACTTCCAGCATTTGCTGAGAAGGTGGTTATTTCGCTGACAAAAAATGCAATTTGATTTGGGAACCACTAAACTGGTCGATGAGCGATGAGATACCTTTCCCGC
Organism: Dioctria rufipes; assembly: GCA_963924295.1. Lineage (NCBI taxonomy): Eukaryota > Metazoa > Arthropoda > Insecta > Diptera > Asilidae > Dioctria > Dioctria rufipes. Next base: position 128,959,925 of record OZ002740.1, read on the forward strand.
CGTTCTTGCTGATACAGAAGGATGTGCACCCGATGATAAACATGACCTGGACTCAAGCTGCTGGCAACGCTTATTCAAAAAGGTTGCGCATTCTTCCCAAGTGGGTACCCTTTCGAAGTTAAGAGACTCTTCCCATTTAGTATAAGAATCAGAATCGAGTTTACCCTTAACGATGTGTAGCACCATGGTATTTAAAATATCCTCTGCAGTGCCCAAGGATTTAAGTGCCTTTAGATGAACATTAACCCTATCAGTCAATGTTCTAAGCTGCGCCGCTTGGCCCTTTGTTACTAATGGGACCTCAAATAAGTGCCTTACATGTGCCTGAAAAATAATACACTTGTTGTCATAACGAGACGCTAACATCTCTAACGCCTGACTGTAATTATCATCGGTCATCTCTAACCCTTCTATCAACTCTAAAGCCTGGCCTTCTAAACATGTGAGTAAATGCTGAAATTTCTGAACCGTACTAAGTTCCTGGCAACTGTCGACTAAAGTCTTAAATGAATTTATAAAACTCATGTACTCCGTATATTCGCCCTTAAATCGAGGAAGTCTTAATTTTGGTAACTGCGCACTATTGGCTGTTGACACAACTACGCTGTTGTTTATTGTATCTGTAAACGATGAATTCCCTTGTGTTGACTTGACACCCAATTTGTGCATCAACGTCAGAATTTTTGCCTTGGTAGAACAATAATGATTTTCTATTTCATCTCGTTGTGAGCCCTGATCAGGATCTTCCATCTCTATGTTATCTTGCAATATTAATATTTGTTGGAAATAGCGTTCCAAAAGACTCAAACGACACTCTAGCTCTTCTGCCGTAATTGTTTTCTCATTTTGCTCAACAAAGTTTTTAATGCGAGTTATATAGCCCTTTGCCGCAGCTCGACGAGTTTTTAAATTCGATATGTCGGCCTCTTTCCCCATGATCACAATGCAGTTGAATTAAGAACAATCGAGTATAAAAGTGTAATGGTACTTACAGTGAACGGTCGCAATAGAATATCCGATGGTTAAATAATATTTGTGTTATTCTCAATTCGACTTTATCTTACCAACACACCTTTAAACCACACTCAGCTGCCACATGCAGAGTAGCAACCACAACCGTACTGTGTATAACTAATAACAGTTATATATGAATTATTTCCACTGATTACACGCACAATAACGTTAATTGTCACTACCACTCTTTTACGAATTCGGTACCGGCGACACACTTTGAACAGTCACCCGAAATTCTTCTACAATTTCACTTCGTTTAGGTAATTTCGATTAAGCGATCTCAACTTGCGCAACCGATATTGCACCTGCCTGCACTAATTGTATTGCGATGAGCTTTATATGCGCACCAAATCACTTTGTTTAGGATTCCGATTAAGTTTTCTTCCTACTAAGAAAAATGTAGCGTGATCTAGAGTTTCGCAAACGATATTGCACCTGTGGCTAATGTACTCCGATGAGGTTAATACGCGCACACGATCACGTCGGGGTCACCAAAAAATGTTAGCACAATAGCTTGACTTCTAAGGTTACCACTGATAGGAAACAGTTGGGGTCAGTAAAGAGAAACAAATTACTCCGATTTTAACACAATTCCGATTTATTTCTTGCTATTCTTATCAATGTCATCGATCGACTGACCTACAATTCTAAAATCTATGGTGCAAGTTAGAATAACGGGTAGATGAGCAGATGGCTCCAATATACAATTTAATTCCTTCAAATACAAAAACGTTATTCAATTGGAACTATAGACTATAGAAATACAGTGTATATATATGTATATATAATTGAAATTAAACTAGCAAGATTCTACTGTATGCGCGAGTAAATAAATGAAATATAAGTACATCTGTTAAATGATTTGTAATGATGATATTTTTACGACTGTGCTCGAACACCAGTCATCAGTAAACTTGCACGGTCTAGCTAGTGCATTTGTAAAAGCCGATAGTGTATTTTCGGGATAAAGCTGCATGGAGTTATTACTTAAAAGGCAAACGTAAAAGTCATTATCTTCTATATCCACAGGCATTATTAAATTCTTTTCCAATCAACGCTCAGTAGACTTATTATTTTTACAGGCTTTCCCAAGCAATTGCTGGTACGCTAGCACTTCTGGCTTTTGCTGCGTTTATTAGGCGGTCACTTTGTCGGACAACTTTCTTAACTGGCAGCGAAAGGATATATTGACTCGGATCTAGCAGAGACGGCTTTAATATAGATTGTTTTTTGGATGGTTTTCCACCTTTGTCGCCCGTAGTACTTTCCGTATCGAATACTTCTAATATGTTCGCGGCTTCATCTATACTCATGTCTACAGGTACAGTGTACTGCGTTAAACCATAATCAGCCGTAATCACTTTATAATCTTTATCGCGAGACTTATCTTTAGAAGCCGTCTTAGGTATTTTTGAAGGTGGTTTCAGACTTTTCCCTATACCACTGGCTGATAAGCGGCGTTTGGAGGCAGGTGATAACGGTTGTCTTGGTGGTGATATTTCAGCCAGTTCGAAGAAATCCTCTTCCATTCTTTCAGGTGTATTTTCTTTTAAGGGTGATGTTTGTGTTGATATTTCATCTTTAAAAATAAATTTAGTTTGAGTAGTGCTATCCCGCAAGCTTTTCTGTTTCATAGGCTTTTCTGGTAGCATGCGAATATTTGTTTTTTCATCTGTCACTCGCGTAGCTTTTCGTCTTAAGTTTGAAAATTTTATTAATTCATTTCGGTAATTATACCATTTTTCCCTATCAGATAAATTCTTATTTTTTAATATTTTATCCATAGTCTTATCGAACCTAGATTGATTCACGGAATCCTCAATCTCGTGTTTCAATTTTTCGTAAACTTCTGGTGAAAGAAGTAACATTTTATTCAGATTATTGTTTTTAAACATATTTCTCAATTAATGAACCAATTACACCTGATAATACACTTCCTAACAGCACTGGTAAAAAACCTCCACGCTGTATCAGTATTTTACGTTGTCTAGGCACAGATCTTTTCGCCTCAACTAGTTTTCGTAAATCCTTTTTATACCTACAGAGCGAATTGAATATCCTTCCGCGAGGAATATGATTACCCTTTAAAGTATTAAGAGTAATTTCACAAAGTGTTTTTATAACTTCGGAGTCGGCATTTTTAATAATGGCGTGTCTTAATTTCGGACTCGCTGTTCTAAGAACATATAGCATATGCTTGTTGTCCCTTAATCGATTCATTCGTGACACCATTTTTACCGATCAGAGAGTTATGCGGACAAAAGCAAGTTGTAAAGTTTTTATTAAAAATGTCAGTACGGAATCTTAATACCTCGTTGATATCTTGAGTTGAATCTATCAGTAAATATCCGTGCGGCATCTGTGTAATCTCTTTATATATTTTTAGCAGCTCTGAACTATTTTCTGGATAAATTTGCCTCGCTAAATGGATAAACTGACTTTTATCTCGAGGGTTTTTAAATACAACTAGGTATTTACAGTTAAGTGATATATCTCGGCAAAACTTGCCCTGGTGAAATACATTTTGTGTTACAAGGATTGCTGAAAGGTTGCGATGGTGAGAGCCTTTTGTAAAGAGTTCACATACTTGTCTGCTAAAAGCATTTAACATCATATCATCCAGTACAATTAATGTAGGTTCCTGTGTATAATTTACAAACTCTTCAGGGATGCTATCAATAAATTCGATGTTATTGAATGTCGTATCTGAAGGCAGAGCCACATGTTCTGTATTGCACCATATAACTCTTGTTATTTGTGGCCGTGTTAAAAACATATTATCGAGAAGCCTTTTTATAAATGTTGTTTTCCCACAACCTGAAGGTCCAGCAACCATCATTGTAAACGGGTGTTTGAACGCGATCATTTTCACTGCAAAAAACAAAAGTTCTTAACAACAGGTCTTTTGTATATAAACCCCCACATTTTGTAAAAAGGTACTTATATAATCTTTCAAGAATGAGCAGAAGACAAATTATTAATGAACTACATAGGCCAGCCCGCAAAAACTTTAAACGTCGTCGTGTAACGATTAAAGGCAAAGATGACCTGTGGCAGGCAGACTTAGTTGATATGCGTTTATATGCTCAAGAAAATCAGAACTTTAGCTTTTTGTTAACTGTAATTGATACATTTTCTAAATACGCATGGGCTTTACCAATTAAAGACAAAAGTGGGATAGAAGTCACTAGAGCAATGCAGTTAATTTTCAATCAGGGTCGTATTCCAAGAAACTTGCAGACAGATGATGGAAAAGAGTTCTACAACAAGTCGTTTAAGCGTTTGATGGGTAAATATGATGTTAATCATTATTCAACTTATAGTTCATTAAAGGCGTCAATTGTAGAAAGATTTAATAGAACGCTGAAAAATATTATGTGGAAAGAGTTTAGTATGAATGGTAATTATCACTGGATAAGTATGTTGGACAGGTTAACAAAAAAGTATAACCGCACAAAGCATCGAACTATTAAGATGAGACCTATAGACGTAGGCCCCGTTGATGAGGTTCGTCTATTGCTAACTGTGTATAAAAAGCCAAAAACAAAATCACGTCCAAAGTACAAAGTGGGAGACTTTGTTCGTATAAGTAGAAACAAACATGTTTTTGAAAAAGGCTACACCCCAAACTGGTCTACAGAAATTTTCAAAATAAAAGAAGTAAAAAACACTTATCCAGTAACTTACATTCTTGAAGACTATCAGGGAGTTATAATACAGGGCGGATTTTACCAGCTCGAGCTATCTCCAGTCAAATATCCTGATACCTACCTTGTAGAAAAAGTTTTAAAAAGACGGGGCGGTAAAGTTTATGTGAAATGGCTTGGTTTTCCACAAAAGCACAACACATGGATTAATATAAAAGACGTTTTATAAACACCCTTTATTGCAGTCACAATGCTGATCTTAAAGCGTGAATCTGATCGGTTAAAGACATTTAAGAATTTAACTTTGGATGACAGGAAATCACACAAGCTAGCAAGGAGCGGCTTCTTTTACACCAACCTCAAAGACATAGCAAATGTTATTTTTGCTGTATGGAAATGAGTGCATTAAATTGTCCTGAAGATGTTGAGGCCGAACATTTTCGACGTTCACCTAATTGTATCTATGCCAACGGTAGGGACGTATGCGGACCGTATAATAGCCCGCAACCACCATCAGAATGCACGAAGTGGGCTTTAAACACATTAAAAGTTTTAGCTGGAGCGTTAATTTTGTTTGGCTTATGTTGTGAAATTTACTATTTTTACGAACAGTTTGCACGGGAGGTATAAAAAAACATGTGCGTATGCGTATGTATATGTATGTGTGTGTGAGCATGCTGACGTTATGCACATCAAGAATGAAAAAACAAGTAAGATTCCAAACCCTGCCTGAAGTCAGATATTTACATGTATGGAGTTACGCCTATCAAAATGCACGCAAGGGACCGTGGATCACTTACGGATTGCATCGAAGCAGATTTAAGGTGCGCATTATGCAATGTAGTTTAATTTTAAGCTCCATTCTTCGTCACTCACACAGATGCAGAATCTTTATCGAGCGGTTTAAAACTGTAAAAACAAATAGCAAAAAAATAAAAATATCTTTATCGAATTCGACTTTTTATTTGAATAGCCCCATCCTTTCTCACTGCCGCCTTATCGAAAGGCATATTATCCACCCGCACTATTCATATCCAACATTCCGCAGTCTATCTTTACTGACCTTCAATAAAAGGCATCTCAGCCGAATTAGTTTGTTTTTACTCAAGCAACCCGTTTCTTTTAGCTCACCTTCACCCACATTCGTGTCGTTCACAACATCAAGTTCACTGACTGCCGCCGATCTTTTCTTGTTTTGCAGCTCTTTATCATACGCCGCCAGTATTGAACGTCACAAGTATCAAGAACCCTTGCATAAGCAGCATCAGAACTTGCTCTTTGCCATCTTTCCTTAATCTTTTTTCCTTTACATAAAAAATATTCAGAAAATAAAGTCACCCATATGTCTCGCAGTTTCAATTCAGGTAGATTTAAAATTCTATGCAAAAAGAAACAACAACTCGTGACCGCATCGCGGTCAAGTTCAAGTTTTAAAACTCGTATGGAAAAATGACGTTGAAGAAGTGTGACTAACTGATCAAAGCTTGTTTGGAGTGGAAGAAAAAATGAACAGAATATAAAAAAAGAGGCGCGATAACCGCTGAAGATGTGACGACAACGATACAGGTTTAAACCATGCATGCTTGCTACATATGATCGCAAGATTTTGTGCTTTAGTTATCTGCTCGCCTGGTAGTGCAATTTTATAAAACTTTACTATGCATGTACGTAAACCGCCTATAGTACATCTGCTTGCACCCACTAGGCTCAGCCACCCTAGCAACTGGACCTTTCCAAAACAGTACCCATCTCCCGTCCTTGTCATAGACAGCACCAGCTCTCTCCTTTCAACTAACAGCCGGCAACAACACAACTCGGTATCAAGTCAGCTTTTTTTATTTTTGCCTCCCAATGCCTACGACAGGGACCCATCTACCGTCTTTACCACAGACAGCACCAGCCTCTCCTTCCAACCAACATCCTGCAACAACACAACTCGGTGGCAACTCAACCTTTTTATTTTTAGCCCCCAATGGTTGCGAGAGGGACGTGTCTATCCTACTCCCTCCTCAACAACTTCTTATCGGCGGTGGGAACCGTATTGCAGAAAACCCGCGAGTGGGATACTCGTGGCAGTTGTCTCTATCGGACGCAATGTAAAAAGTATAGGGAGGTGGGACCCTTACTACTCGGATTTATCTGAAAGAAAGAAAAGAGGAATTTGTGTTAATTAATTTAGTGAGAAATAATAAATGAGCTATGCACTTTTAGTTACTTGCTACGTAGATATTTTGTGTTTTTGTTAATAGCCATGGCGGATTTTCCTGAAAGAAAGAAAGAAAAGAGGAATTTTCGTTAATTAATTTAGTGAGAAATAATAAATGAACTATTCACTTTTAGTTACCTGCTACGCAGAGATTTTAGTTGATCGCCACGGTGAATTTTCCTGAGAGAAAGAAAATGTGAAGGTATGCAAGTTAATTTAGATAATTCAAGTAATTACCTGCGAATGTGCCATGTCTTAATTCTTCAAAAAGGAAGTAAATTCTATCTGAAAATAGAAAAGCAAATTTAGTAACATTTCTGAAAAGTGGATATATGCCAGTGAATTTAGTCAATTCAAGTAATTACCTACGAATGTGCCGTGTTTTAATTCTTCAAAAAAGGAAGTAAATTCTATCTGAAAATAGAAAAGCAAATTTAGTAACATTTCTGAAAAGTGGATATATGCCAGTTAATTTAGTTAATTCAAGTAAATACCGGCGAATGTGTCGTGTTTTAATTCTTCAAAAAAGGAAGTAAAGTTTATCTGAAAATAGAAAAGCAAATTTAGTAACCATTTCTGAAAAGTGGATATATATATACAGTTAATTCAAGTAATTACCTGCGAATGTGCCATGTTTTAATTCTTCAAAAAGGAAGTAAATTCTATCTGAAAATAGAAAAGCAAATTTAGTAACATTTCTGAAAAGTGGATATATGCCAGTGAATTTAGTCAATTCAAGTAATTACCTGCGAATGTGCCGTGTTTTAATTCTTCAAAAAAGGAAGTAAATTCTATCTGAAAATAGAAAAGCAAACTTAGTAATATTTCTGAAAGCGAATTTATAAAGTCACCTGCGCTTTTGCTTGAGTTTGCAATCTTCAAAGATCGTACCTAAGGATTGAAGATTAGTCTTAAAGGCGGTTCATGTTAAGAGGAAGAAAAAGTAAAGGAGAACCCAGGTGAATAAATGGCAAATGGAGAGGTAAAATTTATGAACGACCGGTAAACGACCCGTCTGACGCCCAAATCACTCCGCCTCACCGTTGGCGCTTGGTGAAGACATAAGGTAACATGTATGGAAAAATTGTAAGTTCCTTTTAAATTGTTTTTTTTTTTTTTTACTTTTCTGTTGAGGGTTAGCACGTAAGTTATTCCACTCATACTTAGAGATCTGCATATTTGAGGTATAAATTGTTATTCGTTAATTAAGATATGCGAACGAGGTTTTTTTGTTCTTTCATCTTCTTGTGTTGTTGGTTTTTCTTTCATTAGCATCCTAAGGATAGACTAGTAGGGTGTATCGATAGATTAAGTTGGAAATAATGAAATATTGTATGAGGAATCTAATATAAGAAAAGTTGAGTAGATCATCAGATTTTTTGTTTGTTTTGTTTTCCCACGTCCTAGATGTTTTCATTTCAGGGATAGCCATATTAACCATTGCGATTGTCAGCTTCATGTGACACCAGAGGAAAGGTGATTCGAGGGTGTTGGGCCGCGCATATTGAGTTCAGTCAACATTAAGTTACCATGATGGCCTAAAAGACACATGGAAAGGGGAAGCGTGACGATGGCGGGGTAGAGACGACGCACACATGGGCACACATATAAATGGGGCTTTTCTGCACTGCGACGTATTAGCCAGGGTGGATGGGGGCGATGGGCCCGTCTACGTCCAGTCAGGGCTCCATTGTCACCGGGAGTCCGCGCTCTCTCTCTCTTTCTCTCAATCTATGCGTCTACCTGTCTCCGGGTGTTAGTCACTTGTTCGGCGTTGCTGAGGTCTTCTGTTCTTGTTTGAAAAATAAGAAAAAAACAATTAAAATACAATATATAAAGTATTTAATACTTCCCTAGAATTCCAAGATCCTTTGTCCAGTCTTCACTTGCCTCCTGTATCTTCAACGTATCTGAAATGAAAAAGATAAACAAATATTAGTTTAAAGCAACTAATTAAACAAAGTAGTATACAAAAAACTACAAGTACAACAACAAACACATGCAAATATAAACATTGAAATTTCGTCGCAAAATTCATATGCTCTGCATAATAAACATTTGCAAAACACGCAAGTATGTTTAAATATGCAAAACATAAAAACTTGCAACACGTACATACATTATAATTAGTGAAATGCAACAATTTGTACTATTGTTGACATTTCAAAAATCACTTTGCCAACATGAACAATTTTGCATAATTTGCATATTTCTTGCAAATTGTTCATGCTGGAACTCACAATAATTAAAAACTAAACACTTAAATAGTGATAAAAGACACTTACCTGGATAATTAATCCATAATTTGCCGAGAAAAACGACACAAACGACACGGCACTTTCACAACAAATTATCGCGATCGCGACTGTCAACTTGACACGGTGAAAAGCTGATTATACGAAGTTGGCTACGCGCTACCTGTTGGTAATACTTAAAAACCGCGAAAGTTACCAGGTAAGCAAATATTCGCGAAAAAAGGTAAATTAAATTCCCATAATAAGTGGGAAAGAGAAAGATGCGAAAACTAGCTGCAAGAAAAATGAGAAATATTTGCGTTCCACATTGGAAATTGTCATAATATGGCAGGAAGCCGCCATCTTGATAAATTTCAGAAAAATTAAAATATTTAATAAAATAAATTACGAAAATTCATGGATAATTTAAAATAAATTAGTTGAAGGAAATTGGCACATTTTGACATAAGCATACAAGTCAAGCAAAGTCGAAAAATATGCTTAATTTGCATTTTTCTTGTGGAACATATGTCAAAATGGCCGCTTAGAGCCAAAAAAGGGGGCAATTTCTAAGATCTCTCTCAGTTTTTCGACAGCGATCATCAAGTGTAATTTAAAGCAAGTTTTTTCCTCAGTTTTTCGACAGCGATCATCAAGTGTAATTTAAAGCAAGTTTTTTCCTCAGTTTTTCGACAGCGATCATCAAGTGTAATTTAAAGCAAGTTTTACTCAGTTTTTCGACAGCGATCATCAGGTGTAATTTAAAGCAAGTTTTTTCCTCAGTTTTTCGACAGCGATCATCAAGTGTAATTTAAATTTTTCTACAACGATCACCACAAATAAGCATAAAATAAAACGTGCCATATTAAAGGTACAATATTTTTACATGCTAAAAATTTGTGTGCAGTGGGTGTTGGCAGAGGACAGGAAGTTTTTTTTGGGTTCTTGTATTCTACAGATAAGTATTGTGTCAATTAATTTAGTAAATAAGTTTCTTGCATAAAAATTAAATACATGCCAGCTTTCGGCATTTTAATGATGCATGCAAAGAAACAAATTAGTTAAGTAAGTTAAAATAAGCGCAAAGTGAATTAAAATAAGTGTATAACACGTAAAACTAGAAAAAGCTACAAATTGCATTTAGTTAAATATATGTCAAAATACGGCATAATAACTACATATGCAATCGAACAATTAATAATAAATTAGTGAAAAAATTAATTTGTAGTGAATTTATAAATTGAAGTGTTTCACATTAGAATTATTCAATAAACACAGCATTAAACATAAGCACACATATCTTTTTTTCATACCGCTACACTGTCCACCTAAATGCCGTAATATAGCTGTAGTTATCGATTGCAGCTACATTACAAAACATTTATTGGTGGTTCCATCCAGGATTGCCTGTTTACTGTTGTGATTGCAAATAATTCTAGTACACTCAATTTAGTGATAAACATTTTTACAAATTATTTTGTCGAGTTAAAAACCATCGAAAATCAAGTTATAACCGTGCTTAGACGTGGCAGTTCTAATTAAAAAACATCGAAAATTAAGTTATAACTGTGCTTAGACGTGGCAGTTCTCATTAAAAACTACTAAAATTAATTTATAAAGTGCTTAGACGTAAAACTTCAGGGTGCCCAGACGAGGCAGCTCGAATATTATCGAAATTTCTGTTATAATTTCTGAACTTACATGTCAGTAAATCGCGATAAATAATTAACTGCTGAACTGACATGTCAGTAACTCTTAATAAGTAGTTGATTAATTAAATTAATTAGAATTAGTAACACAAATTTATTTAAAGATTTTTCACGTCAATTTGTCATACACGGCATCAATTTACGTTCTTCGACTAAATTTTCATTTATCCCACACGTGGCATTAAATTGCTTCTTTCAATTATTTTCATCATTTAACCCACACGGTTAATTAACTATAATAGTAGAATATAAATCAACATGGATTCAGTAGATAAACTAATCCTTACGGAAAGCATATTGCGTGCGCGAATTGAAAGGTTAATCGAAAATGGAAAGAAAACGAACCTTGTTAAACGAACACAATGCTTTTATGAAACTAAAATGACAGAGTTGAAGAAACTATGGGAAATATATAGCGATACAGATATGGCAATAAATCAGGCTTTATTAGAAAGTTCTGATGAAGAGCAACATGAGTATTTAGCCCAAGATAATCATAGCTCAACAGAGTTAAAATATTCCGATTATATGGCAGAATTAGTAGAAGGATTGCGGAAATTCGTCCCCACTACTGAAGCATCAAGCTCGGGACAAGTACCAATTCATTCTACAACTGTTGTTCAACAGGAATCATTCCTTCCGCGCATTCAGTTGCCCAAGTATAACGGCAACTACGATTTATGGCGATCATTTCATGATCTATTCATCTCTCTTGTTCATGACAATACAAAGCTAACACCAGTTCAAAAGCTGCATCCTCTGAAATCTTGTTTAGTGGGTGATGCTGAGAAATTGTTGCGGCACACCCCAGTAACAAATGAAGATTACATGCCAGCATGGAACAAGTTAAAGGCTAGATATGAGAACAAGAGAATTTTAGTTAATCATCAATTAAATGTTTTGGTAAACCAAGCCAAACTAAATTCAGAGTCTGCTAAAGGACTCAAGTCAATAATTGATACAACAGACGAATGTATCCAACAATTACAAAGTTTAGAAGTTGACACGACATCGTGGGATGTACTTCTAATACATCTGTTAGTACAGAAATTACCTTTCATTACCCTCAAAATGTGGGAAGAAGAGCAGGGAGGCACACAACTCCCAACATTCAAGTCATTTAAGCAGTTTTTAAGTACACGTTTAAGAATTTTAGAATCGTTAGCTGATAGTCTAGTTAAGTCCACACAACCCAAATCAAGCTGCACACCTGAAACAACCAAATCATACCATATTACAAAGGGAATCAAATGCCCAGCATGCAATGCAAGTCACTTTTTACAAAGATGCCCGAACTATCGTAGGATGGACATACCATCTAGATATCAGATAATCAAGGCATCAATCCGTTGTACCAATTGTTTAGGCTTGCATCATGTCAACAATTGCACTAGCAAATATAGCTGTCAAAGATGCAACAAAAAGCATCATAGCACCCTGCATGAAGAACACAACCGGGACAAACCCATTCATGCAACGGTCGGAACTGAGCATAGGTCAAATACTAACAACGTTAGCTCGAACTCAAGTCAAGTCAATCAAGCTAGCAATACTATTCACAAACGCTCTCCACGGTTACAGTCAGTAAACAACACTGACGACTTAAACACTAGTCAAAACTTTGTAACTAGAGAGGACCATAATGCACTACTATCAACAGCGTTAGTAGTGGCAGAAACAAAAAGCGGGAACTCACATATTCTAAGATGTCTCATAGATAGTGGCTCGCAATCATCCTTTATTACAAAGGAAGCCTGCAGGAAACTGGGAACATGTCGCAGCCCAACTGCAGTATCAATTACTGGCTTAAACACTAGCCATACAGCAATCTCAAAGCAGCAAACCACACTTACACTTCGATCCCGAAAAGCGAAGTCTACAAGAATATTAGAAGAAAATTTTCTGGTATTAAACAAAATCACAGATCCTTTACCTTCCAGAATAATCTCTAAAAGGGAATGTTTACATCTCAATAAACTGCCAGTAGCTGATCCCACATTTTGGAAGCCCGGAAAGGTAGATGCTTTACTAGGAGCAAGAGTTTATGCTCAGATAGTCTTAAACGGCATTAAACAAGGATCTTATACTACCCCTACAGCAATTAAAACAATATTTGGTGGGATTTTACAAGGGTCAACAACCAATGTTGTAGAAAACAATACATCAGCGTTTACCGTCACAACTGATGACTTAGCTGAACAACTTAAAATGTTTTGGGAAACAGAAGAGTTTCCCACAAATCCGATTCTCAACAAAGAAGACAGAGAATGTCAACACAGATATCAACTCACCCATCAACGTCTTCACAATGGTACTTACCAGGTGAAATTACCATTTGTGAATGATGAAGTGCCTGACCTAGGGCAATCAAGACAACAAGCAATTAAACGCTTTCAAGGAATACAACGTCAACTTGAAAGGAATCAAGCTTTAAAGTCCGAATATGAGAAATGTTTAGATGAATATCTCGAGTTGGGTCACATGGAGGAAATACCTCCACCCAACAACAACGAGCCACACTACTACATACCTCACCATGCAGTTGTCAAAGAAAGCACGACAACAAAGGTGAGAGTAGTATTTGACGCTTCAGCGAAAACGTCAAATGGCAACTCACTCAATGAGGTCCTATTAAAACGACCAGTTTTACAACCTAAATTATTCGCCACGTTGCTCAACTGGCGTAAATACAAGATTGCTATGAACGCGGACATTGAAAAGATGTACCGTATGATAACCATGCATCCGGATCATCGTACCTTTCAGCGAATCATTTGGAGACATCCTAAAACCAAGGAGATCCAAGATTTTCAGCTGAATACAGTGACCTTTGGAACGTCTTCTGCGCCATTCTTAGCCATTCAGACGCTTCAACAACTAGCATGTGACGAACAACAAAGATGGCCTCTAGCTTCAAAGGTCACAGCCACAGATTTCTATGTGGACGACCTACTCACTGGAGCTGAGAGCATAGAAGGTGCGAAGGATCTATTAGATGAACTAATTAGCATGTTGAAAGCAGGAGGATTCAATCTGAGGAAATGGACAAGTAATAATTCGTACTTGTTGAAACATCTTCCCCCAGAACAGCGCGAATTCAAGGATACGTTGATGATTTCGGACACGGAATCCATAAAAACGTTAGGAATTCGTTGGCATCTTAAATCAGATAAACTTTCGTTCTTGACCAAACCTTGGAAAGCGCATGCCAAGGTAACCAAACGAACCATTTTGTCAGATATTGCATCACTGTACGATCCTTTGGGTTGGTTAGCACCATTTGTAATTACAGCAAAGGTGCTTATGCAATCATTGTGGGTCCCGGGATGCGCATGGGACAATAAGGTTTCCGAAGCTATTGAGCATTAATGGGATAGTTTCAAAAATAATTTGAAGTCTATAGACAACATACAAGTTCCTAGATGGATTAACTATTCATCAAATGCACATATCCAAATACATGGCTTCTGCGATGCATCAACAAAAACATTCGCTGCAGAAGTCTATCTACGTGTAGGAGAGGAGAATGGCATGTTTACAACTACTTTGCTCACTGCCAAAACGAGGGTAGCTCCTATAAAGCCAACGACCATACAACGTTTGGAGCTAAATGGAGCTCTATTATTAGCAAGACTGCTTCAAGCTACAATAAAGGACATGCGCTTACAACAGGTTCCAGTTTTGCTTGGAAAGATTCCACGATTGTCCTGCAATGAATAAAGGAACATCCCTCACGATAGAAAACGTACGTTGCAAATCGTGTAGAAGAGATTCATTACATCGTACGCTTTGAGCAATGGCGTCATGTGTCAACGAAGCATAATCCTGCGGATGTGGCCTCAAGAGGAATGCCTGCTGCGGATTTAATAAATAATCAGCTATGGTGGCACGGCCCATCATGGCTATCGGCGGAACAAGATGCCTGGCCAAAATTTAAGGATATTTCGGAACAAACCAATCTAGAAGCTAAAGAACCTATTGCGATAAATCTTTTAACAAAAGTAGATAACCAGTTCCTTCTACGATATTCATCATATACTCGCCTCGTTCGTATAGTAGCTATGATGCAACGATTCATACACAATTGTCGGCATCCTCATAATAAACGCTCACAGTACATCGATTCGCTCGAATGGAGCCAGGCAGAAATAACAATATTTAAACTGGTACAACAAACTGCGTTCGCAGATGAGTACAAAAGTATATTGAACAAGAATCCGTTGTCGCAAAATAGCAAGTTAATTAAACTTAATCCTTTTATGGACGACAATGGCTTGTTACGAGTGGGTGGTAGACTCGATAATGCTTCGATTCCATACAATAGGAAACACCCAGTCATCTTACCACGTGATCATCATGTCACATTAACGTTAATCGACAAACTACATGTAGAAACTCTACATGACGGTCCCTCACTGGTTCTCAGCACTAGTCGAAATCGATTCTGGATATTAGATGCTAGACGTTGCATTACCAGTCGATTACATAAGTGCATTACATGTTTCAAATATCTCACTACGACGAGAAGCCAGTTGATGGGAAATTTAACAACCCCGCGAGCAAATGAAATGAAGCCATTTACTAAAGTGGGAATTCATTATGCCGGACCTGTAACGATAAGAAGCTCAAGAAGCTCAAAGTTACGCAACGCCAAGTTACAAAAGGCATATTTCTGTATTTTTCTTTGTATGGCTACAAAGGCTGTACATTTAGAATTGGTGTCAGATCTCACATCTGAAGCATTCCTCGCCGCATTAAAGAGGTTTGTAGCTAGAAGAGGATTGTGTACTGACATATATTCAGATTGTGGCACCAACTTCATTGGTGGAAAATCTCTTCTGGAAAAGGATTTACGACAAGCCATTCATGCCTCAACACCAGAAGCAGCAAATTATTTGTCCTCCAAGCAAACCAACTGGCACTTTAACCCTCCAGTCTCTCCACATTTCGGAGGAATCTGGGAAGCGGGAGTACAGTCAGTAAACTATCATCTTCGAAGAACACTACAATACTCCAAATGTACGTTTGAAGAGTATGCAACCCTATTAGCTCAGGTCGAAGCGTGTTTAAATTCTAGGCCACTATGCTATGTTAGAAATGATCCAGCGGATTTATTTATCCTTACACCTGGAGATTTCTTAATTGGCCAAGCACTAAACGCGATTCCAGAACCTGATTATACAAATGAACCTGTAGTATTGTCCAAAAGATGGCAGAACATTCAACAATTGAATAAACAATTTTTGGGATAAGTGGTCAAAGGACTACCTTAACCAATTGCAGAACAGACCCAAATGGTACACAAGGCAACCGAACATGCATGTTGGAGATGTTGTCCTTGTTAAAAGCGAAAACATGCCACCCACTAGCTGGGCAATGGGTATAATAAAACAAATACATCCAGGTGCCGATGAGCTAGTGCGGGTAGTACGAGTCAAAACGCGAAATGGTAGTTTCTTACGACCAATCGCTAAAATTAGTCCTCTACCACTAGCATAAGACTAACTGCCTGTTATTAGTGTCGTCATGTGTCTGTCCAAATTGTCACATTGTTGGCTGAGGGTCATCATAATTTTGATACACCATACTAACAAGCTACTATTTCAGATGTCATCCACATATGAACAAGAGGATATGCTATACATTTTAGAGGATATCCAGTTTAGCCCACCAGGAAGTCCAGAACGCAGGATGCTTCGTGACCCAGGGTGCGATGTCTTCGGCATGCCTCGACCAGAATTGGCTCATGAATTGATACCGCGGGACAGAGGAGAACCATCAACGAGCCGAGCATCAACGAGCCGAGCATCAACAAGCAGAGCATCAACAAGCCAAGCAACGACGAGTCAAGCGACCAGGGTGACAACTCGACCGTTTATGGGCCCGACTCCCTACACGGATCCACAGCCACAACAAACATCAGTAGTCAATGGCAGCCGCATTACTGCTTTGACAAAGCTTCTGCCGACTACAACCATCAATGAATTCGAAATGAGAGCAAATAACAGCTTTCAACGATTCATAACTCGAGAACGCGAAGATATATATTTGCCTCGATACGTTATGCAGGAGCATTGACGTCAGGGCAATACAACGGCGACGAAACAGTTAGAAAACCATTAATCTCCCAGATAAATACCAGGTTCGACTACGAGTCAATAAGGATGGCAAGTTGACCTTCCATCACTACCATAAGAGGGGTATACGCAAAATAAAAGATGCTTTAGTTGAACAAACTGTTCAACGGGGGGGAGTACGTTTGAACACAGCTGAGAAATAAGAAAAAAAAACAATTAAAATACAATATATAAAGTATTTAATACTTCCCTAGAATTCCAAGATCCTGTGTCCAGTCTTCACTTGCCTCCCGTAACTTCAACGTATCTGAAATGAAAAAGATAAACAAATATTAGTTTAAAGCAACTAATTAAACAAAGTAGTATACAAAAAACTACAAGTACAACAACAAACACATGCAAATATAAACATTGAAATTTCGTCGCAAAATTCATATGCTCTGCATAATAAACATTTGCAAAACACGCAAATATGTTTAAATATGCAAAACATAAAAACTTGCAACACGTACATACATTATAATTAGTGAAATGCAACAATTTGTACTATTGTTGACATTTCAAAAATCACTTTGCCAACATGAACAATTTCTTGCAAATTGTTCATGCTGGAACTCACAATAATTAAAAACTAAACACTTAAATAGTGATAAAAGACACTTACCTGGATAATTAATCCATAATTTGCCGAGAAAAACCGACACAAACGACACGGCACTTTCACAACAAATTATCGCGATCACGACTGTCAACTTGACACGGTGAAAAGCTGATTATACGAAGTTGGCTACGCGCTACCTGTTGGTAATACTTTAAAACCGCGAAAGTTACCAGGTAAACAAATATTCGCGAAAAAAGGTAAATTAAATTCCCATAATAAGTGGGAAAGAGAAAGATGCGAAAACTAGCTGCAAGAAAAATGAGAAATATTTGCGTTCCACATTGGAAATTGTCATAATATGGCAGGAAGCCGCCATCTTGATAAATTTCAGAAAAATTAAAATATTTAATAAAATAAATTACGAAAATTCATGGATAATTTAAAATAAATTAGTTGAAGGAAATTGGCACATTTTGACATAAGCATACAAGTCAAGCAAAGTCGAAAAATATGCTTAATTTGCATTTTTCTTGTGGAACATATGTCAAAATGGCCGCTTAGAGCCAAAAAAGGGGGCAATTTCTAAGATCTCTCTCAGTTTTTCGACAGCGATCATCAAGTGTAATTTAAAGCAAGTTTTTTCCTCAGTTTTTCGACAGCGATCATCAAGTGTAATTTAAAGCAAGTTTTTTCCTCAGTTTTTCGACAGCGATCATCAAGTGTAATTTAAAGCAAGTTTTACTCAGTTTTTCGACAGCGATCATCAGGTGTAATTTAAAGCAAGTTTTTTCCTCAGTTTTTCGACAGCGATCATCAAGTGTAATTTAAATTTTTCGACAGCGATCACCACAAATAAGCATAAAACGTGCCATATTAAAGGTACAATATTTTTACATGCTAAAAATTTGTGTGCAGTGGGTGTTGGCAGAGGACAGGAAGTTTTTTTTGGGTTCTTGTATTCTACAGATAAGTATTGTGTCAATTAATTTAGTAAATAAGTTTCTTGCATAAAAATTAAATACATGCCAGCTTTCGGCATTTTAATGATGCATGCAAGAAACAAATTAGTTAAGTAAGTTAAAATAAGCGCAAAGTGAATTAAAATAAGTGTATAACGCGTAAAACTAGAAAAAGCTACAAATTGCATTTAGTTAAATATATGTCAAAATACGGCATAATAACTACATATGCAATCGAACAATTAATAATAAATTAGTGAAAAAATTAATTTGTAGTGAATTTATAAATTGAAGTGTTTCACATTAGAATTATTCAATAAACACAGCATTAAACATAAGCACACATATCTTTTTTTCATACCGCTACACTGTCCACCTAAATGCCGTAATATAGCTGTAGTTATCGATTGTAACTACATTACAAAACAGTTCTTCTTTACTTGGAAGCATTTAATAGGATAAATTTTCTTCTTTCCAGAATTTCATGTACCACCAGAAAGAGGAGGCCCATATAGACCTTTTTTTTTATCCGTCTGTCCGTCTGCAGTCACAGTTGCAATTCTCTTCTCTTTTTTTTTCTCTGTCCGTTTGTCTGTCTGTTCAATCTTCGTGATAATTTAGTTCACAGCTGTACAAGCATCAAGGAATGTGGGTGGCAAAAACCACCTAAAGCCGGCTGATCGCTAGCGGCATATTCGCTGTGCGGCCACCCACGCTAATCCCACGATGATTTTGTAACAAAGAGGTGTTGGATGCGGTATCCGTCTATATCCAGGTAGGAGGGGATATAGGTAGATCTATCGCCTGCAAGCCTTGCCTTACAAATGACGCCCAAACGGCTTTTTTTCGTGGCATTTAGTCAAGCTTCTCTTGACTAAATTGTAATTACTATTGTCGAAAATCATTTCTGGTCAAACTTTGACTTAAGATCTTATTTTTTTTTTCTTTGTTATATTTCTGGTCGCCCATTTGCTTTACAAATGGCGCCCAAGCTTTGGTTTTTTTCGCATTTAGTCAAGCCTCTTTAGACTAAAGTGTTAGTGCATCTTCAAGAATAATTTCTTAGTTTTTGTTATCATTACTAGATTTTTGTTTTTTTTTGTTATGTAAGGCCTCAGTGTTTTGAACTGGTTTGTCGATGAACCTCATGCTATCTTTTGTTTGCAACAGCGCGTGACCGGTCGTCAATCGCCTGGCCGGAGACAAGGTGCCGGGTCTACGCAGAGCTCGTCTTGCTTCTGTAAAGTGCGTTACTTTCATGATAGCTCCTTTTGGCTCTCGTTAGGCTCGACCTTTGTATCGCAGCTAGGTTACACAGCCATGGCCCTGGCTGCATGGGGGATAGTAAAGTGCCTTCGGTCAAGTCCAGGTTAATTTCGTCCCTAAATTTAATAGGTTCCTTTGTGCTCGTCTCTTCGGTGTCTAGCGAGCTTTGTGCGCGAGGCGCACCACCTGTGAAACCAATTTTCGGCTCGTGGACACCGGGGCGCTGACCACTTGACAGTGCATGTTCCTTGACGACCTGGTCAGCTGAGTCAAACCTGGCAAGTTGATGAACGACGTTCATCTTGAGATTCTTGTCCTTGTCTGGGCGTTGGAGTTAGCTTACTGGTTCCAGAGCGCAACCTAGCTCCAGATTTTAGTTGCTCAAACCCCTCTTCCTTCATCATAAAATTCTATAATCCCTCTTGATATTCCCTAGTAAAAGCGAGAGTTGGTCAGTCAGCGTTTGTATGCGATGTATACGCTGTTGAAATTAGTTCCGCTTACATCTGCTAGTTCAAGGGAGAAGTCAGTATATTATTAAATTTCTATGTCGTTTCGGGCTGTGAGCCATTTTAGTTTTTCGGTTTTGTAAAGCTGCTTTGAGGTTTGTATTGTCACAATTGGCATACATAAGCATTTTTTGTTTTTGCTTGGTAATTATTTTGAGATATTAATACATACAATCGGCTACTGCTTCTCTCCTGAGTACTGGCAGCCACTGAATTACTCACATCCGCCTTTGATCTCCGCTTCACTCAACTGCCAAGTTGATGGACGTTGCCCATCCTTTTCTGATTTTTATCCTTGGTAAAAGAGTGTTCGTCCTGACCATCCTAACTAGGGATGGTAGTCCTTCAGGCTCCGGTCCCACAATTTTAGTTTCCCCTACAAGCATTGGCCCATAGTATGGACTGAGCGGAATATGAGTGAGAGTTTTTTTTTTGTCCAGCAGGGCTGGAAAATAGCTTTTGTTTTTGTTGTTGTGTGGAACGAGCGGTCCTTCCGCGTTGATCCGTCATGCCGACACCCCTTTGATAGATGAAAGAACGTTATTAACACGCATAGGTGGAATATAAGTGCTTGTTTAGAACACGCAAAACTTATAATACTAAAAATACCAAAACCGAGCAGTTTTAGTTATATATATTCGGCACAATTTTCGATGGAATTATTTCATTTTCTAATCATAAGTGGTACAATTTTCATTTGGACTATCATTGGCATATGTATAGACACACCTTCCTTTTTTGGTTTACTTAGCTCAATTTTCGGTCGAAGTATCTTAGGAATTAGTATGAACACATTTTTTTTTTTTTTGTTATTTATATATATATACTTGGCACAGTTCCAGATGAATACTCCCTATCATTAGTATAGACGCATATTTTTTTTTCTCTTTCTTTTTTTAGTACTAGGTTTACTGAGCACAACTTGCAGCTGAAGTATCTTCAGCTTTAGCACAACCACATTTTTTCTGTTATTTATACATACCTGGTACAATTGTCTGCTGAATTATCTGCGACATTAAGATAAACGCACTTGGGGTTTTTTTTTAAATATTACTTGGCACAGTCCTCAATGGAATTATCGTCGACACTAGGATAAACGATTTTTTTTTAAATATACACATCTATTTGGCACAATTGTTGGCTGGATTATCTTCGACATCAGTATTAACGCATCCTTTTCATAATGTTAATATTAATGTTAAGTGTAGGGGCGACTAGGCCTCCAGGACCTTGCGGACACCGCGACCATAGTTGATCTATTGTGCCTTTCCCTATAGTGATTAGGCAAAATCGAGTCTTTTAACGAGCTCGATTATTGCTTTCGGAGTTAGATTGCAGACATTATCTGGACAGATAAGTTCTCTTCCAGTGATTTGCATCCTTAGACCTGCAAGTGCTGGGCACTCGCATATAACGTGCATCGAGGTTTCATCTTCCTCTTCGCACAGTCGACACTGTTCACTGTCGCATTTGCCTATCTTCTTCAGGAAGTGACGGAAGGGGCCATGACCAGTGACTGCGTTAGCAAATAGTCTGAGCGACTGTCTGCTAAGTCCAATAAGTTGACGCGACAGGAAATGAGAAGGATTGAAGAATTTCTTCGCCTGCCTCATACCAGGCGCGCTACGCCAAAGGAGATCCAGTTGCCTGTTTTCCCACTTAAGCAGTTCCCCCCTAAAGTGGCTTTTTGGTAGGCCAAATGTCGGATAGGGACAATCAGCTCCGGTTTTAGCCAGTTCATCCGCTTTTTCATTACCATCCACTCCTTCGTGTCCAGGGACCCAAACCAAGGTTACTTGGTTGTCCCTAGACAGTAGTTGGAGTTTCGAGTAGCAGCTATCTGAACAGATGTAGATGTTGGAGTTCTTACAGCCCTTATTTAGGCTTTCCTGAGCTCCAACCTCTATAGCATAGACTTCCGCCTGGAAAATGGAAGGTGAGACAACAAGCGGAATGGATAGTTCCACTTCTGGACCAATCACCCCTGCGCCTGTTTTCCCGTCCTTCCGGGATCCGTCAGTATACCAGACTTGGGCCCGTTGCGGGAGCTGGAGTCCTCTGTCTAGTATCTGGCTTCTTTCATTAATGGTTACCTTGTAACCTCTTTCAAAAGAGAGTCTCTTGGCCATAGTATCTTTTGGAGCTTCTAGGTCGTTAATGTTAACCTGCTCGAAGATACTGAGATGACCCACCCTGGAGGAGGTACAATCATCTGACCTTTTCTTTCGAAGCATACTGGCTGCAGCTTCCCTCTGAATAAAGAAGTAGAGAGGCTGTGAGCCAAGAATGGCTTCAAGTGCTCGTTGAGGACATGATGTAAAGGCGCCAGTGGCGCCTAAACATGCCATCCTTTGCACCTTGTCAAGGGTACTTCTGGTGGTTGCCTGCAATGTTTTAGGCCACCACACATTTGCCCCATAAGAAAGTATGGGTCTGACTATGCCCTGGAAGATCCATAGGCTCATTTTGGGGCTCAGGCCCCACTGAATGCTGAATGCTGAATGCCCACATGGCTTTGTTTGTTATCATTTCCAGGTGGGGATTCCAGGTAAGCTTGCTGTCTAGGACTATTCCTAGATATTTTGCTTCTTTGGAATATTCTATTGCAATTCCATTTAACTTAGGAGGTAGAATCTGAAGGCTCCTTTTCCTAGTAAAAGGAACTATCACTGTTTTACCTGGGTTTATTGATAGTCCCATGTTCTGGCACCATCTGGTAACGATGTTAAAAGCAGTTTGCATAACCTCTGGTAAAGCTGATTCAAACTTTCCTTTAACACAGATGACAATATCATCAGCGTATCCTTGAGCCTTAAAGCCGGCCTCTTGGAGTAAATTTAGTAGCTCATCCACAACTAGTAGCCATAGAAGGGGCGATAACACCCCGCCTTGTGGGCAGCCTCTAGTGGCCATGATTGTTGTGGATTCACCGTTCATGGTAGCTGTTATGCAGCGTTTCTCAAGCATGTTGCCAATCCATCTGACAATGCAGGTTTCTATGCCTCTATCCTCGGATACACTCTTAATCGAGTCAAAGAGTGTTATCGAAAGCGCCTTGTATGTCCATAAAGGAACATATAAGGACCTCCTTTTCCTATGAGGCTTTCTCGATAGTCTCTACCAGACTGCTGAGAGCTGGATTTTCCGGGTTGGTAGGCATATTGATTGGCATTAAGTGGACAGCTTTTGAGGGACGTCGTCCGAATATAGTTGTCTATTATTTTCTCTAGAGTTTTCAGGATAAATGAAGTCAGACTGATAGGCCTGTATGATTTTGCCTCGCTGGGTGGTTTTTTACCCGATTTCGGTATAAAAACAACCTTGGTTAGTCTCCATGCCTTAGGGATGTATCCTGTGCACAGACTGGCCCTAAATATCTCAGTGATAAGGGGCTCAATATGATCCAGCGATTCTTGCAGTAATGCCGGAAATATGCCATCGCCGCCAGGAGCTTTAAAAGGTTTGAAGGACTTGACAGCCCATCTCACTTTGGCTTCGATGACAATTTTCTTTGCTGATCGGTAATCCCTGTTTAGCACCACTGGTATCACTGAGGAACTGGCGTCTACGTCGGGCTCCTCGGTCACAAAGTTGCAGAGTGGGAAGTGCGTTTTGAGAAGGATCTCTAGCGTTCCCTTGGTATTAACGGAAAGGCTTCCATCACAGTGTTTGATGGAGCCAATGCCGTTGTTATTATCCTTGGAAAAGGCTTTTTGGAGTCGCGAAGCTTTTGAGGCACTCCCAATTTCTTCGCAGAATTTTTTCCAGCTCCCTCTTTTGGATCTCCTGAGCTCTTTGTTGTATTCCGTTAGAGCTGTTTTATATGCCTCCCATTGTTGAGTGACCTTAGCTCTGTTGAAATGCTTCCTCAGGCTTTTCCTTAATTTACCGAGCTGACTGTTCCACCAAGGAACGTCCTTTTTCCTTTGGATGGTGGTAATAGGACAGATCTCTTCATAAGCTCGAATGAGCGTTGTTTGAAGTTGATCTGCTATAAGATCCACTTCTTCGATGGATTTGATCTTTTTTGGAAGGCCTATTAGTTCCTCTTGGACCAGGGACTTGTATGCTGCCCAATCTGTCCTTTTTGGGGATTCTTATGTGTTCCTTCCTTGTTTGTAGAGCCTCAATATTGAATCTTATGTACCTGTGATCGGATAGTGAGGCTTGGTTTGAGACATGCCAGTTCGTGACCAGTTCAACACCTTGCCTATTGGTGATTGTCAGGTTAAGGACTTCCTGTCTGATTGCATTAACGAAGGTGGGTTCTACCCCTCGGTTGGCTATTTGTAGACCTTTTTAGAGTACATAGTGTAGAACCTCCTCACCTCTCTCATTGACTTTGCTGCTATTCCAAGCTGTATGATGAGCATTGGCATCGCAGCCTATAATCAGTTTCAGATTGTTTATACTGCAGTGCTCCACAAGATCTTTAACCTACTGTGGTGGTGGGAGTTCTTGATCTCCTGGGAAGTAGGCGGACGCTAGAACAATCTGCTCCTTGCAATTTTGGAAATTTTTGAATTCTATTAACACTGCAGTTAGATCCCTTGTAATGAATCTGTGCAAGGGAAAAGCGACAGTATCCCTACCGCACATAATTGCTGTACGGGACACATTTAATACTTGTAGCCTTAACATTGTCGGAGCGGGTCCAAATTGGGGACTCCTCTCGAGTTGAATGATTTGGCCTACATGATCTTTGCCGTAAGTGGCAAGTGGTGTTTCCTGTCTCGTCCGTCGAAAGTCCTGTCCTGTCAGTGTCCTTTTCATATATATTCGGTACAATTCTCGGGTGAATTGTCTTTTAATAATAACACCAGAGTATTTCCTCGCGGGGTTTTTTTCTTGGTCTTGTTTGTCGTGGACGATTCATACCAAGATGGACTTCTCCTTTTTATCACCGGATGAGCTTGAGGTCGAATTCGCTGTGCGCAACCTTAGATCTGATGACGCTAACGCTAGCCGTAAGCTCATGGAAGTGTACGAGGCCGAAAAATCAGAATCCGGCAGAATACCTTATAGGTCTCACGCTCATAAGAACCCATCGCGTGAATTAGACTATATTATCAGTCGAGTTGACGCGCTAAACCATGATTTGAGCTCGGATCCCCTCCGAACCAACGAAGATCGTACGCGTTATATCAGTCAGGTGCTCCATGTACTCCATAGAGTCCGGCGACTGTACAATACGTCGCCCTCTGTCCAATCTGACGCGCAATCGTATGTTCAGACCTTGGAGGATATCCTGAGGCGTGTCGAATCTAGCCCTTCTTCCCAGTTTGCACCAGTACCTGTGTCCGAGGGCACTGGAGGCGTAACGCTCACAGTTCCTGTGAGTAACACAGACAGTCGAGGGTCTAACACGCTGACAGGTGCTAAGTCGAAAACAGTTTTGACAACGGAAGGCGCTGTGTTGGGCTTACCAGGACCAAGCTTGGGGAACCTCCACGTCAATTCTGACGAGCCGAACTCGGATGTACCGATATTCGAGGAGAACGAGCGGTTAGAAAATTTGAGTAGGGGTCCAGTCACTGGAGTACCTCCGCTGTCGAGACATAGTAATACTGAGTCTCGTGTACCACCCTTACCAGGTTCGTTTGTTTCTCCGCTTAATATTACAACTCATCCCCGACAGCCAGCAGCGAGAGATCGTAACAGCGTGTCCTGTCTTCCGCTGGAAGTAAAATTTTGATGGCACATCTGGCTTGGACGTAACAGAGTTTATATTTCGGGTAGAGTCCCTGGCAATACTAGAGCAAGTAACCGCCTCCGAACTGTGCGCTGGCTTTCATACACTCGTTACTGGGAAATCTGCCAATTGGTATTGGTTATACTTGCGAAACCACCGTACGCACTCTTGGCAAGATCTACGCTCCGCAGTCCTACGCGAATTCCGCAGTCAGGAAACTGACTACGAAATTCGTAAGCTAGTTGAGTCAAGGAGGCAAGGAGTTAACGAGTCATTCAGTGATTTTCGATTAGCGGTTCATGCGTTAGTGTCGAAAATGAGCATGCCGATTCCAGAAGCAGAGCTGGTGGAAATATTGCGACGTAACATGAAGCCGGCTTTACAGGAGGCGTTACTTCTCTATCAGACTGACAACGTGCTAGATTTGAGGGACCTATGCAATCGATTTGAAAAATTAGGGTCTGATATAGGCTCTCCGCGGGCGGTCGCACCGCGACGAGCAGTGCATGAAATTTATTCAGATACGCCGTATTTGAATCACACTTTGTCTAGTCAAATAGACGCCATTGAAGTTCCACCGCGATGTATTCAAAATAGTGCTCCGAGAGACATCCACCGACCCGCTTGATCTCGAGTGACATTTTGGAACTGTTCAGCTGAGGGTCACGTCTACATCAAGTGTCCACTAGATCCACAGATGGTCTTCTGATATGAATGCGTTGCAGTGGGGGTAATTAAAACGCAATGTAGAGCTTGCTTGTCGGGAAACCGAGGCCGGGGTCAAAATTTTGTAGGTGGTCAGCGCCGTATGACTCCAAGCCAAACCTTCAGGCGCACGACAGAAGAAGCGGCTACCAACACCGAGCCCGACCGCTACCGCTAACTCCACGGCGTGGGGCAGTCAGCGATGCTGCAGCGTCCCCAAAATTCAAAACTCGTGAATCCAGATTGGATCGTAACCCGGCTAACAGTCTTAAAGTAAACATGTCTAACTCTTCCACTCAGACAATGAATTCCAGCAAGCAAAGCACGTCAAATTTTACCACTTACTCGGAACCCGGTCCTTCAGAAAATTGTAGTTGCACCTTCTCAGATGAAAACACTTCAATCTCCACCTGGGATATAGAGGATGAATCGTTTCGTGTCAGTGAATTCCCATCGGCTTCGGGTTCCATATCCTCCAGGACTGTCCCACGCACACACAGGTACCTCAGCCTGCGCAGAGTCATAAAGGCTGCCATCGCCGAAACAGTAGTATCTGATGAAGAGGATTCCTGGGATCCGCGGCCATACGCCGATGTCTACATTCAGGGACAAAAGATACGAGGCATATTGGATAGCGGTACAAATGTGAGCGTGCTCGGGGCTGGAGCGGAGGGTTTCCTGTGTAGGATGGGGATTTCGTTCCACTCGATGCCTTCTTCAGTTTCAACTGCGGATGGACGGCAGCAAAAGGTCCTGGGTCACATACGAGTCCTCGTGAAATATGGTGAAAAGACGCGCATGATGAGACTACACATAGTTCCTTCTCTTCAGCAACACTTGTACTTGGGAATCGACTTTTGGAGAGCGTTTGGTTTAAGACCGGTTATGGTAAGTGAACTTCACTCCGTGCCAAAAGCTTCACCTTCTTGTTCACAATAGCACGATCTCTCAGAATACGATTCGCAGCGTTTGCAGGAGGTGATCACGTCTTTTCCGTCATTCAGTTAACAAGGCTTGGGTCTCACCACCTTGGTAGATCACGAGATAGACATTGGTCTGGCGAAACCCATTAAACAGCGTTTCTCCGGCAGTGCAAAAATCTCTATATGACGAACTCGACCGAATGCTGTCGCTGGGAGTCATTGAGGAGAGCCAAAGCTCATCGTCGTCGCCAGTGACTTTAGTTAAGAAGGCTAACGGTGAAGTGCGCCTCTGTCTGGACGCCCGAAAATTAAACTCCGTAACAGTCCCAGATGCCTTTCCGTTACCTCTCATAGATGGACTCCTCAGTAGACTTCAGGAGACAAAGTTTATCTCTGCTATAGATTTGAAGGATGCGTTCTGGCAAATCCCTCTCGCTGTGGGATCAAGGGATAAAACTGCTTTCGCCGTGCCGGGGAGGCCCCGATACCAGTTCAAGGTGCTTCCGTTTGGCCTGTGCAACGCTCCTCAAACAATGTGCAAGCTGATGTGCAGTCATCCCTCACCATGACCGAGTGTCTGTGTATCTTGACGACTTACTCATTACTTCCTCCACGTTCGACGAACACCAAAGGCTTCTGGCGGAAGTCGCGTCGTTGCTTCGCGCTGCCGACCTGACGATCAACGTGGAGAAATGCAACTTTTGTATGAAAGAGGTCAGATATCTCGGCTTTGTAGTGCTTGCGAGCTGATGCCGCAAAGGTCACTGCTATTCAGAGCTTGCCAAGGCCAACAAATGTCAAGAAGATACGAAGCTTCCTCGGAGTGTGTGGCTGGTACAAGATTTTCATCCCACAGTTTGCTACCATCGCTAGCTCTCTGACAGACCTGTTAAAGAAAAACGTCAAGTTTGAGTGGAACGAACAAGCTGAACTGGCATTCCAACAGCGAAAACAGTGTCTGATGACCGCACCAGTGCTCGCGAATCCCGACTTCTCCAAGCCTTTTTTCATTCAGTGCGACGCTAGCACTACAGGAGTCGGAAGCGTTCTGTGGATGGGGATGAGCATCCCATCGCTTACATGTCACAGAAGCTAAACGCTGTTCAACGCAACTACAGTATAACCGAGTTAGAGTGTCTGGCCGCCGTATTGAGCATAAAAAGGTTTAGACCATATGTGAAAGGACTGGAGTTTACAGCAATCACCGACCACACTAGCCTCAAATACCTCATGGACCAAAGGGATCTATGTGACGGGCTAGCTCGTTGGAGCCTCAAACTCTAGGCCTTCAAATTCCACATCGAATACAGAAAAGGCAAATACAACGTGGTGGCGGATGCTCTTTCAAGGTTATTTGCTGATGAGGCAGTAGAACACCACACTGACGAGCTAGTCTATCCGGCTCAAATCAGCTCGCTTGACCTGAGATCACCCGCATTCCAAGAAAAAACGTACGTTGAGAGAATCCAGCGCATCATATCTAATCCCAGCGGTTTTCGGAACTTACGAATTAGCGGTGGTAAAGTATATATCTCATTCTCGTTCCTAAATAACAACGTCTCAGGGGAGCAGGTTCAGTGGAAGCTATGGGTTCCTGATGGTCTCACGGGCGAGTTGATCAAATCAGAGCATAGTCCTCCTATAGCAGCACACTTCGGGTTCTCAAAAACCGTCGTCAGTACTACTGGCCCAGCATGGCTTCTGAGGTAAGACAGTTCATAAACACCTGCGAAACGGGTAAACTGATCAAGCCGTTCAATGTCTGCAAGGCCTCCTCTGGGTAGGATACGCGCTACCGATCTGCCTTGGCAACGTATCGTTTGTGATTTCCTAGGTCCCTATCCGCGCAGTCGAGGTGGTAATAGGTACATCTTCGTCGTGCTGGACCACTTATCTAAGCTCGTGCTGTTGGAAGCAATGCCAGAGGCCATAGCCTCGCGGGTAGTCAAATTTCTGGAGCAAAAATTCTTCTTAATGTTTGGGGTTCCTGAAACAGTACATTCAGACAATGGTAGTCAGTTCGTTGTAAAAATATTCGCTCAACTGCTAGATCGTTACGGGGTGAGTCACATCTTCTCACCAGCTTACTCCCCTCAGTCAAACGCCTCAGAGCGTGTTAACCAGTCGGTCCTAGCAGCCATCCGCGCCTATGTCGGTACAGAGCATCGAAATTGGAACGAACTTCTGAGCGAGATCGGCTTCGCCATCCGCAACGTCGTGCATGAGTCATCTAAGTGCTCGCCATATTTCCTGCTCTACAGTCGACATCCAGTAACAAGCGGGAGCTCATATCAACTTCTACGAAAGCTAAATACAGATTCCGACAAGGCCATTGAGTGTATATCTATCAACCAAAAGCTTCAGATGTTGCGCGATGAAGTAAAGTTTCGTCTTACGGAGGCGTATCGAAAGTACGCCGCTGGCTACAACTTGCGAGCTGGAGAAAAAGCCTTTGTACCTGGACAGACTGTGTACGTCCGAAACTTTATGCAAAGTAGCGCAGTCGATCGCTTCGCTGCCAAATTGGCACCTTAGTTTATAAAAGCGACTATTGTAGAGCGAATGGGGCGCGTTTCTTACCGTCTGCAGAATGAGAACTGTCTCTCAATCGGAATTTTCCATGCTCAGGATATAAAGTCTTGATTAGATCTCGGTAGCCTTAAGGCATCCGGCAAGCTTCACTTGTGAACTACAGGTTATCGTAAACTCTCCTATTTCCTCAGTGGTGGGTGATAAACCTATTTCATTGTGCTACTAACGCCTCTGGGTTAGCCTTCACCTGAAGCGTATTACTTTCCTGTCCTTTCTTCAATTTTCTTCCAATAAAAGAATGTCCCGTTGTCAGCGAGTGCGGAGGAAATCTCTGTGGAGTGTAGTTTTTATAGTATAGTATCTCTAAACTAACAAGTTTAGATGGTCTCAGCCTTTGCTACTAACCCCTTCTGGGTTAACCTTCATCTGAAGGATTTTACTTGAACCCGCTTGCTGCATCCCGCGGGATTTCCGTCGTGCTGAGTGAGTTGATAGATGAATTTCCTCTCTTGGGATTGGGTGAACTTCCGGGGTGCTGCGACCGGATTCAGCAGATCACAGAACGATAAGTAGCGGCGTTTCACCGACGAAGTCCTAGTCTCGAGCCGAATATTCCCATACGTAATAAATCAATTGCGGAACCTATCCCTGGACAGTTCATTGGGCAAGGCGAGTGAGTAGACGATGTCTATTGGTAGATCAGTCCTCCCTCGTTCAAGACGAACTGGGATCATGGCCGCAGATGGGATCTCATCTCTCAACAACCCAGGGTCTACCGTATGCCCGGCTTGAGACTCTTGTGGGTCGTCCCCACGTTGGGCGTGGCTGCAAAGATATCATTCATAGTTCACCCCTCAGGCAAACCCTCTTGTTTTTTTCTCTTTTCCTCCCCACCGCCCCCCCCCCTTCCACGTTTTGCCAGGCATGAGACTCTATTCTCGGTGGGTCGTCCCCACGCTGTAGCGTATACCCCCTTACGCTACTTTTGTTTGGCTTCTCTATGTCTGTAGAGAAACCCCCATGATTTCCCAAAGGTACCTAGAAAGGGGATGAAATTTAGTTATTTTCGAGAAGTAGCTCTATGCTACTTCTCCATATTACAAAATCCCTGAAAAAGATAAAATTTAGTTATTTCGAGAAGTAGCCCTATGCTACTTCTCCATATTACAAAATTCCTCAAAAAGAAAAAGATAAATTCATATATTTTCGAGAAGGTGCCCTATGCTACTTCTCCACATTACAAAATTCCTGAAACCCTGCAAAATCCAAAAAAAAGGAAAACCAATTACTCTTCAACGAAAAATTCCAATTTGGGCCGAGTCACATACACAAAAACCTGAAAATGAACAACAATACGAAATATTTTCAACAGAAAAATTCAATTTGTACCAAAATGCGCACAAGGTACAATTCTTCCACATCAAACTTACCGCTAGTCACCAACATCGAAGATGATACCATCAGGCAATGTATTGCAGTGAGTCCACAAAAGCAAAATTCCGAGAAAATCTGGCTTGACAGCAGATATTCTGTGGTAATGATTTCGGCCGAAAAGGAATACACACACCGCCGCAGAGAGTCTGCAGCGCCGTCGCGAGCAAGAACTTTCGTGATCCGACCGACGAAGAACGGTTCGCCTGGTGGTTGGACGGGTAGAAACGGCTGCGATGAAAGGAGACTGCGTGAAATCGGAGAGTTAATTTTGAAACATGAACGAGAACTTAGGGACTGATAATATTTTCTTTGAAAAGGGGAAAATTAAGTTTTGAGCGTTCGCCGTTTTCCTTTCGTGTGGAAGCTTTTCAACTGTTTTTTTTTTTTTTTGTTTTACATGTATCGAGTTTTTTTTTTTTGTTGATCGATGGCGGATTTTCCTGAAAGAAAGGAAAGAGGGATTTTCGTTAATTAATTTAGTGCAAAATAATACGTGAACTATGCATACATATTTACCTGCTTCGCAGAGATTTTTTTTTTTTATATCTACGACGAATTTTCCTTAGAGAAAGAACAGAGGAATTTTCGTTAGTTAATTTAGTGTAAAGGAAAATAATAAGTGAATCATGTACATTACTAGCCTGTTTCGTAGAGTTTTTTGTTGATCGCCACGGCGGATTTTCCTGAAAGAAAGAACAGAGGAATTTTCGTTAGTTAATTTAGTGAAAAGGAAAATAATAAGTGCATCATGTACATGTACTTACCTGTTTCGTAGAGTTTTTTGTTGATCGCAACGGCGGATTTTCCTGAAAGAAAGAAAAGAGGAATTTTCGTTAATTAATTTAGTGCAAAATAATACGTGAACTATGCATACATATTTACCTGCTTCGCAGAGATTTTTTTTTTATTAATCGCCACGACGCATTTTCTTGAAAGAAAGGAAAGTGAAATTTTCGTTAATTAATTTAGTGAGAAATAATAGGTGAACTTTGCATATATATTTACCTGCTTCGCAAAGATTTTGTTTTTTTGTTAATCGCCACGGCGGATTTATCTGAAAGAAAGAAAAGAGGAATTTTCGTTAATTAATTTAGTGAGAAATAATAAATGAACTATGCACTTTTAGTTACTTGCTACGCAGAGATTTATTTATTTATTTTTTTGTTAATCGCCACGGCGTATTTTCCTGAAAGAAAGAAATAAAAGAGGAATTTTCGTTAATTAATTTAGTGAGAAATAATAAATGAACTATTCACTTTTAGTTACCTGCTACGCAGGGATTTTAGTTGAGCGCCACGGTGAATTTTCCTGAGAGAAAGAAAATGTGGAGGTGAATCTATGCAAGTTAATTTAGTTAATTCAAGTAATTACCTGCGAATGTGCCGTGTTTTAGGTCTTCAAAAAGGAAGTAAATTCTATCTGAAAATAGAAAAGCAAATTTAGTAATATTTCTGAAAAGAGGATATATGCCAGTGAATTTAGTCAATTCAAGCGATTACTTGCGAATGTGCCGTGTTTTAATTCTTCACAAAAGGAAGTAAATTCTATCTGAAAATAGAAAAGCAAATTTAGTAACATTTCTGAAAAGTGGATATATGCCAGTTAATTTAGTTAATTCAAGTAAGTACCGGCGAATGTGTCGTGTTTTAATTCTTCAAAAAAGGAAGTAAAGTCTATCTGAAAATAGAAAAGCAAATTTAGTAACATTTCTGAAAAGTGGATATATGCCAGTTAATTTAGTCAACTCAAGTAATTACCTGCTGTGTTTTAATTCTTCAAAAGGGACGTAAATTCTATCTGAAAATAGATGAGCAAATATAGTAACATTTCTGAAAGCGAATTTATGAAGTCACCTGCGCTTTTGCTTGAGTTTGCAATCTTCAAAGATCGTACCTAAGGATAGAAGATTAGTCTTAAAGGCGGTCCATGTTAAGAGGAAGAAAAAGTAAAGGAGAACCCAGATGAATAAATGGCAAATGGAGAGGTAAAATTTATGAACGGCCGGTAAACGACCCGTCTGACGCCCAACACACTCCACCTCACCGTTGGCGCTTGATGAAGACGTAAGGTAACATGTATGGAAAAATTTTAAGTTCCTTTTAGATTGTTTTTTTTTTTTTTTGTTTTACTTTTTTGTTGAGGGTTAGCACGTAAGTTATTCCACTCATACTTAGAGATCTGCATATTTGAAGTATAAATTGTTATTCGTTAATTAAGATATGCGAACGAGATTTTTTTTCTCTCATCCTTCTTTTGCTGTTGGTTTTTCTTTCATTAGCATCCTAAGGATAGACTAGTAGGGTGTATCGATAGATTAAATTGGAAATAATGAAATATTGTATGAGGAATCTAATATAAGAAAAGTTCAGTAAATCATCAGATTGTTTTGTTTTCCCACGTCCTAGATGTTTTCATTTCAGGGATAGCCATATTAACCATTGCGATTGTCAGCTTCATGTGACACCAGAGGCAGGGTGATTCGGGGGAGTTGGGCCTCGCATATTGAGTTCAGTCAACATTAAATTACCATGATGGCCTAAAAGACACTTGGAAGGGGGAGCGTGATGATGGCGGGGTAGAGACGACGCACGCATGGACACACATATAAATGAGGCTAAGGATTCTTTTCTGCACTGCGACGTCTTAGCCAGGGTGGATGGGGGCGATGGGCCCGTCTACGTCCAGTCAGGACTCCATTGTCACCGCGAGTCCACGCTCTCTCTCTCAATCTCTGTGTCTACCTGTCTCCGGGTGTTAGTCACTTGTTCGGCGTTGCTGAGGTCTTCTGTTCTTCTTTACTTGGCAGCATTTGTTAAGATAAATTTTCTTCTTTCCAGACTTTCAGGTACCACCAGAAAGAGGAGGCCCATATAGATCTTTTTTTTTCTCCGTCTGTCCGTCTGCAGTCACACATGCAATTCTCTTCTCTTTTTTTTCTGTCCGTCTGTCTGTCTGTTCAATCTTCGTGATAATTTAGTGAACAGCTGTATAAGCATCAAGGGATGTGGGTGGCAAGAACCACCCCGTGCCGGCTGATAGCTAGCGGCATATTCGCTGTGCGGCCACCCACGCTAATCCTACGATGATTTTGTAACAGAGAGGTGTTGGATGCGGTATCCGTCTATATCCAGGTAAGAGTGGATATAGGTAGATCTGTCGCCTGACAAGCCTTGCATAACAGTTGTCTGTTTTCTGTCTAGTCTATGTACAGGTATTTGAAATTAATTTCTATTTGAATTACCTTGCTTTTTATGCCTATGTAAAGACCTAAGTATATTAACTATATCAATAGAAAAACAAATTTCAGTTTAAGAAGTATATAATATGGCCAACAGTTATAAAAATTAATTTTATAAATTGTATTTATAATTTCAAATACTTAAAAAAAAGCATTAGGCCGTAATCTCTGGAGGTACCCAGCCTCCAAAGGCTCGCTCCAATTCAGCGGCAACAGCTAGGCACAATCTATCTTGGTTGATGTTAGCAATCACTTGTATACCAATAGGTAAGCCTTCACTTCCTATGCCTAGAGGAACTGCTGTGGCTGGGAGTCCCAAAACATTTATAATTCCTGTATATGAAAAATTCAATGCTCGCACAATGGGTTCGTGGTGAAAAGGCGCGACTGTCGGGTGAGTGGGGTAGAGAAAAACCCCATTATCGCCGAGCATTTCTTGCATTTCATTAAGTAATATATCTCGTTTATTAACAAGATGGGCATATTTACTTGAGCCGTATTGCACACCATTTTTCTCTACAATCGCAGTCATAATGCCAATGAATGTGTGATTTGAATTACATAGCATCCACTTTATTAATTCAATGTAAGGATTTATTCTTCCTTCCAAATTGACTAATTGGGAATCGAATCCTATACTAGCAGAATCTTTCATGTTGGCAAACCAAATAGCAGCTGATTGACGAAATTTCTCCAACTGAATTTTTTGAGGCTTTACTTTTATTGCTGTTTCAATATGTCTAACAGCTTTCCGGAGGCCATCTCTTATATCACGTTCCACTGGTGAGGTCAATTGTCCACCACCATCATTTTCTTGATAAAAGAATTTAATGGTACCCAGATTTACTGGGTCATCTAAGTTCAAAAGCTTGACGTTTTCTCCAGCAATTATTTTAAGGACAGGTTTTAAATCAGCGCAATATCGACTCATTGGGCCTATACCTAAAAATGAGTTTTGTTCTTCACTGAACGGTATTGGATATTGGCCCTTATTTGAAACAATAAGCTTTGTTGGCTTGTGCCCGAAAACGCCATTAAAAAAAGCCGGTATACGTATCGAACCACCAATATCTGATCCCAGGCCAAAAGATGATGCTGCAGCTGCCTATTAGAAAAAGGAAAAAATACGATTATGTTATAAAATATTGCAACTATATAATATTCTACGGTACATTTAATTGAAATACAATACAATTAGCAACTTATATGCCAAACATTTCTATTAATATGTCTAAAGTGATAAATGCATCATTCATACCTTAACTCAGCGTGAAACACAATAGTAATGAAACTATCTGATTAACTTCCTTCTATTGTTATAGAAAATGTTCTCAGCATTTAGTGCAAAAAAAGACAAACTAAATATTTTTGTTTCGCTAAATAGACTATCTAGTTTTTGCGGATATAAAGACAGTTAAGTAGGAAGTCATGATTAGAGGCGAGAATAAGCACAGCACAGCAACCAAACGTCTCTCATTTCACAGCCTTATTTAAAATTTATCGTAAATATTTCTAAGTTAGTGGAAAAATATCCGTACAAAAGTAGATAAGGATCTATCCTAGCGAATGTTTACTATGCGAGAGTGTGTTCTCTAAACAAAAACTAAAGCTATGTTTTCATATGGCGAAGTTACTGTCATAAGTAATTTTTTGTTCAGACACTAATCTCTTCTTTGCATATCATGAAGTCTGCTTGGGATAGTAAGAAAACGAGCTTCACATACTTCCACTTTTCTATGAAATGTTAACTGTGAAATATTCAAGTTAGTAGGGCTGAAGTTAAAAATAACTAAGATTTCTTGCAACGAGAAATAGTTCTCAATTTTCAGCATATATGACATTTCACAAATTCCACACCAGTTGATGTTAAACGATCTAGATCAAAAAGTGTATCAATTGTTGAAAATAGGTTCAACTTGACTATTTCGCGAATGTTGATTTTCTGTTACTACGTAGTAAATATCTTTTCGTGATCACATTTTGAGAATTTGCCTCTGTTGTATGTTACTTCTGCAAGGTCTAACTTTAGCATGTATGCATTAATCGCATGTCCATTGCTGTTAATATTTAGGCTAAGCATTTTGTCGTTTCTAAGCATGTTTAAAAAAAAGTCTGTATAATACTTAGTTTTCTGTTTCTATTGAATGTCATTTCATCCGGTGTTTGGTTTATGTTAAGTTTAACATACTAAGCCTAACACCGACTAAGTGATGAAAAGCATATATTTTTGACCGTTTATTTATTATACGTGTCACTGCAGCGAGCTTGTGTTAAGCTGGTTCTGATAGTCATAAAATTCATACTGATATTATTTTTGTGAAGAAATTCCACATTGGAACTTAGCAAAGCAACAAATTGGGACTCTTTTATAAGTAAAAAAAATGCTTATCTAGTTTTTTAAAAATTGTTTGCGCCTAGGCATCCAAATCTGTTCAATTCCTTTGGCACCAATTCTCATTGCTCTCTATAGCTACTCCAGCCAGTTATGCTCCTTCAGGCAGATAGAATCAAACTTTAGTCAAACTAGCGGCAATATTATAAGCCACATATTGGAGAAGATTCCTTAGATTCTTGTACATTACCTATGTGGCATATTTTTTATTGTACATATGTAATGTATTTTTATACCCTAGATGAAATCTATAGGGTATACTAAGTTTGTCATTCCGTTTATAACACCTCGAAATAATGATGGTAGAGTAAAATAGATTGGACACCCACGCATAATATTAAAAGTTATTTTGATTTTTGCATGTCCGTCCGTCTGTCCGTCTGTGCGCACGATAACTCGAGAACGCGTATACCTAGAGAGCTGAAATTTTGTACACGGACTTTAAAAAAAAAGTAAAATTATGTTCGAAAATGATACAAATCGGGCAACTCCTTCGTGGGGTTGCCATACAAAACTTTCGTTTTCCTCTGTGTATTTG
Source organism: Dioctria rufipes (assembly GCA_963924295.1). Classification (NCBI taxonomy): domain Eukaryota; kingdom Metazoa; phylum Arthropoda; class Insecta; order Diptera; family Asilidae; genus Dioctria; species Dioctria rufipes. The sequence continues at coordinate 128,997,601 of OZ002740.1, forward strand.
GACACTGCCTGAGAACGCATCGATATAAATAGCTGAAATTTGGTACATGGTGTTTTCATTGTACTAGCAAATAAAATTTCAAAAATGGACTAAATCGGGCAACTCCTTCTTGGTGTTGCCATATAAAATTTTAGGTTTTTTACGTATACTGTGAAAACGATCAGTCCAAGATATTTTTATTGTACTAAAAAGTTCTTCAGAATACGAAATCCTATAAAATTGGTTATAATTATTTTTTCTGTCCGACAAACCGTTCTAGAAATATGTGCCAAAAACCACTTCAAAAATCAAACTTGCACAGAAGGGTAACAATACGAAATTTCATACGGGCATTCATCTAGGGTATCATAAGAATTGGTCTTAGACCAATTCTAACATTTTTAGTTGTTACTGCTAATCTATGCTTAATTTGTGACATTATTTGCTTTCATAATAATTTTTGAGATTTCGACTATACAGAAACATGTTTTTTCCATACCTTTTCTCATTTTGACTTAAACTTCACATAGCGTTGGAATGAGACAGATAAACAAACGCAAATATGCATCAAGTTCAAATACAGTCTACTTTCTATTTCGCCTTCTGTTCACTTTAAAGTTCATGTAACGTAAGATTTTTTTTAGGGGTTTGGTTTGGTATGGCACCCCTAGGAGTTATTTGCCAAACCATGAAGATTGAACAGTTCGGGAAGGTCAGAAGATCATACCTTGTTATAGCCCTACCATAGACCTATGTTGTATATTGTGGTTCTGAGCCATACCATGAGGATTAACAAGAGAAAAAGTCTAATTGTAAGACCAATAATATTTACCGTAGATAAAAATAAAATTTAAATAAAGTGAAAAACCAAAGTTTTGTATGCCAACACCAAGAAAAGGTTGCCCTATTTAGTTAATTTTTGAAATTTTATTTACTATTTTTATGAAAACGCTGTGTAAAATATTTCAGCTCTCTACATCGATGCGTTCTCAGGCTGTGCCTAAATATATAGTGACAACATGTAGCGGGCCGGTCAGCAGGCGAATATTGTTGACTTCTTGCCTTGTCTTACTGCAGGAGCTTTCTTACCCGTTAACATTTTTGTATAATTTATCACTGCGGCTTGGTAAATTTCCTAAGTTATGGAAAGAGTCGTTTATTTCCCCAATCTTTAAGTCCGGTAAAAGGGAGCTTGTTACCAACTATCGTCCTATTGTTAAATTGTCTTGTATTCCAAAACTGTTTGAAGCTTCTTTATATGAATTTTTGTATTTTCATTGTAGTGGAGCTCTTAATGCTCATCAACATGGTTTTATGAAGGGAAGGTCAACAACAACAAACTTGCTCCAGTTTACATCTACCTGTATCGAATCGTTTGAGCGTGGTTGCGAAACTCACTGTATTTATACAGACTTCAGCAAGGCTTTTGACAAGCTTCCTCACTCTGTTTTGTTATTTAAACTGGGATCGTTAGGTGTTGAACTGGTTATCGTCCTACCTTAAGGATCGCAAACTTAGGATTTAGTTTCATTCTGCTCTGTCTGAAGAAATAACGGCTTACTCCAGTGTTCCACAGGGTCGTCCCTTAGGGTCCCTTCTCTTCATATTATTCATAAATGATATTTCCCATGTAATCTAAAACTATATAAATCTATCGACTCGCATTGCGACTGTCTCAGTTTGCAGAATGACCTGGACAGACTTGTTGAATGGTGTGAAAAGAGTTCTCTCATTTTAAAAGTTGATAAATGTAAGGTAACCATTTTCTCTCTTAAGCTAGTCCCTTCGAATTTCACCGGCAGTACAGAGTTTGATGGATGCGGAATTGCGACGAATGCTATCACTGGGTATAATAGAGGAGAGCCAGAGTCCTTGGAGCTCTCCAGTTGTACTAGTGCGGAAGCCTGGGAAGGTTCGGCTTTGTTTTGACGCCGGGAAAGTCAACTCCGTTACGAAGAAGGATGCCTATCCGCTGCCGCAGATAGATGCGCTTCTGAGTCGACTTCCTCCGGCAAACTATATCACAAGCCTGGACCTCAAAAACGCTTTCTGGCAGATCCCACTAGAGACTGAGCCCAGAGAGAAGACCGCGTTTACGGTATCTGGTCATCCTCTCTATCAGTACACCGTGATGTCATTCGGCCTTTGCAATGCTCCACAAACTATGTGCCGCCTCATGGATAAGGTCATTTTTTCGATCTTCGTGAAAATGTTCTCGTCTACTTGGACGATTGTGTAGCGGATTATTTGAGGAAAGCTGGCCTTACTATCAACGTTGAGAAGAGTAAGTTTTGCATTAAGGAGACTAAATACTTGGGTTTTATAGTCGGGAAGGGAGGAATCAGGACTGACCCAGATAAGATCTCAGCCATAGTTGACTATCCGTCACCCAAAACTGTTCGGCAAGCCCGACGACTACTAGGTATGGCGGGATGGTATAGACGGTTCATCCCGAACTACGCTGATTTAACTGCCTCCATAACTGACACTTTGAAGATCCCTAGTCAGTTCAAGTGGACACCTGAAGCCCAGACGTCTCTTGATTTGTTGAAACAAAAACTTACTTCTGCTCCGTTGCTGGTGAGCCCAGACTTCACCAAGCCGTTCGTTATACAATGCCATGCGAGCCAACAAGGTATTGGTGGAGTGCTGATTCAACTAGATGACGAAGGCCACGAGAAGCCAATAACCTACGTCTCGAAAAAGTTGAACTCAGCACAACGAAATTATACCGTCACAGAGCAGTAATGCCTAGCTGCAATCTTGAGTGTACAGAAGTTCCGGCCCTTCATAGAACTTATGCTGTTTAAGATAGTGACGGATCATGCGAGTTTGAAATGGCTGATGTCTCAAAAGGACCTCAGCGGTAGACTTGCTTGGTGGAGTTTGAAGCTTCAGGGTTTCGACTTCACTATTGAGCACCGAAAAGGAAGCCTGAACGTCGTCCCTGATGCGCTGTCACGCATCCATTGTGACAGTCTGTCCACCAACGAAGATCCTGGCCCGGAAGTTGACCTTAGTTCACCATATTTCAACTCGTTGGAATATGAAGAACTGAGGCGTAAGGTTAAAACGACTTCTGGCAAACTAGCAGATCTTTGCGTCAGGGACGGCTTCGTTTACATTAGGGCTGTTCCGAGAACAGGCGATCCGATTCAGGAAGAAGCTTGGAAGCTTTGGATTCCACGAGGGCTTGTCTCCGACGTTATTTCAAGAGCGCATGATCCGCCACTAGCTTCTCACGGAGATATAGGGAAAGCACTGGAACGTTTAAGAAGACACCTGTACAGGCCACGAATGACAGTTGATGTCAGAAACTACCTAGGCGCCTGTGACGTTTGTAAAGAGACCAAAACCCCCAATACTATTCTTAGACCACCAGTCTGTGACAGAACGACCCTGACAAAAGTTGTACATCGATTTCCTAGGTCCATATCCTCGGTCAGTGAAAGGAAACGTCTGCATATTAATAGTTCTTGACCACTTTTCAAAGTTCCCGATTCTCAAACCTATGAGAAAGGCATCTACACTCAATGTGTGTCAGTTCATCGAAACTGAAATATTCCATGTTTTCGGAGTCCCGGAAACCATAGTCTCTGACAATGGAGTCCAGTTTTACTCGGCTCAGTTCTCCAGATTACTGGACAAGTAATGGGGTGAAGCACTTGCGAACAGCAGTTTCCTCGCAAACGCCTCAGAGCGAGTGAACAGGTCTCTATTGTCAGGGATTAGGGCATACATCCGAAAGGAACATACGAAGTGGGATGAGAAGCTGAGCCAGATAGCTAGTTCCCTCAGGAGCTCTTTCCACCAAGCCACTGGTTTCTCTCCCTACCGAACACTTTTCGGTCAGCAAATGATTGAACATGCCAGCTCTTATTCCATCTTGAGGAGCCGTGGGCCTCTGAATGAGCCTCTGAGAGTAGATGCTGAAGACAAACTGAGATTGATCCGTGCGAGAGTGCAGGACATGCGTTCGAACAGGGTTCAAAAGTTTACAATCACCGAGCGAAGCCTGTTAATTTCAGAGTGGATCAAGAAGTATTCAGATGGAATTTTGCCAAAGCAACTTACAACAGCAGACTAGTGCTAAACTGGGACGAAAATTTGTTAAGTGTCGGGTTAAAGCCAAGAAGGGAAACTCCTTATACGAGCTTGAAGATCTGCAGGGGAAACCGTTAGGAGTCTATCACGCCAAAGACATCAGGCAGTGATAACCGTTCTAGAAGCGTCATTTACCTATAGGCACTTTTATTTCTGGTAGGCCTAATATGGCATCCAGCCAGCTTCACTGGCAAACTACAGGATGCCAATGTGCCGCTTAGGATATCCCCAGCCCAGCGGCCGTTCGTTTAGATGTCTTCGGAAATTTTAGGAAGAGTACCAGCATGTCCCCTATGCGTCATCTGTCGAGCGAGCCAGAATGTCGTAGTCGATTAGTAATGCCCACGAGACCGAGTAATGAGGAATGTTCTCATTGGGTCGTGGGTGGAGCCACACATTGGGCGCCCGCAGCGATGAGGCCTATGTTTAAGACCGGCTAGCTCAGTCGACCATTTTTCAGCGTTGTCTGAACCACGGGTGGTCTAGACCACTCTGCCCTGTTATAGTCGTAGCGGAATGCATATAGCAGAATGCTACACTGAGACGTACTGCAGCATTCATGCCGGCCTGCTGCCAAAACGACAGCCCGAACGCACCCCAAAAGCGAAGAGCTCTGTCTTGTTAAACCGTTCACACAGTGAACACGTAGAAAAAGTGAAACTATAATTTTCCGAAGACATCGGCAAACAAATCAACCCAGCACGTAAGTTCAAAAGAATATTTTTTTCTACTAATAGCATATTTTCAATTAGTAAAAATATTCTCCCCATTAGCATAGCAGTTTGGTAACCACAGTGTTTAGCGTTAATTTTGCTAGTAAAATGTGAAACGATAAATCACTCGATAAACCTATCCTCTCTGTGAATGATGGAAGTGGCTAGAAAAGAATGACCAATTTCAAGAAAGGCTCCTTAAATTTGTCGCAAGTCAACAAGAAACGCATGTGGAAGTCTCTAAAGCAAATTTTAGCAACAGATAAGAGTCTACCTTGTCCTGAAAATGCAGTAATTTACTTCAAGTAAGCCACCACCTTCTTTTCGTCCAGCTAAAAAGTATTCAGACATTTCGGGCTTAATTGCGTTGTATACAGACCTGCAGAGTAAATTGCAGTATAATAATGCTGAAGAATTTATTACTGTAATGAATTTACCGATGGATTTAACTGCCGGTCTCTTGGCATTACGTGGGGCCAGTAGCATTTGTTATGGAAGTATGTTGAGAGTGATTGGTCAGGACGTGAAGTCCAAACTGCCAGCATGAGCTGACAGATCACTCGATGACAGCGATAGCACAGAGCGGCACGCTAGAACCTCGGCTAAGGGTGGCGGAGAGGGTGGGGGAGTTCCCGGAATAGCCTGCCGCTTGTTATCACCCATAATCAAAAAAATTTCGTGCCTACGTACAACGAACCTAGCACTCACTCAGTCCAGAAGGGACCTTTACGTCACTTACCTACGTTCCATTGAAGGCGCAGATGGCATGTATGCCAAGCCCCAACCTCCCATTGACTTTGGGTGGCACTGTTTCCAAAGTCCCTTTGTTGACCTGTGGAAGAGATTAGAGCGGACCTATACGACCTTCGGATGAGAGAGCTCCAGGATAGTGAAGGAAGAATAAAAATATCTAGAGCATGATGACGTTATAATACTTCATTGTTTAGATATAGCTACGTTACAACATTCCCGAGTATTCGACTCTCATAAAGTGTTCAGTGACGACTGTTTAGCTTAATTACCTTTTCAAAGGAGAGAATGATCATGATACTTATAGTACGAGCGATAGACGTATACTTATATATATAATATGTTAATAGGTTATTCTTAGCTGAACAATTCGGCCCTTGTTCATGATATATTTCTTTTTCTTTCATGCCGTGGAATCATTAGGACATTATCAATTGTTCACAATGTTGGCAATAATTGAAAACAAATATTAAAATTCTTATGCATACGGCACAGCAAGAACTCTATGCCCCAAGGCTCTATGTGTCCAAGAGCTAAGTTATTAGACACTTCATGTGAAAACATTAACGTTTTAACTGCAAAATGGCTTTCTTCTGACACTTACTCCATTGGTGACTCTCTTCTTATAAAACTTCCTGTCGAAACCATAGATTCTCGCTATTATTACACTAACCTGAACATGTCACCTGGCCTTCTATACTTTTATTTAAACTGTGACGAGTACCATAAACCTAGTTACCATCGGGTTCTTTAATGATTACCGAACTGTCAATAGTAAAATTAAAACAGAAATGAAAAGAGCAATTAGTTCCAGAACCGTAGGACCTTCTGATGCTGAGGTAAGGGTTTGTCCAACATGGTTGTCTTCATAAGCATCAGCAATCACTCATTATTATTATCATTATTATTATGCGGTCATTGCTACCAATGCTGGAATGTCGATGACCCATAAGCATGAATGTGTGTATTATATGTGTCTAGTTTTCTACTTGGAATCTGTTACAAATCTTATAGATGAATCGAATATCTCTTAACTACGGATAACTAGCAATTAATAAAAAGGATCCTTTTTCTTGCATGCCACTAGTATCAAAACAAAAACACAATTCTAGTTCGCTTTCTGTTACATATAGTGAAATTGAGTCTCACTGTAAACCTCGGTAAGTACTAAATAAGTATTAAATAAATATCCAATAAGTATTAAATAAGTATTAAGTAGGTAGTAAATAAGTCTTAAATAAGTATTAAATAGGTAGTAAATAAGTATTAAATAAGTATTAATTAGGATTATATAAAAAAAATTAACTCAATCGTCACTCTGCTCTGGATGCTTGCTATTGAGTGAGGTTCGTTCAAGACTAAAATTTCAAGTGCGACATCCAAAGACAGATGTATACATAACCTGAACGCTCTGTCCAATATGAAACCGCTCCAAATATTTATCGCTTTCTTTATGTAAAAATGTGCAGTTTGATTTGACCATTTAATCATCGACTTTAAGACATGTGTTTGTATAACGGCACCTGGCGAGTACTTCTAATTGGAGCGATCCAAGCGCATGCCCTCAATGCTGGGCAATGTGGATATTTTTCAGGCACGGTAGGTGAATTACGAATTGCCTCTTCCCCTGTTTTCCTCTTTCGATACAAAGATATAAATTGAGGATAGCGAGTTAATCAATCTCCTGTCGCAGTTTGCTGCATTTGTTCTCCCGTCTTATTTTATTTATGTATTATTGGTCGTACAAAAACTGTCAGCCCGATTCAATTACCCAATAAAATATTCATGGCGATTCACGAAAGGAATTCTATAGATAAATTTTATGTAATTAGTACCAACCTTTTTGCTCACAGTTTCTCTAACTTTTGTCAGCTCACCAGAATTTTTTATGTCCTATTTCTTTCTTCGGGAGGATCCCCAATTGGTGCAGTAAATGAAAGTACACGCCCAGGTTGGTGCAGAAAATTTTGGAAATAGAAAATTCCTTCTTCACCGATGCCTCTTTCTGGTATTTCGTCTTAGTTCAACCTTTTGGCGATTCGCGAATGGAATTTTACAGATAAATTTTATGTAATTAGTACCAACCTTTTTTTTCTCACAAATTTCCCGGAATCCGTATAATATTACATTGTGTTTTAGATCGTTTACCTCGATTATTGTATCGGATTGCCGTTTTTATCACAGAAGACTCACGAGTATTTCTTGATGCAAATTCAATATTTTCGCTCCTTGCTTTTTCACACCGTTCTTTGCCTTTTTAGCGATTTGACAAGACAGATAGTTGTCTTCTTCTTCTCCTTCAACATGTCACCATGACACCTGAGCGTGAGGAAGCATTCCTCTCGGTCGGGGTGCGTTCAATTTTTATGCTTGATCGCAGCCGGCTCACATGCGTCAGCATTTCGTGTAGCATATTGCTATATGCAATACGCTACGACCATAACACATTGTCGGCTAAGTTCTAAAATATACATATATTGCGATTATGAAGAATTCGCGGAAAAACAGTTAAAATATAAATATGTCATCATTACGTTGACTCTTGAATACAGCAAAATCTAAAGGGTATGCAACATGGTGCAGTACACAAATTAAACTCTTCCACTCAACTGTTTTGCAGATTGTGTTTGGTATGTACATTATAAAGTAGATTATAATATAAATATATAATTATTTAAAAAAAAAAGTATTAGAGCTGAAGTTAGTTCACTATAAATGAAATAAGTAAACAGAAGAAGAACGCAATGAGTAACGTAGAAAAGTAAGTAGAGGTTGTGGTTATAGTTGCTTTAAGTTCTATCAAAAATCAAACTTTATTAATTAAGTTTTAAGATAGTTATTTGAAAGTCAGCCTCGATTAATTTACAAATACTAATGCTTTATATTCAGGGGAAATAAGTTACTTTTTACTATTGAAATTGTGACATGAATGTAGGTAGGGTATAATAATTTCCATAAATTTATTTTTCGGTCTTTACATTAGTACCAAAGAGGTACAAAGGATACATTAAACCACAAAGGCTTCGAACTTGATTGACAAGGTCTGTCTAGTGAGGTGACATAAGATCTGTGTAGTGAAAATAGGACTGCGCGTAAAAAGAGAACAGGTATAAGCTTGAATACCAAGTAACCGTAAGCTCACAGTGCTCCAACTTTTTGGTTAATGTTTGTCCTTCGTAATGGAAAATCTGGTGCATTTTTGAATATAATACATCCAAGAGATTTTTTCTATCAAGCCGTCTGTGCTAATTTTCATTTAAATCAGGAATACTTATTATTAAAAGTTATACACGTTTGCTAATTATATAATAATCCTTCTTTTTGGTTTGTTTATTTAAGAATAAAAAAGCTTCATTCAATTTTTAATAGTTGTCATGATCCTACTAAATCTTAATATTTTTGGCTGACAAGTTGCACTTTGATTTTAGATTTAACGGTTCAAGGTTCATTTTTTTGTAAATATACATATGGATTGATGATTGATTATTGTATCGGATTGCCGTTTTTATCACAGAAGACTCACGAGTATTTCTTGATGCAAATTCAATATTTTCGCTCCTTGCTTTTTCACACCGTTCTTTGCCTTTTTAGCGATTTGACAAGACAGATAGTTGTCTTCTTCTTCTCCTTCAACATGTCACCATGACACCTGAGCGTGAGGAAGCATTCCTCTCGGTCGGGGTGCGTTCAATTTTTATGCTTGATCGCAGCCGGCTCACATGCGTCAGCATTTCGTGTAGCATATTGCTATATGCAATACGCTACGACCATAACACATTGTCGGCTAAGTTCTAAAATATACATATATTGCGATTACGAAGAATTCGCGGAAAAACAGTTAAAATATAAATATGTCATCATTACGTTGACTCTTGAATACAGCAAAATCTAAAGGGTATGCAACATGGTGCAGTACACAAATTAAACTCTTCCACTCAACTGTTTTGCAGATTGTGTTTGGTATGTACATTATAAAGTAGATTATAATATAAATATATAATTATTTAAAAAAAAAAGTATTAGAGCTGAAGTTAGTTCACTATAAATGAAATAAGTAAACAGAAGAAGAACGCAATGAGTAACGTAGAAAAGTAAGTAGAGGTTGTGGTTATAGTTGCTTTAAGTTCTATCAAAAATCAAACTTTATTAATTAAGTTTTAAGATAGTTATTTGAAAGTCGCCTCGATTAATTTACAAATACTAATGCTTTATATTCAGGGGAAATAAGTTACTTTTTACTATTGGAATTGTGACATGAATGTAGGTAGGGTATAATAATTTCCATAAATTTATTTTTCGGTCTTTACATTAGTACCAAAGAGGTACAAAGGATACATTAAACCACAAAGGCTTCGAACTTGATTGACAAGGTCTGTCTAGTGAGGTGACATAAGATCTGTGTAGTGAAAATAGGACTGCGCGTAAAAAGAGAACAGGTATAAGCTTGAATACCAAGTAACCGTAAGCTCACAGTGCTCCAACTTTTTGGTTAATGTTTGTCCTTCGTAATGGAAAATCTGGTGCATTTTTGAATATAATACATCCAAGAGATTTTTTCTATCAAGCCGTCTGACGGTTGCTAATTTTCATTTAAATCAGGAATACTTATTATTAAAAGTTATACACGTTTGCTAATTATATAATAATCCTTCTTTTTGGTTTGTTTATTTAAGAATAAAAAAGCTTCATTCAATTTTTAATAGTTGTCATGATCCTACTAAATCTTAATATTTTTGGCTGACAAGTTGCACTTTGATTTTAGATTTAACGGTTCAAGGTTCATTTTTTTCTCACAATTTTGTTTTTTTGTAAATATACATATGGATTGATGATTGAGATACTTGAGAACATGTGCTAGTTGGCGAAATTTTTAACATTACAGAATTATTATGACATCGTTCTATGCTATTACATTTAATAATACTGTTATGGTCGTAGCGTATTGCATATAGCAATATGCTACACGAAATACTGAAGCGTGTAAGCCGGCTGCTGTCAAGCAGAAAAATTGAACGCACCCCGCCCGAGAGAAGTGCGTTTCCTCGAGCTCGGAGTGACATTCTGAAAGTGGGCAAAGGAGAAGAAGAAGACAACCTTTTCTGCTTTGTCAAAACGTGAAAGGCAAAAGACGTCCAACCTGGAATCCACGAGAAAATACTCCTTAACATCGGCTACAAACCACGAATTAAGACGCCACCTCCTTTCCATCCGGCCAAAAAGGTATTCCGAAATTACAGGCTTAATTGCGGGAATACAGACCTGCAAGGTAAATTGCAGTATCATAAGGCTGCCATATAGCTGCAAGTAATTTGCCGATGGACTTAACTGGCGGTTACTGGGCATTTCGTGGAGCAAATCTCGTGGTCATCGGAGCTACAAGCATAATTTTGTTGCAATTACAAAGGATTCGCAGAGAATCGGCCACAACATAAACATGTCAATACGTTGACTCTTGCATATGAAAAAAAGCAAAGAGGTACGCCACATTATGCAGTTCACCATTAAACCCTTCCAGCCAACTGTTTCGCAGATCGTTTTTGGTACGTACACAATTAAAATAGATCATAATATACAATTATAAAAGAAAAAGATAGGAGTTAAAATTGGTTTCACCGTCAATGAAATAAGTAAATAAATGCAGAACGCAAGGTAGAACGTAAATCAGTGAGACAAGGTTTGTAGGTTATAGATGCTCTAAAATTTTATTAGTTAGTTGTTAAGATAATTAGTTGGAAATTCAGCATTGATCAAGTTACAAATATTGCTTTGTATCCAGCTGAAAAGTTAATTTTTCCTACTGTAACGGACATGTAGGTAGGGTATATTAACCTGCCTAAATTTATTATTCGTTCTTTTTTTGTAATGGTACCAAAAAGCACAAAGATACACCACTGCTTTTCCCCCAGAGAGTTTACGTACGTGATTGATAAGGACTACTTAGTGAGGAGATATAGATCTGTGTAGCAAAAATAGAGCTGCGTGAAAAAGAGAACAGGTATACGCTTAAATACTACGCAACCGTAGGCAACACAGTAATTCAACCTTTTTGGTTAATGTTTGTTATGGAAGTATGTTGAGAGTGAATGGTTAGGACGTGAAATCCAAACTGTCAGCATGAGCTGACAGATCACTCGATGACAGCGATAGCACAGGGCGGCATGCTAGCACCTCGGCTAAGGGTGGCGGAGAGTGCCTGCCGCTGTCACCACCCATAATCAAAAAAAATTCTTCATGCCTACATAAACGAGCCAGCACACACTCGGTCCTGAAGGGACCCTTACGTCACTTACCCATGTTCCATTGAAGGCGCAGATGGCATGCCTTCCTGCCGAGCCCCATCCTCCCATCGACTTTGGGTGGCACAATCGTTCAAAGTCCCTTTGTTGACCTATAGAAAGAGAGAGAGACTAGGCAAGCCTAGACGACCTTGTTCTCACGCGATAGAGGGCTCCGGGGTGTGAAGGAAAAAGTAAAAACTTAACTCATCATTACGTTATAATAGCTCTCGGTAAATATGTAATATAAATAGGTAAATATATAAGTTTTGGTATTAATCTACAGCTAGATTTTTTTTTATTATTATTAATTCATTTTCCTAAATAAATACTTTGTTTATTAAAGTGATCGTCAAAAAAACGTACTTTGTTATTCTTTTCTAAAATAAAAAAAAAATTTTCAAAATATCCCGACTTTATGTATATAATAGATTTTATATACATAACATTTTATGCATTGTATTGCTTACTACGTTCAAAAATATCTATCCCTATACTTTAATATTATATTAATATATAAATAATGTTTTTTTTTCTGAGTTATGGCTTATTTTTCACTTTGTACCTATAATGTTATCTACCTATGTATATAAGAGAGGCATCTTAGAAGAATTGCACGGTATCTTTAATGTTCGTTTTTCTTTTTATAGTAATATTTATGCTCGCTTTATCAAAAACAAATGTTCTTAAAGACTTTACGGCCGCCTTTTGTGTTTTTTTTTTTCTTTTTCTTTGTTGTTTTGTTTTAAAACATCCAACAATGTCATATTTGCATTGTTTTTTACATGCAATAATGTACTAGTACCTTATTTTCAGTTTTGTTTTCTTTTCATTATTTTGAATTGATTCTGAAGTGTGCTCTATTATCTTTTATCATTATTCATTTTTTTTTTTATGTTTTTTATTTAGTTTTAAAAATTGTTTGATAAGTGAGCTGAACTATAGTATGCGTTAATAAAATATACGAATTAATATAGTAAATGAATTAATTAAATAAATGGATAAGATAAGCTATCTTAAAGAAAAGCAATATTAATATTATATTAAAGAAAGCAGTATTAAATTTCAACTTTCCTGTGGCAGGTAGATAACAAATATTGCTTGATGAATAATAGAAACTATCGTAACTATGAAATATTTCGTAATAGTTATAACTTTAAAATATATATTGAGTATTATTTAGAAATATAGTTCAAGTAAATCTATAATGTGCACTAATAGCTAATACCTATTGACATAGCAGACCATTTGAATATTAGATATCTCTCCAGAGATTACACCTTCTGTGATTATATGAGATGTAATTTGATGGTAGATCCTTCACGAACAGATACAATGCCGCCCGAGCTGGGAGTATCAGAGCGTCATGTATTTGGATGAATAAATAACCAACATCCACCAGTCAGTAGATCCAATTTAAATGATCCGGATGAAATAGATATAAGTGAGTGCACCCTTTAGGAGCTTTAGATATGATCTAATTTTGCCGATTGTAGTGTGGTTATGTTGGTGCCGCAACGCTCACTGGACGAATGGAATGGTTCAAGAAATATAACACCTTCGCGCTGCACTTGATGCTCCAGTTGAAAAAGAGTGTGGGGCTTTCACGAGACCTCTACGTAGAATTATTTTATGCAAATTGTGCGGCGTGCGCTCCGGTGCAGTATTGTACAGAAATCAGAGTATTGCACAGCAATCAGGACTTAAGTTTTCCCAATTTCAAAATTTGAATATCAGGTTTGGATTTGTGCATTTGTGAAAAAGCCCACTTTCGCAAAATGGCGCGCAAAGTCAGCTTAGTACCCGCCTGCATGCGGTCAATAAAATTATTGCTATTAAAGCTTTCTGGATGATATAAGATGCAAAACTTCATATATTATACATAGCAAAAGGCACCGAAGACAAAATGTACCACTTTAAAACTAAGTGAACAGATTACGAAAAAAATATAGACGAATTAACACGAGAGAACAGTTTCACAAGTCGTGACAGCTTGCTGTCTTCCTCTTCTTTTTTTTTCTGTCACGTTGACATGGCGCTTGAACGTGAGGAAATGCAATTCTCTCGGTCGGGTGCATTCGCTTTCCGCTGTGGACAGCAGCCGATATACACGTTACAGTACGTGTAGCATATTGATATATACAATACGCTACGACCATAACAGGGCAGAGTGGTCTGCGCCACCCATGGTTCAGACAACGCTGAAAAATGGTCGACTGAGCTAGCCGGTCTTAAACATAGGCCTCATCACTGCGGGCGTTCAATGTGTGTCTCGACCCACGACCCACTGCATATTCGTCATCACTCGGGCTCTACTTGATCGATGACGCATCGAGGACACATCCCCGAAGTCTCGTCAGTCTTTGATCAGACCTCGACATCCCTCTCCGTCTGGGAAGCCAAAGGTACATCGACAAGCTGGTAACCCAAAAAAATCCAGCCGGTCGATGTCTCTCTGCCTTCCCTCACCGAGATGCTGAGGAAGCCTTGCGATCAGTAACCTAAAGAACTGCCCGGCTCAACATCTCACTCTGATCTCCGACTGGCGATTGTTCAGGGGTGTGTCTCGAAGGCGTTGTCGAAGCAGTGACATGCTGACTCATCGTAAAATTTTCAGAGACATATATTCAGGTGGGATACCTGCGACAGGCTATCTGCCGCAGGGTTACCATGTAGGAGGGGATTAATATAGAGTAGCATTACTATGCTAGTGCGTAGGGGAAAAAGGGGAAAAATTGCACTACTGTCCAAAAGGTATGTCGGCCGCTAGGCTGGGAATGTCCTAAGCGGCATATTGGCATCCTGTAGTTGGCCAGTGAAGCTGGCTGGATGCCTTATTAGGGCTACCAGGAATAAACGACAATAGGTATAGACGATATTTTCACAATGATGGTCACTGCTTGATGTCTTTGGCGTGATAGACACCTAACAGTTTTACCCGCAGATCTTCAAGCTCGTATAGGGAATTTCCTTTCTTGGCTCTGACTCGACATTTGACAAATTTCGGTCCCAGTTTTGCACTGGTCTGCTGCTGGAAATTGCTTTGGGCAAAATTCCGTCTAAATACCTCTTGACCCACTTTGAAATCGACAGGTTTCGCCCTGAGGTTGTAGGCTCTTGAACCCTGTTCGAATGCATGTTATAAATTTTCCTGCACTCTCGCACGGAGCAATCTCATCTGCATCCACTCTCAATGGCTCACTAAGAGTTCCAAGGCTCCTCAAGATGGTGTAGGAGCTGCCATGTTCAATCATTTGTTGACCGAAGAGTGTTCGATAGGGAGAGAAACCAGTAGCTTGATGGAAAGAGCTCTTGAGGGAACTAGCTACATGACTTAGTTTCTCATCCCATCTCGTGCGTTCCTTCTTAATATATGCTCTAATCCCCGACAATAGAGACCTATTTACTCGCTCTGAGGCGTTTGCTTGCGGCGAGTAAACTGCCGTTCGCAAGTGCTTCACCCCATACTTATCCAGTAATCTGGTGAACTGAGTCTAGCAAAACTGGACTCCATTGTCAGAGACGATCACTTCAGGAACTCCGAACACGTGGAACACTTCGGTCTCAATGAATTGGCACACATTGAGTGTGGACGCTTTTCTCATAGGTTTGAGAATGGGGAATTTTGAAAAGTGGTCAAGAACTATCAGAATGCAGACGTTTCCTTTAACTGACCTGGGATATGGACCTAAGAAATCAATGTGCAGCTTTTGCCATGGTCGTTCTGTCACAGATTGAACTCTCATAGGTGGTCGCACAATAGTATTAGGAGCTTTCGTTTCTTTACACACGTCACAGGCGCCTACGCAATTTCTGACATCAACTGTCATTCGTGGCCAGTACAGATGTCTTCGCAAACGTTCCAGTGTTTTCCCTATGCCTCCGTGTGAAGCTTCCTCCTGAATAGGATCGCCTGTTCTCGGAACAGTCCGGATATAAACAAAATCATCCCTGACGCAAAGATCTGGTAGTTTGCCAGAAGTCGTTTTAACTTTATGCCTCAGTTCCTCATATTCCAACGAGTTGAAATATGGCGAACTAAGGTCAATTTCCGGGCCAGGATCTTCGTTTGTGTTCAGGCTGTCACAATGAATGCGTGACAGCGCATCAGGGACGACGTTCAGGCTTCCTTTTCTGTGCTCAATAGTGAAGTCGAAACCCTGAAGCTTCAGACTCCACCGTGCAAGACTACCGCTGAGGTCCTTTTGAGACATCAGCCATTTCAAGCTCGCATGATCAGTCACTATCTTAAACGGCAAAGTTCTATGAAGGCCCGGAATTTCTGTACGCTCAAGATT
Source organism: Dioctria rufipes (assembly GCA_963924295.1). Classification (NCBI taxonomy): domain Eukaryota; kingdom Metazoa; phylum Arthropoda; class Insecta; order Diptera; family Asilidae; genus Dioctria; species Dioctria rufipes. The sequence continues at coordinate 129,013,720 of OZ002740.1, forward strand.
GCAGCTAAGCATTTTTGCTCTGTGACGGTGTAATTTCTTTGTGCTGAGTTCAACTTTTTCGAGACGTAGGCTATTGGCTTCTCGTGGCCATCGTCATCTAGTTGAAGCAGCACTCCTCCAATACCTTGTTGGCTCGCATCGCACTGGATAACGAACGGTTTGGTGAAGTCTGGACTCACTAGCAACGGAGCAGAAGTAAGTTTCTTCTTTAAAAGACCAAGAGACGTCTGGGCTTCAGGTGTCCATTTGAACTGACTCGGGTTTTTCAGTGTCTGTAATGGAGGCAGTCAAATCAGCATAGTTCGGGATGAACCGTCTATACCATCCCGCCATACCTAGTAGGCGTCGGGCTTGCCGAACAGTTTTAGGTGACGGATAGTCAACTATGGCTGAAATTTTGTCAGGGTCAGTTCTCATACCTCCCTTTCCTACAATGAATCCCAAGTATTTAGTCTCCTTGATACAAAACTTACTCTTCTCGACGTTGATAGTGAGGCCAGCTTTCCTCAAACAATCCGCTACACGGGCTAGCAGTGTAAGATGAGTATCGAAGTCTGAAGACAGAATTAATAAATCGTCTAGATAGACGAGAACGTTCTCACGAAGATCGCAAGGAATGACTTTATCCATGGGGCGACACATAGTTTGTGGAGCGCTGCATAGGCCGAATGGCATCACCGTGTACTGATAGAGAGGATGACCAGGTACTGTGAAAGCGGTCTTCTCTCTGGAATCAGAGTCCAATGGGATCTGCCAGAATGCGTCTTTCAGGTCCAGGCTCGTTATGTAGTTTGCCGGAGGAAGTCGACTCAGAAGGGCGTCTATCTGCGGTAGCGGATAGGCATCCTTCTTCGTAACAGAGTTGACCTTCCTGGCGTCAAAACAAAGCCGGACCTTTCCAAGCTTCCTCACCAAAACAACTGGAGAGCTCCAAGGACTCTGGCTCTCCTCTATCACACCCAGTGACAGCATTCGCCCTAATTCGGCATCCATCAAACTTTGTACTGCTGCCGATATCGGATAAAAGCGTTGCTTTATCGGAGCTGCGTCATTCGTTTCAATCTTATGAGCGACCAAAGATGTTTTTCCCAGCCTCAAAGAGGCGAAAGAGGGGAAAAGCTGTGTGGTGGCTTCTAAGCGTTGTTGATCTAGACTGGAAAGAACATGGCACTCGGTGTCAGAGGTAGCTGCTGGACTCGGATTCACTTCTGCAACTATACCCAGGACATCTGGAGCCAACCCAAATAGACGCCAGAAGTCTATTCCCGGATATAGTGCCTGTGTGAGCCCAGGAAAAAACGCACGTTTTGGGTCTTACCACGAAAAGTGACGTCCAAGTTCACATGACCATGAACAGTCGTCATGGCACCATTAGCTACTTGGACCTGTGTACGATACTTCTTCCATTCGACATCTGCTTCCGAAAGCTTCTCGAGAGCTCCCTGGCCTAGAATACTGACAGTGGAACCACTATCAAGTAATCCATTCTCAGTTCGCCCCGAGCAGCTTTACTTCGGCGTACGGTCGAATGTCGTCTGGCATCGACACGGAAATCTGTGCCAGTTTTTTCCTTTCTTGTTTCGTTCGTCGACAGTATTCCCGCCAACGAACGGTTGATCGTTTTCTTTTCGGTCTCATATCCCGATCCGGAAACATTATTTCAGCTAACTCCGCCACTGAGGAGAAGATTCGGCCTCTTGCTGCTTTATATTTCCTGAGAGGCGTATGATACGGCGTCAGCGGATGTAAAACTGGCTCACGCCCACTCGTCATATCAGAGCTTGGTGGCCGTTTTAAAACAGAAATGACAGGAGGCCAAATCTCCTGCTCAGTGACTTTGTCCGCTACACGTGCTATAGGTGTCAACGGGACATCGAAGATTAAAGACTCTTCTAAGGAAGTGTCTAGCAATGTCATGGGCTCCCCAGAAGTGGACATGGGAGTCTGAAGATCTGCGGAAAAGTCCATTAAGTTCTCCGCCTCTATCAATGACATAATCGTACAATCAGGTGTATTTCTGATATCATCAGAGTCACTGAATGATATCAGAGGACATATCAGGGAGTTATCGTTAGTGTCTACTAATGGAGCGGACCTTCCTCCTTGTTCACAGCTTGAACTGGAGGGTTCGTTGCATTGATTACTCGTGATGTCAACGTTGGTCGGAAAGAGGTGGTGGTATTTCCGACCCGTCTGAAGTTTTTCTGTTGACATTGAATGCAATCTGCCTTGAAGGTGTTCTTCCGTCCACATCCATAACAGAACACAACTTGTCGTTCTTGTCTACAATCTTGATAACAGTGACCGGACTGGTCACAGTTCCAGCATACAATAGAGTGTTTGGTCGAAATACTAGATATATCACCTAGGCTGTTGTCATTTCCTGTCGCTAATGCCAGTTCAGGGTCTAATGTCGGAAAATTATCAACTTCATGCACTCGTTGGTTCCGGTAAAGGTTCCAGCTGTCGCAATACGTGTCTGTGTAGCTTGGATACGCTGACCAGCGATCTCAGCTGTCCTATCGTATCAGTAGGATGCAGACAGATTTTTTCTTGAATCTCCGGCAAGAGATTCGATTTGACAATCTCCAGAAATTCTTGGTCCGGCATAGCGTTCTGTAACTGATTGCGCAGCAACCCCAGATGGTGGTGATACATTGCGAACAGTTCACCAGGCTTTTGTTTTCTTGACATCAGTTGAAATCTAGTTTTCAAATCATCCTTCGGCGTTCCCCATTCGGTATACAATCCCATCTTAATGACGGCCCAAGTTGGAAATGGATTTTGACGTAGTACCGACCAATACCAGTCCTCCTGTCAGTAGTGTAAGCATATTTTTTACTAACAACCCAAAATCCCCGTCAAGAGCGGAGTGCGTGAGCGCTTCGACTCTGAAGATGAACTCGTCGACTGAGAGTTCCGAGTTATTCCCATTATAGGTCAGGTTCCATCTCCTTATTGGACTGCCTGATCGTCGGTATCCTACATTAGCAGGAGCACGCATAGGTAGTGGAGGTTGAGGTAGTTGAGGTGGTATAAGATTCGGTCTGGGCTGATTTATAGGTTGGCCAAAAGGTGGACCAAAAGATTGACCAAAAGATAGTGATGGTCTCCTAAAAGATGGTCTTCCCCTATTAGGGAAATCATTTGACGGCCTCTGATTGCTTCTGGACGAAGGAGGTCGTGTGTAGTCTGCTGGCGGCATTGCTGCTGCTACTTGTTGTCTGATATCGTCTCCTAACTCAGACCGCAAAACATTTAAACCCTGCTGGAGACCTCGGTTTATTAGGTCTTCCATCTTTATGCTCAAGCCTGCTATCAGTGCATCCGTAGCAGCTGAGGTGTTGTGGTCTTGAGCTGTGCGCGCTGGACTATCACGTCGAGGACTCAGGTTTACAAAAGTCCTTGAATGTAAGTCAGGCATTCCTGGAGACAACGATCGTCGATTAGAGGGTGGCAGGTCAAAGTTACGGTTTGGCAATGAGTCGCGCCTTGTCGATTTCGCGGGCTTCACCTTCTTCGGTCTCTTAGGGATTGCACCAGAATATTCACTGAAGTCCTGTTGCGTAATGTGACGTCGGCAGTTAGGACAACTAGAATGTTCACCTATCCAATGCTGCAGGCATGCCTGGTGGAAAATATGCTCGCATACAATCCTGACCGGCTTCCGATCGACTGACCAGCTTGCGTCCCGGCAGATAGAACATGGTTCAGGCAGCATTGTCATACCGTTTGTCGCTGGAGGTGGTGTCCTCACTGTAGCCATAATGAATTTAGATGTAAGTCAGGTAAAAATTGTCAAATCAGGGTTTAGGATGGTTATCCCAAATATAATTCTAGAAGTTTGCACGTTTGGAAGAGACACGCTCTTCAAAATGTGATGATGGCTAAATACTATTTTAAAGTCGAAGGCTTTGGGCGAGATACTCAAATTCAGACAAAACTTTTCCCAAACGTTCGAAGAAATTGAAAAAAAAAATTTAGAAAAACAGGGATTCGAAAAGTTAATTAAGGCTTCTCAAATCGAGATAGTGTAAAGAATGAATTCCAAGACAAAAAACCAATGTCGGGAAGCGTTAACAGCCTCGTCGAATAAAAATTTTCAAAAAAAAATCTGAAAATTACGAAGGATCTAAAAAGATCACGAAAACAATTCAAGCGTTTCAAAAAAAATTTCTTTAACAAAGATCATACAATTTCTCCCTCACTTCCCGAAGCTAACTCCCACATAAGAGGTCAGGTCGCCCCCTCTCTTCCAAGGTCAAAAACAGGATATAGGCAAGTGACGTGAGTGGTGCATGAAAGATTTGGTTAGGTTCTCACAGAACTCTGGGAAAAGTCAAGTTGGAGGTGTCAAAGGCTGAGAATGCTACTAGAGATTCTTCAGCGAGGCAGTTAGCAGTATGCCAACTCCTGATTACTGAAGATCTCCAGCATCACTCCCACCCTCAGAGAGCTCTTCCTCTCCTCTTCACCGGATCCTCATGTCCAGATAGTTCGCCAGCTGGGCAGAGTCATGAATCTGGTCAACTAATTAGCTGGAAGCCAAAAAGTCGTCTCACAGACTCATAACTCTGTCCAGCCAGTTGGCCAACAGAACAATTATCCGCGAGAACACAATCCAAAAAAATTTTTGTGGAGCCACCTACCATTTTCATGGCAGGCCAGCGGGAAAGATCATTCAAAAAAAAAATCCAAAAAACTTCAAAAATTCAAAAAGCTAAACAATTGTTATCCGCGAGAACACAATCCAAAAAAAATTTGTGGAGCCACCTACCATTTTCATGGCAGAATGCCAGCGGGAAAGATCATTCAAAAAAAAAATCCAAAAAACTTCAAAAATTCAAACAGCTATACAATTGTTCGGACTCGAAAGTCAACCAAAGTCAACCCTAGAGTCGAGCTTCAATTCAAAAACAAAACTTTCAAAATATTACGATACTTTAATCATTCAAACATTCAAAATCTCAAAAACTTTCAAAAACTTTACTTTACTCTACAAAAATTCTCAACAAAAACCAATTAGATCCAGGTCCACATATAACTTCCACTGGATATGAGACTTGACGTCAATCAACTAGCAGATACTAGATGATCATATCGCTCAGAGTCCCAGTCCCCAGTAAATTTTATACTTAGACCACCGAAGTCTAATTGAGGTGGCCCCACGTTGGGCGCCATTTTTGTTATGGAAGTATCAATGGGCGCGCACAACGTATCATAACTAGAAGAATGGACAACCCTTTCGAACAGAAGGTTCACGTGAAGCCGAGTACTGATGTTATACCAGCTCCACTGGATGTGAGACTGCCGAGTCAGACAATCAGCTGAAAGCCAGATGTCCATATCTGCAAAGCAATCTCAGTCCCCAGTAAAGAGGTCTGATGTACTCAAGATGTTAAGGCCCCACGTTGGGCGCCATTTTTGTTATGAAAGTATGTTGAGAGTGAATGGTTAGGACGTGAGTCAGCATGAGCTGACAGATCACTCGTTGACAGCGATAGCACAGGGCGGCATGCTAGCACCTCGGCTAAGGGTGGCGGAGATTGTGGGGAGGTTCCCGAAAATGCCAGCCGCTGTCACCACCCATAATCAAAAAAAATTCTTCATGCCTACATAAACGAGCCAGCACACACTCGGTCCTGAACGGACCCTTACGTCACTTACCCTTGTTCCATTGAAGGCGCAGATGGCATGCCTTCCTGCCGAGTCCCATCCTCCCATCGACTTTGGGTGGCACAATCGTCCAAAGTCCCTTTGTTGACCTATAGAAAGAGAGAGAGACTAGGCAAGCCTAGACGACCTTGTTCTCACGCGATAGAGGGCTCCGGGATGTGAAGGAAAAAGTAAAAACTGAACTCATCATTACGTTATAATAGTTCTCGGTAAATATGTAATATAAATAGGTAAATATATAAGTTTTGGTATTAATCACCAGCTAGATTTTTTTTTATTATTATTAATTCATTTTCCTAAATAAATACTTTGTTTATTAAAGTGATCGTCAAAAAAACGTACTTTGTTATTCTTTTCTAAATTTTCAAAATATCCCGACTTTATGTATATAATAGATTTTATATACATAACATTTTATGCATTGTATTGCTTACTACGTTCAAAAATATCTATCCCTATACTTTAAATTATATTAATATATAAATAATTGTTGTAAGTTATGGCTTATTTTTCACTTTGTATCTATAATGTTATCTACCTATGTATATAAGAGAGGCATCTTAGAGAATTGCACGGCATCTTTAATGTTCGTTTTTCTTTTTATAGTAATATTTATGCTCGCCTTATCAAAAACAAATGTTCTTAAAGGCTTTATGGCCGCCTTTTGTGTTTTTTTTTTCTTTTTCTTTGTTGTTTTGTTTTAAAACATCCAACAATGTCATATTTGCATTGTTTTTTACATGCAATAATGTACTAGTACCTTATTTTCAGTTTCGTTTTCTTTTCATTATTTTGAATTGATTCTGAAGTGTGCTCTATTATCTTTTATCATTATTCATTTTTTTTTTTTCTAGTTTTAAAAATTGTTTGATAAGTGAGCTGAACTATAGTATGCGTTAATAAAATATACGAATTAATATAGTAAATGAATTAATTAAATAAATGGATAAGATAAGCTATCTTAAAGAAAAGCAATATTAATATTATATTAAAGAAAGCAGTATTAAATTTCAACTTTCCTGTGGCAGGTAGATAACAAATATTGCTTGATGAATAATAGAAACTATCGTAACTATGAAATATTTCGTAATAGTTATAACTTTAAAATATATATTGAGTATTATTTAGAAATATAGTTCAAGTAAATCTATAATGTGCACTAATAGCTAATAGCTATTGACATAGCAGACCATTTGAATATTAGATATCTCTCCAGAGATTACACCTTCTGTGATTATATGAGATGTAATTTGATGGTAGATCCTTCACGAACAGATACAATGCCGCCCGAGCTGGGAGTATCAGAGCGTCCTGTATTTGGATGAATAAATAACCAACATCCACCAGTCAGTAGATCCAATTTAAATGTTCCGGATGAAATAGATATAAGTGAGTGCACCCCTTAGGAGCTTTAGATATGATCTAATTTTGCCGATTGTAGTGTGGTTATGTTGGTGCCGCAACGCTCACTGGACGAATGGAATGGTTCAAGAAATATAACACCTTCGCGCTGCACTTGATGCTCCAGTTAAAAAAGAGTGTGGGGCTTTCACGAGACCTCTCCGTAGAATTATTTTATGCAAATTGTGCGGCGTGCGCTCCGGTGCAGTATTGTACAGAAATCAGAGTATTGCACAGCAATCAGGACTTAAGTTTTTCCAATTTCAAAATTTGAATATCAGGTTTGGATTTGTGCATTTGTGAAAAAGCGCACTTTCGCAAAATGGCGCGCTAAGTCAGCTTAGTACCCGCCTGCATGCGGTCAATAAAATTATTGCTATTAAAGCTTTCTGGATGATATAAGATGCAAAACTTCATATATTGTACATAGCAAAAGGCACCGAAGACAAAATGTACCACTTTAAAACTAAGTGAACAGATTACGAAAAAAATATAGAAGAATTAACACGAGAGAACAATTTCACAAGTCGTGACAGCTTGCTGTCTTCCTCTTCTTTTTTTTTTCTGTCACGTCGACATGGCGCCTGAACGTGAGGAAATGCAATTCTCTCGGTCGGGTGCATTCGCTTTCCGCTGTGGACAACAGCCGATATACACACTACAGTACGTGTAGCATATTGCTATATACAATACGCTACGACCATAACATGTTTTTCTATTTTCTATCGCATTATTTCCCACCGAGTACTCGAACTTTTACCAAAAATTTCAAATACATAACCTATTGGGGTGCTAGCAGAAAAAGAAAAGGAAAACAAAAGAAAAAACGAACAATGTTAATTTATTTATAAGATTTACATGAAAAGGAAAACATAACATTTCAGCGTTACATAAGCCCGTTTTACAGTGGTATTCAATGCAGATATTCCACGCTTCACATAATTTAAGAAAAATTGTTATTACTACAAGGAAGTCTTAAGAAATTTATTTGTTATTTTGTAAACAAAGCATTTACAGCTAATACTGGTAGGGATTAAGATACTAGTAGTTTTAGCTTTAGAAAACTAGATTTTATTTTATTACTCGAAGAGTATGTAGCGAAGAAATTATGAAATATATCATCTGTCAATACTACAAGGAAGTCTTAAGAAGTTTATTTGTTATTTTGTAAACAAAGCATTTACAGCTAATACTGGTAGGGATTAAGGTACTAGTAGTTTTAGCTTTAGAAAACTAGATTTTATTTTATTACTCGAAGAGTATGTAGCGAAGAAATTATGAAATATATCATCTGTCAAAGAACGTAGCAATTAAAGGAATAAAGGAACAATTATAACGTCACAATGATGCGCTGAGAGTCTTTATTTCTTCCTCCGCGTTCCTGGAGCCCTCTCATATGAAGGTCGTCTTGGCTCGCCTAGTCTCTCCCTCTTTGCAGGTCAATTAGGGACTCTGAAAAAATCTTGCCCTCAGAGTCAGATGGGAGGATGGGGCATGCAAAGAAGGCAGAACATCTGTGCCTTCAACTGAATATGGGTAAGTGACGTAAGGGTCTCTTCAGGACCGAATGTGTGCAGGCATTTTGTTTGTAGGCAGGACGAATTTTTTTTTATTATGGCTGACGGAAGCGGAAGGTTTTTCGCCGCCAATGAGCCGAGGCGAGCTAGCGTGTTGGGGGATGGAAGTGATGCTGGAGACCTTCAGTAATCAGGAGTTGGCATGCTGCTAACTCCTGGCTGAAGAATCTCTAGTATCATTTTCAGTCTCTAGCTTCTCCAACCCGACTCTTCCCAGATTTCTGTGAGAACTCAAACATTTTTTCATGCACACATTCACGTCACTTGCTTGCATCAATATTTCTGACCTGAAAGAGAGAGCGGCCTGGAGATTTCGTATGTGTGAAGTGAAGGAGAAATCGTATGATTTTGATTGGATTTTTTTTTTTTTTTTTGAACGCTTAATTGAACTTTTGGTGACTTCTCCGAAAATTTTGCATTGGCTTGAACTTTTAGAAAGAAGATTTTTATTCGAGGAGTTTGCTATCTCTTCCGAACGCCTGGAACTCCTCTTGTTAAATCGATATTTCTGTTAACTCGAGTTAGGAAGACTTTACAAACTTCTCTGAACCTTTGAATTTTCTTGAAACTTTTTTGACAACTTCTCCGAACTTTCGGCTTTTTAAATTGGTATTTCGGTGTCTCAATTTTTGAAGTCTTTTAGCTTCCGGACTCTTGAATTCTTTGAATTTTCGTGATATTCCTTACAAACCCTTGGTTTTTAATCTTTTTGAAAGCCTGAGTTACGACTGAATACACAGCTACAGCGCGAACACCACCGCGAACAACTGGTGTACCGGTACCGTTGCCAGACCAGTGCTCCATCTGCCAGGAGGGCGACTGGTCAGGGCCGAGGAAGCCAGTGAAGACGGTTTGTGGACATGTGTTCCACAAGGCATGTCTGAAAACGTGGATTGGGCAGCAGTCAAACTGCCCTAATTGCAGATTCCATCTCACTCAGTATGATTTTACTGAGTATACAGGCGCTGTCTGGAAGATGACGAAGCCCGGAAAGTCTGTCAGTCACGATCCATTGCCTCCCATACCGACATTAGATTTACCACCTTCGACGATTCCACCACCTAGTCCCTATCACCTGGAATGCCAGAGCTTGAATGCACTACGAACGGAATTGACAAGTAGCGTTAGGCAGCAAATAGCAGCAGCAATGCCCCCAATCAATTTTTCACGGCCACCTCCTTCTGTGGGTGATCACAGACCACCACCAGAATTTCACGACGAGCGTAGGCAGTCGTTTAACCGACCGTCTTCAGCTTTTGGTCAGCCTAGACCAAATTTTAACCAGCCTCCACCAGCTTCATCTCATCGTATCCCGGCGAGTGTAGGTCAACTACGATCAGGCAGTCCTATCAGAAGATGGAACCTGACATACAATGGCAATAACTCCGAGCTTTCCGTAAATGAATTTATTTTTCGAGTCGAAGCGCTCACGCACTCCGCTCTAGAAGGAGATTTTGATCTCCTTGTTAGAAACATGCTCATGTTATTGACGGGACCAGCGAAGGACTGGTACTGGTCACTATTGAGAAACAAATCTTTTCCAACTTGGGAATTTGTCAGGACTGGGTTGTCAATTGAATGGGGAGTGCCCAAGGACGATTTAAAAATCCGATTACAGCTGATGTCGCGAAAGCAGAAGCCTGGTGAACTATTCGCCATGCCAGATCAAGAATTCTTGGAAATTGTCTAATCTAATTTACTGCCTGAGATTCAGGAGAAAATATGCCTACATTCCACCGATATGATAGGACAGTTAAGATCGCTCGTTACTCGAATTCAAGCCACGCAGCTACGAATTGCGACAGCTGGTAGTTGGAACCCTTGCCGGAACCAACGAGTACACGAGATTGACGACTTCCAGACTTTAAACCCCGAACTGGCAATAGCAACAGGCAGTGACACTAGCTCAGGCGACGTGTCAGCCATTTTGACCAGATACCCAGTAGTGTGCTGGAATTGTGAGCAGCCAGGTCACTACTACGAAGACTGCCTGCAAGTAAGACAGCAAGTGCTCTGCTACGGATGCGGGCGCAAGTACATTTTTAAGCCCAACTGCGGACACTGTGCACAGAAGAACGAGAAACGGGTCGGGAATCCCAACACCTTTTCTCGACCAGCGTCAACGTCCCGAGCACCAGTCGTAACGAACACTCCAGTTCAAACATTGAACAAGGAGGAAGGTCCGCTCCATAGCAGATCTTGACGAACCCCTAAATTGTCCACTGATATCATTCAGTGATTCTGATGATATTAGCGAACCACCGGATTGTACAAACGATCGATTGATAGAGACGGAGAGCTTCAAGCTCCCATTTCCACTTCTGGGGAGCCCATGACTTTATTAGTCTTTAATTTTCGATGTCCCGATAACACCGACAGCACTTTTAGCTGGCAAGGTTACTGAGCAGGAGATTTGGCCTCACGGCATTTCTGTTTTAAAACGGCCACCAAGCTCTGTTATGACGAGTGGGCGTGAGCCTGTTTTACATTCACTGACGCCGTATCATACGCGTCTGCAGAAATACAACGCAGTAAGAGACCGAATCTTCTCCTCAGTAGCGAAGTTAGCTGAACTCATGTATCCTGACCTGGATATGAGACAAAGGAAGAAAAGATCTACCGTTCGTTGGTGGGAATACTGTCGACGGATGAGATTGGAAAGGAAGACACTGGCACAGGTTTCCGTGTCGATACCAGACGACATTCGACCGTATGCCGAAGTAAAGCTGCTCGGGCGAACTGAGCCTGGATTACTTGATAGTGGTGCCACTGTCAGTATTCTAGCCCAGGGAGCTCTAGAGAAGCTTGCGGAGGCAGAGGTTGAATGGAAGAGGTATCGTACACAGGTCCAAGGAGCAAATGGTGCCATGACGGCTGTGCATGGTCATGTGGACTTGGATATCACTTTTCGTGGCAAGACCCAAAACGTGCGTTTTTACGTGGTTCCAGGGCTCACACAAGCACTATATCTAGTAATAGACTTCTGGCGTCTATTTGGGTTGGCTCCAGATGTCCTGGGTATAGTTGCAGAAGTGAATCCGAGTCTAGCGGCTACCTCTGACACCGATTGCCATATTCTTTCCAGTCTGGAACAACAACGCTTGGAAGCCACGAAACAGCTTTTCCCCTCTTTCGCCTCTTTAGGGCCTGGGAAAAACATCTTTGGTCGTTCACAAGATTGAAACGAATGACGCCGCCCCGATAAAACAGCGCTTTTATCCGATATCGGCAGCAGTACAAAGTTTGATGGATGATGAATTAGAGCGAATGCTATCACTGGGTATTATAGAGGAGAGCCAGAGTCCTTGGAGCTCTCCAGTTGTTCTAGTGAGGAAGCCTGGAAAGGTTCGGCTTTGTTTTGACGCCAGGAAAGTCAACTCTGTTTGTTCAACAGCAACTCACCTAGCTGCGAATCCAAGGGATATCCAGTGATTAGCTGAACCTTGAGATGAGCATTGAGGCATACTGAATTAACATTCTTGGCTCATACCTTACACCATAATTTAGCACAGTTGAGCATTAATGCAAATATAAATGCTACAAAAAAAAAACTTTACAAAGTATTTGAGACTTATAAAAAATACTTCCCTATAACAATGACTTTTCCCATCGAATCTCCTTGTCCAAATTCATTCATTCCCTCCACTTGATGGAATCTAAAAGAAAAAGGAAAGATAATTTAAGAAATAATTAATACAATTAAACACTCAATAAATGAATTTCTTATAAATAAATTTAGAAATATGAAATAAACAAAAAATAACCTCACAATCACATGAAGTATTTTTTATTTGTTTTACATGAAATTTCTTATAAGAACATTTAAAATATTAAAATATAATTAGTTACTTACCATTTGAGCAACAAATAATCCGAATTATTATATAAACACGGCAAAAAAAACCAACAAAACGAAATCACGGCCGCGAAACTCTGAAAGTGTCTGACGTCTTGAACTTTTTTGGCAAGTCAAGAAAGCACATTCAGTAGAAGCAGAATTAAACGAAGATTTTAAAACTAAAGCCAATTTTGTTCAAAAGTAAATATTTTTTGAATTATTGGAAAAATTAATTAATTTATATTTAAATAATTAGTAAAAAAGGGACAAAAAAACGGGTGAGAGAGATAAAAATGATAACTCGCACGAAAATTCACGAGAGAGAAATCTAGTACTACACTGAAGCGTACTGCCTCGTGTGTTTTCCAGCAGAATTTGCATTTCGATACTCACCATAGTAGGAAGAGCTTTAAAAATTTTTTATTATTTTACATATTAAAAAAAAACAATAAATTATAAATAAAAATTCTATGAAAAAAGGGTTTAGCAGCAAGGTACTTTTGCAAACAATTTGAGTAATTCTAATTAAGTTATTTCATTTTTTATTTCAATATTTATTTATACGCTTTCCTTTTCCATGTACATGAACTTGGTTGAGATCAAGGCGGGTTGGCAGTCCGGGCAAAAATTGGCAAGATGAGCTAATAAAAAGGCGAGCACAGAGCAAATCGTCCTCTTTTTCCATCAAGTGTTCAGCGAGTTTACTTCATCATTTTGACATTGAAAAATCGTTTAATGATTTACATGTTAAACGAATAGCTCTGCTAGCTAAATTAATTACGTTAAGTGAAATAAAAGTGAAAATAAATTCAGTGGAATTATCTGCAAATGATTTAAATATTAATTTTCTGTGTTGAATTTTTTGCTGTAACTTGTACTTAGAGGAACATAGTTAAGAAAATTAAATTTGTGACGAATTGAATTTTTTAATAAAGTCGAAGATTTTTTAATATACGAAAGTCCGCACGTCTTCTTATTTAATTTGTATCCAAACCAATTTTTTCCTTTAATTGAGAATTTGTTTGGTAAATGTTTTCTAATTAAACATTTTGGTGGTTCCATCCAGGAACGTGCAGGACACGTATAAAGTTATTTTTACATTTCGATCAAAAATTAACAGTAAATTTGCTCACAAATTTAATTTACGTTCCTCACATGTGCAGCTTGGGTTACGGTACTAATGAATTTTAACAGGTTATAGTACGGTATTGCACAAGCATAGTGGCATCGACAACGGTGATTTCCAGCATAGCACATAAGAAATTCATTTGAACTGCAATACACATTGAAGCAAACAATTTGAAATGGAAAAAACACCAGACTATGCTCGTGAAGCAGGTAGTATTACACGATAAAGTTATAAGTGCAATTGAGAACGGAAGAAAAACCAAACTCGAGAAAAGAACTGTGGGTTTCTTCAAACAAAACCTAATAGATTTGCGAATGTTGTGGCAAGAATTCTTAACACAAGAACGAAAACTTGCAGAAATGATTCTAATGTCACAAAAAGAATGTGAACACGAATATATTACAGCAAAGAAGTTTGATAAAGTTGAAATCAAATACTCAGAGTATATGGTTGAATTAGAAGACGGCTTAAAGGAATTATTTCCGGACGGCTATAGTTCAATGCTACACCCGGAACATCACTCAGCACAACTTCCAAAAATCACTACCTAAATTTAACGGCGAATATAATTCCTGGAGATCATTCTATGATTTGTTCACATCATTAGTACATGACAATTCACAGCTTCAACCTGTCCAAAAGCTACATTATCTAAAGGGATGTCTTACGGGTGACGCAGAATGTTTACAAAGGCACACTCCAATTACAAATCAAGATTACCTCCCAGCATGGAGAAAGCTTAAGGACAGGTACGAAAACACTAGAACATTAGTTAATCATCATCTCAAATCACTGGTGAATCAATCCAAGCTGACAATTGAAAATGCAAAGAGCTTAAAGTCATTAGTCGATAACACCGATGAATGTTTGCAACAACTCAAGGCCTTGAAAGTAGACACAGAGTCTTGGGATGCATTGTTAATATATTTAATAGTCCAAAAATTACCTATCGTCACTCTTCGCCTCTGGGAAGAAGAGCTAGGAGACAATTTTTAAACACAAGGATTCGAGTTTTAGAGTCAATAACTAACACTATGAGTACCAAACCAGTTACAACTTCCATCAAGAAGGAAAGTACTCAAACCTACCATAGTACTAGCAATAACGGTTGCCCTGCATGCGATAAAAGGCACTACGTAGGAAATTGCATTACCTTTCTAAACTTCGATGTGGTAGCTCGACGAAAGATAATAAAAGAAGCAGGTAGATGCTTGAACTGCTTCTCAAGTAAGCATACTCATAACAAATGCCAAAATAAAAATAGATGCAAGAAATGTCAACAACTACATCATACAACATTGCATGCAATTGAACCTTCATCAAAGGGTTTACATGCTCGAGAACAGTCCAACAACTCTGCAGCACACAGTTAATTTTGATGTGGACAGAACAAAAAATTTTTTGGTAACAAAAACGTACAATGCCCTACTACCAACAGCGTTAGTAGTAGTACATGGTCGCAACGGCCATTCTATCAAACTGCGATGTTTATTTGACTCTGGTTCACAAGCATCCTTCATCACAGAAAGTGCATGTAAACAACTGCATATCCACAGCACACATGCAGCAGTGGAAATCTTAGGTTTAAACAGAAATCAAACCGCATTTTCAAGAAGGCAAGTATAAGTGCAATTGGAATCTACTACTTCTAGTAAATCGATGATTCAGACAGAAATGCTTGTGCTCAAAAATATAACAAACCTATTACCTGCAAGGGAAATTGTTAGCAAACATTGGGAACATCTAAAAAATCTTGAGTTAGCAGATCCAACATTTTGGAAGCCAAGCCCCATAGATATTCTGCTGGGAGCAAATGTCTATGAACAAATTGAAGGTGTACGACGAGGGCCAAGGAATGCTCCTGTTGCCATCAATACTATTTTTGGATGGGTAATATTGGGAAGCACATCAATACCTCATAATGATCAAACGAGTGCATTCACGATATCTCTCAAACCAATAGAAGAACTAAATAAACAAATACGAAAATTTTGGGAAACAGAAGAAGTGCCAAAGTGTGACTTACAGAGTCCAGCAGAGAAACTATGTCAGGAGAAGTATGAAGCTAGTTACCTTCGCGTATCAAATGGTAAATACCAAGTTAGGTTACCATTCATAAATGAAAGAGGTCCTGTGTTGGGTGAATCAAGGAATCGTGCCTTAAAACATTTCGAGTATCTGCAAAGAAAATTAAACGGAAATTCTCAATTAAAACAAGAATACGAAACTTGCTTGGACCAGTATTTAGAATTGGGCCATATGACGGCATGTGATCCACCTAAAAAAAGTGAAGACTATTATTATATACCACACCATGCTGTTTTCAAACAAAGTACAATTACAAAATTGCGAGTGGTTTTTGATGATTCCGCAAGGACGACAAATGGCAATTCATTGAACGAACAGCTGCTCATCGGACCAACTCTACAACCCAAGTTGTTTTCTATTGTATTAAATTGGAGAAAGCATCAAGTCGCAATGACAGCAGACATCGAGAAGATGTACCGGATGATCTGGGTACATCCTGAAGATCGCAAATTTCAACGTATTCTGTGGAGAGACCCAAAAACAAAGGTCCTTCAAGACTATCAGTTGAACACAGTGACGTTTGGAACATCATCAGCACCTTACCTGGCCATAAAAACATTGCAACAATTAGCCACCGATGAAAGGGAACACTAGCATCTAAAGTCACCTTTACTGACTTCTACGTTGATGACTTGTTAACTGGTGCAGAGACAATTTTAGATGCTCAAGCATTACAGCAACAGTTCATTGAAATGCTCAGTAAAGGGGGATTTAAGCTACGCAAATGGTCAAGTAACAAAATGGACTAGTTGGCACACCTGCCAGACGAAGACAAAGAATTGAAGGGTTCACTAAACTTTCAAGACTTAAGTAGATAAACTATGAGAGTTCTGGCACAAAATCCCATGTTATTTCTTATGGAGGTCCCAAAACACTTTTTGCGACTATCACGCTCTAACGCATCATCCATCCCTCTCCAACCCCGAACTGGTCCCCGAACCCGCCTGCCCGCGGTACTGAAACCTTGGGGGCTCGCCACAGCCGCATCACACAATGCGCACATACATGGATCTTAAGTCCATATAAATAGCGGGCATATTTATTTGAAATAATGAGCTCGTTTGAGCATAAAAACCGCATTTATCATTCTTTCTATGATGGTCAAGCTAAAAGCAAAAACAAAACTACCAGTTTACCAGATGGTAGATACCATCATAGGCTGTGGAATCGCAATCTTCACAGACTCTAACAAACAACGCTTGCAGACATAATTTGCGTGAGACAAAACTTGTTTTACGGCTTTAATTATTGTCAATGCCACCAAACAAAACAAGAGTAAAAGAAAATGTACATAGCTCCACTTTTAGAATCACATCGTTGCCACTACCGCTTCACCCAATTAAATTTGCATAATATCACAAAATTGCGACCGCTTTGGTATTGCGAACGTGTGTAGGAATGGGGGATCATTGATATTTAATTATATGAGTAGAATGGTAGGAAGGTGTGAATGTAAACAAAGGCAGTTTGTATGAAAAACGAGAAAAAAAGCTGAATCACATTGCCGGCATGTAAACAAGGAGCACGTGCCGGTAAAAACATGTGGACGATTTGGTGAACTTGAATTGAAAAACAGGAAATATAGACCATATTAATTTGAAATATTTTATTTTCGCATCTTGCAAATTAAAAATGACGTTAATTGTAAAAACTAAAAATAAACGCATACTGCTCACGTTTTATAAAGATTCTCTTGGGGTTAAAAACCATTAATCTGGCTAAAACAAAACCACAACCGATCATTGGATAAAGTTTAAGGCTTTTGTGATAACTTATGTTGAGTGCCATGCTATCAATCAAATTTTGCTGATAATCAATCCATTCCTTGATTCAAACTTGTTCTTCACGTATCGAAAATTTGTTTATACATGTCGATCATGGGATTGCTAGCGTGTATAGGAATGGGAGATCAATGATATTTAATTATATAAGTAGAATGGTAGGAGGGTGTGAATGCAAACAAATGCAGTTTGTATAGAAAAAAAGTTGAATCACATTCCCGGCATGTAAACAAGGGGCAGATTAAAAATGGCATTAATTTTAAAAACTAAGAATAAACGCATACTGCTCACGTTTTATAAAGATTCTTTGGGGTTAAAACCATCAATCTGGCTAAAACAAAACCACAGCCGATCAATGGATAAAGCTTAAGGCTTTTGTAATAACTTATGTTGAGTGCCATGCTATCAATCAAATTTTGCTGATAATCAATCCATTCCTTGATTCAAACTTGTTCTTCACGTATCGAAAATTTGTTTATACATGTCGATCATGGGATTGCTAGCGTGTATAGGAATGGGGATCAATGATCTTTAATTATATGTATAGAAAGCTAGGAAGGTGTAGATATAAACAAACTAAGTTTGTAGAAAAGACAAAAACTTTGCCGGTATGTATACAGTTTAACGGTTTGATAAACTTGAGCTGTGGGCTGAAAGTGAAAGGTGGGGTCATATTAATTTTATTGAATGAATCAATGCTTTAAGTATGATCATTTTATGTGTTGGGAGCTTAATGCAAATAATTTAATGTAGATGATATCGGACATAAGTTGAAGTTACTCGACCAAAACAATTACTAAACAAGTGGACTAAAAGAAAAAAGAGATATGTCCATGAGCTCGCAAGCGCATTAACCAAGTTTCTTGTGCACTTTGATTTTGCCATGTATATCTCCACGCATAAAATGAGCGCCTGCTAGACAGCTGTTGGGTTGTTTGATTTTTCAAGTCATATAAATTTTTCAGATTTGGTATTTTACATATGCGATTGCATATATAATCATAATCGTAAAAATTAAAAAAATACATAAATGTAATTTGCAACTGATAAACTCTCATTCATAAAATTTCTAATGATTTGCCATCTGATTATAAACCCAAGCAACAAAATTCAAGCCCATTTGGGTTGATCATTATATATATAAAGATTAAAACTTGCCGGTTGACTTTTAACCTCAAGATTATCTTTTAATGTGTTTAGATTTAAATATTCAATGTCAAGCTTTCTAATTCTAATCTGTAATAGAACACAAATTAAATTTTTATTCAATTACAATGCGCTATAGCGCTTATGATTATTTATGTATGTACGTACTAACAATTGCATGGCTCAGTATTAAATATTTAAATATAAACACATTAAAACAGTCTTGGGGTTAAAAATCAACCAGCAAGTTTTAATTTGTGTTCTATTGCAGATTAGAATTAGAAAGCTCGACATTAAATATTTAAATCTAAAAACATTAAAGAAAAATCTTGAGGTTAAAAGCCAACCAGCAAGTTTTAATTTGCGTTCAATTGCAGATTAGAATTAGAAAGCTCGACATTAAATATTTAAATCTAAAAATATTAAAGAAAAATCTTGAGGTTAAAAGCCAACCAGCAAGTTTTAATTTGTGTTCTATTACAATGTATGCATATTAGAATTAGAAAGCTCGACATTAAATATTTAAATCTAAAAACAAAATTTAATGTTCAAAACAAACTCTTTAGTTGTTATAAACGTGTTTAAGCATACAACACCCCGCTAAGTTCACCGCAATAGCCGTTTTAATAAATCGAATTTGGGATTAATAGCAATGAGTTTAAAGTGGTTCATTATATACACGCTCGTGTGTTATGCGCAATACTGCAGTAGGTTTTTTTAAATATTACAACGCAGAGCAGGCATGTAAAGGACAACATTAATTGATCACATTATTCAAACTAATATATGTATTTATTGTTTTTAGATGCGACGCAGGATATAGAGCTGAGCGAAAGGTTGGCCCTTAAAGCACCGGAAAACGTGTTTTTAGTGCAACAGGGTGCTAAGAATATTTGGTCGCAGACTTTTTACCACTTTGGCCAAAGCAGCGACAACACCATTATTGATAAATTGGAGGCATATAATGTTAACATTGATGCGGCTTTTAGCAAAAATCTAACATCAAACCGCAAGTCGCTAGCTGACAGATTGTCGAACGGCTTCCAACAGCAGAATCCCAACACGCAACCTAACAACACCGATCCACTGAGTAATTTACAGGCTAGCGCAGTAAAAACATATGATCCCACATCGCAGCAGCCTGAGGAAGCAGACGCTAAAAGCAAAAATAGCTATATAATTAGTTTAAACGCTAATTCGGGACCTGGTGATAATGCATGGGGAATGGGAAAAGGAGTTTTACAAAACCAAATAAATATGAAGCTAGAAAGCTTTCGAGATAAAATAATACAAAGTGTGCGCACACTGCTAGCAGAGGTTATTGCAAAAAATTTGTCGATGGTGGAAAAGGTGAACACATCTGATGATGAGCAGGTCCACTTTAAACTCATGGCTATTAATCCCAAATTCGATTTATTAAAACGGCTATTGCGGTGAACTTAGCGGGGTGTTGTATGCTTAAACACGTTTATAACAACTAAAGAGTTCTACGCCCGGTGCTGCAGTATTTATGCAAAACAAATTGTTTTGAACATTAAATTTTGTTACTTTTAAAACACAAGACGCTGAGAAAGCATATTAAAACTTGCTGGTTAACTTTTAACCTCAAGATTTTTCTTTAATGTTTTTAGATTTAAATATTTAATGTCGAGCTTTCTAATTCTAATCTGCATACATTGTAATAGAACACAAATTAAAACTTGCTGGTTGGCTTTTAACCTCAAGATTTTTCTTTAATGTTTTTAGATTTAAATATTTAATGTCGAGCTTTCTAATTCTAATCTGAGATAGAACGCAAATTAAAACTTGCTGGTTGGCTTTAACCTCAAGATTTTTCTTTAATGTTTTTAGATTTAAATATTTAATGTCGAGCTTTCTAATTCTAATCTGCAATAGAACACAAATTAAAACTTGCTGGTTGATTTTTAACCCCAAGACTGTTTAAATGTGTTTATATTTAAATATTTAACTCTGAGCCGTGCAATTGTTAGTACGTACATGCATATATAATCATAAGCGCTAATGTTGAGCTTTCTAATTCTAATCTGCATACATTGTAATAGAACGCAAATTAAAACTTGCTGGTTGGCTTTTAACCTCAAGATTTTTCTTTAATGTTTTTAGATTTAAATATTTAATGTCGAGCTTTCTAATTCTAATCTGCAATAGAACACAAATTAAAACTTGCTGGTTGATTTTTAACCCCAAGACTGTTTTAATGTGTTTATATTTAAATATTTAGTACTGAGCCATGCAATTGTTAGTACGTACATGCATATATAATCATAAGCGCTATAGCGCATTGTAATTGAATAAAAATTTAATTTGTGTTCTATTACAGATTAGAATTAGAAAGCTTGACATTGAATATTTAAATCTAAACACATTAAAAGATAATCTTGAGGTTAAAAGTCAACCGGCAAGTTTTAATCTTTATAATGATCAACCCAAATGGGCTTGAATTTTGTTGCTTGGGTTTATAATCAGATGGCAAATCATTAGAAATTTTATGAATGAGAGTTTTCTTTTATCAGTTGCAAATTACATTTATGTATTATTTTAATTTTTACGCTTATGATTATATATGCATGTACGTACCAACAATCGCATATGTAAAATACTAAATCTGAAAAATTTATATGATTTGAAAAATCAAACAACCCAACAGCTGTCTACCAGGCGCTCATTTTATGCGTGGAGATATACATGGCAAAATCAAAGTGCACAAGAAACTTGGTTAATGCGCTTGCGAGCTCATGGACATATCTCTTTTTTCTTTTAGTCCACTTGTTTAGTAATTGTTTTGGTCGAGTAACTTCAACTTATGTCCGATATCATCTACATTAAATTATTTGCATTAAGCTCCCAACACATAAAATGATCATACTTAAAGCATTGATTCATTCAATAAAATTAATATGACCCCACCTTTCACTTTCAGCCCACAGCTCAAGTTTATCAAACCGTTAAACTGTATACATACCGGCAAAGTTTTTGTCTTTTCTACAAACTTAGTTTGTTTATATCTACACCTTCCTAGCTTTCTATACATATAATTAAAGATCATTGATCCCCATTCCTATACACGCTAGCAATCCCATGATCGACATGTATAAACAAATTTTCGATACGTGAAGAACAAGTTTGAATCAAGGAATGGATTGATTATCAGCAAAATTTGATTGATAGCATGGCACTCAACATAAGTTATTACAAAAGCCTTAAGCTTTATCCATTGATCGGCTGTGGTTTTGTTTTAGCCAGATTGATGGTTTTAACCCCAAAGAATCTTTATAAAACGTGAGCAGTATGCGTTTATTCTTAGTGTTTAAAATTAATGCCATTTTTAATCTGCCCCTTGTTTACATGCCGAGAATGTGATTCAACTTTTTTTCTATACAAACTGCATTTGTTTGCATTCACACCCTCCTACCATTCTACTTATATAATTAAATATCATTGATCTCCCATTCCTATACACGCTAGCAATCCCATGATCGACATGTATAAACAAATTTTCGATACGTGAAGAACAAGTTTGAATCAAGGAATGGATTGATTATCAGCAAAATTTGATTGATAGCATGGCACTCAACATAAGTTATCACAAAAGCCTTAAACTTTATCCAATGATCGGTTGTGGTTTTGTTTTAGCCAGATTAATGGTTTTTAACCCCAAGAGAATCTTTATAAAACGTGAGCAGTATGCGTTTATTTTTAGTTTTTACAATTAACGTCATTTTTAATTTGCAAGATGCGAAAATAAAATATTTCAAATTAATATGGTCTATATTTCCTGTTTTTCAATTCAAGTTCACCAAATCGTCCACATGTTTTTACCGGCACGTGCTCCTTGTTTACATGCCGGCAATGTGATTCAGCTTTTTTTCTCGTTTTTCATACAAACTGCTTCTGTTTGCATTCACACCTTCCTACCATTCTACTCATATAATTAAATATCATTGATCCCCCATTCCTACACACGTTCGCAATACCAAAGCGGTCGCAATTTTGTGATATTATGCAAATTTAATTGGGTGAAGCGGTAGTGGCAACGATGTGATTCTAAAAGTGGAGTTATGTACATTTTCTTTTACTCTTGTTTTGTTTGGTGGCATTGACAATAATTAAAGCCGTAAAACGAGTTTTGTCTCACGCAAATTATGTCTGCAAGCGTTGTTTGTTAGAGTCTGTGAAGATTGCGATACCACAGCCTTTGATGGTATCTACCATCTGGTAAACTGGTAGTTTTGTTTTTGCTATTAGCTTGACCATCATAGAAAGAATGATAAATGCTGTTTTTATGCTCAAACGAGCTCATTATTTCAAATAAATATGCCCGCTATTTATATGGACTTAAGATCCATGTATGTGTGTATGTGCGCATTGTGATGCGGCTGTGGCGAGCCCCCAAGGTTTCAGTACCGCGGGCGGGCGGGGTCGGGGTCCAGTTCGGGGTTGGAGAGGGATGGATGATGCGTTAGAGCGAGATAGTCGCAGAAAGTGTTTTGGGACCTCCATAAGAAATAACATGGGATTTTGTGCCAGAACTCTCATAGTTTATCTACTGACTTAGAATCCATAAAAACGTTAGGCATCAGATGGTGTCCCAGCGGAGATTACTTTACGTTTAGTTTAAATGGAAAGCCGAACCATGACGTTAACACCAAACGCACGATATTATCCGAAATAGCTTCATTGTACGACCCATTAGGATGGATCTCACCGATTATTATTGTCGCAAAAATCTTGATAGAGACCTTGTGGATAAATGGCTATCTTTGGGACAGTAAAGTTTCACAGGCCATTATAAACCAGTGGCAGACATTTAAAACGAGCTTCACGACTTAGAAAAATTGAAAATCCCTCGATGGATCAAATTTTCGAGTGGTAACGCAAGTCAATAAATACATGGTTCTTGTGACGCCTCTAGCAAGGCATACGCAGCAGTGCTATATTTACGGACCAAGGACAAGCTAGGTAATATCACGGCAACTTTATTAACATCAAAAACAAAGGTTGCCCCCGTCAAGCCTGTTACCCTACCTCGTTTGGAGTTAAATGGAGCTCTATTGTTGGCGCAATTGATAAAAACCACAATCGAGAACATGCAGCTGCAGAACACTCCAATATTTGCTTGGACAGATTCAACCATTGTGTTGCAATGGATACGTGGCAAACCGAGTTGCAGAGATTCAAGGAATTCTGCCAACTGAGCATTGGAATCATGTTCCAACTAAGGACAACCCGGCTGATTTAGCGTCACGAGGAACTACCACTAGGCAACTATTGGAGAGCAAGTTATGTTGGCATGGCCCTGAATGGCTAATTAAAAACTCTAAAACATGGCCAAAGAAGTTTTTCATCTCAGAGCAAACAGAGTTAGAAGCAAAGAAACCTACTGTAACCAATTTAATTGCTCAATCTTCAATTGAGTTTATAACCAATTACTCATCGTATACAAAACTTATACGAATTACTGCTATCATCCTGCGCTTCATGTAGAATTGCCGTAGTCCAACACAGAAACAAACCAAGGCCTTGTCCGTCATGGAACTAAACAAGGCGAAAATTACGATAGCAAAATCCGTACAAAGGTCAACCTTAACAGACGAGTATGAGCAGCTCAGATCTAAAAAGGTACTGTCAAGGAAAAGTTGGTTATTATCGTTGAACCCATTTCTAGATCACGACGGACTCATGCGCGTTGGAGGCAGATTGGAGAACGCAAATATTCCATACAACACAAAGCATCCGATAATTCTTCCACGCGATCACCATTTCAGTATATTAATTATCAACAAGGTACATAAAGAAACTCTTCACGGCGGAACCGCTCTTGTCCTTAATACAGTACGTAATCAATTTCGGATTCTGGATGCAAAGCGAATGATATCAACCCAAATACATGCGTAACTTGTGCCAGACATCGAGCAACAACTACCCAGCAATTAATGGGTGACCTACCAGCATTTACACATGTGGGCATTGACTACGCTGGTCCTATAAGTTTAAAGATGTCGAGGCATAGGAATGCGAAGATTTATAAAGGCTATTTTTGTTTCTTTGTGTGTATGGCGACAAAGGCTATACACAACTCACCTAGCTGCGAATCCAAGGAATATCCAGTGATTAGCTGAACCTTGGGATGAGCATTGAGGCATGCTGAATTAACATTCTTGGCTCATACCTTACACCATAATTTAGCACAGTTGAGCATTAATGCAAAAATAAATGCTAAAAAAAAAACTTTACAAAGTATTTGAGACTTATAAAAAATACTTCCCTAAAACAATGAATTTTCCCATCGAACCTCTTTGTCCAAATTCATCCATTCCCTCCACTTGATGGAATCTAAAAGAAAAAGGAAAGATAATTTAAGAAATAATTAATACAATTAAACACTTAATAAATGAATTTCTTATAAATAAATTTAGAAATATGAAATAAACAAAAAATAACCTCACAATCACATGAAGTATTTTTTATTTGTTTTACATGAAAGTTCTTATAAGAACATTTAAAATATTAAAATATAATTAGTTACTTACCATTTGAGCAACAAATAATCCGAATTATTATATAAACACGGCAAAAAAAAACCAACAAAACGAAATCACGGCCGCGAAACTCTGAAAGTGTCTGACGTCTTGAACTTTTTTGACAAGTCAAGAAAGGCACATTCAGTAGAAGCAGAATTAAACGAAGATTTTAAAACTAAAGCCAATTTTGTTCAAAAGTAAATATTTTTTGAATTATTGGAAAAATTAATTAATTTGTATTTAAACAATTAGTAAAAAAGGGACAAAAAAAACGGGTGAGAGAGATAAAAATGATAACTCGCACGAAAATTCACGAGAGAGAAATCTAGTACTACACTGAAGCGTACTGCCTCGTGTGTTTTCCAGCAGAATTTGCATTTCGATACTCACCATAGTAGGAAGAGCTTTAAAATTTTTTATTATTTTACATATTTAAAAAAAAAAAAAAAAAAAATTATAAATAAAAATTCTATGAAAAAAGGGTTTAGCAGCAAGGTACTTTTGCAAACAATTTGAGTAATTCTAATTAAGTTATTTCATTTTTTATTTCAATATTTATTTATACGCTTTTCTTTTCCATGTACATGAACTTGGTTGAGATCAAGGCGGGTTGGCAGTTCGGGCAAAAATTGGCAAGATGAGCTAATAAAAAGGCGAGCGCAGAGCAAATCGTCCTATTTTTTCATCAAGTGTTCAGCGAGTTTACTTCATCATTTTGACATTTTTTGGCATTTTTGGACTTCCAGTTTTATTTTATCATCAGTTTTATTTTATCATCAGTTTCATTTTATCATCAGTTTTATTTCATCATCAGCTTTATTTCATCTTTAATTTCTTTATTATTTGCATCATTCTTTATTCTTATATATATATATATATTTTAATTTTCTTTATTTTATAGAACATATGTGTAAGGTAAATGTTGCAGAAGAAAATCGTTTAATGATTTACATGTTAAACGAATAGTTCTGCTAGCTAAATTAATTACGTTAAGTGAAATGAAAGTGAAAATAAATTCAGTGGAATTATCTGCAAATGATTTAAACATTAATTTTCTGTGCTGTAACTTGTGCTTAGAGGAACATAGTTAAGAAAATTAAATTTGTGACGAATTGAATTTTTTAATAAAGTCGAAGATTTTTTAATATACGAAAGTCCGCACGTCTTCTTATTTAATTTGTATCCACCCAATTTTTTCCTTTAATTGAGAATTTGTTTGGTAAATGTTTTCTAATTAAACACTGTTACAAAGAAGGGCGCCTATCCGCTGCCGCAGATAGATGCTCTTCTGAGTCGTCTTCCTCCGGCAAACTACATAACGAGCCTGGACCTGAAAGACGCATTCTGGCAGATCCCACTGGACGCTGATTCCAGAGAGAAGTCAGCTTTTACTGTACCTGGTCATCCTCACTATCAGTACACGGTGATGCCATTCGGCCTATGCAACGCTCCACAAATAATGTGCCGCCTCATGGATAAAATCATTCCTTTTGTTCTTCGTGAGATCGTTCTCGTCTATCGACGATTAATTAATTAATTCTGTCATCAAACTTTGACTCGCATCTCTTCTTGTTTGAGGAAAGCTGGCCTCACTATCAACATCGAGAAGAGAAAGTTTTGCATCAAGGAGACCAAATACTTGGGTTTCAATGTCGGAAAAGGAGGTATAAGGATAAGATTTCAGCTATAGTTGACTATCCGTCACCTACACCGTTCGGCAAACCCGACGCCTACTAGGTATGGCGGGATGGTATAGACAGTTCATCCCGAACTATGCTGACTTAACTGCCTCTATTACAGACACCTTGAAAAACCAGTCAGTTCAAATGGACACCTGAAGCCCAGACGTCTCTTGATCTACTAAAGCAGAAACTTACTTCTTCTCCGTTGCCAGTGAGCCCAGATTTCACCAAGCCGTTCGTTATACAGTGCGATGCGAGCCAATAAGGTATTGGTGGGGTGCTGATTCAACTAGATGACGATGGCCACGAGAAGCCAATAGCCTACGCCTCGAAAAAGTTGAACTCAGCACAAAGAAATTATACCGTCAGAGAGTAGGAATGCCTAGCTGCAATCTTAAGTGTACAGAAGTTCCGGCCCTTCATAGAACTCAAGCCGTTTAGGATAGTGACGGATCATGCGAACTTGAAATGGCTGATGTCTCAAAAGGACCTCAGTGGTAGACTTGCTCGGTGGAGTTTGAAGCTTCAGGGTTTCGACTTCACTATCGAGCATTGTGACAGCCTGTCCACCAACGAAGATCCTGGCCGGAAGTTGACCTTAGTTCGCCATATTTCAACTCGTTGGAATATGAAGAACTGAGGCATAAGGTTAAAACGACTTCTGGTAAATTACCAGATCTTTGCGTCAGGGATGGCTTCGTTTACATTCCGACTGTTCCGAGAACAGGCGATCCGATTCAGTAAGAAGAAGCTTGGAAGCTTTGGATTCCACGAGGGCTTGTCACCGACGTCATTTCAAGGACTCATGATCCGCCACTAGCTTCACACGGAGGTATAGGGAAAACACTGGAACGTCTGCGAAGACATCTGTACTGATAGTTGATGTCAGAAACTACGTAGGCGCCTGTGACGTGTGTAAGGAAACGAAGGCTCCTAATACTATTCTGAGACCACCTATGAGAATCCAGTCGGTGACAGAACGACCATGGAAATAGCTGTATATCGATTTTCTAGGTCCATATCCTCGATCAGTGAAAGGAAATATCTGCATTCTAATAGTTCTTGACCACTTTAAAAATTCCCAATTCTCAAACCTATGAGAAAAGCATCTACACTCAATGTGTGCCAATTCATTGAGACGGAAGTATTCCACGTGTTCGGAGTCCCGGAGACGATAGTCTCTGATAATGGAGTCCAGTTTTGCTCGACTCAGTTCACCAGATTACTGGAAAAGTATGGGGTTAAGCACTTGCGAACGGCCGCAATCAAAGGCCTCAGAGCGAGTAAATAGGTCTCTATTGTCAGGGATTAGAGCATATATCCGGAAGGAACATACGAAATGGGATGAGAAACTAAGCCAAGTAACTAGTTCCCTCAGGTGCTATTTCCACCAAGCAACGGGCTTCTCTCCTTATCGAACACTCTTCGGTCAACAAATGATTGAACATGGCAGCTCCTATTCCATCTTGAGGAGCCTTGGAACTCTTAATGAGCCGTTGAGAGTAGATGCTGAGGACAAAATTAGATTGATCCGTGCGAGAGTGCAGGAGAATTTACAGAAAGCGTTCGAACAGGGTTCACGAGCCTATAATCTCAGGGTGAAACCTGTCGATTTCAAAGTTGGTCAAGAGGTATTTAAACGGAATTTTGCCCAAAGCAAAAAAATTTGTCAAATTTCGGGTCAGGGCCAAGAAAGGACACGCTTATTATGAGCTTGAAGATCTGCAGGGAAAACTGTTAGAAGTCTATCACACCAAAGACATCAGGCAGTGATAACCATTCTGGAACGTCGTCTATCTATTGTCACTTATTCGTGGTAGCCCTAATAAGACATCCAGCCAGCTTCACTGGCAAGCTACAGGATGCCAATGTGCCGCTTAGGACATTCCCAGCCTAGCGGCCGGCATACCTCTTGGACAATAGTACATTTTTTCCTTTTTCCCTGTTCCCTAGAATAGTAATACTACCCTACGTTAATCCCCTCCTACATGGTAACCCTGCGGCAGATAGCCTGACGTAGGAATTCCAAGAGCTTATAAGTCCCTGCAAATTTTAGGGTGAGTGTCAGCATGTCACTACGTCGACGACGCCTTGGAGACACACCCTTGAACAATCGCCGGTCGGAGATCAGAGTGAGATGTTGTGCCGGGAAAGCTTAGTGATCAGTTCTTTAGGTTACTGATCGCAGGGCTTCCTCAGCATCTCGGTGAAGGAAGGCAGAGTGACATCGACCGGCTGGATTTTTTGGGTTACCAGCTCGTCGACGTAACTTTGGCTTCCCACACGGAGCAAGACATCGAGGTCTGATCAAAGACTGACGAGCCTTCAGGGATGTGCCCTCGATGCGTCATCAGTCAAGTATAGCCGACAGTCGTAGGCAAATTCGAGTGATGAGGAATACGCATTGGGTCGTGGGTCGAGACACACATTGGGCGCCCGCAGCGATGAGGCCTATGTTTAAGACCGGCTAGCTCAGTCGACCATTTTTCAGCGTTGTCTGAGCCATGGGTGGCGCAGACCACTCTGCCCTGTTATGGTCGTAGTGTATTGCATATAGCAATATGCTACACGAAATACTGAAGCGTGGAAGCGTGAAGCCGGCTGCTGTCAAGTAGAGAAATTGAACGCACCCCGACCGAGAGAAGTGCGTTTCCTCGAGCTCGGAGTGACATTCTGAAAGTGGGCAAAGGAGAAGAAGAAGACAACCTTTTCTGCTTTGTCAAAACGTGAAAGGCAAAAGACGTCCAACCTGGAATCCACGAGAAAATACTCCTTAACATCGGCTACAAATTTAACGCCACACGTAAGCTTAGACATTCTTCTTATTATTCCTGATAACAAAATTTCAAGGAATAAAATATTTTTAGCAACCACGAATTAAGCCGCCACCTCCTTTCCATCCAGCCAAAAAGGTATTCCGACATTGCAGGCTAAATTGCGGGAATACAGATCTGCAAGGTGAATTGCAGTATCATAAGGCTGCCATATAGCTGCAAGTAATTTTCCGATGGACTTAACTGGCGGTTACTGGGCATTTCGTGGAGCAAATCTCGTGGTCATCGGAGCTACAAGCATAATTTTGTTGCAATTACAAAGGATTCGCAGAGAATCGGCCACAACATAAACATGTCAATACGTTGACTCTTGCATATGAAAAAAAGCAAAAAGGTACGCCACATTATGCAGTTCACCATTAAACCCTTCCAGTCAACTGTTTCGCAGATCGTTTTTGGTACGTACACAATTAAAATAGATCATAATATACAATTATAAGAGAAAAAGATAGGAGTTAAAATTGGTTTCACCGTCAATGAAATAAGTAAATAAATGCAGAACGCAAAGTAGAACGTAAATCAGTGAGACAAGGTTTGTAGGTTATAGATGCTCTAAAATTTTATTAGTTAGTTGTTAAGATAATTAGTTGGAAATTCAGCATTGATCAAGTTACAAATATTGCTTTGTATCCAGCTGAAAAGTTAATTTTTCCTACTGTAACGGACATGTAGGTAGGGTATATTAACCTGCCTAAATTTATTATTCGTTTTTGTTTTTTGTAATGCTACCAAGAAGCACAAAGGTACACCACTGCTTTTGACTCAGAGAGTTTTCAGTGATTGATAAGGACTACTTAGTGAGGAGATATAGATCTGTGTAGGAAAAATAGTTCTGCGTGAAAAAGTGAACAGGTACAAGCTTAAATACTAAGCAACCGTGGGCTACACAGTAATTCAACCTTTTTGGTTAATGTTTTTCTATTTTCTATCGCATTATTTCCCACCGAGTAGTCGAACTTTTACCAAAAATTTCAAATACATAACCTATTGGGGTGCTAGCAGAAAAAGAAAAGGAAAACAAAAGAAAAAACGAACAATGTTAATTTATTTATAAGATTTACATGAAAAGGAAAACATAACACTTCAGCGTTACATAAGCCCGTTTTACAGTGGTATTCAATGCAGATATTCCACGCTTCACATAATTTAAGAAAAATTGTCACTACAAGGAAGTCTTAAGAAATTTATGTATTTGTTATTTTGTAAACAAAGCATTTACAGCTAATACTGGTAGGGATTAAGGTACTAGCAGTTTTAGCTTTAGAAAACTAGATTTTATTTTATTACTCGAAGAGTATGTAGCGAAGAAATTATGAAATATATCATCTGTCAAAGAACGTAGCAATTAAAGGAATAAAGGAACAATTATAACGTCACAATGATGCGCTGAGGGTCTTTATTTCTTCCTTCGCTTTCCTGGAGGCCTCTCATATGAAGGTCGTCTAGGCTCGCCTAGTCTCTCCCTCTTTACAGGTCAATTAGGGACTCTGAAAAAATCTTGCCCTCAGAGTCAGATAGGAGGATGGGGCATGCAAAGAAGGCAGAACATCTGCGCCTTCAACTGAATATGGGTAAGTGACGTAAGGGTCCCTTCAGGACCGAATGTGTGCCGGCATTTTGTTTGTAGGCACGACGATTTTTTTTTATTATGGCTGACGGAAGCGGCAGGTTTTTTGCAGCCAATGAGCCGAGGCGAGCTAGCGTGCCGCTCTGCAGTCAACGCTGTCCGTCGAGTGATCTGTCAGCTCATGCTGGCAGTCTGGACTTAACGTCTGAAAGCCAATCACTCACTATAGTTCCATAACAATACATTTTAAATTATGAATATTTTTAATGACAAGGCTATAATTACCCTATGAGATTAGGCAAACATTTAGAAACTTACCAGATAATCTAGATATGATGAGCTGGGCGATATATCAATATATCAGTAGTTCTATATAATAGATAGACGGCTTAGTACGTGTCACTCGCGTTTTATCGAGCTATTTATTAAAATAGCACGCATTTTAAATTACATCGTTCTCCATTATATTGCATCATTGTCAAACATAGGGTGTTTTTTTACCAAATGATTTATTTACTATATCTCTACCTTAGGGATTTTTTTTTTTGTTCGCAGTGTTTCCTTTATGACTTGCCTTATTTGGAATATACTTTTAAGATTTTCTTTAATTATGAAAATATACATTCAATTCATAATAATCTCATTAGAATTAACTTTAATTTAATATTTAGTTGTTTAGAATGAATCCATGATTATGTGTAGATTTTTTCGAAAATGTGTTATGGTCGTAGCATACTGCATGCAGCAGTATGCTACATGACAGCTAGCAGCAGCACTCTACCCGCAAGTTACGTCCTATATGGACGGCGTGACTTGACTAACCGAACGCTACCGAATTGAGACAAAAGCGCGCTTCCACTTACTTTTGAGTTTGACAATCAGCAAGTAAGAAAACTGTCAGCCATATTTGTCAAAATGGTGTGCAAGTTAAGGAAACCGAGTAGTAATCATATACCAAATAAAAATAGCCTGTCCAAGAAAGGAAATAATCTCAAAAATAGAGAGTACATCTTAAAGTGAAGTAAAGATATACAGCGCTGGCTCATTTTTCTGCGGATGTACCGGATAGAGAGGGAATACATCCACCTGACGGACATTTCCACAGGTCTTTGAAATCAGGGCGCTTGACCGTTTATTAGATACAGATAACAAAAAAAACATTTATTTCATTCGCTGAGGACAATAATAAAAAAAATTTAGATACAGATACGAAAAAAAAACCCGTACAGGAAAGAGAAAGGCGGAATACGGCCCATCTGAGATGTCCACAAGCTGGACAGACACCTAAGCAGACCCGTCAAAGATTGCTTGTTTTACCCCAACCGCACAAAAAAAAATCAAACAACCTCATACCCTTCATCTACATCAAATGAAGAATTGGCCGACATTGACGTATGCGAGGTAGTTAAAGAATCATCCTTCAAAACCGTCCACCTATACTTAAAAGAAGAAATTTGTAAGATTTTTAATTTATTTCTACCTATATACATATGATAATTTTATCACCAACTCAAGCCTAATAAATTTTAATTATGTAATAATTTTTAAATAGGACATAGAAACTAGAAAATTCTTAGAGCATTTTCTCCAAAAAAGGGAAAATCAATCTTTTTTTGTAAAGTATCGCGTAATCATACACACAGTAGAATTGTTTAAGATTTTAATTTAACATCTTAAGTATAAAAAAAAAGGAGAAATATTACAGAAACTAGTAAATAATTCATACAATAATTAATTAAATACCGATCTTTTTTTTTTGTAAAGTATCGCGTAATCATACACACAGTAGAATCATTTAAGATTTTAATTTAACATCTTAAGTATAAAAAAAAAAAGGAGAAATATTATAGAAACTAGTAAATAATTCATACAATAATTAATTAAATACCGATCTTAGCTGGTTTTATTGAAATCAGTGGGCTATATTCATATTCGGAAAGTGTTTAGTGCAATGGATCAATCATGTTAAAGATTGTGTTCAAGTTAATTTCGCGGAGAACATAAATTTTGACGAAAGTGTTTAAATTAAGAGATAATTTTGTTTTAAAATGTTTGGAATCTTGATCAAGTTTATAGTTTTGAAGAGACAACATTTAAATTCTAGGAGAAATTATGCTAAGCATTCATTTAGTAATTGATGTGGATAGTGGTAGATTCATCGCTTAATAAAGGAGAAAGCCCAAAAGAAAAATACCCAAAAAATTCTTGTGGAACCATTAAAGTTATGACTGGGCGATATATCGATATATCAGCAGTTCTATATAATAGATAGATGGTTTAGTACGTTCCACTCGTGTTTTATCGTGCTTTTTTTTTAGTAAAAAGCACTTACTTTAATTTACATCACTCTGTTATGTCAAACGTAGGGTGTTTAAAGAAATAACTCAGCGATTATAGGTAGGGTGTATGCAAATCACTTTCTCTTACCACATGATTTAGTTAGTATATCTCCGCCTTAGGGATTTTTTTTCTTTTGTGCACTATTCTTTCCTTTGTGAACTTCCTTATTTCGAATATACTTTTAAGATTTTCTTTCAATATTAGAATATACACTCAATTCATAATAATTTCATTAGAATTAACTCTAATTTAATATTTATTTGCTTAGGATGTATCCAGGATTATATATGTATATTTTTCAAAAATGTCTTGAGCGAGAATTATAACGTAAAGATGAAGTGCTGAACGCTTTTATTTCTCCTATCACTATCCTGGAGCCCTCTCACATGAAATAAAGGTCGTCTAGGTTCGCTCGCTTACTCTTCTCTCTACAGGTCAATTACGGACTCTGAATAATTATGCCCCTCAGAGTCAGATGGGAGGATGGGGCCGGCAGAGAAGGCAAAACATCTGTGCCTTCGATTGTATATAGGTAGGTGATGTAAGGGTCCCTTCAGGACCGAATGTGTGCCGGCTTTTGTTTAGTAGGCACGATTTTTTTTTATTATGGCTGACGGCAGCGGCAGGTTTTTCGTGGAACCTCCCCACACTCTCCGCAATGAGCCGAGGCGAGCTAGCGTGCCTCCCTGCAGTGAACGCTGTCCGTCGAGTGATCTGTCAGCTCCTGCTGACAGTCTGGACTTTACGTCCGATGTCCATCACTCACTATAGTTCCATAAAAAATGTCTTTAGCAAGAATTGTAATTTAGGACTCTCAATTATAACGTAAACATGAAGTGCTGAACGCTTTTATTTCTCCTTTCACTTTCCTGGAGCCCTCTCACATGCAGGTCGTCTAGGTCCACTACGCTCTCTCTTTTCAGGTCTACAAGGGATACTGCTCAATATCGCCCGCAGTATCGCAGGGTGGTTGGGGCAACGGCGATGGAAGGCAGAACATCTGCGCCTTCCCACGGGATGTAGGTAAGTGATGTAAGGGTCCCTTCAGGACCGAATGTGTGCCGGCGTTTTTTTGTAAGTAGGCACGATTTTTTTTTTGTATGTGGCAGGCTGCAGCGGTAGGTTTTCGTGGAACCTCCCCTCACTTCCGCCAATAGCCGAGGCGAGCTAGCGTGCCGCCCTGCAGTCAACGCTGTCCGCCGAGTGATCTGTCAGCTCATGATGGCAGTCGGGACTTCATATCCCAGCCAAATCACTCAACATAGTTCCATAACAAACGCCTGGTACAAAATTTCAACTCTCACGTTGACGCGAAGAAGGAGTTACCCGATTTGTCCCATTTTCGAACTTAAATTTACTTTTTTTTTTAATCTACAGAGCTTCACTGAACTCCACATAATAAGCTCTATACGAAAACTTTAATAACACACACACACACACACGCACACTTTTCTTTTTCTTAATATGGCATACAAGCTTTGTCTACTGATGGTTCAAATTCAAAGCCTGCTTTTTATTGTATGCTGTCATTGTTGGTTATTCGCATTTATTTTTGTGAAAAGTTTTTTGAAGTGTAAGTGAAAATTATTGCGTTTAATTTGGATATCAAGTAAATATAGTCAATATATTCGTGCTAATACATATACCGAAATATTTACGATCTAAGAAATATGCTAAGGATCCACCGGCGTAATTTAAGAGATGCGACCGATCCTTTTAACATCCCAGGCGCGAGATTTGTTGAGCTTTTTCGGTTTACCAAAAAAGAAGCAATGGAATTACTTAACGAATTAAGTCCACATATGAGAAGTACAATCAGAAGAACATATATTCCCAAAAAGATGCATTATATTATTATGCCACCGGCTCCTTTTTAAGGGATTATGGGCTATATTTTATCTGCATAATTAGCAGGACGATGATGTGCCGCATTGTTAATAAAATAACATATGTTCTTCAGGACAAAGTTATGAAAAAGTATATAAAGTTTGTTATGTGGAACAATTTTTTGATCAGCTTGCCTCAAGGAATAGCGTGGAATACCGGAAGGTATCTTGATCTGTATCACCCTGTATATACACAACTCGTATTTTTATGCTTATATGCAACATAACGTAATCCATTATAGGAACACTCCCATTGAATCATAGGAGGATTTTGTAATATCCGCGGCGTGTAATCGCTCGAATCCGTCGTAAGCTAGATTTAATCCCCACAAACACATAACTTTAAACTTTTCATATCTCCGCATATCATATCAAAGGAAATAAACCTACCTCCAGGGAGCTCCTTCAAGGAACAGGCCCTTGTGTAAGTTTGATCATTCTTATTATATAACACTGTGTTTTATATCGCTCTAAATGTAAGTACCCCGATCATAATACTAGTGTTGCCATGACTACATTCGCGGATGAAGAAATAATCTCCATGTCTCATGTTAGCTCTATGCTTTATCGAGAATATCCTCTCGATAGTAGATAAGACAAAATAAGGATGTATCACCAAACTATTCTAGACATGGGTTACCCGACAGAGAAATTGTCTCCAATGAATAAGAATAATTATTAAGCAAAAATTTCAAGTGAATTAAAAAAAAAAAATTTGCGTGTCTAATATCATAAAAATTTGTAACATCCCAGGCACCCATCATATCAACCTATTGCCGGCCACTACAATTATTACACGTATAATTTGAGAGAGTGGGTCGTAATATCACGACCAGCCATATAAAACTTTTCAATATACGAGATGCATATTCTTTTTTGTTATATGTTCTTTGGTTTTACATACAAACTCTGAAAGGATACATGGTTGCAATAATGTTTCATAACTTACAAAACCAAAAAGACAATTAATAACTGATTTAAGTCCAATAATATCACATCCTAGATGAAATCGTTGATATTTTCTTCAGTGTCATAATAGCTAAATTTTGTTTAAATATTTTTAGATGCATTGTTCGTGGTTGCTTGTTTGAATATTCGCAATAAACTTATATTATTTATAGGTGCGCTATAATTCAACTCGTTCTCGACAGTTTTTAAAATAATCATTAAAACCCAAAATTTTTCTATGACAGCATTACAAAGTTTATTTTATCCTAAGCTGAAACCACTAGACCACAGACAAAAACACACACGCAAAAATCAAAATGCGTTTTAATATTAAGTTTGGGGCTCCAATTTTGCCGTATAATTGTTTCTGAGTTCACACAGAATGAATGACAAATTTGATATACCCTATGACTTTATCTAGGGTATAAACCTGCAGACCTATATACATATATAGAAATATATATACATATATAGAAATCATAAAATAAGATTAATTTAAAATATTTACTCACTTGTATACAGCCTTCACCTCCGCTTGAACCTCCAACTATTCTGTTTGTATCGTAAGGATTCCTCGTTCTTCCATGCACACAGTTCGCGCTCTCCCACCTCGAAAAATGTTTGCTATGTTTTAAATGCTTAAATTAAACGGAATAATATACCACATGCAACATTCAGATACATTAGTAAGCGCGAATGGAATCGCTCCAGCATTTCGCATTAAAGCGATACAATCTGCATCCTCCGTACCTTTAATATTTCGTCGCATGTAAAGTCCTGACGTATGAAGCATTCCTTCAAGACATAGTCATTAAAATAGTTTTGCTTCGTTTTGTAATAGTAATCCAGGAGATTCAATCAAAATTTTAACCAAACTCAAAGTCATTAACGGAATTCAGAAAATTGGTACATGGGTTCTTTGTAATATTATATTTTTTATATCGGATTCTTCGGATAAATCCTATGTACCAATTTCTACATTTTTACACAAGTTAAAATTCTCTGCACTATACCTATAAAAACCATAATCTTCACATAGAAATACTTCTAGCATAGGTAACACATTGGAACAAAATTCCCAAGCGGGATGAATTCTACTGGACCACTTTTCTTACTTCCACGACGATGGCTGCCGGCCATGAAAATTGATACTGCTAGCATTATCATCGATTCAAGAAATCCTTACGAAGGGCATTACTTTTTTTTTTGATCATTTTTGAAATTTCCATTATTTACTTTAGGTTTGAGTAAAATTTTGACTAAATTACCTGAGTATACCTTTAACCATAATGCAGTCTTTCGTCGATATAGGTACTCCAAGATATGGCTTCAATTTCGATAGTTCGTTTTCGTTGTACTTTCCAGATGCTACCAATTCATCAGCTTCTTTGGCCTCTTTCAATGCTTCTGTAAATCTTTTGTCAACTACGCAATTTAGAAGTGGATTAACTTGGTTTATTCTTTCAATGAATGATTTAACAACTTCTACGCTTTTCAACTGAAATAATGTTGGTGATTTATTACTAATTGCGAAGAAAAAACATGGCTGATATAAACAATTACCTTCCTTGTCCTAATTTTGTGCGCTAATGATGTTGCTGACTCGAGAAGTGTAAGGTCTGAAATGGGCGGCATGGATTTACCTTTACCGCCATAAGCACAAGACAAAACCCATCTCGTTATCAAAGCGATGAATCTATGCATTAAATTGAGCAGAGTTTTAATTAAAGATAGTTGGGAGCGGGAGTTACAATCTGTGGCCATTTTTCTGGGCTTGCTGCTAGATCGGTTTACACTCTTGCGGAATGATTCTATGAGATGTTTAAATTTTGTTTTCATGAAGTTCATAAGTGAAGTGATTTACAAATATAAAATATACTGCACATTTTAAAATTCTCTGAAATGAAATTAATTTAATATTGTTACAAATTATTTTGTTGTGCTAAGATTTAATTCTTAATTATAATTAATTCATTTACTTAAGAAAGGATATATAATATTAAGGACTAAGGGTTATCTATCGAATGTTCACAAAGATCACGAACTACACAGAGTGTTTCCCACTAGGAGGTCAGTAGAGCGGGAGGTGATAGTACTCACGTAGACGACCCAAAAATTGTATGGTGGGGGGGGGGGGGGGGGGGCGGCATATCAACCGTTTAAGAGTTACAGGGTGCTTCAGAAAAAATGCTAGTTTTTCACAAAGCACCCTGTATCTTAAAAACGACATGGCCTTTCCAACGACTGCTCAACAAGCCCCATACCCCTCTCCCCTTAAGAGTTATTAGCTCTAAACCTATTCTCAAACTTACTTTCAAACCTATTCTCAACGATAATTTGTTCCCTTAGCACGTCATTTAAAAAAATATCGTCTAATTTCCGTGTGACCTGAATAACTGTTTAACGGCTACAGTTAACACATAGAGTGTAATAGGTCAACTTAAAGAGGAGAGTCTACAGTTTACTGTTTTTATAAAAAAAAAGTTATGTTAACGACCTTTTTGCAAAAGAGGTTAAATATAAAAAAAAGGTAAGAAAATCCGAAATTTCTAGTTTAGAAAACCATAATTCTTGATAAGAGGGGCTATGTGGCTGATTGAGCAGTCGTTGGAAAGGCCGTGAAGTTCTGCATACAATGAGCTCCTAACTGTGACCATGCACCCTGTAGTTTTCAAGATACAGGGTGTTTTTGTGAAAAACTAGCTTTTTTTCTTAATTACCCTGTAACTCCAAAACGGTTGATATGCCCCCCCCCCCCCCCCACTTCCATACAATTTTTGGTTCGTTTAGGTGAGTACTATCACCTCCGGCTCTACTGACCTCCTAGTGGGAAACACCCTGTATAATAATCTCCAGTACCGTTAAAATGAAGAGCCTTTCTGCTAATAGCAAACATTCTCTGATTTCTCTATTGTTGATTTCGATGGGACTTCAGTGCAACACTGAAAATGTTGGATGGGACAATTTTTATAGCAGAAGTGCAACACGAGGTTTGCACTGACTTCCCCTACTTGGTACTAGATATTTTGTCGGTGTTATAAATACATATTCAAGTTGAATTGTCATCTGCTCTGTCAAAGTGTACTGTCGCGATTATTTGTCAAATTTTGGAGTTATATGAATTAAAAAAATTTATTTGGGTAATTAGTAAAAGTTAAGAAGAAATTTGTTTCTATATATCAATAAAGAGCATTTATCACGTTTGACAGTTCCGTGTATATAATACGTGTGTCCACAAATCAAGGAATATGACAGAAATATGTTCGATGGACTTCAGTGCTACCAGGTCTCCGCTGCCAGAAAAAGTGCTACACTGAAATGGTCCCATCGAAATCGACATATCTAATCGATATTTGAATATGTCAGGTTTGAGTATTGTATTTTAAGAAACAGGTTTGTCCTTGTTTGTTACTTAATTTATCTGTAAGATTTTTTGAACATAATTAAAATATCTGCACAATCAAACCGGTCACGGTCTATACAGATCACAAACCACTCAAGGGGGTCTTCAATGTTAAGGATCCCACTTCCCGTCTGGATAGATTTCACAACAAACTTTCCGAGTTCAATTATAGAATTGAGTATAAACCCGGAAAGTACAACACGAATGCCGATGCTTTAAGCCGCATTCCATGAGATAATGTCAAAGACAAGGAAACTATAACCTTCACGGTAGAAGCTATAATCCACCACCAAATGGACTCGGATATAGAGGAGGAAAAACACTCATCGCACCTTAAGGAGTGTCTGCAATGCAATGCAGTAACCAGAGCCCAGACACGAAACGTTCAGGAAAATGTATCAAACCCAGAAAGCCAAGCCGAACAGCAAGAACAAAAAGGTCAAACTCATCAATCAGAGGAAGGAGAGGACCTTGACAGGCCACCTAGTACCAATCCACAAATTATAGACAAGCCCAGAGGAGATTCAATTAATCGTAAAAGATTATCATGATTCTCTCTTTGGCGGCCATCAGCGAGCGATAAAAACCTATGAACGGATTCGAAGAAAGTACTGGTGGAGGCACATGCTTAGTGACATCAAAAAGCACATTAAGCGGTGTGCCAAATGTGAAACAATGAAGGCCTCACCACAGTATAAAATGCCAATGGTGATTGCGGACGTAGCGGAACAACCATTCGATAAAATCTATCTAGATATAGTCGGCCCACTGGAGGAAACAGAATCTGGAAACAAATATATATTAACGTTTCAGGACAACCTCACAAAGTTCGTAGATTGGTATGGCACACCGAATGGGGAAGCTATAACGTTAGCGCAAATTTTCTTCAACGATATCGTCACGCGCTACCGTATCCCCAAAAGAATAGTCACCGATCAGGGAAGTGACTTCCTGAGTGACTTATTCAAAAAGGTATGCAAAACTCCTTAGGATAAATAAGCTGCAAACCTCTGCTTATCATCCCCAATCAAATGGAGCACTCGAAGTTGCACATAGATTGATTGAATATCTACGAACTATAGTGGACGAAAATAACAAGTCATGGGATAATTATCTGCGAACCGCTGCATTCGAGTACAATAACAGTGTACATGAAGGGACAAAATTAACTCCCCTGGACTGCCTTTACGGCTTTACAGCGGACGTTCCATCCAACTTAAGGCGAGATCCTGAACCCGTGTATAACCACGAGAGCTACTACCGTATTCTCAGGTATAAGCTTCAAGTTTTACGCCATGGCAAGAAAAATCTTCTGATGAGTAAACAGCGTTCGAAACATTACTATGACAAATCTGTACGTCCCCTGACATTACACAAAGGAGACAAGGTTCTACTCAAGACCGAGAATCGTAAGCATAAGCTCTCCTAGATTTAGGTAGGACCCTATATGGTAACCGGTATCCCCAGTTCAGTAAACACAACAATTAAAATTCGTAAACGAGAGTTGACAGTACACAACAATCGCATAAAACCTTTCTACGAATAAAATGGTGTCAATAGAATCTAAGTAGTTCTAAGGTACATATATAATAGCATGTAAGCTACAAAGTCAACAAAAACCCATTTTAATATCCTATCCTATCCTCTACTAGATAACAATGCGGTCAGTACTTTTCCACGGACTGTTCCTAATTACGACAGGAGCCCGCGCTGAGGAACCTTATTCTATCACTCCTCTAAAATAATACGGAAGCCTATCAGTTTACCAAAACACCTGGAGCGTTATTACTAAGTTGGACCAGACCGAATTGGAAAATCAGACGAGACTGGCAGAACGAGCGGAACACTACGTACATCAGTTGTGTGGTAACAAATCCTCTGAGCAGGATCTATGTACCCTACAAACTAAGCATGGACACTCCCTGATGAAAAACATCCAGAGGCGTACTAATATTATTAAAGAAGCAGTGCCCAAACCACGCAAGCCTCGATCCATCTTCGATGGAACAGGAAATGCGATGCACTATCTCTTTGGTACTATGGATAGTGGGAACAAGCAGGAGGTGTACAGTCGGCTGATCGAATTAGATGTGAATACTCAAACCTTAGCT
This sequence comes from Dioctria rufipes, assembly GCA_963924295.1. NCBI lineage: Eukaryota > Metazoa > Arthropoda > Insecta > Diptera > Asilidae > Dioctria > Dioctria rufipes. The sequence goes on from OZ002740.1 coordinate 129,055,669, forward strand.
GATCTGGAAAAGCAAACGATCAGCGTAATAAAAACCACTTTCGAGCAAATTCAGAAACCCCTATCCTCACTGTCTGAACGACAACATCATATAACCAATCAGATTAACCATCTGCACAACACGACGGACGATTTCATAGCCCACCAAATAAGACAAGAGATGGTCTCTAGTCTGACACTACAAATGATAGAGTTGGAATTTAGACAACAAGCTCTACTGGACAAAATAGTATCTAGTAGAAATAATCAAACTCATCCCCCTTTAATTTACCCGAATCTCTTGCTAGAGATTTATCACAAATCTCACTCCACTTGTCCCAATCTATAGAACTGTTTAGCAAACAGCAGAGATCAAGACGCATTTGTTACAGGACAAATTAGTTATCCGAATCAAACTTCCCATTTTTAATATCCCCAAGATGACAATACAACAGATTAGATGTTTTCCCATACGGGTGGATTCAAACCATTCATTAATACCTAATATCAAATATTCAAGTCAAATCCAGACCCAGGAATTGGGTTGGTAAGCTGAACACACCAATCACCAAGGCTACCAAAACAGATGAATGTGTTATCAAACTTCTATTCAATCCACTGGGCAAACACCCACAGTGTAGCCTCAGAACTCAAATTCCCCCAAGAGATACAGTAATCAAGCTCAATAGACCAAATTCGTGGCTGTACTCCTTAACCGAAATCACTATAGTACAAATAACTTGTATTCAACAGTTACTCACTCATCGTCTCGCAGGACAAGGAATCATGACAGTCAACGAATCATGCTCCTTGCAAATAGAGCCTCACACTCTGTATTACGAAGCAGAAAATCTGCATCCGCTAAAAATTTTCCAACCAACTTCCCAGGCACAAACGAAACTCAGGATGAGTTGGCAGAATATATATCTGAAGTATCCGCTCTTAAAACCTTTGAGAAGCAACCAACATTACTCTAGACTCTCTAGACGAAATCCGTTACAAAATGAACAACATTCACTTTGGACCAAAGGCCAAGACTCCTCCTCTCTATAACATCCATATCAGTTGCAGGTCTCTTGTTGCTAATTGCAGCAGTGGGGGCAATATCAAAATGTGTCGTACCAGCAATCATGGCATGGGTTGCTAAACGCAGACAACAGCCCACAGCTGATAACACCCCCATGGAACCGGTTTAAGCGAAACCCCAAGAAAAATTAAAACATCCTCAAAGTTTACCCAGATCGAGATCTATACAATTAGTATAATCAAGAATATCTATACTCAGTTATTGTCCTCGCCTCATTCATTTGTTACTGGCACAGCATCCGTTCCTTTCAATACACTGGTTGTAGAAAATAAGTCAAAATAATAGTAACAAATAAGAGATAAAGCGACCACGTAAAATTAATAGTACATAAGAATAAAATTTATTTAGTAGTACCTAAGAAAAAATTACTAAACCTAAGTAGTACTTGGCAAAGTGGTAATAATGAACTAAATAAGCTAAAAAAAAAATAAGATAGTAAATAAGATAACAAACACAATAATACGATTAATCAATTTAGGATAACCTAGGATAGACAAGAAATTTTTACAAAAATTGTTGCGAGAAACGTAACATATATAAACCTTTAAAAAACCGCCAACTAAGTTCTCAACAGAATAGATTAAAAGCTCTAGGAATTAAGAAAATAGAAGAAAGAAAGGCATAATATAGTAGAATTAAAACAAACAAATAACCAATTAAAATATAACCAAAATTTATTTACTCGACGCTATTGTTATTTGTAACGTTAGGAATTTTGTAGTGAGATCGAATCTGAAACAAATTTGTAAAATCACTTGTGGTATAGACAGCAGCTAGTAAAGATCACTGAAATAAGTTTGAGTTTTATTGTAATAAAATAAATCCTGGGTACCTTGGTGCTGGACCCAGAAAATCATCAAACCATTACAAGCAAACTTCAACGTGCGGAAGTTCAAGTTAAAAGAGGTATTGTACAAATACAACAACAATTTGGTCCTTCAAAACCGGATTATCTTTCAACTATCAACAGATAAGTAACATTTTCACATTTTCATCATTGTTTGCAAAAGAAAAACATTTATTTTACATACATAAAGTGCGCATATATCATACCATGAAGTGCAATTAAAGAACAACAAAAAACAGTTGAAATAGCAAGTGCAGTGGTAACATATGTATGTATATTTAAGCATTGATAATTTATAAAATAATATTTTGGGTGTTATAAAAAACCAAACAATGAACTTGAAAGAACAAAAAAAAAATCTAAAAATTTAATCTTGTGACCTTTTATGAAATTATCAAATTTAGTTATTAGACATTCGATAACGGTATATTATAGACCTGGTCAACACGTGCAAATTTTCACTGATCTTCCAGTAATTAGATTTATTCGAACAATTTTCAATACTTAAGAGTGAATTGATTTGTTTTTTTTTCAATTTATGTGCAAAATGTCATAAAAAAACTCTCATTCAAAAGCGGGGACGAGTAAAGGGTACCATTACACGTCTGAAAACATTTGCGGAGGGCATAACCAATGACACTCCTCTTGAAGACATAATCGCTCGTAGTCGTAATCTTGAAGAAGCATGGAGGGAGTTTTGTAGTATTGAAGACAGTCTTTTACTGTATGATGGGCAAGCTTCAGAAATGGAAGAATACGAGAACAAATACCTTGACGCAAAGGCTAGTTTTATTCGTGCATCAACACCTCAAGTAGGACAACCTAGGCAAATTAACCTATCAGAACAACAAGATCTCAGTTCGACAATGAATCAATTTTTATTGCAACAGCAATCAATTCTTCACAATCTTGATCGTTCTCAAGTTCAACCCAGTATTGCACGACTTCCTAAATTAAATATAACTCCATTTTCGGGTGACTATAGAGAATGGTCATCTTTTAAAGATTTGTTTGAGGCCTCAATCGATGCAAATGAATTGTTGAGCGGATCTCAAAAATTCCAATATTTGAAAGGGTTACTGAAAGGTAGTCCAGCAATTTTAATTCGACACCTACCAGTAAACGATGCAAGTTATTCGGAGGCCTGGGATAAACTTAAGTTACGTTATGATAAGCCATCACACATAGCCACATCATTCATAAAGTCATTCATAGATCAGCCGTCGGTAAATAATCCTACCCCGACAGCGCTACGTAGTCTATCTGACGCGTGCAATGAAGCAATACGAGGTCTAAGAGCTTTGGGACAAGACGCAGAGCACAGAGACCCATGGCTCATCTACATAATTCTAACAACACTTGATTTTGATACTAGAGAAGCCTGGGCACAAGAATCAACTGATGGAGTATTCCCTACTGTCCAAGTATTGCTTAATTTTCTAAATAAAAGGTGTGATGCACTAGAAGCAGCAAATGTTAGTCTGAAGAAGTCCTCCCAGCCAGTCAAAGCATTACATAGTTCTATTTCTCAGAAACAGTTAACATGTCCCAAATATCAAGCAGATCACCAAATATATCAATGCCCGGACTTTAAATCTAGTTCATTAGATGAGCGACGCTCACTTGTTAAATCAAATTCACTTTGTTTCCGATGCCTCGGCCCAAATCACTCGATAAAAACCTGTCACTCGAAAATGCATTGCTATCAATGTAAGGGAAATCATCATCGGTTATTGCATGACCCTACGCCAAGGGAAGGGAATAAAAGGACAGCCGCATCCTGGAGTAATAACGCACTGGTAACCCACTCGCCTGCTGTCAATCCTAGATCTTCATCTTCAATCAACCATACATCTCAAACTTCATTTAACCATTCACCTTCATCTTCAATCAACCATACATCTGCAAGCAACCCATCGTCAGCTATCAATGATAATCTGGCCTTACAGTGCACCTCAAATGTTGGGTCACAGTTATCTATCCTCAACACATATGCCGATAAAGTTACCTCTTGCAACGACAAGAGAACCACCACTACATTTCCAATCACATTATTGCCTACAGCATTGTGTCATGTAAGAGATGCTAGAGGAAAGCTTCTGTCCTGTCGCTTACTGTTGGATTCAGGATCTCAGATCTCTCTCATTTCTCAATCTTTCGCCATAAGGCTTGGTTTAAAAAGAGAAAACGCTAGAATATCCATTAGTGGACTGGGAGCTACAGGTGTTGGAGTTACCAAGGGGAAGATTCATCTCGACATTTGCGCTCGTTGGTCAAACTCACCTAATGTAAAGCTAGTCGCATTTATTATGGAACACCTGTCCACTTATTGCCCCTCGACCTCAACACTTACAAACAGAAATAATTATATTCATGATATTAAACTAGCCGATCCGAATTTCAACCAACCCTCTCAAATTGACGTAATCCTAGGTGCAGACAAATTCTTCGAAATATTAAAAGACGGGAAATTGTACGACGACAAGGGCAACCTAGTGGCTCACGACACCATGTTTGGGTGGGTGCTAACAGGTGGATTTTCATATGAACACCCTCCACCTCTTAGCATGAATAGTTTTCGCAAATCTCGATCGAACGCTACAAAACTTTTGGAAGATTGAAGACATGGTTTCCGGGAGATTCGGAACTGATGAAGAAATGCAAGCCGAAAATCACTTTACATCAACCGTTTCACGGGATAAAACTGGGCGCTATATAGTTTCATTGCCCTTTAGAACCAATAGAGAAAAATTTGGCAATTCAATAGGAAATGCAATTACTCGGCTTCACTCGGTAGATCGTCGCTTTGTAAGAAATCCTGATTATAAGACAGCCTATTTTGTATTTATACGTGAGTACGAAGAGTTAGGTCACATGGAACTAATACATCCAGAAGAGATTGATACAAGGGGCAGTAATTGCTTCTATCTTCCACATCATGCGGTTTATAAAAATGAGCCCAACGCCAAGATACGCGTTGTTTTCGATGGATCTTGTAAATCCAGTTCAGGCATTTCTCTTAACGAAAATCTGTTGGTCGGCCCAACAATTCAGAGAGATCTCACATCGATATTGCTGAGCTTCCGCAAACACAAAATCGCAATCTCAGCCGATGTCTTTGATACTTTGGCGAGAGGATCCTTCACACCCCATGAAGCATTTCAGACTAACCACCATTACGTATGGAACGTCTTCAGCCCCATTTTTGGCCACCAGGGTGTTATATCAAGTTGGTGAAGACAAAAGGCAAACTTTCGACACGGCAAGCATGGTCATACAAAACGATTTTTATGTGGATGATCTCCTTACTGGGGCTGAGTCAGTAACAGAAGCTCTTGAGTTGAACACCAGCTTATACACATCTTGAATGAAAGTGGTTTACCATTAGTCAAGTCGGAAGTACAACAAAATGTCACGGAACAGCTTGACAACTTTAAAGCAGATCTGGAAAGAATAAAGCATCGTCAGGCTCTAAACGTCGAAATATCCAGTGCAGGTAGAATGAAACCTCAATATTTGATGGACAAAATTCAGAGCATATCTTCAAGAGGCAATTCGAGACAGCTTCAGAGGTAAATGTATGGAATGATGAAGACAAAACTATAGCTCTGGTGTTAGCACTTCGAGGTCCTGCGTCAGAACTCTTACAAACTGCACCGATTGAAAATCAACGTGATTACACTTCATTAGTACAGGCGGTTGAATTACGTTATGGAGATGAACACATACAGCAAGTATATCGCCTACAATTACGCAACAGGATTCAAAAACATGGCGAATCACTACACCAACTGCAGGCTGATGTGGAAAGGTTAGCGCATCTTTCATACTCCAGCGTAAATGCGGATTTCCTTAATGAAGTGGCGACAGAGACATTTGTGAAATTGCAGATCAAAGCTTACAACAAGCGTTAAGGCTAGCAGGAAAGAAATCAACAGCAGAAACACTAGCCTATGCATTAGCGTATGAATCCGCCAGACACTCTTCACGGAGTGCAGTACGAGTGAGAGAAATTTCAGTAGAAGAATGTACTTGCAACAAAGTGCAATCATCACACAGCCCGCCTTCACGTGCTGTCCTTCGATGCTGGAATTGTAAAAGACAAGGGCACCTACAAAGATACTACAGAAAACGCCGACGAGTGGAATCCCTAGATGAAGAGAGGAGAGCGGAATTGCAAAGATATCGAGCTGAGCAGCAGACTTGGAACAGATTGCAGTTATTACTGAGCACCCCTTCACGTAGTGTTCTTCGATGCTGGGATTGTAATAAATTGGGACACCTGCAAAGCGACTGCAGGAAACGCCGTCGAAGGGAATCAACAGGAGAGAAGAATGTCCAAGTTGGCGAACTAGGGAGCTAGAGAGACTAGACTCCAACCTTATGGCTTTGAAATCCAACACAGGAAAGGACGTATCCATGGAAATGCAGAAGCCTTTGCACAACGTCCATGTGAATCTAAATATAAGCATTACGGATATGAGAAAGAAAAAAGAGAAAACAGCTACTATACAGTTGGTAACTGTGGAACCATCATCAGGTTGGGGCATCGAGAACTTGCGAACAGCGGAACGAGAAGATCCGGATATTTCACCTATTCTTGCTTGGAAAGAAGACATGGAAAGACCAGACTGGAAAGATATTTCGGAACGGAGTGAGAAGCTCAAAAGTTACTGAGCTCAATGGAACTCTCTTCATGTTGAATGTGGTATATTAAAACGCAAGTGGGAAGCACCTAACGGCGAACATTCCGAAGGCAGATAGTCGTACCAGCATCAAAGATCAAAGATGTTCTATAGAAGAAATGCACGGTGGAACCTCTGGAGGACATGTGGGAGTGAACAAAACAATTTCCAAAATACGACAAAGGTTTTATTGGCTACATATGCGAGAAGATGTCGAGGAGTGGTGCCGCAGATGCATTGTCTGTGCTGCTTACAAAGGGCCGCAACACAGAAGCAGAGGAGAAATGCATAAGTATAATGTCGGAGCCCCCTTTGAAAGGATAGACGTAGACATCGCTGGACCTTTCCCAGAAACAGATGACGGTAACCGTTATATATTAGTTGCCATTGACTATTTCAGTAAATGGCCTGAAGCTTATGCAATCCCTAATCAAGAGGCAACCACAGTTGTGGAACAAATAATAACGAATTGAGTTAGTAGATTTGGTGTGCCCCACGAACTTAGTTCAGACCAATAACGGAACTTCGAATCACGGATTTTCCAGGAGATGTGTAAAATGCTGGGAATAAGAAAAACCAGAAGTACTCTTTTACACCCACAATCTAATGGCATGTTAGAGCGCTTCAACTGAACATTGTCGAGCATCTAAAGAAAGTAGTTGACTATCTTCAACGCGATTGGGATCGACATATTCCTATATTCCTAACAGCTTATAGATCAGCTGTTCGCAACACTACCGGACAAACCCCAGCTAAGGTCATATTCGGAAGGGAGATGCGTTTACCTGGCGACCTAAAATTTTGTACACCCAGAGGTGAAAAAAAGTTACCAGAAGACTACGTATCGGAGCTCAGACAACGATTAGTCGATGTGCACGAGGCAATGAGGGCGAAATTAGCAGCAAATACTGATCGGATGAAGACCCGCTATGACTTACGCGCTAATTCCGAAGGATTTAACCCGAAACGACATAAGAAAGTTCTCCAAAACTACAACAACACTGGAATGGACCGTATTCAGTAGTAACTAGAATAAATGACGTAGTATACAGGATTCAACGTGGTACGAGGCAAACGAAAAATCGTTCATCTGGATCGCTTGTGCTAATACTATGAGCATCAAGACCGTGAACCACCTGTTGTTCGGGACGAACAATTTTAAGAAGGGGGCAGTGTTACGTGCAATAAAAAGAGACAGTGAGATCTACAGAAAATGAAGAATAAACAACTTAAGGTTCGGAGAATCAATGATTCTTGAATGGAATCTTTGGGATGGTTCTAGAATGGAACCTTCAAGAAGACTCTGGAGTCTTGTCGTAGACAGTGCAGTGTTTACAAGTGAAAGTAACAAGCAGCCGAGAGGATTCGAATCGGATTGCGATAATTGGAAATACAGTCCTAGCGATAATTAAAATTGAATTACTTAAGTAATTGTTTGTGAGTTTTATAAGAGTAGAGTGAAAATAAAGAACTTGTGAATTAAAATTTGAACTATTGTGTTTTAAATAACGAACCAAGAGCCACGCTCGCAACAATATTTTATTTTATTTCGTGATGATAAAATGTCTTCTTCATAAAATGAAAATAAAATATTTTAAAAAGTCGTATTCTGTCGTGGTTTCAGATAATTATTTTATGGACTCTTTACGAACACGTAACGTAAAATATTTAGTACATTCCGCAATGGTTTCTATTACTTTCTGAACAGCTGATCGATTGATTTACTTTAGGCCGCTTACACATCGGAAAACGAAAACGAACGAATAAACAGTTCCACAACGAAAATTCGTTTATGCTTACATATCAAAAACGAACGAATAAAAGTTGGGTTGGGTTTGTATCAAATGTAAATAAACGGAAATGAGGTTATGTAAGAACGAAAAGAATATTCGTTCGTGTGTGGAACGAAAATATACTTGACAGTTCGGAACGAAAATTTGTTTCTCGTACGAATAAACATAAGAATGTGAATTGAATTAAAGCTTTAAATATGGATATTTTTTTATTGAAACTGCAATTGAATAAATATCCAATATTTTATTTCATGTATTGTGTAAAATTTCTATTAGTTTAGGACAAAATTTGTGTTATTCGGTTTAGTGTTTTCGTTATCGTTTTGCGATGTGCAAACGGCCTTAAACACCAAATCACCTACTAAATAAGCATTTATGAGCGCAATTACTTCTTTAAGATGTTTCGAACACTTGTATGAAAGTGCTAAAATATGACAACTTCCGATTGAAGTTTATCCGTCCGTACAAATGCAAAGTACTTAGGAATCTCAAGGTGAATAATGGATGTGTTTCTGGCATGAGGCTTTAGCACAGTATACATACAGTAGAACAGATTAGAACAAACTACTGAAAAGTGAATTTTAGAATTTTGATTAAAAAAAAAAAACTTAAAATTTCTTCCATAAGGGGGAACTATTAAGTATGATACGGAAGTAAATGAGCGAACGGTAGCTAGTAGCACAATATACGGGAAGAAATATCCGTTTTATGTAAGTACACTTCTCGACAATCTACATACTTACAAATGTATTGTTCCATAAACTTAACAGCTGTTTGACCATAAAGTGGTGTTCGTCATAGAGAGCCATGGACATTAATAGGCAAAAAGGCTGTAATAATGATTGTGACAGTTTGACAGTTTTACTCAGCCGAATGGCATGGAAAGTGGAAACTAAAGCAGAGGCCTATCAACAATTTTTGTGCCAATCTCAAAGATGTGTAAGTTCATACGCACACTATAGATAATTCGTATTGCAGGCGGATGAAAAAAAAAGTTTATGCAAGGGATTTTGGCGCTTTTTTTAAAAGTATGAGGGAAAATTGTATACCAGCAGCATAGTGAGCGCTAGCAATATAAAACAACTTTTTCATATTCTTGGTTTCCCAGTAAGCCTATTTCCATTTTCGGTTGCCCAATAACTTACCTTAAAATTTCATTTTTGGTAAATTTATAGCAAGAAAATATATTAAAAATTAAGCTCTTTTATCACAATTACAAACATTAACCAATATTCTAATTCCCAGTTTATTATTAAAAAAGAAACAAATATAGTATTGCTAAATTCCAAATAAAGGAATGTAAATATTTTTCTATTTAATTCCCTTTGTTATGGTCGTAGCATACTGCCTGTAGGAGTATGCTACACTGAGACGAGTTGTTCGCATACGGCCGGCCCATAGCCACATGAACGGCGAAGAAAGACGCGCTGAGGGCGACGGACAGAAAAAAGAAGGAGATTTTTTTCCGTCTTGTGACATTGGACAGAGCGGATAAAAATTGTGGTGGTCACGAATTTAAAGTTATCCTCATAAAGTAAAGAAGTCTGAGTTTGTTCTTATAAAATTTAAAAATCCTAAACAAAAGCTCCGGAAAGAAAAATAAAAAGTGGAGCAAAGCTGACGTGTCTTGTGTGAGCTTCGACTTGCACCTAAAATTTTTGTTCCTTGTACCGGTTTAAGTCGCATAATTAAAATCAATCTCGTTTATATCAACGAAAGCAATAGCGATTTCATTTGATTCCATTTGAACGAAGAAAGGCTACACGGAGTCCGGCGAAGCGTGCTGATTGGCAATTGCTCTGCGGAGTCTGCGGATTGGCAAACCATCCTTCTGCATTTGAACGAGAAGACAGAAATTTGTGCTAGTGTTACACCCCACCAGAATCTAGAGAGGGCCTTCATAGGGCTGAATTACGAATCACCCCATGTGCAGACATCAGCTGTTAACAACATTTCCCAGTAGTATTTACCTTGGAGTTTATGGTTGTGAAATAACTTTGTGATACCAATTACAAGGATAGTACCTGGTCGCATCTACAGAAGGTAGAACAGGATTAATGATATCAAATTTGGATGGAAATTAGAATAGGGAGAATAGGTAAACCCAATTAAGGTAAAAATATTTCAATAGCCTAGATTAAACCAAAAAACCAGACTAGGATTAGGAAATGTATGGCAACTGAATGAAGGTTAGATTAGTTAGATAGATGCAGTCGGAATTAATCTGAGCATGTAACACCGTGAGATTCACCATGAAGAAATATGTAGATAACACTATACAAACTGGATTAAGTACCAAAATGTTGGCTGTCGAGTATTGATACAGAATAAACTTACAGATATATAATATAGGGCACTGCTAGATTCGGGACCAACTAATTCCAAGTTAAACGCATCCAAAAATAGGTGAAATTAAAAACGGAGGCCAAATCAAAATTTTTATTTTTGATACAAAAAAAATTGAACTAAGTAGAACTAGATATTTAAAGTACTTGAGCACCCGGAATTCAGCCACATTTTTTTGAGTGGAGTTTTTAAGTAGATAAATATATTGCCTGCACAGTCGGAAAGATTTTGTTACAATTACACCAGGAATTAGTCTCAAGGCTTTCTCAGATATTCGGACAGCAACTAAAATTCCTTCTGCAAATTTTTCAGAGACTCTTCGGAACACTAAAGGAGGCGCCTCTGCGGTGGATTCCCCAGCTACACAAGATGTAAGTGCAAATTTTTTTTACCAATTTCATTTTCTTTCATATATATGTACAAAAGCCTGACCGAAAGCCAGGAAGTTAAATTGAATTTCAGTGACCAGTCAGTGACCTTAGCAATTGGGGTTTTAGTAACACGCGAAAAGTGGTAGAAAATACTTAACGACCGAACTGATGAATTCGCTTTAACCTAAGGGATAGGGATGAACTGACTTTACAGCATTCAAATCCGGTTTCTTACTCAGGTAGCTGATTTTCTTTCCACACACTTTTGAGCAACTGTAATGAAGTTAAGATCATATACTCGTACGGTCAAATTCCTATGAAAAGGAAAACAATTCTTTTCATCTTGAAGGAGTTATTAAATTCATAATTTTGTGTAGCATTTCTGTATCCGGGTAAATCAGTCTATACAGTCATGGTCAGTCGCAGTATAAAAGGATTTTATTCTGGCTCCAATATTTAGTCATTAATTTATTTTATAATTAAGATTTTTCGTGAGTTTGTCATCAATCCCAAGGAATTTAGCAGTATATAGACATATCCGAAGTAATCAATATCATTAAAGTTAAAGAAATCTATGAATGAGGATGTCAAATAGTATTGGATGAATTCGTCTCAGGATCTGCGGTTAGATAAAAAGGAAAACAAAAAAAATGTTAGAAAATAATAATTCTGATGCTAGACTAAGTAGACGGTCTTACCTATCCACTTTTGTGGGTCAGAAGCCCGAACGATTTTACTGATAAATGTCCTGCTCAGAAACTAGGTAGTACCTCCCCCAGGGAACGTGAATTAAGTCTTAGTGCTAAGAGTAGAGGCCAACTATCAATGTTCAATAAATATCATTATAACGTAATGACGCAGTAAATCTTTTGTTTCTTCTTTCACTCTCCTGGAGCGCTAGGTCCGCTACTCCTCTCTTCACAGGTCATCATAGGGACACTGAAAACTATCTGCCCTTAGTGTCGATTGGGTGGTTGGGGTAAGCAGAAAAGGCCAACAATCTGCGCCTTCACAATGGATGTAGATAAGTGGTGTAAGGGTCCCTTCAGGACCGAATGTGTGCAACGGACTTTGATTTGTAGGCGCGAAAAATTTTTGAATATGGCAGGTGGCACAGCGGCAGGTTTTCGTGGAACCTCCCCACACTCCCCGCCAATAGCTAAGGCGAACTAGCGTGCCGCCCTGCACTCAACGCTGTCCACCGAGTGATCTGTCAGCTCATGCGGGCAGTCTGGACTTCACGTCCAATTCAATCACTCCACTTAGATCCATAACACCTTACCTACGGTTTTGTGCTAGGGTAAATTTCATTACCGAACATAAACAAAAGTGACACCTAGGGTACATGCAGACAGAGATATAACCATATGTTAGAAAGTGAGAAAAATCATAACGTTCGCCACGCAAAAATGGCATATATATACACGCAATGGCCTCTCCTTTAGTTTCTTACTCGTAGAGTGAAACAAATTGTTATTAGCTTTTTTGCTTGTCATTTTGGCACACACTTTTTTGCTTGTCATTTTGGTACAGTTTGTGCATGCTGTAAATTCTCTTCCTTCCACTTTATATTTACATAGGCATCTTTGTATTAAAAATTGACTAGTGTATTAGTTAAAAATGTTGAAAGAGAAAGTATAATCATTTATAGAAGCATCCTATTCATGTGACAGATTTGACAGAGTTGTTCTATTGTTCTACTGCGGCTTTAGTTTCTCCCACTCACATATAATAAGAATGGACTGAGCGTTCTTGCTTCAAAAATGGCACAAATATTGAACAGGCTGTGAAAACCCTTTATATCGTACAATTGTACACCGATTTATAATTAATTATTATTTGACGATTGGAAACACTAAAGATATTATAAAATAGTATTGCATTAAATGAAAATTGTTTAGGAAGTTAAACTCGTTTTAATTAACACAAAAATTAATTTTTAATATTACTGAAAAATGTGTTCCTCTGCAGATTTGATGTCAAATATTATTGAGCTTGTAAGAGATAGACGTATATAAATAATATTCCAATTAATGCAGCCGTACTGTTTGCAAAATTGGTTACAGTTCAGTGTACATTTTGAGCTTGAAAGATACCAATAAATTTTAGCCAGAATTTGTGCCATTTTTATACCCTAGATGGAATCTATAGGGTATACTAAGTTTTCATTCCGTTTGTAACTCCTCGAAATAATGATCGTAGATCAAAATGGATTGGACATGCACGCATAATATTAAGTTATTTTGATTTTTGCATGTCCGTCCGTCCGATAACTCGAGAACGCGTATACTTAGAGATCTGAAATTTTGTACAGACACTTAAAAAAAAAAGTAAAATTAAGTTCGAAAATGAGATAAATCGGGCAATCCCTTCTTGGTGTTGCCATATAAAAGTTCAGGTTTTTTACATTATACTGTGAGAACGATCAGTCGTAGACATTTTTATTGTACTAAAAACTTCTTCAGAATACGAAATGCTATAAAATTGCAGGTAATCATTTTTTCTGTCCTACGAACCGTTCTAGAAATATATGCGAAAAATCACTTCAAAAATCAAACTTGCATAGATCGGTGATCACACGAAATTTTATACGGGCATTCATCTAGCGTATCATAAGAATTGATCGTAGACTAATTCCAGCTTTTTTACTTCTTGATTATTGGAATTAAATAGGATAGCTCAGGCCATTCTTATTATATGTATATGTTTCTCCATAAGTATTTTAACACAAACCTTATGCAGACGAAACAACTTTTAAACAACTCGCATGGATTGTAGGAATCGCAAAGATATTACGAATTTCTTCTATGATCTCTTCTGTATAAAATTAAAACTGTAGACAAATTTAATAACTATTTATATTTTACCATATACCGAGTGCGAATTTCCAGTTTCTGACAAAATTGTAATTCGTATGTATGGCGGAGGAGACATTTTTGTTTTTTATTAAAACTATTTTCATACCACAAATTTCAATTGTCGCGTGTTATATTCATAAAATATGTCAAAATACCTTTAAAATGTGCTGGTTAAGTTTCTTTATGTTATGCTCCATAACAGGAAATATTTTATGTTATGATAAAATAAAATAAAATTTCTGGTACAGAATAGGATTTTAGGGAATTATTTTACTTTAAGGCATAAAGTAACATAAATTGACAAAATTTTACCGACAGAATAGTTCACAATGACTGAATTATGCATCAATGGCAAAATTATGAATTTACTGATGATAATAGCAGTGTACATTTCCATTACTTCATCATGATTTAACTAATGAATGTATTAGTGAGTCTTTGTTTGAGAAAAAACACTTGCTCCGATTCCACAATAATTTTATTTAAAAAATGAGTAACAACCTACGCGCTTCGTCTGCTTAAGACATCATCAGGGTTTGCACTAAAACTAGATCTGGGTCAACTACTTTATGCTAATTGCATACATACATACTACGCTAACCGAGCTATATACGCACGCTAAGAGATATGTAAATGCATACAAACCGAGTTAACCAAGTTACAAATTTACAAATACCTTCAGCGAGCTAAACACGAACAAAAGATCTACGATGAGTTATATACCTATATACAGGGTGTCCTGTAAGTCGACGTCAAGCCGGAACCAGGTGATAAACCAAATCGTAACAGTTACCAGAAAAATATAAAAAAAAAACTAAGTCATGTATTTTTCAAATTATAGGCATTTCTTTTGTTTTCGAGAAAATGTACACCTTGTGATGGTTTTATAGCTCCTGTTGCTACAAATCTTTACTTTTTTTCAATTTTATTTTTCTTATGTAATCCCGAATAGTGCTTATGTAACCTGTTGCTTTAAGTTCTAAGCCAACTGCTCCAGCTTGGAAGAAAATGTCACATTTTGCCGAACCAACAATATAAAATTAATAATTCGTTGAACTTTTACTGACTGTACTGAAAAAAAATGTACTACACCAGTCTGGCAAGTAACTTTAAAAGTTGACGCATTTAATAAGGATTCTAAAATGGTACAACACTTACTACATTATTTCTTAGATTACGGAAAAAAAAATTTTTTCTTCAAGAAACCCAGTTTCGAAAAATTTCTTTTCACCTACTAAAATTGATTCTAGTGTGCCCAAAGCTTGCCTTAAGAGCGTAACTTTAAGATTCTAGCTTGAGTAAGATGGAGAGTCATTCCATGAAGTGTGAGTGAGACAGATAGTGACGCTTTCAAGTTAGAGATGCTAACTTTTTGTTAAATTTAGGCCAACTTTTCCTTAATTTTAAAATTAAACACCAATTATTTGGATGCTAATATTTATTATTTACAAAAGATGTTCAAACTGCCTTCCTTCAGCTTCAATACAAGCTCGACATCTTCTTAAAAAAGATCGGGTTATCAGACTAGCAAATCTTCCGTTGTTGACAAATTCAACTGCTTCCGTAATTCTTTGCCGAAGCTCGGCTAAATTTTCAATTGACTTCTTATAAACCTTCTCTTTCACTGCTCCCCAGTAAAAGAAATCTAATAGATTTAGATCAGGTGAACGGGCTGGCCACGAGATCGTACCAGACCGCCCTATCCATCTGTCCGGATATTATTCATTGAGATATTCTCTAACTGAAAGGGCATAGTACGCTGATCAGCCGTCTTGCTGATACCACATCTCTCTGTAAATACTTAGTGGCATGTCTTCCAGTAAATTCGGTAAACGGTCTTGTAAAAAATCTAAATAAACTTCAGCATTAAAGACCTCTGGCAACTCAAAAGGTGACTTTTCCGTTTAAAACTCCGGTCCACATGTTTATTTTAAAACGATATTGAGATCTATTTTGTCTCATTAAATTCGGATTCTCTACGTGCCACTCGTGTAAGTTGTGTAGGTTCATGTAACCGTCTTTTTTAAATGTCGATTCATCCGACCACAAAATTTTCTCGAAGAATCGCGGATCTTCCCGTTGTCTTTGTAGCATCGTTTGGCAAAACGCAACCCGAGGTTGATAATCCCGAGGTAGCAGGGTTTGTACTCGCTACACATGGTATGGGTGTAGCTCATGGTTTTGTAATATTCGGTGAGCTTCGCTTAGAATTTAAAGCAACAGGTTACATAAGCACTATCACTAAGCTACTATCTGTCTCACTCACACTTCATGGAATGACTCTCCGTCTGACTCAAACTAGAATCTTAAAGTTGCGGGTTTGGGTACACTAGAATTATTTTTAGTAGGTAAAAAGAAATTTTTCGAAACTGGGTTTCTTTAAGGAAAAATTTTTTTTTTCCGTAATCTAAGAAATAGCGTAGCAAGTATTATACCATTTTAGAAAGTCGGTGAAATATTAATTTTCTATTCTTGGTTCGGCAAAATGTGACATTTTCTTCCAAGCTGGAGCAGTTGGCTTAGAATTTAAAGCAACAGGTTACATATGCACTATTCGGGATTACATAAGAAAAATAAAATTGAAAAAAAGTAAAGATTTGTAGCAACAGGAGCTAAAAAACCATCACAAGGTGTACATTTTCTCGAAAACAAAAGAAATGCCTATAATTTGAAAAATACATGACTTAGATTTTTTTTTATATTTTTCTGGTAACTGTTACGATTTGGTCTATCACCCGGTTCCGGCTTGACGTCGACTTACAGGACACCCTGTATATAAAATTTGTTGACTAATGCTGAAACTTAATTAGGTTAGGATTTAAAAGGGGGCTCCTATTATAAAAATTAATCTGATCACTCAACGAAGCATAACCGTCATCATCAGCCTTTCTGATTTCGAATATTTCAATCTATCCAGTACTGGTGCTCCATCAATATTATGTAAAAGTTCTATTTTTTGGGTAGTACATTTATGTCCAGTAGATTTTAGATGTTTTGCAAGACCTGAAGTTGGGTTATTTGAATTAGATGAATTAATGTGTTCCTTGAATCTAAGTTTTAAAGATCTTTTTGTTTTTCCTATTTAGAACCCCGAGCAATCGCTGCAGCTTACTTTATAGACTCCGCTCCTATCCATTGTGGCTTTCTTTAACCCAAATTTATTATTATTGCTTAGTAAGTTTTTAGTGGTAAATTTATTAAAAAAGGCAGGGTTTATCTACTTGTTAGCTAAAGATTTTTTTAATTTTTCAGAAATATTGTGAAAATAAGGAACACAACACAAAACTCTCTCTCATCTCTCTGCCTTTCCTATAAAAATGTATATACATTAGTAACAGGATCAGCTGCAATGTGTCAAAATTTTAATGGGAATACCTTGTCTTGAATCCGACCAAGACTGGAACCCGAATATCATTCTAAACAAGATAGAAAAAAAGAACACAATGGATTAAGACAAAAGATTCAGAAGAAGAAAAGAATCAAATTATACATAATCATTTTAGCTTTGAATTTGACTACTCTTATGACCGTTGCAAGCAGCGAATGCTTACTAAATATGTTCCTTAAAAGTATTGATAAACTGCATTTAAATACTGTTCAGTTAGTGATAATACGGAAAAAAACAATATTATTCACGTTAGAAATTAATTTCTGAAAAAACTGTGGGTCACAAATGACCAATTTTTCTGATATTTAATTCTGTTCATACGGTCATCTCATGTTTTTGTTTCATTAATTTGTTTTTATGTATCTGTTGCCACTATATATCTATATTGCTTATTATATTTCCCGTAAATGTTCTATTATACATCCGTTATTTTACTTTAAATTCAAATTCAAAGTTTATTTATTACATACCCCGGCATCGCCACGTCACAGACGTTGGGTAAAGCGATTAGAGTATTATAAAATAGATTACATAGTTGTAAGCATAAAGTGATACAAAGAAAGTAAGTAAGTAAATAGGTAAGTAAATAGTTCAGAGTTTACATCCATTGTTTGGACACTCGAGTTAGGTTAGATTTTAGTGTAGATTTAGTGTAGATAGAGTCTAATCTGTGCTAATACAGGATATACAGGTAAGGTAGATTAGTTATAAAATGGATGTAATTCTGCCAGTTGCAGATTATCATCAAGTGGTTAACAATAATTAACAAATCATTTAGCCGTTAATGGTAAGACCATTAATCATAGTATACAGTGCCAGTGCTACTTAGATAGTAAGTACAATTTTAAAGTATTTCAATTATACAAAATTTATAGAAGTTGTCACACATTACTCCAATATCAACACACCTGTCCAGTAGGCAAGCTCCGTTTGAAAATACAATTCTTTGAAACCATGAAGTCAGGTACTGGGTATTGCAAATATATTCTTAGTGATTAATTATTCTAATTAAGATTATTTGCCAGCTAACGCCAGCTAATGCCGTATCTAAAAGCTATCCAATCTTGAGATATGGTTACTGGTTTGCAGTTAGCTGCTAGCACTTGAGTGCACTTATGAGTTATCTACAAGCTAAACACAGCTCATGACATATACTTTTACACTTATATTTATATTTATTATCACATATCATAGAAATATTATATATCTGAGAAATATTAATTGATATTACTAACCACAAGGAGCACTTGGGTGCACTTACGAGATATATACGAGCTAAATATAACCCCTGACTAGGCATGACTAAAGACTTTTATATTTATTTATTTATTTATTATCACATATTAATGAGAAGTTGGTTGTGACCAATGACTACCGGGCTTGGCATCCGGGCCCACAGCGAACTTAATACGATGCACCATCTAATAGAATTATTGCATATGATAAAGTAGTTTGAGCAGCGTTTAAAAAGAGAGGCTATTACAATGCAACATTTTAAAGAAATATTGCACATGATCGGACTGAGTGATTAAATGATTTATTTATTTATTTATTTATTTAAACTAGTATATCCTACATATAATGTAAAGCTATACTTAACCTACACACTCGGGTACTATGCCCATATTGCGCTATTGTTTACTATGGTATTTCTAAATTTTTTGATAGTTCAATTTTTTGTTTATATGCTACTTATGACAATTCTTATCAAGCTAATCTTAACTAAAAAAATAAAATCGGTCTGCTGCAGGAAATATTCTCCGGTACCACTATCCATGCATTATTAGTATGTGAGATCTGGCTTACTAGCGATCTAGCCTCACAATCGAAATCTTTGCCAGGTTATACTGTATTACGAAATGATCGTGTTGGCAGAATTGGGGGAGATGTTGCGATCTATGTTCATAATTCCTTAAAGGCGACGATAACACAATCTTCTGCTGCAGAAGATAAATTGGAATTATTAAGCGTTGAGGTTGACTCCGGTTTCGAAAAGTGTCTCCTAATAAGCAACTATTGTCCGCCAAATATGTTTAATGATGAAACTGTCATGCGTTTCAAAGACGCAGTGTTACAGCAGATCCTAAAAAGTGATAACGTAGTCGTTTGCGGTGATATGAATGTAAATAATCTTAGTTCTTGCTCTACTACTGAGAATTTACATTACTTATACAGAACGCTCAACTTAAAAATGGTTAATAGCCTGCCAACTTATTTTAATACTGCTAACCCATCTCACCTGGACCATGTACTTACGACCGATATTGACAAGGTTCTATTTCATAATCAAATTAGTCCACCAAGTGAATTTGATCATGATTTTCTATTCATGACCTATGACCTTAAATCGAAACCTGTCCCTAGAATAACTTCTTTCTTTTATCGCGACTTCAAAAATATAAATCTTGAACAGTTTGTATCTGAATGCCGACAAACAACATGGGAAAACATATATAACTCAGAATCTGTAGATAACAAGGTAGCTACTTTTGAAGTCACACTTTTAAATCTATACAATAAACATGTCCCACAGCGAAATTGTAATATCAAAAATAAAGGCTGCCTATGGGTGACTCTTAGATTCACAGTCTACTGGCGGAACGTGACTTCCTTTATAGACGCTATAAAGCTACGTGCTCTGATGAAATTCGTAGGATGTACAAGCAAGTTCGTAATAGAACCAGTGTACTGATAAGATATTCAAAGCAAGCTTATTTTAATAGTAAACTAGATGTGAAATTACCACCAAAGAAACTATGGGCAAGCATTCGAAGTTTTGGGATACATGGGCGTGCATCCACAAAAGTATGTGTAGATCCAAATGCATTGAATAATTACTTCGCAGGAAATTCGTCAGTACCAAATACTTTTTCACAAGCTTCACTCACTGATATTTCTGCTGAAGACTTTTATTCTGAAGGTTTTGCTTTTCGAAACATTGATGAAAGAGAAGTTTTACTGACTATGTCCTCTATTAAATCTAATGCAACGGGACCAGATGAGCTACCTCCCCGTTTTGTTAAATTGATTGCACCAGATATAGCTAGGATACTAGCTCATATCTTCAACTACTGTCTCATGACATCTCAGTTTCCTGCTCAATGGAAAAAAGCTATAGTGGTACCCATTCCAAAAAAGTCTAATAGTTCTCTGCCGGGTAATTACCGTCCAATTAGTCTTCTCTGTTTCTTAGCCAAAGTATTTGAAAAGGTGCTCTATTCGCAAATCACGGAATACATATCCCACAAAGAGACCTTTGTGGGATATGTATTGCCAATCAGGATTTCGCTGTAATCATAGCTGTGAAACTGCGATGCTTAAAGTAACATCAGACATTCACGAGGCTTTAGATAATGACCATCTATCGATATTAGCACTACTCGATTTCAGCAAAGCGTTTGACTCTATTGACCATGATAATTTGCTGCAAAAGCTGTCTCGCCAATTTTCTTTTTCATCATCAGCAGCTAAACTAATTTGCAGCCTTCTAAATAGACGCAGCCAAGTTGTAAGAGTACATGACCAGCTCTCAGATATAGCATTCTTACTTCGAGGTGTTCCCCAAGGATCTATATTAGGTCCTTTATTATTCAGTCTTTACATAAATGACCTTCCTGATGCCGTCATGGATGCATCTATTCATATATATATACTGATGATGTACAGATATACTTAACCATCAGGCCAGCATTTCACCTTAAGTGGAATGCTCTACGGTACACGCAATTCGCGTCGATTCCAATCAGGTTTAATCCTGAATTAATAGATTCAGTGTTCAGTAATGCTCGAGGTTTTGAAGCTGACACGCATACACTGACAGTTCTCGGAGATATTATTGATATCTCTGGAAACTGTCGAATAAACACGAACACTCCACAACTACACGACCTGGCGACTTCTGCGCGGGAGAGATTTCGCCAACTTGGGACCAGTGACCCTGGCACTAAGTAGTTGGAAGATGCTTTCGTTCTGGACAGACCGCCTCACACACCTTTCAGCACACTTACAACATGTGTGCTCCGTGACGTGCTTATGTCAATAAGACCTCCGGAGTATACAGGATACAACAGATGGCGAACACACCTCGGGGTGAATATGGGCGTGATGGGAGGGATAACTTGCAGAGTAGTCTACAGTTATCCTTCTAGTTACAAAGATGGTGATGTAGCATTGTCACATATCGACCGGCGGGTTCAGAGGATCTGCACAGTTTGTTCTGGTGTAGGCACCTTGTTTCACAGGTTCTTCACTTGTCCAGCTTTGCAGAGTCTGATGGAACTGGTGCGCGATATGTGTCAGTTGATCCACCTGAATTTCAGCATTACTAGGACATCGTTTCTATGGGGACCAAAGGTTTGTAGTCGAATGAACTGTTTGATTAGCTTTGTGTTGACACTGGCCAAATCTACAATTCACTTGTACTACATGAGAGCCGGAGAGGGGAATCAGAACACTGACCCACAACACCACGCACAAGCACTTAAGTACTACTTCGTTGACAGATTGAAGAGACGTTTACGTCTTGAATATCTGGCAACGAACGCAGACACATTCAACTGCACATGGCAAACACTATCGTCGGTACAGGACGGAGCTCTTGTCTTTCGCTGGTGATAGCAGGCCACAGCATTTGCAACACTAGTACACGAGGCTTCTCCCCGCTTAGGAATCGTTGCACGTGCTGTGGGAAGGACAAGTACTCTGTTAGAGATGCTAAGCTGGAGGGATGATGAGGGCAGTTTGTAGAGGTCTATGATACTACAGGCTGCTCTCGCGGGACTCTATAACGGTATCGCGCAAAATTTTCGTTCGTTCGGCTATTAAGCTTTTAATTCGGTTTCGGTCTCGGTGCTAAATTGCAAAATTTTTTGTTGAAATTCGCTCGTTTAGGTAAAGATATTTATTAGTTTATTTTGGAATTTTGGAACTTTTGGAACTGCCACTTACCCAATTGTCAAAATTGGGACTACTAAATTTTTTGTACATCTTTTAGATCATTTTTCAAAATTCTTGTGTCCGTTTTTTTAGTCTCTTTTGAGAATTTTGTGTCATTTGTTTTACATTTTCGTGTCATTTTTGTTGTTTATTAGTTGTTATAATTGTTTTAGATGTTATTATTTGTCCCTATTGACATTTTATATCATTTAGTTTAGCTAGCGTCTTTTTTCTTTTACACTTTGTAGAGCCTTATGCCACGTATTTTTAAGAAATTTTTAAAAGAGCCAGAGAGCCAAGAAATAAAGAGCGTATTTAAATAAAAAAAAATATTTTGACAAGTTCGGACGTGTTTCTACAGCGCCGTGCAATAGAAATCCCAAAAAGCGTCAAAGTGATAACAGAAAACAATAAAAAGGTGTTCCCAGTGATCAGCGGGCAGTGGTCTCGTGGAATCGTTCTTAAACGATATACGAAAATATTAAATTAATAGCCTAATCTGAAAAAGAAAATAAATAAAAAAACTAAATAAATCAGAAAGATATTTGTGACATTTGGTTATTTGGGCATAGGCAACCGAACTTTCTGTGTTCCCATCAAGGCAAGCTGAGAACATCATATCTCATGAATTAAATTAATTTCAACATAATTAATTAATTAATTTTAATTCGGAGGAAAAAATTGAAGTTGGATTTATTCAAGCCAGTAACCTCAACCAATTCCGCAAGCAAAGACAGCTTATTCTCGTCCGCTAAGTGGAAATCTGAGCCCTTGTACCATGTCTGGTCCAAGTGGCTCCGAAGAAAAGAAGAAGGAAACGCCATTCAACAATAAAGGTGTCAGAAAAAAAACGAAGACTCCACCTAGTTTTTGTGGAGTTTCAAAAATTAATGTAGGGCCCACTCAAAAGGCTGTTTCGGGCCCACTCGAAGAGGCCGATGGCAATAACGTAGGATTGAAAATCTTGCAAGAGGCAGCAAGTGGAAAGGTAGCCGAAAAGACCACCCAGTCGTCACCACTCCTTCCACCAATCTCCGCAACTGCAGTAGCAACAGCAGCAAAGGATACAATCGCAGCACCGGCCGAAGTAGCAGAAGATCCAAAAGAAAAAGCTTTCGTGTCCTTAGCAGCATTACCTCCCTGCACGGGAGCAGTGCCAAAAAAATTACAGGATGTGGTGAGAATAGCATCCGCTGAAGCACCACCATCAATAACTTTAGGAATGGAGTTACGGCCGTCGCTCACCAATGCGGCAACTAAGAGTCCTGTACTCCAGCCCCAAGGAACAACAACACAAGATTTCACCAAGGCGATGTCATTCGCTCAAGCGGTAAGTGGCACTTCTAAGGCTTCTTTCCATAAAAATGCTCCACACCAAATAAAGTGTAGGTCCATACCTCCTCGTCAAGCTCCATTTATAGACGATAGACATAAATCTAATACAGAAGGCACACTACAGGATGCCTTCGAAAAGCGATGGCATTCAGTGGATGAAGTGCTGCTTATTGAGTATATCCGAGGGATGTCCCAAGGACAGTATCTTAGTGCCATAGACAAGGTCGTTGGTCCTCAAGTGTTTGCTCTGGGTGTCACCGCACAACGAACGGTGTCAGTATGCCTGAATACAATGGGGGCTGCTCAAAAGCTAATGCTTGAGGGTATCCAAATTGCTGGCAGGCACCTGACACCGTATCCCCAGGCGCTGAAACCAAAAAGAGTGGTGTTATCTCGGGGTAGATATAGTAGCTAAAAGGAAAAAAAAAGAAAATAAAGAAGAGGAAGAGGGATAACCAATCGGTAACGATGCCACCGCCATATGCTTCCACAGAAGCCCACAATGTGGTTACTGTTGCGGGTATCAAAAGACCCCGCTCAGAACAGGAGGTGTTACCTCCCAGGCGGAGGGTATCGGAGATTCCAGAAGTAGGAGCTTCGGACCTTTCCGATTGTGAGACAATGCTCAGCATTGGTGATAAGTCCGCGGTCGAGGGGAGTTATAAGTCCGCCCAAAGTGGAAACGAGTCATCGGTGAGCACACTGTCCCTGAGAGGGGAGTTCGAAGTTGTTCCTCCTTTACAAGAGAGCAAATAAGTTCTCTTTTAAGGAAGTTGTACAGAAAGCAAAACGAACCGCAGATCTTTCAGGTGATATATGAGTTTACCGATGATCCCGAGAAATTAGTGCCTCAAATCCACAGCCTTCAGGATAGGGCTAGAGCAAATAAAAATTATAATGAGGCTAAACGCCTCGATCGCGTTCTGAAAAAAATTGAAATGGCGGTGGCTAATCGTGCTTTTGAGGGCTTTTCCTCTTTGTAGGGTCGTACAATTGTGGATTCAATTGACTATTTCTTTAAATGTTTCATAAAGTTCCGCTAAACACGAGGGGCCTTGGAGCACCTCACAAATTACACGCCACTGTTACAGACATCAGACACTCACAAGCAGACATAGCTCTGCTACAAGAGACGAATTTTACCACAGACACACACAATACACTAGAGCTTAATGCTCATTTACATACTGGATACACTATGTTTGCTGCACCTGCTCCTCACAGAGGATCAGGTGTCGCAATCCTAGTGTCCAACTCATCTACACTTTCGTCTCTTGAACACACAGACATCTTCCCAGGCTACGCTTCCTCCATTGACTTCGTCCTAAGGAACAAAAATTTCAAGGTAGTTAATGTGTACCTACCCCATGACCAGAATATTGCAAGACTTGTTCTTGACACTCTGCGCGTGAGCCTTACAAACTTTGGTGGTGAAATTATCCTCGGAGGTGATTTTAACTGCACGCTGAATCCTCCAATCGATCGTCATTCCGGGGTTGAGTTAACCCCGCGACTGCTAGTCAATTGAGAAATTTTGTCAGCCACTTCAATCTCGTGGATGTCTACCGTTGGATAAACCCAACGAGTAAGTCTTATACTAGAGTATCGCGGAATGTGAACGGCGACCCTTCAGGCTCTAGAATCGACAGACTGTACGTCTCGTCCACCATCATCGGCACCTTTGTTAGTGTCACACATGAAGTGTGCTCAATGAGTGATCACTTTCTTGTTGTAGCGACCAGCACAATAACTGAAAGGTGAACTGCATTCTGGATCTTCAACAATCACTTGTTGAAATCAGAACAGTTCAGTGAGGAATTTACTACCTTTTGGTACAACTGGCGGGAAAGGAAAGATGACTTTCCGAACCTCAGTCAGTGGTAGGACATTGGTAAACTTCACATTCGCTCATTTGTCGAGACAAGATTCAACAGAAGCAGGTATCGAGCTTCTAGCCTGTCCGGCGAAGTTGCTCGGATCGCTGCTCTTCTCCCAACTCAGTCAGAGCTACTGGTAAACTATGAAACACTGAAAGAACGTCTGGCAGCACAAAATTACAAGCATAGCTTGGAATTTGTGCTGCGGCAGCAGTCGCGCTGGTTGAGGGAAGGAGAATCACCGACCGAGTACTTCTTCCAAACAACTAGAAGGCGAGCCGGGAAAGTTGAGGTTGAATCGATAGTGAACGAAGATGGAGAAATCCTTAACGGAGAAGAACTCTCAGAATACATTCGGGATTATTACACTCAACTGTATTCTGAGCCAACGTCACTAATGTCGTCATCCATCACTCCAGCATGTTCCCACATTCTCTGACGAAAGTAGGGACACACTAAACAGCGAAATCAGCCTCGATGATATGCTCATCGCAACGAAGAACTTAAGGCGTCACACATCACCTGGTCATGATGGCCTGACTCCAGAGCTCCTCATACATTTCAGGAATCTTTTGATTCCAGACCTTCTGGAGGTTTTCAATTCAGCGGTTACGACGCATACAGATCTGCCTTCGAGTTGGAGGAGATCTGTCATGCGCCTAATACCAAAGAAAGGTGATCTTAGAAGGATGGGGAACTGGAGGCCAGTAACCCTATGCAATGTGGACTACAAAATCGTCTGCAAAGCATTAGAGGCAATACTCCGCTCAGTGATTGCTTCGGTTATACATCCGGAACAGTCTTACTGTGTGGCTGGTCGCAGCATCTACGACAATATCGCGGCTGCAAAATATATTTTTGCATACCACGAGAAAACTGAGACAGCAATGGCAATGATTTCTCTCGATCAGCAGAAAGCATTTGATAGCGTGAATCATGACTATCTTTTTGCTGCTCTTGATGCATTTGGGTTCCCACTCAGATGGGTTGAGATCATCAGAATGCTATATAGTGATTCTGCTATCCTCATAAAGCATCAAGGACATCTCCTCTCTCCTGTCTTGTTTCATCAGGGCATCAGACAGGGGTGCCCTTTGTCAGGCATGCTTTATGATGTTGCGCTAGAGCCACTGTTGATTAACCTCCATCGAATGTTGCAGAGATATGCGGTGCATGTTCCATCTACTAACATAAGACCTCTTTTGTTGGCATATGCGGATGACCTGGCTGTATTTGTAACAGATGATGAGGCGTTTCCTGTCGCACATGCTGTCTTCATGCAGTATGAGCAATGTTCTGGTGCGAAGATAAATATGAGCAAGAGTCAAGGCACAGACAAGAAATACCCAGATATCGACGGTAGAACTAAGAAAGTGATGTATGGAAGAGCTCATAGCAAACCTCAATAACTCACTGATCTCGGCTAAATATATCATGGGTACGAACCAAAAAAATTTTTCAATATAGGCAAAAATTGAATTTTTTCTTAGAATTTAAATCGACCATATTTCTTCAGAATTCGTGAGCATTATTGGTGGCTGTGCCCGAACAAATTCTGTCTGCCTTTTCAATATCTTGCACAAATTTTTTCTCTTAGTTTGAGAACCCGGATATTTATTTTCATATTTCACGACTAGTCAAGTAGGGAAGCCGAACCGCTGAGAGTTGCTTTTATTCGTTCTTTGGCTGTACTTAAATACGTACGCACTGTCCCTCTTTGCATTCCACGAACAGAATTTATTGAATTATGTAAGTTTAAATTTCATTGTGATCATCGATTTGCATTAACTTCTCCGATTTAAATTTTGTAATAAAAATTTTGGACATTCTATTCTTAAATAAAAATTAGGTAAGTGCCTGGCTATATTTATTTAAATGTATTCTTGCAGATTTATCTGTAATAAGCATACCTACATGGTAGGTTCCTACATCAGGTTGAATTTTACTATATTAGGTATATCTACGTATTTATTTATTACCCTAAATGTTCGATTTGTATCCATGCAAATAAATTTCGGTAAAATTTGTAATTTTGTTTGCTTATCCAACTATTAAAAGAAGTAAGTCTTGCATTAATGTTTACCACCCACCGCCGCTCGCTCAACTCATCATGCAATACGATACCGGACAGAATTTGTTCGGACCGTCTACAGCCACCAATAATGCTCACGAATTCTGAAGAAATATGGTCGATTTCAATTCTAAGAAATAAATCAATTCTTTCCTACATTGAACACAAATTTATACCAGCCTGAGACAACGCTCATAACAATTTTTAGTTAACAAGCCCAAGCCAACCAAATCAATCCAACTTCCACGAAGCCGATTCTGCCCAGACACATCTTAATCGAATCGTCTTCAGCCACCAATAATGCACACAAATTGTGAAGAAATATGGTCGATTTAAATTCTAAGAAAAAATTCAATTTTTGCCTATATTGAAAATTTTTTTTGGTTCGTACCCATGATATATTTAGCCGAGATCAGTGAGTATTGAGGTTTGCCATGAGCTCTTCCATACATCACTTTCTTAGTTCTACCGTCGATTTCTGGGTATCTCTTGTCTGTGGTCAAGGTCTTTGGTGTGGTAGGTGGCGTGATCGCACAGATGCCCCACTTGGCATACAGTGGACCAATACTTGTCTGAAGTATTTAGGAGTATACATTGGAAGCGAGGGCAAATCGCGTAATAGCCATATGGCATTGGAAAAACTTTCCGGTGCCGTCAATTCTTGGCGAAGTCGATTGTTTCATCTTTCTTTGAAAGGGCGAGC
Source organism: Dioctria rufipes (assembly GCA_963924295.1). Lineage (NCBI taxonomy): Eukaryota > Metazoa > Arthropoda > Insecta > Diptera > Asilidae > Dioctria > Dioctria rufipes. Next base: position 129,083,943 of record OZ002740.1, read on the forward strand.
AGTCGTAATAAATTACTTGGTTACCTCGTCCATCGTGCATGTTTTAAAAGCAGAAACTCTTGAAGAGGGCTTTATCAAGCTACTCCAAGCCAAGGTGATAGACGCCTTTTGGGGAGGAAGAAGATGGGTCGCTCAAAGCACGCTCTGCACACCAGTCAGGGAAGGCGGTTTAGGTCTCACCAATTTGGTTGTGAAGTTTCGATGTCTCCAAGTGCGAGCATTCCAAGGAGTGTTCTGCCGTAGAGACACCTTAATTTCTCAGCTATGGGTGAATGCACTGGGGGGTCGTGGTACAGGAGAATTTTACTACCTTCTCTCTGTCCGCGCGTCTTATCCTATTGACTGGTCTCAGGATATGATCTCTACGATTCAAACCTGGGGCAGAATCAGGCCGGAATTTCATCTAGAATGGAATTCCGTTAGGTACGAAGAATTCAGAAAAATTCCAGTGGATTTTAATCCTGAATTAACAGATTCGCTTGTTCATAATGCTCGGGGAATTGTTTCGGGATTGCCTCCTCATGCTGTTCTCGGGGACATCATTGATGTTACCGGAAGCGGCAGGATTCAGTCCGCTACGCAGGTCTTACGTAAAGTGGCTGCTTCTGCTCAGGAGAGATTTCACCGGCTTCGCAGTAGTGACCCTGCTGTTAAGCTGGAAGATGCTTTCGTGTGGAACAGGCCACCACACACCTCCTTTGGTGCACTGACAACGCGGTTGCTTCGCAATGTGTTTGTTGGTGTCAGCCAACAGGGGTACGTGGGCTTGCGTAGATGGAATGTTCACCTCGGGGTGTATATGGGCGTAATGAGAGGGATGACGAGTAGAGTAATCTACAGCTATCCCTCTAATTATAAAGACGCAGATATAGCTTTCAAGCTACTGCACCACAGTCTTGTACATCCCAACCAGTTGTCACACATTGATCGCCGGGTTCAGAGAATGTGCACGGTCTGTGGGGGTGATGGGACTCTGTTTCACAGGTTCTACGCTTGCCGGGCTCTGCAGAATTTAATGGATTTGGTGAAACAATTGTGTCAGTTGGTCCATCCGTCTTTCGGCATTACGCAGACATCGTTTCTGTTGGGACCGAGGACATGTAGTCAAGTGAATAATTTGATCAGCTTCGTCTTAACGCTAGCTAAGTCAACGATTCACTTGTACTACATGAGAGCTGGTACTGGTAATCATAACACTAATACAACAGTACACAACGGAGCACTAAAACGTCATTTCGTTGCCAGGATAAAGAAGCGGTTGCGCTTCGAGTACCTGGCGGCGGATGAAGAAACATTTAACTGCACGTGGCAACAAATAGCATCCGTGCGGGACGGAGTGCTCATTCTTCACTGATGATAATAGGCCGAAGCATTTGTGGCAACTTTTCCACGGAGCCTCTCTTTGCTTTGGAATTGCCACAAACGCTACGGGAAGGGTAAGCATCACGTCAGAGGTCGTGAACTGAGTTGACAATGGGGTCATCTTGCAAACGTGGAAGCAACTGCAGACTGGCCTCGCGGGACCCTATCGGTTACGTGCTAAATTTTTTGTACGTTGGACATTTTACCCCTTTATCCTCATTCGGTTTCGGTTCGAGTACCTCAAAATTTCAAATTACTCCTCAAAATTTCGGTTCTCCTTCGATCGGTTCAACTTTGTATTGTACTAGCTAGGAATCCATATGTTTTTACTTTTTACCTTTTGATAAAAGAAGTTTTGGAACTGCCACTTTCCGTTTAGGCTAAGACTCTTTTTAAAAAAGTATATAACTGTGATATTGTTAACAATTTTTTATTATAATTTTTCGCACCTTTTGCTCCTTTCTGTTTCTTTTTTGTGCATTTACTATTGCTAACTATATTGTATCTTTTTCAAGCTCTTTTTCTAAATTTTATAATTTTATAACGTTTTGACAATTAAAGCTCATATATATACATAAAAAAAAATTATTATTATTCAGTCGTGATAAACTATTTGATTACCACGTCCATCGTTCATCTGCTAAAGTCTGAGACGTTTGATGAAGGCTTCGTAGGTGTTCTTCAAGCAAAAGCGATAGACGCCTTTTGGTGCGGAAGACGATGGGTTGCTGAAAGCACGCTCTGCCTGCCAGTCAAGATAGGTGGATTGGGTCTCACTAACTTGGTTGTGAAATCAAGGTGTCTCCAAGTGCGTGCATTCCAACGAGTGTTTTGCCAGAGAGACACCTTGATTTATCAACTGTGGGTGAATGTACTGGGAGGGATCGGCATAGGGGAGTATTACTACCTGCTCTCTGTTCGACCACCCTATCCTCGTGACTGGCCGCAGGATCTAATCTCAACGATTCAGACCTGGGGCAGAATCAGACCAGCAGTTCACCTAAAGTGGAATGCTCTACGGTACACGCAATTCGCGTCGATTCCAATCAGGTTTAATCCTGAATTAATAGATTCAGTGTTCAGTAACGCTCGAGGTTTTGAAGCTGACATGCATACACTGACAGTTCTCGGAGATATTATTGATATCTCTGGAAACTGTCGAATAAACACGAACACTCCACAACTACACGAACTGGTGGCTTCTGCGCGGGAGAGATTTCGCCAACTTGGGACCAGTGACCCTGGCACTAAGTTGGAAGATGCTTTCGTTCTGGACAGACCGCCTCACACACCTTTCAGCACACTTACAACACGTGTGCTCCGTGACGTGCTAATGTCAATAAGACCTCCAGAGTATACAGGATACAACAGATGGCGAACACACCTCGGGGTGAATATGGGCGTGATGGGAGGGATAACTTGCAGAGTAGTCTACAGTTATCCTTCTAGTTACAAAGATGGTGATGTAGCATTCAAATTGCTGCATCACAGTCTTATGCATCCTAATCAGTTGTCACATATCGACCGGCGGGTTCAGAGGATCTGCACAATTTGTTCTGGTGAAGGCACCTTGTTTCACAGGTTCTTCACTTGTCCAGCTTTGCAAAGTCTGATGGAACTGGTGCGCGATATGTGTCAGTTGATCCACCCGAATTTCAGCATTACTAGGACATCGTTTCTATGGGGACCAAAGGTTTGTAGTCGGGTGAACTGTTTGATTAGCTTTGTGTTGACACTGGCCAAATCTACAATTCACTTGTACTACATGAGAGCCAGAGATGAGAATCAGAGCACTGACCCACAACACCACGCACAAGTACTTAAGCGCCACTTCGTTGACAGATTGAAGAGACGTTTACGTCTTGAATATCTGGCAACGAAAGCAGGCACATTCAACTGCGCATGGCAACCACTATCGTCGGTGCAGGACGGAGCTCTTGTCCTTCGCTGGTGATAGCAGGCCACAGCATTTGCAACACTAGTCCACGGGGCTTCTCCCCGCTTAGGAATCGTTGCACGTGCTGTGGGAAGGACAAGTACTCTGTTAGAGATGCCAAGCTGGAGGGATGATGAGTGCAGTTTGTAGAGGTCTATGATACTACAGGCTGCCCTCGCGGGACTCTATAACGGTATCGGGTAAATTTTTTCGTTCGTTCGACTATTTAGTTCTTAATTCGGTTTCGGTTTCGGTGCTAAATTTCAAAATTTTATGTTGAAAATTCGTTCGTTTAGGTAATTTATTAGTTTATTTTGAAAATTTGGAACTCCTTGGAACTGCCACTTACCTAATTGTCAAAATTGGAACTGGTTCTAAATTTTTGGTTAAACTTTAGATCTTTTTCAAAATTCTTGTGTCCGTTTTTAGTCTCTTTTGAGTATTTTGTCTTGTTTGTTTTCCTTTTTGTGTGTCATTTTTATTGTATTACTTGTTTTAATTGTCCCTTTTGACTAGTTGTAAGTTAGTTTAGCTAGGGTCTTTTTTACAATTTTGTGCCTTTTGCCAATTAGTTTTAAGAATTTTTAAAAGAGCCAGAGAGCAAAAATAAAAGAGACTTATTTACATAAAAAAAAAAAAATTATTCCTGAAGAGAGCGGACGTGTGAGATTGAGTTCTAAGGAGTTTGGATAGAAATACTGATAGAAGCTTATCAAAAAGTGAATAAGTGCTTGGTGTTGGAAAAAAAAAACAGTTTGTGTGAGCTATTAAAGGCAAGGAAAGTTCAATAAATTTTGTGACATTTAGACATTTAAATTCAAATTTAAATTAATTTTGGTCGTTGCCATGGCAACGTCAAAATTGTGAAAAATTTTAGTTTGGAGAGTAAGTTCTATTGTGGAGTGAAAAATTTAATAGTATAAAAACTAACAAAATTTTCAATTAAAATAAAATTAAAAACAATCACTGCCGCACTCAATATGAGTACGTGCAGCAATAGTGACTCTGCGGGGACTGATGACCCCCCCCCCCAAATTAAATGGTAGGAGGAAGAAAAATCAATCAATGCTTCTTCTTCTTCTTCTTCAAAGAACATGCCTAAAGGGCCCACAGAAAAGTCCAATAAGGGCCTAATTGAAGAGGCTAGTAGCTGTAAAATTGTTCAGCCGTCTTCCTTGGAGAAGGATAATGCGGGGACAGCCGTACTGTCCAAGTAGAGGCTGGAACATTGGCTCTAACGACTATAACAGCATCCGTGGCTGCAGCTTTAGCAGATGTTCCATCGACGTCTTTGAGGCTAGGACAACACCCTACGCTGAAGGATGTTGTTAAAATGGCTTCGGATTCAGTGCCAAACGCAAGCTATGTTGTAATGAGGCCACCGCTTTCCTCAAAGAAGGTAAGCGCCTCAAAGCAACAGTCACCAGCACCAGTAACAGGACCAGCAGCAGCACCTCGTTCCCCGGCTTTAGTGGCAGGGACTTCCTATGCTCAGCAGGTAATTGGCAGTTCCAAGCAGGTTTCCACAATCGAAATTATAAGTCAGGGCATCACTCCTCGTCCAGCCCCATTGGACGCGGGTAAGCCTCGCCGGAAGACCAGTGCGGGCCTCCAGGGCTTCTTCGACGGGAGGTGGCAGGACGAGAGCTACGGGATGCAGTTGGAGCACATCAGAGGATGTCCTCAGACTGCATACCTGAAGGCAATCTTCAGCGTCATCTCCTGTGAGCAGCTATTCTCCATGGGGATAATAGCTGGTGGAATGGTTGAGGTGTATACCACAACCCTCGAAAGCGCTACCAAGCTTATGCTTGAGGGCATCGAGGTGGATGGTAGACACCTTGTGCCGTTCCCACTCAAGGAAAACCCCACGAAGGTCGTGTTTTCGCGGGTCCCTATTCGAGCCCAACATGAAGACCTCTCGAATTTCCTTGGGAAATTCGGGAAGGTTCATGGAAAGGTTCGCGCCATTCCCATTAAAATTGGGGACGAGGATCTCGGGGGGGGGGGGGGGTAGCTTCGGTACCAGCTGGGAAGCGTCCATCAGGCTTCCAGCAGGCTTTTACTTGAGCATATCCGGCTCGAGATACTGGATAGACGTGGGCACCGAAGCGAAATGCCATGCTTGCCATTTGGTAGGGCATTTTATTGCTGACTGCCAGAGAAGCGGAAAGAGGGCTGAACAGAAGGCTCCCTCGAAGGAAACCACTGCTACAGTAGTGGCTCCGGAGAAGGAACTTTCTGCCAGAACTCAACCTACTATCTTGAAGCAGCCAGTGGTTAAGATGCCTGAAATTGTCCCAGAGGCAAAAAATATTAAGGCTATAAACGGTGCCACGTCAGCACGCGAAATCATGGCTAGTCGCTCCAAAAAGGCCCCACTAGCAGGAGGACAATAGTGGAGCCCGCGAAGATTGTTGTGAGAGAGGCGGAAGCATCTCTCGAACAGCTTTCGGACTGCGAAATGACCGGTTTGGATGAGACTGGTCTCTCGAGCTTCAGTGGCTACGAAACGTATGGTAGCACCATGTCGATTAGTAGCCAATTTGAAGCCTCGGAGGGTATGGAAACCCTTCCTAGGTAGAAGATCTCCAAAATTCTTGCCCGGCTCCTGTACAAGAAGAATTCAGATAAAATCTGGAGTATTCTTGTGGAGGAGCTGGGGAGGCCAGAGTTGTTACTTCCTCAACTTCTACTCCTACAAGAGGAGTGCAAGAAGAAGAGGAAACGATGCATCTCGGCTAGATCGACTCCATAGTAAGGTGGAGGAGTTGATACAGGAGCATCGCTTGGTGGATTCTTCTCGTCAATAGACGTCGTACCATCATCGTTTGAGCTTGTTACATACATAAAAACTCAAATAAACCCCAATCTAAAAACATCAATTGCATACCTACCTACCTACATCAGTACATTGCAAGTAAACATTTCACATATTCCGATCAGGAAATAAAACAAAAAGTTTACGGCATGGTATACCTACATACCTACATCAGTTTCCACTGCATGTAAAAACAAACGGTATACGTACATACATAATTAATCATCACTGATCTACCTCAATTATTTCAGTGAATGATGTGATAATACCACTGCGCGCAAGAATTCGCACGTTGAAATACGACGACCTTGCACCAGAGGTAGAACATATGTTTGTAAGTAACTAAATTGTTTTTGTAATAAGCCGCAAAGTACTGAGTATAATTCGAGTAGGAAAGAAATTAAAATAAACAATGAGTTGAAAACCTGCAACATGGATTGGGTAAGATATACGTATAAATTTATAAAAAGCAACGAGTGCCGTGACTTGCATACTTCCGTAAATAGTAAAATTAAGTAATAGTTGTTAATGAAATACCTCCGACTTACACTTTGTATGAATTATACGTTAAATAAACAAAGTGCTGGATCAGAGGTATTTCATATATTATTCTGTGTAGTATTAGTAGTCTTAGAGTAAGACTGCAGAATAAAGTACTGAGAGTTCAGTCTTCAACCAGGTTTTCGTTAATTAAATAGGTGCAAAGCCTTATTTGGTTTCGCCTATTCCTCAGTCTTCAACAAGGTATACGTTGATTAAATAGGTGCAAAGCCTTATTTGGCTTCGCCTATTCCTCAGTCTTCAACAAAGGTATACGTTAATTAAATAGGTGCAAAGCCTTATTTGGCTTCGCCATTTATTAACAACAAGTTGTACATTAATTAAATAGGTGCAAAGCCTTATTTGGCTTCGCCTATTCCTCAGTCTTCAACAAGGTATACGTTAATTAAATAGGTGCAAAGCCTTATTTGGCTTCGCCTATTCCTCAGTCTTCAACAAGGTATACGTTAATTAAATAGGTGCAAAGCCTTATTTGGCTTCGCCATTTATTAACAACAAGTTGTACATTAATTAAATAGGTGCAAAGCCTTATTTGGCTTCGCCATTTATTAACAACAAGTTGTACATTAATTAAATTGGTGCAAAGCCTCATTTGGCTTCGCCATTTATTTAACAACAAAGCTTCGCCTATTATAACGAAAATTACACACCGCGGCTCCGAAAGATACTCGTAAGATCACTCGAAAACACAACAATTTTGGCACAGCTGGTAGGATCAAGGAAGTTGGTCAATCTACATACACTTGAAAAACCTTGATCCTCCAACCTACGAGTTACGAGTTACTTACCGTGGAATCTGGCGACAGAACCCAGCCTAAGAAAATAAGAAGTCCCCCAATTTGGAAAAGACGACTTCCGTTTACACAACACGACAAAGAGTACGGCTAAACGACGCTGACTGAAACGACAACAATCTTTCTTAAGTAAGTTAAAAAGAGGCAAAACTGTTATTCCTCATTAATAATAGAAAAAAGACTAAAACAAGGCAGCTTTCACATATTCGGGAAAATTTCTTGCTTTGATTAAATTAATTAAACTTCTTTGATAAAACTACTTATTCCCTGTTCTCCTCTATTCTCTCTAACTCGAATGATTTTGCTTTCATGCCTAAAACTGGCCGTAGTTCTTCATGCTCAACTTTGAGACGGCAATAAATTCATTGTCATTTGACAATACCAGTCCTCCAGATAGCCCAAGTGTAGAGTGTAATTCACCCCAAAGTCGACCTTCCGTAAACTGGTATCGTGAGCATCGCTCAGGTAAACGTTTCAGAAGGCACAGCTTAATTAATTTTCTAGCAAGAAACAATAGCTTAAACGCCCTAATCACAGAAAAATCATTAACCTCGCCTACTTCTAATAACGATACTCCAGATATTCTCCAGAGAAAGCAACCAAACCAACCAGTCAAAATGCCAGTGAATTATGAAAAGGTAGTTAAACTGACAGCACAAATGGTGCCCTTGTTTTCTGGAGAATTTAGTCCCCAAATCCTCACAGAATTGCAAACCTTTATAGGCTGTTGCAAACAAGTACAACAGCGCCTAGAAGAGGAGGAAAAGCAAGCTTTTATGCAGATTTTTCCCACTAGATTGAGAGGAAATGCATACCAGCTAATCGCATCTAGCTCACTCACAACATTTGAAGAGGTTGAACAATTATTTTATCGTAATTACTTACCTCGTGAGACATACCATGAGCTGATAAATAGATTAATCACTTGCCGACAATACCCGCACGAGTCATTTAACTCCTTCACAACTAGGCTAAAAGGCCTATTGTTACAATGTAATGAGGCAGCACAGAGTAAATATGGTGCTGAAAATTTCAATATGGTGAAGCGACAAATAGAAGATTTTGCTATGGCTTCAGTGAAGAGTAGTGCTAATAATCCGCATCTAAGTGCCTATTTACTTACTTTAAATGAAGATTCGGTAGACCAACTCATCCAAAAGGCACTAGACATGGAACGATTACAACACAACCCGCCATTCATAATCCCACAAGCTATTTTCCAATGGACAACTTTTTAAGGCATAATTCCACAAATTATGCTAATGCTTATAGTCATCCTATTCACGAGACTGTTGCTCCATACCCTTACACAAACGAGCTAGGAAAACCTAACATAAAGACTGAGTTCCATATACCTCCCACACAGGAGCCGACAAAATTAGCTTCAGTATCCTTGCTTTCTTTCGTTCACCGTGGCAAAGTGTGTAACGTAGTAATTAACTGTCATAAACATAAACATAAATTTTTTTGAGTACACGTGCCAAAGGCTCCCATAGCGCTGGGCACATCTTAGAAAGTTACATAGTAGATTTACACTGTAGCAAAACAAATCATAAAAGATAACAGAGATTATAAGTAACATTAGCCTAAAATACAGTATAGTGAATATATAGAAAGCAAAAATGAAATACAACTAGGAGCCTAAATGTAGTACAACAAATTTAGAATTAGATTAGTTTGAATAATTTGATTAGTATGGGGTTGAGTATATATATTTAAATAAAAAAAAAATAAATAAAAAGCTCTATACAGATAATCAAAGCTTCTGAATGATGGATAACAGAAAACATATCCAATCCCATAACAGCTGTGAAGCAACTGGTGTGAGAAGTGTTGAAATGGAGAGAATGCTGAAAATGTACAAAAAGTACAGAACAGCGCAGGACAGCATGTCGGATAACTCTCATACAGCTGTCGTCAGGAAGTGCAGAGCTTCGGTCTTGAATGAATTCAGTGTCGCAGCGCATCTAGCTTCCTCAGACATACGGTTCCATAGAACGGCCCTATTAAGAAATACGGTTTTTCCGCCAAACTGCGTGCGAACCCTAGGGTGGACAATTCTGTGGTTGTTCAGAGCGCTCCAACTAAAACGTCTAGTAATATAGTTGGGCAATAGTCCATATTTAGTCTTAAAAATAAGCTTGAGAGCACCAAATTGGTACATGTTCGCAAGTGTACACGGAAGAAGCATTTCAAGGAGCTGCGGGGGCACATGTGAACTTCGTTTGAAACCAAAAGCGTATCTGACATCGGCGTAGAAAAAAATCGGAAGAATCAGGGCTGAGAGAGGCCTTGTACGGGTGACCAGATCAATATGCTGGGAAGCAGCATAGAGGGAGCGTAAACCATAATACACCCTAGAGCAAATCTTATTTATTTATGGTTCCCAAGTGAGACATGAGTCCATGAGAAGACCGAGATTCAGGATCGGCTTAGTTGAGAGCCTAATAGAGTTCCCCAGAAGATGAATGTTGGGAAGATCTGAAGATAGGCTGGTGATGTTTCTAAGACGAATGGAATAGACGATGGCCTGAGTCTTGGAGGGATTGAGGGACTGGCCATTGTTAGCAGACCAGTCTGCAATCTTGACAAGAGTTCTATTTATAGTTGCCGCGGCTTCACTGAGATTGTCCCCAGGAGCACTAGAGTATATCTGCAGATCGTCTGCGTATATGTGAAAATGTACATTATTCTTTTGACATATGTTTACTACGCTAACACTACGCTACAAGACACTATCGTGTCGGTGAACGCACCCATTAACTTAATGTATAATACTATACTAATATTAGTTTCTACTGCAATGAGATTGTTCGTTGCTCCTTTGTTAGTTTTCTTATAAAATTTGATTCTATCGCTTGTACCATCTATTACTTACTCGATGTACCTAACGTTGTAACGTACCGTAAGCTGAGGTTCTTCAATAAATACTTTTCTATTCTATTCTAGTTGTTAACATTTAGTTTTAAACTTTGTATGTCAGCTCTAAGCCATATGCTTTTATATACTTTTGTTTGTTAATTTTAAATATATTTATTTTTTTATACAAAATTAAAACATGTCACGAATCTCGGACTTCTTATGGACCCCCATCTTTCGTACCTTTCGTGGCGACCTCAGATCAGCAGGGTATGCTCACGTATCTATTATGGGCTCCGCTCGCTATACGCGGTTTCACAACATCTAGGCCAGTCCATCAGACAAGCGTTAATTTCTTCACTTATCATGCCGCATTTTTACCATGCGGATGTAGCCATGTTCCCGCTTCAGGCCACTGAACAGTGTTGGACAAAATGCAATCTGATTGATGATTAATGATTACATTCTGTAATCATGATTACAGATTGATAATATTAATCAGAAAAGTAATCATTTATGGCGATTAATGATTGATCAATCGTAACCGTAATCATGATTACATAATTACATTTTTTTATTACTGCAAAAGGAAAGGAACTGTCAAACTGTCAACACGCGTTCTTTTCTGCTCCCGCGTAATTAATTTTAATTACAAGTTTAAATTAGTTTGTACACCTGAATTTTTGTATAATTCCACTTCTTTACCTGCACCGTGTATTTTGCATAGAATATTTCACTTTATCAGGGTCAGAAGGACTGTACGCTTGATTTTTAGTACACTGGAGTAACCTACATCTTATGCATAGCGGTGTCAAAAGAGATCTGCAAATTTATCTGTGCATTTTTGTGTGTTTTAATGCGAGAAACTCGCTTTAAATAATAATTCAAGGAAAGTTCATGTGGAAGACTAACTTGAAAAGGTCTTTTCGTAGATTCTGAGTTACAACGCTGGGCTGGCGTACTTACCGCCATTTTTCATGTGCTCAGAACATACTACTGGCACTTAGGACTTCAGTAGCAACATCAAGTTGGGATTTCGAGCGGTTGAGTGTACCGCCTGACGCCTTGCTGGTATCATTACATCTGTGACATATTGTTTCAGCTTTCATTATTTCTAGCACACTATTGGATTCAATATTTGATATTTCTCATCATCGGCGAGTATCAGTGCATGAGTTTCATATTTTTCTTTTATTTTTTAATATTTAATATCTCATAATATTTAGCGTGGTAGAATTATCACTGATTCAGAGATTTATCATTGCATCTGTTTCATAACAGTTCAGTTTTCTCATAATATCTAGCACACAATTATTTTTAATATTTTTTATTGCTCAATATCAGTTCAGTTTTTTCATAATATCTAGCACACAATTATAATTATTATAATTATTATTTTTTAATGCTTAATATCTATTATTTCATAATAATCATAATATATAGCGTGGTTGAATTATTAATTATCTTGACCTTTTTTGTTAGTTCTTAGGTCCAATCAAATTGATGGACATTAATTAGATTTTGTGGTTCTCTTAGACTTAGTTTCTCAATCAAATTGTTAGACATCGAATAGGATTTTGTACACTCATCGGATTCATCGAATTTAATAGACTTATTTTCTACTGTACATGGATAGCAGTAGCTTTGTTATTTATTGCGTGATTGATTTCTATTTTTTTTATATACTTTGAACGACAGTATCGTAATATCATAACATATACAGTTTCTTGTGCGTCCGTATTAAGTCGATTGAATATTTTAAAGACATAAACAACTTGTAGCAGCACACCCTAAAATTTGCGTCACGTTTCTTTGTAAAACTTTGCAGACAGCTAAGTGTAGCGGGTTCCATACACTCGAGAACGTCACTGCCTGACCCTTTGGAATGCCCGGTCCTATCACACGAAGTAGTGGTGTTCGGAATATACCTAGCAAAACTTCCAGATCAGCAAAAAAAAACACATATAGTTAAAAAAACATCCCCTAAGACTCGTGGACCTACCACAGACAGCTCTGCTTCTGGTCTGTGCGTTACGAATAAGGTTGACCCAGCACCAGAAACAGACTCCAAACCTGTCATTTGTGCCACCTGTAATTCTTCGGGTGATCCTCCTAAGAAATTTCCCACAGAAAAAAAGGTTGAGTGGATAGGGTGTCTGTGCTGCCGGAAGTGGCATCACGTGCTGTGTGGTGGAATAGCTTACACCACATTTTACGCCTGTTATAAGAGGTACAAGGACCTCTTGTGGGTTTGTGTTTTCTGTATCTCTCGAGCTAAACTAGTTGCAGCAATTGAGTGTTGCGACACCCAACAACTGAAACCTGGAGCTGTGAGTACCTCTGTGGATCTTAGCACCACGAACTCTTCTCCCAACTCAGGCCTAACTAACCCAGCCTTTGGGGATACGAACTGCAGTGCTAGTACATTGAATCACCTAGGTGACTCTGGTACTCTGGCCTGCATCTTCTGTGGTGAAGACACGACAGAAGCAACTGATCTGTCTCTTGTCACCTCCGCTGGGTCAGCTTCCGTGGCCAAGTTATACCCTGAAGCCTGCGAGTCTGATTCTGGGTGCGTGCTCAATGAGCAACCTCTTACTAACGTGAGTAATAAAAAGAAAAAAAAAGGAGAAAGTAAAAAATAATAACTTGAATAAAAGCAGCAATAATAAGGGTGGTATTACTCTCGGGGATGTATCTGTAAATAATAGCAATTGCGGAGATTTTGCTGGCGTAAATGCATATAATAACAAAAGCATTTGTTTTGACAATAATAATTCCAATAAATACAGCAATAGTGTTGCATCCCCGCTACCAACAAACGAGGACCCGCGTACAGCACTACTCCTTATAACGAATAAAACTTCAACTGCTGATCTCAGTCAAGCACAGGTAGTTGCCAATCCCATCCAGTCACACAGCCCGATAAATAGTGCGCTCAGGAGTCAGTCACGGACCACCAGTGAACACTCTCTGCAAATCAATTCCACGAATAAAGATTTCTGCGGAGTGTTGACTAAAGAGCCTGATTTGAGTCTTGAATCAAGGCTTCTCCAACTCACAGAAAGAGTAGATCAACTCGCTTCGATCTCCTCTAATAAGGGTGACAGCTCAGTTGACATAGGCGTGCTGTCTCGTATTTATGATAAAAAGAGATCGCTTGTGATTAGCAATCTCCCCAGTGCATTGACGTGCATCAGGGTCAGGGACATTCTATTACCTGCCCTGTGTGAGAGTGTTGGGCTGGATAGCTCTTTTTGCGATAAAATTGAATTCATCTCACCCGTCAAATCAAAGCCTAATCTGCCAAAAGTCTTCATACGATTTTATAAGGAGGAAGATTGCTGCGCATTCTTCAGAGCATACCTAAAACAGCTCAAGTTAAATCCTCCAACCCTAAGCTCAATCGACCCTGAGGGGCCTGCAACCAGAATATACGTTAACGAAGATTTACTGCCGAAGGATCTCTATCTTCTACACGCTGCACTAAAGCTCAGGGGGCGTAATCTGGTGGAAAGCGTATACACAAGAAATAGAACAGTGTACATTCTACACAGATCGGCCAATAATAATATCAGACACCTGGCAACGCTGGGAAATGTTGGTGCTCTTCTAGTTTGCAAAACCTGGTCCAAAAATCACCACAGCACAAAAATGCTAGGGATTCCTGGGTATAGGCTACATAGGCACGACAGAACCGCTAGGAAAGGTGGAGGTGTTGCTGTCTATGTGGCCGATGCCCTGAGATCCAGAGTCCTGTTCCGCTTCACTGATCTGAACTGGGAGATTCTGGCTGTCGAGGTCATTGGGCGCAATTCCGGCATTGAGCCTATCACTTTAGCTGTCGTGTATAGATGTGCAGCGATGTTCTCGGATAACGACTTGGTTGCCCTATCTGATGCTCTTGAGCGTTTAGCAAGTCGCTCTGTGCGCCTGCTGATTGGCGGTGATCTTAACATCGATGTCAGTCAACCATCCAACTTATCCACCTCACTCTTCGACCTCCTGAGCGAGAAAGGACTTGGTATCCTCAACACTATGCCCACTCGTCATGGTCCCACTTCCGCCACTACGTTAGACCTGTTGATCTCTTTTCCGAACTTCCGACCTGTCTCCACTGGACAATGTCCAGGCATCTCAGATCACGAACTAATGTTCGCTTCGTTCGATATTCGCTGTCAGTCCCCCAACTTGTGGAGGACTTATAGAAACTTTTCAGCGCTGCAGACTGACGCCCTTCAGGCAGATCTTGCAAGTACTGACTGGTCCCCCGTCTTTAATCTCCCTAACCCTGATAGTGCAGCTCAATATTTCTCCCAGACTGACGCCCTTCAGGCAGATCTTGCAAGTACTGACTGGTCCCCCGTCTTTAATCTCCCTAACCCTGATAGTGCAGCTCAATATTTCTCCCAGTCATTATGTTCAATATTTGAGAGACAGGTTCCGCTTAAGACTATTAAGATTCGTACGGTTAAAGATGTTATTTTCAAGTTTCCAGATATCCTCCTGAAATGCCAATATCGTGACCTTGCATACAGAGATGGAAGAGAGACAAAACATATGCAAATCTGCGTGATTTCCGTCGGCTGAGAAGACTTGCGGACTATGCGGTCAGGGCGAAATTAAGAGAGAGCACATTGGCCGGCATCAGAGAAGGCAATGTCATAAACTGGTCAAAGATTAATGATCTGGGCATTGGATCTAAAACTAAGGCACAGCCGGATTTTGACCCGGATGAATATGCTGGGTACCTCTGCCCCAGCCACACACTGCTGCCTGATATCGTAAGTGACAGGTCTGCCCACTCGCAGCATATTCCATCTGATACAACTTCTACGGGTGCACGCATGCCTACAGTTGACAATGCTTTTAGCTTCAGCAATATCATTGAGGTTGATCTTGAGCGTGCTCTTTGCAGGCTTAAGTCAAATGCTGTCGGATTTAAGGACGTGCCGCTGAAGTTCTACAAGTTGATCTTACCCTTCATCCTGCCGATAGTCACGCATCTGCTCAATAGACTTCTATCTTCTTCGCACTTTCCGGCTCACTGGAAGGTGGGTCTGATTACACCTCTTCCCAAAACAAACTCTCCCTCCGACATGTCCGAATGGAGGCCCATTACTATTTTACCGACCATATCTAAACTACTTGAAATTCTCATGGTGGACCAGATTACATCATATCTCAGCAGAAACGATTTACTCTCTAACATGCAGTCAGACTTCAGGAGATTACATTCGACCAGCACAGCCTTGCTCGAGGTTGCCGCGGACATTCGCGACCTATGTGATAATGGTAGCTGTGTAATTCATGTTCTTCTTGATTTTAGTAAGGCCTTCGACTCTGTTCCCCATGCACTATTAATCACCAAGCTTCGCACTTGAAGTTCTAATTACTGAAGTAAAATATGAATATATAGTTTTAAGTAAAACTCATTTAGTTAAATATATCAGTGATGGTGAAATATCTCTACATGGATATACGGCTATTAGATGCGATAGCTCATCTAAACACACAGGTGGTGTTGTGATATATATAAAAAATGAATGGCAATATGAATTAATAGATAAAATAGTTATAAATAAGGATGTATGGTTCATGGTGCTAAGATTACAGTGCAGTGATTTCCAATTTTTTGTTGTAGCCCTATATAAGTCTCCACAAATGAATAAACGAGAGTTCTGTGACTTTTTTCAACAACAAATGGATATTATATTTGACGCAAATGATAGGAATGTTATTATAGCAGGCGACTTTAACATCAACTGGCTGGATAATAATATACATAAGGAACAGTTGAAACAGGTAATTGTTGATAATGCATGCAAACAGATAATTACTCAACCAACAAGAGTGACTGCACAATCCGAAACTCTTATAGATTATATTATAACTAATCATGCAGGCGTTAAAGGAGTAGTTGATACCAAAAGACAAATCAGTGATCACGAGACAATAGAAATTTCTATAACAAATATGTGTAGCGCAAAAAGTGATATTAAAGAGAAAGATATTCGATTTTTTAAATACAGAAAAGATTGTTTCGTGCGTGATATTAATAATAGTTATATTAAGAGTATAGGTGATGTAAGTGATGTGAACGTAAAAGCATCAATAATGCAAAATGAGCTACAAAAAATCTGCCTAAATTATATGTCAACAAAAAATTGTAAAACATACCATAATGATTGGTTTGACTCGCAGTTATTAAAAATGAAACAACGTAAAATAAAAAAGTATGAAATAGCTATGTTATTAAAATCTGAAATATCTTGGGAGCAATATAGAGCGGCCAGAAACATTTATAACGCATGTCTTAAAAGAACTAAGAATAATAAAATAAAAAGAAAAATAGACAATGCCACTGACCAAAAATCGATGTGGAAGGTTCTTAAATCCTATGTATTAAAAGAAAGTCATAAGGAAATTAAAGAAGTTACTTTCGGAAGTACTACCTATAATGACTCTGATGTGATAGCTAATGAGTTAAATAAATATTTTATAAACAGTGTAATAGATATTCATGCATCCATACCATTTGTAGCTTACTGCAACTTAGTGAATGAAGCGACAAATACGTTTTTATTTGACCTAGTAACGCTAGATGATATTTATAGAATTCTAGGAAAATTAAATACAAAGAAAGACTACAATCACATAAACACTGTAATGTTTAAAGATGCATTTAACATAATTGGTCTAGCTTTATTAGAAATAGTGAACTCATCATTCTTGAATGGCGAATTTCCAAGTACGTGGAAAGAGTCTATGGTAGTGCCAGTACAGAAGGTTACAAACTCAAAAAAGTGTGAAGACCTGAGGCCTATAAACATGCTTCCCATATACGAAAAGGTACTGGAGAAGGCATCGCAGATACAACTGGAAAAGTATCTGGAATTAAATCACTTAATTGTTGAACATCAATCGGGCTTCAGAAACAGTCACTCGTGTGAAACTGCTATTACTTGGGTTATCTGTGAATGGAAAGGTATAATAGATGACGGTCAAATTATCATTGCGGTATTCTTAGACCTAAAACGAGCTTTCGAGGCCATAGACAGGAACATTCTTTTGGAAAAATTAAAAAAATATGGAATCAAAAACAAAGAAGAAAATTGGTTTAAATCAGGGGTGTCCAACCTTTCAACTTCCCTGGGCCGCATTGGAAGTAGACGAGTTATATTGGGCCACACATAAAATATACGAACCCTAAAGATAGTTAATGAATAAAAACGAGGAATATACATATACATATTTAGTTAAAAATTTTAAGTAATTTAAGCTTCATTAATTCATAAATTTTTTATTATAAAATTTAAGAAATAGCAACAGGAAATTGATGTGATATTTGACATTGTTTTTGAGACAATAATGCTTCGATATTTTGCGATCGGAGTTGATGCAACTCTCAGTGAGTTCTCAAGGTGCTCATAAGTTATTTTGATCCTATTTTTATTCTTTGTGTGCTTCATCTTAGAAAATAGCTGCTCACAAATTTAGTTGCTTCCAAATAGCGATGTCATGAGTTGTGAAGCAAGGGGTACTTTTTTCTGGGAAGATAATTCTTATAAAAGTCCAGTAAAGAGAAATTATTAAATATTTCTTAAATTTGAACATCAGATTACGGCTCTAGCCATTTTATTTGAAAATTTCCTGGTAAGCTTATGTCGACTAAAAATGGAGTCGCAAATATCTAAAAAAATTGATGATTTTTTGGAAATCTTGAAATCTTTTCTCAGATTCCTGTATCAAATCGAAAATCAAGTTTGCATATATTTCGTTACTCTCAGGACAGTGTTTAGCCAACGTTTCAAAATACATAAAATTATTTGCTTGGATTTGTGACTACCATAGTTTCAGTTTCATTTCGAAAGCCGCTACAGTTTGAGGCATAGTTGTACTTCACTTTGAAGACGCAAATTTAGCTCAAATGAGCTGTCAAGTCTATGTACTAAAAAAAGCAAAATCTGTGAGCCTGTTTTTATCATCAAGTTCTGACACAGATTTTATTCTTGATTTCATTTCGCAAAACATAAAATCTTTTCAACATTTTACCCCGACTTAACCATCTTACTTCCGAAAAATAAATAATGTCCACAATGTCTTCAGTGTCAATTTGACTAAGTACAATTGCACATTGAAAACTTTCTATTGCCACATAGCGCAATTGTACATTTATTATGTCGAGAAGTAACTACTCCCATGGAAATGTTATATAGATAAAGAAAATGTTTTATAAAATTAATTGAGAAAGTATTTAAGTAGAAGAGTTTTGTTGGGCCGCATTCAAAGCCGTCCTGGGCCACATGCGGCCGCGGGCCGCGGGTTGGACACGCCTGGTTTAAATCATACCTAAATAATCGGACACAAAGAACTAAAGTCAACGACGTTATATCTGAAGATCTTCAAAATTATCTTGGAGTTCCACAAGGATCAATATTAGCTACAGTATTGTTCTTAATTTATATTAACGATATGGGCAAAGTAATTGAGCACAGCCAATTAAGACTTTTCGCTGACGATGCGCTTATATATATATCCGGACAAGACGTAAATGAGATTACCAATAAAATCAATAGTGACCTTGCAAGAGTTAATTTATGGATGAATATGAATAAACTAAAAGTGAACATGTCAAAAACAAAGTGTATGATACTTAATGATCTAAGCTTGCCTAGTATTATGTTGGACAATGAACCTATTGAAGTTGTATGTGAAATAAAATACTTAGGTGTTATAATTGATAATAAACTAGTATTCAAAGAACATATCAATTATATATGTAAGAAAGTTGCAAAAAAATCCATTTTTTTAAAAGAATTCGACGTAAATTGTCCATTCTAACTGCCATAAAAGTGTATAACACAATAATAAAGCCACATTTGAGTACTGCTCAACCATTTTTTATATGGGACTGAATCAGTCTATCGACAGACTACAAAAATTGCAGAATAGGGCAATGAGATGTATACTACAATGTCATCGGAGAACATCAATACGGATAATGTTGGAAGCATTGAAGTGGATGAATATTAACCAACGATTAACTCTTAATGTTTTAACTATGGTCCACAAACTTAAAAATAATCTACTACCAAGCTATTTATGTCGGAATCTAAAGTATGTTGGAGATAGTCAGCCGTACCAGTTAAGAAATAATAATAATTTCAGATTAGATCGATTAAGAACACCTAGGGCTAAAAATTCAATCATGTATAAAGGTATGCAGTTATTCAATAATCTACCAGTTGCAGTAAAAGAAGAAATGAATTTAAAAAACTTCAAAAAATTAGCGATAGTATATATTAAATTGAATATCTCCTGAAATGAACTTATAATTATAATTGTAGCAAAAAAAGCAGCTATTGTTGCTAATGAATAAATATTATTATTATTATTATAATTATAGGTTCTCTGATCCTGCCTGCAGACTGATTGAGGACTACTTAAGTCATAGACATTTCATGGTGAGATGCAATGACTCCTACTCCTCCCTGAGACCTGTAATTAATGGTGTGCCACAGGGAGCTGTGCTGGCACCTTTGCTGTTTACACTATTCATAGACGACGTTACCTCAGTATTGAGAAATGTGCGATTCCACATTAATGCTGATGATCTCCAGATTTACTCTGCTGCTCCTAGGGATAATCTAAACGAGGCTGTTGCAATAATCAATGGGACTCTGGCTGAGAGTGCTGATTGGTCTGCAAATAATGGTCTGTCCCTTAATCCCTCGAAAACGCAAGCAACCATCTACTCCATTCTTCTCAGAAATGTCACCAACATGTCTGCACTTCCTAACTTGCTTTTACAGGGCCATAATATCGTGATCTCAACTAAACCAGTCTTGAATTTGGGTCTTCTAATGGATCCTGGTCTCACGTGGGAGCCACAGATAAATAGGATTTGCTCAAAGATCTACTATGGCCTGCGTTCGCTCTATGCGACCTCTCACCACATTGTCTTCGGTTTTAAACGAGGTTCGCATGTGCCCCCCATTTTCTTGAACTACTTCTCCCGTGTCCACTGGCAAACATGTATGAGCTTAGCTCGTTGCAGCTGATATATAAGGCTAGACATGGCTTAATGCCAGGTTATATCATCAACCGCTTTAAATGGAGCAGCCTGAATAGATCCAGGCTTGTCCTTCCTAGGGTCCACTCACAATATGGTGGGAGGAACATTTTCCTCCGCGGGGCAACCATCTGGAACCAAATGTCAGAGGACGACCGGTGTAGCGCTTCGTTGAACGCGATTAAGACAGCGGCTCGGGATTTCCTGACCTAATTCTAATCTGATTTGCCTTTTTCATTATATATATATATAAAAAAAAAAAAAAAAAAAAAAATTTTACCGGCGGCGCATATTGTGTTGTATATCGCATGATTTAATTTATTTAATTTTGTTTTATTTTATTTATTTACTACTTGCTATTTCGTTGTGCTGTATTAGTCTATAATTATATGTTTTTATTCTTTTTATGTTTTTGTTCATTGCTACAATTTTGATACTGTTACACATCACTAAAACGTTTATATGTTCTAAGTACCTGTTTGTTCTTCTATTGCTTCACTCGCTACAATGCTAAGCTACTATGTATTTATTTAGTTTTATTTTGCTATATTTTACTAAGCGGTGCTTTGTCCTAAGTGCTGATTCTTGTAAATTCATGTTATTTTGCTACATTGCGAAGCTACTATGTTGTTTGCTACATTTCACTAGATTATTCTATATTCTAAGTGCCTATATCTGTACTTTTTTAATTTGTTTTGCTACAATGTTAATCTACCATGTAACTATCTATGATGTGCCCAGCGCTATGCGTGCCTTTGGCAGGGGTACTCAAATAAATTGATGTTTATGTTTAAATTATAGTTATGTGATATGTGTGAGTCTCTATCAATAGAAGCACTTACATTCTTTACACTGACTTCAATTAATACATAATTCAGCAGTGCCTTGGAGGTTTCTACAATAACATTTTTTACGATCACAGATTGTTTGTTTTCTTAGAACTAAATTTTAAAATCTCTTGAAAAGTTTCATTTGTAATAAAAAAAAATGTAATTATGTAATCATGATTACGGTTACATATTTCTAAGATTACTCGATGTAATCATGATTATTAATCTGATTACAAATGTAGTTGATTACGCCCAACACTGCCACTGAAACTGATAAACTAATCAGAGCTCTGAAAGCTTGTGTGAGGTATATTTTCCGCCTTAGGAGGCACTCTCACATATCAGCGCTTGTTCAGCTGTTCATGCCTGGCCTGAACCACTCCCCAAGCTCCTGGAACTCAGAATGTTATGCTTTATTCATAAAGCAAGATGCGGCTCTCTACCCACATACATAAACCAATTGCTCTCATGGAGCAACACCGATTTGAGTCTAAAGACGTATCTGGTCAGGGAGCTGTGCTCTGGAATTCGCTTCCGGAATCAATCAGAAGAATAGGCCCTCATAAACAATTCAAGGAGCTTGCTTTGGGCTATCTCATGGCCTCTTAAGCAACTCAACTCATTCCGTTTTCCATCGGTTATTGTTTTGTTTTATGTTTTCCGCTTTACCCTGTTAGTTAGCTGGCATGTAGCTATCAATCGTAGTGAGTCTGTTCACTGCGTCAAAGTTAGTTTGCCACAGCTTTTGAGTTTTTGTTTTTCATTGTTTGAGTTTTTTGAATACTTTATAATCTATACTCTACACTTAATAACTTATAATATATTGACAGTTGTTATTGTTACTGTCATTTATTCTACAATTCCAACTTTATGTTGAGCACTTTATGCTTGCTATTATTTGACATCATAAATCTAATTTTATTACTGTTATAATATTCTACCGCAATGAGCATGTTCATTGCTCCTTTGTTAGTTTACTAAATAACTTCGTACTATACCAATTATGCCAATCATCTAATATTTACTCGATGTACCTAACGTTGTTACGTAGCTTAAGCTGAGGTTCTTCAATAAATGATTTTTCTATTCTATTCTATTGATTTACGGATTTACCCACCTTGTATGACGTGGCTGTGGCCAAGGCACGATATGGCTTGCTTACTGTTGCCCAACGTAATCTGAATACATACACAATTTTGTTGTTGTTACTTAGCAAAACTTTATCAAGCAGATGGTAGGGTAACGCGGAGGAGCAATTAAACTTTAACTACAATAAAATCGTAATTTCTGGCTATAAATAATCTAGCTTAATTTGGATATTGAATAGGTATGCACTGGGTACTTCCTTTGAAACAATTTTTTTTATTAGAAGCCACAACCGCCCACCCATATACGTAACATAAAAATAAAATGTTTGATAACTATATTTATTCATGGTTAAATTAGAAATATTTGAATAAAATCGTGTGAAGTCTTTTAGAATGTAAACACAGAAAATGAAAACTTACGATAAGTTCAAAATCGATAATTTTTATTTCAATGCCTAGCCGATTTAATTGCTGGAAACTTACTTAATAGCACGCAATTTTCTTGTACATTAGGAATAAAAAAACAAAGTTAATATTTTATTTGAACGAAAAATATGATATGATCAAAATAAAGCAACAATTTGTGAATTGTGACAGCTGCACGCTAAGCTGGAAACACACTCTTCGCAGGAAAGTGTTGCTAGCCATTCCAACCACAGCCACAACCCTTAAAGGCCGAAACACAATGATTCCGACACGACATTTACGACGACAAATTAAATGTTGACCTAATGGCAATACCATGTTGCTGTACAGAATGGTGCCGACCGATTTTGTCGCCGTAACCAGAGTTGGGAATAATTCAACTTTTGTCGTCGTTGTCGTCGTAATTTTATTTTGACAGTTCAGAGTAATAACCAAAAAATGTCTTTCGAGGAGCAATTAATTAATTTATTGAAGGGAATGAAGTATTTTTATGCTAAAATAAATCCTCAATATAGAAATATATATTTAAAAGAAAACAAAAATGGAAAGAAATTGGAGAAAAGTTGAAAATAAGTGGTAGATGATATTTTGTAAACCACTTAAACTCAGCGTTAATCATAGTTTATTACACTTTTACAACTTTTTTTTTATATCTTTCCCATATTATTAATAAATTTCAACAAATAATTTTACACCTACATAACTTGATATACGAACATAAGAATGTCGGTCGGTGTCATTGGGTTAATGCGGCGACATTTTCGACGACAGTGTCGTCGTAATTGCCGTGTCGGCACCATTGTGTTTCGGCCTTAAGGCCAAAACACAGTGAGAGCGACACATAAATGTTTTTGATAGCTATCTTTGCTTTATTTATTGTAAAAGAAATGGCAAAAAGGCAAAAATTAAGGAAAATCGCTAGTATAGCTTATGCGGCTTACTTAAAATTGCAAAGCATAAAGAAAAAACTAAAAAGAAGACTAAGAAGAAATTACTATTGGATGACGTTTATTGCACAACATAACTTTTTCCCTCATTTTCTCTATTAATTCCTTCTCAAAGCTCATAATTTGTTAAACTAATAAATGAAATTAATTTTATTCAAGTTTTTAATAACTAGTTTATTTCCTATTATCTTTTAATTTACTATGTTTCATAAAAATATCCAAATCCACATAACATGAATGTCAATTATTCACTATCCACACAGAAATGTCAATTATGTTATGTTATGTTATTTATGTTATTTAGAGATTTTCCCAAACTTTTTGTTGGCAACTTATCGCGTCGCCCTCATTGTGTTAAGTATATGGGACTGCCGTATATTCGAATCTTTGACAGCAACCAATTTACGGCGACTTTGTTGTGTCGTCCTCACTGTGTTTTGGCCTTTAGAATATAGAGACAACAGGAAGTGTTGATACCTGTAAAATTCGTGTGCATGAGCGTGGATTTTTTCACGGTCCCGTGAAGTAGGTCAGCATTATATTGAAGAAAGAGACAAATCTATGTTTAGCTATCAAGCGAAGTTTGTTTAATTTGCGAAAGATTTGCAACAGTTTAAATATAATTTAAAACTTGTAAAAAGTAATTTAAAAATAGTGCTAAATAAAGTAAAGAGTGTAAGTAATTATCTGTTGATATATAGTGAGATATTTCTAAGTGATGTTCATGTAATTTCAGAATGAAGTGTTCGGTAAAAAATTGCCACAACAACACCAAGGTACGACGTGGGAAATCATTTTTTAGGCAAGTATAGTTATAAAATATTATTTTGTGTACTTTACACACCTTTGTATATTAAATTAAATTAAAAATGCACAACAAAAGCGATGAAATATTGAAAAAATCCTTCCTCCACCGAGATTTGTTTACGTTTGTGTTGCAGCACAATGCAACACATACATACCTTTTACAATAAAAACAACAACAAACACTGGTTAATTTTAATCTATGTATTTATTCACACTTGTTTCTTATTTCACTTACGTAGCTCAGCCATGGAGTTAAGTGCTGAAAGAAAAACAAATAAAATTACAAAGAAAAAATTCTTATTATTAACACAAAAATTTATTTATGAAATAAATATTAATAGAAATACTTATCTGACAGATCTGGACATCTACTCTGTTAAATAATATTAACCGGCCTGCAGTCAGACATTCAGGTTTCAATTTCACAATTTGTAAGCCGCTGTAACCAAATGGACTCTTGCTTTAACTTCTGAAGGTTGGACACACTGATAAAGCAAATAACTTGGGAAATTTACCAGTGACGTCGGCCATATTCTAGAGGGGATGACTCACTCTTGTTACGGAGCTCCAGAGTATATAAGGCAGAAAGCAGCACAGTAAAATTCATTATTCCTCAGACGACCATCTAGGAAAGACCCTCATTATTTCACTAATAAATATTAAATATTTATTATATTCTACCTTGTGTTGAGAGGTAGTCTTGGCGTGGCTTTGGACCGTCAAGTATTTTCATATATATTCTACCTTGTGTTGAAAGGTAGTCTTGGCGTGGCTTTGGACCGTCAAGTATTTTCATATATATTCTACCTTGTGTTGAAAGGTAGTCTTGGCGTGGCTTTGGACCGTCAAGTATTTTCATATATATTCTACCTTGTGTTGAAAGGTAGTCTTGGCGTGGCTTTGGACCGTCAAGTATTTTCATATATATTCTACCTTGTGTTGAAAGGTAGTCTTGGCGTGGCTTTGGACCGTCAAGTATTTTCATATATATTCTACCTTGTGTTGAAAGGTAGTCTTGGCGTGGCTTTGGACCGTCAAGTATTTTCATATATATTCTACCTTGTGTTGAAAGGTAGTCTTGGCGTGGCTTTGGACCGTCAAGTATTTTCATATATATTCTACCTTGTGTTGAAAGGTAGTCTTGGCGTGGCTTTGGACCGTCAAGTATTTTCATATATATTCTACCTTGTGTTGAAAGGTAGTCTTGGCGTGGCTTTGGACCGTCAAGTATTTTCATATATATTCTACCTTGTGTTGAAAGGTAGTCTTGGCGTGGCTTTGGACCGTCAAGTATTTTCATATATATTCTACCTTGTGTTGAAAGGTAGTCTTGGCGTGGCTTTGGACCGTCAAGTATTTTCATATATATTCTACCTTGTGTTGAAAGGTAAGCTTGGCGTGGCTTAGGACCGTCAAGTAAATCTTTTTAAATATATCTGCTCTCCAGAGATTAGGGAATTGGCCAAAATATTATTTATATCATTTTTATAGTAACTTGTTATAGAATTGTGTTTAGAGTTAAGTATTGAAGTTGTGAGTTGTTGAATAAACTTTTGGTGAAATTAAATCGTGGGTTCTTATTTGTAAACCTGCTCCTATTTGATTTACAGGTTTTAGCATAAACTTGCATATTATTCATTGGTCCTTTGAACCGGATCCCGATATTTTCACCAGTGGTTGTTTGGAAATTCACAGTTTCAATATTTAAGGCCTGTTGTCACAATTTCATTTTTTTTTTACTTTCTCTATTATTGAATTAACTTATATAACCTCATCTAATGATGGATGTAAAATTAAAGAGACTTATTGCTAAACAAAAGGCTTGTGTAAGTGAAGTCCAACAAGCTAAGGCTAATTTCAAAAAATTATGGGAGAAATCAGAGCAAAAGGTATTGACCGAGGGTTATATATTAGAACGACTAGAAACTATAAGACCAGTTAGGGAAAAACACAGTGAGAACTATAGCGAAATAATACAAATGGTTAATGAGCTAAATGATGAGGATCTTGAGGAAATAGATTATTTCAAGGAAAACGCATATTCTGTGTTCGAAGAACTTTACTCAACTTATACTGGGGATTTACGGGAATTACTCCTCAGGATTAAAGGAAATAAAGCGTCGTCAATTGAGAGTG
The DNA here is from genome assembly GCA_963924295.1 of Dioctria rufipes. Taxonomy (NCBI): domain Eukaryota; kingdom Metazoa; phylum Arthropoda; class Insecta; order Diptera; family Asilidae; genus Dioctria; species Dioctria rufipes. The sequence goes on from OZ002740.1 coordinate 129,110,585, forward strand.
ATCAAAAACAAGATCACGGGGAAAAAGTTTTTCCGAATATCAATCTACCAAAAATTCAATTACCCAAGTTTTCGGGTGCTTATGATACATGGAGGTCATTTCATGACATTTTCGTAACGCTTATACACGACAATACAGAGCTTCCTGCAGTACAAAAACTGCATTACCTAAAGTCTTCCCTTACAGGCGAAGCTGAGAAACTTCTCAAGCATATACAAATCACTACTGTGAACTATAAAATTGCTTGGGATACGCTCGTTGATCGTTATAGCAATAAAAGGGTTCTTGTTAACACGCAACTAAAGCTGCTTTTTAATTTGCAAGTCGTACAATACGAATCTGCATCTGGTGTAAAAGGCTTATTAGACAAACTTTCAGAATGTTTGCACGAAATCGAAGCATTAGAGGTACTTATAGTTGGATGGGATCCTATTCTAATCCATTTATTTGTACAGAAGTTGCCTTCGGAAACTCACCGTTTATGGGAACAGTCCCTTTCAGGCTCTAAGGAGTTACCTACACTCAAGACCTTCATTGACTTCCTCACAAAGCGTTTTCGTACGTTGGAAGCAATTGCTGAGTCTAAACCTAATAAAATCATACCAGGTTCCTCAGCAAAGCCAAGAACATCATTTCATACAAGCAGCAAATACGCCTGCCCAATGTGCAAAGGCAGTCACTACTTGCAACACTGCAATAAATTTAAAAATTTAGATCCCAAGTTTCGAAAAACCGATATCTTAAAATGGCGTTTATGTCTAAACTGCTTTTCTCCCAAACACAATGTAAATGAGTGTACAAGTAAATTTAAATGTCAAAAATGCAATGGATTGCATCATACATTATTACACGTAAATAAGACAGAATCGCCTAAAGCTCAGCCTTGCAATTCGGTTTCTTCGGAAGAAAGAAATATTAAGCAGATCGGTTCTTTCTCACAACAAGTCACCACTTCGACATGTAAGGTTCCGTCCGCCATGACAAAATCAGCATTACTTGCAACCGCTTTAGTACGTGTAAGAGCTAAATCAGGTTTAGAGATGACCATGAGAGCTCTCATTGATCCAGGATCGCAAGTATCCATCATGACAGAAAAATCTGTCAAACTACTACAGCTTCGCTGCCAGCGAACATCAGTTAGAATTTCAGGTGTAGGGGAATCAAACCACACATCTACTCAAAGTGAAGTTAACTTTTTAATGAGCTCATGTGTCCGACAGAATTTCTCAATTTCCGTAAATGCCTTAGTACTCAAAAGGCTTACAGATTTTCTGCCTCCATCTCGTGTGCTCAAAAGTTGGGAGCATATATCAAATTTAGATCTTGCCGACTCAAAATATTTCTTACCTGGAAAAATTGACATACTTCTAGGAGCAGAAGTATATGCGGCAATTATTCTTGAGGGAATGAGAAAGGGACCAAAGGGTTGCCCCACGGCCCAAAATACAGAGTTAGGATGGATACTTTTCGGACCAACTGATTGTAACATAGAGGACAACTCAGTACACACACATCGAATATCTATTGAATGCGATGATAATGCAAATCTGGACAAGGATCTAAAAAGGTTTTGGGAAATTGAAGAAGTGTCAATGACTAGAACATTAGACCCAGAACACGTTCAATGTGAAAACTTCTACAAGAAAACAGTTAAGAGAGATGATTCAGGACGTTATCAAGTTAGATTGCCTTTCAAAAATCAGCTACCACCTGTTTTAGGACACTCAAGACCTGTGGCAATTCGCCGACTTTACCAAATGGAACAGAGATTAAAGCGAGACGAATACATTCATAAACTTTATACTGATTGTTTAAGTGAATACATCACTTTGAACCATATGACTCCTTTAAACAGGAGTATACGAACTACAGAACCAATCAACGATTATTATATACCACATCATGCCATTCTAAAGGACAGCACTACCACTAAACTACGAGTGGTGTTCGATGCTTCTTGTAAGTCGTCGAATGGAAGCTCGCTAAATCAATTTTTAATACCAGGGCCTGTCCTTCAGCAGGACTTATTTTCAATAGTAATGAGATTTCGGAAACACCAGTTTGCTATGTCTGCCGATATTGAAAAAATGTATAGGCAGATTAACATACATCCACAAGATCAACACTTTCAAAAAATTGTTTGGAGACAAGGACAGGATGAAAATGTAACTGACTATGTTCTTACTACGGTAACATTTGGCACAACATCAGCGCCATATTTAGCTGTGAGAACACTCTTACAGCTAGCCAGTGATGAAAACGAAAAGTTTCCAACAGCTGCAGCAATAGTTAAAGAAGATTTTTATATGGATGACTGTTTAACAGGTGCAAATACTCTTCAAGAAGCTACGATATTGCAAAAGGAACTAAACCAGTTATTGGCTGCCGGAAAATTTGTCTTGAGAAAATGGACTAGTAATCATCCCGAAATTCTAGAAGGAGTCCCACCAGAACATAGAGAGCTTCAAACTACGCGTTCCTTGTCTGAAAATGAATCAATAAAGGCTTTAGGCATATACTGGAATCCCACTACGGACTATTTTACGTTTAAATTAAATTTCGGTCCTCCCCCAGAAACGTGGACAAAAAGAACAATACTATCACACATATCTAAACTTTTTGACCCTTTAGGATGGCTTGCGCCATCTATTATAATAGGTAAAATCATGATTCAGAACCTATGGATTTCTGGTTGTTCATGGGACGAGCCCTGTCCCAGAAAACTAGCTCAAGAATGGATTATGTTGCGGGAAGAATTCTCAGCACTCATCGATTTGAAAATTCCTCGCTGGTTACGAACCTCGAAAAATACATCAGTGCAAATTCATGGTTTCTGTGACGCCTCTACAAAAGCCTATGCTGCATGCGTATATATTCGTATTCTTGATAGAAACTCCAATGCACAAGTCAACTTAGTCATGTCCAAAACACGAGTAGCTCCTATTAAGCCAACTACATTGCCTCGACTAGAGTTATGTGGTGCTACTCTACTAGCAAGACTAATCACACGTGTGAAAAAGGACATGGGTTTTGAGAATATTCCAACATTCACTTGGTGTGATTCAAAAATTGTGCTGGCTTGGATTCACAACCACCCAAAAAAATGGAAGTCATTTGTATGCAATCGCGTTGCAGATATCCAAGAACAATTACCAACATCAGTTTGGCGATATGTGCCATCAAAGGAAAATCCGGCGGATGGCGCTACAAGGGGAATATATCCATCAAATCTAATCAACAATAAACTATGGTGGAATGGGCCTAGTTGGCTCCAGTTAACTGAAGATCATTGGCCAACAACCAAGGTAGATAGCCAGGTTAAAGAAGAAATAGAATCAGTTAAAGTATTCACAGTAGAGAAAAATGATATTGAAGTAAACATTATCAAAAACTTTTCGTCATTTACAAAATTAATTCATGTGATTGCTCTATGTCTTCGTTTCTGTAAAAATGCTAAAGCAGCAACTACAATCAAACAACGAGGGCCTCTACTATTGGAAGAATTGAATAAGGCCGAGATATGTCTTATACGTGCTATTCAAAAACAATATTTCGGAGAAGAACTCAAGGCCTTACAACGAGGACGAACCCTGCCGAAATCTAGCAAACTTAACAACCTTAATCCATTCTTATGTGAGGAAGGAATCCTACGGGTTGGGGGCAGGATTGATAAGGCTAATCTCTCATTTAACCAAAGACATCCAATTATACTCACAAATCATAGTAATTTTACCCAGCTGCTTATAACCAAAACCCATCTAACTACGCTTCACGGAGGCACTCAAATAGTCATGTCAGTTTTACGATCTAAATATTGGATCCTTAACTGTCGCAACGCAGTGCGATACAATTTGCACAAATGTGTGAAATGTCTTCGACACAATTTTAAGGAACAACAACAATTAATGGGAAATTTACCCAAGGCTCGTTTATCCATTTCACGTCCATTTACACATACGGGAGTAGATTTTGCAGGGCCAATTGAATTACGTATGAGTAAACACAGAGGAAGCAAAACATATAAAGGATACATTTGTATATTTATTTGCTTAACAACAAAGGCTATTCATATTGAAGCCGTATCAGATCTAACCTCAGAAGCCTTTTTAGCAGCACTCAAACGTTTTGTAGGACGCCGAGGGCTTTGTCAAAATTTGTATTCCGATTGTGGTACAAACTTTCTAGGTGCCAGTAAAATACTTAAAAATGAATATGACAAAGCGATTAAACAAGCAACAATATCTGTGGCAGAGCAAATTAAAACCGACGGAATTCAATGGAATTTCATCCCACCTGCTTCACCCCATTTTGGAGGAATGTGGGAAGCGGGGGTGAAATCTATCAAATATCATTTAAACCGCACACTTGGCAATTCAAATCTTACATACGAAGAGTTATCAACATTACTAGCACAAATAGAATCTGTATTGAACTCCCGGCCATTGTGCCCATTATCTAATGATTTGTCAGATCTAGATTATTTAACACCGGGTCATTTTCTAATGGGTAATGCGCCTCTAACAATTCCAGAAGCAGAACTTTTATCCAGTAAAGTAAATTGTCTAACCAGGTGGCAACATATTCAAAAGTTGCTACAACATTTTTGGAAAAAATGGGCAGCTGAGTTTTTGTCCAGACTTCAGCAACGCCCAAAATGGCAAACAAAACAAAAAAATCTAAAAATAGGAGATATATGTATCATTAAGGATGAAAGGTTCCCTCCCACTAAATGGAGTCTTGGTCGTATAATACAATTACATCCAGGCTCTGATGGGTTAGTTCGAGTCGTTTCTTTAAAAACGAAAAGTGGCGTTCTAAAAAGATCAATTACAAAATTATGCCTTCTACCTTGTTCCAACCCTGTCGAAAATTAACACGCACTTTTTAATAAAACCGTTACGACTGCCTGCTATATAAGCCAGAACGATAGTGTTAATGTTTAGTTCTGTTCACACCTTGGATTAGAAACAAACAAAAAATATGGAGGATATATTAATAGTAGACGACTACTCAACATTTTCTACACCACCAGGAAGTCCAAGTACAAGTCTCCCACCAACCCCGGGAAAGAAAATTGAGGAATTACTCAACCAAATATTAGGCGAAATAAAGAGCAAACCACCTTCACCAACTCATACAGCTCCATCAACATCGAAGGAAGTTAATAATGCCGACAACAATACACAAAACAACGACGGCAGTGTCGAGAGCAATATCATCCGAAGCCGACCTCGTCAACCTCGTATTAGACGACGTAAATGGCCAAAACCGTCACTCGAAGGCATCATACCTACTCCGTATGAACAGCTGCGTAAATCAAAGAAGGGGCGCTTCCGATATAGGACGGAGAGTGGAATGGTTGTGAAATTTCGTATGTATAAAGACGGTCGAGTAACATGGAAATAAATATATAATTATTCTAACATAAGTGTTCTTAATTTCCCCTCGTTCACTTTTCTCTTTCTTGGGGACACTCTCGTTTCTTTGCTGGGCCGGAGAATGTTGCAGCACAATGCAACACATACATACCTTTTACAATAAAAACAACAACAAACACTGGTTAATTTTAATCTATGTATTTATTCACACTTGTTTCTTATTTCACTTACGTAGCTCAGCCATGGAGTTAAGTGCTGAAAGAAAAACAAATAAAATTACAAAGAAAAAATTCTTATTATTAACACAAAAATTTATTTATGAAATAAATATTAATAGAAATACTTATCTGACAGATCTGGACATCTACTCTGTTAAATAATATTAACCGGCCTGCAGTCAGACATTCAGGTTTCAATTTCACAATTTGTAAGCCGCTGTAACCAAATGGACTCTTGCTTTAACTTCTGAAGGTTGGACACACTGATAAAGCAAATAACTTGGGAAATTTACCAGTGACGTCGGCCATATTCTAGAGGGGATGACTCACTCTTGTTACGGAGCTCCAGAGTATATAAGGCAGAAAGCAGCACAGTAAAATTCATTATTCCTCAGACGACCATCTAGGAAAGACCCTCATTATTTCACTAATAAATATTAAATATTTATTATATTCTACCTTGTGTTGAGAGGTAGTCTTGGCGTGGCTTTGGACCGTCAAGTATTTTCATATATATTCTACCTTGTGTTGAAAGGTAGTCTTGGCGTGGCTTTGGACCGTCAAGTATTTTCATATATATTCTACCTTGTGTTGAAAGGTAGTCTTGGCGTGGCTTTGGACCGTCAAGTATTTTCATATATATTCTACCTTGTGTTGAAAGGTAGTCTTGGCGTGGCTTTGGACCGTCAAGTATTTTCATATATATTCTACCTTGTGTTGAAAGGTAGTCTTGGCGTGGCTTTGGACCGTCAAGTATTTTCATATATATTCTACCTTGTGTTGAAAGGTAGTCTTGGCGTGGCTTTGGACCGTCAAGTATTTTCATATATATTCTACCTTGTGTTGAAAGGTAGTCTTGGCGTGGCTTTGGACCGTCAAGTATTTTCATATATATTCTACCTTGTGTTGAAAGGTAGTCTTGGCGTGGCTTTGGACCGTCAAGTATTTTCATATATATTCTACCTTGTGTTGAAAGGTAGTCTTGGCGTGGCTTTGGACCGTCAAGTATTTTCATATATATTCTACCTTGTGTTGAAAGGTAGTCTTGGCGTGGCTTTGGACCGTCAAGTATTTTCATATATATTCTACCTTGTGTTGAAAGGTAGTCTTGGCGTGGCTTTGGACCGTCAAGTATTTTCATATATATTCTACCTTGTGTTGAAAGGTAAGCTTGGCGTGGCTTAGGACCGTCAAGTAAATCTTTTTAAATATATCTGCTCTCCAGAGATTAGTGAATTGGCCAAAATATTATTTATATCATTTTTATAGTAACTTGTTATAGAATTGTGTTTAGAGTTAAGTATTGAAGTTGTGAGTTGTTGAATAAACTTTTGGTGAAATTAAATCGTGGGTTCTTATTTGTAAACCTGCTCCTATTTGATTTACAGGTTTTAGCATAAACTTGTGACAGTTGCGAAATTCCCTGGGTATGTTGGCGTAGTGACAGCGCATAAAGACATTTTCGATGGGAGCAAACGTAATATTTTGAACCATATATCTTGTTGCCCCGCTCTCTATATTGATTCTACTACACGGCTGTACTGACCGTTCACTACAGTGGCAACAGATACTCACACAACCAGAATTTGACTACACCAAATTTGACTTATCACACTTCCTGTACTCTCTATATTCTAAGCCACAACCCCAACTTTGACAGTTCTGTATTTGTCACCAAGGTATATTTCTACAAGTATTCCCATTACGAACCACGTTACGCCATTTGTGTCCGAACGTATAGGAAAATACAGCACAGAGAACACAATATAATCTCTCATCTCTCTGTCCTCTCAATAGAAATGTATATACGTTATCAGACGAAACATGTCACAGTTCTAGTACAACATTTATGATGAGAATACCCATTGAATAAATAACTAATAAGGAAGCGAGGTATCGTGCGAATACAGTGTACGTGTTTAAGCATTTCAATGACAGTGTGACCTAAGGTCGGGGGGGGGGGGGGGAGGGGGAGAAATGACAAAAGGGCATACTGCCTATTTTGTGTCAGTTCAACATTCTGACATTTCATATTATTTCAAAATAAGTTTCGGATTTCAATTCGCGATATTGGGATAAATAATTAATTAAACGTGATTTTTATGAATAGTAATGTGAAATAAGTGCGGAATATTCCTTTTGTGAACGACATTTTGTGCAATAGAGACTCCGGAGTCTTAAAAAACCGTAATGAAGTGCGCTGTGCTGTCCTGCAGGAACGAACGGGGTTATTGCCGTGGGAAAGCATTCTTCAAGTAAGCTTAATAGCTTTACTTATTTATTATATTGTTTTAAACAAAATAAAAGTGAAATATCTATAAAAATAAAGAGCCATGGCAAAAGATTTAACATTTTACCAATGCCGATTTATTTGTTTACAATTGAATTGTCAGTTGGTGCCTAAATTATTCCAGTCATACAAAGGCAACGCCAAGAAATATTGTTTGAAAATAAGGGGGAGCTAAAAATTTGTTTATTTTACATAGGAATTTGGATTATGAAAAATGTACCCTTCCAGAATGTCAGAATTTAATTACTGCCATGACGAAATGAATACTAACAGAGCACACTAATACATTTCGCCGAGATGCTTACGTTTTCACCCGATATGCCGTTTCCTTATTAGTTATTTATTCAATGGAGAATACCTTGTCTTCTATATATCTTGTTTATCACCATATTCATTTTAATTTTTCCTTTTCATCAACCACAAAATAAAATAAAATGAATTTGCAATGAAGCCACAATACGATGCAGTGCAGTGTTATAGCCGTGCACTGCACTGTAAAGCACATTGCAGTGCTTTGACAATAATTTTTTGAAGATTTCGTATCTAAATTTTTTGTATTCTAGATTCATTATTTTGAGAAAAACTCTACCCATTTTTCTTCTAATGTCAGTTTAAAATAAATTAATCCATTTTAAATTGAACAATTCCTCTATTCTGTAGTATTTAACAAACGTCAACTGATGCAGTGTGCAGTGTTTTAGAAATTAACCTAAAAGTTGCAGTACAGTGCATGTGACTTGCCACATGCTATTACATGGGCTTGCCGGATTCGACGCGAAAGTAGTTAATGTTCTACTTTTAGCGCGCGGCAGACGCTTTGACAGTTCTTTGGGATGATTTTAAACTGTTTATATGCTTGGTAAGCTACAAACGCAAGAGCTGCCACATTTAATAACTCTGATATATCCATTATTTCACTTTTAAATAATAATTCAAGCTTTTTTATCACTTTTTCTTTTTATAAATAAATCTTAAGAGTACCAACGCGACGCGTCCATTGGGTCATGCTCAAATCCTACACGCGTCTGCCGCGGAGAACTGTCAAAGCGACGCGACGCCTGCCGCGTTCATTGGGTTTTCGCCTTAAATTTCAATGCAGTGCAGTGCACTGCACTGCATCGTATTGTGTTTCAGCCTTAAGCCCGGTATTGTGTTCATTTAGCGGATAAATATTTAGGGGACCTTTTTTACGGCTAAAATTGTTCATTATTTTGAACTATAGGTGGCTGCTTTTGTCAATCAGCTGTCGTGCATTTGTGATATTATTTCGTGTTCTTTTAGATAGCTAATGCAATTACCCAATTATATTTATACCTACGAGAATTTGTCTAAATGAAGACGGAATTTTTTGTCAGATAAAAATAATAATTCAACTTCAAACGTCAAAATTTTAGCGCGGAAAAAGGTATTGCGGATAAATCTGATGCTAAATATATGTTTGTTGAAATTACTGCCATCTACTTGTCAAAACTAAACAAACTTTTCGCTGATAAAGCACAACTAAATTTCACCGCTAAATTTCCATACAAAATATATCCGCTAAATGAACGCATTACCAGGCTTTAAAAGTACGACAAATTATGTCGATTTCCATTGATATTTTAAGAAAAGTGCACATCAATCAGTAAAAAACAGCTTCGCTCCTTTTCTCGTTCTAAATGAATCTGTGTGAATTGACAGAACGATGTCATAATTTAATTCTGTGCTCATAGAAAAGGTCGAAACAGAACCATTTCAAGTGTTTGACATTTCTTCCATTTGATAAAAGCAAGTATAAATTCGTAAAAAGTGTTGTTTATGGAAAAACAAAACCAAATTCCAACAAAGGCAACGAATATAATTGTTTACACGCACACCAATTAAAAATATTTTAAGCAAATTGTCAATAAAAAATTAATTCTGAGATATTCAAGTTGTCAACAAAAATATTATATTCAAGTTGTAAAAAAAAAAATTAATCTGTAGGATGGCCCGGAATTAAACAAATTTCTTTCTCTCTGCACTTTTTATTAAACATCACTTTACATCACTTTATCATGGACACTCTACTTCTTCTTCTTCTTCTTCTTCCGTCCCGTCCTTACAATACTCTTATTGACACAACTTGCTACTAGTGCCATCTATTCCTTACTTCTGAACTCTTAAACAATTTCGAAACTACTACAACTCGGCCATTCTGACAACTAATCGACTCGATTGGCTTCAAAACGGTGCAGCTGTTTTACATTTAACTTAAACAAAGAAAGTTCTTGACTTGACTTTTCATAACATAACTAATTGGACAAAATCTTAATCATCGACTTCATAGCTCTCTCTGACATAAACTAGAGCCTTATTGTTGCTAACGCATATGTTCACATAACAGCTCAAATCGCATAATAGTAAATAACATAACTTTGACAATCCATGAGAGATGTCATCCATATTGGTAAACATAATTTATACACATATATGAATACATAAGCAGTTTTACATAATAACATAAACATAAATACATAAATTGCACATAAGTCATTGCAATCGTAAATGACATAAATGTAAACACATACATTACTTAAAAGCATAAATGGACATATTTCTCTCATAAGTTTACGTTTTACTTTAACATAATCAAATAAGTACTAAGATTTAGCTGTTGCTCACATAGGTCTCACATAATTAAAGACATAACAAATGAAATTTTGAATTTAGCATTTTGTTAATTCAAACGTGTACTATATATTTATTTATTTTAAATTTTAATTTTAACTGGTGGTACGGTCTACTTACTTCAGAGACTAAGCATTTTGATACACATAAAAAAAAACAAAATTCAACACGCAATAATTTCGTAAATAATTCTCGTCTTACCTTCATGAAATAATATTAACATAAAATAACGTATAGGTATATACTAATTCAACCTCAAATATGGCTTAATTCTGGACACGTCATAAATACCCTCAAATGGTTTCTGTGTGATGCGGTTATCATCCACATCGGCTATGACATAACGATCATTACCTAAAGACTTTTTTATTACGTATGGTCCTTTATACTTTGGTATCAATTTTTTACATACTCCTGGAGTACTATCTACATTAGTTACAAAAACTAAGTCACCTTTGCTATAAACTTTAGCTACTTTTCTTTTTTTATCAAAATATGCCTTATTGTAACTTTGGCTTTTATTAATTTTAATTATTGCATCAGATCTAATCTTATTCAAGTCTCGCTCTGACTTGTTAATATCATTTTCAATGAAATCCTTAACTCTATCGATCACAGTATTACATTTCTGAAATTTGTTCTTAACTATCAAATTCCTAAAAATTTTGTGAATGAAACGTTGAAACACAGAAGGTGCATTTCTAAGTCCGAAAGGCATCTTCACGTACTCAAATTGTCCCATTGGTGTGACAAACCCAGTATATTTAATAGATTCTTCCTCCATGAAAACATGGTGGAAACCATTTTTTAAATCAAGACTGCTAAAGAAATGTTTCTCCCGTAATTGATCAATTAAATCCTCTATCAGTGGTAAAGGGTAATTATCACGTTCAGTGATTTTATTCAATGACCTAAAATCTACGCACATGCGTACGTCACCAGTCTTTTTCCTAACTAACACGATAGGGGACGAATAAGGAGATTCACTAAGTCTGATAATATTTTCCTTTAACAAATTATCAATAATTACTCTAACCTTCTCTTTGTCAGAAAATGACAGACGTCTCGGAACAGAAACAATTTGCTTATCACTTGTAAGACGCAAATTCATTTTGGTTATAATTTCAGGAAACTTAGGCTTGGGTGCCACATAATAATTATTCATAAAATTTTCAATAAAATTTTGTTTATCAGCTTCAAGTAAATTCTCATTCAAATTAATTTTTGGTTGTACCTCGGAGTATATGCTCCCAACACTAATATTTAACAATTCAGTACTTTCTGATTCAAAGTAATCAATAACTGTACGATTTCCTACCGAAAGTTTTGCTCCACATAACTTTAAAAGGTCACGTCCTAAAATTACTGCACATTCCATAGTACTGTCAGGTACCACATAAAGTGTAACAAAATAGTTCTGATCATAAATATCAATTTCTACTGTACATAAACCAATTATTTGTAGTTTTGTATTATTAATTCCAACGAAATTCTGATCATTATTGCAATCGGCAATAGCAAAATCCGGTACAAAACCTTTTTTTATAATACTGATTGGACTTCCCGTATCTATTATACCCTTTAAATTGAAATTAAGATCAACATCTAATGTTTGGTCTCTGAATTTACAAACAACTTTTATTAAATTTCCATTAGAGAAATTATGGTTGTATCTGCCTTTATCACCTAATATTAAATTTTTATTCTGCGACTCACAATCTTGTTCCTTATCTCTAAATGACGTAACACAACTTACTTGGTTATACTTCCTAATTGTTGATGAATTTCCTGGACAGTCTTTTATAAGGTGACTAAGACTTCCACAATTGTAACAGGAACCTCTATTCCTTTTTGGCTTGGAACAAGCAGCCACAGTATGCCCTACTGTATTACAGTTGTAGCATCTAATAACAGGATGTTTAGCAGCACGTCGAACATCAGGTGTCAAGGATGCGCCTGACTGTTTACTCTCCGTTACCACATTTACTTGCTTTAGCTTGTCATAACGCTGAAGCAATGGTAATATCTCCTCAACGGTGTTCAGATTCTGTAAAGAAAGAATTTGTTGCACAGATATATCACGAATACCTTTAATGACGTATTTGATGAGTGACTTGTTATTTAACAAATTTCCTCTAGCTATGTTCTGCATGGCAAAAACATAGTCCTCATAAGACTCGTCTGATCTCTTTTTTCGACTAATAAGAGCAGCATGTATGTCGTAATCGTCACCGAAGGGTGGGAATGTTTTAACAATTGTTGACTTAAATGACTCCCATGTACTCAATCCTTCCTGACCAAAGTACCAAACTTTAGCACTTCCTCGAAGACGTAAGCACGCGTAATGGAGTAAGGTGCTCTCCTTCCACTTATAAACACGACCAATTTCTTCAAGTCGGCTCAACCATTTGTATAAAGATAGATCTTTACCAGGATCAAAAACAGGGATGATTTCATCCGCCTCTACTGGATGTAAGATTTTTTCCTCTACTTGTACCTCTCCAGCAGTACTTAAATTTTTTAAGAACTCGTTTTCACGTTTAACCAACTCAAGCTCCTTTTGTAAAAGGTATTTCTCCTTAACCTCAAATTCACCTTTTGGTGTGGATGTATATACATTTCCCTTGGGGGATGAAGCAATACATGTAACATCATCCTCACCATTGTCAGAGTTATTATCTTTCGCTAAAGACAATCGCTCCAACAAATCCGCCTTTTTACCCATTGTTGACAAATTAAGTTTTTTCAACTCCGACTGTAATTGTTTTTTAGTTATCAACTTACTCACCATAATTGAGTTTAGTGCGCCCAATATGCATAAAGTTTCATAAATTTTATCAAATCGTGCACAAAACAACACTACTTAATATCCTCACAGTATCCCACTTCTGAAATTTGTAGGATGGCCCGGAATTAAACAAATTTCTTTCTCTCTGCACTTTTTATTAAACATCACTTTACATCACTTTATCATGGACACTCTACTTCTTCTTCTTCTTCTTCTTCCGTCCCGTCCTTACAATACTCTTATTGACACAACTTGCTACTAGTGCCATCTATTCCTTACTTCTGAACTCTTAAACAATTTCGAAACTACTACAAATCATATAAAATGATGAAAAATAAATGTAAGTATCAATTTTACTCGAAATTTCTTAATTAGAAAATTCATATTGTCATTTTTAAATTAATCTTCTACTGCACATTTTAAATTTAGGCAAAGTTTTATCAGACGTCGTCGTGAAAACACCAGAATCCGAATTTGAAAATGAGGAATATTTGGAGGAAGAATTGGAGCATCACAAGACTGGCCCTGGTTTAAAAAAAGAAAGTGTCTCTGATGGTAATGTATTGTTACGAAATTTTGCTGACAAAATTGCTCTGGCCGAGCAGTAGACGAGGAACGATCTGATAAGGCCAAGATAATGTTTTTTTTTTTTTTTTCTAGATTTATGATTGCTGGTAGATAGGGGATAAGCTTTTGTGTTTACCCCAGAGACATTGCTAACTTTGCGCCTACTGGTTTCTAGAGGCCGACTTCACTTTCACAATATAGAAGTATATCTGTAATTCACTCAATTACCAAATTACGAATGAAGAATAAAGCAGATGGGACGATTGATAATTTGTTTAACGGAAACCACATTATTCCTACTTGATACGTGACTAATATTAGTATGTACATGCTGGTCAACATAATCTAAATGCTTCACTGGAAGTTTGAAGCTTATTCAGGATTTTATTGATATGCTCGTCAACGAGTTGTGGTGAGTTTATATAGCGTAAAAGTATATGACAATTCAATAAGTATCACAAATTCTTGATAACTTATATCATAGATGGTACAAGAACTAGATGTCGCATGGCATCATAGAACAGAGTATTTAGATTGTGAAATGGGTATGCATTCTGAAATGGACCACAACATGTTTTAGAGCATGCCGAAAGCAAATGTTTTTATAATAGCACTCAACACTTCAGATACGAAAAAGTATGAATCATTCGACGTACATATATATCATTTCACATGTTTTGGTCAATTCCGGAATGGACCACCCAGCCATATAAATTTTGTATACTTTTGTGGTAGTGCATATAACATATAATTCTTGAGCCATCTATGGTAGTAGGCAGATATATATATATATACAAATTGTTAAAGCTTTAATACGTACTACCCTAGTCGATGTTGTGTTCTGTTTAAGTTAGTTGGGCAGGGTTATAAAGGACCCTATTTCCTTGTCCTGATTTGTGGTAGCAAATCAGTCTTCAATTATTTTCATAAAGAAAGTTTCTATTCTGTAACCATTTGAGCATATGAGGTGCTTTATATTTGGGAATATTCACATTTCCATCTTGAAGGTTTTGCGATTAATACTCTATAATTGGATTTGGTATTGTTTACAATCCATCTTGAAATTTTATTGGGGTGGTTAATATGAAGTTGGCTATGAGCTTGACGGTTTCAAGTCTTCTGTAAAAAGGACTACGAGGTACTTTAGCTGTTTGGTGTATTCTATGTTCTGGTTGTTGATTCTCATTGATGTTGGGGAATGTGTCTTTTTTCCTTATATTACGATGGTTTGACATTTTTTTTTATAGAGCGTGTCCAAATATTTATTCATGACAGTTTTCATGGGCAAGAATTTACTGTGTATTTCTTAAAACAAAATTCACGCTTCAAATAAAGTGTTATTTCCTACATACATAGTACATAAACTTTATTTATTGCACATGCTAGTAGACTTCATATCCTATATAGTGCATAATAATATATTAATCCTTATAACAATTAATTTTTAATTAATATAACTATTCATATTCATATTTTTTATAACGTGAATACTAAGCGTGGCAATTTTAATCATTATATCGGTATTAATCTCAAGAGCTATTTAGTTTCTGATTTTGTTTGCACCCTGAAATGTGTGATTATTGTCACATAAGTTAATTATATTTAGGTGTTTGAAGTAGTAGTGAAGTAGTCTTGAAGGGGTCATAAATATTTTTTAGATTTAGATTTTGGATGCCTATAGATTTTAGACATAGATTCTTTAGATTTAAGATATAGGCGTATTTAGATGGCTATTCACTCTGATGGGTGTTGATCATAATCTCTTATAATAATATTGTAGGGCTCCATAGTCCATTAAAGGCATGTATTATAATCTCGTGTTAGTTCATTTTGTATATTTTTAGATAAGCAATTGACCAGGGTAACTACTAAGCTAGTAAAGTTATCCCTGATATTTGTTATGTTGCAATTTTTCAAATATAAAAAAATATATAAATGTTATTATGTTCAATGAATTTAAATCTATCTCTTTTACAGAAACTAAAAGTGAAACAACAGCCGCAAAGCTAAGGATCGCTCAAAGAGCAATCCATGCTTTGGAAAAAGAAGCAGAGAGGGAGAAAACGTCAGCAGAGTGCTTTGGGGAATTTTCGGCCCTCAAACTGAAACTTCTACCCAACGGTGATGCTAGGGATGAAGCCTTAAAATATTGCAAGATATTAATAAAAAATATAAAACGTAATTTTAATTAGTTTGTATTTTTTATATAGTTTGTATTTTTTATATATTTTACAATATTATCTTAATTAAAGTTTTGAAAAAAAAACATTAGTTTGAAAAATAAAACCAGTCCAGTATGAAAAAAAACAGTTAAATTTGAAAAAAAAAAAAATACTCTACATGTACTCCACTGCCAAGGAACACTGCCTTCTGTCGAAAAATATTCCGCGAATTTCTCGCGAACTTCCTTAACACTCCGGTTGGAAACTTTTGCATCATTTAGCAATAACTAATGCAAACTATAAGACAGCTTGGGACATCTTAGTGAAGAGATACCACAATCCGCGAATTTTAGTAAAATCATATCTAAAAGTGATCACTAATCTTCCAAATATGACAACTGAGTCTGCACATGAAATCAAACATATCTTTTATACAACATCACACACGCGCAATGCATAGAGAATCTAGGTCGGCCAGTAGTTCACTGGAATGACTACTTTGTTCTCATCATCTCTCATAAATTGAATAAGGTAACAAGGAGAGATACAAGTTCTCATACGTGTATCAAATGGAAATGTAGTCCGTGCTAGAGCACTCTTAGATCAGGGCTCGGAATCAAGTTTTATATCAAATTCGTTAGCTCAACTTCTTCAGCTACCTAGGCAAAGAGTTAGTATTTTCGTACATGGAGTTGGCGGGAATAATGCGGCATGTGCAACATCACATGAAGCCTGTTGAAAATGATAATGATAACATCAATTCGTGTAGCTACTGCCTGTCGCATCATTCTGTAGTTAGGCCCAGTAGCAACACAACAAAATACCACACGTAGTACCAGTCTTGTACTTACCTCATACTTAGTTTAGTACGATATATTCATGTAATCTATTATACAGCCATCAGCTGATAGACATTGATGTACACACTTTGTATTGTCATCTTGTGCTATGAAGACATATCGTAGCTTGTTTAAATTCTATAAATAAAGATCTATGAACTAAAAGTTAATCTTATATTTACAGTTTAGTTTAGTAATATCAGAAGGATATTTTTCATAAAAATGACGGAAAACGTTGGAGCCAATCTTCTTCGTCCGCCAAAACCACTCATAATTGAGCATAATAAGGACATGTCAAAGGAATGGAAACTATGGAAACAACAGTATGGTTATTTCGAAATTGCAACACAGATTACAACGAAGCCACAAAACATCCAAATAGCTACATTCATGACAGCAATTGGCAGCACAGCTATACAATTATACAACACGCTGCAACAGCCACTTCCAGTAACAGGTGAAGAGGTAACTTTAGAACAGGTAAAAAGTACTTTTGAAAATTTCTTTCAACCAAAAATAAACGTAACATTTGAGCGTTATAAATTTCACAAAATTTCTCAAAAAGACGGCGAATCCGTAAACGAGTTAATTGCGAGAATACGTTTACAATCACAGAATTGCGCATATGAGCATTTAACCGAAAACATTATGAGAGATCAGTTAATTCTAGGAGTAAAAAGCGAAGAACTTCGTACAAAATTGCTAGCCCAAGACATAACATTAACAAAGGCAATACAATTGTGTCAAGCTACCGAAATTTCTCAACAACAAGTAGAAGAAATCTCAAGAGAAAATGAACGTTCCATCGAATTGATTTATAAATCAAAGCGTAATAATCGCACATTTGACTGTCGTAAGTGTGGTACGCGACATGAAGTACGTAAATGTCCAGCATTTCAACACACCTGCAAAAAGTGCAGTGATAAAAATCATTTTGAATCAATGTGTAGAAACAGTCAAACAAACAAACAAAAAGGCAAACGGTTGACAAAAAATGTTAACATATTAGATGACAGCATCATACAAGTAGGTTTATTGTCAAATGGTACAGCGAAATCTGACAATTGGACAGAAAATATCACAATCGCAGATCATAAATTCGACATAAAATTAGATACAGGTGCCCAATGCAATGTACTACCGAAAAGTGTAATTGATGTTGTGAATGCTAAAATCGATAAGGGTAATGTCAAAACGCTTATGTCTTTCAGCAATCATCGTCTGAAAGTTCTGGGACAATCAGAAATAAAATGTCTCATTACAAATCAAATATGTAAAGTTATGTTTAAAGTCGTAGCTGAAAACATAAAACCAGTTCTAGGTGCCAATGCATGTGAACAATTAGGTCTCGTTCAAAGAGTTCACACAGTAATGGACGATGATATTTTTGAAGGTCTTGGATGTTTAAAAGGATTTGTATATGACATGGACCTAATTCCAAATCCACAATTCAGGATCCATCCACCAAGACGAATTCCGTATAAAATCAGGGATGAAGTCAAAAAAGAGTTGGAAAAAATGATAGAAATGGACGTGATCGAACCAATAAAGGAGCCTACTCCTTCAGTTTCACCAATGGTAGTAGTGAAAAAACAGAACAAAATTCGAATCTGTATAGACCCAACGGACGTTAATGTCAATATTCTACGACGCCACTATTCAATGCGAACTATTGATGAAATCGCAGTGAGGTTACAAGGTTCAAAGTTTTACACGCTTCTCGATTGTAAACGAGGATTTTGGCAAGTACGTGTATCAGAAAAAACTAAAAAAATCTTAACATTTTCAACACCATGGGGAAGGTTTTGTTGTAAGAGGTTACCCTTTGGGATTTCATCAGCTCCAGAAGTCTTCCAGGAAACAATGCAATCATTATTTTCAAAGATCAAAAACGTAGAAGTATCAATAGATGATATATTAATCCACGCACGATCCATAGACGAGCTCAGACGAACGACAGAGGAAGTAATTAAAATCTTGCGAATCAACGGACTGAAATTAAATAAAAACAAATGTGTGTTTGAACAAGTTAAAGTTAAGTTCTTAGGACACATCATAAATAGAAATGGAATGACTGCAGATCCAGAAAAAACAGCCGCGATCTATCGTCTAAAGGCCCCTACAAATCGAAAAGAATTGCAGAGAATTTTGGGTAAGTTCACCTACCTCAGCAAATACATACAAAACTTTTCAGAATTAACAACGCCTTTAAGAACATTACTGTCAAAGTCAACGCCGTGGGTCTCGGATAGGTATCAACAAATTGCGTTTGATAAATTAAAGTCTACAATAGCCAAGCCACCTGTTCTTAAATTATATAACATAAATGAAGACATTAAACTCCAAGTAGATGCAAGTTCCACTGCACTAGGAGCAGTACTTCTCCAAAGAGAACAGCCCATCGCATACGCATCAAAAGCCCTAACTGAATGTCAACAAAGATATTCACAGTTAGAAAAAGAAGCCTTAGCAGTGAAATTTGGATGTGAAAAATTCCATGAATATGTATGGGGTAAAAAGGTTATAGTCGAATCAGACCATAAACCTTTGGAAACAATTTTTCGAAAGCCTATACATTCTTCGCCTGCCAGACTTCAAAGAATCAGATTAAGTGTATTGACCTACAATCCACAAGTCATCTATAAACAAGGGATTAAGATGTACCTCGCAGATCCTTTAAGCAGAGACTGTGACAATCCAAGCCCAGATGACACCCACATGGATGAGGAATTAGAAGTACAAATGCTGCTTTCAATTTCTGATGAGGAATTAACAAGACTGACAAACTTGACACAAAATGATGAAACATGTCAAATCCTTAAATCATTGATCCTAAAAGGATGGCCGGACAATATCAAATCCATACCGAATGTAGCACGTCCTTACTGGAACTTCAGGGATGAACTGTCTGTATATGAAGGGATCATCTATAAATCGCATAAAGCATTCATTCCAGCCAAAATGAGAGCAGACTTGCTGAAATATATTCATAGCGGACATTTCAACTACGAAAAATGTGTTCGACGAGCCAAGGACTGTGTATTTTGGACAAAAATGAATAGAGACATATATGACTATATTCAAAGATGTGCATCATGTCAAGCAAACCAGAAAAGCAACATTAAAGAACCTCTTGGTCGAAAAGTTATACCGACATATCCATTCGAAATTGTAGCAACCGATCTATTCCATTTTAAAGGAAAAGATTATATCGTTATAACGGACAGCTACTCAGGATTCATTAAGTTTGAAAGTCTTGATGAAATAACTACAGGAAATATTATAAAATTCCTTAAAAACATATTCTCAATTCAAGGTATACCAAGAGTGTTAGAATCAGACAACGGTCCGCAATACTCATCACTTGAGTTTAAAAATTTTTCGAAAATGTGGAAATTTAATCATCAAACTAGCTCGCCATACCATCCAAGAGGAAATGGGCTAGCAGAAAAAGCAGTACAAACTTCAAAAAATATTTTGAAGAAATGTGCCTACGATAATTCAGATGTCCAATTAGGAATATTGAACTTCATGAATACACCTAGAGAGAACTTAGGAACACCAGCACAAAGACTTTATGCACGAAACCTACGTTCACCTATACCTACTACTACATTATCACTTCTACCAAATCAGCCTATAGTAGAAGACGTACCAGAAGCTTTGCGAGAAATACGTGAGCAACAAAAAAAGTACGCCGACAAGAGTTCCAGAGAAAGGGAGCAATTAAACAAAGGAGATGTGATAGTAACAAGGACAAACAATAAAGCTGAATGGAAACCGGCTATTATTGAAAGTCAAGTTCATCCGCGATCATACATGATTAGGGACAGAAAAGGAAAAACATACAGAAGAAACTCTTCATGCATTAAGCGAACTCAAGCGCAAATGGAGTATCATACAAGAACGGTTCCCGAGAACAACGAAGACGACTCACATATACAACTAGAGTCAACGTTACCTTTGGTAGACGAGTCATCAGAAAAACATATGTCAAATAATATGACTAAACCTGATCAGACACCGTCAATTAGCAATCACCGTCAAACAGTTATAGATACTAAACAGAACTTATCTGAAATAACCAGTACAAGGTCTGGAAGAATAATTAGACCACCGGAGCGCCTAAATCTATAGCTCTCATCATTCTGGAAAAAGGGGGATGCAAGGTAGTACCAGTCTTGTACTTACCTCATACTTAGTTTAGTACGATATATTCATGTAATCTATTATACAGCCATCAGCTGATAGACATTGATGTACACACTTTGTATTGTCATCTTGTGCTATGAAGACATATCGTAGCTTGTTTAAATTCTATAAATAAAGATCTATGAACTAAAAGTTAATCTTATATTTACAGTATTCAACGCCACTCAGAAAACTTCGCTTGGCATTTCAATGCATATTATGCAGGAATGATTCCTCTGACACCATCAAGATATACAATCTACTAACAATCACCTATGGTACTGCTTGCGCTCCTTTCGTAGCCTATAGAACACTTCAAAATAATCCGCAGAATGCTTCCGTCTTTATAGCGATAATGCGACAAATTTTGTAGCAGCTAATAAAGAATTGGGCCAACTTTCGAGAAGTTTTAGTAACTTATACTGAGACAACTAACATCTAGATGTGCAAAACCTCACAAAAACGCGATCCAACTTCAACGAGTTAATGACCCTCTAATAGAAAGCGCTACACATTCTCTCTCTCTCTTGCTGTGTTATGCCACATAAATTCTTCGCAATGATAGCTTTTTTTTGTGAATAAAAAGTTAAAGAGCTTTCAAAAAGTGTTCCGGGTTTATATGGAGTTTTGTACATCTAGTTGTAAGTTATCTGCTTATAAGTACAACCCCGTATTGCCGAGTTATTTGCCAACTAGAACACAGAGTGGCGCTTCATTCCTCCTCTCTTTCGAACGAGATCAGTTTCCTGGTGCACTTTAATACTCTTGAAATGTGTTCAGAAAAATGAACAAATATTATAATAAACTTCTTACTGCCTGCTAATTAGACCTTGCTGAGAAAAGTCAACTGATTATGTACATAAGTAAAACAATCTACTGCTTGACGTTCTAATGCTTTTTCCTGCAGAATACTTCAGCTTCTTCTCGCTGGTTATCGCAAAATTTAATTTTCAATTTTGTTCGCTGGTAAATATTTTTGACATCTGATTGTTTAACTGACAAATTGATGAAATGCCAGCAGTGGCACTTCGCTATAAAAGAGTGGGAAATAATGTTTTCACAGTCCATCACCTCTTCCTTTTTTTCTTATAGTGCAAAGTAATAAGACCCTCTCACTCACTTTCTCAGTAAAATCGCATGTTCGAGTAATGTAAATCAGCCATTAGTAATTACCTGTATGAGTTTGCTGCCATAATAGCAAAATTTACTGCCATAAAATATACTTCTGGCTAGAACTTTTTATGGCTAATTATGGCAGTAAAAATTTCCCCTTCGTCGGGGAATTTGACATTTAACTCAGTAAAATTTTGCTGGATTATGTTTTGTCCTTATCGTTCTAAAGTATTTTCAGATAAGGGGAAACTACTTACTCTGCTTTCTAGCAATGTTCGAGTAATGTAAATCAGCCATTAATCTCAACCAATACCACTTCGTCTAAATTGTAAAGAACACATTCACGAATACAAATTAAAATCGTTCTGCTTGAATCTGGGAAAAACTCAGGAACATTCAGAATGATTCGGAGCCCGAAAAAAGCGATGACAGCTTGAAACTAAATCGTTCGGCCCGAGAAAAAGAACGACATGGATTGAAAAAAATCATTCTGAACGAGAAAGGGAACGCAGCAAACGAGTTCAATGGAACAACTTTTGACGCGATGAGAATGTAAAGACACTTTCACATCAAAACCGAAAAACTCAATTTATTCCACTTTAAAACAAGATTTTTTCTCCAATGATTAATAAAATCATGGTAAATAGGATAAACTAATAATTTTACTTATAAAATAAAATATGTATCTCAGATTTTTAAGAAAAATACAACTTTTATCTTTTTTCGGCCGAAAAACGAAATTTCGGTTGCATCTGTCAATTTCTTTTCGGTTTCCACATGTGGAACGTTTTGGGATGAACATTTTTTCGGTCGTACTAAACCTCACTTTTGTGTTTACATTGAAAATTATATTATTTTATGTTGTTATTTATTATATTATTATAATATGAATAGGGATTTCGAAGTAAAATTAAAATACGTTTTTTGTATGAGCTCTCATCATACAACTTTTATGATAATTAAATGTTATTTCTATTTAACCGAAGAAAAGTTTTCGGTTTTTGATGTGAAAGCAAAAGCGAATTTCCGGTGTAGAACTTATCGGTTTTCGGTTTTGATGTGAAAGTGCCGTAATAGTAGCTCATTTCCGTGTAATTTGTCAGATTGAAATTTTCTGGAAAAAATAACATCACAAATAACGTAAAAATTATGAAAATTGTTACTCAAATGACTTTACGTGATTGTGGATGAATTTGGTAGAGTAATAGTTGAAGATTGATATACAATGCTCAATGACATTCAGTTGTGACCGTAAAGGCACTTTCAAATCGAAACCGAAAGACGAAAACCGATAAGTTCTACACCGAAAATTCGCTTAGGCACTTTCACATCAAAATCGAAAACCGAAAAATGTAAACAGAAAAACTCAATTTATTCCACTTTAAAACAAGATTTTTGCTCCAATGATTAATAAAATCATTGGAAATAGGACAAACTAATAATTGTACTAATAAAATAGAATATTTATATCAGATTTTTAAGAAAAATACAACTTTTATGTTTTTTCGGCCGAAAAGGGAAATTTCGGTTGCATCTGTCAATTTCTTTTCGGTTTCCCACATATGGAACGTTTCGGGACGAAATTTTTTTCGGTCGTACTAAACCTCACTTTTGTGTTTACATTGAAAATTATGTTATTTTATTTTGTTATTTATTATATTATTATAATATGAATAGGGATTTCGATGTAAAATTAAAATACGTTTTTTGTATGAGCTCTCATCATTCAACTTTTATGATAATTAAATGTTACTTCTATTTAACCGAAAAAAGTTTTCGGCTTAACCCCCGGAATATAATACAAGCCATGAAGTTGCCGAAGCCACCGACACATTAAAAGGCCTTAAAGTGCCGGGTACAGCATGCAGTAAGAGCTTAATCTCTCTGCTAGACGACTTTCATACGAGAGGGCTCCAGGAAGGTAAGAGGAGAAATTAAAACTCTTAACGGTTCATGTTCACGTTATAATTACTGATAGGTAATGCTTCATTTACCCGCAAAGGCACATACGTATATGTACAAGTATATCACTAGCTCAAAGGTATATACAGGTAAGCATATCAAAAATTAGAGCCACATAAATATAATATTAAATCAAAAGTACTATTATTTCAAGGTACATACATGTAAATTTATCAAAAACTTAAGCCATATAAATATATATACATATATATAGTATTAATCGAAATTATATATAGCTACATGAAAAGAATATCAACAAAAAGGAAGTCCCACATGTGTAAGTCGCTACAGAAGCCAAAGTATGCGTATACCAAAAGAAAATGTGTAATAATTCCACGGCATGATGAAGCGCTTCAGCATCCGCCATCTAGTTAAAAGAATCAAATTGGAATTTAATGCTTCGATTTGCTGTCTGTAGGCTCTATCACAAAAGTAATTTTTGTTGAGTTAAAATAATATTGCCCAGCGGCACTTGTATCTACACTTATCTTGGACGAAATTAACTAAGAACGTGCGGAACGTAATTATAATAAAAATTAAAGTTTAAAACAATTTACAAATTCATTCCATAGTGGACGACTGTATCTACGTTGTGCAACTGAAGGATTATAATCTGGCGGTGAAGGAATATCGCCATTTTTCCCTGTAGTAAAATCTATTGACCATTAACACTTTTTGCATTTTGTTGACATTTTGGAGCACAAGTCCAAAGAAAACGATTGTTGGAATTTTGACAATTGCTAATCCATATTGCTGCGTGTTCACAAAACTCTCAGGCGGATATATTCCCCTTTGAAAAAGTATTGAGTTTATACCATATTTTAAGTATTCCGCCACTATGACTGTATTAAATGCTGGCAAATGTGGATACCACCGAAAATTGAACAAATCACGGAGCCTTATTTCAAGCAAAGTGTTGCACTGGTACAAGTTTTCTCCGTATATATAAACTATCCAGTTAATATTGTTCAGATTTCTTTCTGAAATGTTGGGAGATATTAGATAGTTTACAGCTCGCTCGACTTTTATTTCTGTTTATTAATTGAAAGAAAACTCACGCACTTTCTGCAATAAGGTACAGTGGCTGCCACTAATTAGTATAGCGTTGGTGTAATTGATACATTAGAATATGCTTAGGCACCTTTTTGAATAGAATCGACTGTTCTTCCAGCCAAGTAATTTTTCCTGCCCGAAAAAGTGGCGGATTTTGTGCGGGGTAGACGAAAATAACTAGATTATTGGAAAATAGGTCAGTCTTAGAACTGAAAAATATTTTAAATTTACTTACAGGCTGGATGGATCACAAATGTCTTCTGCTTTTACTTTTCTCATCAGCATGTCACCCCGTGCTCGAGGAAACGCACTTCTCTTGGTCTGGGTGCATTCCAATATTCTGATTGACAGCCGCCGGCATACACGCTGCAGTCTCTCGTGTAGCATATTGCTATATGCAATACGCTACGACCATAACAGTTTCTCCCCCAATGGAGGCTTAGAAGAAAAATTGAATGGCTTGACTAACTTACAAGCGTTGACGTACTGTCGTACATCAGAAGTCATATTTGGCCAATAATAAAAACGCCTTAATTTTTCTAACGTCTTACTAAACCCAAAATGCGAAGAAGTGGGAGGCTTGTGTTCTTGCTCAATTATAACGGCAGTTAATTCGTCTGGTACCCATAATTTCCACTTAACGGAACCGAAAGATATGAAAGATTTTGGAGAATTAAAAGAAATAAACAGACGATTATCTTTAATCTGGAGGTTTGAGGGGGAATTTACGGCAGAAGTAACCTTTTCCAATCTCTCTACGTAAGTTTTACTAAGAAACGCCGAAGATTTCAAATCGATAGACCCAAAAACTGTTTTCACATTAAGCTCGTTGATATCCTTGTTTTCGATTCTTTCACCCAAAGGTTCATCTATGAAGACTCTGGACAAAGCGTCATATACAATGTTATCCTTACCCCTTCGATATTCAATATGGAAATTAAATGACTGAAGTTTGAGGCTCCATCGTGCAAGCCTGCCACACAGATCACGCTAGTTTATAAGCCATTGAAAACTTGCATGATCCGTGATTATTGTGAATTCCAATCCCTCAACATAGGGTCGAAAACGCTTCACGCTCAGAACCGCTGCTAAGCATTCCAATTCGGTAATACTATAATTGCATTGTGCACCGTTTAACTTCTGAGACATGAAGGCAATAGGGTGTTCATTACCATCAACATCACATTGGAACAACACGCTACCTATACCTGTGCTGCTTGCATCACATTGAATAAAGAAGGGTCGGCAAAAATCGGGATTTGCCAGCACCGGAGCAGTGATCAAACATTCCTTTAATTTTATAAAAGCTTCTTCAGCCTTTTCGTTCCACAAAAATTTAACACTCTTCTTCAGACAAGCAAGGGTAGCAAATTGTGGTATAAATCGCCTATACCACCCGCAAACTCCCAAGAAACTGCGAACTTTCTTTACAGTAGAAGGTCTCGGAAAGCCTAAAATAGCTGCGACCTTATCAGGATCCGCCTTCAAGCATCCATTACCAACCACAAAACCAAGATATTTAACCTCACGCATACAAAATTTACTCTTTTCCACATTGATGGTGAGACCCGCGTTGTGTAGCAAGTCAGCAACTATCGAAAGCAGTCTCACATGTTCATCAAATGTGGAGGAAGTAATTAGCAAGTCGTCCAAGTAAACTGACACTTCGTTGTGCAGCTGATGTGGTATTACTTTGCACATTAATCGGCACATAGTCTGTGGAGCATTACACAAACCGAAAGGTAATACCGTAAAATGGTACAAGGGTCGGCCGGGTACAGCAAACGCTGTTTTGTCCCTGGAATCAATAGCAAGAGGAATTTGCCAATAGGCGTCCTTCACAATTGCTGTGATAAAATACGTATCTTGTAGTCTACTAAGTAAACCAGCAATAAGAGGCAAAGGAAACGCATCTGGTACTGTGACTTCATTCAATTTGCGGGCATCCACGCAAAGTCGAACTTTCGAGTTTTGCTTTTTGACTAAGGTGACTGGGGACGACCAAGAATTTTGTCTTTCCTCAATAACTGCCAATGATAACATACGATCAAGCTCATCATATAAAGACCTTTGAACTGCAGGGATCACTGCATAATATTTTTGTTTGACAGGCCTAGCAGCTCCGACATCTATCTCGTGTTCCAGCAGATTCGTACGCCCGAAGCCCTGATTGATAAAGGAAGGAAAAGTATCGATTACTGAGTTTAACTTTCTAGAATCCTCTTCAGACAGAACGTGCTGTTGTGAACAAACTGGAGGCGCCTGGGACAAGGAATATAACTCACTGATCATGACCGGAGCCAGACCAAAAATCCTCCAGAAATCTACTCCCAAGTAAAGAGGTTGCTGCAGAGTAGGCACAATATGTAGTCGCATTAAGCGAGTCTTTTCTCCGAATTTTACAAGAATTCTGATGTGACCCAACACTTGTTGGGGTTCACCATCAGGCGTAGATATGCTAGTAGGCAATGAATGACATGAAATTCCTAATTTACTCAGAGGGTCAAAATTAGTGGAGATCACGGATTCCACAACTACAGCTTTTATATTTTTTCGCAAGCTATGATATTTGTGTGTTCGCTGAGAGGTTGGGGAATTAAGTGAATTGTTAACAGATAAAACTTTAAGGTCAACGTCCTCGTTGGTCTCAGAATCAGAAGAAATAAATGAAATGTCCTCATTGGACGAAGTACAACTACAATTGCTACTGTCAGGGAACTCGACATCAGCAACCATGTCATTATTAACTTGAACCTCTAAATTTTTAGAAAGCCTTTGCATTGTTGATACATTAGAAGAAGTTGTCACATTTGAATTTGTCATATTAAAACTGGATATATTTGAACTCGACATATTGTTATGGTCGTAGCGTATTGCATATAGCAATATGCTACAAGAATTACTGAAGCGTGTAGGCCGGCTGCGTCAAGCATAAAAAAAAAGAACGCACCCCGGCCGAAAGAAATGCATTTTCTCAAGCTGGAGATGACTGGCGGGGGATGACAAAGAAGAAGAAGAATCAATCTGTCTTACTTCTCGAGTAAAAGTCGCGTGCACGAATGAAATCAGAAAACTGATCATCAAAAATTCTCAACAACATCTGGCCCAAAAAGAATTTCGAAAGGGTACTAGACAAAGAGAAAGACAATTTTTCTGAGCTCTTTGAAAGGGAAGAACGTTTTGCTGTTCCAGAGATAAGTTGGGCGGATTGTTTTAATTCTGGCGTTTTGAGACATATTCAATTTAACAATATTCGCTGTTGAGCAAGGAAGTTTTGATGCAGGCGACCAAGGGCTTTGAAATCAATATTTCTCGGACTGGTCACATCAAGATACATTTCAACAGTTCGTGATCGGTACTAAAAGTATTCGGTGGTATCCACATATGTCCAGCTTTTCAATACAAATCAAGCGTAGACTCCTTTAGAACGGAAAGTTTTCACCATAAATACGTAGAAGCAACTGTATTTCTTCGCCAAGTAAACGGATCCGACAATACAATTCACATGTTAAAACCCTAAAAACGGACGGCTTTACAAAACTACAATTCGAACTTCAGTGAAGTTTTCAAAGGATTAAAAAACGCATATATAAATGGTTTCTACTTTTATTGGTCGCCTAAATATTCAATCATGAATTGGAATCAACTCTTCTGACCGATGGTACTGACGATACAGTCGGACTACCACCAGAACTTACTGTGAGTGTTCTAAAAGGTTGCGTTGCTTTGCACAGTCGTCAACTATAAAATGAATTTGTAAATTGTTTTAAATTTTAATTTTTATTATAATTACGTTCCGCACCTTCTTATTTAATTTCGTTCAAGATATAAGTGTAGATACAAGTGCCACTGGGCAATATTATTTCAATTCATCGAATTAGTTTGTGATAGTGCCTACAGACAGCAAGTCGAAGCATTAAATTCTAATTCAATTTTTAACTAGATGGCGTATGCTGAAGCGCTTCATCAGGCCGTGGAATTTTAACTGTGAGTATTATTGATATATTGCACTTTTACTTTGGCACATGTATTACCTCGACTTTTGTAGCGACTTGCACTGTAGAACTTTTTAGTCATTAATTTTTTTTTTTTTATATATTTACATAATTTCAATTTAAATCTATACTTGCATATATATGTCTGATTTCATGATATACTTACCTACATATGTATATTGGAATCTTGACCTTTTGAATTTTTTTGATTTAATGCCTTATATATAACTAGCTACAGTTAAATTGTTGAATACTACATATTACCGAAAGTACCGAACGGAAACTTAGATCGAAAGCAATCTTTCTAGTTAGATTTAAGTGTATAGTTTTGAACTGGAAGATAAGAAAAGTATGAGAGAAATAGCAATCCTCAGGCACTAAATTATTGCAAAATCAAGTTTTCAAAGGAAATTATTTAGAGATTAAGTGTAAAATAATATAATAATAATGATAATTAATTTAAAACGCTTTTGTTACGTGGTGGTGTCATTCCTAATTACACCAAAGGAAAGTATCTTTTAAAGAAATGTTTCATTTTCATCAGAATTATAACGTAAATATGAAATTTTGAAAGTTTTGATTCTTCCTTCATTGTCCCGGAGCCCCCTCGCGTAGGATGAAGGTCGTCTAGGCTCGCCAAGTCTCTCTCTCTCTCTTTCCAGGTCAATTAGGGACTCTGACGAATTATTCCCCTCAGAGTCAGATGGGAGGATGGGGCCGGCAAAGAAGGCATAACATCTGCGCCTTCCACAAGGTACAGGTATGTGACGTAAGGGTCCTTTCAGGACCGAGTGGGTGCCGGCTTTTGTGTTGATAGGCACGAAATTTTTTTGATTATGGCTGACGGCAACGACAGGTTTTTTGTGGAACCTCCCCACACTCTCCGCCAATAGCTGAGGCGAACTAGCGTGCCGCCCTGTAGTCAACGCTGCCCGTCGAGTGATCTGTCAGCTCATGCTAACAGTCGGGACTTTACGTCCCAAGCGAATCACTCTTCTAAGTTCCACAACAAAAATGGCGCCGAACGTGGGGCCACCTCAGTTGGACTTCGGCGGTCTAAGTGTAGATTTTGCTGGGGACTGAGATCTGTTGCGAGATGATCTTCTGGCACGAGCTAGTTGGTTGACCTCAGATCTCACATCTAGTGGAATCTGCATGCAGACTTGAAGTCTGACTGGTTTTGGTGAAATTTTTTTCTGTAGAGTAACGTCAAGCTTTTAAAAGTTGTTGAAGTTTTTGGAAATAAAGTAAAGTTTTTGATATTTTGAGATTTTGGGTTTTTTAAAAGTAATGTAATGTAAGAAAGTTTTTTGAGAGTTGAAGTTCGACTCTAGGTTTGACTTCGGTCAAGCCTCGAGTCTAAACAATGGTGGGTGGCCTCACCGAAATTTTAGTTTGAGCTCTTGTGGAGACGTGTCGCTGTTGGCCAACTGGCTGGACAGAGTTATGAATCTGCGAGAGAACTTCTTGCATTCCAGCTAATTAGTTGACCAAACTCATGACTCTGCCCGGCTAGCGAACTAACTGGACATGAAGATCCGGTGAGGGAGAAATGAAGGAGTCATCGGAGGATGGGATTGATGCTGGAGATCTTCAGAAATCAGGAGTTGGCATACTGCTAACTGCCTGGCTGAAGAATCTCTAGTAGCATTCTCAGTCTTTGATGCCTCCAACTTTACTCTTCCCAAATTTCTGCGAGAACTCAGACTTTTTCATGCACCTACTCACGCCACTTGCTGGTATATCTGACCTGCAAAGAGAGAGAACGACCTGCAGCTTTCACGTGTAAAGCGCTCCTGGGAGGTGAAGGAGAAATTCCATGATTTGAAAATTTTTTTTTGGAAACGTATTAAGCGAACTTTGGAACGAAAATTGTTGTTCGATCGATATTTCTCGTAGCTTGATTAGTAACATTCTGCTAATGTCTTCGAATATTTGATTTTTTTGTTTTAAATTTTTGATGATCTCTCCGAACTCTTGATAAGATGAACTTTCGATAATAAAAAATTGTTTGCTGCAATTTTAGTATCCAGTCTTAATCTTCGAACGTTTGGGAAGACTTTTTTTGGAATTGTAGTATATCATCCCGACCTTCGACTTTGACATAGTATTCCTTCGGGGTATAAATTTTTTTCTCTCGACTTGATTTACGCCTAAATTCGGTATGGCCACAATGAGGACCCCACCTCCCGTGCCGAACGGTGTAACTCTGTTGCCTGAACCATGCACTATCTGTACAGATACGAGCTGGTCAGCCGAGCCGAAGCCTGTCATGACCACATGTGAACATGTTTTCCATGAGGCATGCATACGGACTTGGATAGGCGAACATTCCAGTTGCCCTAACTGTCGACGCCGCATCACGCAACAGGACCTTATTGAATATACTGGTGCCATCCCTAAAAGAACGAAGAAGGTGAAGCCCGCGTAGTCGGCTAGGGGCGATTCATTGCCGACCTTTGACCTGCCTACCTTCGATTTACCACCACCGAATCGACGATCTTTATCACCAGGAATGCCCGATTTGCACTCAAGGACTTTTGTAAACCCGAGTCCTCGACGAGATAGTTCAGTGCGTACAGCTCAAGACCACACCTCAGCCGCTACGGATGTGCGGATGGCAGGCCTACGCCTACAAATGCAAAATCTAATACGAGAAGGTCTCGAACAGAGCCTCAATGGTTTGCGGACTGACTTAACGAATAGTATCCGACAACAAGTAGCAGCAGCAATGCCGCCAATGGACTTTGCACGACCTCCTTCGTCCAGGGGTAATCCAAGACCATCGAACGATTTCCCCAATCTGAGGAGACAATCGTTTCAGAGACCACCATCAGCTTCTGGTCAGCCTTGTGGTCAGCATTTTCGTCACCCTTTTGGTCAGCCTTTTGGTTAGCCTTTTGGTCAGCCCAGACCGAACTTTGTCCCACCTCAACCAACTCCACATATTCGTCACCCTGCAAATATAGGACAGCGACGATCAGGCAGTCCTATCAGGAGATGGAACCTGACGTATAACGGCAACAACTCAGAGCTCTCTTTGGATGAATTCATTTTTAGAGTCGAAGCGCTCACGCACTCCGCTCTAGAAGGGGATTTTGATCTCCTAGTCAGAAACATGCTTACGTTATTAATAGGACCAGCGAAGGACTGGTATTGGTCGATATTACGGCATAACCCTTTTCCAACTTGGGAATTTAGGAAAACGGGGGGGGGGGGGGAGTGCCCAAGGATGATCTAAAAATACGATTACAGCTGATGTCTCGAAAGCAAAAGCCTGGTGAACTATTCGCTATGTATCATCATCATTTAGGGTTGCTGCGTGATCAGCTAGAGAACGCCATGCCAGACCAAGAGATTCTGGAGATTGTCAAATCGAACTTATTGCCTGAGATTCAGGAAAACATATGCCTGCATCCTACCGATGCGATAGGACAGTTGAGATCGCTTGTTACTCGTATCCAAGCTACGCAGATACGAATTGCGACAGCTGGTAGCTGGAACCTTTACCGGAACCAACGGGTGCACGAAGTTGACAACTTTCAGACCTTGGACCCTGAACTGGCAGTAGCAACAGGCAGGGACAAAAGCCTAGTTGACGTGTCGAGCATTTCGGCCAAACACACTATTGTATGCTGGAATTGTGACAAGTCCGGTCACTTTTATCAAGACTGTAGGCAAGAGACACAAGTTGTGTTCTACTATGGATGTGGACGCAAAAATGTTTTCAAGCCTGATTGCCGCTATTGTAGACAGAAAAACTAGAGACGGGTCGGGAATACCACCACCTCTTTCCGACCAGCGTCAACGTCACAAACAGCAATTGCAACGAACCCCCAGTTCAAGCCTCGAACAAGGAGGAAGGTCCGCTCCATTAGCAGACCACAATGACGAGTCCTTGCAATGTCCCCTGATATCATTCAGTGATTCTGATGATATCACCAAAACACCTGATAGTACGAACATTTTATTGATAGAGTCGGAGAACTTAATAGACTTCTCCGCAGATCTTCAAGCTCCCATTTCCACTTCTGGGGAGCCCATGACATTGTTAGACACTTCATTGGAAAAGTCTTTGATTTCCGATATCCCGTTAACACCGAGAGCCCTCTTAGCTGACAAGATTGGGCCTCCTGTCATTTCTGTTTTAAAACGGCCACCAAGCTCTTTTATGACGAGTGGGCGTGAGCCAGTTTTACATCCGCTGACGCCGTATCATACGCGTCTGCAGAGATACAACACAGTATGAGACCGAATCTTCTCCTCAGTGGCGGAGTTAGCCGAAATAATGTTTCCTGACCTGGATATTGGACCAAAAAAGAAACGATCAACCGTTCGTTGGCGGGAATACTGTCGACGGATGAGACTAGAGAGAAAAAAACTGGCCCAGATTTCCGTGTCGATGCCAGACGACATTCGACTGTACGCCGAAGAAAAGCTGCTCGGGCGAACTGAGACTGGATTACTTGATAGTGGTGCCACTGTCAGTATTATAGGCCAGGGAGCTCTAGAGAAGCTTGCAGAAGCAGATGTCGAATGGAAGAGGTATCGGACGCAGGTCCAAGTAGCTAATGGTGCCATGACGACTGTGCATGGTCATGTGAACGTGGACGTCACTTTCCGTGATAAGACCCAAAACGTGCGTTTTTACGTGGTTCCTGGGCTCACACAGGCACTATATCTGGGAATAGACTTCTGGCGTCTATTTGGGTTGGCTCCAGATGTCCTGGGTATAGTCGCAGAAGTGAATCCAAGTGTAATAGCTACCTCTGAACAATTTTATGCTTGCCTCTTGTGCCATGGTGAAGCCTGTATACCACGTCATTAATTCTAGTTACTACTGAATACGGTCCTTCCCAGTGTTGTTGCAATTTTGGAGAACGTCCCTTACGTCGTCTCGGATTGTAGAGCCAAACAAGATCACCTTCATTAAATCCTGCAGAATTAGCACGTAGGTCATAGCGGGTCCTCATCCGATCAGTATTTGTTGCTAATTTCGTCCTCGTGGCCTCGTGCACATCAGCTAATTGTTGTTTGAGCTCCGATACGTAGTCTTCTGGTAACTTTTGTTCACCTCTGGGGGTACCGAATTTGAGGTCGCTAGGTGAACGCATCTCTCTTCCGAATATGACTTTAGCTTTGGTTTCTCCGGTACTATGAATAGCTGTGTTTAAGCATTAAACATTAAAAAAAAAAAAATAATCAGCAAATTCAGAAGTCAATAACTTTATTGAAGGAAAAAAAAAATGCAGCACAAATTCAATTTAATTAGGTAAATTTCATGCACTTTTGCTGCATCAGCAACACCTGCAGACAAATAATAATTTCTTGAGATCGAATTTCACGCATGAAATTTGTTGTCAATTAAATTTGTTAAATTGAATTTGTTGATTCTGCATATTTATCATATTAAAATTTGTATATAAACATCGATCTTTGTAAATAGAATTTTAGAATAAAGTTTTTATTAAATGAAAGCGTTGTTTTGTTGTTCTGGGTTTAATTAGGAGGCCTTCTTAAACCAACCAAATCTGAACTGTGTAGGAATCCTTCACGGCTCAAACAAAATTGGTGACCCCGACGTGATATTAATCGCTACTTGTGTAACATAAGTAGTGCTATATCACGCACCACAAGCAGTCCAGACTCTCTTTTGGCATCCATTTGAGAGCTCAATAGTCAAATCTCGCTTTCTTAAGGAATACTTCTGGAGCTTACCTTGTGTCAACAGGCGACACAATAGCCAACAGATTTCATTTGCAGCTCCAGCAAGTTGAAGCAATTACTACATAAGTAGTATACTGTGTCACGCAGTAGCACCTTCTTGTAGTAGACATTTCCTCTGGCATTCCAGAGTTCAGCAGTCGCCCTTTTAAGAAGCTAGATCTTCCGTTGTTTCTACTTACAGCAAAAGAGTACATCAAGAAATAGCTCAGGAGCTCACTTTGTGTCAACAGGCAACACAATAGCCAGCAGTATCCGGACTCCGCTTGCATCCATAAGCAACCACAATCAGCTCACCATTCTACGATTCATACGATAAGTTTGTTTTGTGTGCCAAATGACAGATATTGCAGCACTCGCGTCAGCTCAATCAGAGCTTGGCCGTGCCATCAACCAACTCTTCGATAACTTTAAAAAGGAGAGGATTGAGCGGAGAACCAAGGAAGGCACTTTGAAGTACCAGACATCCCTGAATGAATTCATCATTCAATTCAATAAAGGACATCAAGAGCTAGAATGCATCCAGCAAGTACATCCAGATCATGCGTACTTCACACAAGCATACCATACACAAGTCCAAGAAATCTGCAAGGACTTCCTAGGTAAAATAGACCAGAGACTGAGGGAGTGTTCCGCGGATGCACCACAGTCAAGTGCTCCAGCGACCACACCCACTGACGCTAATCAAGATGACTCAGCCAAGACTCTAAGGATGCACGCCGCAACAATAAAGGCGTTGGACAGATTGATAAACTCAATTAGAGAAGAGTTTAATGCACCTCGTTCAAGGGCTTACTATAATCAGAAGCTTAAGTCGATCAATGACTACTGGGCTCAAATAACTTGCCTCCATCAAGAAGTAATAGCAGAATTGCTCAACTCTACGAAGGCACAAGGAGAATATAGAAGCATTGAAGATAAATATCAAAACCTGGCGATTGAACTACAGGAAAGACTAGATGAACAATCCATAGCGTGTAGTAATAGCATGAATGTAAAGCTTCCTAAGATAGCTCTTCCCAACTTCGATGGAACGAATACACAATGGAAACCATTTATGGATCTTTTCACTCAGCTAATACATCATCAGTCTATAAGCGCAGCAGAAAAAATGTACTACCTGAAAGCTCATCTTACCGGTGAACCAAGCCGGTTGATAAGACATCTACATGCCACGGAACAAAACTACACCGTGGCTTGGAAGATACTGACAGACAGGTACAATAACTCCAGAAGTATAATAACTGCGCTTCTAAATGAACTGCTGTCACAAAGTACGTTGACAGTTGAATCTGGAGCTGGAATAAAGCGGATACATGATGTCAGTAAAGAATGCCTTCTATCACTGCAGAACATGGGGGTTAAGATCAAAGAATGGAATGCCATATTGATCCATATATTACTTCAGAAGCTAGACAAAGAATCCCGGAAATTATACGAACAATCTCTCCAGCGTCCTCGTGAAATCCAAAACGTAGATGCCTTCTTCAAGTTCTTAGAATCCAGATTTCAGATGCTGGAGGCAATGCACACGAAAGACGAGCGCAAAAGGCCTGTTACATTTGTGACATCAACGCCAAGAACTCAGTGTCCCGTCTGTAAAGCAGAGCATAAAATTTACAGATGCAACAAGTTCCTGAATTCATCACTTGACAATAAGTTCCAGCTGGTGAAGCAATTCAAGCTATGCCCTAACTGCCTGAAACCTGGACATCAGATTCAAGGAAGTACTTCAGAAAATTGCACATATTGCAGGGGCCGACACAACAGTCTGCTTCACAATTCATTCCGCGACAAGCAAGAGACCGCCAAGCCCAATCATACAATACGACAGAATAACACGACACTGCAGTCAATTACTCCTTCAAAATTAATACAGTAGACTTCGAACAAAGCTACCACCAGTCTTAAGGCATTAGCCAAATCACAAGTCTTACTGGCAACAGCTGTAGTGGACATCGTCAATGCAACAGGAGGTCTGGTTCCATGTCGAATACTGCTTGATTCAGCGTCTCAATTACATTTCATCCGGGACAGTTTTGTTCAACTGCTGGGTTTAAAGAGACAGAAAATTAGCATTCCGATTATTGGCATCGGTGGACACGAAACCATTGCCAAACACGAGACTAAATTAGCCTTACACTCTAGAGTAAATGATTTTACTACAACACTTACAGCTGTTGTACTGCCGAAGATCAGCGACTATCAGCCAGCAACATATGTGTGTACCTCAAGATGGGAAATTCCAGCCAACATCCAGTTGGCAGATCCCGATTTCTATCAGCCTCAAGCAATCGACATGCTGATAGGAGCTGACTTGTATTATGATCTCTTACAAGGTGGCCAGATTAGAGTATCCAACAATCTGCCTCTCCTACAAAACTCCCTACAAACTCCCCAAATACGTCGTCCATCAGTCGCTTCCAATGCACTATTGTAACTCAGCCTTCAGTGGCATCTCTGGAGAAACAATTAGTCAAATTTTGGGAATTAGACCAACATGATGCACCATAAAACCGGATGACAAAGGAAGAATACGAATGCGAGCAGCACTTTCAAGAGACATTTTAACGTTCTCCATCAGGTCAACTCATTGTCCAGCTACCATTTCGCGAGCCACCACATAAGTTGGGATCCTCAATTGAGATGGCAACAAAACGATTCTATTGTCTAGAACGCAAATTAGACAAAAATCAAGAGCTAAAACGACAATATCAGGCCTTCATGCGAGAATACGAGCACCTGGGGCACATGCAAGCAATACAAAAGGAACTCATCCCATCCGAGAATTATTACTTACCACATCACTGCGTTGTTAAGCCTGAGAGTTCGAGCACGAAACTGCGTGTAGTGTTCGATGCGTCAGCAAAGACTACAACTGGCAAATCTCTCAACGACATCCTCAAGATTGGACCAACTGTACAATCAGACTTGTTTTCCATTCTAATAAGATTTAGAATGCACAAATATGTGATGACCGCAGATATATGCAAGATGTATCGGCAAATTCAAGTGGATCCCGAGCAAAGAAAATATCAACTTATTCTCTGGCGCGAACATAAAGACAGGCCTATTCAGACATACCAGCTCAAAACAGTGACATATGGCACGGCTTCAGCACCATTTCTCGCTACAAGGTGTCTTAATCAATTAGCACTTTTGGAAGTCGACACCTTTCCTCGAGCAGCTAAGGTCATACGAACTGATACTTATGTTAATGACATCCTAACTGGAACAGACTCCATTGATGATACCATCAAACTAACAGAGGAGTTAGTGGCACTTCTAAAAAGTGGAAATTTCGAACTAAGAAAGTTCTGTTCAAATCACCCAGATATATTGCGTACCATTCCTGAAGAATTAAGAGAAAAACTACTACTGCTCCAAGGAGACGAAGTCGTGAAAACCCTAGGAATGATTTGGCAACCAAAAGATGATGTCTTTCAATTTAAAACAACACACCATGAGTCAGATAAGACTACCAAGCGAACAGTTCTGTCAGACATCACTCGTATTTTTGACCCACTTGGACTAATTGGACCTGTGACAGTTCTTGGCAAACTATTTGTACAGGATCTATGGAAATCAAACATTTCGTGGGATAAAGAACTTCCAATACAGTTAAAAAAAAGGTGGCAACTCTTTCAATGCCAATTGAAAGAGCTCAGTTGTCTCAAAATCTCAAGACACGTATCATTCACCGATCCAGTGGAGCTTCAATTGCACGCCTTTTCTGATAGCAGTGAATCGGCATATGGTGCATGCTGTTATATCAGGACGGTAGATGACTTCGGCCAAATACGAGCTCAATTGTTGTGTTCAAAGTCAAGATTAGCACCCCTAAAGTCGACAACGCTAGCAAGACTAGAACTGTGCGCTGCTGTCCTCTTAGCAGAATTGGTGGAGCGGATACGTCAATGTCTACCGAAGAATTTATCAAAGGTTTACTACTACACGGATTCAACAATCGTTCTTTCATGGATTGCTGCACCGTCCTACACTTGGAGCACCTTTGTCGCAAAGACGGTGGAAAAAATCCAACAATTAACGACCGAACATCAGTGGCATCATGTAGAAGGTACCCAAAATCCTGCTGACATCATCTCTCGGGGCATGCTTCCAGCTAGACTACACCAATCAAAACTATGGTTCAAGGGCCCAGATTTCTTATTTGAACCAGCATCAAGATGGCCTAACAAAAAATTTCAACCACTGCAAGAGGTGCCTGAAGCTCGAGAAAGAAAATTCGCATTTTCAACAAGGTTAAAGACAGACAATTATACGGACATAATTGCATCTGTCAACCATAAGAACTCCTTCACGAGGCTTCAACGAATCTTCGCTTACTGCATACGTTTCTGGGAAAATTGCAGACTACCAAGGGAGCGTAGATCAACAGGCCTTCTAACGATAACAGAACTGGACATGGCGCAAAATGGCCTAGTCAGAAATGTACAACGCATAACGTTTAGCAAAGAGTTTCAAAATCTCAAGGATAATAAATCGCTCGACACCAACAGTTCAATCCAATCATTGAACCCATTTCTGGACGAAGCAACTAGCGTCATCAGAGTTGGTGGCCGATTAAAACATTCCCAACTGAACGCAGAGGCAAAACATCAAATGTTACTTCCAAGGAATCATATACTCAGCCAGTTGTTGCTTAACCATCTTCACAGAAAGCACATGCATGCAGCTCCACAGACCTTAACAGCAATCGCAAGACAAAGATTCTGGATCATAGACATCAGGACACTAGCACGACAGATAGTGCACAGGTGCATTCGCTGTTTTAAATGCAAACCACAGAGCATCAATCAAATCATGGCCGATCTACCAGCCAGAAGAGTAACTCCTGCACAACCATTTCACACCACAGGAGTTGATTTTTGTGGACCGATTGTCATTCACCACAAGCTAAGACGAGCCGTCTCAGACAAAGCATATATCGCAGTCTTTGTTTGCTTCGCAACAAAGGCGGTTCATCTAGAAATCGTCAGCAATTTAAGCTCTATCGCCTTTGTAAATGCACTAAAGCGATTCATTTCGCGAAGAGGACTTTGCGCGACAATTTTCTGTGATAATGCAACCAATTTTGTTGGTGCTAAATCCGGATTAAAGGAGCTTGATGACTTATTCAAATCACAGGAATTGAAGGAGTCCATACACGAACTTTGCTCACAAAATCGTATAGACTGGAAGCCAATACCTCCACGTTCACCGCATTTTGGAGGTCTCTGGGAAGCAGCAGTAAAATCTGCGAAGAAGCATCTTATACGGCAAACTGGAAATGCGAGCCTGACGCAGGAAGAATTGCATACAGTCATCACCCAAATCGAAGCTATTCTCAACTCACGGCCTTTAACGCCCATGTCATCTGATCCAAACGACTTGAACGCTCTGACCCCAGGGCACTTCCTGATAGGCAGGCCACTAACAGCCTTTGCAGAACCAGATGTAAGTGCCCTAAATATAAACAGTCTTACAAGATTTAGACGACTGCACAATATCCAACAATCATTCTGGAAGAGATGGTCATTAGAATATCTACAGGAGCTTCAACTAAGATACAAGTGGAAAAACAAACAACATGACTTAAAGAAGGGCACCCTAGTACTGTTAAAGGATATGAACTTACCCCCTCTTAAATGGGCTCTTGGTCGCATTATAGACACATATAATGGACCGGATAATCACACCAGGGTTGTGAATGTAAAAACAGCATCTGGCATTTTTAAAAGAGCGATCCACAACCTGTGTCCACTACCAATTGAAGAGTACAACAATAACCATCAGAACGAAGATTCAAACAGTCAACAAATTACCGAAACAATAACAAACGGAGCTACATGCCTCCTACTGCAAGGACCACCAAGAACTAAGCCCGCGGCAACAGATGACATCACTGCCAGTCCTCCTGCCAAAAGGCGAAACCTGAGCTCTGGCAAGAAAGTCAATCATCCATTGAAAGGCAGATTCTTACCTATAAACCCAAACTGGTCAAATTGGCTAACATTCTCAAAACAGGCAAAAACCACACAACCAAGCATAACGCCAGAAGGGAGCAAGGGTTTTGCGCAACAGACTCAAGGTTTAAGTAATCCACAACGAGGTAATTCGATGGCTATCAGTTTTCTCCTGCTAACATCTTTGGTGCTGCCAATATTCGGAGCACCTTTTAATGAGCCAGTGGAGATAGCACCATTCACAGATAATCCTGGGTTATTCTTCGAATCTATAGGCCAGGCTCAAATAATAAACAGTGAATGGAACTTGCTGGTTTATTATAACCTAACAAATTACTGGGCCGAATTTCAAGGAATAAGGAGTTGTATAGTGGCAATAGACCACCTTTGCAATGCAACAACAATCAGAAAGAATCATTGCCTAGAGATACTAAATCAGTTCGAGCATCAGCTTAGAGAACTAGAGGAAGCAAGTGACCTTTTATATAAACGAAGTGGTGGCCACAAAATGGTAAAAAGAGCACCTCTCAATATAATCGGAAATATTGCAAGCAAACTCTTTGGAGTACTCGACTCCGAGTACGCTGAATATATAACGGGTGAAATTGAAAAAAACACGGATGAATGAAAATTACCTCATGCAATTACTAAAAAATCAAACATCAGTTCTGGAATCTACTACAAATATTATGAAAGGCAGGGAAGAATCCATTCAACTCCATAAAGAATCACATCGAAGCTTTACATAAGTACATAGGTAATGCCCAATACGAACAACAAAGTGCACAAACTTTCAACTCATTGTCCATACTAACCACGCTAGTCCTGCAAAATTTTCACAGAATTCAAGGAGCATTACTTGATGTTTTAAGGGATCTTCATCACGACAAAATTAATCCTCTTTTGCTCTCTCCTATCCAGCTACAAGAACAAATCGCACAAATTAAAGAGCACCTTCCTTCCATGTTAACAATTCCTGGAAATGGAAAGGATGGCGGTTTGTTACTTTACAGTCTAATGACAGCCGCAGCAAGGGTGACAGAATCATATATTCTGTTCGACATACGAATTCCACTACAACAAGATGAATACTTTCAACTCTTTAAAGTAATCCCAATTCCTACACTCCACAAAGGTAGCTTTATCTTAATTGAGCCATCTACTGAATATCTCATCGTTAATCTAACGAGAGACCGATACTATCCCTTAATGCAATTCGAACTAGACAAATACAAAATCTTGGACGATGAACGATATCTATGTGCTCAAAATCATCCGATCTACAACTTAAAATCCAGTGTGAGCCACTGTGAAATGGAGCTACTAAATTATCACCAAAAATTATCACCAACATGTCGATTCCGAACCACAAAGCTCTCGAAGATATGGATTCAGCTTCACACACCTAACAACTGGCTATTTTCATTGGATGCGGAAACTACACTCAATATTGTCTGTGGAACCGAAGTCCTACTCAAAACACTTAACGGAAGTGGAATCTTAAGGTTACGACCAGAGTGCGCAGTCAAACAGACTTCCATGACGTTTAGCGGACACGGCCGGTATCAAAGTAACCTTACCTCCGCACTTATCCCACGGATAAACATCAGTGCTTTGATAGAAGAGCACCTGAGTTTAACACAAAGGACACCGCAACTCGCCTCATCCGAATTTCATCTGCAATCTAATGCACGAGAAATGAAGGAACTAACCTCTAGAATCAAGGGCCTCAAGGCAGCTTCAACCTTTCCCGAACAATTTAACGTCCATGATGTCCATCACTATACCATAACCTATCTATCAGTGACGGCTTTGCTAGCAATCTTCACCTACTTAATGTATTTGCGGTGTAAGAAAACCAATACCTTTAAACTACCAGGAGTATCGCAAGGGGAGCAGCATCAACCTATCCCAAGAAAACGCAAGGGCCTGGACCAGAAATTTGTGTTGGACACCAACTCAAGGGGGGAGGATGTTTAAGCATTAAACATTAAAAAAAAAAATAATAATCAGCAAATTCAGAAGTCAATAACTTTATTGAAGGAAAAAAAATGCAGCACAAATTCAATTTAATTAGGTAAATTTCATGCACTTTTGCTGCATCAGCAACACCTGCAGACAAATAATAATTTCTTGAGATCGAATTTCACGCATGAAATTTGTTGTCAATTAAATTTGTTAAATTGAATTTGTTGATTCTGCATATTTATCATATTAAAATTTGTATATAAACATCGATCTTTGTAAATAGAATTTTAGAATAAAGTTTTTATTAAATGAAAGCGTTGTTCTGTTGTTCTGGGTTTAATTAGGAAGCCTTCTTAAACCAACCAAATCTGAACTGTGTAGGAATCCTTCACGGCTCAAACAAGCTGATCTATAAGCTATAAGGAATATAGGAATGTGTCGATCCCAATCGCGTTGATGATAGTCAACTACTTTCTTTAGATGTTCGATCTATGTTCTGTTGCAGCGCTCTACCATGCCATTAGATTGTGGATGTAGAGGAGTTGTTCTAGTTTTTCTTATTCCCAACATTTTACACATCTCCTGGAAAGTCCGCGATTCGAAGTTCCGTCCTTGGTCCGAATGAAGTTCGTGAGGCACTCCAAACCTACTGACCCAATTCGTTATTATTTGTTCCGCAACTGTGGCTGCCTCTTGATTAGGGATTGCATAAGCTTCAGGCCATTTACTGAAATAGTCAATGGCAACTAAA
This sequence comes from Dioctria rufipes, assembly GCA_963924295.1. Taxonomy (NCBI): domain Eukaryota; kingdom Metazoa; phylum Arthropoda; class Insecta; order Diptera; family Asilidae; genus Dioctria; species Dioctria rufipes. The sequence goes on from OZ002740.1 coordinate 129,154,199, forward strand.
ATATAACGGTTACCGCCATCCGTTTCAGGAAAAGGTCCAGCGATGTCTACAGCTATCATTTCAAAAGGGGCTCCGACATTATACTTATGCATTTCACCCCTGCTTCTGTGTTGCGGCCCTTTGCAAGCAGCGCAGACAGTGCATCTGCGGCACCACTCCTCCACATCTTCTCGCATATGTAGCCAATAAAACCTTTCCCGTATTTTGGAAATTGTTTTGTTCACTCCCAAATGACCTCCAGAGGTTCCACCGTGCATTTCTTCTAGAACATCGTTGACGTTTAATGCTGGCACGACTATCTGCATTCGGAAATATTCGCCGTTAGGTGCTTCCCATTTGCGTTTTAATATACCACATTCAACATGAAGAGAGTTCCATTGAGCCCAGTAACTTTTCAGCTTCTCACTCCGTTCCGAAATATCCTTCCAGTCTGGTCTTTCCATATCTTCTTTCCAAGCGAGAATAGGTGAATTTTCCGGATCTTCTCGTTGTGCTGTTCGCAGGTCCTCGTTGTCCCAACCTGTAGATGGTTCCACGGTTACCAACTGTATAGTTGCTGTTGTTTCTTTTTCTTCCACCCGTGCACAATGTTTGCATTCAAGTTTGCATGGACGTCGTGAAAGGGCGTCTGCATTTCCATGGATACGACCTCTTCGGTGTTGGATCTCAAGATCATAAGCCTGGAGTCGCTCTATCCATCTCGCGACTTGTCCCTCAGGGTTCTTAAACTGCAGAAGCCATGTAAGCGCTGCATGGTCGGTGCGAAGGATGAATTTCTGCCCGTAGAGATATTTATGAAAATGTTTTGTTGAACTTACAATAGCAAGTAGCTCTTTTCTTGTAGCACAATAATTTTTCTCTGGCTTTGAAAGTGCTTTGCTATAGTAAGCTACTGGAACTTCTTGACCATTCTCCTCCTGCGAAAGCACTGCACCAATACCTTCATTGCTGGCATCCATATCTAATATAAATGTTTTTCCCAGCTTTGGATAGTGAAGTACTGGAGCTTCACAGAGCTGTTGCTTCAAATTTTCAAAACTTTCGTTGTATTTATCCGACCATATGAACGGTCTTCCCTTTTCTGTAAGTTGATGTAGGCTTCTTGCTATATCTGCAAAACCTTTCACGAATCCCCTGTAGTAGGTAGCTAAACCAAGAAAACTCCGTAATTGATGTTTGTCCTTTGGAACTGGCCAATTTTTGACGGCTTCTATCTTCTCTGGATCGGTTCTTACTCCTTGTGATGAAACCATGTGCCCTAAATATTTAACTTCATCTTTGAATAGAGCACATTTACTCGCACTGAGCTTCAATTTTGCACCTTTGAGTCTTTGAAGTACGTCTCGTAAGTTGTTTTTATGTTCCTTGAATGTCCTTCCGATAACTATTATGTCATCCAAGTAGACAAGACATGTTTTCCAGGTTAAACCGCGTAGAACACATTCCATTAGTCGTTCGAATGTGGCTGGAGCATTACATAACCCAAATGGCATTACTTTGAATTGCCATAAGCCACTGCCAACTGAGAAAGCAGTTTTATCTCGGTCCTCGGGATGTATTTCCACTTGCCAGTAACCACGCTTCAAATCCAATGTGGAAAACCATTGCGCTCCGGAAAGGGTATCCAACGTGTCATCAATCCTTGGTAATGGATAGCTATCTTTTCCCGTCACATTATTTAGTTGGCGGTAGTCTACGCAGAATCGGGTGCTGCCATACTTTTTCCTAACCAGAACAACCGGCGATGTCCAAGGGCTGTTAGATTCCTCTATTATGCCTTGTTTCTTCATGGAGTTCATCATGTCTGCAACTTCTGGTTGTTTGGCTAATGGCAATCTTCGTGGTGTCTGTCGAATGGGCCTGGAATCTCCTGTATCGATCCGATGCTGGACAAGATTTGTTTTACCATAGTCCTCATCATTCCTTGCAAATAATTCCGAAAATTCATCGATCACCTCTTTGGCATCGTTGTGTTGTTGTTCACTTAAGGCACTGGACGAAAGAAGTTTCTGAACCTGTTGGGTAGTAGCTGGTATAGGTTTTGTCTCCCTGATATTACTACCACGATTTGGTAAACGGGTTCACAATTTCCAATTATAGCACCTTCTTTTAGTTGTACCTCATTTTCGGATGTGTTAAGCACTCTGATTGGTATTAATGTTGCACCTTCTGCCTTCACTAAAGTCTTGCCAACAATGATGCTCGATGTGTGGGGTTAGGCTCCACCAGATAGAATTGGCAGGTCCCGATGTCATCAGTAAACTTTGTCTATATTAGTGTCTCGGAGCATGGCGAATGAGTAATATTTTCGCAGACCATCGTCCTTACTTTCGCAGGATGGTCTGCTCCTTCTCCTAGTTTCATAGGAATTTCTATGTTCCCATATTTGAGAATCCGCTCTCCGACATCCAGATTTATTTTGTATGTGGTCATGAAATCTATTCCAAGAATGCATTCATCCATTATGTCTGAAACTAGGAAAGTGTGAGGAAATAGTAGTTCGCCTAGTTGAACATCTAAAGTTATTTCTCCAAACACCCGTGTTGCTGCTCCAGTTGCTGTTCTTAGTAGATATTTGGTGGTATTATGAAGCCATTTGTTCTTAACAAGATCTGTTCTAATAATTGATCTTGCAGCTCCAGTATCGATAGTGACTGCGCAGTCATTTTTTCCTACACTTCCATATATAACAAGACTGCTATTATTTCTCTGCAACTGGCCTACTTGAATGATGACTTCGGGGCTGCCGATTCCACCAACCAACTTCTGCCCCACAAAGTTGGTTTTTACTAGTTTTCCGACTGCTCAACAGGAGAGCTGATGCGACTAGTCGCTGCTTGATATCTAGTCTCTCCACGAATAGCTTGTTCCCTGGCTCGACATCTTTGGCATTCTTCTTTCCCTTCTTCAGGTGATTCCACTCGTCGACGTTTTCTGCAGTCTCTTTGAAGGTGCCCTGATCTATTACAATTCCAGCATCGAAGGACACCACGCGAGGGCGGGCTCTGTGATGATTGCACTCTGTTACAAGTACATTCTTCCACTGAAATTTCTCTTACTCGTACTGCACTCCGTGAAGCTTGTCTGGCGGATTCATACGCTAATGCATAGGCTAGTGCTTCTGCTGTTGATTTCTTTCCTGCTAGCCTTAACGCTTGTTGTAAATTTTGATCTGCAATAGCGTTCACAAATGCCTCCATCGCCACTTCATTGAGAAAATCCGCATTCACGCTGGAGTATGAAAGATGAGCTAATCTTTCTACATCTGCCTGCAGTTGTTGTAGTGATTCGCCATGTTTTTGAATCCTGTTGCGTAACTGTAGGCGATATACTTGCTGCATGTGTTCATCTCCGTAACGTAATTCTATCGCCTGTACTAATGAAGTGTATTCACGTTGCTTTTCAATCGGTACCGTTTGTAAGAGCTCTGACGCAGGAGCTCGAAGTGCTAACACCAGAGCTATAGCTTTGTCTTCATCATTCCATCCATTTACCTCTGAAGCTGCCTCGAATTGTCTCTTGAAGATATGCCACGAATTTTGTCCATCAAATATTGGGGGTTTCATTCTACCTGTGCTGGATATTTCAGCTGCTACGTTTAGAGGCTGACGATGCTTTATTCTTTCTAGATCTGCTTTAAAACTGTCAAGCTGCTCGGTGACTTTTTGTTGAGCTTCCGCCACTTCCTGCTCGATTCCTTCAATTTTTAAATTTTGTTCGTCCAGCGAGTTTTTCAGGAAAGTCTTCTGTTCCTCCAAACGAGTTTCTAGACAATTCTCCAGTGAACTCTTTTGTTCGTCCAAGCGGGTTTCCATAGATTTCTTTTGCTCAGCTAACCGGGATTCTGGAGAATTCGTTTGCTAATCTAAGCGGGATTCCAGAGAATTCTTTTTATTAATTAAACTGGACGTTGAGATACCCCTAGAGGCTAGATCCGCAGGATTGTGACTTGTTGAGATGTGTTGCCAACAGTCGTGTTTTACTATGTCTTGAATTTCTACTACCCGGTTAGCTACATAGGTCTTCCACCGTGACGGATGTTCTCGTATCCACTGTAGCACGATCATTGCATCTGTCCATGCGAATTTGGGCACATCGAGTAGTTGCATGTCCTGTATGGTTATTTTGATCAACCTTGCAAGGAGAAGTGCTCCATTTAACTCCAATCTGGGTATTGTGGTAGGTTTAGTGGGCGCTACTCTTGATTTTGCCGTAAGCAAGGTTGATCTTATGCGTCCATCTTGTCCTTCAACTCTCAAATACACAAGAGCAGCATAAGCCCTTGATGAGGCATCGCAGAATCCATACAATTGCATGCGTGCATGGGTAATATGTTGAATCCATCTTGGAATTTTTAACAATTGCAACTGTTGTAGGTCTGTTTTGAATGATTGCCATTGTGTATGAATGGCGGTTGGAACTGGTGCATCCCAAGAACAGCCAGTAATCCACAGCGTTAATTTCGGATAATATTGTTCGCTTACTTGATAACGTTTGTGTATTTCTTTGAGTAACAGTGAATGACAAATAATCCAGTGCGGGATGCCATCGTATTCCCAATGTTTTAATTGATTCGTTGTCCGCAAATTTTAATGCCCCCTTGACTTCGCGATGATTAATGGGTATATCTTCAAGCAGTTTCGGATCATTGCTGGCCCATTTCCTTAAATTGAACCCGCCTGCCTTCATCACTACTTGAAGTCGTTTAGCATCAGTGATGTTATCGGCTCCAGTTAACAGGTCGTCCACGTAGAAGTCAGCGTATGTGGCCCTTGAGGCTAACGGCCAGTTAGTACTCTCGTCTTTTGCTAGCTGCTGAAGTACGCGCACAGCGAGGTACGGAGCAGACGAGGTCCTAAATGTGACTGTCTCGAGTTCATAGTCTAGAAGTTGCATAGTGTTGGGATGTTGCCAAAGGATTCGCTGGTATGTGCTTTGTTCTGGGTGCACGTAGACCATCCTATACATCTTCTCGATGTCTGCAATCATCACTATTTTGTATTTTCTCCACTTGAGAAGTGTTGCGAATAATTTTGGTTGCAACGTAGCCCCCTTTAACATATAATCATTGATCGATTTTCCATTTGTTGTTCTAGCTGAGGCGTCGAATACTACTCTTAACTTTGTTGTAGTGCTTTCCTTGAAAACTGCGTGGTGTGGAATGCAGTAAAGTGGTTTAGTGTCCGTAGGAGTGTAGTGTGCGAATTTTAAAGAGGTGATTAAAATGTAGCCAACATAAATTTGCCTACAGAGCTCAATTTTCTTTCCCGCACATAATTTTTCCTAAATAAAAATTAAAGTGTAAATTCAATAAATCCCGCCAATCAATCCGAAAAATTTTGTTATGGCAAGTACAGGAAGCAGCCATATTTTCTTTGATTCGAATACGAGAGAGAGATGAGTGAAGAGGAGCCGAACAAGTTTCTTTCTTCTGGGGTTGACCGTCAAGAAGTGAAGAAGTGTTTTTACGAGAGTTTTAAATTAAAGAAAAGAGAGAAGAACTTAAAATTAAATAATAGTTGTATAATATCGTCTAATTTATTAAATCGCTAGCCGAACATTATAATAAAGGCAAAAGAGGAACAAGAACCTACAGACACATTCTTACGAAGTTTCGCTACCAGCATCGGCGTGATAATCCACATATTGGCGCCCTTTGCATAAAAATTTTAAAGCAAACCTAGGAAGTTGGTCAGTAATACAACAGCACATCAGTAATCCAAAAATTATAAATAAGAGAAACAAGAACGAAGTAGACAAAAAAAAAACGCACAAAAGAACAACGGGGGACCAGCATATAATCAAAGACACGAGGATCATAGCTAAGTTACAATATTATGATGATGATCTATACCTAGCTATCTCTGCATGAAAATTTATTTATATTTGATTTGGTTATATATATATATATATATATATATACACATATTGTTATTATTTATTTCTGCATGCTAATTTAAACATTTATTTATCTGAACGTATAATGTGTAGGATAAGTAGAGGCCTCCGGAGATTAGGGTAGTGTAAAAAAAGGAAGAAACTATTACATTTAAATGTTGGTATGTTATGAATAAATATTAGACACGTGAGCGCTAACTAAAGTCTAATTTTTTCTCCGGCCTCAAGAAGAAGGAATACTAAGTGCGGTATCCTATATATAAAAAAAAGAAAAAAAAAAGCAAATACCTTTCGGATAAATCTTTCAGAGGGTTAAAGTATTACATTCCATCACTGAAAAAATTTAGTTCTACGGAAAGACTCTCGAATGGGAAAACAAGCAATACAGAAATATTACAATAATGGGGGCTCAACCGGGATCGTTTTGAATAAAACACCAATATATGAAGAAGTAACGAATTATTTTTCTAGCTTTTAAACTTATATACTGCATGCGATTATATACATATATATAGGAAATTACCGTGCCACTGCCAATGCGTTTTCCGTCATATATCCACAAATATGCAAGACGTCGTAACTAAAAAAAAAAAAATATGATAACACGAAAACTTTAATAGCATTAACCTCAGTTCATTAGTTATAAAATCTGAATAGTACGAAACGTACATACGTACAAAAAGAAAAAAAAAGGTCAACAATAGAAAGAGCCGTAAGTTGAGCAAAAGTTGTGACGAAATTAAAAAAAAAATATATATACATATATATTTCTGATATTTATGTGCGCAGTGAATTGCGCGCAGGCGAAGTGATGTTTTGTAGCAGTATAGAAGGAGTATTATTTACGTCGCTATATACCAGTTCTTTACTAGATATCATATTGTTGTAAATTTTTTTTGCTAGTGAGAACCTCTCTAACTACATGCTATGTCAATATAACGCTTACTACCACAACACTCCTCAGTTCAATTCGTAGCATATAAAAAAAAATCTACATTGTTTAGTTAAAGTGAATTTTAGCATGTCATCAGTGATCATTGAACTGCTCTGCAATAAAGTATACGAAGCCAATTTTTTTTTACGGCGACGTAGCCTAAATTGCAGCTGTGTTTAGTTCGATTTTTTTTTCAATTATCAAAATTTATCGGTCAAGGTCGAGTTATCGTTGAATTCTTGTTTTGCATGCAAGTGTTATCGTTCCCGCAGTAATTAGAATCGGTAATGCTCACAAAAAAGTTTACAAAAACAAATACCTACATATGCAAGTACTATCTAAATTCCATAACAAGGCGTGGAATTTCGAATATTTATTCATTGATACCATCAAGCTCCACTTTTAATTAAAACCTCACTGAAAAGCAAGTACACGTTCCACATATTGTTTTGATACCGATCTGAAATTTATATATACAAAAAAAAAATTATTTTTTACATAATCCCTATTGACAGTTGCGCCTATATACATAGGTGTGGGAGGTGGTAGTATAATATTATTCAAAGGTTACAGATTTTTGACCCAGTCCAAATTACATAGTTACAATAATTTTTAACAACTTTAAGCGAACTCTTGTTTTACATCCTCCTGTAAGCTTTCTATAAGTGCTCTAGCAACCATGTTGAAGAAAATGTTAGAACATATACCTGATAGTTTGGTGCGTTATGAACTTGATTGCCGGAAGCAAGACATTATATATAGCACCATGCGAACGAGGAAACTCCTATTGATTAAGGTATTGGAAGAAGAATCCAAGCTAGGAAACCCTCCTGAAATCAAGTCTCATTTAGAACCCTGCGATGACATTTCCCAATGTAGGAAAATATTGAGTTTTTTGAAGAGGAATTTGAGCTACAAAAGCACACGCCAAGTGTAGTGGAAGCCCTGTCTTGTAAAATGGACTTCTTAAAGACCAGAATTAATCGAATAACACCCGAAATAGCAGCTGACAAAAAAGCTGTGGAGGAAATGAAAGCTAGATTCGAAGAGCTTCATTTAAAGGTCTCAAATATTTCGGTCACCTCTGAGGACGCTGCGGATGCTATAGCCAATTACACTAGTTTGAATGAGTATCACCCGGCAGCACTAGCTAGTTCAAGTGCGGTAGAAGGGCGGCCTCAAGCTAACAAAAACGATAACAGACCAGCTACCCCTCCCGTAATAGAAACCAAAAGCAAAGTTCCCGTGTGGAAATGGAACGTGAAGTTTACAGGCGATTCGAAAAGCCAGTCTGCTTCAGATTTTGTCAGAAAAGTACATATCTGACTTGGCTAGGTCAAGAAACGTATCCGATGAGGAACTTTTTATCTCAGCCATTGAGCTCTTGGATGGAATTGCTCTTAAATGGTTTCAATCTATCTCCAATTCTGAAAATGTTAACACCTGGTTAGTCTTATGTCATAGACTAATAAATAATTTCGAAAGTCCAATGTATTTTTTTAATTTATTTCTAATAAAATATTTATGCAACTACAAATTAGGCAAACAAGAGAACAATTCGCAGTTATATTCCAGCTTGACTCTGAATGAGAAGTATAGGAATAACTGTCTTGGATTGTTCTGTACAAGTAATTTACGTTATTAATAAAAAACTATTATCACTGAAATCTTATTTTAATTAAGAAATGAAAGAAAAAGAAAAATATTTAATTAACCTTCTTAACAAATGTTGTTGTTAACGCACAATAAATTTAACACAATTGTCACTATAATTGTTTCCCTTCACCAAAAATCGCATGAGAGCTTGCTTACCATAGGCAGATTATGAGCTAATTTCACGATTTGCACAAGTGAATAAACTCAAAGAAAAAAACTAAACTTGAACACTATACCACGATCTGGACTGCTTGACTTGGAAAAATATAAGAGAGAGATCCATGCAAATGCTCGGCTTTATATAGGGTTTGAACCGCCATTTTTGTGTGTGGAACCCGCAACCATAATGCTAATTACTCAGAATGCCTTGGTTTTCAAAAACATAAATTAATTTAATTCGATGCGGATTTCAGTCATCTATATTTCATCACAAAAAGATCTCCATCATAATTTAATTTAACAGAATGAAAATTAAATATCCAAATTGTGCTATAACATGTCATCCATGTGGCAATACATGAAATTTGACAGTTCCGCGATGTTTATAATTTTCATTTCCAAGGTAAGTTGTGCTAATTGTGTTGTGCTCAATAACTAGTGTTTGTGTGTGTTTATTTTGTGAGAAAGTTCCCTTATTTACATAATTAGCAGTCTTAACATGTCTTCAGGTGAGATTTTCATTCATTGTTTTTCCGCGGAAAAACCGCGAGGGAAGTTATTTTTATGTAAAAAATCTATTTAATAACTCATGAACTTCGGTTATATTGAGTTATTACACTTTAAAATCTTGTGAAAATTCGATATTTAAGCAAGTTACTTTCCCTTGCGCCAACTGTCAAAGGTGAAAATTTGCGCGTAATTTTCCTTGAAATAGTTCGCGGGAAAGTGTTTTGTTATAGCTATTGTGTTCTATGACTCTTTTTCAATGATTAGTATAAATTTCGAGTGATAGAAATCGAAATTTATCTAATTATTACATAAATTCAATTTCCCACAGTCTTGTTGTGTTTACGTACATCTGTTTACATGTCATATATATGGGGAAAAATTGGGAATTTTTGTGCTTTTTTTTTTTTTTAAATTCAATTAATATTTCGTATTCTTTAAATAATTCATGGTTTATTGCATTAATTAATTCATATTTTCCTTTCATTTCAGCTAATCCTCCATGGATGTAGGTACGTAGGTACCAGTTCTACGTGGGAGGAAAGTATGCCAGTCGATTTCTCTGGCTGGTACTTAAGTTAAGTACTTTAAGTGGTTTGACTTATTTTAATAGTTTTTTCTTTCTTTTTAGATTCATTCATCGCTGAACCTGTTACGAAGAAGGATGCTTATCCGCTTCCGCAGATAGACGCGCTTCTGAGTCGACTTCCTCCGGCAAACTACCTAACGAGCCTGGACTTGAAAGACACATTCTGGCAGATTCCACTAGACGCTGATTCCAGAGAGAAGACGGCTTTCACAGTACCTGGTCATCCTCTCTATCAGTACACAGTAATGCCATTCGGCCTATGCAACGCTCCACAAACGATGTGCCGCGTCATGGATAAAGTCATTCCTTTCGATCTTCGTGAGAACGTTCTCGTCTATCTAGACGATTAATTAATTCTGTCATCAAACTTCGACACTCATCTTACGCTGCTAGCCCGTGTAGCGGATTGTTTGAGGAAAGCTGGCCTTACTATCAACGTCGAGAAGAGCAAGTTTTGCATGAAGGAGACCAAATACTTGGGTTTCATAGTCGGGAAAGGAGGAATTAGGACTGACCCAGACCAGATCTCAGCTATAGTTGACTATGCGTCACCTAAAACTGTTCGGCAAGCCCACCGCCTAGTAGGTATGGCGGGATGGTATAGACGGTTCATCCCGAACTATGCTGCTGTAACTGCGTCCATTACAGACACCTTGAAAAACGCTAGTCAGTTCAAATGGACACCTGAAGCCCAGAAGTCTCTTGATCTTTTAAAGCAAAAACTTACTTCTGCTCCGTTGCTAGTGAGCCCAGACTTCACCAAACCATTCGTTATCCAGTGCGATGCGAGCCAACAAGTTATTGGAGGAGTGCTGCTTCAACTAGATGACGATGGCCATGAGAAGCCAATAGCCTATGTCTGGAAAAAGTTGAACTCAGCACAAAGAAATTACACCGTCACAGAGCCAGAATGCTTAGCTGCAATCTTGAGCGTACAGAAGTTCCGGCCCTTCATAGAACTCATGCCGTTTAAGATAGTGACGGATCATGCGAGCTTGAAATGGCTGATGTCTCAAAAGGACCTCAGCGGTCGACTTGCGCGGTGGAGTCTGAAGCTTCAGGGTTTCGACTTCACTATTGAGCGCAGAAATGGAAGCCTGAACGTCGTCCCTGATGCGCTGTCATGCATTCATTGTGACAGCCTTACCACAAATGAAGATCCTGGCCCGAAAGTTGACCTTAGTTCGCCATATTTCAACTGGTTGGAATATGAGGAACTGAGGCATAAGGTTAAAACAACTTCTGGCAAACTACCATATCTTTGTGTCAGGGATGGCTTCGTTTACATTCGGACTGTTCCGAAAACAGGCGATCCGATTCAGGAAGAAGAAGCTTGGGAACTTGGGATTCCACGAAGGCTTGTCACCGATGTCATTTCAAGGAATCATGATCCGTCACTAGCTTCACACGGAGGTATAAGGAAAACACTGGAACGTCTGCGAAGACATCTGTACTGGCCACGAATGACAGTTGATGTCAGAAACTACATGGGCACCTGTGACGTGTGTAATGAAACGAAGGCTCCAAATACTATTCTGAGACCACCTATGAAAGTCCAGTCTGTGACAGAACGACCATGGCAAAAGCTGTATATCGATTTTCTAGGTCCATATCCTCGGCCAGTGAAAGGAAACGTCTGCATTCTGATGGTTCTTGACCACTTTTTAAAATTTCCAATTCTCAAACCTACGAGAAAAGCATCTACATTCAATGTGTGCCAATTCATTGAGACGCAAGTGTTCCAGGTGTTCGGAGTCCCGGAAAAGATTGTCTCTGACAATGGAGTCCAGTTTTGCTCGACTCAGTTCACCAGATTAATGGATAAGTATGGGGTGAAACACTTGCGAACGGCAGTCTACTCGCCAAAAGCAAACGGCTCAGAGCGAGTAAACCGGTCTCTATTGTCAGGGATTAGGGCTTATATCCGGAAGGAACATACCAAATGGGATGAGAAACTAAGCCAAGTATCTAGTTCCCTCAGGAGCTCTTTCCACCAAGCTACTGGTTTCTCTCCTTATCGAACACTCTTCGGTCAACAAATGATTGAACATGGCCGCCCCTATTCCATCTTGAGGAACCTCGGAACTCTTAATGAGCCGTTGAGAGTAGATGCTGAGGACAAAATGAGATTGATTCGTGCGAGAGTGCAGGAGAATTTACACCATGCGTTCGAACAGGATTCAAGAGCCTATGATCTCAGGGCGAAACCTGTCGATTTCAAAGTTGGTCAAGAGGTATTCAGAAGGAATTTTGCCCAAAGCAACTTTCAACAGCAGACGAGTGTTAAACTGGGGCGAAAATTTTTTCAAGTGTCGGGTCAGAGCCAAGAAAGGAAACGCTTATTATTAGCTTGAAGATCTGCAGGGGAAACTGCTAGGAGCCTATCACGCCAAAGATATCAGGCAGTGATATCCAGTCTGAAAGTGTCAACTATTGACTGTCTCGTTTATTCCTGGTAGCCCTAAGAAGGCATCCAGCCAGCTTCACTGGTAAACAATAGGACATCGCGAAGCCCTCCTATTGCCCCGTCAATGGTAGGTGATATACCTGTTGGAATCCATTCCTGTATAAGGCTATCAGCATGTCACTACTTCGACAACGCCTTGGAGACACACCCTTGAACAATCGCCAATCGGAGATCAGGGTGAGATGGTGCGCTGGGAAAGCTTAGCGATCAGTTCTTTAGGTTGCTGATCGCAAAGCTTCCTCAGCATCTCGGTGAGGGAAGGCAGAGAGACATCGACCGGCTGGATTTTTAGGTTACCAGGTTGTCGATGTACCTTTGGCTTCCCACACGGAGAAGGATGTCGAGGTCTGATCAAAGACTGACGAGACTACAGCGATGTGTCCTCGATGCGTCATCGGTCAAGTAGAGTGCGAGTGATGAGGAATACGCATTGGGTTGTGGGTCGAGACACACATTGAGCGCCCGCAGCGATGAGGCCTGTGTTTAAGACCGGCTAGCTCAGTCGACCATTTTTCAGCGTTGTCTGAATCAGAGGTGGCGCAGGCCACTCTGCCCTCTTATGGTCGTAGCGTATTGCATATAGCAATATGCTACAAGAATTACTGAAGCGTGCAGGCCGCCTGCGTCAAGCATAAAACAAAGAACGCACCCCGGCCGAAAGAAATGCATTTTTTCAAGCTGGAGATGACAGGCGGGGGATGACAAAGAAGTAGAAGAATCAATCTGTCTTACTTCTCGAGTAAAAGTCGCGTGCACGAATGAAATCAGAAAACTGATCATCAAAAATCCTCAACAACATCTGGCCCAAAAAGAATTTCGAAAGGGTGCTGGACAAAGGGAAAGAAAATTTTTCTGAGCTCTTTGAAAGGGAAGAACGTTTTGCTGGCACGCACATATAAATGGTTTCTACTTTTATTGGTCGCCTAAATATTCAATCATGAATTGGAATCAACTCTTCTGACCGATGGTACTGACGATACAGTCGGACTACCACCAGAACTTACTGTGAGTTTACTAAAAGGTTGCGTTGCTTTGCACAGTCGTCAACTATAAAATGAATTTGTAAATTGTTTTAAATTTTAATTTTTATTATAATTACGTTCCCCACCTTCTTATTTAATTTCGTTCAAGATATAAGTGTAGATACAAGTGCCACTGGGCAATATTATTTCAACTCATCGAATTAGTTTGTGATAGAGCCTACAGACAGCAAGTCGAAGCATTAAATTCTAATTCAATTTTTAACTAGATGGCGGATGCTGAAGCGCATCATCAGGCCGTGGAATTTCAACTGTAAGTATTATTGATATATTGCACTTTTCCTTTGACACATGTATATACTCCGAATTATGTAGCGACTTGCACTGTAGAACTTTTTAGTCATTAATTTTGTTTTTTTCATATATTTACATAGTTTCAATTTAAATCTATACTTGCATATATATGTCTGATTTCATGATATACTTACCTACATATGTATATTGGAATCTTGACCTATTGATTTTTTTGATTTAATGCTTTATATATAACTAGCTACAGTTAAATTGTTGAATACTACATATTACCGAAAGTACCGAACGGAAACTGGAAGATGAGAAAAGTATGAGAGAAATAGCAATCCTCAGTCACTAAATTATTGCAAAATCAAGTTGTCACGGCTTAAATTTTCAGGTCAGCTACCCAATATCTAGAGCTAAAAACAAAATTAAACTTTCGGATTGTAAGCAACCACTTACATCTCTGTGTCGTCCAATGTGTTATTCGTTCTTATTTGGATGATGCTGCAAAGAAATTTCTTTCATTACAGAGAACATCTTACCTCCGCAAGGACCCTTTAAAAGTTCGAAGCAATCAAGTACACCAATTAGAAGTGAGGGGAGGAGATGAGGCAGTTATATGAAGTTCAGCGATCAAAGACTCCTGGGGAAAACTCGAGAAAGCAACTTGGCATTCACGTACCCTAGATCCCGAGAGTTTTCGCAGTATACGAACACAAGCAAATCTATATATATTCATTGGAACAACTAAACCTGTGAATAACTTGGCATTCACGTACCCTGGATCCCGAGAATGCTCGCAGTATACGAACACAAGCAAATATACACATATATATTCATTGGAACAACTAAAGTAAATGGAAGTCATAGTAGCAGAAAGGCCTCTCGAATCTGGAGAGAAAAAAAAGAAATCAACGCTCGATCTTTATCACGGGAAGCTGGTTTATTGGTCATCATCCTAAATACAAATTGTTTGCTAATTCTGAAATTATTGTAAAATTAGTCTAATCTTACTTGTATATACTAATCTAACATAACTATAGAAATTCTTAAATTAGCGGATCACTACAGCTGCTTGTGGCTGAGGGGGAAGAAAACTATTGTTACGGGATGATTCTAACCTGGGAAAAGTGCATTACAGAAAAGATAAATAGTCAGTACGGGGTGCTTACTTTTGCTACCTGTGGACAACCCAAAAACTGCTGTTGGTCCACCACTCGCAAGATGAGAAGCTCCGCCTGAGTCTGTGAATTTACCTGCAGTGCTATATTCTAGCATCACGTCATAGGTTGGATCAGCAAAAGAAGTGTACCTAAAATCAATTAATTAAAATCTGGAATTATATATCTCAAACGAAAATATAACCTAATAACATCTAAATATTGGGCAGCAAATCGTCACCCTGGGGCAGTTGGAAACAAATTCCTTTGCTAAACACCTTCTGGAGATAAATTTATATAAAATATCGCCCCTGCGAATTGCTGAAGATTCTTTAGAGATTGGAAGCGCACTGAATACCTGGCTGTCATCTGGGATGAGAGTTGTACCAAGAAATATTACGTAAATTAGCAGGGAAAACTCAAGATTACATGGAATAAAATACAATACAATACGTCACAAATTACACAATCGCTAATACGGAGAAACCAATTGCATTAATTTACCGCCAAGATATTCAAAATTATGAAGTACTAAAATTCGGAACCATCTTCGGAGATTGTTCATCTGAGGGACGACTTTTCTCGATAAGTAGTACCTTGAATTATTCTAAGAAATTAGATCGCTGGTACAGGAGCAGTCATCACGAATCTTGCACAAACAACACAGGATAACAGCAGCACAATTTCAACACAAACATCTGGACACAAACATTAAATGCAGGATTATGTGCGACATTTACACTTTCGAAGATAAGTCAACTTGGCCCGATTTCCGCCCGCCACGAGCCTATAAAAGGACGACCATCCGGAGGTTCCCTCTCTTTTTCCATCAAGTATTTTGTCGGAGCACACAGAGTCGAAGTATAGTTCGCGAGGTGACAATAGTTCGTTGTAAACGTCAGTGGAAAAAAAAAACTTTAATCTGCTGGGGAGCGCTCTGGATCTATAGGAATACGACGGGAATTACAACCGCAGATAAATTTATAAGGAAATTGTGAGTGGTGGCCCAATAAAGGTTGGAGGCGAGGAAACAAGGTAGCGGAGGAAAGCCCGGCTGTACCAAGAAAAGATAAGTTGCGGTATTTTTCTTTATTTTTTTTTCTTTCGCTATAACGGTGTAGTGGCTCGCTAACTTATGTAGTACAGTAGATGCGTTAACATTGATGTAGGTTCCAAGAGGAAATTTCCGAGTAGTGTCTACAGGTTTCATTAAAATTTCCTAATAAGTTGACTTAGTTGCTCAGAATTGTGTTCGGTATCATTGTGGAAATAGTAGAATTAGCGATTAAAATAAGAATAGTATATTTAATTGGGGATGGTAATAATATATTTGATTCCAGTTACATTTGCATTTGTAGGAATAGTGATTTGAATACTTTCAAGACACCATATGTAATTGTAGGTTAAATGTGAACTCGTAAGAATAGGGATTTGGATGTTCTGGAATGCTATATATTATAATCGAATCTAAATTTGAGCTTGGAAAAAATAGTGAACTAGATACTTTAGGATAATATATTTAATTGTAGGTTAGCTTTGAATTTGTTGAGTTAAATATCTTCAGTTAATATCATATTGTAGGTTAGGTTCGGGGGCTTTGAACCGCCCTTATTCTTTTTGTTGCAATTGCTTGCTTAGGTTCATGCTTGGTTTTAATCCTTAGTCGCTCAGTTTGTAAGCTTTCAGAGTTTCTTATATATTTTCTTTTTTTTGCATATTTATGTCTATATCTATATATTTGTTTTTATTTTACAAAGAACTATTATTGGCTTAATTTTGCATTTGCACCTTCATTATCATTTAATTTTTTTTTGTAATATCTTAATTTGATTAAATTCTTAAGTGTTATGCATTTGAGTGTATGGGCTATTTAATGGGAGTTTCTCAGCTGTCTCCCTTACCGTAACAACTGAGTGGCGCCCACATCTAGTTTGGAATAAAGAACCCGCCCTTCTCCACTAAGTTAGCCATAGCTGGTTACGTCAAAAGCCAGCCACTCGCTTGTCACCTGATCGTTCAATTCGTATTATTGGTAAAGTGGTGAAAACAATTTGGTGTTTCTATTATAAGACGTCAAAACAAGATATTCTTACTGTCCAGGCGAGACTAGCTGTGCACTCTTACGTTATAGGGTGTTTACGTACTTGGTCAAAGGCCGGTAATAAGGAATAGTGGTGACAAAGTTTTCAAAGGAAATTATTTAGAGATTAAGTGTAAAATAATATAATAAGAATGATAATTAATTTAAAACGCTTTTGTTACGTGGAGGTGTCATTCCTAATTACACCAAAGAAAAGAATCTTTTAAAGAATTGTTTTATTTTCATCAGAATTATAACGTAAATATGAAATTTTGAAAGTTTTGATTCTTCCTTCACTGTCTCGGAGCCCCCTCGCGTAGGATGAAGGTTGTCTAGGCTCGCCTAGTCTCTCTCTCTCTTTCCAGGTCAATTGGGGACCCTGAAGTATTATTCCCCTCATAGTAAGATGGGAGGATGAGGCCGGCAAAGAAGGCAAAACATCTGCGCCTTCCACAAGGTACAGGTAAGTGACGTAAGGGTCCCTTCAGGACCGAGTGGGTACCGGCTTTTGTGTTGATAGGCACGAAATTTTTTTGATTATGGCTGACGGCAGCGGCAGGTTTTTTGTGGAACCTCCCCACACTCTCCGCCAATAGCTGAGGCGAACTAGCGTGCCGCCCTGTAGTCAACGCTGCCCGTCGAGTGATCTGTCAGCTCATGCTGACAGTCGGGACTTTACGTCCCAAGCGAATCACTCTTCATAGTTCCATAACAATATTTGAAGTCTGAACACGCATAGAATGTGAGATACTATTATTACAAGACGTAAAATCGTTAGTGAAACTGTTATAGCATGGATTTTTATTATGAAAGCCTAGCGATTCTGTATCGGCTCGGTATTTGAAGCTGCTTCCTCGAGATTTCGCCTGGAGACCTGAGTTGGAGTTAAAATTCGGGTTGTCTCCATAGGATTCCGACTCCACCTCTGGTTTCCCAACAAGCAAACAGGACAACGTGGCTTAATTACACCAACAGCACCACAACCATAACAAAAGATTCGTTGCGGGCTTAAATAACAATCATGATTCCAACATTTTAAACGACGAGGATTTTGCGGTCCCGAATACGATTTGAATGGAACTGAAGGGCCTGCTGTAGCTCTCAAATCAGGCTGAAATGCCTCCACATTATCACCGGAGTAAACACTAGGACTAGTTTTTATGAACGGACCATCGGAATAAAGTTCATGGACAGATTTGCGTATGATTGGCTCTCGAGAAGCACCAATTTCGGACCAAAGTTTTTCATATTGATTACATAAATCGCGCAAGTCAATAATGTTGTCAATTGGACGAAGTAAAAGAACCTCTTGTAATGAAGCCTTAATGTTTCGACGAAGAATTTCAATTAATTCCCTTTCAGAATAGGATGGACTATTTTGGTCATCATAGCATGAACTGCAAGACGGAAGTCACTAAAGGATTCACGATGTCCCTGTTTACGGCTCTCAATCAATTTTCGAATTTCGTAATCAGTATCTTGACTTCGAAATTCTCGGAGTAATGCAGATCGTAAATTTTTCCTAGTGTGATTTGGGTTGAGACGCAAGAAAAGCCAATACCAATTGGCTGCTTTACCAGAAACTAAGGTATGAAATCCCGCACATAAACCACCTCCTGATACTCTCTAAAAGTGAGCCAAGGATTCCAAACGAAAAATAAATTCTGAAACATCAAATCCGGATGCAGTTCCTTCGAACACTAATTTCCATTTAAAAATGGGACTCCGCGTAGGACTAACCCTGCGACTGTCAATAGAAATTGAAGAAGCGCTTGTACGCTCAGGAACTTGCTGGACCTAGACCAAAGGTGGTACAGGCACTTCATGTGAACGAGCAGATGAATGGGAGCAATTCTGGTGAAGCGAGTGACTGGCTTCAACGGTGAACCATTCGAAATCCGTTTAGGATTTGCTACTAATAGAGAAGTATGAACTGCCTCTTTAACTTGAATAGCATATACCGGTGGTGATTCCCATGGCTTCTCAAAGCCCATGAAATCTTCTCCGTTCAAAGAACTTTGTGGACTAGTAAACTATACATTAGAACTTGACTTTCCAGTCACGACAACAGACTTAATTTTTGGAATAGTTCCAGAGCAACTAGGTGTCTTTCCCCCACAAGCTCCCTGGGACATCTGATACGGAAGATCTTTAAAGGAATTAAGAAAGTTTAAACGGTCTTTTAGAGTAACCATAAGCTTTTCAGCGTTTCCCCTAACTAACGGAGAAGAATTATATATGCGTTGGGATTGACCCAATAAGTGCAAAATCAGAGTATGAAATTGCTCTTGCTCCACCACTGTAGTAGGTGGGTGCTCGAGTAATTCTTTTTGTAATATTTCAACACGATTAGTCAAAATCTGACATTCTGATTTGGGATTGTTATGATTATGTGACATAATAGGTACCAAAGAATTGTCAGAATTCTCTGCTCTGTACCTTTGCGACAGTTTGTTTAGAGCGTCCGGCTCTAAGTCCGAGATGTCCCGAATTTGGAACTCTATCTCCAAATCGTCTATGCCAATAGTGAGAAATTCATTACTAAGCGGATAGAAATTTTTATGAAACAGAACTATACGATGACGAAATACACTAAAGAAAAACTTCAATGAATGTCTGGACACTATTAAGCAAAAATAACAGTTTATTGTGGAATATATATATATATATATATATATATATAAGGATAATTGATGAGGGAGTTGGCACAAGGAGGCAATTCAGGCAGCCACCCGTCCGCGCGCACACACACAAACAAACTAAACGACCATCTGTCGTAACTAATATATCTCTCTCTATCTAAAAAAAAACCCTGGACAAAGTTTTCTGGTCCAACCTTCTCGACAAAGAAATAATTCAACCGATTAACTTCCGCCATCAATTTGTCGAAAATCCCGAAGCATAATAACTTGAAGCAAAAAGAAAAGAAAATGGTCGTACTCTCGGTGACTACCAGTGCTGAGACCAGGAGCAGTAGCGAGAATGTGCCAATACGATACGAAATGGCATTTATACTACAATGCCCTATAAAGATGCAAGAAGAATACTACAACAAATACTGTCTCCTGTCTGGAACCCGCAGCAGTGTATGGAACAAAAGCTCAAAACTAGTATGCCTCGCATACATCATACACATCACCGAAAACGGAGCATGAAAACTAGATGAGTTACAACATTGAAAGTAAAGAAGAGAAGAAAAAAAATGTAGTGGCAACTTAATCAGCTTACCCCAATCCTTCCAACAAGGACCTTAGATCAAACAGATGAACGCCGTTCATCAACTTGCTAAAAAGAATCTGGTCTCATTGACCAAATAAGCTAAAAAAACTACTTGAAGTCAAGTGGTTGTCTGTCCGGTTTTCAAGAACCGAAGCGTTAGATTCTGACGGTGCAGTCAGCAAGATCATCGAGCAGAAAATGTATATAGAAACAAACTTTAAAGGTAAACGCCAAAACCCCGTATTAATGCAGAACTACCGCTCTGACGAAAGGGAAAAGGGTAGCCTCACGAGAGCTCGAGGCTCTACGAAGACCAAAAAGAGATCACTCTACACAGGTGGCCCACACTCACGGCGAGTTGACGTCCGCGGAAAGCACATATATTTAACACAACCGAATTTAAAAGAAAAACATCAGAACCGATAATTTAAAAAGAACAAGAGGAAGAAGAAAGAAGGTTTGGGCGCCATTTGCAACAGAGAGAAGCTTTCTGATAGCACTACCTATATCAACTTTGAACTGATATAGGCATGAGCTGCAGTCGACAACTCTTGCTGCAAAATCATCCTTAGGACTAGTGGGGACGACGACACAGTATTTCGCCGCTAGCAATCAGCCGGCTTGGGCGGTTCTTGTCGTCCTCATCCCTCGGATGCTAGTTTACTGTGTCATTAAAAGATACTCAGACGGACAGACGGACTGGAATAATAATCAATTACACTTACTGCACTTTGACTTTTATAGCGGACGGACGGAAGGACAATTGTACATACTAAACAACCGAACTTACTTTGGACCATCCTGACCCGATGATCCCACTGGAAGCCGTAGTACCTAAAAATTTTTGAGAAGGAAAGCCATGTATTGGCCAAATTACTGAGAGAGAGAGAGAGAGAGATGGATGGACTCCCGATATTAGCGGAGTCCCTTGTCATCGCCATAGAGCCCTACGCTCCCATCCTCCCCACGATCAAACCTAAGATAACAAGTTTTGGTTTTATGGTTTGATCCCATCACCTCTAGTGTGTACGCGCCAGTGGCAACAACAAATCCCACTACTTTCCTCATCATGTCACCTTCCCCCCTTCATTGAATTTAAATTCTTACCACATTCTCACACTATATAAACAAAAAAAAAAAAGACAAAAAACTGCGATTTTCCTTCCAACAACCTTTGGTGACCTTGACCAAGAAAGCTCTTCAAACGAATTCTACAAGCCTTCCTTATTACAGAACCAATATGATGATTGGATAAAAAAAAAACTCGCACTTCGCAGAACCAAGAATTAACAAACAACCAAAATTCGGAAAATGTAATCATCAATAGGATTTTTATTTATGTAATAAAATTTTCTCCTTGTTTCACTAATATTTCCAGGCACAAAAATTCACAAATATGCAACGCCTGATTTAATTAATTTTATTAAAAAATTATTTTTTTAAAACCAACCAAAATTAAATAAAAATACTTCTGGGCTCACTCAAAGTTGTTTTTCCAATCCCATCATCTTTTAAATTTTTTCCGAACCCACCTCGCAATTCTTCACTACATCCCCCACTATTCTTTTTCACCGAGTGTATTCGGTTAATTCAAGCTCCCGAACCAATCTCCACCAATCGCATGTAAGCGTCCCCCACGTCATGGAAAAATTTCCGACTTTGACTTCAGAATCTATCCTTATAAGGGTATATCACAAAATCGCGTGTACAATATATAAAAAAAACTCGAGTCGTCTTCCAGAAAGCGCGTTTCAAATTTGTGCTGGAGCAGGGAATTACTCTGGAACTTTTTTATTGAAGCAAGTGTGGACCATGAACTGCTTAAGGCAATCAAAGTGACACTTGATCAAGTAGCGAAGAGACTAATTCGCTACAACTTGTTATGGAGGAAAAACTAAAATTTCATCTTAAACAAGCCGCTCCCACAGCAAAATGAAGTTCAAACAAATTGCAGCCAAATATGTTTTCTTTCTAACAGTTTTTAAAAAAAATATCATATAGAACAAATTTATAGAAATTATAGCGTTTGAACAAAATACAAACAACTTTTATATGAAAAACTGCTGTAGTAAGACAAGGCCAGAAGACTCTGGATGTCGGCTGCCTGCTATCTTTTGTTATGGAACTATGAGGAGTGATTCGCTTGGGACGTAAAGTCCCGACTGTCAGCATGAGCTGACAGATCACTCGACGGGCAGCGTTGACTGCAGGGCGGCACGCTAGTTGGCCTCAGCTATTGGCGGAGAGTGTGGGGGGTTCCACAAAAGCCTGCCGCTGTCGTCAGCCATAATCAAAAAAATTTTCGTGCCTATCACACCAAAGCCGGCACACATTCAGTCCTGAAGGGACCCTTACGTCACTTACCTGTATCCCATCGAAGGCGCAGATGGTCTGCTTTCCTTGCCGGCCCCATCCTCCCATCTTACACTGAGGGGCATAATTGTTCAGAGTCCCTAGTTGACCTGGAAAGAGAGACTAGGTGGACCTAGACGACCTTCATACGTGAGGGCTCTAGGAAAGTAAGAGGAGAGATTAAAACTCTTAACGGCTCATGTTCACGTTATAATTACTGATAGGTAATGCTTCGTTATGGAAAATACATGATATGAATTCAAACATATGACATGTAGGGAAAAAGGTATTGAACAATAATTTCCACTGATTCTACATCCTGAGAAAAGTATAATAAAAAGTCTTATTCTAGGCAGTTTCTTATTTCTCCATTTTTCCGCTCAAACATAAATGCAACACATTGAGAATCTTTCTTAAGGCAATGAAATTCTTGGGCGAAACTCACTCGTTCTGAGATATACGTACATATATATATAAATATTGTAAACTTTTGCGAATTTTAGGTATAGCAACATTTAAACTACTTTGTATAATAAAAAATATACACTTCGTATCAAAAATCTAAACATTAATTTATTTAAATTTAGAAATTCCTAGCAGTACACCATATAGCTAAATCACTTTTTGAGGATTTCCATAAATGATCTATTTATGTAGTAACAAACTATTCGTCTAATCTGTGCATATGCATGTGATGTAAGGATAAAAATATGATATGTGCACATATGTGAGAGTGGTTTGATAAAAATAGTATAAAGACTCACGTTTTTATTTTTAAAATTAATCTTGCCTTAAACTCGACTTGATCGCGTGATAGATACTGCATACGCACGTCAACCGCTTTTCATGCCCAACAGTAATCTGTTCTGTACCTCAAGAACATTTCCTTTCCATTCACTCTTTTCCTAATTCACACAGATATCCCTAATTGCCGGCTAGTTATACCTATCATCTCTCACAACTCACACTTCCTTGAAAAAGGTCACTTGTCCTTGAGATACCGATATTATTACTCATGAAAAGGGGAAGACTGTATCAGTGAAAGACGCACGCTACCTTCTTCATTAAGAACTGGCTTTCTTCGTAATGTAGGCAACTAACACTTCAGGCATGTCCAAGCAAATCTAAAAGGTCTGCAGAAACTGTACTGCGCAAATGTCCTTTTCTAAATTACTTTACGACAAGACGCTGGAATGCAAATTCCTTTTATTATTTCAAGAATTCTTACAGCGTGCGCCCTTCATATCACATCCTCTTAACAATACCTTTATTGAGGGGATTTTCTCGGTATTCATTTATTTTACGTTACAGCTCGGCCAACCTACCTTGTCACTGACCTCAGTGACTGTCATGTAGATGAAACATAATTGTCGCTCATAGTCGAATTCTTTATCTCCACTGTCCTTAACAGCTCATTCAATCAGTCTTGCTTATTCATTCTAGAAAAACAAAAAAATTCCTCAACCTACAGTCTTAGCGGTGACCAACCAAGCTCATGTTAAATTTTTTTTTTTTTTAACACTTTTTATTCTTCACATTGACCTTCCGACACAACACCAGCACATGAGCCAAATATGTATAGTGCCATAGTAAAGGTCAGTCCTCATCGTCATGTCATTTGCATTGAATGCCGAATGGCCGCCTCATAACAGTGTTTTGCAACAATCATTGATCATCGCCACACCCGCAACATACAGCGTGCAATGATTACATCGAATCACTACCTTAACCTTGAATCACAGGGATTACATGGAATCACTGTCCAACATCATCAAACGTTTATCAACCATCAATCGAGAATAATTAATGAAATCATTTAATGTAAACATAATATATTTATTTGTCCTCTTTTTTTTTTCATTTACTTACACATCTTGACATCCTTACTTCTTTTTCGTCACCTTTCAATTAATGCTTATTCTGTGGTAGGGTTCTTTAGACATTCACCTTCATCCTCCGAGCTGTCATTATCAAAGTTGAGATCCTGTAAAACGCACCAGGGCTTAAGGTGTTCTGCCGAGTGGACGGATTCGTATGGCTTGCGCGAGATTTGTTTTGTCCTAGTGTCGGTGATAACATATCGATCGTTCTTTAAGACGGCTTTTATTTCAAATGGACCTCGATACCTTGGCATAATTTTCCTCGGTTGCCCAGTACTTGGAGGCTCCTGTTTGACAAGAACTAACTCTCCTTCTTTGTATTGCCTTGGTGGAATATGCGACTTATTGTATGCTGAAGACTGTTCTTCCTGTTTTTCCTTAAGCCTTTGTAGTATTCGCTCTCCTAATTCGGTTAATGGTATATCATCTTCTTCTTCCTCGTCTATCCTGTCACATAGTGCTAATATCAATTTGTTTTGAAGTATACTTTTTGGCTTATATGCCATTAAAATTTCTTGCGGCGATACTTTGGTAGTGGAATGTTTTGAAGAGTTCAAAGCCCATTGTATTGCTGAGATCTTTGTGTCCCAGTCACGGCCTTCCTCATGTTGAGACATACTCGATACTGCAGCTTTAACGGTACGAAAGTACCTTTCCACTTGGCCGTTTGCTCTAGGCGTCCTCACTGCGTTTAGAATGTGCTTAATATTATGCTGTTCACAGTACGTCTTGAATTCCCTGGAAGTAAAAGCGGTTCCTCTGTCTGATATTATGCGGGATGATACGCCGAAATATTGATTTGTTTCATCTAACATTTTTATAACTCCTTTAGTAGTTGTGGTTTTTGTGGGTTTTAGGACTACAAACTTAGTAAAGGAATCTACCATTCCGATTATATATTGGTTTCCTGCTTTACTCTTGGGCAATGGACCCAGATGATCAATGTGTACTGTATGAAATGGAGTTGGTTCTCTGTCCGGTTCATAGATTTGATGTTTTGTTTCATCATTTCCTCGTTTATTATAGAAGCAATCGATGCAAGAGTTCACATACTTTTTAACAGTAGGGCTCATATTTTTGAACCAAAACTGTTTACGTATATTTTCTAGGGTGCGAGTAATACCACAGTGTCCCATATCATCGTGCGCAGATTTGATTATTCTCCAGCGAACTCCGTGCGGTACTACGAATCTATTGCCATTCTGAGTTTTTTTGTAGATACGTGCTTTATGAAGTAGATAATTTTCTTTAATTCCGTTTTTATCCGGATGATTTTGTACCGTCCCATCTTAGACTTTTCTAATTTCTGTTAGATTTGGATCCTGGCTCTGGAGCGAACACACCCAATCTTCTTTTGAGAGAAGAACTGTCATTACTGTATCCGCTACCGTTTCTATTTCCTTCGCTTTTTCAGATGGTGCACGACTTAAAGCATCTGCATGTACTAATTGCGTTCCTGGTCGAAAGACTAATTCAAAGTTGAATTCCGAAATTCGTAACCACCAGCGTGCTATCCTCGGTATAAGATGCTTTTTCTCTTGAGTTAAACGGAGCGAGTTGCAATCAGTAACAATTATGAACTGTTTATTTAATAAATAATATTTGAAACGTTCCAAACTTTCCACCACTGCTAATGCCTCTAGCTCATAACTATGATACTGGGATTCGGCGGCAGTAGTTGTGCGACTAAAATATGCAACCGGTTTTAGATCCGTAAGAAATTCTCGTTGCATAAGAATTCCTGCTAGACCATGACTACTTGCGTCTGTATGCAGTTCATGGTCTGCGTTCACATCATACAGCGTTAACACAGGCCTTTGGCATAATATGTTTTTTAGTCGTTGGAAGGACTCCTCGGTTTCATCAGTCCATTTAAACTCTGCGTTTTTCCGTAAAAGCTTATTTAATGGTTGTACGATTAATGAAAATCCTTGAACGAATTTACGAAAATAACCTGTCAGACCCAGGAACTGTCGAACCTCACGAATATTTTCCGGTTTCTTATAATTTTTCACAGCTTGCGTTTTTTTCGTGCCAGGTAGGATACCATCACCTGTAATTTCATGGCCCAAGAATTCAATTTTATTATCTAGAAAGGAACATTTCTTCACATTTAGTGTAAGTCCTGCCTTCTTAATCTCCTTAAGAAATTCGTCAAGAACTTCAATATTTTCCTCAATTGTCTTCGTTGAAATCAAAATATCATCCATGTATATAATCATCTTACTCTTATCCATTCCCTTGGTGACTTCTGCCATTAGCTTCATAAATACAGCCGGGGAGTTAGTTAATCCGAACGGAACCCGTTGAAACTCAAAGTGACCATCTGGTGTAATAAATGCTGTATACTGCTGACTGTCTGGGGCTATTGGAACTTGGTAATAACCACTAAGAAGATCAAGTGTTGTGAAAACTTTCTTATGTGCAAGCGAGTTCAAAGTTTCATCTATATTAGGAACTGGAAAATTTTCGCGTTGCGTTATTGAATTTAATTTGCGATAGTCTACGCACATACGATATTCCCCATTCTTTTTTGGAACCAAAATTGCAGGACTTGCATATTCAGATGTAGATGGTTTTATTATATCTAGGTCTAATAATTCTTGAACACAATTTCTTAATGTATCCCGTAAGCCATACGCTACTTTATAGGGTTGATATTTTATTATTTCATTTTTCTTTAATTTAATGTTCATCTCGATTAAGTGTGTTTTGCCCATATATTTTATATCATCAGCAAAACAGTCTTTATACATTGATATAATTCGAAACAATGCGTTCTTGTCTTCAATTGTAATATCAGCATTCACTGAGAAATTCGAAAAGTCATTTGAAGCTAAATAATCAGTGTTCACAATAGAAAACTGCCCTTGTTCTTTGATTATCTTAATTCCTGGTTTGTCGAAAAAAGTTCTTCCTACTATCATCGGAACATCTTGAGCTGCATCGCTTACAATCATTATATCAACTGTAGCGATTACTTCATCAATGCGAATAGTTTTGCTAATCTTACCCAAGGTTGGGGTTTCTTTGCCTCCAAATCCTCGCAATGTTTTATCAAATTTTTCTATTACCCATTTATATTTTTCGGTAATGGAATATGATAAGG
Organism: Dioctria rufipes; assembly: GCA_963924295.1. NCBI lineage: Eukaryota > Metazoa > Arthropoda > Insecta > Diptera > Asilidae > Dioctria > Dioctria rufipes. The sequence goes on from OZ002740.1 coordinate 129,181,486, forward strand.
TACAACAGTCACTCCCTAAATCAAGAAAGGCTAATATCGGTTGATTTTCAACATAAATTATTCGATGGTATTCATCTTCAGGGTATGTTGTCTGAATTATTTTGTTGATTTTTGGTATTTTTTTATTAACGCATTCCTTTGCAAGATGTCCTATCTGATGGCAGTTGAAACATTTTTTTGTCTTAGAGTTTAAAGGACAGATATTAGCATAATGGCCAGGCTCATCACAACGATAACATCTGCCTCTACGATTAAAGTCAGTTTCCTTATTTATTTTTTTGTCAGTACGTGGTGTTTTAAAAGGATTTCCTTTTTCAATATGATTAGACACGTTTCTTTCAGCTCGAAAAGGATGATATCTTTGTTGTCGAAAATATTTTGAAGAATTAGGATTTCCTTGATAAGGGAATCCACCACGTCGTCGTCCTTGTAACTCCATTTCTTCAAAATTCTTAATTTTCTGCAATAGTTCGGGTAACGTTGCGCATTCAGAGGCCATTAGGACATTTATTAAATTCTGATTTTTCAACCCTGATATTACATGCTTAATTACCGTTTGATCACTTAAATTAATTCTTTTTCCCAAGGCAACGATGTGGTAAAAATATTCCTCTATGCACTCATTATCAAGTCTTTTTCTCGATAATATTTCATACCAAGTTGAAGCATCATCGCGCCCCGTCGGGAAATTTTTCAAAAATTCTGCCTTGAATTTTTGCCAGGTATTAAGACTCTCTTGTGTACTTTGGAACCAGTGTTTAGCCGCGCCACTCAATCGCAAAGATGCGTATAATAGTGCATCCCCATCCACCCATTTATACACGCTGATTAAGTTTTCGATAGAAGAAACCCAGTTTTCTGCACTTCTTTCTGGGTATTTGGAGGGATTAAACTCTGGTATGGTTTCAGAAATTTCCTGCATACTTAATCTCACGGAATGATTTTCTGACATATTTTGCACTATTTGGGGAGTCGACTCTCTCTTATTTAATTCTATTTCCCTTCTTAATAGTTGATTTTCCCACCTTAGTAAATCTATTGTAGTCAAATTTTCACATACCTTATCTCCGGTTCTTACCTCAGAACCACTTTCGTCTTCGCACTGAAGGATATCCATATTCGATTTTTCATCCATAATTTGTGTTCTCACTAATTAACTTTTGTGACACTAATTTAATTCTTTCCACTTTCACCTTTTGAAATTATTTTTCTTTTTTTTTACACGTTCTATGAATAAGTTTCACTGTGTATAATTGAAATTATAGTTCACTGCTCCGGTTTCACAATATATATTGACTTACAGTATCTAAACACTTCCACGATAATAATTATACCATTCACTTCGTTCGCGCTGGACCATCGTTCAGACCCCACACTTGAAATATAAAGACTCACGTTTTTATTTTTAAAATTAATCTTGCCTTAAACTCGACTTGATCGCGTGATAGATACTGCATACGCACGTCAACCGCTTTTCATGCCCAACAGTAATCTGTTCTGTACCTCAAGAACATTTCCTTTCCATTCACTCTTTTCCTAATGCACACAGATATCCCTAATTGCCGGCTAGTTATACCTATCATCTCTCACAACTCACACTTCCTTGAAAAAGGTCACTTGTCCTTGAGATACCGATATTATTACTCATGAAAAGGGGAAGACTGTATCAGTGAAAGACGCACGCTACCTTCTTCATTAAGGACTGGCTTTCTTCGTAATGTAGGCAACTAACACTTCAGGCATGTCCAAGCAAATCTAAAAGGTCTGCAGAAACTGTACTGCGCAAATGTCCTTTTCTAAATTACTTTACGACAAGACGCTGGAATGCAAATTCCTTTTATTATTTTAAGAATTCTTACAGCGTGCGCCCTTCATATCACATCCTCTTAACAATACCTTTATTGAGGGGATTTTCTCGGTATTCATTTATTTTACGTTACAATAGAAAATAGAAAACTTGAGCCGTATATTTATATATATCTAGTATTAAATCAAGAGTACCATTATTTCAAGGTACATACATGTAAATATATCAAAAACTTAAGCCAAATAAATATATATATATAGTATTAAATCGAAGTTATATACAGCTACATGAAAAGAATATCAACAAAATGGAAGTCCTACATGTGTAAGTCGCTACAGAAGCTGAAGTAAGCGTATACCAAAAGAAAATGTGTAATATAACAATAATACTCACGGTGAAAATTCCACGGCATAATGAAGCGCTTCAGCATCCGCCATCTAGTTAAAATGTTATGGCCCAATGTAAGGAAGATTCTTCTTCCAGCAGCCAAGGGCGCATTCTAGCGAAATAATCAGCAATTGCTAAACAATAACCTCGCACGGTATTGTTCTGCTACTGTCGGTAATTTTGCTGATTAGCCCAACAGCTGGCTGCGATGAGCGCTTAGTGGAGCAATCGACGATTACAATAATAATTAACCTCGCATGGTAATTATTATGTAAGGCGATTGTTTACTACTAAGCGACTCAGGTGCTGCAACCGGTAGAACAAACGACAAGGTTGTTGTCGTTTGTTTACATCCGCGTTGTGAGCAAAGAAAGCTTACTTCCGAGTATCGGTTCATAAAAGACCAATGACTGGTCTGTCGAGTGCTGTAGTATTCTCGCCGTTCAGCGTTCAGTTTAGAGTCGCGTTTTTTCAGTTAGCGTAAAATTAAGAGTGCGGGTCGTGACTTTTTTTTAACATTGTTAAGATAGGTCAGTTTGTTTGAGTGAAATAAAGATTTACATATTTGAAATTCGAGCGTTGTTAATTATTCGATTTTCCGCTATTTGTTTTCTTTGGGACACGACATTTTGGCGCAGCCGGTTAAAAGAGGTATTGTGATTTTTACAATTGCTTTATTTTTATATTTTTTGGAGTAAATGCTTTTTTAGCTGCTCCATTTTTTTTTGTTATAGGAGTTATGCTTTTTAGTTGCTCCGTTTATTTTTGTTAATTGTGGGAGTTAACGCTTTTTTAGCTGCTCCATTTTTTATATTTTTTGGGAGTTATGCTTTTTTAGCTGCTCCATTTTCAGCTACTCCATTTTTATTTATCGACTATTATTATTAGAACATTTCAGAGTGAAATTTGGTGGTGCGGCGACATAGGAAACAAAAAAGTGTTGTTATAGTTGTGATTTGTGTAATTAGGTATTCTAAATGTTAGGTTGTTGGAAGGGATTAAGAGAAAATTGTGTCTTGTATAGACATACAGTTTTAAAGATAAAGAAACGATAGTTAAAGAGTAGGAAAAGTAGAAATTGTTTTATTTAAAGGTAAATTTTTGTGAGAGGCGTATGATAGATCAATTTCATGAATATTATAAGGAAGTTGTAATTTTAAGACGTTTCATTTGAACAGTGTTTGTGTTCTTCTAAATGTATTGTGTATTGTGTTACTCATATTAAAATCTTCTTTAACTCTTCCACTAAACTCGCGTACTGCTTGGCAGATAAATCCCTTCACATATTTCAAAGGGTAAACTTCAGTTTTGTCACTTACTTTAATTGTCGTATTAATATTACGTTTTCTCGACTGTCTCTAAAAAATTCTCCATGTAGCGTATTTTATTATAATCGTGGGCATTTATGTTTTGTGATATAATGATCTTTCGTTAATCAAATGGGTTAAAGTATCCTCGCGTTTGCAATAGTAGATAAAGATAGGGTTCAAGATACATCTATGTCAGTGGGGAGGTCTAATGTATTGACCAGGGAGCAATTATTGCAATTCCAGTCACAGGAGCAGGAACTGGAAAATAAATCAGAAGAATTGAAGCAGTGCCAAACAAAGCTTCAGTATTATGAGAGAGACTGGCAATATATCACAGATCATTTAACAGGAGAATTGAAAAAACGTGTGGCGAGTGGAGATCTCAACAATATTCTACAGGAACTAGAAACAGCCACTCAAACAAGCACGAAAGGAGAAGTTGTGGATCTTTTGGTGACTATAACCTTCAACATTATTCAAAAAGAAGAAGGGACAATAGAAAAGGCACTAGAGGATAGCCGCGAGGAAATTAAAGCTCTGGTCAAGAAGGTAGATACCTTAAACGTTCAATTGAAGGAAGCAGAGCAGACTGCGGCCGAACTCGAACGGGAATTGCCGATAGAACTGCAGGAACGTCAGTCAACCACCAAGGGCAATAGCAACCAGAGAAACAGCAGAAAGTGGTCACCAAGAAGATTAGTATTTTGGGACCATCAGTCGGAGCCAAAACAAAATTCGATCGCACGCGGCAGTGTAATTAGCGTAAAGGAAAATAAGGAAATAAGACATAAGGAAAGTGGAAAATCAAACGAAGATCACATAAAAATGGTGGATATACACGATAAAGTGATGGATATGGTCGTCAAGTACGTACCCATGTTTTCCGGAGATCGGTCTCCAAAACTGGTGAAAGAGGTGTACAGATTCTTAAGCTGCGGCAAGGATTTGTACGACCGGCTGAAGCCTGAGGAGCAGAACATTTTTATGAAATGTGTGAAGTATCGGTTGACAGATGATGCTTACTATCTGGTAAGTTCAGAGGAATCAAAAGATTTTGAAGCTCTGCAACTGATAATTAAAACAGCTTATATGCCGAAGAAGTCATTCAGTGAATTGCGAACGGAGATGGCGGCCTGCAGACAAAGACCAGGTGAAGACATCCGAGAATTTGCGGACCGATTGAAGGAACTGTTGAGCCAGATCAAGACAGCCGTATCAGCAAAGTACCCGGACAAAGACGGAGGACTAATAGCGGAGTTAGAGTCTGATGCAGTGGCAACCTTCAAGGGTGGTGTGCTTAATCATGGCACTCAGGTACATCTGATGGGAAGGAAGTTCGAGTCTCTGGAGGCAGTGCGTGAGGAAGCGACTTACTTCGAGAAGGATGCAAAACGTCTTCAACTTCGGCCATCAGGAGTAGGGGGGATATTTAAGAGTAACGGCGGAGCCCCTCAGAATACATGGGAGCCCAGGTTGGCCAAGAAAGATCCAGGGAGGCCATCTCAGTCAAATGTAAGAGAATACCGAGAAACCCCGCCCAGAAACAGTCAGCGAGGTTCTAAGCAATGCTTTCGATGTGGAAAGGAGGGACACTTCGCAAAGGAATGTGGTGCGGAACGACAGCCTCCCTTCTGCACCAGATGCCGGGGCTATGGTCATGTAGCGATGGAATGTAGGAAGCAGCAAGTGAGATTCGCGAATGTAGCCACAAGCGGAAGAAATGAATCTCGAGAGGAAAGGGAAGTTTTATACTGCCAGTTTTGCAGAACTTGCGATCACTTCACTGAAAACTGTCTGCGGAAGTACTTAGCAGAGCAAAACAGTCGGCAGTTGGGAGCGGAAGCGGGGGAATTCATCCTCAGCTGCCTTCCATTGACAAAATCGGAATTTTTTAAAAATCAAATAAAGGTAACCAGTACATTAGAATTAAGTCCGTTAAATAATAACATAATTACAGTAGGATCAGACATAGGAGTGGAAGATAGATTAAGATTACTTGTGGATACTGGAGCGACTTGTAGCATAATTAAGATAAGTCGAATAAAAAAAAATACACCCATACAGACTCAACAAAGAATAATGATAGGGGGATTATTTGGAGCTCAAAACAGCTCGATTGGAACTTGCAAGGCCCATTTACGCATCGGTTCGGTCATTCGGTCCTGTGAATTTCACACGATTGAAGACACAGACTCAATACCAACCGATGGGATACTGGGGATGGACTTTCTTAAAGGCAAGGCCATCATTGATTGTATAGATGAAAAGGTGGCAATACAAGGCGAGGCAAGACCTGTGAAACAAAATCCACTCTTCCGAAACATAACAGGAAATGAACGTGTCGAGACAATCGTCTTGAAGAAGGGTACGGAAAAAAGCACAAGTATACTGAGCATTAATAAAGTCTTAGTTACGTCAGCTGAGGAGGTAAAAAATAGGATTCAAGAGCGGATGTCAGCATTGAAAGATATTGTGAGTAAAGCAAATGGAGCTGTGGATAGTATAAACAGGTACCTAGGGAGGGTGAATAGTAGTAGTAAAAAAGAGAATACGAATCCAGCTGAAGACGAGACTGAATTAGATAAGTGGGACACCAAGATAGGAGGAATGATGCAGGTAAATCACACAAGTATAGAACCACAGTTAGGCGGATGTGAAGGAAGCACTTTGCCAACAGCCCCTCGCATGGGAACTGAACAAAGGGTTAAAAGTGTTAAAACAGAAGCATCCTTAAGGTGGCCTCAGGAAATGTGGGGAGACTCACACATGGCAGAGGGCGATGGTGAAGATAGGGAATCCAAACCTCCTCGCAAGGAGGTGGGACTACTTAACTTTGGACCCAAGATATCGGAGGACCAGCGGAACCACCCACAGATGAGGAAGCCACCATTTTCCAGACATAATTCAGGTTCAACTTTCAGGCTAGAAGCCAGGACAGAACAACTGGTAAAGATAGATGTGGCTAGTCAAGAAGAGTTGGTATGCATGGCGGCGGAAATCAGACCAGGAGTATATTGTGGGAACACTATAATTAAACCTAGAAATGGACAGGCCTTTGTGGGTGTTATTAACGCCCGAACAGAACCGGTTGAAATTATGAATTTTCAGCCCCAATTAAAAAGATTAAACGAGTTTGTAATATACCCATTCTCACACCCTAGAAGTAGGACCCACGCCAGCCAACACAGACTTAAGCTCATGAGGGACTCGTTAGTGCTGGAGGAAAGTCTTAACGCAGAAGAAAGAGAGTCCGTTGCTCAACTCTGCTATGAATATAGCGATATTTTTTATTTACCGGGAGATAAGCTCACGTACACGTCAACGAAAACTTTCAAATTGCCACTTATGCCTAACGCAGGCCCAATACATAAAAAACAGTACAGGATGCCAGAAGCTTACAGGGAAGAATGCCAGAAACAGCTAGCAAAGCTTCTAGAAGAAGATATCATAGAACCCAGTAAAAGTCCATTCAATTTTCCAGTTCTACTTATCCCTAAAAAGGGAATGGATGAAGATGGTAATCGGAAGTTTAGACTGTGCGTAGACTTTCGAGAACTGAACAAAGTGTGTATCCCCTACGCATATCCTCTCCCACGAATAGAAGATATATTGGACAGATTGGGTCACTCCAGGTACTTCTCCACGTTAGATCTAGCTAACGGGTACCACCAAGTACTAATTGATCCAGCAGATAGGGAGAAAACAGCATTCAGTACCAATTTCAATCACTTTCAGTATAAGCGATTGCCATTTGGACTAAAAACTGCCCCCCCATTCTTTCAGTCGTTATTGAATGGGATTTTGACAGGGCTACAAGGAATAAAATGCTTTGTTTATCTAGATGATGTGGTCATCTTTGCAAAAAATTTGGATGAACACCACGAGAAACTAAGGGAGGTGTTCCAGCGTTTTAGGGAACACAGTTTAAAACTTCAGCCTTCGAAATGCCAATTTTTGAAGAAGGAAGTTGTGTACTTAGGCCATGTGTGCTCAGAAAAGGGAGTAAGGCCGGACGAACGGTTAGTTAAAGTAGTGCGTGATTTTCCAAGACCACGAACTATGCGTCAAGTACAGTCGTTTCTGGGACTAGCTAACTATTACCGAAAATTCGTACCGAACTTTTCTAAAATCATGGCCCCCCTTACGAAATTGCTGAGAAAAGGGGTAAAATTTAATTGGGACTCTAAATGCGACAATTCCTTTGGTATTATAAAAGAGGCTTTAACTACGCCACCTGTCTTGGGTTACCCCGATTTTGGTAAGGAATTCACATTAATTACAGATGCAAGTGGAGAATCCTTAGGGGCAGTCTTAGAACAAGAGGGAAAGCCGCTAAGCTATGCCAGCCGTACTTTAAATCCTGCTGAGAGGAATTATTCTACCACCGAACGAGAGATGTTGGCCATTATTTGGGCTGTGCGGAATTACAAATTGTTCGAACCAAATCGGTTCGAATATATTTTTGTTTTTATCGATACTTTTAAAAAGAAAACATCCTGAAACAAAGCATAAAATTTTAGGAAAATTAAATCTAATTTGATTACTCTTAATCAAAAACCAGGTACAGAACCTAACAAAGCCATGTACATATTTGTCATCTACATAACACTTTGCACAAATACAATACAACAATATAGCCTCATTAAGCAGATCAAATTAAAATTCTTTTCATATGATTGAAGCAATCAGATTTGTGCTAAAAACAATTGCTGAAAAAAGAACATATGCAAAATGCCATGCTAAAATTGAGTTCTTAAAGCAAAACAAATTCAATCTAATTACAAATTTTCCCAAAAATATCTAACCAAAGCATGTGTTGTCATGTAGCATACAATGCATGGCACAAATACAATCAGATCAAGCAGATCAATTTTCAACACTATCATCATTATATGTACTATCGAACGGGAATTTCTTCTCTACGCGATAGAGATAATATTTTTTGCAAATATACAGAATTCAATTTAACACAGCAGCATGGGTTGCTTTAAATTTCTTGTTACTATGCATTTTTGTTCGTTGCTATGCATATTTTATCTCTAGTACCGTAAAATTACAGACGCACGGCCAATTCTTGTGATCATGCGCCTCTGTTACTCCATCATTGGTGTCGTGTGCAAGCAAGGGCTATATAAACAGCAATTTAACTTGACTCGATCTCTTTTTCAGTTTGGCAGTGCAGTGAGTAACTTGATAATTTTTTAGTGGTATTTCCTAGTGTTGTGAATTTTTATTAACAGTTTAACACTTTGTTTGGTTGACGATTGAAATAAATTTTTCTTATTCTGGGTTGCGACTAGATTAGGAGATTTATTTGAATAGCGACTAAAGCAAAGATTCTTATTACGGGTAACGACTGTACTAAGAAATTTTACTAATAAAACACTTTATTGTGGGTAACGACTACAACAAAGATTCTTGTTACGGGTAACGACTGTATCAAGAAAATTACTAATAAAACACTTTATTGTGGGTAACGACTACAATAAAGATTCTTGTTACGGGTAACGACTGTATCAAGAAAATTACTAATAAAACACTTTATTGTGGGTAACGACTACAATAAAGACTTTATTGTGGGTAGCGACTACAATAAGGATTCTTATTACGGGTAACGACTGTAATAAGAAATTTACTAACACTAAACACTTTATTGTGGGTAACGACTACAATAAAGATTCTTATTACGGGTAACGACTGTAATAAGAAATTTACTAACACTAAACACTTTATTGTGGGTAACGACTACAATAAAGATTCTTGTTACGGGTAACGACTGTAACTAGAAAATTACTAATAAAACACTTTATTGTGGGTAACGACTACAATAAAGACTTTATTGTGGGTAACGACTACAATAAAGATTCTTGTTACGGGTAACGACTGTAACAAGAAAATTACTAACCAACACTTTATTGTGGGGAACGACTGCAATAAAGATTCTCTGTGGGTTTCGACTGCAGTAAGAATTATTCACCTCACTTTATTCTGGGTATCGACCAGAATAAAGAATATCCCAATCCCAACCTCAGTAAAAATTATTAAAATCAAGTTAATCAACTGCCAAACATAGATCAGGTGAGTACAAGTTATTTGCAACAAAATTACTATATTTATTATATATTTTATATTTCTCATTTATTGAATATTGATAAATTAAACTATTTGTATCTAAGATTTATTGCGTATTAAAGCTCTAGTTTAACATTGAAGTGTAGAATTTGTAGATAAACGAATACAACCACTAACTTTATACCAGTGGCATAAATTTTATCACATCTTACAATTTTTGTATGTACGCTCTGACTACGGGCAGTACACAAATGTTATCTGTTAGGTAGACATTTTAAAGTTATATCCGACCACCAGCCTTTACGCGGAATTTTTAAAGTGAAGGATACCACATCCCGTATGGTGAGATTTCATCAGAAATTGTCTGAATATGACTTTGAGATTATTTATAAAACTGGCAAGCAGAATAGTAATGCGGATGCATTGAGCCGAATTCCCCAAATCTCTAATGATAAAGACGAAGAAAATACTACAGAGTTTCCATGTTTTGCAGTAACGCGAGCCCAAGCCCGGAGGAAAATGGCATTAAACGAAAGTCAAAATCGGGAATCCGAAGACGACTGGGACGTGATGAGCGAGTGTGAGTTGATTGCCGGAAGAGCGATAAGACAGCCAGAGCCAAAATTAATTTCGGATCCGAAGGAGGTACAGATGATCTTGAAAGATTATCATGACTCTAGGTTCGGAGGACATTTTGGACGAACTAAAACGTTCGACAGAATTAAACGTTTCTACCGCTGGAAGGGGATGAAGGGTGAGATCGCAAGATATGTTCGACAGTGTGTAAAATGTCAGAAAAACAAGCACGCGCGAACCATTAAGATGCCTATAGTAGTGACGGAAATTTCAGAGAAACCGTTTGACAAGGTTTACGTCGATTTGGTGGGACCTCTACCCGTAAGTCACAATGGCAACAAATATATCCTATCATTAATAGATGATCTTACGAGATTTGTTGACTTCGTGGCTATACCAGATCAAGAGGCGAATACCGTTGCCCGAGCTTTGTTTGAACAGATTCTGAGTCGTTACTCACTGCCGAAACAACTGGTAACCGATCAGGGGGCGAATTTCACAGGAGAAATTATGAAAGCCCTCTGCAAGATGTTAAAGGTAAAAAAATTGCAAACCACGGCATATCATCCTCAGTCGAATGCGGTAGAGAGACAACATTCTACTTTGGCAAACTATTTGAGGAGTTTCGTGGATCGTGAACCACAAGCATGGGACGAATATTTAAGAACCGCGGCTCATGCGTATAACAATACAATACATACAGGCACTAAACTCACACCGATGGAAACACTTTTCGGGTTTGCATCGAGAATTCCCAGCAGGTTACAAACCAAACCAGAACCATTATACAATGCCGACAGATATCATGCAGTACTACGTTTTAAGCTGCAAAAGTCATTTGAGCTGGCAAGGGAGAATCTGCAAAAGAGTAAGGTTACGTCAAAGAATTATTATGATAAGAAGACCAGGGCAGAGCGGTTACATGTCGGCGATAAGGTCTTGGTCAGAGATCCAGCCCGCGCAGGAAAATTATCAGCAATTTTTAAAGGACCCTATGAGGTCATACATGTACACAGTCCGGAGAATGTAACGATTCTTCAGGGTAAAAAACTTAAGCGGATTCACACTAACCGTTTAAGAAAATTTGTTGAATGATCAATTTCACTTCACCCTACTTAGTTGATTACTTATTAACCTCTGTTATTTTACAGGTATCATATTGTAAACAGAAGTATTCAGATAAGGGGTCAGGTATTCGGATGCAAAGGTAAAGAAGGGTATCTTAAATGAGGTAAGGTTTGGTAAAAAAAAAAATTTTTAAAAAGACTCATTAAGAGTTAAAAAAAAAAAAAAAAAAAGGAAGGAAACAATAAAGAAGAGAATTATAAATAAAGAATAAATAACTAATTAAGACAAATAAATAATAAGAAGAAATAGGAGAAGCTTTTATTTTAGATATTAGGAAGGTTGCCAGTAGATTAAGGAATACAGATAAGTAGTAGGAGAATCAAAATGGAAAGGCTTATGATAATAATATTAGTTAGTGTGACATCACTGTATGCAGAGAATACCGACTACAGCATCAAACCCATAACACAAACGGGGGTACTATTCGAGAATGTGGGAAAGGTGAACTTCTACAGCAAGCATTGGACGATTCTAACTAAACTGGAAATGCCGGATTTAACAAAAGAGTTGGAGTTTTCAAAAAATTGCAGCAGCCTAAGCAAAGAATTATGTACCAGGATCAGGCACATCGGAGTAGGTACCAGATGCGAAGTGGCAACGAAGGAAATAAGAACCTGGGTGTCCAGAATTGAACGACAGAATGAAGAGCTTAGCCATCATATGCATGGGGAAGCATCCCATCGTACGAAGCGCTAATTTTTTGATAGAGTGGGGTCCCTTTTTAAGACACTTTTTGGAACAATGGATCAGGCCGACTCGGATGACATTAATAGCAGACTTGAAGATCTTGATGGGAGGGAGAATTGGACCTTTCACCTTCTGAAGGAGCAGACGACTTTAATCAAATCAACATTCGACGTATTTAATGCATCACGAGCGCAGGCAGATGCAGAACGTCAGGAGCTCTGGAGTAAAATTTCATTCCTCATCGCTGCTCAGCAAAATAAGAGCGATGAATTGTCCAATTTGCAGCAAAGAATGGAGATCAATGAAATTATTACGCTAATGACAATTCAGTTGCAAGAAATTAGCGATATACAGGAGACACTGTCCAATATTGTGGTGTCGTTGAATGCAGGAAAATTACACCCCGCTATAATTCACGCTCGAGAAATGTCTGAGATAATGGCAAACGTTACTAGAGAATTTGATTTAGACGAAAAATTCCAAGATTTCCAGTTATTGATCCAGATTGCAAAGGTACAAGCTATTCAGGCAGATCAAAAAATTTTGGTCAGGGTAGAAATCCCCCAACCACAAAGAGTTTTATTCGACTTGTACAAAGTCTATACAATTCCTACAGCAATGGACCAGAAGGGCTACCATATATATGATCTGGACGCCGAATTCGTGGCAGCAAACAACCACGAGCGACAGTATACCTTGCTAAACTACCAACAATATCACGAATGCCAGCAGCTTATAACTTTAGCAGATCATAAACAGATTCTGTGCCCTCAGCTAGGTCCCGTCATCACAGCTATTGGTGACAACTGCGTCCTCAACTTATTTCGCAGCTTCAACGTCAACGCAGGAGCATGCAAGGAGAAAGTCGTGGCCAAATGGGACAGCTTAGTCAAAATGGTGACAAGAAATCATTGGCTTTTTGTGATGTCCGGAAAAGCAAAATTAGAAGTGAACTGCAGGGACTCGCCAACCGCGATAGGAGAACTTACGTCAACGGGGGTACTGACGATCGGAGAACACTGTTATTTGCAAATGGGAGACTTGCTGATAACCTCTGAAGATGAATCTCGCAGTAATCAAGTTCTCTGGCAACCAGTACGGTCGGAGCTACCAGCTTGGGACAGCATAACACCTCAAGCAGGATTGAGGAAAACAAATACGTTGAAGCCAAAAAAGCACGAGATACGTTTATTGGCGGCGCATAATTTTAATCAGGCGTGGAAAGCACAAGAAGTCAACATTAAGAGAGTTCAGAGTGATATCAAGGAAGAGGAGAGCAACAGACATCAAATCCGGCCTCACCATATTCATATAGTGGCCACATCCATCACAGGAGGTTTGGGTATAATTAGTTTGACACTTATCATAGGAGTCTTCATGCACTTGAGACGGTGGAAAAAGAACCAACATCGAATAAGCACTAGAAGGCTGTCGACTTTACCTACGATACTGAAATCAACCAGAAAATCGAAAATGGTACAGCTGGAGCAAGAGGATAAAGAAATTGACAACGGCATTGAACTGGTCATCCCCACAACAGCCAACTTGCCCACAACTCACCTACCAACCGCCGTCGGGAAGCAGTTAGTTCAGTTAGAATAGCTACTGTAGATGTAAAAATAATGTAACTTGTGTAAGTATACGGCAACCTTAGGAATTGGTATATTCGTAACTAGTGTTTGTAACTCTATATATAATATAAGCATAGTATGTTTGTGAGACCCGCACAATAGTAAAATAAAATAAAGATAAAGAGAATTTTTCAGAAAAATGTATAAAAACGTGAAGGTGTAATTATAAAATTATTAATTATTAATTCAATAAAAAAGAAAGAAATTAAAACATTAGATATAAAGATAAGTAAGATTATATATTAAGGTCCATGTGAATGAATTAGTCATGAAATTTTAATGAAATATGTATGAGAAGAAAAATTTTAATAAAGTATATATGAGAAGAAAATAGAGAAAGTAAAATGAAAAAGAAAAGATGTAAAAAATGGAAACTTTAAGAAATGAAAAAGTAAAGATGTCAAATAAAAAAAAAAATGTGTAAGAAATGAAATATAGAGAAGATACATATGTATAAAATTTGTAATGGGAATGGATTTAAACAAAGATAATGGTAACAGAAAATATGGAATGTTAGAAAGAAAAGAAAAAATGTAAAGCGAAGAAAAATAAGAGAATTTAGTTAGTAAGTATGGAAATGAATCTGAACTGAACGCGAACCAAAATATTTTCAATTTTAAGATTGTTGCACTCTTCAGACTAGTTTCCTGCGGAAACTAGTTTTTCCAAGGGGGGAGGGATGTTATGGCCCAATGTAAGGAAGATTCTTCTTCCAGCAGCCAAGGGCGCATTCTAGCGAAATAATCAGCAATTGCTAAACAATAACCTCGCACGGTATTGTTCTGCTACTGTCGGTTATTTTGCTGATTAGCCCAACAGCTGGCTGCGATGAGCGCTTAGTGGAGCAATCGACGATTACAATAATAATTAACCTCGCATGGTAATTATTATGTAAGGCGATTGTTTACTACTAAGCGACTCAGGTGCTGCAACCGGTAGAACAAACGACAAGGTTGTTGTCGTTTGTTTACATCCGCGTTGTGAGCAAAGAAAGCTTACTTCCGAGTATCGGTTCATAAAAGACCAATGACTGGTCTGTCGAGTGCTGTAGTATTCTCGCCGTTCAGCGTTCAGTTTAGAGTCGCGTTTTTTCTGTTAGCGTAAAATTAAGAGTGCGGGTCGTGACTTTTTTTAACATTGTTAAGATAGGTCAGTTTGTTTGAGTGAAATAAAGATTTACATATTTGAAATTCGAGCGTTGTTAATTATTCGATTTTCCGCTATTTGTTTTCTTTGGGACACGACAAAAAGAATTAAATTGGAATTTAATGCTTCGACTTGCTGTCTGTAGGCTCTATCACAAAAGTAATTTTTGTTGAGTTGGAATAATATTGCCCAGCGGCACTTGTCTCTACACATATATAAATTCATTCCATAGTGGACGACTGTATCTATGTTGTGCAACTGAAGGATTATAATCTGGCGGTGAAGGAATATCAGCATTTTTCCCAGTAGTAAAATCTATTGACCATTTACAATTTGTGTACTAGATTTTGTTTGACATTTTGGAGCACAAGTCTAAAGAAAACGATTGTTGGAATTTTGACAATTGCTAATCCATATTGCTGCGTGTTCACAAAACTCTTCGTTTTTATTAAATCTCTTAGAATGAGACAGGGCAATTGAATCCGTATGAGGTCTCCCCCATGTAGTTTTTCGGTATTGTCGGGATGAATTTGGACGATCCTGATTTCTTTCAATTGCAGGTTCTAAAAAGCAGTCGTATATGATCTTGAATATCTACCAAGGCTCCTGTTCAACCGTTCAAATATACTACCACGATTTCAAGCGAATTTATGGATCTTGTCAGATTAGTTTTATCCTGAACTTCACCACTCGGAAATTCCTAGGGTATTTGAGTTATTTGATTTGTCCTAGCGATGTGAATGCGAAAATTTTACCTTTTTTTGGCAGGATGTCTTCGCAGATTTTCGATTATCAAAAAGTTTCTCCTGGATGTCTTTCACACACGTACTTGTTCGAGCAATATGACAGGAAAAGTGGTCTTCTTCTTCCTTGTCATCACCAGCCTGTCATTTGCAGCTTGAAGAAATGGACGGATTTACTTCTGATCGTTTTTAATCTATGCCGGTGTACCGCAAGGCTCTTTGCTCTCTCTTACTCTGTTCCTCATTTATATTAATGATCTACTATCTCTCACTTTCAAAACTTCCTTGCTCAACAGCGAATTTTGTTAAATTGAATATGTCTCAAATTGGACGAAAGACAGAAACGCCAGAATTAAAACAATCCGGCCAACTTATCTCTAGTGCAGCAAAAAGTTCTTCCCTTTCAAAGAGCTCAGCAAAATTTTCTTTCTCTTTGTTCAGCACCTTTTGGAAATCCTTTTTGGGCCAGATGTTGTTGAGAATAATTTTTGATGATCAGTTTTCTGATTTCATTCGTGCACGCGACTTTTACTCGAGAAGTAAGACAGATTGATTCCTTCTTCTTTTTCATCCCCCGCCCGTCATCTCCAGCTTGAGAAAATGCATTTCTTTCGGTCGGGGTGCGTTCATTTTTTATGCGTGACGCAGCCGGCCTACACGCTTCAGTAATTCTTGTAGCATATTGCATATAGCAATATGCTACACGTACTGTAGCGTGTATATCGGCTGCTGTCCACAGCCATAAAAAAAAGAAGAGGAAGACAGCGAGAAAGGTGTGACCGAGAAAAAATCCAAAAGTATCGGGATAATTATAAATCGAGGATTTGAGAAAAACGCTCCACAATATTGGAGCTAAGGTCCCGATTTCTATCGTTTTGTTTTGTGTCAAAGAGGGATGCTGCTGAGACCGGCTGGAGTGCAAAGCAATCTCATCGACAATTACTGAAGTCCGCGGATGAAAGGTGGTAAATAAAAAATCCATAAGGATTCATCCAATTGGAATAAGCGGGAAAAGCTACCATATCCTGAGGAAGGTTGACTAGAATTTTAGAGTGTTCATGGGCACCCACACCGTGTGATAGGAATGTCATAACTCTCTGGAGCTTTTCATGTTTGAACGACAAGATATTGCTAGTCCAATAGAGGTAAATGCAGCATTTAACTAGCATTATCCCTCATCATCATATCTGAGGCGATATACGGTTGTAACTTTGTTCGAGCGACATCGTCTTATCGTTGCCAAAGAGTGGAGGTGTACCACAAAGGAAAATATCATGCATATGGTCATAGAGGTATATATAAAATTAATTCGGAACGTCCTGAGGAATATTCAATTCAATCTATGTCAGTACTAGTGAGTATCGTAATCATTGTATGTCGTATTAAGTAAGAGCATTTCTTTCTTGTAGATACCTTCTATATTGCTGAGACATCCATCTTTTAAAGTTCAAAAGCTTTATCTCTTCTAACTGATAAATCGGAATTGGCTCTTTTGAAAGAAATTATCCGGTTTCATAAAACATGTCTGATTGAATTTAATTGTCGTCTGGCACGCCCAATACTATTGATGAGAAAATCAGAAAGAATTTGGCGGGAAATCACCAGGCTCTGTTAGAATTGTATCCCGAAAATATTAGTTTTTAGTGTTCCTTTTCAGATCAACGACCGCAGTATTTCACCTCTAGGGAGCTCCTTCGAGGGATTGGACTACATGTGAGTAATTAAATGAAGTGCAAGTGTAAATATATATATATATATTCAAAAGTAAAATTTTGCTAGTGATACCCTTTCACGCTCATCGAAAGTAACTGGGTGCACTAAAGATATCAAAATATTAACATGTTTAGTGAAGGTTGATCTAAACAGCCATTCTTGCAATCGATGAAGAACAGAAATTTCATCCACAAGACTTGTTTTAGAATTTACGCGTTTAATGAATTTGTTTTTTTTTTTGAATAAGTAAAGCCTTATTAGATATTAGATGTGTATGTTAAATAGAAAAGAACTGGCCGCAGGAAGGCATTTAGGATTACAGTTTCAGAAAACCTTACCTGAAAACATATACATATAATAGTTTGAAAGGAAAAAGGCTGCAGTAAGACCTTCCTTGCGTCGTCCATAATGTAGTATTACAGAGTACGTATCTAATAGAATCTTATTTAACAGTTTAGAATGTTACTAGAAATTATGCATTTATCGGTTATCGTGTTTGAACGAATACTGTTTGACACCATACTTTTGTGTTTTAAATAAACTTTATCGTTGTGGTTAATGAAGAGGAAATATCCACATTATTGCCGTGAACTGAATGGAAAGTTGTCTCTGGTAAGAAGTTACCGAATTTATAACGTTAAAAAAAGAAAAAAAAGAAAAAAAAGAGAATATGGATTATTACCGTTTATTGAAAGGTGTCATATACTGATTATGTACTCCGGTATAAGAGCGTTCTGCTCAGTTAGAAAACAAATCTTGTGTAAATAATGGTTAAGATAATTTTGATTAAAGTAATATTTATAACGTACCACATGAAGTACTAGAACATTTGCTTTCTCCTTCACATCCCGGAGCCCTCTATCGCGTGAGAACAAGGTCGTCTAGGCTTGCCTAGTCTCTCTCTGTTTCTATAGGTCAACCAAGGGACTTTGGACGATTGCGCCACCCAGAGTCAATGGGAGGATGGGGCTTGGCAAGGAAGGTATGCCATCTGCGCCTACCATGGAATGCAGTTAATTGACGTAAGGGTACCTTCAGGACCGAGTGTGTGCTAGGCTTGGTGTAAGTAGGCACGAAAATTTTTTGATTATGGGTGATGACAAGCGGCAGGTTATTTCGGGAACTCCCCCACACTCTCCGCCAACCTTAGCCCAGGGGCTAAGGTGCCGCCCTGTGCTATCGCTGTCATCGAGTGATCTGTCAGCTCATACTGACAGTTTGGACTTCACGTCCTGACCAATCACTCTTAACATACTTCCATAACAAAATGGCGCCCAACGTGGGGCCACCACAATTAGACTTCGGTGGTCTAAATGTAATATTTGCTGAGGATTGTGATTACTTCGAGATATGGGCACTTGGCTGTTAGCTAAATAGCCTGATTCGGTAATCGCATAATCAGTGGAGGTTATATGCGGACCTGGGTTTAATTGTTTGTTATTAGCTGATTTTCTGTAGAGTAACGTAAAGTTTTTAAAGTTTTGAGATTTTGTTTTTTGATTGATTTTGTAACGATTGAAGTAAAGTAACGTTTGAAAAGTTTTCTTGTAGAGTAAAGTAAAGTTTTTGAATTGAAGTTCGACTCTAGGTTTGACTTTGGTCAAGCCTCGAGTCTGTACAGGTGTCTAGTTTTTGAATTTTTTTTTGAATTTTTTGAAATTGATCTTTTCCGCTGGCTTTCTGCAATGGAAATGGTAGGTGGCCTCACAAAATTTTTTTTGGATTGTGTTCTCGCGGACAATTTTTCTGTTGGCCAACTGGCTGGACAGAGTTATGAGTCTGTGAGACGACGTTTTGGCTTCCAGCTAAGTAGTTGACCAGATCCATGACTCTGCCCAGCTGGCGAACTATCTGGACATGAGGATCCGGTGAAGAGGAGAGGAAGAGTTCTCTGAGGGTGGGAGTGATGCTGGAGATCTTCAGTAATCAGGAGTTGGCATACTGCTAACTGCTTGGCTGAAGAATCTCTAGTAGCATTCTCAGCCTTTGACACCTCCAACTTGACTTTTCCCAGAGTTCTGTGAGAACCCAACCAAATCTTTCATGCACCACTCACGTCACTTGCCTATATCCTGTTTTTGACCTTGGAAGAGAGAGAACGACCTGACCTGTTATGTGAGGGTTGGCTTCGGGAAGTGAGGGAGAAATTGTATGATCCTTGTTAAAGACATTTTTTTGAAACGCTTGAACTGTTTTCGTGATCTTTTTGGATCCTTCGTAATTTTCAGAATTTTTTTTGAAGGTTTTTATTCGACGAGGCTGTTAACGCTTCCCGACATTGGTTTTTTGTCTTGGAATTCATTCTTTACACTATCTCGATTTGAGAAGCCTAAATTAACTTTTCGAATCTTTGTTTTTCTAAATTTTTTAATTTCTTCAAATGTTTGGGAAGATATTTCCTGGAATTATAGTATCGTGTCCCAACTTTCAAACTTCTAAATTTATTAGGTGTATAAAATAGCGCGGAAGTCTCTTAATAGTATATAGAAGCGCTTTCTTCTATTTATGGTAATTATTCAGAAGACAAAAACGGTATATTTATGAGGAAATTTTGAATTCTGTAGTTAAGAAAATTTTAATATTGTTTATCGGTCGAGTAGTTCGCTTTCGTAGGAATGTACAATATTTTTCCTACATCTGAAGATGCTTCATTGCTTACTGCATATATGCACATTATCTACCAACAATGGGTTTTTACACCACGAGTCTGTAACGGTTGTAAATAATGCTGTAGTGATAATAATTATATACTTGAAATTTAGTTAGCCACTTTTGTTTATTCTAATCTATGTAACACGCGTTAATAAATTTAGTAGCTCGTTAGCTTCGATCTTGTTTGAGCCTGTTAACTTCGGTTTTTGATTTTTTTTTGAACTTTATCTGACACTCTTCTTCAAACCTTGTATTTGTAAAACTTTTTTCAATTTTGACTTACAATGGCTACACAGAGGACACCACCTCCTGGGAAGAACGGTGTGACTAGGTTGCGTCAGCCATGCACGATCTGTAGAGATATAAGTTGGTCAGCTGAACAGAAACCAGTCATGACCACGTGCGGACATGTCTTTCATGAGGCATGTATCCAGACCTGGATAGGCGAGCATTCCAGTTGTCCTAACCCTAGACGCCGCCTCACGCCACAGGACCTCACTGGTTACACTGGTGCCTTTCCTAAAAGAACGAATAAGGCGAAGCCCGCGAAATCGACAAGGCGCGACTCATTGCCAACCTTTGATTTGCCTAACTTTGACTTACCACCTTCGAATCGACAATCCTTGTCTCCAGGAATGCCTGACTTACATTCAAGGACTTTTGTAAATCCTAGTCCTCGACGTGATAGTCCAGCGCGCACAGCTCAAGACTACAACACCTCAGCTGCTGCGGATGCGCTGATAGCAGGCTTGAGCATAAAGATGGAAGACCTAATAAACCGAGGTCTCCAGCAGGGTTTAAATGTTTTGCGGTCTGAGTTAGGAAACGATATCAGACAACAAGTAGCAGCAGCAATGCCGCCAGCAGGCTCCACACGACCTCCTTCGTCCAGAAGCAATCAGAGGCCGTCAAACGATTTTCCTACATGGGGAAGGCAATCATTTAGGAGACCATCACTACCTTCTGGTCAACCTTTTGGTCAACCTTTTGGTCAGCCTTTTGGTCAACCTTTTGGTCAGCCTACAAATCAGTCCAGACCGAACTTTATACCACCTCAACCACCTCAACCTCCACCACCTATGCGTGTTCCTGCTAATGTAGGATACCGACGATCAGGCAGTCCAATAAGGAGATGGAACCTGACCTATAATGGGAATAACGCAGAACTATCAGTTGACGAATTCATCTTCAGAGTCGAAGCGCTTACGCACTCCGCTCTAGAAGGGGACTTTGGGTTATTGGTCAGGAATATGTTAACACTACTGACAGGAGCAGCTAAGGACTGGTATTGGTCGGTACTACGTCAAAATCCATTTCCAACTTGGGACGTCATTAAGATGGGATTGTATACCGAATGGGGAACGCCTAAGGATGATCTGAAAACTAGATTTCAACTGATGTCCAGAAAACAAAAGCCTGGGGAACTGTTCGCAATGTATCACCACCATCTGGGGTTGCTGCGCAATCAGTTACAGAACTCTATGCCAGACCAAGAGTTTCTAGAGATTGTCAAATCGAATCTCTTGCCGGAGATTCAAGAAAAAGTCTGTCTGCATCCTACTGATAGATAGGACAGCTGAGATCGCTGGTCACGCGTATCCAAGCTACACAGACACGTATTGCGACAGCTGGCAGTTGGAATCCTTACCGAACCCAACGAGTGCATGAAGTTGACAATCTTCTGACCTTAGATCCTGAACTGGCAGTAGCAACAGGCAGTGATAACAGCCTAGGTGACGTATCGAGTATTTCAGCCAAACGCCCTATTATATGCTGGAACTGTGACCAGTCCGGTCATTTGTATCAGGACTGCAGACAAGAAAGACAAGTTGTGTTCTGTTATGGATGTGGACGGAAGAACACCTTCAAGCCAGATTGCATTCAATGTCAACAGAAAAACTTCAGACGGGTCGGGAATACCAACACCTCTTTCCGACCAGCGTCGACATCACGAGCAAGCAATGCATCGAACACTCCAGTTCAAGCCTTGAACAAGGAGGAAGGTCCGCTCCATTAGCAGACACTAGCGATAACTCCCTGTTACGCCCTCTGATATCATTCAGTGACTCTGGTGATATCAGTACAACACCTGATAGGACGAATGTTGCACCGATAGAGGCGGAGAACTTAATAGACTTCTCCGCAGATAGTCAAGCTCCCATTTCCACTTCTGGGGAGCCCATGACCTTGTTGGACACTTCTTTAGAAGAGTCTTTAATCTTCGATGGCCCGTTGACACCTATAGCACGCGTAGCAGAGATATAGAGCAGCAAGAGACCGAATTTTCCCCTCGGTGGCAGAGTTAGCTGACATCATGTTTCCTGACTTGGATATGAGACCGAAAAAGAAACGACCAACTGTTCGTTGGCGGGAATACTGTCGACGAATGAAACTAGAAAGAAAAAAACTGGCACAGATTTCCGTGTCGATGCCAGACGACATTCGACCGTACGCCGAAGTAAAGCTGCTCGGGCGAACTGAGAATGGATTACTTGATAGTGGTGCCACTGTCAGTATTCTAGGCCAGGGAGCTCTAGAGAAGCTTGCGGAAGCAGATGTCGAATGGAAGAAGTATCAGACACAGGTCCAAGCAGCTAATGAGGCCATGACGACTGTTCATGGTCATGTGAATTTGGACGTCACTTTCCGTGGTAAGACCCGAAACGTGCGTTTTTACGTGGTTCCTGGGCTCACACAGGCACTATATCTGGGAATAGACTTCTGGCGTCTATTTGTGTTGGCACCAGATGTCCTGGGTATAGTCGCAGAAGTGAATCTAAGTGGAATAGCTACCTCTGACACCGACAGCCACCTTCTTTCTAGTCTCGATCAACAACGATTAGAAGCCACAAAACAGCTTTTCCCCTCTTTCGCCTCTTTAGGCCTTGGGAAAACATCACTGGTCACTCACAGGATTGAAACGCCCCGATAAAACAGCGCTTTTATCTGATCTCGCCGGCAGTGCAAAGTTTGATGGATGCTGGATTAGAACGAATGCTATCACTGGGTGTGATAGAGGAGAGCCAGAGTCCTTGGAGCTCTCCCGTTGTTCTGGTAAGGAAGCCTGGAAAGGTCCGGCTTTGTTTTGACGCCAGGAAGGTCAACTCTGTTACGAAGAAGGATGCCTATCCGCTACCGCAGATAGACGCACTTCTTAGTCGACTTCCTCCGGCAAATTACATAACGAGCCTGGACCTGAAAGACGCATTCTGGCAGATCCCACTGGACGCTGATTCCAGAGAGAAGACCACTTTCACAGTACCTGGTCATCCTCTCTATCAGTACACGGTGATGCCATTCGGCCTATGCAACGCTCCACAAACTATGTGTCGCCTCATGGATAAAGTCATTCCTTTCGATCTTCGTGAGAACGTTCTCGTCTATCTAGACGATTTATTAATTCTGTCTTCAGACTTCGATACTCATCTCACGCTGCTAGCCCGTGTAGCGGATTGTTTGAGGAAAGCTGGCCTTACTATCAACGTCGAGAAGAGTAAGTTTTGTATCAAAGAGACTAAATACTTGGGATTCATTTTCGGAAAAGGAGGTATGAAAACTGACCCTGACAAAATTTCAGCCATAGTTGACTATCCGTCACCTAAAACTGTTCGGCAAGCCCGACGCCTACTAGGTATGGCGGGATGGTATAGACGGTTCATCCCGAACTATGCTGATTTGACTGCCTCCATTACAGACACTTTGAAAAACCCGAGTCAGTTCAAATGGACACCTGAAGCCCAGACGTCTCTTGATCTTTTAAAGAAGAAACTTACTTCTGCTCCGTTACTAGTGAGTCCAGACTTCACCAAACCGTTCGTTATCCAGTGTGATGCGAGCCAACAAGGTATTGGAGGAGTGCTGCTTCAACTAGATGACGATGGCCACGAGAAACCAATAGCCTACGTCTCGAAAAAGTTGCACACAGCACAGAGAAATTACACCGTCACAGAGCAAGAATGCTTGGCTGCACTCTTGAGCGTGTAGAAGTTCCGGCCCTTCATCGAACTTATGCCGTTTAAGATGGTGACTGATCATGCGAGCTTGAAATGGCTGATGTCTCAAAAGGACCTCAGTGGTAGACTTGCTCGGTGGAGTCTGAAGCTTCAGGGCTTCGACTTCACTATTGAACACAGGAAAGGAAGCCTGAACGTCGTCCCTGATGCGCTGTCATGCATTCATTGTGACAGCCTGAACACCAACGAAGATCCTGGCCCGGAAGTTGTCCTTAGTTCGCCATATTTCAACTCGATGGAATATGAAGAACTGAGACATAAGGTTAAAACGACTTCTGGCAAACTACCAGATCTTTGCGTCAGGGATGATTTCGTTTATATCCGGACTGCTCCGAGAGCAGGCGATCCTATTCAGGAAGAAGGAGCTTCGAAGCTTTGGATTCCACGAGGGCTTGTCAACGACGTCATTTCAAGGGCTCATGATCCGCCACTAGCTTCACACGGAGGCATAGGGAAAACACTGGGACGTCTGCGAAGACATCTGTACTGGCCACGAATGACAGTTGATGTTAGAAACTACGTAGGCGCCTGTGACGTGTGGAAAGAAACAAAGGCTCCTAATACTATTTTACGACCACCTATAAGAGTCCAGTCTGAGACAGTACGACCATGGCAAAAGCTGTACATTGATTTTCTAGGTCCATACCCTCGGTCAGTAAGAGGAAACGTCTGCATCTTAATAGTTCTTGACCACTTTTCAAAATTTCCACTTCTCAAACCTATGAGAAAAGCCAATTCATTGAGACTGAAGTGTTTCACGTGTTCGGAGTCCCGGAAATGATCGTCTCGGACAATGGAGTCCAGTTTTGCTCGACTCAGTTCACCAGATTACTGGAAAAATATGGGGTAAAGCACATGCGAACGGCAGTTCACTCGCCCCAAGCAAACGCCTCAGAGCGGGTAAATAGGTCTCTATTGTCGGGGATTAGAGCATATATCAAGAAGGAACACACGAGATGGGATGAGAAACTAAGCCATGTAGCTAGTTCCCTCAGGAGCTCTTTCCATCAAGCTACTGGTTTCTCTCCCTATCGAACACTCTTTGGTCAACAAATGATTGAACATGGCAGCTCCTATCCCATCTTAAGGAGCCTTGGTACTCTTAATGAGCCATTGAGAGTGGACGCAGAAGACAAAATGAGATTGATCCGTGCGAGAGTGCAGGAAAACTTACAGCACGCATTCTAGCAGGGTTCACGAGCCTACAATCTCAGGGCGAAACCTGTCGAGTTCAAAGTTGGTCAAGAGGTATTTAGACGGAATTTTGCCCAAAGCAATTTCCAGCAGCAGACCAGTGCAAAACTGGGACCGAAATTTGTCAAATGTCGAGTCAGAGCCAAGAAAGGAAATTCCCTATACGAGCTTGAAGATCTGCGGGGAAAACTGTTAGGGGTCTATCACGCTAAAGACATCAAGCAGTGATCATCATTATGAAAACGTCGTCGATACTTATTGTCGTTATTCCTGGTAGCCCTAAGAAGGAATCCAGCCAGCTTCACTGGTAAACTATAGGATATCGCGAAGCCCTCCTATTGCCCCGTCAATGGTGGGTGATATACATGTTGAAATCTATTCCTGGATAAGGTTGTCAGCATGGCACTACTTCAACGACGCCTGGGAGACACACCCTTGAACAATCGCCAGTCGGAGATCAGGGTGAGATGTTGCGCCGGGAAAGCTTAGCAATCAGTTCTTTGGGTTGCTGATCGCAAGGCTTCCTCAGCATTTCGGTGAGGAAAGGCACAGAGGCATCGACCGGTTGGATTTTTAGGTTACCAGCTTGTCGATGCACCTTTGGCTTTCCACACGGAGAGGGATGTCGAGGTCTGGTCAAAGACTGACGAGACTTCGGGGATGTGTTCTCGATGCGTCATAGATCAAGTAGAGCCCGAGTGATGAGGAATATGCAGTGGGTCGTGGGTCGAGACACACATTGAGCGCCCGCAGCGATGAGGCCTATGTTTAAGACCGTCTAGCTCAGTCGACCATTTTTCAGTGTTGTCTGCCCGAGTGATGAGGAATATGCAGTGGGTCGTGGGTCGAGACACACATTGAGCGCCCGCAGCGATGAGGCCTATGTTTAAGACCGGCTAGCTCAGTCGACCATTTTTTAGTGTTGTCTGAACCATGGGTGGCGCAGACCACTCTGCCCTATTATGGTCGTAGCGTATTGCATATAGCAAAATGCTACACGTACTGTAGCGTGTATATCGGCTGCTGTCCACAGCGGAAAACGAACGCACCCGGCCGAGAGAATTGCATTTCCTCACGTTTAGGCGCCATGTCGACGTGACAAAAAAAGAAGAGGAAGACAGCGAGAAAGGTGTGACCGGAAAAAAAACTGAGAAAAAATCCAAAAGTATCGGGATAATTATAAATCGAAGATTTGAGAAAAACGCTCGACAATATTGGAGCTAAGGTCCCGATTTCTATCGTTTTGCTTTGTGTCAAAGAGGGATGCTGCTGAGACCGGCTGGAGTGCAAAGCAATCTCATCGACAATTACTGAAGTCCGCGGATGAAAGGTGGTAAATAAAAAATCCATAAAGATTCATCCAATTGGAATAAGCGGGAAAAGCTACCATACCTTGAGGAAGGTTGACTAGAATTTTAGAGTGTTCATGGGCACCCACACCGTGTGATAGGCATGTCATAACTCTCTGGAGCTTTTCATGTTTGAACGACAAGATATTGCTAGTCCAATAGAGGTAAATGCAGCATTTAACTAGCATTATCCCTCATCATCATATCTGAGGCGATATACGGTTGTAACTTTGTTCGCGCGACATCGTCTTATCGTTGCCAAAGAGTGGAGGTGTACCACAAAGGAAAATATCATACATATGGTCATAGTGGTATATATAAAATTAATTCGGAACGTCCTGAGGAATATTCAATTCAATCTATGTCAGTACTAGTGAGTATCGTAATCAGTGTATGTCGCATTAAGTAAGAGTATTTCTTTCTTGTACAAACCTTCTATATAGCTGAGACATCCATCTTTTAAAGTTCACAAGCTTTATCTCTTCTAACTGATAAATCGGAATTGGCTCTTCTGAAAGAAATTATCCGGTTTCATAAAACATGTCTGATTGAATTTAATTGTCGTCTGGCACGCCCAATACTCTTGATGAGAAAATCAGAAAGAATTTGGCGGGAAATCACCAGGCTCTGTTAAATTTGTATCCCGAAAAGATGAGGTTTTAGTGTTCCTTTTCAGATCGTCGACCGCAGTATTTCACCTCTAGGGAGCTCCTTCGAGGGATTGGACTACATGTGAGTAATTAAATGAAGTGCAAGTGTGAATATATATATATATTCAAAAGTAAAATTTTGCTAGTGATACCCTTTCACGCTCATCGAAAGTAACTGGGTGCACTAAAGATATCAAAATATTAACATGTTTAGTGAAGGTTGATCTAAACAGCCATTTTTGCAATCGATGAAGAACAGAAATTTCATCCACAAGACTTGTTTTAGAATTTACGCGTTTAATGAATTTATTTTTTTTTTTGAATAAGTAAAGCCTTATTAGATATTAGATGTGTATGTTAAATAGAAAAGAACTGGCCGCAGGAAGGCATTTAGGATTACAGTTTCAGAAAACCTTACCTGAAAACATATACATATAATAGTTTGAAAGATAAAAGGCTACAGTAAGACCTTCCTTGCGTCGTCCATAATGTAGTATTACAGAGTACGTATCTAATAGAATCTTATTTAACAGTTTAGAATGTTACTAGAAATTATGCATTTATCGGTTATCGTGTTTGAACGAATACTGTTTGACACCATACTTTTGTGTTTTAAATAAACTTTATCGTTGTGGTTAATGAAGAGGAAATATCCACATTATTGCCGTGAACTGAAAGGAAAGTTGTCTCTGGTAAGAAGTTACCGAATTTATAACGTTAAAAAAGAAAAAAAAAGAAAAAAAAAAAAAAAAGAGAATATGGATTATTACCGTTTATTGAGAGGTGTCATATACTGATTATGTACTCCGGTATAAGAGCGTTCTGCTCAGTTAGAAAACAAATCTTGTGTAAATAATGGTTAAGATAATTTTGATTAAAGTAATATTTATAACGTACCACATGAAGTACTAGAACATTTGCTTTCTCCTTCACATCCCGGAGCCCTCTATCGCGTGAGAACAAGGTCGTCTAGGCTTGCCTAGTCTCTCTCTGTTTCTATAGGTCAACCAAGGGACTTTGGACAATTGTGCCACCCAGAGTCAATGGGAGGATGGGGCTTGGCAAGGAAGGCATGCCATCTGCGCTTTCCATGGAATGCAGGTAAGTGACGTAAGGGTACCTTCAGGACCGAGTGTGTGCTAGACTTGGTGTAAGTGTCGTGTCCCATAAGCACTCCAATAAAAACACTCGCGTAATTCTAAGTTAAAACTTTATTTACTGACTTTAGTGACTATTACAAAAACAGTTACTCGCGATCGAACTCCAGAATTTTAACTAAACTAATTGAACACCGAACCGTTATCTTTTATTAAACTAAACTGACTTCTAACTACGCAACCCGATCTATCGAAACGACCGTGCTTACCTCCATTCAACCAGGCGGAAGCGACTTTGACCCAGTGACCAGCGCAATACCTTGCAATCATAATTACAAAGTATTACGCTAATCACTTCCGACAGCGGAAGCCCCCAATACTGTATGTAAACAAACAGTGAGCCCAGCTGAGTATTTCACTATGCGAAATGAATTACTTAACCATGACTCAATGCCCAGTTACATACAGCAGTGGATGCGACAGTTTACAAATAAACAATTCGCAATCGCCAAGCATTTTACTGTGCGAAGTGAAATGCTTAGTTATTGCATATCGTTTAATTACTTGTGCATTTGCTGCTAGCTCGAGTCGTGATGTCACAATTTCACCAATTGAATATTGGGTCACGACATTCCTCCCCCCTGAGAAAAACTGGTTCCCAAGAGGAATCAGATCGGGGTGCTCAGTTAGGTTACAATATATAACTTAACTAATTTATACAAAAACTAAGGGACAATATTCACTATGATCTAAACAATTTTTATAGCTATGGTTCGGTATACTTACAATTTCTGTTCTATTCTTCTATTTTTTTTTTATTTTTTTTATACATCATTTTTTTTTCTTTTACATTTCCTTCAATTACTTTATAGTATGTTTCTTTTCTTTACAATGTTTGCTATCTAAATTTCCTTATTTGCCTTTTCTTACATTGTTTCATTTTTCGTAATTTCACATTCAATTTCTATTTTTATTTTATTATCACATTTCATTTCTCTTTTTCTTCTCATATTTAATATTTCTATTTACATCTCATCTTTAAATCTTTTACATTTCATTTCTTACCATTTGTTTTTCAAATTATTTAACTTACTCTGTTTTTTTCTTTTACATATTTCCTATCCTAATAAGTTAATTATCTCTATTACGTACTTCTTTCTAAACTTAAAAATTTTATTATTAACAAAGATGATTAATTAGTTTACATGCATACTCTTATCAACTATCAAAAATACCGTTCTTTTTACACTCAATTACCGTAACCAGAATACAAAAATACTGCCATAACAAAATTCTTTTCTACCATAATTACAATTTTTACAATCCTAACCAATACAATTACAGTTATTACAATTATTAGGCATAATACCTTTTTATCCTTATCTAACGATTGCCCGTGCCTATTAAAGCAAGGGGATTAAAATACTTTATAGCTACTCTAACCGGACGAGATGTTTTCCCACGACGGTCGGCAAGCTTCCAGTTGGCAAGTTTGCTGCTGTTGGCATGACTAACTCTATACTGTCAGTCCCTTCTTTGTTCGGCTCTGTTGAGGTTGGTCTGGGATGTTTAATGGATGTCTGGATAGTAGGTAGTATTGATACTCTGCCAGTACTTACTCGTCCTTGCTGACGTTTCCAGCGTCTTACATGGAACATCATTACTGCTACTAGAGTCAAGCTGACGATGCTTATCAGCCCGGTCAAAGACGTGGCTGCTAAATAGATCTGGTGCGGATGATTCTGCTGCCTGTGAACTTCTTCGGCCTTGATGGCGCTCTGAACCTTGGCTATCTTCTCAGCATGATCTTTCCAGGCTTGATTGAAATTACCTGCCGCTAGAAGTTTTAGCTCTCCTGTTTGTCCCTTTGGATGTACGGGATTCCTTGAACCTGTTGGTGTCGCTATGCTTTCCCATTTAGGCAGTTCTGAAGGTGCGGGCTGAGGAAGCTCCAGTATGGGTGTGATGTGCTAATTCCTCCTCCTGCTGCTTAATTTGACTGACCCAGCCGTCAATTTCCCTCACTGCTACCTTACATCTTGCTCTTACTCCAGTATGTATAATTTCGGTACAAAGACCTGCCACCAGGCTGCTGCAATTGACGGCGAACTTCAAATCATCGGATAAATCTGGCATCTGCAACGTAGACAGGATAGTCCAATGCCGGGTGTAGAAGTGTGTCTTTCCCAGGTATTCGAAAAGAACTCCAGACTCTGCTATCTCCTTCATACTATAGCCGCTCTGTTCTACGCCTATCGTCGAGCCTACTACCAGGACTACCAACACTATCACGATCGCCTTCATTCTGTTGCACTTCCCTATACTTAACTAACCTATTTTAAACGGGCAACCTTCCTATACTTATAGTAGATTAACAAAAAAAACTTGCTTCTCAAATGGTTTTCTTTTATTTACTTATATATTTTTTTTTAACCTATACTCTTTATTATCTTCCTTCTATTTTTTATATTTAATTCTTCCTCTTTTTTTTACCTTTTTATCTTACCCTTTCCACAGAAATGAAAAGTTTATCTTTCCTTCTTTCTTTCTTTCCAGTAAGCCTCTTCCTCGGCTCGCGGTTTCTGCGTCCTTCTTTTAGTTTTAGTTTTTTTTTCTGAAATGCAAAAACGATTAGTACATTGACTTGGCAGGACGGTGTAAGGTCTAAACAGTTTGCAAAGAACTTTACGCGTGAAATTGGTCATTGGGAAATTCGAAAAGATCAGTATCTATGTAACTACACGTACGAACTGTGACTCAATTATTGTTCAAACTTCTTCAGCCTATTAACATGAATTCGCTTCAACTTCCGCCCTTGGAGTATTGTTAGGTTTTCAGGGTTGTGTATGTTCGTAGGGTCCCTTAAAAATAGCTGACAATTTCCCCACCCTAGCTAAGTCCCTAACCAGAACCTTATCTCCCACATGAAAAAGTTGACCTCTAGACGACTTATCGTAGTACTTTTTCGCCTTCTCCTTATTCTGCCGTAAATTATTCCGTGCTAATTCAAAAGACTTCTGTAACTTGAATCGCAGCACAGAATGATATCTATCGGCGTTATAAAGTGGTTCTGGTTTACGCATCAAATTGCTTGGGATTTCTGACACAAACCCAAACAGAGTCTCCATGGGCGTAAGCTCAGTGCCCGTATGTACGGTGTTGTTGTACGCGTGTGCCGCAGTTCTTAGAAATTCATCCCAGTTCCTGGGCTCTACATCCACAAAACTCCTCAGATAGTTAGCCAAGGTCGAATGCTGTCGCTCTACGGCGTTTGACTGCGGGTGGTAGGCGGTAGTCTGCAATTTCTTGATCTTTAACAATTTGCATAAGGATTTCATGACTTCACCCGTAAAATTACTCCCTTGATCAGTCATTAGTTGCTTGGGAATCGTATATCGGCTCAATATTTGATCAAATAGGGCTCGTGCTACCGTGTTGGCTTCCTGGTCGGGTACCGCCACGAAATCCACAAATCGCGTCAGATCATCCATCATAGACAGTATATATTTGTTGCCATTATGGCTTGTAGGTAATGGCCCCACGAGGTCAACGTATACCTTATCGAATGGCTTTTCCGACACTTTATCCTGAAAAGAGTAACCTGGAGTAGCTAAAAAGCATAACTCCTACATAAAAAATGGAGTAGCTAAAAAGTAATGTTAAATAAATGGCGAAGCCAAATGAGGCTTTGCACCAATTTAATTAACGTACAACTTGTTGTTAAATAAATGGCGAAGCCAAATAAGGCTTTGCACCTATTTAATTAACGTACAACTTGTTTAAGCAAACATGGAGCAGCTAAAAAATAATGTTAAATAAATGGCGAAGCCAAATGACGCTTTGCACCAATTTAATTAACGTACAACTTGTTGTTAAATAAATGGCGAAGCCAAATATGGCTTTGCACCTATTTAATTAACGTACAAATTGTTTAAGCAAAAATGGAGCAGCTAAAAAGCGTTAACTCCCAGAATAACAAAAATTAATTTCGAAAATCACAATACCTAAAAACCGCTTAAAAAAAAATTTTTATATTAAAAAACACCAAAAACAAAAATCACCATACCTCACTTAAACTTTTACCGGCTGCGCCAAATGTCGTGTCCCATAAGCACTCCAATAAAAACACTCGCGTAATTCTAAGTTAAAACTTTATTTACTGACTTTACTGACTATTACAAAAACAGTTACTCGCGATCGAACTCCAGAATTTTAACTAAACTAATTGAACACCGAACCGTTATCTTTTATTAAACTAAACTAACTTCTAACTACGCAACCCGATCTATCGAAACGACCGTGCTTACCTCCATTCAACCAGACGGAAGCAACTTTGACACAGTGACCAGCGCAATACCTTGCAATCATAATTACAAAGTATTACGCTAATCACTGCCGACAGCGGAAGCCCCCAATACTGTATGTAAACAAACAGTGAGCCCAGCTGAGTATTTCACTATGCGAAATGAATTACTTAACCATGACTCAATGCCCAGTTACATACAGCAGTGGATGCGACAGTTTACAAGTAAACAATTCGCAATCGCCAAGGATTTCACTGTGCGAAGTGAAATGCTTAGTTATTGCAAATCGTTTAATTACTTGTGCATTTGCTGCTAGCTCGAGTCGTGATGTCACAATTTCACCAATTGAATATTGGGTCACGACATAAGTAGGCACGAAAATTTTGAGATTATGGGTGATGACAAGCGGCAGGTTATTTCGGGAACTCCCCCACACTCTCCGCCACCCTTAGCCGAGGTGCTAGCGTGCCGCCCTGTGCTATCGCTGTCATCGAGTGATCTGTCAGCTCATGCTGACAGTTTGGACTTCACGTCCTGACCAATCACTCTTAACATACTTCCATAACAAAATGGCGCCCAACGTGGGGCCACCTCAATTAGACTTCGGTGGTCTAAATGTAACATTTGCTGAGGATTGTGATTACTTCGAGATATGGGCACTTCGCTGTTAGCTAAATAGCCTGACTCGGTAATCGCATAATCAGTGGAGGTTATATGCGGACCTGGGTTTAATTGTTTGTTATTAGCTGATTTTCTGTAGAGTAACGTAAAGTTTTTAAAGTTTTGAGATTTTGTTTTTTGATTGATTTTGTAACGATTGAAGTAAAGTAACGTTTGAAAAGTTTTCTTGTAGAGTAAAGTAAAGTTTTTTGAAGTTCGACTCTAGGTTTGACTTTGGTCAAGCCTCGAGTCTGTACAGGTGTCTAGTTTTTGAATTTTTTTTTGATTTTTTTGCAATTGATCTTTCCCGCTGGCCTTCTGCCATGGAAATGGTAGGTGGCCTCACAAAATTTTTTTTGGATTGTGTTCTCGCGGACAATTGTTCTGTTCCAACTGGCTGGACAGAGTTATGAGTCTGTGAGACGACTTTTTGGCTTCCAGCTAATTAGTTGACCAGATCCATGACTCTGCCCAGCTGGCGAACTGTCTGGACATGAGGATCCGGTGAAGAGGAGAGGAAGAGTTCTCTGAGGGTGGGAGTGATGCTGGAGATCTTCAGTAATCAGGAGTTGGCATACTGCTAACTGCCTCGCTGAAGAATCTCTAGTAGCATTCTCAGCCTTTGACACCTCCAACTTCACTTTTCCCAGAGTTCTGTGAGAACCCAACCAAATCTTTCATGCACCACTCACGTCACTTGCCTATATCCTGTTTTTGACCTTGGAAGAGAGAGAACGACCTGACCTCTTATGTGAGGGTTGGCTTCGGGAAGTGAGGGAGAAATTGTATGATCCTTGTTAAAGAAATTTTTTTTGAAACGCTTGAACTGTTTTCGTGATCTTTTTGGATCCTTCGTAATTTTCAGAATTTCAGAATTTTTTTTGAAGATTATTATTCGACGAGGCTGTTAACGCTTCCCGACATTGGTTTTTTGTCTTGGAATTCATTCTTTACACTATCTCGATTTGAGAAGCCTAAATTAACTTTTCGAATCTTTGTGATTCTAAATTTTTTAATTTCTTCAAATGTTTGGGAAGATATTTCCTGGAATTATAGTATCGTGTCCCAACTTTCAAACTTCTAAATTTATGAGGTGTATAAAATAGCGCGGAAGTCTCTTAATAGTATATAGAAGCGCTCTCTTCTATTTATGGTAATTATTCAGAAGACAAAAACGGTATATTTATGAGGAAATTTTGAATTCTGTAGTTAAGAAAATTTCAATATTGTTTATCGGTCCAGTAGTTCGCTTTCGTAGGAATGTACAATATTTTTCCTACATCTGCCTGCCTCCAACTCTGAGGATGCCTTTGTTGTCTACAAAAGGACTAAGTTTAATGAGCGGACTCCCAGATGCGAGTGACTTTTGTGAGATTATATTTTTAATTTCCCTTGCAAACGATGATATTTGTATATGTTTGATGCAAATTGTAGTTGCATCCTGTATCTCCGAGGCCGATATCATATTTTGTCTCCGATTTGCAGCGATATTTCTGGTGTTAAAGATGAATCTTAAGCATAATGCCAAAACTCGTTGTATTTTGTGAAAAGAAGAGCAACGGGAAAATAGTTCTTCAAGAAAAGTATGTTGAATTTCGTGAACATGTACTAAAACTTCAGTTTTTCTTTCTTCCCTTTGAACATTGGCGTTGAATTTTACATGAGGATTGTTTGGCCACTGATCCTCCTTGAACGCTAACCATGATGGACCTTGCCACCACAAAGAATGATTAACGAGTGTCCTTGGAGTGATTCCTCTTGAAGCGCAATCAGCTGGATTATCCTTTGACGGCACATGCTTCCATTGGGTTCTAGGGATGGTTTCTAATATCTCTGCCGTGCGATTTGCAACATATAACTTCCAGCGTCGCGGAATGTCCGATAACCAGGCCAAAACCACAGATGAATCGGTCCATGCATGTATGATAATATCCGGCAATGAGAGCGCTTGTGTTACTTTCTTCATAAGTCTGGTAAGCAGCAGGGCTGCACATAACTCTAGGCGTGGAAGGCTGACCTGTTTTAAAGGGGTTACCCTTGTTTTTGATGTGATAAATCTTATGATCGCACTACCATTTCCGTCTTCGGTTCGACAGTATATTACTGCAGCATATGCACGCTCTGATGCATCAGAAAAGCCATGCAATTGAATGATGTTTTTTAGGGCATATTAGTCGAGGAATCTGGATTTCAGAGATGGCCGGTAATTCGACCTTTAACTTTTCCCATCGGTGAATTATGTCTTCAGGAAGCACATCATCCCAATCATATTTCATCAACCACAATCGTTGAAAAATAATTTTTATGGATATTAAGACAGGTGCCAGAAATCCAAGAGGATCGAAAACTCTAGAAGACTCTGAAAGGATTTTCCGTTTTGTGTTTGCTTCTGACAGGTCTTTGTTGATTAGGAAGGAAAATGTATCAGCCTGAGGGTTCCATTGAATTCCAAGCACTTTAGTGATGTCAGGGTTGTCGTCAATTTGATGCGATTTGTCATTTGTATTAGCTACACTATTCAAAATTGGGCTGAATTCACTGGAGCGCCATTTTACTAAAGGGAACCCGCTTCCAGTCAGCATTGTCGACAGTTTTTTCTGCAATTCTAAAGCATCGGATAATGATTCAGCACCAGAGAGGAGGTCATCTACATAAAAGTCCTGTTGCACCACCGCAGCTGCATTAGGGTAAGTGTTTTTATGTTCTTCGCCTATTTGATGGAGTACCCTTGTCGCTAAAAATGCTCCCGAAGATGTTCCGTATGTCACTGTGTTCAATTTGTAATGCTTAATGGGTAGCGAGGCATCCTCCCGCCATAAAATACGTTGATACTCTCTATCCTGTGCAGCCACCAGCACCTGACGGTACATTTTCTGAACATCTGCGGTGACTGCAATTTGATGTTTTCTGAAGCTTATAAGGATGTTTACTAAGTCCCTCTGAATTTTTGGGCCAACTAAGAGATTGTCGTTTAAAGAAGCTCCGGAGGAAGTCCTAGCAGAGGCATCAAAAACCACCCGAATTTTTGCGCTCGGTTCATTCTTGAAAACCGCGTGATGCGGTAGGTAAAAGCAACTATTTTCTTCAGCATAGATTTTTTCTGGAGGGATGTGTTCCATGTGATGCAAATTTTCGTATTCCCGCATGAATTCAATGTAGGAATTTTTGTAGTTAATATCTCGTAAAAACCGCCGCTCAACTGATTAATGGTTTTGCATCATCTTTGAACGGGAAGCGGACAATGTAACGACCAATCATATCACGAGTTACGGTATTTTGAAAGTGACATTCTGCCTGCTTCTCTTCCTCACTTAAGATGGAGCAATCCTGGAGTAATGTCTTCTGTTTTCCAAAATTGTTCTAAAATTCGATCTAAACTTGTCACCGTAGAAGTCATGCTGAATGTTGGAGAATTGCTCCTCGTGCCTCCTACTATCACCCAACCGAAAAGTGTCTCATGAGCAATAATATTTCCAGCATCATCGCGCAATTTACCTTGGCCGAGTATATCGAACAATTTATCAGCGCCGAGAATAACATCAATTCCACATGATCTGCAAGGGTTAAACTGCTGATTTTTTTCGAACAGTTTTCAACTTGCGATTTTGGTGGAACATAGGCAGACAAATTATCCATTATGAACGCTACAACTTTAATTCCACAAACACTGCTCCAGCGTGGGTAAATCTCGATTCGCACCTTCCCTTTTGTTACTCCGATTTCAGTAGCTGCAAGCCCATTAATAGAAAGTTTTCCTCTCTCTTGCTTTAGCCGAAGACGTGAGGCACAGGCTTCAGAAATACGCGAGATCTGCGATCCAGAATCCAATAATACTCGGCATAATTGGAGATTTCCCATGGCATCTTTCAGATGACAAAGTGCTGTAGGCAACAAGGCGACTGAGGATGTGAGAGAACTCGATTCTTCTTGTACAGGAAGCGGTTGACTTGCATAAGTGCTGAATGTTGATGGTTGCGAAACTTGTTGTATGTCGCGTACAATCCTTTTTTCGAAAGAAGCGTTGATTGAAGAGTCAACATTAGACCGGTTGATTGCAGAATGAGAGGTAGGGTTGATTGAAGATTGACAATTAGACTGGTTGATTGCAGAATGAGAGATAGGGTTGATTGAAGAGTGAAAATTGGACTGGTTGCTTGCAGAATGAGAGTTAGGGTTGATTGAAGGCTCCGTATGAACAGAGAGATAATTTGGAAGCGTGCAACAACCAATGATGATTTCGTTTATATTGCTGGCACGTCAATTTTGACCGACAGTTTTTAACTGAATGGTTTGATCCTAAACAGCGGAAACAGATTGAATTGGTTACCACGAATGATTTGCAATCGCTTACTGACCTTGCCTTAAAACTAGGGCATTGATACAGGGGATGATTATCTTTGCACTCTGGGCACTGTGACATTCTTGGTAGTACGGAATTGTGCAAGGTCTTGACCGACTGAGACGACCTTTTTACTGCAGTATTTGCCGCCTCTAACGCATCACACCGTTTATTTAAAAATTTCAAAAACTGTTCAAAGGTCGGAAACCTTTCGTTAGCTATTTCTTGAGACCATGCTTCACGCGATTCAGTATCTAGTTTACTGGAAGCAATGTAAAGTAACCAAGGGTCTCTTCTCTCTGCCTCTTTTCCTAAAGCTTTGAGACCACGTATAACTTCATCCGTAGTGTCTGCTAGGTTGCGTAACATACGTGTGGAAGAATTAGTAACTACAGGTTGATCTACAAAGGTTTTGACAAATGACATGGCAATATGTAATGGTTTATCAAATGGATCATTCAGCTTTTCCCACGCTTCTTCGTAACTTGTATCATTTACAGGTAAATGTCGAATTAAAGCAGCAGCATTACCTTTAAGTAAGCCCTTCAGGTACTGGAATTTTTGCGCTCCGCTTAAGGAATCATTTGTATTTATGGATGCGTCAAATAGATCCTTAAACGAGGACCATTCTTTATAATCACCGGCAAATATCGGTATGTTCAATTTTGGTAGATGCGTAACAGCTTGGTGTGTTTGAGACCTATCGATATTTTGCAAAAATGATTGCTGTTGAGCAAGAAATTGATTCATCGTTGAATTGAGGTTTGCGTTATCTTGGGGCTGTGGAGGCTGACCGTGAGCAGATATTGCACGTAAAAAAAGCGATTTACTTTCGTAGTACTTTCTCTCATATTCTTCCATTTCCGACGTTTGACCTTCAATAGTGAGGAGAATATCTTCTACCGTACAAAATTCCTTCCATGCACTTTCGAGGTTTTGAAGCCGAACTGTTATATCGTCAACTACTGTGTCAATTGTTATGCTATCCGCAAATGTTCGTATGCGCGTAAGAGTGCCCTTAATTCGTCCCCTCTTCTGGACTAACGCGTTTCTATGCTCTTCACTCATGCTTTTAATTGTATATTGTAATGTTCTTTGTTGAAATTCGTTATTATTATATTTTTTAAATTGTACTTGAAAACAAAGCTCTAATTATATTTTCTCACCTTAAATGTATAAAAAAAAGAAAGAACGAACTCGAAAGATTCTACGTGGTATTGATAACGCAACGTGTAATTGTAATTTTAATGTCCACAGTATTTCAACGCATTTATAATTATTCACTGTTCATGAAACCGTTCTTCGTATGTCACTTAGGTACAGTGTGTTTGAATTTCTTGGTATATATGTACTATATATAGATGTTATATTGTATTTGTTGCACGCCGCTATCAAAGCAAATGTTCTGTCTGATTTTATGTAAAAAAAACGCTTTTTTTATAAATGCTATGCACAATTACCACATTTTTGTTTGCACCTTAAATGTAATTTTATTTAATTTTTTTGTAATTTGCTCACTTCCTATTTTTTGTAACTGGGATCTTATTATTGTTAACAAAAATTTCAATTTATTTTTTAAAATTGATTAATTGTGTCAAAATGCAAATATGTACTTATCTTTTTTATAATTTGTTGATTGGAGATCCGCTAATCCGGCATTGAACGACCATGTTCTAAATTGTGCGCTTGTATAATTACATGCACCTCTTCGATTGTTGATTGGGTTTCGCGCGTGAAACTATAGTTATTGTGCTGTTTAATTTCTGCCCCATAAAATTAAACACTTGACTAATTCCAGCACCAAGGAAAATTAAAGAAATAAAAATATTTCTCACTTCAATATAAATTCTTTAATTTGCCAACAAGATGAAAAATACAATTCGGCTCTACACTGGTTGGCTTTACAATTGCAAGTGAAATTACTATTAATTCTATGTATTTACACAGGCTGTACCAAATTTACGGTTACTGATAAGTTAACTACAATGCGATTATGTACAGAGTTCAGAGGCATAGTATATAGGAACTTTGTTATGTGTTTACTACTTAGCTACATGCAAGAGAGCAAAATAGATTTATACAGGAGAAATCTACAATGAAAATGTTACCATGCATACATATTACAACAAATGATTCGTTAATTAGAAAATGTACTAGATGGTAAATATATTACAATATGATTTGATCATTAATGAGAAAAACGCCTTAACATCCTCCCGCCGTTGAGAAGAAAGGTTCTCAACTGATAGGAAGCTTGAGAACTCGATTCAGTGCTCGTTTTAAGTCTCCTTTGATAGTCCTTACTAAGACTACGCATACCAATTTATTCGAGCCAGGAAATATGTCCAGAATTCGCCTTAATGGCCGACTGGTTGGCGGGGTGTTGTCTTCTCTGAGCACTATGAGGTCGCCTGTTTGTAGAGAGGGCTGTTCAACGTTTAATTTATTTCGTTCTTGAAGTGATGATAAATACGAGGAGCGCCATCGCTTCCAAAACCCTTGCAACATTGCTTGAATGAGTTGCCATCGGTGTATGTATGAATTTTTTGGTGGTTTTAGTTCGCCTTCAGGCAGGGTTGTGGGGGCCTGACCCATTAAGAAATGCCCGGGGGTGATTGCATCAAGGTTATCGTAATCGGAAGATGCAGCACAAATGGGACGTGAGTTGAGGACAGCCTCGACCTGTGCTAATAATGTCGCCATTTCTTCAAACCCTAGATGACTTTCACCTATTACTCTTCGTAGGTGCCATTTTACTGAATGGACAGCTGCCTCCCATAGACCTCCAAAGTTAGGAGCACCAGGCGGAATGAAGTGCCATGTTATGTTTTTTTGTGCTAAAAAATAGATATTATGGAATCAGTATAACATGATAAGGCAAGTTTATGAAGTTCATTTATATGTTTTTCTGCCTCCTTAAAATTAGTCCCATTGTCTGAATAAATATCATTTGGTATGCCGCGTCGAGCTGCAAAGCGACGTAATGCAGCCACAAATGCTTCGCTGCTTAGGTTACTGACTAGCTCTAAATGCAAAGCCTTTGTCGTGAAGCATACAAATACGGCTATGTATCCTTTCACTTTCTTGAACTGAGCATGATCGGTCCTGCGTAGTCTACACCCACTTGTGAGAATGGTCGAGATATGTTAAATCTAGGCTTTGGTAAGCTGCCCATTAGCTGAGTGCTAACTGCGGCCCTTTGCTTGATACAAGTTATACACCCTCGATATATTTTGCGAGCAATGTTTCGAATTCCAATTATCCAAAATTGTTGTCTTATAATACTGATGAGCAAGGAAGGTCCGGGATGAAGATGCATTTTATGAGCATCTAGAGTAATTAGCGTTGCTACGATGTGATTTTTAGGGATGATTATGGGGTGTTGTGAGCTAAAGCTGAGATCGGAGTTCTGAAGCCTGCCTCCAACTCTGAGGATGCCTTTGTTGTCTACAAAAGGACTAAGTTTAATGAGCGGACTCCCAGATGCGAGTGACTTTTGTGAGATTATATTTTTAATTTCCCTTGCAAACGATGATATTTGTATATGTTTGATGCAAATTGTAGTTGCATCCTGTATCTCCGAGGCCGATATCATATTTTGTCTCCGATTTGCAGCGATATTTCTGGTGTTAAAGATGAATCTTAAGCATAATGCCAAAACTCGTTGTATTTTGTGAAAAGAAGAGCAACGGGAAAATAGTTCTTCAAGAAAAGTATGTTGAATTTCGTGAACATGTACTAAAACTTCAGTTTTTCTTTCTTCCCTTTGAACATTGGCGTTGAATTTTACATGAGGATTGTTTGGCCACTGATCCTCCTTGAACGCTAACCATGATGGACCTTGCCACCACAAAGAATGATTAACGAGTGTCCTTGGAGTGATTCCTCTTGAAGCGCAATCAGCTGGATTATCCTTTGACGGCACATGCTTCCATTGGGTTCTAGGGATGGTTTCTAATATCTCTGCCGTGCGATTTGCAACATATACCTTCCAGCGTCGCGGAATGTCCGATAACCAGGCCAAAACTACAGATGAATCGGTCCATGCATGTATGATAATATCCGGCAATGAGAGCGCTTGTGTTACTTTCTTCATAAGTCTGGTAAGCAGCAGGGCTGCACATAACTCTAGGCGTGGAAGGCTGACCTGTTTTAAAGGGGTTACCCTTGTTTTTGATGTGACAAATCTTATGATCGCACTACCATTTCTGTCTTCGGTTCGACAGTATATTACTGCAGCATATGCACGCTCTGATGCATCAGAAAAGCCATGCAATTGAATGATGTTTTTTAGGGCATATTAGTCGAGGAATCTGGATTTCAGAGACGGCCGGTAATTCGACCTTTAACTTTTCCCATCGGTGAATTATGTCTTCAGGAAGCACATCATCCCAATCATATTTCATCAACCACAATCGTTGAAAAATAATTTTTATGGATATTAAGACAGGTGCCAGAAATCCAAGAGGATCGAAAACTCTAGAAGACTCTGAAAGGATTTTCCGTTTTGTGTTTGCTTCTGACAGGTCTTTGTTGATTAGGAAGGAAAATGTATCAGCCTGAGGGTTCCATTGAATTCCAAGCACTTTAGTGATGTCAGGGTTGTCGTCAATTTGATGCGATTTGTCATTTGTATTAGCTACACTATTCAAAATTGGGCTGAATTCACTGGAGCGCCATTTTACTAAAGGGAACCCGCTTCCAGTCAGCATTGTCGACAGTTGTTTCTGCAATTCTAAAGCATCGGATAATGATTCAGCACCAGAGAGGAGGTCATCTACATAAAAGTCCTGTTGCACCACCGCAGCTGCATTAGGGTAAGTGTTTTTATGTTCTTCGCCTATTTGATGGAGTACCCTTGTCACTAAAAATGCTCCCGAAGATGTTCCGTATGTGACTGTGTTCAATTTGTAATGCTTAATGGGTAGCGAGGCATCCTCCCTCCATAAAATACGTTGATACTCTCTATCCTGTGCAGCCACCAGCACCTGACGGTACATTTTCTGAACATCTGCGGTGACTGCAATTTGATGTTTTCTGAAGCTTATAAGGATGTTTACTAAGTCCCTCTGAATTTTTGGGCCAACTAAGAGATTGTCGTTTAAAGAAGCTCCGGAGGAAGTCCTAGCAGAGGCATCAAAAACCACCCGAATTTTTGCGCTCGGTTCATTCTTGAAAACCGCGTGATGCGGTAGGTAAAAGCAACTATTTTCTTCAGCATAGATTTTTTCTGGAGGGATGTGTTCCATGTGATGCAAATTTTCGTATTCCCGCATGAATTCAATGTAGGAATTTTTGTAGTTAATATCTCGTAAAAACCGCCGCTCAACTGATTAATGGTTTTGCATCATCTTTGAACGGGAAG
This sequence comes from Dioctria rufipes, assembly GCA_963924295.1. Classification (NCBI taxonomy): domain Eukaryota; kingdom Metazoa; phylum Arthropoda; class Insecta; order Diptera; family Asilidae; genus Dioctria; species Dioctria rufipes. The sequence goes on from OZ002740.1 coordinate 129,224,309, forward strand.
CGGACAATGTAACGACCAATCATATCACGAGTTACGGTATTTTGAAAGTGACATTCTGCCTGCTTCTCTTCCTCACTTAAGATGGAGCAATCCTGGAGTAATGTCTTCTGTTTTCCAAAATTGTTCTAAAATTCGATCTAAACTTGTCACCGTAGAAGTCATGCTGAATGTTGGAGAATTGCTCCTCGTGCCTCCTACTATCACCCAACCGAAAAGTGTCTCATGAGCAATAATATTTCCAGCATCATCGCGCAATTTACCTTGGCCGAGTATATCGAACAATTTATCAGCGCCGAGAATAACATCAATTCCACATGATCTGCAAGGGTTAAACTGCTGATTTTTTTAGAACAGTTTTCAACTTGCGATTTTGGTGGAACATAGGCAGACAAATTATCCATTATGAACGCTACAACTTTAATTCCACAAACACTGCTCCAGCGTGGGTAAATCTCGATTCGCACCTTCCCTTTTGTTACTCCGATTTCAGTAGCTGCAAGCCCATTAATAGAAAGTTTTCCTCTCTCTTGCTTTAGCCGAAGACGTGAGGCACAGGCTTCAGAAATACGCGAGATCTGCGATCCAGAATCCAATAATACTCGGCATAATTGGAGATTTCCCATGGCATCTTTCAGATGACAAAGTGCTGTAGGCAACAAGGCGACTGAGGATGTGAGAGAACTCGATTCTTCTTGTACAGGAAGCGGTTGACTTGCATTAGTGCTGAATGTTGATGGTTGCGAAACTTGTTGTATGTCGCGTACAATCCTTTTTTCGAAAGAAGCGTTGATTGAGGAGTCAACATTAGACCGGTTGATTGCAGAATGAGAGGTAGGGTTGATTGAAGATTGACAATTAGACTGGTTGATTGCAGAATGAGAGATAGGGTTGATTGAAGAGTGAAAATTGGACTGGTTGCTTGCAGAATGAGAGTTAGGGTTGATTGAAGGCTCCGTATGAACAGAGAGATAATTTGGAAGCGTGCAACAACCAATGATGATTTCGTTTATATTGCTGGCACGTCAATTTTGACCGACAGTTTTTAACTGAATGGTTTGATCCTAAACAGCGGAAACAGATTGAATTGGTTACCACGAATGATTTGCAATCGCTTACTGACCTTGCCTTAAAACTAGGGCATTGATACAGGGGATGATTATCTTTGCACTCTGGGCACTGTGACATTCTTGGTAGTACGGAATTGTGCAAGGCCTTGACCGACTGAGACGACCTTTTTACTGCAGTATTTGCCGCCTCTAACGCATCACACCGTTTATTTAAAAATTTCAAAAACTGTTCAAAGGTCGGAAACCTTTCGTTAGCTATTTCTTGAGACCATGCTTCACGCGATTCAGTATCTAGTTTACTGGAAGCAATGTAAAGTAACCAAGGGTCTCTTCTCTCTGCCTCTTTTCCTAAAGCTTTGAGACCACGTATAACTTCATCCGTAGTGTCTGCTAGGTTGCGTAACATACGTGTGGAAGAATTAGTAACTACAGGTTGATCTACAAAGGTTTTGACAAATGACATGGCAATATGTAATGGTTTATCAAATGGATCATTCAGCTTTTCCCACGCTTCTTCGTAACTTGTATCATTTACAGGTAAATGTCGAATTAAAGCAGCAGCATTACCTTTAAGTAAGCCCTTCAGGTACTGGAATTTTTGCGCTCCGCTTAAGGAATCATTTGTATTTATGGATGCGTCAAATAGATCCTTAAACGAGGACCATTCTTTATAATCACCGGCAAATATCGGTATGTTCAATTTTGGTAGATGCGTAACAGCTTGGTGTGTTTGAGACCTATCGATATTTTGCAAAAATGATTGCTGTTGAGCAAGAAATTGATTCATCGTTGAATTGAGGTTTGCGTTATCTTGGGGCTGTGGAGGCTGACCGTGAGCAGATATTGCACGTAAAAAAAGCGATTTACTTTCGTAGTACTTTCTCTCATATTCTTCCATTTCCGACGTTTGACCTTCAATAGTGAGGAGAATATCTTCTACCGTACAAAATTCCTTCCATGCACTTTCGAGGTTTTGAAGCCGAACTGTTATATCGTCAACTACTGTGTCAATTGTTATGCTATCCGCAAATGTTCGTGTGCGCGTAAGAGTGCCCTTAATTCGTCCCCTCTTCTGGACTAACGCGTTTCTATGCTCTTCACTCATGCTTTTAATTGTATATTGTAATGTTCTTTGTTGAAATTCGTTATTATTATATTTTTTAAATTGTACTTGAAAACAAAGCTCTAATTATATTTTCTCACCTTAAATGTATAAAAAAAAGAAAGAACGAACTCGTGTAATTGTAATTTTAATGTCCACAGTATTTCAACGCATTTATAATTATTCACTGTTCATGAAACCGTTCTTCGTATGTCACTTAGGTACAGTGTGTTTGAATTTCTTGGTATATATGTACTATATATAGATGTTATATTGTATTTGTTGCACGCCGCTATCAAAGCAAATGTTCTGTCTGATTTTATGTAAAAAAACGCTTTTTTTATAAATGCTATGCACAATTACCACATTTTTGTTTGCACCTTAAATGTAATTTTATTTAATTTTTTTGTAATTTGCTCACTTCCTATTTTTTGTAACTGGGATCTTATTATTGTTAACAAAAATTTCAATTTATTTTTTAAAATTGATTAATTGTGTCAAAATGCAAATAAATGTATGTATGTACTTATCTTTTTTATAATTTGTTGATTGGAGATCCGCTAATCCGGCATTGAACGACCATGTTCTAAATTGTGCGCTTGTATAATTACATGCACCTCTTCGATTGTTGATTGGGTTTCGCGCGTGAAACTATAGTTATTGTGCTGTTTAATTTCTGCCCCATAAAATTAAACACTTGACTAATTCCAGCACCAAGGAAAATTAAAGAAATAAAAATATTTCTCACTTCAATATAAATTCTTTAATTTGCCAACAAGATGAAAAATACAATTCGGCTCTACACTGGTTGGCTTTACAATTGCAAGTGAAATTACTATTAATTCTATGTATTTACACAGGCTGTACCAAATTTACGGTTACTGATAAGATAACTACAATGCGATTATATACAGAGTACAGAGGCATAGTATATAGGAACTTTGTTATGTGTTTAATACTTAGCTACATGCAAGAGAGCAAAATAGATTTATACAGGAGAAATCTACAATGAAAATGTTACCATGCATACATATTACAACAAATGATTCGTTATTTAGAAAATGTACTAGATGGTAAATATATTACAATATCATTTGATCATTAATGAGAAAAAACGCCTTAACACGCGTTAATAAATTTAGTAGCTCGTTAGCTTCGATCTTGTTTGAGCCTGTTAACTTTGGTTTTTGATTTTTTTTTGAACTTTATCTGACACTCTTCTTCAAACCTTGTATTTGTAAAACTTTTTTCAACTTTGACTTACAATGGATACACAGAGGACACCACCTCCTGGGAAGAACGGTGTGACTAGGTTGCGTGAGCCATGCACGATCTGTAGAGATATAAGTTGGTCAGCTGAACAGAAACCAGTCATGACCACGTGCGGACATGTCTTTCATGAGGCATGTATCCAGACCTGGATAGGCGAGCATTCCAGTTGTCCTAACTGTAGACGGCGCCACACGCCACAGGACCTCACTGGTTACACTGGTACCTTTCCTAAAAGAACGAATAAGGCGAAGCCCGCGAAATCGACAAGGCGCGACTCATTGCCAACCTTTGATTTGCCTAACTTTGACTTACCACCTTCTAATCGACGATCCTTGTCTCCAGGAATGCCTGACTTACATTCAAGGACTTTTGTAAACCCGAGTCCTCGACGTGATAGTCCAGCGCGCACAGCTCAAGACCACAACACCTCAGCTGCTACGGATGCGCTGATAGCAGGCTTGAGCATAAAGATGGAAGAACTAATAAACCGAGGTCTCCAGCAGGGTTTAAATGTTTTGCGGTCTGAGTTAGGAAACGATATCAGACAACAAGTAGCAGCAGCAATGCCGCCAGCAGGCTCCACACGACCTCCTTCGTCCAGAAGCAATCAGAGGCCGTCAAACGATTTTCCTACATGGGGAAAGCATTCATTTAGGAGACCATCACCACCTTCTGGTCAACCATTTGGTGAACCTTTTGGTCAGCCTTTTGTCAACCTTTTGGTCAGCCTACAAATCAGTCCAGACCGAACTTTATACCACCTCAACCACCTCAACCTCCACCACCTATGCGTGTTCCTGCTAATGTAGGATACCGACGATCAGGCAGTCCAATAAGGAGATGGAACCTGACCTATAATGGGAATAACGCAGAACTATCAGTTGACGAATTCATCTTCAGAGTCGAAGCGCTTACGCACTCCGCTCTAGAAGGGGACTTTGGGTTATTGGTCAGGAATATGTTAACGCTACTGACAGGACCAGCTAAGGACTGGTATTGGTCGGTACTACATCAAAATCCATTTCCAACTTGGGACGTCATTAAGATGGGATTGTATACCGAATGGGGAACGCCTAAGGATGATTTGAAAACTGGATTTCAACTGATGTCCAGAAAAAAAAGCCTGGGGAACTGTTCGCAATGTATCACCACCATCTGGGGTTGCTGCGCGATCAGTTACAGAACGCTATGCCAGACCAAGAGTTTCTGGAGATTGTCAAATCGAATCTCTTGCCGGAGATTCAAGAAAAAATCTGTCTGCATCCTACTGATACGATAAGACAGCTGAGATCGCTGGTCATGCGTATCCAAGCTACACAGACACGTATTGCGACAGCTGGCAGTTGGAATCCCTACCGAACCCAACGTGTGCATGAAGTTAACAATCTTCTGACCTTAGATCCTGAACCGGCAGTAGCAACAGGCAGTGATAACAGCCTAGGTGACGTATCGAGTATTTCAGCCAAACGCCCTATTATATGCTGGAACTGTGGTCATTTGTATCAGGACTGCAGACAAGAAAGACAAGTTGTGTTCTGTTATGGATGTGGACGGAAGAACACCTTCATGCCAGATTGCATTCAATGTCAACAGAAAAACTTCAGACGGGTCGGGAATACCAACACCTCTTTCCGACCAGCGTCGACATCATGAGCAAGCAATGCATCGAACACTCCAGTTCAAGCCTTGAACAAGGAGGAAGGTCCGCTCCATTAGCAGACACTAGCGATAACTCCCTGTTACGCCCTCTGATATCATTCAGTGACTCTGGTGATATCAGTACAACACCTGATAGGACGAATGTTGCACCGATAGAGGCGGAGAACTTAATAGACTTCTCCGCAGATAGTCAAGCTCCCATTTCCACTTCTGGGGAGCCCATGACCTTGTTGGACACTTCTTTAGAAGAGTCTTTAATCTTCGATGTCCCGTTGACACCTATAGCACGCGTAGCTGACAAAGTTACTGAGCGGGAGATTTGGCCTCCTGTCATTTCTGTTTTAAAACGGCCACCAAGCTCTGATATGACGAGTGGGCGTGAGCCAGTTTTACATCCGCTGACGCCGTATCATACGCGTCTGCAGAGATATAGAGCAGCAAGAGACCGAATTTTCTCCTCGGTGGCAGAATTAGCTGACATCATGTTTCCTGACTTGGATATGAGACCGAAAAAGAAACGATCAACTGTTCGTTGACGGGAATACTGTCGACGAATGAAACTAGAAAGAAAAAAACTGGCACAGATTTCCGTGTCGATGCCAGACGACATTCGACCGTACGCCGAAGTAAAGCTGCTCGGGCGAACTGAGAATGGATTACTTGATAGTGGTGCCACTGTCAGTATTCTAGGCCAGGGAGCTCTAGAGAAGCTTGCGGAAGCAGATGTCGAATGGAAGAAGTATCAGACACAGGTCCAAGTAGCTAATGGGGCCATGACGACTGTTCATGGTCATGTGAATTTGGACGTCACTTTCCGTGGTAAGACCCAAAACGTGCGTTTTTACGTGGTTCCTGGGCTCACACAGGCACTATATCTGGGAATAGACTTCTGGCGTCTATTTGGGTTGGCACCAGAAGTCCTGGGTATAGTCGCAGAAGTGAATCTAAGTGGAATAGCTACCTCTGACACCGACAGCCACCTTCTTTCTAGTCTCGATCAACAACGATTAGAAGCCACAAAACAGCTTTTCCCCTCTTTCGCCTCTTTAGGCCTTGGGAAAACATCAGTGGTCACTCACAGGATTGAAACGAATGACGCCGCCCCGATAAAACAGCGCTTTTATCCGATTTCGCCGGCAGTGCAAAGTTTGATGGATGCTGAATTAGAACGAATGCTATCACTGGGTGTGATAGAGGAGAGCCAGAGTCCTTGAAGCTCTCCCGTTGTTCTGGTAAGGAAGCCTGGAAAGGTCCGGCTTTGTTTTGACGCCAGGAAGGTCAACTCTGTTACGAAGAAGGATGCCTATCCACTACCGCAGATAGACGCACTTCTTAGTCGACTTCCTCCGGCAAATTACATAACGAGCCTGGACCTGAAAGACGCATTCTGGCAGATCCCACTGGACGCTGATTCCAGAGAGAAGACCACTTTCACAGTACCTGGTAATCCTCTCTATCAGTACACGGTGATGCCATTCGGCCTATGCAACGCTCCACAAACTATGTGTCGCCTCATGGATAAAGTCATTCCTTTCGATCTTCGTGAGAACGTTCTCGTCTATCTAGACGATTTATTAATTCTGTCTTCAGACTTCGATACTCATCTCACGCTGCTAGCCCGTGTAGCGGATTGTTTGAGGAAAGCTGGCCTTACTATCAACGTCGAGAAGAGTAAGTTTTGTATCAAAGAGACTAAATACTTAGGATTCATTGTCGGAAAAGGAGGTATGAAAACTGACCCTGACAAAATTTCAGCCATAGTTGACTATCCGTCACCTAAAACTGTTCGGCAAGCCCGACGCCTACTAGGTATAGCGGGATGGTATAGAGGGTTCATCCCGAACTATGCTGATTTGACTGCCTCAGACACTTTGAAAAACCCGAGTCAGTTCAAATGGACACCTGAAGCCCAGACGTCTCTTGATCTTTTAAAGAAGAAACTTACTTCTGCTCCGTTACTAGTGAGTCCAGACTTCACCAAACCGTTCCTTATCCAGTGTAATGCGAGCCAACAAGGTATTGGAGGAGTGCTGCTTCAACTAGATGACGATGGCCACGAGAAGCCAATAGCCTACGTCTCGAAAAAGTTGAACTCAGCACAGAGAAATTACACCGTCACAGAGCAAGAATGCTTGGCTGCACTCTTGAGCGTGTAGAAGTTCCGGCCCTTCAGCGAACTTATGCCGTTTAAGATGGTGACTGATCATGCGAGCTTGAAATGGCTGATGTCTCAAAAGGACCTCAGTGGTAGACTTGCTCGGTGGAGTCTGAAGCTTCAGGGCTTCGACTTCACTATTGAACACAGGAAAGGAAGCCTGAACGTCGTCCCTGATGCGCTGTCACGCATTCATTGTGACAGCCTGAACACCAACGAAGATCCTGGCCCGGAAGTTGACCTTAGTTCGCCATATTTCAACTCGTTGGAATATGAGGAACTAAGGCATAAGGTTAAAACGACTTCTGGCAAACTACCAGATCTTTGTGTCAGGGATGATTTCGTTTATATCCGGACTGCTCCGAGAACAGGCGATCCTATTCAGGAAGAAGAAGCTTGGAAGCTTTGGATTCCACGAGGGCTTGTCAACGACGTCATTTCAAGGGCTCATGATCCGCCACTAGCTTCACACGGAGGCATAGGGAAAACACTGGAACATCTGCGAAGACATCTGTACTGGCCACGAATGACAGTTGATGTTAGAAACTACGTAGGCGCCTGTGACGTGTGGAAAGAAACAAAGGCTCCTAATACTATTTTACGACCACCTATAAGAGTCCAGTCTGAGACAGAACGACCATGGCAAAAGCTGTACATTGATTTTCTAGGTCCATATCCTCGGTCAGTAAGAGGAAACGTCTGCATCTTAATAGTTCTTGACCACTTTTCAAAATTTCCACTTCTCAAACCTATGAGAAAAGCGTCTACGCTCAATGTATGCCAATTCATTGAGACTGAAGTGTTTCACGTGTTCGGAGTCCCGGAAATGATCGTCTCGGACAATGGAGTCCAGTTTTGCTCGACTCAGTTCACCAGATTACTGGAGAAATATGGGGTGAAGCAAACGCCTCAGAGCGAGTAAATAGGTCTCTATTGTCGGGGATTAGAGCATATATCAAGAAGGAACACACGAGATGGGATGAGAAACTAACCCATGTAGCTAGTTCTCTCAGGAGCTCTTTACATCAAGCTACTGGTTTCTCTTCCTATCGAACACTCTTTGGTCAACAAATGATTGAACATGGCAGCTCCTATCCCATCTTAAGGAGCCTTGGTACTCTTAATGAGCCATTGAGAGTGGACGCAGAAGACAAAATGAGATTGATCCGTGCGAGAGTGCAGGAAAACTTACAGCACGCATGCGAGCAGGGTTCACGAGCCTACAATCTCAGGGCGAAACCTATCGAGTTCAAAGTTGATCAAGAGGTATTTAGACGGAATTTTGCCCAAAGCAATTTCCAGCAGCAGACCAGTGCAAAACTGGGACCGAAATTTGTCAAATGTCGAGTCAGAGCCAAGAAAGGAAATTGAGCTTGATGATCTGCGGGGAAAACTGTTAGGGGTCTATCACGCTAAAGACTTCAAGCAGTGATCATCATTATGAAAACGTCGTCAATACTTATTGTCGTTATTCCTGGTAGCCCTAAGAAGGCATCCAGCCAGCTTCACTGGTAAATTATAGGATATCGCGAAGCCCTCCTATTGCCCCGACAGTGGTGGGTGATATACCTGTTGAAATCTATTCCTGGATAAGGTTGTCAGCATGGCACTACTCCAACGACGCCTGGGAGACACACCCTTGAACAATCGCCAGTCGGAGATCAGGGTGAGATGTTGCGCCGGGAAAGCTTAGAAATCAGTTCTTTGGGTTGCTGATCGCAAGGCTTCCTCAGCATTTCGGTGAGGAAAGGCACAGAGGCATCGCCCGGTTGGATTTTTAGGCTACCAGCTTGTCGATGCACCTTTGGCTTCACACACGGAGAGGGATGTCTAGGTCTGGTCAAAGACTGACGAGACTTCGGGGATGTGTTCTCGATGCGTCATAGATCAAGTAGAGCCCGAGTGATGAGGAATATGCAGTGGGTCGTGGGTCGAGACATACATTGAGCGCCCGCAGCCATGAGGCCTATGTTTAAGACCGTCTAGCTCAGTCGACCATTTTTCAGTGTTGTCTGAACCATGGGTGGCGCAGACCACTCTGCCCTGTTATGGTCGTAGCGTATTGCATATAGCAATATGCTACACGTACTGTAGCGTGTATATCGGCTGCTGTCCACAGCGGAAAACGAACGCACCCGGCCGAGAGAATTGCATTTCTTCACGTTTAGGCGCCATGTCGACGTGACAAAAAAAAGAAGAGGAAGACAGCGAGAAAGGTGTGACCGGAAAAAAAAACTGAGAAAAAATCCAAAAGTATCGGGATAATTATAAATCGAAGATTTGAGAAAAACGCTCGACAATATTGGAGCTAAGGTCCCGATTTCTATCGTTTTGTTTTGTGTCAAAGAGGGATGCTGCTGAGACCGGCTGGAGTGCAAAGCAATCTCATCGACAATTACTGAAGTCCGCGGATGAAAGGTGGTAAATAAAAAATCCATAAGGATTCATCCAATTGGAATAAGCGGGAAAAGCTACCATACCTTGAGGAAGGTTGACTAGAATTTTAGATTGTTCATGGGCACCCACACCGTGTGATAGGAATGTTATAACTCTCTGGAGCTTTTCATGTTTGAACGACAAGATATTGCTAGTCCAATAGAGGTAAATGCAGCATTTAACTAGCATTATCCCTCATCATCATATCTGAGGCGATATACGGTTGTAACTTTGTTCGAGCGACATCGTCTTATCGTTGCCAAAGAGTGGAGGTGTACCACAAAGGAAAATATCGTACATATGGTCATAGAGTAATATATAAAATTAATTCGGAACGTCCTGAGGAATATTCAATTCAATCTATGTCAGTACTAGTGAGTATCGTAATCAGTGTATGTCGCATTAAGTAAGAGCATTTCTTTCTTGTAGAAACCTTCTATATAGCTGAGACATCCATCTTTTAAAGTTCACAAGCTTTATCTCTTCTAACTGATAAATCGGAATTGGCTCTTCTGAAAGAAATTATCCGGTTTCATACAACATGTCTGATTGAATTTAATTGTCGTCTGGCATGCCCAATACTCTTGATGAGAAAATCAGAAAGAATTTGGCGGGAAATCACCAGGCTCTGTTAGATTTGTATCCCGAAAAGATGAGGTTTTAGTGTTCCTTTTCAGATCGTCGACCGCAGTATTTCACCTCTAGGGAGCTCCTTCGAGGGATTGGACTACATGTGAGTAATTAAATGAAGTGCAAGTGTGAATATATATATATATTCAAAAGTAAAATTTTGCTAGTGATACCCTTTCACGCTCATCGAAAGTAACTGGGTGCCCTAAAGATATCAAAATATTAACATGTTTAGTGAAGGTTGATCTAAACAGCCATTTTTGCAATCGATGAAAAACAGAAATTTCATCCGCAAGACTTGTTTTAGAATTTACGCGTTTAATGAATTTGTTTTTTTTTGAATAAGTAAAGCCTTATTAGATATTAGATGTGTATGTTAAATAGAAAAGAACTGGCCGCAGGAAGGCATTTAGGATTACAGTTTCAGAAAACCTTACCTGAAAACACATACATATAATAGTTTGAAAGGAAAAAGGCTGCAGTAAGACCTTCCTTGCGTCGTCCATAATGTAGTATTACAGAGTACGTATCTAATAGAATCTTATTTAACAGTTTAGAATGTTACTAGAAATTATGCATTTATCGGTTATCGTGTTTGAACGAATACTGTTTGACACCATACTTTTGTGTTTTAAATAAACTTTATCGTTGTGGTTAATGAAGAGGAAATATCCACATTATTGCCGTGAACTGATAGGAAAGTTGTCTCTGGTAAGAAGTTACCGAATTTATAACGTTAAAAAAAGAAGAAAAAAAAAGAAAAAAAAAGAGAATATGGATTATTACCGTTTATTGAGAGGTGTCATATACTGATTATGTACTCCGGTATAAGAGCGTTCTGCTCAGTTAGAAAACAAATCTTGTGTAAATAATGGTTAAGATAATTTTGATTAAAGTAATATTTATAACGTACCACATGAAGTACTAGAACATTTGCTTTCTCCTTTACATCCCGGAGCCCTCTATCGCGCGAGAAGAAGGTCGTCTGGGATTGCCTAGTCTCTCTCTGTATCTATAGGTCAACCAAGGGACTTTGGACGATTGTGCCACCCAGAGTCAATGGGAGGATGGGGCTTGGCAAGGAAGGCATGCCATCTGCGCCTTCCATGGAATGCAGGTAAGTGACGTAAGGGTCCCTTCAGGACCGAGTGTGTGCTAGGCTTGGTGTAAGTAGGCACGAACATTTTTTGATTATGGGTGATGACAAGCGGCAGGTTATTTCGAGAACTCCCCCACACTCTCCGCCACCCTTAGCCGAGGTACTAGCGTGCCGCCCTGTGCTATCGCTGTCATCGAGTGATCTGTCAGCTCATGCTGACAGTTTGGACTTCACGTCCTGACCAATCACTCTTAACATACTTCCATAACTACCATAACATTTTTTGCGACATTGTTCATGGCTTGTGTATTCCGGGGTTACGGTTGTGATATGTCTCATGTAGGTGTGTGCGTTTTTCGGTGTAGCACCAGACTCATTTGACGTACACTTTTTCTAGTAGTGCAGGTCAATGGAACAATTTCGGTGTAACACTGCAAGGAAAGTTTAACACTTCTGCTAGAAAACTTGATCAATGGAAATCGGTATTACTTAACAACTTCCGAGGTGGTGACAAACATTTTATACTGTGGTAAATGGATATTCTACACCTAATTAGAGTAATACAAGTGCTTGAATTCGAAATAATATTTTGAGTTTGTAATATGAAGTGTCATTTTCAGTTAATTCTACGTAATGCAGGGCTTGCTGAACTGAATAAAAACACGAAAAAGTCAGTAGAAAAGTTCATTTCGTTTAGGCGTATATTTTGATATTAAAGTACGACAAAAGATCAGAATAACCCTCCTGGAGAGCGTTCCAAAACATAGCTCCAGTTGACTACAAAACCAATTAGTCAACTGAAATGTGTTAGCTGAGTTAACTTTTGTGCATTATGAAGTCATACATAGGAGTAAGTGAGATGCTGGATTGACTGATTGTCAAAGCTGTAGAATAACTGTCAATTGTGATTTTGTTTTGTGAACAGGTTTATGCAATCTAAAATTCTTTTGCGAAATTCAACAAAAGTATGGAATCAGTTTTTTTCAAAACTATTTATCTTTGAAGTTTATTTAGTGTAAAGTTTTATAGTACCACTAGTGCCTGTTAAAATCATCATATCAATTAAAAAAACAGAAATGAAGTGTTCGGTCAGTGGTTGCAAATATAAATTGGATTATAAACTAGGGAAATCCTGTTTGAGGCAACTGCACCATCTAAATTATCTTTTTTGTTAATAGAAGCAGAGATTCATATAAATTAATTATGGGAATTGTTTCAAAATAAAGTAGAAAAAGAACATTTTTTACCACAGATGCTCCGCACAAAACCTTTGTTTACTTTTTGCAAATTGACAAGTCGTTTAGAATAGGGATGGCATGTAAATACTTGTAAAAATGGACTACCAACACAACCAGAAATTCATTACGCAAAATCTGGCTTATCACCATTCCTGTTTGCTCTATATTCTAAGGAAAATATTAATTAAAGTGTACACAATTTTGACAGAAAAACTCATTTCCACTTTTGCGGAATCGGAACAAAGTGGGTACATAAAAGTTTGTGTACACGCAAAACCCATAGTTGCGAAATCCAGCCCCAGGGGTGTGATTCTGATCGCTATGTCGTAGCTTATCCGGAGGTTACACCTTCAAGTACAGCTTGCATGCAAGCCTCATTTCCAACCCGATTTTTAACTTGACAGCGGATGGCAGTTCGGTTGATGTCTTATCAGCTTGCATGCAGATTCATTTAAAAAATGGCATTGGGATATAAACTCTTGCGTATATTAGAAAATTATGGCAATAAAAGAAGTATCACAATTATAAAAACCCAAGAAAAAATGAAGATGCAGCTGTTGGTAAATGAAGTATTACAAATGATCCCAGAAAATTTCATTTTCCCGGTATAATTTATGAATTTCTCTCAAGCATTTCGTTTCCGCCATTTTGAAAACTGTATAAATATGAAATTACTATCTCTTAGCTGCAATGATTTTTCATCATGCAAGTTCGATGAAAGTTGCATGGCAGTTGGATTAGACGTGCAAGTTGCATGCAAGCTGCACTGCCATACTTTTTGCACGTGTAACCTTGTTTGTAATTGTTTCTATTTAAGTTGAACGTTGTGGGTTAGCTCTGGAGTTATGCCAGGGTAAATGCGTTCAACGTTGGGGAAGAAGAAGAAATAAATACCAGGTTTTGACGTTTTTAAAGGAGAACACTTATTTATTTTTATACTGAACAAATGTTTTTTATTTCACAAAAATTAAATATTCAACACGAATGTATTTTGTCTTTTATATAAACTTAATACTAATACACTGTTAAATATGGCAATGCCTCTACTACCACTATATGTATTAGTGCTACTAATGAATTATGTATGGCTTATGTTTTACTTGTAGCGGTGTTACATGTGAAGATGTTGTGCTTGGATTAGCATTTTTAGTTCAGTTATACTTTAAACTTCGTAAAATAACAAGTATAAAACGTAAACTTCTTGAGTTTATTCTAATCATTTCTCAACAAAGGTTATGGGCCCAGGCTTTTAAAAACAAAGATGAGTTCCTCGTTATACCAGATTGAAAAGCTCGACGACAACAATTTCGATGGTTGGAAAATCCAAATGCGAAGTGTGCTTGTCCATAGTGAATTATGGTCGTTTGTCAACGGGACAACTATAAAACCGGAGAAGACAGAGGATGTTGCAGCCTGAGAAAATAAGGATGGAAAAGCACTGGCGACGATTTTACTAAGCATAAAATCATCTGAGTTAATTCATGTGAAAAGGTGCAAAACGTCAAACGAAGCGTGGGAAAAACTCGAGAAAATACATCAACCAAGTGGACCAGCAAGGAAGGTGACATTGTTTCGGCAATTGCTACAAGTAAAGATGGAGGAAGGTCAATTGATTACAAGTCATCTTAAGAATTTTTTCGATGTAGTGGAAAAATTAAGTGAAATCGGCATTGCATTAGAACAGGAGGAAAATGAGTTGATGGAAATTATGCTTCTTTTCAGTTTACCCAATTCATTTGAAAGTTTTGTAGTGGCAATAGAATCTAGAGATAAACTCCCAAACACAAGCGCACTCAAAACGAAATTGCCGATGTAGTTTTTAGTAATGGCGGTGTTGACATAAGAAAAAAAAAATGGTGAAATTATTTTCTGTGCGAACAAAATTAATAATCTTTTTGTTTATGAAACTGAAGGTGATAGAAATACGTTGTTATTTTGTAAAAACGGAAAACAAGGCGAGGTATTAAAATGGCCCGAACGCTCCGGTCTTTTAAATATAAAAAGTTTAGAAATGCTTAAAAGGAAAAATATGGTTCGTTGTATGAACATTGAAGATAATTTGGGTGCGATTGAATGTGAAGTATGCCTAAAAGGAAAAATTTGTGCAAGTCCTTTTCCGTGTTATTCTGAAAAACACAGTAAAGAAGTTTTAGAGCTTCTGCATACTGACATATGCGGGCCTATGAGAAAAGTGTCAAACGGCGGTGCCAAATATTTTGCAACTTTTATAGACGATCATTCGCGAAAGATGTTTGCTTATTTTCTAAAAGACAGAAGTGAAATTATTCAAGTATTTAAAAATTTTCAAGCAGAAGTAGAAAGAAAAACGGGAAAGAAAATAAAAACTTTAAGAAGCAATAATGTGTAGCGTATACCCCCTTACGCTGCTTTTGTTTGGCTTCTCTACGTCGGTAGAGAAAACCCCATGATTTCCCAGGGTATATAATTTAATAAAATTTAGCTATTTCCGAGAAGTAGCCCTATGCTACTTCTCCATATGAGAAAATTCCTGAAAATTTAAAATTTATTTATTTTCAAGAAGTAGCCCTATGCTACTTCTTCATATTAGAAAAGTCCTGAAAAATTAAAAAATTGTATATTATCGAGAAGTAGACCTATGCTACTTCTCCATATGAGAAAATTCCTGCAAATTCAAAATTTATTTACTTTCAAGAAGTAGCCCTATGCTACTTCTTCATATTAGAAAAGTCCTGAAAAGTTAAAATTTATTTATTTTCAAGAAGTAGCCCAATGCTACTTCTTCATATTAGAAAATTCCTGAAAAAGTTAAAAAAGTATATATTTTCACGAAGTAGCCCTATGCTACTTCATCATGTAAAAAAAAAAAAATTTCCTGAAAATATAAAGATATATGTATACATACCCGCATTCAAGTCCAGATCTAAAAGAAACAACAACAACAGCAGAATATTTTTCATTCGAAAAATTATAAAATGTGCAAAATGAGCACAAAATACAATTTTTCGGACAAAACTTACCGCTAGTCCACCACATCAAAGCGACGAAAACGGCAATTCGCCTAGCGGTAATACATCGCATGATACCATCATGCAATGTATTGCAGTGGGTCCACAAATGCAAAAAAATTCCAAGAAAATTTTGCTCGAAATCAAAATATTCTTTCTACCTAGAAAGAATACACACACACCCGTACCCAGGCAATAGCACCAGCGCTAACTTGCCTTTAAAACTCACAAAAAGTGAAAAAAGTTTCGCTTAGCGGTGGGCACAAAACACACGAGCCGGTGTTGAACGAAGCCGCTCGTCGGTCGGTCGGTCGGGAGACAGAACGAGTGGCAAGGAAGATGAGTGGAGTAGGCAGTGATGATCTTTTCGGGGAGTTTTTGCTTGACTTTGAACCAGAGCGGTCGCAGAAGAAGAATTTGAGTCTGGATTTTTTTTGTTTAAAATCAGCATATAGAAGTTTCTTTGTGAAAACATTACCTGCGTGGCAGTAAATTTAAAAAACATTTGTGCTTCAGTTTTTCGGCAAATATTTTACCTGCGTGCCAGTGAATTTCCTCCAAATGAATCGTTGTGAGTTTCTGTAATAAGAAAGAAAAGTGCGTAAATTTCAAAGCATTTGTGCTTTAGTTTTTGAAAATATTACCTGCGTGGCAGTGACTTTCTCCGAATGTAGTAATACGATTTCCTGCAATTAGGCAAATAAAAGGTGTGAAGATTTTAAACTTTCTTTGTGCAAATATTTTACCTGCGTGCCAGTAAATTTCCTCCAAATGAATTGTTGTGAGTTTCTGCAATAAGAAAGAAAAGTGCGTAAATTTCAAAGCATTTGTGCTTTAGTTTTTTTTGAAAACATTACCTGCGTGGCAGTAAATTTAAAAAACATTTGTGCTTCAGTTTTTCGGCAAATATTTTACCTGCGTGCCAGTAAATTTCCTCCAAATGAATTGTTGTGAGTTTCTGCAATAAGAAAGAAAAGTGCGTAAATTTCAAAGCATTTGTGCTTTAGTTTTTTTTTGAAAATATTACCTGCGTGGCAGTGACTAATTAGAGTAATACAAGTGCTTGAATTCGAAATAATATTTTGAGTTTGTAATATGAAGTGTCATTTTCAGTTAATTCTACGTAATGCAGGGCTTGCTGAACTGAATAAAAACACGAAAAAGTCAGTAGAAAAGTTCATTTCGTTTAGGCGTATATTTTGATATTAAAGTACGACAAAAGATCAGAATAACCCTCCTGGAGAGCGTTCCAAAACATAGCTCCAGTTGACTACAAAACCAATTAGTCAACTGAAATGTGTTAGCTGAGTTAACTTTTGTGCATTATGAAGTCATACATAGGAGTAAGTGAGATGCTGGATTGACTGATTGTCAAAGCTGTAGAATAACTGTCAATTGTGATTTTGTTTTGTGAACAGGTTTATGCAATCTAAAATTCTTTTGCGAAATTCAACAAAAGTACGGAATCAGTTTTTTTCAAAACTATTTATCTTTGAAGTTTATTTAGTGTAAAGTTTTATAGTACCACTAGTGCCTGTTAAAATCATCATATCAATTAAAAAAACAGAAATGAAGTGTTCGGTCAGTGGTTGCAAATATAAATTGGATTATAAACTAGGGAAATCCTGTTTGAGGCAACTGCACCATCTAAATTATCTTTTTTGTTAATAGAAGCAGAGATTCATATAAATTAATTATGGGAATTGTTTCAAAATAAAGTAGAAAAAGAACATTTTTTACCACAGATGCTCCGCACAAAACCTTTGTTTACTTTTTGCAAATTGACAAGTCGTTTAGAATAGGGATGGCATGTAAATACTTGTAAAAATGGACTACCAACACAACCAGAAATTCATTACGCAAAATCTGGCTTATCACCATTCCTGTTTGCTCTATATTCTAAGGAAAATATTAATTAAAGTGTACACAATTTTGACAGAAAAACTCATTTCCACTTTTGCGGAATCGGAACAAAGTGGGTACATAAAAGTTTGTGTACACGCAAAACCCATAGTTGCGAAATCCAGCCCCAGGGGTGTGATTCTGATCGCTATGTCGTAGCTTATCCGGAGGTTACACCTTCAAGTACAGCTTGCATGCAAGCCTCATTTCCAACCCGATTTTTAACTTGACAGCGGATGGCAGTTCGGTTGATGTCTTATCAGCTTGCATGCAGATTCATTTAAAAAATGGCATTGGGATATAAACTCTTGCGTATATTAGAAAATTATGGCAATAAAAGAAGTATCACAATTATAAAAACCCAAGAAAAAATGAAGATGCAGCTGTTGGTAAATGAAGTATTACAAATGATCCCAGAAAATTTCATTTTCCCGGTATAATTTATGAATTTCTCTCAAGCATTTCGTTTCCGCCATTTTGAAAACTGTATAAATATGAAATTACTATCTCTTAGCTGCAATGATTTTTCATCATGCAAGTTCGATGAAAGTTGCATGGCAGTTGGATTAGACGTGCAAGTTGCATGCAAGCTGCACTGCCATACTTTTTGCACGTGTAACCTTGTTTGTAATTGTTTCTATTTAAGTTGAACGTTGTGGGTTAGCTCTGGAGTTATGCCAGGGTAAATGCGTTCAACGTTGGGGAAGAAGAAGAAATAAATACCAGGTTTTGACGTTTTTAAAGGAGAACACTTATTTATTTTTATACTGAACAAATGTTTTTTATTTCACAAAAATTAAATATTCAACACGAATGTATTTTGTCTTTTATATAAACTTAATACTAATACACTGTTAAATATGGCAATGCCTCTACTACCACTATATGTATTAGTGCTACTAATGAATTATGTATGGCTTATGTTTTACTTGTAGCGGTGTTACATGTGAAGATGTTGTGCTTGGATTAGCATTTTTAGTTCAGTTATACTTTAAACTTCGTAAAATAACAAGTATAAAACGTAAACTTCTTGAGTTTATTCTAATCATTTCTCAACAAAGGTTATGGGCCCAGGCTTTTAAAAACAAAGATGAGTTCCTCGTTATACCAGATTGAAAAGCTCGACGACAACAATTTCGATGGTTGGAAAATCCAAATGCGAAGTGTGCTTGTCCATAGTGAATTATGGTCGTTTGTCAACGGGACAACTATAAAACCGGAGAAGACAGAGGATGTTGCAGCCTGAGAAAATAAGGATGGAAAAGCACTGGCGACGATTTTACTAAGCATAAAATCATCTGAGTTAATTCATGTGAAAAGGTGCAAAACGTCAAACGAAGCGTGGGAAAAACTCGAGAAAATACATCAACCAAGTGGACCAGCAAGGAAGGTGACATTGTTTCGGCAATTGCTACAAGTAAAGATGGAGGAAGGTCAATTGATTACAAGTCATCTTAAGAATTTTTTCGATGTAGTGGAAAAATTAAGTGAAATCGGCATTGCATTAGAACAGGAGGAAAATGAGTTGATGGAAATTATGCTTCTTTTCAGTTTACCCAATTCATTTGAAAGTTTTGTAGTGGCAATAGAATCTAGAGATAAACTCCCAAACACAAGCGTACTCAAAACGAAATTGCCGATGTAGTTTTTAGTAATGGCGGTGTTGACATAAGAAAAAAAAAATGGTGAAATTATTTTCTGTGCGAACAAAATTAATAATCTTTTTGTTTATGAAACTGAAGGTGATAGAAATACGTTGTTATTTTGTAAAAACGGAAAACAAGGCGAGGTATTAAAATGGCCCGAACGCTCCGGTCTTTTAAATATAAAAAGTTTAGAAATGCTTAAAAGGAAAAATATGGTTCGTTGTATGAACATTGAAGATAATTTGGGTGCGATTGAATGTGAAGTATGCCTAAAAGGAAAAATTTGTGCAAGTCCTTTTCCGTGTTATTCTGAAAAACACAGTAAAGAAGTTTTAGAGCTTCTGCATACTGACATATGCGGGCCTATGAGAAAAGTGTCAAACGGCGGTGCCAAATATTTTGCAACTTTTATAGACGATCATTCGCGAAAGATGTTTGCTTATTTTCTAAAAGACAGAAGTGAAATTATTCAAGTATTTAAAAATTTTCAAGCAGAAGTAGAAAGAAAAACGGGAAAGAAAATAAAAACTTTAAGAAGCAATAATGTGTAGCGTATACCCCCTTACGCTACTTTTGTTTGGCTTCTCTACGTCGGTAGAGAAAACCCCATGATTTCCCAGGGTATATAATTTAATAAAATTTAGCTATTTCCGAGAAGTAGCCCTATGCTACTTCTCCATATGAGAAAATTCCTGAAAATTTAAAATTTATTTATTTTCAAGAAGTAGCCCTATGCTACTTCTTCATATTAGAAAAGTCCTGAAAAATTAAAAAATTGTATATTATCGAGAAGTAGACCTATGCTACTTCTCCATATGAGAAAATTCCTGCAAATTCAAAATTTATTTACTTTCAAGAAGTAGCCCTATGCTACTTCTTCATATTAGAAAAGTCCTGAAAAGTTAAAATTTATTTATTTTCAAGAAGTAGCCCAATGCTACTTCTTCATATTAGAAAATTCCTGAAAAAGTTAAAAAAGTATATATTTTCACGAAGTAGCCCTATGCTACTTCATCATGTAAAAAAAAAAAATTTCCTGAAAATATAAAGATATATGTATACATACCCGCATTCAAGTCCAGATCTAAAAGAAACAACAACAACAGCAGAATATTTTTCATTCGAAAAATTATAAAATGTGCAAAATGAGCACAAAATACAATTTTTCGGACAAAACTTACCGCTAGTCCACCACATCAAAGCGACGAAAACGGCAATTCGCCTAGCGGTAATACATCGCATGATACCATCATGCAATGTATTGCAGTGGGTCCACAAATGCAAAAAAATTCCAAGAAAATTTTGCTCGAAATCAAAATATTCTTTCTACCTAGAAAGAATACACACACACCCGTACCCAGGCAATAGCACCAGCGCTAACTTGCCTTTAAAACTCACAAAAAGTGAAAAAAGTTTCGCTTAGCGGTGGGCACAAAACACACGAACCGAGCCGGTGTTGAACGAAGCCGCTCGTCGGTCGGTCGGTCGGGAGACAGAACGAGTGGCAAGGAAGATGAGTGGAGTAGGCAGTGATGATCTTTTCGGGGAGTTTTTGCTTGACTTTGAACCAGAGCGGTCGCAGAAGAAGAATTTGAGTCTGGATTTTTTTTGTTTAAAATCAGCATATAGAAGTTTCTTTGTGAAAACATTACCTGCGTGGCAGTAAATTTAAAAAACATTTGTGCTTCAGTTTTTCGGCAAATATTTTACCTGCGTGCCAGTGAATTTCCTCCAAATGAATCGTTGTGAGTTTCTGTAATAAGAAAGAAAAGTGCGTAAATTTCAAAGCATTTGTGCTTTAGTTTTTGAAAATATTACCTGCGTGGCAGTGACTTTCTCCGAATGTAGTAATACGATTTCCTGCAATTAGGCAAATAAAAGGTGTGAAGATTTTAAACTTTCTTTGTGCAAATATTTTACCTGCGTGCCAGTAAATTTCCTCCAAATGAATTGTTGTGAGTTTCTGCAATAAGAAAGAAAAGTGCGTAAATTTCAAAGCATTTGTGCTTTAGTTTTTTTTGAAAACATTACCTGCGTGGCAGTAAATTTAAAAAACATTTGTGCTTCAGTTTTTCGGCAAATATTTTACCTGCGTGCCAGTAAATTTCCTCCAAATGAATTGTTGTGAGTTTCTGCAATAAGAAAGAAAAGTGCGTAAATTTCAAAGCATTTGTGCTTTAGTTTTTTTTTGAAAATATTACCTGCGTGGCAGTGACTAATTAGAGTAATACAAGTGCTTGAATTCGAAATAATATTTTGAGTTTGTAATATGAAGTGTCATTTTCAGTTAATTCTACGTAATGCAGGGCTTGCTGAACTGAATAAAAACACGAAAAAGTCAGTAGAAAAGTTCATTTCGTTTAGGCGTATATTTTGATATTAAAGTACGACAAAAGATCAGAATAACCCTCCTGGAGAGCGTTCCAAAACATAGCTCCAGTTGACTACAAAACCAATTAGTCAACTGAAATGTGTTAGCTGAGTTAACTTTTGTGCATTATGAAGTCATACATAGGAGTAAGTGAGATGCTGGATTGACTGATTGTCAAAGCTGTAGAATAACTGTCAATTGTGATTTTGTTTTGTGAACAGGTTTATGCAATCTAAAATTCTTTTGCGAAATTCAACAAAAGTACGGAATCAGTTTTTTTCAAAACTATTTATCTTTGAAGTTTATTTAGTGTAAAGTTTTATAGTACCACTAGTGCCTGTTAAAATCATCATATCAATTAAAAAAACAGAAATGAAGTGTTCGGTCAGTGGTTGCAAATATAAATTGGATTATAAACTAGGGAAATCCTGTTTGAGGCAACTGCACCATCTAAATTATCTTTTTTGTTAATAGAAGCAGAGATTCATATAAATTAATTATGGGAATTGTTTCAAAATAAAGTAGAAAAAGAACATTTTTTACCACAGATGCTCCGCACAAAACCTTTGTTTACTTTTTGCAAATTGACAAGTCGTTTAGAATAGGGATGGCATGTAAATACTTGTAAAAATGGACTACCAACACAACCAGAAATTCATTACGCAAAATCTGGCTTATCACCATTCCTGTTTGCTCTATATTCTAAGGAAAATATTAATTAAAGTGTACACAATTTTGACAGAAAAACTCATTTCCACTTTTGCGGAATCGGAACAAAGTGGGTACATAAAAGTTTGTGTACACGCAAAACCCATAGTTGCGAAATCCAGCCCCAGGGGTGTGATTCTGATCGCTATGTCGTAGCTTATCCGGAGGTTACACCTTCAAGTACAGCTTGCATGCAAGCCTCATTTCCAACCCGATTTTTAACTTGACAGCGGATGGCAGTTCGGTTGATGTCTTATCAGCTTGCATGCAGATTCATTTAAAAAATGGCATTGGGATATAAACTCTTGCGTATATTAGAAAATTATGGCAATAAAAGAAGTATCACAATTATAAAAACCCAAGAAAAAATGAAGATGCAGCTGTTGGTAAATGAAGTATTACAAATGATCCCAGAAAATTTCATTTTCCCGGTATAATTTATGAATTTCTCTCAAGCATTTCGTTTCCGCCATTTTGAAAACTGTATAAATATGAAATTACTATCTCTTAGCTGCAATGATTTTTCATCATGCAAGTTCGATGAAAGTTGCATGGCAGTTGGATTAGACGTGCAAGTTGCATGCAAGCTGCACTGCCATACTTTTTGCACGTGTAACCTTGTTTGTAATTGTTTCTATTTAAGTTGAACGTTGTGGGTTAGCTCTGGAGTTATGCCAGGGTAAATGCGTTCAACGTTGGGGAAGAAGAAGAAATAAATACCAGGTTTTGACGTTTTTAAAGGAGAACACTTATTTATTTTTATACTGAACAAATGTTTTTTATTTCACAAAAATTAAATATTCAACACGAATGTATTTTGTCTTTTATATAAACTTAATACTAATACACTGTTAAATATGGCAATGCCTCTACTACCACTATATGTATTAGTGCTACTAATGAATTATGTATGGCTTATGTTTTACTTGTAGCGGTGTTACATGTGAAGATGTTGTGCTTGGATTAGCATTTTTAGTTCAGTTATACTTTAAACTTCGTAAAATAACAAGTATAAAACGTAAACTTCTTGAGTTTATTCTAATCATTTCTCAACAAAGGTTATGGGCCCAGGCTTTTAAAAACAAAGATGAGTTCCTCGTTATACCAGATTGAAAAGCTCGACGACAACAATTTCGATGGTTGGAAAATCCAAATGCGAAGTGTGCTTGTCCATAGTGAATTATGGTCGTTTGTCAACGGGACAACTATAAAACCGGAGAAGACAGAGGATGTTGCAGCCTGAGAAAATAAGGATGGAAAAGCACTGGCGACGATTTTACTAAGCATAAAATCATCTGAGTTAATTCATGTGAAAAGGTGCAAAACGTCAAACGAAGCGTGGGAAAAACTCGAGAAAATACATCAACCAAGTGGACCAGCAAGGAAGGTGACATTGTTTCGGCAATTGCTACAAGTAAAGATGAAGGAAGGTCAATTGATTACAAGTCATCTTAAGAATTTTTTCGATGTAGTGGAAAAATTAAGTGAAATCGGCATTGCATTAGAACAGGAGGAAAATGAGTTGATGGAAATTATGCTTCTTTTCAGTTTACCCAATTCATTTGAAAGTTTTGTAGTGGCAATAGAATCTAGAGATAAACTCCCAAACACAAGCGTACTCAAAACGAAATTGCCGATGTAGTTTTTAGTAATGGCGGTGTTGACATAAGAAAAAAAAAATGGTGAAATTATTTTCTGTGCGAACAAAATTAATAATCTTTTTGTTTATGAAACTGAAGGTGATAGAAATACGTTGTTATTTTGTAAAAACGGAAAACAAGGCGAGGTATTAAAATGGCCCGAACGCTCCGGTCTTTTAAATATAAAAAGTTTAGAAATGCTTAAAAGGAAAAATATGGTTCGTTGTATGAACATTGAAGATAATTTGGGTGCGATTGAATGTGAAGTATGCCTAAAAGGAAAAATTTGTGCAAGTCCTTTTCCGTGTTATTCTGAAAAACACAGTAAAGAAGTTTTAGAGCTTCTGCATACTGACATATGCGGGCCTATGAGAAAAGTGTCAAACGGCGGTGCCAAATATTTTGCAACTTTTATAGACGATCATTCGCGAAAGATGTTTGCTTATTTTCTAAAAGACAGAAGTGAAATTATTCAAGTATTTAAAAATTTTCAAGCAGAAGTAGAAAGAAAAACGGGAAAGAAAATAAAAACTTTAAGAAGCAATAATGTGTAGCGTATACCCCCTTACGCTACTTTTGTTTGGCTTCTCTACGTCGGTAGAGAAAACCCCATGATTTCCCAGGGTATATAATTTAATAAAATTTAGCTATTTCCGAGAAGTAGCCCTATGCTACTTCTCCATATGAGAAAATTCCTGAAAATTTAAAATTTATTTATTTTCAAGAAGTAGCCCTATGCTACTTCTTCATATTAGAAAAGTCCTGAAAAATTAAAAAATTGTATATTATCGAGAAGTAGACCTATGCTACTTCTCCATATGAGAAAATTCCTGCAAATTCAAAATTTATTTACTTTCAAGAAGTAGCCCTATGCTACTTCTTCATATTAGAAAAGTCCTGAAAAGTTAAAATTTATTTATTTTCAAGAAGTAGCCCAATGCTACTTCTTCATATTAGAAAATTCCTGAAAAAGTTAAAAAAGTATATATTTTCACGAAGTAGCCCTATGCTACTTCATCATGTAAAAAAAAAAAAATTTCCTGAAAATATAAAGATATATGTATACATACCCGCATTCAAGTCCAGATCTAAAAGAAACAACAACAACAGCAGAATATTTTTCATTCGAAAAATTATAAAATGTGCAAAATGAGCACAAAATACAATTTTTCGGACAAAACTTACCGCTAGTCCACCACATCAAAGCGACGAAAACGGCAATTCGCCTAGCGGTAATACATCGCATGATACCATCATGCAATGTATTGCAGTGGGTCCACAAATGCAAAAAAATTCCAAGAAAATTTTGCTCGAAATCAAAATATTCTTTCTACCTAGAAAGAATACACACACACCCGTACCCAGGCAATAGCACCAGCGCTAACTTGCCTTTAAAACTCACAAAAAGTGAAAAAAGTTTCGCTTAGCGGTGGGCACAAAACACACGAACCGAGCCGGTGTTGAACGAAGCCGCTCGTCGGTCGGTCGGTCGGGAGACAGAACGAGTGGCAAGGAAGATGAGTGGAGTAGGCAGTGATGATCTTTTCGGGGAGTTTTTGCTTGACTTTGAACCAGAGCGGTCGCAGAAGAAGAATTTGAGTCTGGATTTTTTTTGTTTAAAATCAGCATATAGAAGTTTCTTTGTGAAAACATTACCTGCGTGGCAGTAAATTTAAAAAACATTTGTGCTTCAGTTTTTCGGCAAATATTTTACCTGCGTGCCAGTGAATTTCCTCCAAATGAATCGTTGTGAGTTTCTGTAATAAGAAAGAAAAGTGCGTAAATTTCAAAGCATTTGTGCTTTAGTTTTTGAAAATATTACCTGCGTGGCAGTGACTTTCTCCGAATGTAGTAATACGATTTCCTGCAATTAGGCAAATAAAAGGTGTGAAGATTTTAAACTTTCTTTGTGCAAATATTTTACCTGCGTGCCAGTAAATTTCCTCCAAATGAATTGTTGTGAGTTTCTGCAATAAGAAAGAAAAGTGCGTAAATTTCAAAGCATTTGTGCTTTAGTTTTTTTTGAAAACATTACCTGCGTGGCAGTAAATTTAAAAAACATTTGTGCTTCAGTTTTTCGGCAAATATTTTACCTGCGTGCCAGTAAATTTCCTCCAAATGAATTGTTGTGAGTTTCTGCAATAAGAAAGAAAAGTGCGTAAATTTCAAAGCATTTGTGCTTTAGTTTTTTTTTGAAAATATTACCTGCGTGGCAGTGACTTTCTCCGAATGTAGTAATACGATTTCCTGCAATTAGACAATTAAAAGGTGTGAAGATTTTAAACTTTCTTTGTGCAAATATTTTACCTGCGTGCCAGTAAATTTCCTCCAAATGAATTGTTGTGAGTTTCTGCAATAAGAAAGAAAAGTGCGTAAATTTCAAAGCATTTGTGCTTTAGTTTTTTTTTGAAAATATTACCTGCGTGGCAGTGACTTTCTCCGAATGTAGTAATACGATTTCCTGCAATTAGACAATTAAAAGGTGTGAAGATTTTAAACTTTCTTTGTGCAAATATTTTACCTGCGTGCCAGTAAATTTCCTCCAAATGAATTGTTGTGAGTTTCTGCAATAAGAAAGAAAAGTGCGTAAATTTCAAAGCATTTGTGCTTTAGTTTTTTTTTGAAAACATTACCTGCGTGGTAGTAAATTTAAAAAACATTTGTGCTTCAGTTTTTCGGCAAATATTTTACCTGCGTGCCAGTAAATTTCCTCCAAATGAATTGTTGTGAGTTTCTGCAATAAGAAAGAAAAGTGCGTAAATTTCAAAGCATTTGTGCTTTAGTTTTTTTTGAAAATATTACCAGCGTGGCAGTGACTTTCTCCGAATGTAGTAATACGATTTCCTGCAATTAGACAATTAAAAGGTGTGAAGATTTTAAACTTTCTTTGTGCAAATATTTTACCTGCGTGCCAGTAAATTTCCTTCAAATGAATTGTTGTGAGTTTCTGCAATAAGAAAGAAAAGTGCGTAAATTTCAAAGCATTTGTGCTTTAGTTTTTTTTTGAAAATATTACCTGCGTGGCAGTGACTTTCTCCGAATGTAGTAATACGATTGCCTGCAATTAGACAAATAAAAGGGGTGAAGATTTTAAATTTTCTTTGTGCAAATATCTTACCTGCGTGCCAGTAAATTTCCTCCAAATGAATTGTTGTGAGTTTCTGCAATAAGAAGGAAAAGTGCGTAAATTTCAAAGCATTTGTGCTTTAGTTTTGAAAACATTACCTGTGTGGCAGTGACTTTCCCCAAATGTATTAGTACGATTTCCTGCGAATAAAAGAAAAGGGAAAGTGCGGAGATTTAAAATCATCTATGCTTCAGTTTTTTTTTCTGAAATATCTTACCTGCGTGGCAGTGACTTTCCTTCAGGCAAAGTGAGACGAGTTTCTGCAATGAAGAGAAAAGTGTGAGAATTTTAGATTTTCTTTTTTTTTATTATCTTATCTGTGCGGTAGTGACTTTTCCTGTAAGTGTACTGACACGACTTAGTCTTTGTTGCGAGCAGTTGCTTTAATATTTACCTGTGTGGGTTGGAAGTTTAACTCGTCGAAACAGACGTTCAAATCTTGATTTGCCTGTATACGACCGGGTTTTTAAAAAAAAAAAAAAAAAAAAACAATGAATTAAATCTAGTGTAAAGTACATGATCAATTTGTAAGTGGTGTTGTCCACAAGTGACTGTAATAATTCTGTAATAAGTAGTGCTAATACGTAACCTTAATAACGCTGAAAGAAACCTTTACTGTAAAAAAGGAAGAAAATAAAACAATAATATATAACGACTAATAAATATCCGAAAGCACCCTAAAGAGGTGACAAGGAAAAAAAAAAAAGAGGCCAATGAGCCCACACAATTGCATAAACAGCAGCAGTTTCATCATAGGGTGCACCTTTTCAGCAGTGCGGAACGTGTCAGCGAGGGAAGTATTTAGATATTTACTACAACCCGCCCCGAATTATCCAGGAGGGGTTCCAGGTTCATTTTGAAATATTTTTTTTGCGTTATAATTAAATTGCTTCTTTCTTTGTTCCTACATATATAGGACAGTAGTACTAAATTAGTTAAACTTATTTATTTTTTTTTATGAATTATTTCACATTCAGTAACCTTCCACGGTTCTGTAGTTATAAGCCTAGCTAGTAGGGACTAGGGTTGGGTTAGTGTTCGTAAGCGAAATAAGACTGTCAAAGAATTGTATGAGAAGCCTCACGTGGCCGCCTTCAAGGCATTAAACACTAGGGTCAATAATCAAGATTTGAAAAGCATTTTTCTTTTATATATACATATCCATAAATCCCCTTCTTTTTCTCTGGGATCTCCAGCATTTATAGGAACAGTCCGCCTCGTGGATTCTAACCGATACGTATATACTCGTCATTGCACTTTTCTCTCATCGCCGTCGGTTACGTCTACACATTAGTTGGTCATCATACATTGGTCTAAAAAAACAGCATGACTGAATAAATTTTCACCTTGCGGAGGGGTGACGGGATGACGGGGCGGTAAGCGACCATCTAGCACAAGCACAAACATGGGGCTAAGCAATTTTTTGTTATATATACGGCTTTGGAGGCTTAGCCAGGGTGGATGGGGGCGATTGGGCCCAGTATAACCCAAAGCCGGGGTCTCACCAACATCGGAGATCCCCCTCTCAGCTCTCACTCTCTCTCTCATCATTCATCTTCCAGCGTTGAAAATTCTCCGGGTGAATTGGCACTTGTTCGGCGTTGCTGAGGTCTTCTATTCCTTTTTACTGTGCAGCATTGGATAAAGTAAATTTTTTTTTCTCCTTTACGGGCTTTTAGGTTCTACCAGGAGTCTGGATACGTTTATAGATCTTTTTCCATTTTCTTTTTTTACTGTCCGTCTGTCCGTCTGCAGTCACGACTACAATCTCTTTCTCTTTTTATCCGTCCGTCTGTCTGGTCAGTTATTCGGTTCATTATGCACAGCTTAACAAGCATTGAAGGGATGTGGGTGGCAAGAACCACCCCAAGCCGGCTGATCGCTAGCGGCATACTCGCTGTGCAGCCACCCACGCATATCCCGGACATGATTTTGTAACAAAGAGGTGTCGGATGCAGTATCTATCTACACCCAGGTAAAGTGGATGTAGGTAGATCTGTCGACTGACAAGCTTGCGTTACAAATGGCGCCCAAATTAGTTTTTTTTCGGCCTTTAGTCAAGCTTCTCTTGACTAAAGCGCAATTACTATTTCAATGATTTTTTCTGGCCGCCCATTTGTGTTACAAATGGCGCCCAAAGGTTGTTATTTTTGGCTTTAGTCAAGCTTCTCTTGACTAAAGCGCGATTTTATTATTTCAAGATTAATTTCTGATATTTCTGGTCGCCCATTTGCGTTACAAATGGCGCCCAATGGTTGTTATTTTTGGCTTTAGTCAAGCTTCTCTTGACTAAAGCGCGATTTTATTATTTCAAGATTAATTTCTGATATTTCTGGTCGCCCATTTGTGTTACAAATGGCGCCCAAATTTGGTTTTTTTCGGCCTTTAGTCAAGCTTCTCTTGACTAAAGCGCAATTACTATTTCAATGATTTTTTCTGGCCGCCCATTTGTGTTACAAATGGCGCCCAAATTTGGTTTTTTTTCGGCCTTTAGTCAAGCTTCTCTTGACTAAAGCGCAATTACTATTTCAATGATTTTTTCTGGCCGCCCATTTGTGTTACAAATGGCGCCCAAAACAGGTTTTTTTTTCTTGCACTTATTTAAGCTTCACTTGACTAAGGTGCAACTGCAAATTTCAGTATTATTTCTGGTCGCCCATTTGTGTTACAAATGGCTCCCAAAATTGGTTTTTTTTCTCTTCGCATTTAGTCAAGCTTCTCTTGACTAGAATGCAACTGCGTTTTCAATGTTATTTCCTCATTTTTTTTTCTTTGTGTTAGTATCACTATTAGAACTTTTCTTGTTTTGTAAGACCTCAGTATGTTTTAAGCTGACGGAAGTGATTAGCCTGGCGTATACAAGGTGCTGGGTTTACGTAGAGCTCTTCTTGCTTCTGTGGGGTGCGTTACTCCCATGATAGCTCCCTTTTGGCTCTCGTTAGGCTCGGTCTTTGTATGGCGGCTGGGTCGCTCGGCTATGGTCCCCGCTGCATATTTGGTAGCTAGTTACCTTCGGTCAAGTCAAAATGGTTTTCGAGCTCAAGTTTTTTGGTTGAAGTGCTTGTCTCTTCGGTGGCCGACGAGCTTTGTGCGCAACGCGTACCATCCTTGAAGCCAAGCTTTGGTTCGCGGCTACTGAAGAGCTGACCACACGATGCAGGCCTGCCTGAGGAACCGCACGGCTGTCTCGGTTCAACAAGTTGATGAACGACGTTCATCCATTGTGACCTTGTCCTTGTTGATTTGATGCAGCTTGGCAGTTCTGATGACTCGAATTCTGCTTTCACCATCTGTGGCTTCGCGCTTGCGTGGCGCTCCGCTCCCATGACTGTTTGGAGCTGCTTCGATCATTCTGACGGGAGGATGGCTGTTGAGCATCCTCTAGATTGGTATCCGACTTGGAGTGATCGATGCATTTCCGAGGCGGTGTTCTTGGAGCGGAGTCCCACGCGAGGTGAAGTCAGTTGATTTCCTTCTTTATTTTGTTATTAGTCCCCATGAACCTTCCCTATGTAAAGTGATGAGAGGCTAAGTCGGTTAGTGGTTGATGAACGTTGTATGCGACGCATACTGTATCGAATTCAATTTCCGTTCACTTCTGCTGGTTCCGAGAAGAAGCCCGTACTATCGGTTATTTCGGATGTTGGTTTGAGATATCTTGCTTATCACCATGTTATTTCGGTTATCATTATCGCGTATTTATTAGCTCTAGTCTAGAATAGTAATCTTTCTGTATTGCAGTTATGCTAGCAAATAAGAATCCTTATACAGTTTTGATCATTGGCGTAGGATCCGTTTTAGTTGTCTTTATTATCTTGGATACCGTATCCAGAGTGACGCAAGTATCGTCTTCTCTTGACATGAGTTTCTTTTAAGTCGCATTATCGTCATGCTAGATTAGTCTAAGTATCGCTATCGCTGTAAGTTAGGTTATCGGCGAAGTTTGATCGCATATTAGGTTGTAGCATTTTATAGTTACTAGTATTTAGCAGGTACTTGTGAGTCATCTTAAGTATAATTTTCCTCGTGATTGCCATAACTATCGTATGTTATTTTGATTATTTTCTTGGATTATCGATAGCATATTAGGAATGGTGTCACAGTTAGCGCGGTAATATCTCTTGTACATCATTGTACAGCTATCTTTAGACGTATCTTAAACATTCGTAACTTATATGGATTATTTGTAGACGATCCTAGTTATTCTTTCGTATTATACTTATATTAGGTTATAGCACTATCATTTTATGGTTAGGCTATTTTTGGGTTTCTCTCACTTTTGGATAATTAGTGATGATTCTGGCGATGTAAACGCTAGTTAGTTTTACCTATATAATAGTTGAGATCAGATATTTAGTTATGATTATCATACCGTATCTCAGTTAAGTAGGCTTTGGCTATCTTCCGTTCATAGTATAGTCATTTTGGTTGTGGTGTATCTAGTTAAGATAATTAGAAGTTATGAATTTGTTACTTTAATCTTACCATAGTTGTCTATAGATTAGGTATTAATTTTGGGTTTGGTTTTTACGGGTTAGTTAGTTAATATTTTCATATCGTATGCATTAGTATAGTTATCGAGTCCCTGTGATTTGGCCATGTGGCACTTCAAGTATGGGTATAATACTGTATAATTTGGGCTGTCGCGTATAGATTTCTAGTTTTAGTTGGGTTGTCCCGCAGATACTTAGTTTTAGTTGGGTTGTCCCGCAGATATTTAGTTTTAGTTGGATTGTCCCGCTCGGATTTTATCCTTATATACATCACCGCTACGGCTTCTTACTCGAGTACCAGCAGCCACTTGATCACCGACCTCCCACCTTTCCTTGATTAGTTGACTTCAGTCTCTTGCCAAGTTGATGAACGATGTTCATCCTTTTTGATTTTTATCCTTGACTAAGAGAGTGCTTGTCACGTTCATGCAAATGTGAGACGGAAACCTTCAAGTTCCGATCTTTGACATTGCAGTCCCTTCCCCAAATGATAAAATTTCCCCTGTTAGAGATAACCATTGGTATGGATTGACCGAAGGCTTAAACGATTAGGCCGATTTTAAGCGTTAACACCTTGATGAGTAGACGACGGAGAGTGGATGGCGAGAGGGAGAGAGAGATAAAGTGAGAAATAGAAGGAGAAACATTTTTTTTTCCCCTTCTTGTTTATTTTCAGCAGTGGCTGAAATTTATGTCTTTTGATGTGTGGGTCGTTATGTCGTTGCGTTGTTCCGTCATGCCGACACCTTTGTTTCTTATTGTTTCTTTTGAGTATCGTTGATGTACAGTTGGATCGCGTGTCATAGTTATTTATTTTCTTTTTGTTGTTAACATAATAACGACCAATCGCAGGTAGCGTCAATTATTAGTGTCTAGTGTCAGTTTTTCACCGTCAATATCACTGTCGCGGTTTCTCTAGTTTTTTAATGTTAATGGTATTAAAATAGAAGTCATTTTCCTAGTCGAATTGTCAGTCGGACCAGATCGGTTTTATCGTGTTAATGATTATTATAGGCTAAGTTTTATTTTCATTCTCGTAGGTAAGCACGCAGTAATACTATTCCTTCCAGGATGCCTTTAGTGAGTTATCTATTTTGGTAAATGTTTTTTTTTTCCTCAGTACAGTCGTAAGTGTTAGATTAGATCTCGGTAGCCCTAAGAAGGCATCCGGCAAGCTTCACTTGTGAACTGCAGGTTATCGCAAACCCTCTTACTACTTCTCCAGTGGTGGGTGATAAATCTTTTTCATTTTGGTTACTAACCCCTACTGGGTTAGCCTTCATCTGAAGGATTTTACTTTCCTGTCCTTTCTTCAATTTTCTTCAAATTAAGGAGTGTCATAGCGGTAGCGAGTGCGGAGGGAGTCTTAGCGAGCTTTTGTATATAATGTATTATCTCTAAACTATCACGTTTAGATGGTCTTAGTCTTTGGTACTAGCCCCTTCTGGGTTAGCCTTCATCTGAAGGATTTTACTTTCCTGTCCTTTCTTCCATTTTTCTTCAAATTAAGGAGTGTCATAGCGTTAGCGAGTGCGGAGGGAGTCTTAGCGAGTTTTTGTATATAATGTATTATCTCTAAACTATCACGTTTAGATGGTCTTAGTCTTTGGTACTAGCCCCTTCTGGGTTAGCCTTCATCTGAAGGATTTTACTTTCCTGTCCTTTCTTCCATTTTTTTTCAAATTAAGGAGTGTCATAGCGTTAGCGAGTGCGGAGGGAGTCTTAGCGAGTTTTTGTATATAATGTATTATCTCTAAACTATCACGTTTAGATGGTCTTAGTCTTTCGTACTAGCCCCTTCTGGGTTAGCCTTCACCTGAAGGATTTTACTTTCCTGTCCTTTCTTCAATTTTCTTAGAGCTTGAACCCGCTTGCTGCATCCCGCGGGACTTCCGTCATCTTGAGTGAGTTGATAGATGAATTCTATCTGTTACGAAACGATTTCCTCGCTTGGGACTGGGGTGGATTTCCGGGATGTCGCGACCGGATTCAGCCGAACACAGAACGCTGAGTAGCGGCATTTCACCGACGAAGTCGTAGTCTCGAGCCAAACATTCCCGCACCCAATAAACCGGTCGCTACACCTCTTCCTGGTCAGCTCATTGGACAAGTCGAGTTGATAGACGACGTCTATCTATAGATCAGTCCTCACTCGTCCAAGACGAACTGGAATCAGGGTCGCAGATGGGACCTGATTTCTCAATAATTTAGGGTATTGTGTATGCCCGGCTTGAGACTCTTGTGGGTCGTCCCCACGTTGGGCGCGTGGTGAGTGAATCTATTCCCTTTTAGGGCGTATCCTGACATACGTCTCGTGTCAAAGCCCGGCATGAGACTCTATTCTCGGTGGGTCGTCCCCACGCTGTAGCGTATACCCCCTTACTCTACTTTTGTTTGGCTTCTCTACGTCGGTAGAGAAAACCCCATGATTTCCCAGGGTATATAATTTAATAAAATTTAGCTATTTCCGAGAAGTAGCCCTATGCTACTTCTCCATATGAGAAAATTCCTGAAAATTTAAAATTTATTTATTTTCAAGAAGTAGCCCTATGCTACTTCTTCATATTAGAAAAGTCCTGAAAAATTAAAAAATTGTATATTATCGAGAAGTAGACCTATGCTACTTCTCCATATGAGAAAATTCCTGCAAATTCAAAATTTATTTACTTTCAAGAAGTAGCCCTATGGTACTTCTTCATATTAGAAAAGTCCTGAAAAGTTAAAATTTATTTATTTTCAAGAAGTAGCCCAATGCTACTTCTTCATATTAGAAAATTCCTGAAAAAGTTAAAAAAGTATATATTTTCACGAAGTAGCCCTATGCTACTTCATCATGTAAAAAAAAAAAAATTTCCTGAAAATATAAAGATATATGTATACATACCCGCATTCAAGTCCAGATCTAAAAGAAACAACAACAACAGCAGAATATTTTTCATTCGAAAAATTATAAAATGTGCAAAATGAGCACAAAATACAATTTTTCGGACAAAACTTACCGCTAGTCCACCACATCAAAGCGACGAAAACGGCAATTCGCCTAGCGGTAATACATCGCATGATACCATCATGCAATGTATTGCAGTGGGTCCACAAATGCAAAAAAATTCCAAGAAAATTTTGCTCGAAATCAAAATATTCTTTCTACCTAGAAAGAATACACACACACCCGTACCCAGGCAATAGCACCAGCGCTAACTTGCCTTTAAAACTCACAAAAAGTGAAAAAAGTTTCGCTTAGCGGTGGGCACAAAACACACGAACCGAGCCGGTGTTGAACGAAGCCGCTCGTCGGTCGGTCGGTCGGGAGACAGAACGAGTGGCAAGGAAGATGAGTGGAGTAGGCAGTGATGATCTTTTCGGGGAGTTTTTGCTTGACTTTGAACCAGAGCGGTCGCAGAAGAAGAATTTGAGTCTGGATTTTTTTTGTTTAAAATCAGCATATAGAAGTTTCTTTGTGAAAACATTACCTGCGTGGCAGTAAATTTAAAAAACATTTGTGCTTCAGTTTTTCGGCAAATATTTTACCTGCGTGCCAGTGAATTTCCTCCAAATGAATCGTTGTCAGTTTCTGCAATAAGAAAGAAAAGTGCGTAAATTTCAAAGCATTTGTGCTTTAGTTTTTGAAAATATTACCTGCGTGGCAGTGACTTTCTCCGAATGTAGTAATACGATTTCCTGCAATTAGGCAAATAAAAGGTGTGAAGATTTTAAACTTTCTTTGTGCAAATATTTTACCTGCGTGCCAGTAAATTTCCTCCAAATGAATTGTTGTGAGTTTCTGCAATAAGAAAGAAAAGTGCGTAAATTTCAAAGCATTTGTGCTTTAGTTTTTTTTGAAAACATTACCTGCGTGTCAGTAAATTTAAAAAACATTTGTGCTTCAGTTTTTCGGCAAATATTTTACCTGCGTGCCAGTAAATTTCCTCCAAATGAATTGTTGTGAGTTTCTGCAATAAGAAAGAAAAGTGCGTAAATTTCAAAGCATTTGTGCTTTAGTTTTTTTTTGAAAATATTACCTGGGTGGCAGTGACTTTCTCCGAATGTAGTAATACGATTTCCTGCAATTAGACAATTAAAAGGTGTGAAGATTTTAAACTTTCTTTGTGCAAATATTTTACCTGCGTGCCAGTAAATTTCCTCCAAATGAATTGTTGTGAGTTTCTGCAATAAGAAAGAAAAGTGCGTAAATTTCAAAGCATTTGTGCTTTAGTTTTTTTTGAAAATATTACCAGCGTGGCAGTGACTTTCTCCGAATGTAGTAATACGATTTCCTGCAATTAGACAATTAAAAGGTGTGAAGATTTTAAACTTTCTTTGTGCAAATATTTTACCTGCGTGCCAGTAAATTTCCTTCAAATGAATTGTTGTGAGTTTCTGCAATAAGAAAGAAAAGTGCGTAAATTTCAAAGCATTTGTGCTTTAGTTTTTTTTTGAAAATATTACCTGCGTGGCAGTGACTTTCTCCGAATGTAGTAATACGATTGCCTGCAATTAGGCAAATAAAAGGGGTGAAGATTTTAAATTTTCTTTGTGCAAATATCTTACCTGCGTGCCAGTAAATTTCCTCCAAATGAATTGTTGTGAGTTTCTGCAATAAGAAGGAAAAGTGCGTAAATTTCAAAGCATTTGTGCTTTAGTTTTGAAAACATTACCTGTGTGGCAGTGACTTTCCCCAAATGTATTAGTACGATTTCCTGCGAATAAAAGAAAAGGGAAAGTGCGGAGATTTAAAATCATCTATGCTTCAGTTTTTTTTTCTGAAATATCTTACCTGCGTGGCAGTGACTTTCCTTCAGGCAAAGTGAGACGAGTTTCTGCAATGAAGAGAAAAGTGTGAGAATTTTAGATTTTCTTTTTTTTTATTATCTTATCTGTGCGGTAGTGACTTTTCCTGTAAGTGTACTGACACGACTTAGTCTTTGTTGCGAGCAGTTGCTTTAATATTTACCTGTGTGGGTTGGAAGTTTAACTCGTCGAAACAGACGTTCAAATCTTGATTTGCCTGTATACGACCGGGTTTAAAAAAAAAAAAAAAAAAAACAATGAATTAAATCTAGTGTAAAGTACATGATCAATTTGTAAGTGGTGTTGTCCACAAGTGACTGTAATAATTCTGTAATAAGTAGTGCTAATACGTAACCTTAATAACGCTGAAAGAAACCTTTACTGTAAAAAAGGAAGAAAATAAAACAATAATATATAACGACTAATAAATATCCGAAAGCACCCTAAAGAGGTGACAAGGAAAAAAAAAAAGAGGCCAATGAGCCCACACAATTGCATAAACAGCAGCAGTTTCATCATAGGGTGCACCTTTTCAGCAGTGCGGAACGTGTCAGCGAGGGAAGTATTTAGATATTTACTACAACCCGCCCCGAATTATCCAGGAGGGGTTCCAGGTTCATTTTGAAATATTTTTTTTGCGTTATAATTAAATTGCTTCTTTCTTTGTTCCTACATATATAGGACAGTAGTACTAAATTAGTTAAACTTATTTATTTTTTTTTATGAATTATTTCACATTCAGTAACCTTCCACGGTTCTGTAGTTATAAGCCTAGCTAGTAGGGACTAGGGTTGGGTTAGTGTTCGTAAGTGAAATAAGACTGTCAAAGAATTGTATGAGAAGCCTCACGTGGCCGCCTTCAAGGCATTAAACACTAGGGTCAATAATCAAGATTTGAAAAGCATTTTTCTTTTATATATACATATCCATAAATCCCCTTCTTTTTCTCTGGGATCTCCAGCATTTATAGGAACAGTCCGCCTCGTGGATTCTAACCGATACGTATATACTCGTCATTGCACTTTTCTCTCATCGCCGTCGGTTACGTCTACACATTAGTTGGTCATCATACATTGGTCTAAAAAAACAGCATGACTGAATAAATTTTCACCTTGCGGAGGGGTGACGGGATGACGGGGCGGTAAGCGACCATCTAGCACAAGCACAAACATGGGGCTAAGCAATTTTTTGTTATATATACGGCTTTGGAGGCTTAGCCAGGGTGGATGGGGGCGATTGGGCCCAGTATAACCCAAAGCCGGGGTCTCACCAACATCGGAGATCCCCCTCTCAGCTCTCACTCTCTCTCTCATCATTCATCTTCCAGCGTTGAAAATTCTCCGGGTGAATTGGCACTTGTTCGGCGTTGCTGAGGTCTTCTATTCCTTTTTACTGTGCAGCATTGGATAAAGTAAATTTTTTTTTCTCCTTTACAGGCTTTTAGGTTCTACCAGGAGTCTGGATACGTTTATAGATCTTTTTCCATTTTCTTTTTTTACTGTCCGTCTGTCCGTCTGCAGTCACGACTACAATCTCTTTCTCTTTTTATCCGTCCGTCTGTCTGGTCAGTTATTCGGTTCATTATGCACAGCTTAACAAGCATTGAAGGGATGTGGGTGGCAAGAACCACCCCAAGCCGGCTGATCGCTAGCGGCATACTCGCTGTGCAGCCACCCACGCATATCCCGGACATGATTTTGTAACAAAGAGGTGTCGGATGCAGTATCTATCTACACCCAGGTAAAGTGGATGTAGGTAGATCTGTCGACTGACAAGCTTGCGTTACAAATGGTCGAGAATACATAAGCAATGAATTTTCTTCTTATTTAGAAGTAAATGGTATTCGGCATGAGCT
This sequence comes from Dioctria rufipes, assembly GCA_963924295.1. Classification (NCBI taxonomy): domain Eukaryota; kingdom Metazoa; phylum Arthropoda; class Insecta; order Diptera; family Asilidae; genus Dioctria; species Dioctria rufipes. Next base: position 129,262,484 of record OZ002740.1, read on the forward strand.
TACTGTAGCGTATACACCTCAGCAAAACGGTGTCGCAGAACGCGCTAATAGAATGTTTGTTGAAATGGCAAGGTGTTTATTACAGACATCAGAGTTATCAGAGTCATTTTGGGCAGAAGCAATAAATACTGCCGCCTATATACGTAATCGGTCACCAACAAATGTCCTGAGGGAAAAGACGCCGCATGAAGTTGGGTTTGGTATGAAACCATCTGTATTGCACTTGAAGATCTTTGGAAGCAAAGCGATAATGCTAGATAAATGTCCAGGAAAGGGGAAATTTCAACCAAGAGGCATCGAGTGCATTATGGTGGGGTATTGTGATACCTCAAAGGCTTATCGAGTGTATGATATGAAAGCTCGTAAGATACACAAGAGCAGAGATGTTATCATTTTAGAACATCAAGGTAATAAATTTCATAAGAGCAATTTATCTAATTGTGTCATTGTAGATATTGAAAGTACTCAGCTTGGTAATATAAACAGGGAACATAATAGTTTAAAACCTGAACAAAGTGTTCCAGAATCGGAGGCAGAAAACATTTTTAATGATGCAATTGAACAAAGTGATCTTGCAAGCAATGCTGAAACAGTCAATAAAGAAGCAATGGCTGTAGAATGTTGTATAAATAAAACTTCCGAGCAAGGTAAAACTGTCAGTGTACATACAAGTGAAGAGAGTTCTACAGAGTTGGATGATCAATCAAGAGATGATTCTGCATATACTCCAGTCACGAAAACTAATCGCGGAGGAAGACCACGAATCTTTCGAACCGGGAAGCCGGGAACACCAAGGAAATTACCGAATTCGATAAATGTGTTGGAAAGCTGCAGTAATTACAGAAATCCCCTTACAGTACAAGAAGCAATGCAGAGCGAAGACTCACAGAGGTTGTTAGAATCAATGAAAAGTGAGTACCATTCACTTATGCAAAATAATACATGAGAATTGTTGGAGATCCCTGAAGGACGAAGAGCAATAAAATCAAAATGGGTATTCAACATAAAAAGAGATAAAGACGGTAATATTAAACAATTTAAGGCAAGATTGGTAGCGAAAGGATGCAATCAAAGACTTGGAGTGGATTACCAGGAAACGTTTTAACATGTAGCGAGATATTCTACTATTCGGCTGATTTTGGCGCTAGCAGCAGAATATAGACTGTTGGCTCACCAAATGGATGTTACTTCGGCCCATCTTAATGGAGAAATTAGGAAGAAGTATATATGGAGCAGCCAGAATTTTTTGTTGATGAAATGCACCCGAATAAAGTTTGTAAATTAAAACGCGCTATATATGGTTTGAAGCAGGCTGGACGGGAATGGAATCACAAGCTAGATACAGCCTTGAAGCAAATTGGGTTTTTTTCGATGCGACACAGATAACTGTGTAAGGTTTCTTCCTTATTATTTGTCGCCAATGGCCGATGAATATCTTGAAGATATAATAACGTTTATATTAATGTGGAGATACAAATGGTAGAGCCATATGAAGCTTCTATACATTTGTATCTAGATCAAGGAAGAGCCAAAAAGCTCTAAGTCTGGTCTTAATATAAATGTTGATCTAAATCACGAGAGCTGCGGACAGCTCAAATGATGGCACCTTAAGTGGCTTAGAGCTAAAGAGCTCTAGTGCAATTAAGGTAGAGGTATGAGAGCCAGAAAGCTCTATTTACCTTGGTCAATATCCATGTTGGAGCTCTGGGAGCTCTATTGAATAAAATACCAGTGTGCAGTGTAAATTAACTCTGATTTATTTCCAATAGTACACGCTTTTTATATAATTAAATTATCGCTTACTTCATCAATATTGCTTGAGAAAACTACGTTCTCACCGATCGATCACCTGGAATCGGTCACATACAGAAAGCGCCGAGTAAGCTTTTCGCAATACTCAAAGTTCTTGAAGCAATATGTTCAATGCTTGCTTAATGATGAGTTCACTGGCATGGCTATATCGCTTTGTCATGTAAACAAGCTTTAATTGTAAATTCTTTTGCTTTCTTTGTTTTTGTGCTTGTTTACTTTAATTTCATTCATGCCGTGAATGCTTCATTCATTTATAGTGAATTTACGTTAATGCTTCGCATAGCATATTGCCTTTCTTTTATTGTTGACCTTTTGCTGTGTGGATATTTATGTGTTGTAGGTCGCTTAACTTGCGCTTTACAACTGTGTCTATACCATGAACACATCTAGTGAATATAATATCATTGTCGTATATGTAAATGATATTGTCGTCGCAAGTTCAAAAGAAGAGACATTAAATAATATCAAATGGGAAATTAATTTGAAATTTGACACGGTGGATAGGGTCTTATTGATTATTATCTTGGGATGGAAATTGAAAGAAATGGAGATAGAGGTGAAATTAGTATTTCACAGAAACAATTCATCAACGATATCCTGGAAAATAATGGAATGGCGAATGCAGAAAATGTAGTACACCACTAGATCCTGGCTTAAAGATGAGGAAGTGCAACAACTGTACGGATTGTCACAAGGTTGACCCCAAGGTATACCAATCGCTAATTGGAGCACTCACCTATATTTCAGTATCAACAAGGCCTGATATTACTTATTCAGTAAGTAAGTTTTCAGTAAGTAAGTTGGCTCAGTTTAAAAAAAACCCACATCTGGAGAACCTGAAAGCAGCTAAACATATCCTGAGGTACTTGAAAAATACAATTGCTGGTATCTTCACAAAAAATTTAAAAAAAAGAAGTCATACTAAATTAACCAGCTTATTGGGACTTTCTACTTATATAGTTACTAAGTAGTTTAAATTGAGGGGAAGTGTTAAATATGGCAATGCCTCTACTACCACTATATGTATTAGTGCTACTAATGAATTATATATGGCTTATTTTTTACTTGTAGCGGTGTTACCTGTAAAGATGTTGTGCTTCGATTAGAATTTTTAGTTCAGTTATACTTTAAACTTTGTAGAATAAACAAGTATAAAACGTAAAGTTCTAGAGTTTATTCTAATCATTTCCCAACATACACTTTTATTACTAAACTGTCAAATTATTGTCTGTGACAATACACAAACTTAATACTGTTATGTATATTGGGTACTCACTGATCAGTCGGTGCTTCAGGTGTCAATACCTTAGCAGCACCTTATCTTTTTTGCACTCACAAGAAACTCTCGGGCGCTGATAAGAGCTTTTTCGGTGAATACTTGATCGTTTCAGTTTTCACCGACGTAAAATTTTATGCGCCCGATATGTATGTATGTATATATGTACATACATATCGTATTTACGACAAATCTTATTGAAGGTAAGATTTGTCGTGGGGCTTTTTTCTATCGAAACGACTTGGGTTGAAATTTAAAACTTTTATTTTTCCCAAGTCGTTTTGTGGGAAAAATATATGTCGATTATAAGCGGAGGAATGTTGCGCGTAGTTGAAGAAATTGCTGATGCAACTTTCTTCGTATGCGCAAGAGATAAGCTAACCGTGCTTTTAGGCATGATTGGTTTATAAAAATTGTAATTTTGTTTCTTTATGCCTTATGTATACATTTTGTATATGTAGTATGCCTTCCCCCTACAAAAAAGAGAGTTATTCTTGGAAGAGGAATAACTCTTGGGGCAAGGCGAGATTTTACACCGACCTTTTAGATTCAAATCCTCTCATTAGATTTCTTCTGGTCCGAGGTCTAGGTCCTTTTGACAGAGCCAAAATTTGTGTGTGTTGTTTTTTTTTTCTCTCTTCGTGCCTTTTTTTAAACAAGAAATTCCGACATGTTGCTAGTGGAAGCTGTCACCCACGAGGGCTTTCACTGCCCCTCTGGGCTTACAGCCATGATATATGGCATATATATCCTGCGAATAACGCCTGGCTGGAGGGGCCCTTTGCGCCTGGTGCTTCATCGGAGGGGTTACCGCCCGATCACTATTTGGGGTGCAGATGCGGTTCCCGGGCAATACCACCACGTTTTGCTGCCGTTGTATCCCCACGGGGGACAAACGTTAATTGCTCGAGGTGAGTTTGCGGCCCCTTCTTAAAAAAAAAAATTTATGGTTTTTCTTTTGTTTTTAGGCTGCGTGCTTGTTATTCCCGGGGAGCACGGACTATGTGCATGCTGCCATGAGATTTTTTCCTCCCCCCTTACAGATCTTTTGCGGGCGCTTATGGTCACCCCTCCCCACTCTGAAGATGTCATCGAGCAAGGGCCTGATTTTGAAGACTGAAGGCGGCTGCATTTTTTACACATCTAATTTTTTTTTCTTAATACTTTGTCTTTTTATATCTTTCCTATCCCTCTTCTCTTTTCCTAATACAAAATAAAACTTTGTTTTCAATACTAAAGAGATATTGTTGGGTTCTTTTTTGGTCTACCTTTCCCTTTTTTACTTTCAGGAGGTTTTTTTTTGTTTTTACTTTGGATTGAGGTTGGTTCGGTGATCGGCATGGTTGTTTTGGCACAGGTTTTGGCTTTTGCATTTCTTTTTTCTAATTTTTAAAAGCAAATGTTTTGTTATTTTATTTTCTAAATTGTTTCTAATTATCTAACACTTAACACTTTTGTGTAGTTTAAACTTATCTAGCAATACTTGTATATAATGTGTACCGGGTTCTTGGTTTCATTAAGATATTTATCCACTATTTGTTCTAATGGAGTGATATTTGGTGTGGCGTTCGTTCGTTCACATTAAATAAATGTCACAATTTAGTAGCTCACCGTTAAACATCATCAAAGTACTACCAAACTTGATGATATCGATTTCCGCCAGATCAGTCTCTCTACACATACCAACTTTAGCATAAGTAACAGGCAGTCTAAGTAAGATCTTTGTGGCGATAACATTTCTGTAATGAGTTAGGTTATAGTTAACGTATTGTTTAATTAAAAGTATTATCGGAGATAATTATAGTTGTTTTTATTCAATTATATCACCCGGTAATAAATGGTGACCCCGAGTTTGCAAATATACAAAAAAGTGCTTCAAAAACATTTTTTTTACGCTTTCTCATCACATGTTATCAAAGTGCCACAATCGATCAGCGATCATCAGCGTGATATTTTAGGCAATATACATATGTATATATGAAAAATCCATTGTTTCACGCACATCAGAATTTCCTTGCTGAAAATATTTTGAGCGCTAGATCATATCAAACAAATTGCGAAACTATATCCATCACTCGACAATATCTCATATCTGCACATGGAACAGCACCCGCTTGGATTAGCCGCACGATAAGAAATTTATTCTTGAAAAAAAAAAAAAAAAATTAAGCCATCTGAATAAAATACGACGCAAATAAGGCAACAACCGACATGCAGCTGTATTAAATTTTTTTTTTTGCATGGATGTGCAATATTTGCCAATGAAGTTTGAAGATTACGCTTCTACAAGAAGAATTTAAAAATTGCATTCTCCATATGAGTAATGATCATCACCGGATTCATCCAATCATCATCTACCGCAGCTATCATCATCATACAAACATATTGTGCCTAGTTAAGTTAATTTATACTACTAAACGTAGCTTTCTTTAAAAAAACTCTTTTCAGGTAGTTAAGATAATAATTCATATATCTTGAAGTAGTGACATACTTATTGATTCTTTTCATACAAAAGTTTGCAGATTTAAATACAACCACCTGGTGAGTACATCTGTGTTCACATATACCTACAACATATCGCAACAATTAATTAATTAATTTTTTTGTTTTAAATATTAATTAAAAAAAAAATTAAACATAAAAACGAATAAACAATCTCGTTCAGCTTCCACACGTAGTATATAAACTATATAAAAATTAATTAAGCAGTAAACCTTATGCGGCCACTATTTCGTAACAACACTCACATTTAAATATATAAAAAACTGGGCATAAATTATTTTTTTTTGTGACATAAATCTGAATAAGTATTCTAAACAAAATAATTCAAAATAAGAAAACATTAAAATGAATACAGACGCAAAAACGAATACAAGTGCAAATGAAACAAGACCGACGGGCAATGATACAACTTTAGATACGACTTATTAGCAGCTATCGCAAGAAGCACCCTTTATAAGTACCTTAAATATTCCTCCATGCTGGAGCAATAGACCCGACCTTTGGTTCTTACAGGTCGAAACGCAATTTCGTATTAAGAGAATTACAACGTCTAACACTAAGTATGACCATTTAGTGGCTTCACTACCCTCCGACACTATGGAGATAGTGGCAGATGCTCTGCTCAACCCTCCTGCTGCAGATAATTATGACAACTTACAAACATTGTTGCTTGCTCGCAGTATGGATTCCGAAGAGTGTAGACTAGACGCTTTATTGCATAAAATGGAATTAGGCGACGCTAAGCCATCGCAGCTTTATCGACAAATGGAATCCCTGGCTGGCGGAAATAGTCTGGTCAACAAACCATTATTGCGAAAAATTTGGCAAAACAAACTTCCATCTTCATTACAGTCCTGTCTCATAGCCTTAGAAAGTTCCCATATATTGGAACAGATTTTTACAATAGCCGATAAAATTCACGGCTCTACTTCAACTTCAAAGATTTCAGCTATAAAACAAAGCATCCCGCATGTAAGCAACGAAAACGTAAAAGATTTTTCACGCTCGTTAGCTAGTCTAACAGAACGTATCGGAAAGTTAGAAAATTCTACTAGGCGTTCGAGAAGCCAGACAAGAAGTCTCTCAAATAATAGATTTCCCTCTAAATCAATTAGGCACAACCAACATAAACCAAACAATCTATGTTGGTATCATAAGCGATACGGGAATATGGCTAAGAAGTGTATTCCGCCCTGCGGCAGTCATGTAATGGAATTGAATCCAAAAAAATAACTACGCCTACGTCATCAGCGGTAGTGGCTGTAGGCAACGTTTCACACCGTTTATTCGTTTTAGATAAAAACAAAACACAAATATTCACTTTTTAGTTGATACCGGTGCTGAGGTTTCAATAGTTCCTAAGAGGCTATTCACAGAATATGCAATACGCTCAGACCTAACACTCGCAGCAGCTAACGGAGCATCCATTATCACACATGGTCTCACGAAGTTATCAATAGACTTAAACTTACGAAGAAGTTTCGATCATACCTTTATAATCGCTTCTGTAGACTATGCTATTTTAGGGGCTGATTTCTTTTATAAACTCAAATTATTAATCGATCTCTGTGGCGTAAGCTGGTAGATAAGCAAACTCAACTTTCAGTCAATTGCATTACACGTCGAGTAAATTACTTTTCACTTAAGCTTTACTCCTTACAAGGCGAGTTTGCCTCAATTCTAAATGAATTCCCAACCCTAAAATTACCTCCAAAATACAACGAAGACGTCAACCATTCTGTTGTTCACCGCATAAATACGCAAGGCTCTCTTCCATCCGCGCGCCCAAGAAGGCTCAACCCAGAAAAATATAAGATTGGCAAATGCGAGTTCGAAACTATGGTCAAACTAGGAATATGTCGACCATCATGCTCTCCGGTTGCGCCTCCACTTCACATGGTGGCCAAAAAAGACAGCACCGACTGGAGACCCTACGGAAATTACCGACAACTTAATGCGGCAACCGTATTTGACAGGTACCCCTTGCCCCACATTCAGGATTTCTCCATCAATCTCCACAGCTGCAAGATATTTTCAAAGATTGATTTAATTCGAGCATACAATCAAATACCAGTAGCCTCCGAAGACATATATAAGACGGCGGTGACAACGTCTTTTGGGCTGTATGAATTTCTTCGTATGCCATTTGGAGTAAAAAATGGCGCACAAACATTCCAAAGATTCATTAATGAGATCTTCAGCGGCTTTGATGTCACTTTTGTTTATGTCGACGACATACTTGTTGGCAGTAAAACCCCAGATGAGCACAAGGAACATCTCCGCCTACTATTTCAAAGTCTGTCAGATTATGGCATAAGCGTCAAACCACAAAAATGTACGTCTGGTGTTTCAGAACTAGATTTCTTAGGGCGCACAATTTCACCTAAAGGGATTTCACCTTCTTCAAGCAGAATCGAAGCTATCAAAGACTTTCCACGTCCCACCAGCTACAAAAGTCTGCAACGCTTTCTCGGAATGGTAAATTTTTACCACCGATTTCTTAATAACGCAGCTCAAAGTACATCTTGTTTATATGATCTCTTGAAGCAACATAACAATAAAAAAAAAACGTGAATCCGATTTTATCTGGCTTAAAGATCATGAAGAAGCCTTTAATAGAATTAAAACGGATCTAGAAAAGCAAACAATACTCGTTCATCCTGACCCAAAAGCCAGGCTTAGCATAGTGGTTGATGCTTCTAATGCCGGAATTGGTGCCGTTCTTCAGCAATTGAGTGGAGGTAAGTGGGAACCACTAAGTTTTTTCTCGAAACGTCTGAAGCCTACAGAACGCAAATACTCCACTTATGACAGGGAACTCTTAGCTGCATACCTATCCATTAAAAGATTTAAACATTCCGTCGAAGGTAAAAACTTCATAATGTTTACGGATCATCAACCACTCACAAAAGCTATATTCTCGAGGACTGAGAAAAGTCCGAGACAAACAAACCAATTGAACTATATCGCTCAGTTCACGAATGACGTACGATATATCAAGGGCTGTAACAACATCGTGGCGGACACGCTTTCAAGAGCACACATCCATACCATAGACGCTACAAGATTAGACTTTCGTACGCTTCGTACGGAACAAGAAAAGGACACAGAGCTCAAGACAATTTTAAACACAAAAATAGCCCAGAATTCTACTTTCATTCTCACCAAGATTCACATACCATTAGAAGATCTAGAGATATGGTGTGATTCTTCAACTGGCACACATAGACCTTATGTTCCAGAAACTCTCTGTCGCGTGATTTTTGACAACATACACAACCTTTAGCATCTTAGCACCAGAGTAACTAGGAAGCTCATAGCAGCAAAATATTTTTGGCCCCACAGGAATTTAGACGTAAACACATGGTCAAAAACGTGTATACCCTGTCAAAATTCGAAGATTAATCGCCATACTTCATCACAATCTGGAAACTTTGCTGTTCCTAGCGGACGGTTCGAACACATACATATGGACATTGTAGGTCCTTTGCCACCCTCTAATGGCTACACCCACCTTTTAACAATCAAAGATCGTTTTTCCCACTGGTTAGAAGTGTTATGTACGTAAATTTAATACCCTGGAAAAGTATAAAAAGGGAATAATTTTACATGCATACATACATGTTGGAACATGATTAGCTTACCTTCAAAAACATTTGAAGAAAGCGAATCAGTTCCTAAAATTCCTAAAAACCCTAAAATTTATAAAACATTAAAAAATTCCAAAAATCATTAAAATTCACATAAGCTAACCATGCCTAAAACATGGTTAGCTTATCTATTCAATCAGTGAAGAAAATTGCATCAGCAATTTTCTTCACATTCCATGAATTAAAATAAAATTATTCCCATGGCAAATTTTGCCTTCAGCAAAATTTGCCAGTAGAAATATTTACTTTAAAAAAAAAACAAAGCAAAAGACAAATCGTACCTTCAGTACGATTTGTCGTGAAAATTACAATATGTATGTACGAATGTACATACATATCACAAAAAAGCTTTCGCGATAAGAAGAGCGCGCCGCGAAAATACATTGTATGTATACGCGCGCGGCAATTTTAATCGTCGTGACGGTGGCTGATGTTTATAAAAGCATCAAATGTCAAGCCACCGTCCAACGAAAAATATTCTGGACTTGTTTAATCAAGTCCAGAATAAATGAAAATTTTCTCAGGGTGAAAATGCAACTATGCATTTTCTACCCTGAACGAAGGCTCTTGATCGCGACAAAAGTGATCAAGAGCCGAGTTGTAGTTTAAAGATTGTACGCGGCGGTTCGCAGTCGAATTTTAACAAAAATTAGAGTTGGTTTTGGAAATCTTTTTGAAAAGAATCGGGTGGATCGGTCTGGGTCGCATTGATAAAGAAAATTAGAGTAAAACTACAGAAGGTTTGTGCAACTAAAAAAAGGGAATGATTAATAAGGAAAAGTATTAAAAGTGTTATAATTAGAAGAAAGTTTTATATAAGGAAAAGTTGTGCAATTATCAGAAAGTTTCTAGCTAATAAAGTGCCTAAAAAGAAATAAAAGTGTCTTTGGATAAAGCCCCTGCCAGAGTCCCGCCAAAGGTACGTAACAAAATTGGCGCAGCCGGTAGGAAAGAGGAAGCCTACTTTGAAAAACAAAAAAAGGTATAAGCGCTCGAAAACCCTCTATCCTACGATTCTAAAAGGAGTTTAGGACGAGATCGAATACTGGGCAAGACACCCTACCCTTCGCCTGAAGTTGAGTCTGGCTTCAGGAGTATTTCGATCTTGTCGGCTCCCAACGCTCGGGGTCGGACAGCTTTAACTGCCTCTGTTTGAAAAACACGCAGCCACCCCCTCATCAAAGCACAAAGTGCCAACGTGGGACAATATCGGGCTTCATCCCAGCCCAGGGTAAAGAAGTCCACAACCCAAAATTTCGAAATTTACACTTGAAGGAAGGAAGTTTGGAAACCATCCGCTATCTGCGATCCGGAGCTGAAAGGGACTTCGAAGTAGGCAACGCGCCCCCCTTTCAGCTTTTATCCAGGGGAATTTAAGAAGGCCACGGGCCCCCCCGGCAGCAAAAGAACTTCAAGTAACCGAACCAACGATCCTGAATTGAGAGGGACCTCGAAGAAGGCAATAAGCCCCCCTCTCAATTTGAACCAAGGGAATTAAGACGGCAGAAGCCCCCCTAGCTGCAAATTTTACACACGGTGGTCCATGAGCGAGGAAAGCTCCCACCAAGAAATACCTCCGGAAATCCAACTTCCATCAACTCCTCAACAATCTTCCTCACCGGGCGACGCACAGGAAGTTCCGTCCCGGAACGAAGGAGGCAACGCGGGAGCAACATCCGCAACAGAGGGTGCTAATCAAACACCCGCAACAAATTCAACAAAAAAAGGGGTAACACTCAGGAGTGGGACAATCCTTACAGGTCCCCAACAAGTAAGACCTTCTAATTTAAATTTAGAAAGTTATTTAAAATATCTAGAGGGGAAAGTGCGAGACTCCTCCGAACTTTCTGTTATACAGTGCGATTCTATCGATAAACAGCTCAAAAAGTCCCGTGAACGGCGGCTTGAGCAAATCGCGCAATTCAAAGAAAGTACGGAAAAATTTAAAGAAAGCTTAAAGCAGTTTGGAGAACTCTCGCACTCTCTCGAAACAGAAATTACAAAGAATAGTGTAGAATTAAGAGAAGGTGCCATTGAGGACAGTGTCAGTGATTCTACCGTGAGTGAAATCCTATTGAATTGGCTGGGCGACTCCCTTTTGGAAACCAGCATAGAAGAAACTAGCTCCCCAAAGGTGCCAAACTTTAGCTTCAAAATCCCCAGTATAAACATGGCAGATTACGCTAAAATCGCCAAACTGACTGCCCAGATCGTCCCCCTATTCTCGGGAGAGCAGCACTCAAAATTAAGCCTTGAGCTCCAAACGTTCCTAGGATGCTGCAGGCAGGTAATCCAGTGCATTTCGGTGGATGAACTAACAGCATTTTTGCAAATCTTCCCCACCAGACTTCGAGGCGAAGCTTATCAGCTCTTTGCCTCAAATATGCCCACTACTTTCAAAGAAGTAGAAGAACGGCTAAATCGCACATACCTGCCTAGAGAAACTTACCAGGAACTGGTAAATAAATTAATAACTACAAGGCAGTATCCTTTGGAAAACCTCACAGCCTTCACGGCACGAGTGAAACAAATGCTGGCACTCTGCAGTGAAGCAGCAGAATCCAAATACGGAGCCACAGCAGCGCCATCTGTTAAAACGCAGCTGGAAGATTTCGCGAAAAACGCACTGAAAACAGGAGTCAATAACCCATATATGTGCCAATACCTTCTGACCATGACTGACGGCACGGTGGATGACCTCGTACAAAGAGCACTTGACATGGAGCGTCTCCAGCAAAGTGCTCTATTCCTGCAACCTCCAGGACAATTCCAAACAAATATGATGCAGAATACATTGCCAAATTCTGCCTGTACCAGTGTACCAAATTATGCACAATTAACTCAAAGTAGTACTCTAGTAAATCAAAGCGTATATAATCCTGGCATCATGTCATACTCACAGGCCCCCCTCCAAAACAATATGCCCATTAACCCAAGCAGTCACATACCGACGTCACAGTTCACACAGGGAGGCACAGCATATATCAAACAGGAACCAAGATCGCCAAATAAAAATTATAATGTAAATAATAAAAATACCTATTTAAATAAAATCAGTTGTAGTTTTTGTAACTTAAGAGGCCATACATATGCTGATTGCCTCAAAAGGAAAAATATGCCTTATTGTGTGAACTGCAAAATGTATAATCATGATATACGTGACTGCAGGAGGAACAACAACAATATTCAAAGATCAAGCAACAATGGTGGATCACCAAATCAACGTCCTAGAGAGCCGCAAAACCCCAATAACAACTCAAGAGTTTATAACGTGCGTAAAAAGTGCGAATTTTGTGGTCGTTCTGGACATGCAGTAAATAGCTGCCAACAAAAACGTAAATGGGAAGCCCGGAGTCAGGGAAACGACGTACAGTCGCCCCAAAACTCCCCGGCTTGACTATAAATCACCCATCTAATAAATTAGGGTCTCCTCAGCAGCCCGATTCCAGTGTCGCTACAGTAAAACTTCCTTTAGACATAGGCCTGAACGGCCAAACTAAACTAGTAGTAGACACAGGCGCTGAGGTAAGTATAATAAAGCAAAGGTCATTAAAAGATCTCAAAGAAATTAACCACAATGAGGCATGCACACTTCAGACCCCATTTGGTACCGGAAAGATGCTGGGAAATTGCCAGGGAAACTTCGTTTTCAGAAACAAAATTCCCTGCAAGTTTCAAGTCGTAAAGAACTTGCCTGGCCTTTCCGATGATGGACTTCTAGGAAATGATTTCCTAGCAAAAAACTGTAACGTAGAGGGCCCTAATAAGGCACTAAGGTTTCCTCGCACGGAAACTAATCCAAACGAATTTGCTTTGCCATTAGAGTTTGAAACGGACAAGCTACATTCTGAAAAAGCAGTCGAAGTAAGAACACTTGCAGAAAAGGTAGAGTCTAAACAGGCTGAACTATCCACCTGCAGTGTCTTCAAGGCTTCTCAAACGAGAAAAGCTGGCTGGCAAGCTCCAAAAGAGCCCAAGGAATGTGTAAAAGGCTGTCTGGGCGAACAAGAGTCCGATGAAATCAGGTAGCAATTGGTTACCTTTAAGGAACCAATCTGCATACCTGCGCGCTCTCAAATTGTTGCCCAAGTCCCGTTACAAACTCAAGAAGAAATGCTCTGTTTATCACAAGAAATAAGCGATGGAGTCTTCTTGGCAAACAGTTTGCTGTCATCTGGAGAAGAATTAGTGCTGGTTAGTATTCTCAACGCTAACAGTCATCAAGTAGTCATACATAGCTTAAAGTTACAGCTATTTCCAATAAACGACTACATCATAGTCCCATTAACACACACAAAAGTCCACAAAAGAACTCACATTCCACTACCAATAGAGGCAATATCAAACAACACAAGAGACGGAACTGAGTGTCTAAAGCCTGCCAAAAAGGTGCATATAGCTCTTCCGTCCAAAATCCCGAGGCATAAGTCACTATTAATCAATCAACGGCCATATAAGAACGGTAGCGAGTCGCTAAAGCCTATACTAAAGGTGCATATTACTCCACCGTCTTCTAGCATAAAAAATCCTACATGGCCAAAAAATACTAGCATCGGCGCGCATGGGTATTCCACACAACCTAAGGCAAAGACCGCACAGGTGTATCAAACTCAGCCGTCGGCGAAGCAGGAAGCAAGTACCCTGCTACATGCTAAATACAACAAAATAAAGCCTCATAAGGAATTCATTAAATCCAATCCAATTTCAGGACACAAATTTACAAGGAATAGGAAGTCAAACCAAGGTTCAGCCGACAAGACGGCGATATTACAACATGTACGATATCTATACCCGGATAATGATACTCCGGACGATCCAAAACAATACCCGCGTATTTCTAGGCTAGAGCAAGAACTCAGCCTAGACCCTAATTTAACCGCGGAAGAAAAAATTTCGATATCGGAACTCTGCGAAGAGTATAACGATATCTTCTTCCTCAAAGGTGACAAACTCACCTATACAAATGCGATAACGCATAATATTCCGTTGGTGCAGGATCAAGCACCAATCAATCAAAAAATGTACCGCTTACCTGAAACACAGCGGAAAGTAATTAACGAGCAGCTAAAAGAAATGCTAGACAGCGGGATAGTTCAGTCTAGTAAAAGCCCTTGGAATTCACCTCTACTAGTTGTCCCCAAGAAAGCGGGACCTGACGGTGAGAAAAGGTGGCGCGTCGCTGTCGATTTTCGTAAATTAAACGAAAAGACAATTGGAGATGCATTCCCGCTACCCCGAATCGAGGATATTCTCGACCAACTAGGTCACGCAAGGTATTTCACCACACTCGATTTGGTCAACGGCTATCACCAAGTTCTTGTCGACAAAAAAGATCGACATAAAACTGCTTTCAGCACAAGTTATGAGCACTACGAGTTCAAGCGTACGCCATTCGGGCTCAAAGGAGCCCCCGCCACATTTCAACGCCTAATGAATTTCGTCTTAACAGGCCTACAAGGCCTCGAATGTTTTGTCTACCTAGATGACATTGTCATCTATGGAAAAAATTTAAACGACCACAACGAAAAGTTGAGAAAAGTCTTCGACAAGTTGAGAGAGAACAACTTAAAACTGCAGCCAGAAAAGTGCCAGTTTCTAAGAAGAGAAGTTGTTTACCTAGGACATAAATGTTCTAGCGAAGGAGCCCTACCAGACCCAAGTAAGACGGCCTGCGTCCAAACATTTCCTGTTCCAAGAACAGTAAGGCAAGTTCAGTCATTTTTAGGACTTGCCAATTACTACAGGAAATTCATTCCAGACTTCTCCAAAATTGTACGTCCAATTACGAATTTAATCCGAAAGGATGTAAAATTCACTTGGACAGAGAAAAGCCAAGAAGCATTTCAGAGCATAAAAAGTGCTTTAATTTCTCCACCACTTTTAATTTACCCTGATTTCTCAAAATCATTTAATCTTACTACTGACGCAAGTAACGAGGCTCTAGGAGCTGTTCTTTCTCAAGGAGAAGTCGGAAAGGACCAGCCCATTGCGTATGCAAGCCGCACATTAAACAAAGCCGAAAGAAATTACTCTACTATAGAGAAAGAGTTATTGGCTATTGTCTGGGCTACCAAGAATTTCAGGTGCTATCTTCAAGGCCGGAAATTCATGGTCTACACTGACCATAAACCTCTCAAAGGTGTCTTCAATGTGAAAGACCCTACTTCCCGTTTGGTGAGATTTCACCACAAATTATCTGAATTCGATTACAACATCGAATATAAACCGGGGAAGTACAACACTAATGCAGATGCACTAAGTCGCATCCCTCAAGCATTAAAAGAAGACAGTTTAGGCAATACCTTAACGGTAAAAGCCCTAGTCCACCACACGATGGACTCGGATGTGGAGGAAGACGATTCCACAAATGACAAAAAGAAAAAGAAATCCGCTCATTGTTTCGTCGTGACTCGAGCTCAGAAGCAAAAGGTCCAAGATACAATAAATAGCTCCAGTGTGGAGACAGAAGAGCACACGAAAGCGGACCAAAACGAAATTCAACACACGGAGGCGGAAAAACTAAACCCAGCATCGCTTGAGCAAAAAGTAAGTACACCCGAAGTTATCACGAGCCCTACGGAAATCCGAACAATCTTAAAAGATTATCACGATTCTCCATTTGGTGGCCATCAAGGTGTCATAAAAACTTACAAACGTATAAGACGCAAGTATTGGTGGAGACACATGCTTAGCGACATCAAGAAATACATAAAAAAATGCCCAAAGTGCCAGACGATGAAAGCGTCTCCACAATATAGAATGCCAATGGTTATCACGGACATCGCAGAACAACCGTTCGACAAAGTTTACCTCGATATTGTAGGTCCATTAGAAGAGACCACATCAGGAAACAAATATATCTTGACCTTCCAAGATAATTTAACAAAATTTGTCGACTGGTATGCCATACCTAATGCAGAAGCAGTCACAGTAGCGCAGGTTTTCTTTGATGAAATCGTTACGCGCTATCGCATAACCAAAAGAATACTCACCGATCAGGGAACAAATTTCCTGAGTGAATTATTCAAAAGAGTATGTAAGCTTCTAAAGGTAAAGAAGTTACAGACTTCAGCATATCACCCACAGTCTAATGGAGCACTAGAGCGTGCGCACAGACCACTAATTGAATACCTGCGAACAATCGTAGACGAAAATCCCAAAACATGGGACCAATTCCTACGAACCGCTGCATTCGTGTATAATAATAGTGTACACGAGGGTACTAAACTTACCCCAATGGACTGCCTATACGGCTTCACAGCGGATGTCCCATCAAATTTAAAACGGGATGCCGAACCCGTTTACAATCATGAGAGCTATTATCATATACTGAAGTATAAGCTCCAAAAATGATATGCCACGGCAAGAAAGAACTTATTGGCAAGAAAACAGCGCTCAAAGGGGTACTACGATAAGACGGTACGGCCCCTAACTTTCCATGTAGGAGACAAGGTCCTCATCAAGAATGAAAGCAGAAAACATAAGCTTTCTCAAATCTGGGTAGGACCTTATCAGGTAATCGCAATACCAAGAGATGTGAATACTACCATCAAAATTGGTAAACGTATCGTAACGGTACATAATAATCGTTTAAAACCATATTTCGAGTAAGATCATGTTGAACAAAAATGAACCAGGTTGAATTGAAATTCCTACTACAGTGTCCATTAATGCTCATTTCAATACCTCCCCATAAACATTTGCGGTGGAGTCACTCCACGGCTCAGTTTAAAACGGCACAATGTACGTATAAATATGCTTAAAGGATTGTTTTCTTCTTCTGAATTGTCCACAGAAATGGCGCTAAAATTCATCGTAGTTGTCCTCCTCATCCAGTACACAACTGGAGCAATCGCTGACAAACCTTATGTAATAACCCAGCTAAATGGCTCGGGTATATTTTTCGAGGACCTAGGAAATCTCATGGTATATCATGACACCTGGAATGTCCTCACCGAAATAGATTTGGATGAATAAGATGCCCAGATAAAGCTAGCAGAATATACAGAGCACTTAGTGCATAAACTCTGCATAAATATTACAAACCCAGAAGACCTGTGTAACGTGCAGCAACTACACATACGCGCTATAATAGACAGCGTACGAAAGCGCACGGAAACTATAAGGGAACTAGTACCAGGAAAACGCAAAGTCAGATCGCTATTTGATGGAATAGGCAATGCCATGCACTATTTGTTTGGCACTATGGACAGCAATAACGAAAAAGAAATTTACAGCAGGTTAGAAGAACTTGAATCGAATACACAAGCCCTAGCCGAGCTAGAGAAACAACAAATCAGTGTTGTTAAAACAACCTTGGAAAAGATTCAAAAACCGCTGGCCATGTTAATAGACAGACAACAAAAAATAGCACACCAGATAAACGATCTCCACCATGTGGCCGATGATTTAACTAAAAGGCAGCTAAGACAAGAGATTTTATCAAGCTTATTGCTCCAAATCATCGAAGTTGAATATCGACAACAAGCCCTTCTGGATATAATAATGGCTAGTAGGACCAATCATATTCATCCACTCCTAATGTCTCCCAAAAATCTACTGGAGATATATCGCAAAACAACTTCGTATTGTCCTAACGATCAGAATTGTTTAGCCATCCTCTACCAAACGGCAGGGGCCCAATCACTCCTTATGCAGAATAAATTGGTGGTGAGAATTACTCTCCCAATTTTTAATCTGCCAAAAATGAGGCTACAACAGATTCAATGCTATCCTGTACCCAAGTCAGCAAATTATTCATTAATTCCAGACCCTGGTTATTCATACATAGCCAATAGCGCAAAAACTCAGGAATTTCTCCTATTAAAAGGCGAGGACATGAAAAACTTTAAGAAAATAACAAGTAATTTGGAAGAAAACACGTATGTAGGCCGACTAAATACGCCCATAATAAAGGCAACGACATCCAACGAATGTGCCATTAAATTACTATATAATCCTTTAAATGAAGTGCCCAAATGTAGGACCAGAGTACAAGCTCCCCAAAAAGACATGCTGAACAAACTAAACAAGCCCAATACGTGGCTATTTGCATTTAGTACCTCCCCGGTGTTACATATCACATGTCCAGATCACTTTGTAATCTCGAAACTAGAAGGACAAGGGATATTAGAGATAACGCAACCATGTCAAGTGCAAATAAGTGACAAGGTGCTCAAATACGAAGGTCAAAGTAAACGCCCGCTGAAAATAATTCAACCCAAACAATTTCCCCAATTTAATCATTCCTTATTTAATTTGAGTCTGGCTGACATTTTACCAGAATCTCAAAACCAAACGCAAGTCTCAATGGAAATTTTAACTGGAGACGATACTCACAAATCAGTCTACCAGGACACGCATTCGCTGGAAGAACTCCAAAGTAAAATCAACAAATACCAAGAGAAAGTATCAAATAGAAACTCCCATATCCTGTCCACCACCTCTGTATCATTTACGAGCCTACTTGTTCTGGCCATAATGATTGTGGTGGCAGTAAAATATCTTAACCCTGTTGTCATCAAGATGAGACAACAGAGAAATCAACCACAAGGTAACCCCGAAATTTCATCAGAGGGAATTCCTTTAGAAGAACGAACCCCTGCGCCCCAACCCAGTTTAAAGCGAGCTCGATCACTTCCTAGAACTAAGTCTGTTCAATTGGTTTAAGGCGGCCCAAAGGAACACTGATACTGTCAACATGAGCCACTTAATCAAAGTAAATTTATAGAAAATAGTAGACCTGGTAAAATATGTAGAAGAAACCAAAAAACTAAATGTAACAAAAAAAAAAAAACACTTTATATTAGAATTAAATGCAAATGAAATAAAGAAAATCGTAGAAATAAATAAATAAATAAAATAGGTAGAGTAATAATAAAAGTAAAGATGAAAAAATGGAATTAAAATAAAAAATATATTATATGGAGTTACAAATAAAATAATAAAAGGAGAAAAATGTATAAAATATGTAAATTAAAACGCCTTAGATAAATAAAATAAAAAAAAAAATAATAGAACTAAAAGAACAAAAGAAATTACAATTACATAACAATATAAGAGAGATCAAAGAAATAAATATAAATAGATAGGAAAGAAAATGTCAGAATTAAAGTATTAATATAAAACAGCACACACTACCTACTAAAAACAGTAGAAGTAATTAAAAAAAAAAAAAAATAGTGTAAAGATCTAATTAGTAAGAAATATGTAGGTATGACAAACATAAACTTTACCTACGTATTACCAGGCTACTAAAAACATAAATAATAGAAACAAACTAAATAAATATAAAAGATATTAACAAAAACTAGTACTACTATAGGAAGATAAGTAAGCCTTACATAGGTTATAAAAAATTCCTTTTTGAAAATTAGCAGTGGAAGAATATAAGAATGAATATAAAATGTAAAACCCGACCGAGACCCGATCCGCCAAATTAGTACCAACCTAACCAGATCTAAAAGCAAAACAAATTCGAGAAAGAATAAAATAATAAAATTAAAGTAGCACTAATGATCTATAAGGTACTACACCGGTAATGTAAAATATACTAAATAAATTCGGAAATAATAAAACTCAAATCAAAAGTAATTAGCATATAACAAAAAAAAGAGAATAAAATAATACAAATTAGTACAACGACAACTACCCCTGAGAATTATTCCTCTTCAAAGAATAATTCTCTTTTTCTCAGGGGGAAGGATTGTTATGTACGTAAATTTAATACCCTGGAAAAGTATAAAAAGGGAATAATTTTACATGCATACATACATGTTGGAACATGATTAGCTTACCTTCAAAAACATTTGAAAAAAGCGAATCAGTTCCTAAAATTCCTAAAAACCCTAAAATTTATAAAACATTAAAAAATTCCAAAAATCATTAAAATTCACATAAGCTAACCATGCCTAAAACATGGTTAGCTTATCTATTCTATCATTGAAGAAAATTGCATCAGCAATTTTCTTCACATTCCATGAATTAAAATAAAATTATTCCCATGGCAAATTTTGCCTTCAGCAAAATTTGCCAGTAGAAATATTTACTTTAAAAAAAAAACAAAGCAAAAGACAAATCGTACCTTCAGTACGATTTGTCGTGAAAATTACAATATGTATGTACGAATGTACATACATATCACAAAAAAGCTTTCGCGATAAGAAGAGCGCGCCGCGAAAATACATTGTATGTATACGCGCGCGGCAATTTTAATCGTCGTGACGGTGGCTGATGTTTATAAAAGCATCAAATGTCATGCCACCGTCCAACGAAAAATATTCTGGACTTGTTTAATCAAGTCCAGAATAAATGAAAATTTTCTCAGGGTGAAAATGCAACTATGCATTTTCTACCCTGAACGAAGGCTCTTGATCGCGACAAAAGTGATCAAGAGCCGAGTTGTAGTTTAAAGATTATACGCGGCGGTTCGCAGTCGAATTTTAACAAAAATTAGAGTTAGTTTTGGAAATCTTTTTGAAAAGAATCGGGTGGATCGGTCTGGGTCGCGTTGATAAAGAAAATTAGAGTAAAACTACAGAAGGTTTGTGCAACTAAAAGAAGGGAATGATTAATAAGGAAAAGTATTAAAAGTGTTATAATTAGAAGAAAGTTTTATATAAGGAAAAGTTGTGCAATTATCGGAAAGTTTCTAGCTAATAAAGTGCCTAAAAAGAAATAAAAGTGTCTTTGGATAAAGCCCCTGCCAGAGTCCCGCCAAAGGTACGTAACAGAAGCTTTCCCTATAACACAGATTACGGCTCTGGTTATAGCAAATACATTCCTTCATGGGTGGATTGCACGTTATGGTATACCACGCACAATCACAACCGATCAAGGAACGCAATTCGAGTGTGCCTTATTCAAAGAACTTTCGAAAATTTTAGGAAGTCACCGAATTCGCACAACAACATACCACCCCCAAGCAAACGGCTTAGTGGAACGATTCCACAGACAATTAAAAGTAGCGATCAAAGCTTACGACTACCCGAAACATTGGTATAGAAATCTGCCCTGGATTCTTTTGGGAATCAGATCAGCCATAATGGAAGATGTAGGTGTAGCACCAGCCCAACCATTATTCGGCCAAGCTTTACGACTCCCCGTGAATTTATCACTTCGACCACATCAATTGATTCAGACTTAACATCTGCGGTAGCAAAAAAAAAATAAGAGATTCTATAATGAAAATAAAGCCATATGTTGGCAGAACTAGAAAACAAAACAACATTTTTTTGCCATGAGACATTTTCAAATGTACACATGTATTCGTAAAAGATGAAATTCATAAAGGAAACTTAAATCCTCCATACAGTGGTCCACATAAAGTCATTGCCAGAAAAGACAAATTCTTTACTATTTTCATGAACAATACAGAACAAGTAATATCGATTGACAGGCTTAAGCCTGCTTATATATTGAACACAGATATACTCACCAGAGGATATAATACTAGAAAATCATGTATGCCTAAAGTCAACTTTAGTTTATAGGTATGTACATTTAATACTAGAAGATCAATAAAAACATTTACTACTGTAGTTTTATATTTTTGGCTAAATTTAAGGAATCTTACCTAAAAACCTTAATTGAATTAAAATTAGTAAAATTAATGAATTTCGGCATAGTAATAAAAAAAACAAAACACGTTGCGTTAGAATCTTTTAATTGAGGGAGAGTGATGTAACGTTCGTTCGTTCACATTAAATAAATGTCACAATTTAGTAGCTCACTGTTAAACATCATCAAAGTACTACCAAACTTGATGATATCGATTTCCGCCAGATAGCATAAGTAACAGGCAGTCTAAGTAAGATCTTTGTGGCGATAACTTTTCTGTAATGAGTTAGGTTATAGTTAACGTATTGTTTAATTAAAAGTATTATCGGAGATAATTATAGTTGTTTTTATTCAATTATATCATCCGGTAATATTTGGGAAGTAGTTGGGTTGTTTGAGACTCAATGGGTGGATATTCTCTACCTCGTAGTGTAGGACTTGGGATCCTACTTGTAATTGGCAGGGAGGGTTGATAGTGATTATTCTTTGACCTTCAATCCTTGAAGTTAAGAATTGCTGGATACACTGGAGGTGTAAAATTGTAGGTTCTATCAACGAGAATATCCACGAATTGGGTTTACTCAATTTGATAAGTAGGTCTCTGGGAGGTATTTGTGCTCTGAATTGGTATTGCGGCTCTTCCTTTAGTGGATTATAGAGCAGCTTCACTACGCATTCCTTGGACATTGTGGCCTTTGTTACAGGAATGCTTAGCTTGGTTACGTAAGTGTCCTCTTTGGAATAGTGCGTGATTTTTTTGAAGACCTTAAGATCTTGTGTTTTAATAACAATATGTCCTGTGTCTGTACCTGGTGCGCTACGTGCGAGTACTGTATATCGGGTACCAATGATTGTTTTTTGTTAATATTTATTGGAAAGCTATGTACTCTATACAGCTTCATTTGTGGTAGATTGAAAATCGGAAGTTGTATTCTATTGATTAATTTGTCTTGGACTTGACGAGCCTTTGTTTCCGCTGTCTGATATAGCAGGGAGAGACAATTTTGTGCATCTGGGCAAGTAGCGTGGGACTTGTGGTATATCTCTAATAGACTTTTGGGAGACACCACTAGCGGATGCAACTGGTGATTTTTACTGGAGATTATTATGTCGGTATGCCTGTAGCTGTCGAGTTCGAACAGCGCCGGTTGGCAGATTGACATTGACCTAACTTGAGACTGACTTCGACTAGCCTCAACCACAGAACTTTCATACGCCTGACCGTCATAGGGACCGTCAGGACCAGTCGTGAACAGCTCTCTGCCCGTGCACTACGAGACAGTTTTTCTCTATATTTCAGACCAAGTGAATATCTTTTGGCAAACTTTTGTGGGAAGCGACGAGTTAGACTATATGTCAGTCTTATCGCCGACCCGCTTACAGCACTAAAGTCTACGCTCCGATCTGCAAGAAGAAACAACACCTACTGTATCAACACCTTCTACCTTATCAAGACTTCATCTATACTGTGAGTATCTGCTTGGATATGCTCAAATCCCGCAGAGGAGATCGCATCTACTGCATCAACACTTAAACCCATTCTTAACGGGTTTACACCTTGTGTCCCTGCTACTTAGCGGGCCACAGATAGCACAGTCGTCCAGACGTAGTAGCTCAAGACTTGTCAAGACACACACAACGCTTATTCATAGTAGGGGCATAGCCCCCACTAAATTGGTGACCCCGACAAGGAGCCGCAGTCATCGACATCAGAAGAAATTTAGAAGAATATAAAAGGTCAGATAGTATTTAGAATATTTTTACACGTTTAACTTCACAAACTTACATTCATAAAGATTTTTTTTATTAATTATATAACATTTTCTTTGTTGACTATATTCAATTTAATTGTTTCAAGTGCGATATTATTAAGACACTTTGTTAACTCTCTGCGTTCAGGAACGTCTTACTTTTTCTGTGATCCAAGTAAATTATCTAAATTTTCTTGCACATTGGCAATTCTATATGATTCATAATTTTACAATTTCGATTAATCCCTCTCGCTCGCGCCTTATTCGATGTTATTCACTACAGTCTCTTACGTTGTGTGGTTTAATCCGCATTTGAAAATTCCCTCAATTTTTGTTGTGCAATAACGTCTTTGTGATTTCAATAGTCTATCGTTGGGAAATGACTGAGCCAACCAGTCAGACAGACACCAGCATGGACTCTACTAACAGTAGTGATCCGAACAAATCCAATGCTACCTTGCCAGCCAATTCAATTAATTCGGGGATGTTGGGTGCTGTGTCTGTTAAGACAACCCCCTTTTGGAAAAATGATCCTGATCTGTGGTTCGTTCAGCTTGAGGCTCAGTTCAGCTTGGCCGGTATCAATCAAGATACTAGTAAGTTTTACCACGTCGTTGGGGCGCTCGACGCGGATGTCGCTCGACTCGTAAGTGACATTCTGCGTACACTACCGAGAGTAGACAAATACAGTACTATCAAACAGACGTTAATCTCTAGACTTTCTGGAAGTACTAACCAAAAGTTGAAACAACTCCTTACTGAGCTTACACTGGGTGACGCACAACCCTCACAATTACTGCGTGAGATGCAGGCACTCAGTAATGGTCAACTTAATGAGGCGATATTGAAGTCACTTTGGCTTCAGCGATTGCCGACGAATATGCAGGCGATTCTGGCCTGCAATCCAGGATCACTTGAAGTGTTTTATGTGGCTGCCGTCCATGTGCTTGGTGAACGAGATATATCTTTCCTTGTTTATTGGCAAGAGATCAACTTTTCCTGGGAAAGATGTAGCTATATTGTTACGTACTCGATATGCACGTAATATGCCCGGCCAACGATGTAGAAAGGGCTGGGTCGAGCTTCTTTAAACTAGCACCTTCGTTACTACCTTTGGGCGCCACGTGGTTTTAGAGTCCACGAACTCAAAATTGAACAACACACTCTGATTGGAATTCCTCTTTTTAATCAGTTATAACGTTACAAAACGTACTTAAAAATAACTTTTCTTTTCACCTTCACACCGATTCCGAATAAAAAGAAACAAAGAACTAAGCAAAGCAGCAAGCAAGCTAGCGCGCGGACTAATAAGCAATCAAACACTTGTAAATTCACTTTAAAATTTGAGAACGAAAATTATTAAGGGAAAAAAAAAGAAAATATAATCCATACAGAAAAATGAACAGTACTTATCTTTTCTTTGTTGTAATCCATCCATGTGTATCCACTTATCTAATTGATTAATTAATCCTTCTGGTCCAGACTCCCTTTTTTATTATTCTCCTCCATTTAATCGTCACCTTACTTCTTT
This sequence comes from Dioctria rufipes, assembly GCA_963924295.1. NCBI lineage: Eukaryota > Metazoa > Arthropoda > Insecta > Diptera > Asilidae > Dioctria > Dioctria rufipes. Next base: position 129,287,564 of record OZ002740.1, read on the forward strand.
CGATTTTTCTTCTGTTCTTATATTCCTATGTTTTCTTCCGCCTCTTCCTTTTTTTATTTTTTTTTAACCTTCTTTGTCCTGCTGACCTTTGCCTGACCTTTCATATATCTCTCCTGTAGTGCTGTCCAACTTGACTTGATCTAAAACGACTTCTGGCTCTCTTGCTCGATCAACTGCTTTAGACTCCCCGACTATTTGATCTTTTTTTCCTCTAGGGGTCACCCGCTTCACCTACCAAAGCTGTTATACAAAATCCCATTATATTCTAGCAGTTTTACTCCGAATTGTTATTTTGAATTTGAATATCCAGAATTTCGATAAGAAATATTCTAATTACGCAAATGGAGGTAATTCTTTACAATTTTCTGCTTGGCCGTCATTAGCAAATGCTTTTAAATTTTCGTTTGGCCCAGTTTCTTTTTTTTCTTGGGGTTATCTATATTTTGTAAATGCTTTGGGCTACGGGCTTCCCAGTTACATTTGTCCTAAGTCGGGCGGCTGGCGTTAATGAAGAAAACTTGTCACTTTCTGTTGGTGAGATGATTGTGTATAGTGGCTGCTCTTAGTCGCGTTAGAAGGGAAACTGGACCTAGTGAATTTCTTTTGATTCTAGTACTATAAATTTAATTTCTAGAAAAGATAAATACCATTCTTTACCTTTCGGGGTTCTAAACGAATACTTCGCGCGGTAATTTGCCTGCTTCACATCATCTTTACAAAAGTGAGTCTAGATTCATAATCGTGAAATTATTTACATTCATACCTAATAGTGAAGCCATTCTAATTTATAATAATGAAGCTATTCTTAAATCTACTTGACGCCTCTGACCTTAATCCTACTTAATACTAATTCCAGCAGCACCAAATTCCACACATCAATACTTTTGAGACCCAGTAAATAAGTTATGCTATTGGGTTCCTTGTCGGAATAGAAAGCGGTAAATCCTCTAGGATACAGCTCAACAGCAAAGCTTCCTTATCCATACCGATCGCTTCAATGAACGAAGCATTATCTGACGTGACTATTGCAGGTATGATTACAGGGACGTTGTAAATCCATTTTGTAAATACGACATGGCATATGGCTAAGATGTGTGATCTGAAAATGTGATAAAGACTCTGCAGAATCATCGAATTCTCATATTGGGACAGAAAGAACAAGAACAACATGTATATATTCAAATAAATTCTGTTACATGATCAATATTTAGTTTAAATCCTCCTCCAAATTTCAGCCCAGTACATCCCAACGAGTTAACACATAACATGCCACCTCTTCCTCCGGGAGATTTCCTAGAAATCTCATTTAACATGCAAATTCACACTGAACATAATTTGCAGAAGCTCAAGCAAAAAAAAAAAATGTTTGTAAAAGTAACTTAACTAAGGCTTTTGATATAAACTTCAGATATTCCGCCAATTCTTATTCTGAACAACCATCTTCGGTATATGTACACTACCAAATAATTACATCTATCTTACCTATTCCTGGTCCAACAAGTAATCTACATCGATACCTGCCTTTGAGACCTTATTATACTTGTGTTGGGTGCTGTTACTTCCTACGTTAACCTTATCTTGTTTATCCGCTTAGGTAGCTGAGACTCTAGAGCACCACCTACCGAATTAATAGAGAATCCAGGAGACGAGTATAACCAATATTTTCGGGAGCTTGGGTCATTGGACTTCGTACTATGTACGATGCCAACACCATGAACCATACGATTCCGATAACTATCCATTAAAAAAAAAAATCGTACATTGAAAATCACTCCTACATTGAAAATACTACATGCGAGTTGGAATAGTCTGTGTCCTGACGTACCACAGACGACACCATATACTTTGAAGTTCGATAAATTTTATGCAAGAAAATGTTATCGACCGCTGGGAACTTAAGCGGTGCATTGATACACTGTAGTTTCTCAGTGAAGCTGAGTGGATACCTTATTAGGGCAACCAAGGAAAGGGAACTTGTTAATTATGAATATCCTGACTGGAATAATACGGTTTTAAATCTTTGGCATTCCATGTTCCGGCACTTTTACCATTCGTATCTTGCAATATATAAGTCCAAGGCGACACAATCTTAACCACTTTAAATGGGCCTACATAGGTGGGTGCTAGCTTTGCATTGAAATGCTTTGCAGCATCTGATAATACATAATTCTTACGCCAAACCATATCATTGATAAGATATCTCTGATCCCTCCTTCGAAGGTTGTAGCTACGTCTAGCCATCTCGCCCGCTTTTATTAATTTCACTTTGACATCTCTTCGAACGTTCTCCAAAGCTTCGGCACGCTTTCCCGTGTCACCCTGTTCATTACCGCTGGAGTACTTATAATGCTCGCCATGCGTAACCATTTCTCTACCAAAGTTGACAAAGAAAGGTGTTAGTTTCAACACCTCGTGCTGTGACGAACGGATAGCACAGGCAATTTTTGCCACGTATAAATCCCACACTCTGTGGTTCTCCGATACATAGGCTCGGAGCATTGACTTTATTACCTGATTTGTTCGTTCGGCGGGATTTGCTTGGGGGTGGTAGAGCGCTGTAAAATTGATTACTGAGCCGTAGTCTGCACAAAGTTTCCTAAACTCCCTACTCTTAAATTGTGTACCATTATCGCAAACGAGAACCTTTGGTACTCCAAAAAGCAGGAATACAAAATCTTCCACCGATCGGCAAATAGACTCCGTACTGGCTGAACGTAATGGAAATAACATTGGAAATTTGCTAAATTGGTCAACTACTGTCAATATATATTTAAAACCGCGATTAGAGCGTGGTAAAGGTCCGATCAGATCTAAGCTTATACCTTCCCATGGCTTACTGGTTACATTTCGAGATGCCATTAACCCTGCTGGCTTCTTACGTTCGGATTTAATAGCTTGACAAGTAGTACATCGTCTGACATAAGATATTACATCGGCCTTCATCTTAGGCCAATAAAAGCGTGATGCTAACCGATGATAAGTTTTCTGACCACCGCAATGTCCAGAAGTTGGTATATCATGTGACTTAAACAACAGCTCTTTCCTTCTTGACGGGGAACTACTCGTTTCCAATGATCATCTTCCATTGCCAGGACTGGGTATTTCGGACTGCAATGTTTCCATAGTGTATGATTTTCCAATTTCCAATCTGGATACTTAGAGGGCTTTGTAGTGACTTCGCTTACCATCTTCTTATACACTTATCATCACCTTGGCTAGCATGCTGAATACAATCTACCACTGGGACGGATCGAGATAACCAATCTGGCAATAAGTGCTCCTTTCCTTTGCGATGAACTATGTCAAAGTCATATTGTTGGAGACGCATTGCCCACCTCGCTAATCTACCAGTTGGATCTTTTAAATTGTGTAACCATCCAAGGAGGCATGGTCAGTGATCACCGTAAAGTGACTGCCCTCAATGTATGGCCGTAGTTTATCAATTTGCCCCATAACACAGCAAGACATTCGCGCTCTGTTGTTGAATAATTGCGCTCGCATCTGTTGAGGGAGCGACTCAAATATGCTACTACCTTATCTACCCCGCTAATTTGCTGTGTCAGAACTGCTCCTAAACCGTAGCCTGAAGCATCGGTGTGGATTACAAAAGGGTAATCAAAATTCGGACAAGACAATATCGGCGCACTTACTAAAGCATTTTTAACTTCTCGAAAAACTTTCTCACAGTCCTCTGACCATATAAATTTTCTTTTTCTTCCTTAGTAGCTCTATGATTGGAGCGATCAAGGTAGAAAAATTAGGAATAAACCTCCTGTACCAAGCGATCATCCCTACAAATCTGCGCACTTCTGACACGTTCTTTGGATTTTGTATTTCCAGAATGCTCTTTACCTTGTCGGGATCCACTTGTAGACCCTGTTCTCCTACTATGTATCCTAAATATAGTAGCTCCGATCGACAAAATTCGCATTTTTCGTAGTTAATTACTACCCCGCTTGATACAATCGTCCTAAAACGGTCTCTAATACTTTTTGGTGCTCTTCAAATGTCTGTGTCACAATTATCACATCATCTAAGTACACGAATACATTACTTTCCAGTTCACTAGATAAAACTCGATCAATAAGTCGTTGCCAAGTCGCTGGTGAGTTGGTCAACCCAAACGGGCATACGTCGGAATTGAAAAGCCCCTCTTCCTGGGACTGTGAAAGCAGTAAACTGTTTAGATTTCTCTTCTAAGGGTACTTGCCAAAATGCGGACTTTATATCCAATGAAGACATAAATTTTGCATCACGCAACTTGTCCAAAGTAGATGACACATATGGTAGCGGATATGCGTCCTTTTTAGTCACTTTATTTAGTTTTCTGAAATCTACACAAAAGCGGTATTTTCCGTCCCTCTTTTTGACCATAACTATCGGAGATGCCCATGCACTATTGCTTGGCTCTATAACCCCTGCCTCTAGCATTTTATCAAGTTCTTCATTAATTATGTTTTGTATAACCGGGGAGACAGGATAATATCGCTGTTTAATCGGCGTAGATTCGGTTTGAATCACATGCTCGACCTGGTCTGTACAACCTAATTCAGATCCCATCTTAGCCTTTGCGGAAATAATTATTCTGTCGAGTTCTTCTTTCTGTTGAGGTGACAAATTTGACTGACATTGTAAAGCGTTAACCTGGGGGTTTTCTATTGTCTCTACAAATTGCCATGAATTCTCCGTAAAATTTGCTTGAATACCCATTTCGCGCCAAAAGTCAATACCTAAAATGATACAATGCGGTAACTCTGGGATTACTAATACGTCGCACACTTTAGTTTGCTTTTCCAATTCGATCGGTAAGCTGATCGCGCCTAATATATTCACCATCCCGCCATTTGCAAGGCTTACTGCTTTTGCGCTGGTGCTGCTAACCTTAAGATTAAATTTTTTTATTAGTGACCAACCTGGACCTCCCACGATCGTTCGAGAAGCACCTGAATCGAGTAATCCCCTAAAATTTAACCCAAAAATATAAATTTTCAAATGAGGACGCACATCATTTTCAACATTTTCGAAAACATAATCCACTAGAGCGCTGATGGCGTCCTCAGTTCGGTCTAAAACACACTCCTTGCCGTTTTCTAAATCCTTATCAAAAGCGACTGTTCGGGGATTGCTCGGTTCATCGCTCAGTCTCGAGTTCCCCGCACGTTACCCGGTTTTGTTGTTATCTGTCTACGAACATTAGGATCCTGCTGTCCGTTATTTAAGTTGCGACAATTGTTGCAATTTGGCCGAATTACTCCAGGTGTTCCACAGCCAAAACATCTCAGTGTACTCCTACAAAATCGTGCCAGATGACCTGTATTACCACATTTAAAACATCTTCGACTCCTCTGATCGCCTGTTACATTAGGTATTGGATTATGACTGACCCCAGCTGACGACAAGACAGGTGATTCCGTAGCAACATAAGCTAAGTCCGGCTCCAGGAGTTGATTGTTTCTTCTTGAAGGAGGTGGTATGAAGGTTTCGACTGAAACTCTAACAGACTCTAAGCGCCTGCCCAACTCAACCAGCTCTTGAACAGTTTCGATTTCTGTCAGACCCAGTTGTGCCTGATAGAATGGGCTGATGTTTCTTTTAAAAATCCGTAGTTGCTGAGCTTCCGTTAGAGGTTCTGCCAACCGTGAAAACATATTGGACATCATAGCTACGTACATCCCGATCGTTTCATCCTTGCCTTGAGTTCTTCTTTTGATCTCATCCAACAGTCTATCATCGTAATTCGCTGGCAAAAACTCCTTTTTCAACTCTTTTACAAGGTCAGACCAGGAGCGAAACTTTGCTTTATTTGCTCTGTACCATACTAGAGCTCTCCCCGTAAATAAGTCCAAGGCTGATCGAAACAACTGATGTCTATTAATCCCTCGTGCATCTCCCAATTCCAATACCCTTTCTATAAATGCATTTACCGAATGTCCAGGCTCCCCAGAAAACTTTACATCCCACTTGTGAAGTGGTACTCGGGAACGAGTATTAGTTAGGACCGTGGCAGCCATAGATAGATCTTCAGCAGCATCAGATGAATCATTCGCCTCATCTTCGCCATCTGCCTTAATTTGTAGTGACCCCAAGGATAAAATTAAATTTGCCCGAGCCCTCGCTTTATTTTTCTTCGCATCTTCCTCAGCAGCTTTGGTTTTATCGAGTCTACCTAACGCCCACTCAATTTTGGTCATGATTTTCCGATACTCAGCTGAACCGGTCTCGCTATTGAAGACATCTAATAACTCTTTAACTTCTCCTACTGTCTTATCTACTGCAGTCATGTCCTCCTCGAAAGTGTACGGGTAAGGCTGTACTAATAGAGATTTCCCCCCCTTTTCTATCTTTAACGCTGACCGCAAACTGACCCTCATGTCGTCAACCCTACCTATAGGCAACCCTCTAATAGTGAGCTCGTAAGATAGCTCTTCCTGGTTCAACCTATTGATTTCCATTTCCTAATCTTATCACAACCCGCACCAGACTTATATCAATTTGGAATAAAACAAAAAAAAAAGAATGTAATATGCTCACTACTAAATTATCTCTATACGAAAAGGAAACCTCAGTTGGCCTCTAATCAAAAATACACATAGGATAACAACAGGAAGAGGTATGGCTAATGGACAATCCCCCCACAAGATAAGTTATATTTAACAAGTGATTATTAATATAAATTCAAACAAATCAAATTCCCAGATAGTTTCGGCTAACAGTTCAGTCCTTCACCAACGCTTATATTTTACATAAGTTGCATATTTCAAAAATGTTTTCTTACGATAACCTAAACTTAACTAGTAGTATGCTTTACTTTTAGCTATAAAAAAAAATATGGGCAACTATATACTGCTTTTTCGTACTGATGCTGGCAGAGTAGTGTAACACACATATCCCAATTCAGAATTGATCAAATGCTCGGTGCACAAAAAGAACAAAATTATGTTTTCAATTATAAGAACTTCTCGAAATAATAATATGCTGGAAAGACCGTAAACGTAAACGAGTTGTTACCGAATGTGAAAAGCGCATATCACCGTTAATGGCAACCTTTCCCCATCCAACAATAAAGAAAATCAAGACAAGATCAATCAAAATCAATTTTATGTCAAACTTTGGAAAATAAACCTACCTAAATCGTAATGTTCTTAACATAAGTAATCTAATTTAATTCTCTCAGAGGAAAAAGTACAGGTTACGTACACTTCTACAGTTTGCAACGTTCACAATTTATCGCATGCAGTAATGACGTTATCCCTTACAAATATTTTCATAAATATTAGCACCAAAATCAACTGGTATATAAAAAAAATTAACTTAAAAAAAAACAAATGAGAAACCAAAATAATCCCAAAGAATGTAAGTCAGAGATTGACCTAGATCAGTGCTTCAGCGAACATAAAATCTGCAGCAAATAGCAGATTCAAGGCCAGTGGGATCTCTTACCATCTGTACTGATCATATGATGATGACACACAAAAAAAAATTTTAATCTGGATGGATTCCCTTCCTTATCAGTAAATCTTTCAAAAAAAAAAAAATTTAAGGAATTACTATTGTCGTGCTTGTACACCAGTAGAGAGGTTTCGGAATGATTATTATCTGTTCTTGTGTGTTTACTAAAATTCGTAAAAAAAGAAAAAAAAGTTGTTTTATACCATAGCAGTGCCACAGTATATTCATGCAGTGCCTGCTTTTGATCTCGATAAGTAGAATTGTATATACCACATACATATATTATGATATACTTAGTTAGTGTGATATATTTATTGATATTGCTTGATTATTCACCCACACAAAAAAAAATGTTTAAATATTGAAAATCATGCAAAGAACCTGAATCAATCACTTAAAAAAAAACAAAAATAAAAAAAGGAAATATTTGACAACTGTGGTGAGTTTCTGTATTTGTCTCTCATCTAAATGTTCATATACGAACGCTCGCTTGCTTGCCTCATTTATGCTTTTCAAATATGAGTGTTGCCTAAACTTTGTTGCTCACAAGGAAATGTTTATAAACTTGTCACAAAACTTTTTGCATCTATCACGATCTTGACTGAACTTTGTTGCTCACAAGCAATGTTTATAAGCTTCTCACACACAAAAAAAAAAGCTTTTACTTCGATTTCGTTCTGGATGCATAACAAAGGTGCTTCGCCCTCTTTGGCCTATGGCCCCACGTTGGGCGCCAAAATTTGTTACGTACTCGATATGCACGTAATATGCCCGGCCAACGATGTAGAAAGGGCTGGGTCGAGCTTCTTTAAACTAGCACCTTCGTTACTACCTTTGGGCGCCACGTGGTTTTAGAGTCCACGAACTCAAAATTGAACAACACACTCTGATTGGAGTTCCTCTTTTTAATCAGTTATAACGTTACAAAACGTACTTAAAAATAACTTTTCTTTTCACCTTCACACCGATTCCGAATAAAAAGAAACAAAGAACTAAGCAAAGCTGCAAGCAAGCTAGCGCGCGGACTAATAAGCAATCAAACACTTGTAAATTCACTTTAAAATTTGAGAACGAAAATTATTAAGGAAAAAAAAAAAGAAAATATAATCCATACAGAAAAATGAACAGTACTTATCTTTTCTTTGTTGTAATCCATCCATGTGTATCCACTTATCTAATTGATTAATTAATCCTTCTGGTCCAGACTCCCTTTTTTATTATTCTCCTCCATTTAATCGTCACCTTACTTCTTTCGATTTTTCTTCTGTTCTTATATTCCTATGTTTTCTTCCGCCTCTTCCTTTTTTTTATTTTTTTTTAACCTTCTTTGTCCTGCTGACCTTTGCCTGACCTTTCATATATCTCTCCTGTAGTGCTGTCCAACTTGACTTGATCTAAAACGACTTCTGGCTCTCTTGCTCGATCAACTGCTTTAGACTCCCCGACTATTTGATCTTTTTTTCCTCTAGGGGTCACCCGCTTCACCTACCAAAGCTGTTATACAAAAGCCCATTATATTCTAGCAGTTTTACTCCGAATTGTTATTTTGAATTTGAATATCCAGAATTTCGATAAGAAATATTCTAATTACGCAAATGGAGGTAATTCTTTACAATTTTCTGCTTGGCCGTCATTAGCAAATGCTTTTAAATTTTCGTTTGGCCCAGTTTCTTTTTTTTTCTTGGGGTTATCTATATTTTGTAAATGCTTTGGGCTACGGGCTTCCCAGTTACATTTGTCCTAAGTCGGGCGGCTGGCGTTAATGAAGAAAATTTGTCACTTTCTGTTGGTGAGATGATTGTGTATAGTGGCTGCTCTTAGTCGCGTTAGAAGGGAAACTGGACCTAGTGAATTTCTTTTGATTCTGGTACTATAAATTTAATTTCTAGAAAAGATAAATACCATTCTTTACCTTTCGGGGTTCTAAACGAATACTTCGCGCGGTAATTTGTCTGCTTCACATCATCTTTACAAAAGTGAGTTTAGATTCATAATCGTGAAATTATTTACATTCATACCTAATAGTGAAGCCATTCTAATTTATAATAATGAAGCTATTCTTAAATGTACTTGACGCCTCTGACCTTAATCCTACTTAATACTAATTCCAGCAGCACCAAATTCCACACATCAATACTTTTGAGACCCAGTAAATAAGTTATGCTATTGGGTTCCTTGTCGGAATAGAAAGCGGTAAATCCTCTAGGATACAGCTCAACAGCAAAGCTTCCTTATCCATACCGATCGCTTCAATGAACGAAGCATTATCTGACGTGACTATTGCAGGTATGATTACAGGGACGTTGTAAATCCATTTTGTAAATACGACATGGCATATGGCTAAGATGTGTGATCTGAAAATGTGATAAAGACTCTGCAGAATCATCGAATTCTCATATTGGGACAGAAAGAACAAGAATAACATGTATATATTCAAATAAATTCTGTTACATGATCAATATTTAGTTTAAATCCTCCTCCAAATTTCAGCCCAGTACATCCCAACGAGTTAACACATAACAACATGTGCAGATAAGATAGCTGAGGTGAGTCCTAAAGCGGAGATATTCTCAGTACATTCTCCCTCAGGCAGCACACAAAGGTCACTAGTCGATTTGGAAAGAAAATTAAGCAACCTTGCCAGCATGTTTGAGAAGTCGCTTAGACGCCCGCAATCCTGTTAGACAAAGCACTTCAAGAAGAGGCTACAGGAACCGAGCATCTTCTCAGCATTCTTCTATCGACACAGGTCAAAGTTTCTGTTGGTATCACCGTAAATTCGGAACCAGAGCAAAGAAATATATTGCTCCTTGCAAATTTAAAGGGAGTGGTCTAAATTCAACGTCTCAAATCGTTTTATCTTGCAATGAGGACCCAAACTAATATGCCCTCCGCCATTAACGACGGGTGGAGCCGGCATGCAAAGAAGTCGTATTTACATTTTCGACAGGTCTTCAAAAATAAGTTTCCTGATTGACACTGGGGCGGACGTTTCCGTCATCCCGAAAATATCTTCCCATCGTTTTTCAAATTCGAATTTGCAGTTGGTAGTGGCGAATTCCTCCCCTATCAGTACGTTTGGTAGAAAATTACTGTCATTGGACTTGGGTCTACGAAGGTTTTTCCTTGGCAATTTGTGATAGCGGATATCCCCAGACCCATACTGGGCGCAGATTTCCTATGCCACTATGGTCTCTTAGTGGATATTAAAAAGAAGTCACTTATAGACCCACTCACTTCTTTATCATCATTTGCCCAACGTGTAATTTGTCAAGATGCTAGTCTTTCCGTACTGATTAACTCCGAAATCGATCCGAAAATCCAGAGTCTTCTTAAAAAATTTCGGACATCACCATCGAAACAGGATTCACAAGTCAGGTAGTACACACGGTTACGCATCGAATAATCACCAAAGTCGATCCCATTTCGTCTAAAGTTCGCCGGTTTTCTCCCGAAAAATTGTTAGTGGCCAAAAAGGAGTTTGAATTTCTTTTGAATCAGGGAATCTGTCGACCTTCAAACAGTCCTTGGTCATCACCACTGCACCTGGTTCAAAAGATAAATGGAGAATGGAGACCATGCGGGGACTACAGACGGCTAAATTCCAGCACAGTACCGGACCGTTACCCGGCTCCATTAATTCATGACTTTGTTTATCAGTTAGAGAACTGTTCTGTCTTTTCAACTCTGGACTTAGCGAAAGCATATCATCAGATTCCAATTGAACCTGAGGATATCCCGAAAACGGCAATTAGCACACCTTTTGGACTTTTCGAGTTCACGCGGATGATCTTCGGATTGTGCAACGCTGCTCAGTCTTTCCAAAGGTTCATCCACATGGTTCTGCAAAAGTTTTCGTTCTGCTTTGTTTATTTGGACGATATTTTAATCGCTTCTAAATCAGAAATCGAGCACTACTCGCACTTGGAACAAGTTTTCAAACGCTTGCAGGAGTAAGGCCTCATATTAAATGTTGAGAAATGTGTCTTTTTGCAGACGCAGGCCAAATGTAAAACAATTACGATGCTTTCTGGGCATGATAAATTTCTATCGCCGTTTCTTGCCCCACGCAGCAGCACATCATGCTAGGTTAAACAGCTACCTGTCCGGTTCAAAAAATGCTAAACGCATTGATTGGTCTAACGAGGCAATGGAATCCTTCGCACTCGCTAAAGCTCAACTGGCTCAAACTGCACTTCTCGCTTTTTCCTATGGCATCAGCGGAATTGTCATTATGGGTAGACGCTTCGGATACTCCCATTGGTGCTGCGATTCAGCAGAAAGTCGATAATAACGCCCAGCAAAAGTATAGCACTTATGACAGAGAATTACTAGCGGCTTACAGAAGCATAAAATATTTCAAGTACTTACTTGAGGGTCGTACGTTCACGCTGTACACGGACCACAAACCTTTACAATACGCTTTTCAACAAAATCCAGAGAAGGCTTCGCCTCGACAATTACGTCACTTGGACTTCATAGGTCAGTTTACTACTGATATCAGACATGTGTCTGGAAAAGATAATGTCGTGGCCGACGCTCTGTCGAGAGTCGATGAAATTCAGCTTCCCGGCGCAATCGATTTCGAAGCTATGGCTGAAGCGCAATCTCAAGATTCGGAATTTCAGCAAATGCTTCAAAATTCTCAATACAAATTTGAAAAATTTCCGATTTTCGGCTCAAACGTTAAATTATACTGCGAAGTTTCAGGAACAATAATCCGTCCGTTTATCCACACTGCCTTCAGAACTCAAGTGTTCAAAAGCGTGCACAATTTATTCCATCCGAGCATCCGTACAACCAACAAAATGGTCACGTCTAGATACTTCTGGCCGTCCATAAATAAGGATGTCAACTCCTGGGCAAGGTCCTGCTTAGCTTGTCAACGTAGTAAGGTTTCCAGATACGGGAAAAGCCCTTTGGGCTCATTCCACGAGTGCTCTGGACGCTTTCAAACTATTCACATAGACATTATCGGCCCTATGCCACCTCCGAAAAATTTCAGATATTGCCTTACAATCATTGACAGGTTCACTAGATGGCCAGAAGCCATTCCCATCGTTGACATTAGTGCAGAGACAGTCGCAACCGTACTCTGTCAAGTTTGGATAGCGCGCTTTGGTGTTCCCAGGACTATCGTTACAGATCAAGGTGCACAGTTCGAATCCTCGCTGTTTGCAGAACTTTCAAAATTATTAGGCTTCCATCGTAACCGAACTACTGCCTATCATTCTCAGGCTAACGGATTTTTCGAAAGATGGCACCGAACACTCAAAGCTTGTTTAATGGCATACCAGGAGAAGACTTGGACAAAGATCTTGCCATTTGTATTGCTAGGTTTGCGAACCAATTTTAGGGAGGAATTCCTCGCTACCCCTGCGGAACTCGTGTACGGCGAAAGCTTGGGCATCCCTGGCGACTTTTTCCAAAATTCGCAGTATAGACCTCAAAATCAATTCGTTGTGTCACTTCGTAACATCTTCACTGACGTCAGACCCGTTCCTGCGTCAAACCACTCTCGGCAATCCACCTTCAAATTTAAGGAACTCGATAAGTGCTCCCACGTGTTGCTTAGAACTGACGCAGTAAGGTCGTCACTTCAATCACCTTATGAAGGGCCTTTTGAAATTGTTAAGCGCACGAAGCATTTCTTCACCCTCAGGGTCAAAAGCAGACAGGTTAACGTCTCAATCGATCGTTTGAAACCCTGCTTTGCAGCTCACGAAGTGTCTGACGAAGGTCAAATTCAGACAACGTCTGAAGGTTGTCCGGTGCACCAACATCGAGAAAGACATCACCAACCTGCGTTGGACGACTTTAGCGGTACAACAACATTACAAGATACGGCAGCATATACGTCGAGCGCACCTTCGCGGCATATCAGGTTCCACCAGACGTTCCAGCAAGTATACCTGTGCGGACTACTCGAGCTGGACGAATCACAAGACCTCCACAACGTTTTTGTAGCGCTGAAACCTAAGGTTTCGCTGGCAGGGGGGTATATGTGGCGACGTGGCTGATCTGACTCCGTTATTTCCAAACTCCGGTCAAGCCATCGTATAAACCTGGTAAATTACTGTCCTAAATTCACTTTAATAATACCTTGCTGAACGCAGAGAACCTTAGCTAGGTAGTCTGTGATTTTAGTTTAGATTTAAGAAAAATAAAAAATTGTGATTCTGCTGTCAGTTAAGATTGGGAGAACAACTCCGAAGAATAAAGTAAAATAATCGACCATTTTATGAAGACAAACAAGAGGAATTTTTATTTACCATTCACAGCAATTATTATCTCTCCACCGAAGTAGCTCCTCTTACGCATTGAGTGAACAGAGGAAGGTTTCGCTCGACTGTTGACATAGCCGCTGCTCAACCGCAGAAGACCTCCTGCTCCTATCATTACGGATTCTACGGTAGCACATAACCCTAAGAGTAATTTGAGGGCGAACACCGCTGCCGCTTAATCCATGCCTTTGCCCTTGGGGCGAATTATATATTGTTTTGCTTTCAGCCTAGGTGTTCCTGTTCTATGCCAGTGAGTACCTTTAGCTACCCATGAAGAACTATTCGTACGCCAGCGCACATAGCACTACTTCAACTCTGGTGCAGGGCATACAACTAAGGCCTGTAGCTGTCGAGTTCGAACAGCGCCGGTCGGCAGATTGACATTGACCTAACTTGAGACTGACTTCGACTAGCCTCACCCACAGAAAATTCACACGCCTGACCGTCATAGGGACCGTCAGGACCAGTCGTGAACAGCTCTCTGCCCGTTCACTACGAGACAGTTTTTCTCTATATTTCAGACCAAGTGAAACTCTTTTGGCAAACTTTTGTGGGAAGCGACGAGTTAGACTATATCTCAGTCTTATCGCCGACACGCTTACAGCACTAAAGTCTACCCTCCGATCTGCAAGAAGAAACAACACCTACTGTATCAACACCTTCTACCTTATCAAGATTTCATCTATACTGTGAGTATCTGCTTGGATATGCTCAAATTCCGCAGAGGAGATCGCATCTACTGCATCAACACTTAAACCCATTCTTAACGGGTTTACACCTTGTGTCTCTGCTACTTAGCGGGCCACAGATAGCACAGTCGTCCAGACGTAGTAGCTCAAGACTTGTCAAGACACACACAACGCTTATTCATAGTAGGGGCATAGCCCCCACTAAACATGTACCAGTATACTACTCATAATAGGGCTTCAAACGGTTGTTGTGTACGACAACCTACCGCTTGCCTATTTTTATGGTAGTGTTTTTTGGACTGGGTACATTTATTACCAGATATGGGAAAACCCAGATTTGAGACAATTTTTGTTTGCGGCTTTCACTTTTGAGTAGGACTTTGTCGCCTAGGTCGAAAGTGAGAGGCCTCACTGTTTTGTCGTAATATGCCTTTAAGCGTTGTTTGCTGGCTAAGAGATTTTTACGAGCCGTGGCATATGATTTTTGAAATCTGTATTTGAGCATATGGCAATACTTTCGTGGTTATAAACGGGTTCGGGATCCCGTTTCAAATTAGATGCGACATCGGCTGTGAAGCCGTAAAAGCAATCCATCGGGGTTAATTTAGTACCCTCGTGTGTACTGTTATTGTATACGAATGCAGCGGTTCGTAGGAATTGATCCCATGTTTTGGGATTTTCGTCTACGATTGTACGCAGATATTCGATTAATGGTCTATGGGCACGCTCTAGTGCTCCATTAAACTGTGGATGGTATTGTAATGATTAACTATACTTCCCAGTTAATCAGGTAATAAATCTCCAATTATGCCCAGAGGTATCTTCTTCACAGCAGCTGGCGACTTCCGGAAGCTAAGCCAAGGGCCAGCTATGGTTACCGGAGTAATGGTTAGGCGTTCTAGTACAACTAGAACTGCCGACTTAATGAGCAGGAAGAATTTGTATTAAAAGACTACTTCTTTTCCTGTCTCGAGAAGGAATGCATTTTATTCAAAAATGTTCTGCTTATATATAATCGACCTTACTCATAAGGTATACAAAAATTCTTGAATCTCTTAACTTACCTACATAATTTCTAAGGTTACCTAAATACAATTTTATTACTTCATATATGACAAAAATTTCAGTCAAAGCAATCATGCAATCGCAAATCGTTCACAAGAAATGTTGACCCATGTGCAATCACTATTCATTGTCACAGAATACGTAACTTCATGCAATGAAGAGAAATGTTTTTATTACATAATATTTGTTTAAAGGTAAGAATGAATTGGATGTAAGAATGGCTTACATCATTTACACATATGTTGTGTTTATGATTTCGAATGCTTTGGCGGAAGTATTTTAGTGATGCAATTGTTTAGAATATTTTTCACGGCTGTTAGCGTGAAGGAATTTCAAATATTTTCATTGATTGCTGTTTGAAATGATTTTATTGTTTCTCATGGGTTTTCTTGATGTTGGGTTTTTCTGTTAATTTATATGAGAGTAGTATGTATGTACTACAGTATGCGGAAGTCTGTAACTTCTTTACCCTTAGCAGTTTGCAGACCTTCTTGAATAGCTCACTCAGGATATTAGTTCCCTGATCGGTGACTATTCTCTTTGAAGTATGGCATACCAATCGACAAATTTGGTAAGGTTATCTTGAAACGTTAAGATATATTTATTACCTGATATGGTCTCTTCTAGTGGACCTACTATATCGAGGTAAACCTTGTCGAAAGGTTGTTCTGCGATGTCCGTTATTACCATGGGCATCTTAAATTGGGGAGATGCTTTCATTGTTTGGCACTTGGGGCATTTTTTTACGTATTTCTTTATATCGCTAAGCATGTGTCTCCACCAATACTTGCGTCTAATTCTTTTATAAGTCTTAATGACACCCTGATGGCCACCAAAAGGAGAGTCGTGGTAATCCTTTAGGATTGTTTGAACTTCCTTGGGGCTCGTAATTATTTCAGGTGCCTTGACTGGACTTATCTCTTCTTCAAGCGTAGCAGGGGGTTGTATTTCCACCTCTGGGGGTTCAATTTCTTTATCTTCCGCTGCCATGGGCTGTGTTTCAGCGCTGGAGCTAGTATTGGCCTCTTGGGCTCTTTGTTTTTGAGCTCTGGTCACGGTGAAACAATGAGTGGATTTCTCCGTTTTCATTTTATTTGGGGAAATGTTTTCCTCCACATCAGAGTCCATAGTGTGGTGGACTTGGGCCTGTACCGTTAAAGTTTGCCTGTATAGTCTTCGTTTAATACTTGTGGAATGCGGCTTAATGTATCCGGATTGGTATTATACTTCTCTGGTTTATATTCGATGGTATAATCGAATTCTGATAATTTGTGGTGAAATCTCACCAAACGGGAAGTCGGGTCTTTAACATTAAAGGCACCTTTGAGAGGCTTGTGGTCAGTATAGACCGTGAATTTCCTGCCTTGGAGGTAGCATCGAAAATTCATAGTAGCCCAGACTATAGCCAATAACTCCTTTTCAATAGTGGAATAGTTTTTCTCGGCTTTGTTTAGCGTTCGGCTTGCATAGGTGATAGGCTGGTCTTTTCCCACTTCTCCTTGGGAAAGCACAGCGCCTAATGCTTCGTTGCTGGCGTCCGTTGTGAGGTTGAAAGGTTTTGAAAAATCTGGATAGATCAAAAGTGGTGGTGAAATTAGGGCATTTTTAATGCTTTGAAATGCTTCTTGGCATTTCTCGGTCCAAATGAATTTTACATCTTTTCGAAGTAAATTCGTAATTGGACGAACGATTTTTGGGAAGTCCGGAATGAACTTTCTATAGTAATTGGCAGGTCCTAAAAAGAACTGATCTTGTCTTACTGATCTAGGAACAGGGAATGTTTGGACGCAGGCCGTTTTGCTGGGGTCTGGTAATGCACCTTCGCTAGAGCATTTGTGCCCTAGGTAAACAACTTCTCGTCTCAAGAACTATTCTATTAAACAGAGTAACACTTCCTTATAGGGATTCTGTCGTGAAATTGGGTGTTGAACTTAATTCGAAGTTCTCGTGTTGCAATCACATTAAAAGGACATTAGGGAAGATATATGGCTGTTTGAGGCAACTTTGGCTCAACTCAAGTATCCTCTCGCTTAGTCTGCGTCAGCGGTTAGTTAAAACATTAGTTATTCCCCATTTCACATTTGCCAGCATAATCTTTCCAGTTCTGGACTCAGTTTGCCGGAGAAAAATACTCGTAGCATTCAATGATGTGATTAGATATATTTACAACTTGCCTAGAAGTAGCCATATCTCATTATATGCAAGCTCTCTTTTGGGTAGCAATTTAGAGACTCATTTCACTTTTCGCAGCCTGAAATTTCTGCACAAGCTTATTTATCTTAAACAACCAGTATATTTATTTGAGAAGCTACAGTTCCTGCAATCGACCAGACATGTAAACCTTTTGATTCCTCGATGCAGGAGTCAATATGGTGAGCGCTCTTTCTTCGTTCAGTGTGCTCGGAGGTGGAATCAGCTTCCAAGCAATATTCAGCGCACAGCTTCCAACAGAAACTTCTGTAGGCTCATTAAACATGCAAACCTTTCTACTTAGTAATGGTGACGCACATTTGGGGTCTTTGTTTTTTTTTCTGCGCATCGCCGAGGCTCAGGGGGTGGCAATCATTGTATCCAACAAATTCACACTATCGTCTCCTGTCTATACAGATATCTTCCCAGGCTTCGCTTCTTGCTTGGACTTTGTCGTTCAAGACAAACATATCAGGGTAGTAAACGTGTACCTTCCTCATGACCAGGACATTACAAGACAAGTTCTTGATAGTGTTCAATCCTGTCTGGTGAATTTTAGTGGCGAAACTATCCTCGGAGGTGATTTCAACTGCACGCTAAATCCCTCAATGGATCGGCATTCCTGAGTTGAGTTCAACTCTGTCAATGCTACTCGGTTGAGGAAGTTTGTTCGTGTTTTCAGACTCGTGGATATCTATCGTTGGATGCATCCTACGACCAGATCATACACGAGGGTCTCGCGAAATATCCATGGAAGTCTCGCAGGCTCCAGAATCGATAGACTTTACGTCTCACCTGGAATACTAGAACATTTCGTTGGTGTCACTCATGAAGTGTGTTCCGTTAGCGATCACCTTCTTGTAGTGGCAACCAGCACTCTAGTTGAAAGAAGAACTGCATACTGGATATTTAACAACTATTTGCTGAATTCCGAGCAGTTCATCAATGAATTCACTGAATTCTGGCACGATTGG
This sequence comes from Dioctria rufipes, assembly GCA_963924295.1. NCBI lineage: Eukaryota > Metazoa > Arthropoda > Insecta > Diptera > Asilidae > Dioctria > Dioctria rufipes. The sequence continues at coordinate 129,306,215 of OZ002740.1, forward strand.
CAAGAGAGGAAAGGTGACTTTCCTCTTCTTAGTCAATGATGGGATGTTGGAAAGCTCCAAATTCGATCTTTTATCGAAGCGAATTTCAATCGAAGTGGGTATCAAGCTTCTAGCTTGTCGGCCGAAGTATCTCGGGTGGCAGCTCTTCTCCCAACTCAGCCGGAGTTGATTCTTTATTTTAACAGAATAAAGGAACGCTTGGCAACACAAACTTACAAGCACAGCTTGGAGTTTGTGCTGCGCAGCCAATCACGCTGGCTGAGGGAAGGCGATTCTCCAACCGAGTACTTCTTTCAGGCAACTAGACGACGTACTGCTTCTTGTGAAGTCGAATCGATAGTCGATGAATCTGGACAAGTCCTCAACGGACAACAGCTATCAGAGTTTATTCGAGACTACTACAGCAGTATGTACACAAATGGCCATGATTTCACTTGACCAGCAAAAGGCTTTTGATAGCGTCTCGCACGAGTATCTCCTGACTGCTCTCGAGGCATTTGGGTTCCCGCCCAGGTGGCTCGATATCATCGGGAAACTGTATAGAGATTCAGCGATTTTGATTAAGCATCAAGGACAGGTTCTGGCTCCTATCTCGTTTCATCGAGGTATCAGACAGGGCTGTCCATTGTCAGGTATGCTTTATGATCTTTCGTTGGAGCCGCTACTGGTGAATCTTCGTCGAATGCTCGGACAATATTCAGTGCATCTACCATATACCAATGTGAGGCCTCTTATGTTGGCATATGCGGATGACCTTTCTATTTTCGTGACAAGAGATAAAGCTTTTCCGGTCGCTCGTGCTGTTTTCGGACAGTACGAACGTATAGCGGGCGCTAAAATCAACCTTAGCAAGAGTCAAGGCTTGTGGTGTGGAAGGTGGAGAGATCGCACAGATACTCCACTGAACATCCAATGGACTAATACTTGCCTGAAGTATTTAGGTGTGTATATCGGACGCGAGAGTAAATCAAATAATAGCCGCATCGCTCTTGAGAAACTCTCTAGAGCTGTTAACTAATGGCGAAGTCGACTGTTTCCTCTATCCCTAATGGGAAGGTCAGTCGTAATAAACTATTTGATTACCTCGTCCATCGTTCGCTAAAGTCTGAGACGTTTGATGAAGGCTTCGTAGGTCTTCTTCAAGCAAAAGCGATAGACGCCTTTTGGTGCGGAAGACGATGGGTTGCTGAAAGCACGCTCTGCCTGCCAGTCAAGATAGGTGGATTAGGTCTCACTAACTTGGTTGTGAAATCAAGGTGTCTCCAAGTGCGTGCATTCCAACGAGTGTTCTGCCAGAGAGACACCTTGATTTCTCAACTGTGGGTGAATGTACTGGGAGGGATCGGCATAGGGGAGTATTACTACCTGCTCTCTGTTCGACCACCCTATCCTCGTGACTGGCCGCAGGATCTAATCTCAACGATTCAGACCTGGGGCAGAATCAGGCCAGCATTTCACCTTAAGTGGAATGCTCTACGGTACACGCAATTCGCGTCGATTCCAATCAGGTTTAATCCTGAATTAATAGATTCAGTGTTCAGTAATGCTCGAGGTTTTGAAGCTGACACGCATACACTGACGGTTCTCGGAGATATTATTGATATCTCTGGAAACTGTCGAATAAACACTAACACTTCACAACTACACGACCTGGCGGCCTCTGCGCGGGAGAGATTTCACCAACTTGGGACCAGTGACCCTGGCACTAAGTTGGAAGATGCTTTCGTTCTAGACAGACCGCCTCACACACCTTTCAGCACACTTACAACACGTGTGCTCCATGACGTGCTTATGTCAATAAGACCTCCGGAGTATACAGGATACAACAGATGGCGAACACACCTCGGGGTGAATATGGGCGTGATGGGAGGGATAACTTGCAGAGTAGTCTACAGTTATCCTTCTAGTTACAAAGATGCTGATGTAGCATTCAAATTGCTGCATCACAGTCTTATGCATCCTAATCAGTTGTCACATATCGACCGGCGGGTTCAGAGGATCTGCACAGTTTGTTCTGGTGAAGGCACCTTGTTTCACAGGTTCTTCACTTGTCCAGCTTTGCAGAGTCTGATGGAACTGGTGCGCGATATGTGTCAATTGATCCACCCGAATTTCAGCATTACTAGGACATCGTTTCTATGGGGACCAAAGGTTTGTAGTCGGGTGAATTGTTTGATTAGCTTTGTGTTGACACTGGCCAAATCTACAATTCACTTGTACTACATGAGAGCCGGAGATGGGAATCAGAACACTGACCCACAACACCACGCACAAGCACTTAAGCGCCACTTCGTTGACAGATTGAAGAGACGTTTACGTCTTGAATATCTGGCAACGAACGCAGACACATTCAACTGCACATGGCAACCACTATCGTCGGTGCAGGACGGAGCTCTTGTCTTTCGCTGGTGATATCAGGCCACAGCATTTGCAACACTAGTCCACGGGACTTCTCCTCGCTTTGAAACCGTTGCAAGTGCTGCGGGAAGAATAAGCGCTCCGTTAGAGATGCTCAGCTGGAGGGATGATGAGGGCAGTTTGTAGAGGTCTATGATACTACAGGCCGCCCTCGCGGGACGCTATGATATCGGTGGCATTGGACAAAATTATATGTTTTTAACAAAAAATTCTAAATTTCGCATTCGGTTCTCTTACAAAAATTCTTGTTATCTATTTTGGAAACTTTTCTTGGTGGGCTCTTCTTGGAACTGCCACTTATCTGCAAATATAGGCACATTTTATATTTTTGCATTTTATCTCGACTTTGGTTCTAAATCTTTATTTTCAAAATTATTGTGAAAATTCTACCTTACATTTCCTTTATATTGTTAGCTTAATCTTTTTTAATGTGCCTTATTTAGCTTCTTATATTGTTTCTTAGTCTTATATAATTGTTTGAGCCTTTTGTGTCCCATTTAATTTTTAGTTATCTAGAGCCTTTTCTCATTTTGTTTCTTTCAGAGCCACTTTTTGTTGTTTTCTTTTTTATACTTAAGAGCCATTTTATAACGTTTTTTTTCTATTAAAGAGTCATTATATACATAAAAAAAAAAAATTATTATTATTATTAAACTGGCACTTCTCTGGCTGCAGTTTGTGGTTGTTTTCTCTCAATTTGTTGAAGACTTTGCGAAGTTTATCATTGTGGTCATTTAGGTTTTTACCGTAAATAACGATGTCGTCAAGATAAACGAAACGTTCGAGGCCTTGTAGGCCTGCGTTGGAATGTAGCGGGAGCTCCTCTGAGTCCGAATGGCATACGCTTAAATTCGTAGTGCCCGTAATTAGTGCTAAAAGCGGTCTTATGTCGAACTTTTTTGTCGACTAAGACTTGGTGATAGCCGTTGGCCAAATCGAGCGTGGTAAAGTACCTAGCATGACCTAGTTCGTCAAGAATATCCTCGATGGGAGGTAGCGGAAATGCGTCGCCAATTGTCTTTTCGTTTAATTTGCGAAAATCGACAACGACGCGCCACCTTTTTTCACCATCGGGTCCCGCCTTTTTGGGGACTACTAATAAGGGTGAATTCCAAGGGCTTTTGCTAGTTTGGACAATCCCGTTGTCTAGCATTTCTCTTAATTGTTCGTTGATTACTTGTCTCTGGATCTTTGGTAATCTGTAGGCCTTTTGGTTTATGGGCGCTTGATCTTGTATTAAAGGGATGTTGTGGGTGATAGCATTTGTATATGTGAGCTTATCACCTTTGAGAAAGAAAGAACATATCATTGTACTCGTAACAGAGTTCGGATATGGAAGCTTTTTCTTCCGCATTTAGATTTGGGTCTAGGCTGAGCTCTTGGTCTAGCCTGTTGAATCGCGGAGTATGTGTGTGATCTTCATGATCCGGAAATAAGTATCTTACGTGTTGTAAGATAGCTATGTTTTCCGAAAGCTTGCGTTTCTTTCCTCATTTGGTGTAGTTGTGTACTTACTATCTGTTTTACTTACATTACTGGATGGCAGGGAATGGGCTTCCTGCAGTTTTAATGGTGGAGTACCATGTTTTATGGGTACTTTTGATCGGTCCGAGTACTCGCACGCATTCGTGTTTTGGCTTATGGGCCTTGAAAAATTGGTTTTCTTAATACTATTTGACGGTGGAGCCAACTTTGCCCTCAATGAGGTCTTATGGATCTCGCACGCGTCTTTTTCAGGGCGCATGGGCCAATTTTTATTCTTAATACTAATTTTGTTAAGTGGTGGAGTCGACTTTGCCTTTAAATAGGTCTTACTAGGCTCGCACGCACTGTTGATGGGGCTCTTGGGCCAAGGTGGTTTCTTAACACTAACTTTATTAAGTGGTGGAGTCGTCTTTGCCTGCGAATAGGTCTTACTGAGCTCGCACGCACCTATTGTTGTTTCGCTCCTTATTCTTGTGATTATCTTACTTCTAGGTATATTGGATGGAGGAGTCAGCTGCATTTTGGTCAGCTTCTGGAGCTCGCTCGTATCTCTGGTTTGGCTCTGGGGCCAAGTAAAATTTTTATAACTTATTCTATTGGACGGTGGAGTCATTGTTGCCTCTACTCGGGTCTTACTGAGCTCGCACGCGTCTTGCTTAGGGCTCTTGGGCCTCGTTAGTAACTTATATCTAGGTATTTTGGAGAAAGAAGCCTTGCATGACTTCTGTTCTGCCTTGGGAAGCTCACTGATGTTCGCGTTACTCGCTTGCGATTTATTTGGCTTGAGAACGTGTTGTGTATTAGCGGCTTCTCCTATTGGGATGACGGCGTAGTCATGTATAGGGAGCAGTTGTAATAATAAACTGTTGATGACTACTTGGAAATTGTTTATGTTGAGTATGGCAACTAGCACTGTTTCTTTCCCAGTAGGGAGCAAACTGTAGACCAGGAAGACTGCATCGCCTATCTCTTTTGATAGACAGAGCGTTTCTTCCTTCACTCGCAACGGGACTGCGGTGATCATTTGTGACCTAGCAGTTATGCATATTGGTTCCTCTAAAGTAACCAGATGCTGCCTCATTTCGCTGGTTTCTTGATCACTCAGACAACTCTTTTCGCATTCCGTCGGCTCTTGTTGAACGTGGCAGCCAGCATTACTTTTTTGAGATGCCTTGGAGACACTGCATGTAGATAGCTTAACCTGTTTAGGTTCCATCTTTTCTGCAAGTGCCCTCACTTCGACTGCTTTCCTGGAATAAAGCTTGTCCATTTTGCATGACAAGGGCACAGTAAACTCTTCGGGATTTGTTTCCGTACAAGGAAACTTAAGTGCTTTATTTGGGCCTTCAACATTACAATTGTTTGATAGGAAATCGTTTCCTAATAGGCCGTCATCGGAAAGACCTGGCAGGTTTTGTACCACCTGAAACTTGCAGGGAATTTTATTTTTAAAATTGAAGTTGCCCTTGCAATTTCCCAATGTGTTTCCGGTTCCAAAAGGGGTCTTTAATGTGCATGCCTCATTGGAATTAATTATTTTGAGGTTTTTAATTGCTCTTTTCTTAATAATACTAACCTCAGCGCCAGTGTCCACTACTAGTTTTGTATGGCCGTTAAGGCTTATGTCCAGTGGAAGTTTTACTGTAGGGACACCGGATTCGGGCGCTTGAGGTGACCGTTTTGATTTGCGTTGTGGGTTTATAGTCGAGCCGGGGAGTTTTGGGTCGACTGCATGTCGTTTCCCTGACTCCGGGCTTCCCATTTTTTCTTTTGGCGGCAATCTTCGTCTGCATGTCCGCGGCGACCACAAAAGGTGCATTTGAGTCTTATGTTGTAGACTTGAGGACTTTTGGTGTTGTGTTGATCCTGTGCAGATCTATTGGAGAGGCGTGGAGGAACAATCTGTTGCGTTTGTTGTGTTTTTCTGCAATCACGGACGTCATGTCCATAGATTTTGCAGTTTGAGCAGGAAGGGGTGTTTTTGCGCTTAAGAAAATCTGAATAAGTATGACCCTTTCGCTGGCAGAAATTGCACGTGATGTTATGGACCAGTGCATCTGTGTCCGAATTTCTGGCATCAGTGTTTGTAAATGGTCGATGTCGTGACTGTGATGAACCTGGGTTATTCACGTTACGTGAAAACTGATTCGGGTTTGGAGCTCGAGGTGATGCGAACATAAGTGTTGATGGCATTTGATAGTAGGGAGCTCTATAGTAAGCTCTCACTCGTAAATCAGGGTTTACTGGAGCCATTGGAGGAGCTTGTACCAGAGGAGTCTGGACGAATGTAGCACTTTGCTGTAATTTCTCCATGTCCAGGGCTTTTTGAATTAATGCTTCTAAATCTCCTTCTCCCTGCGTGAGCAAATATTGACACAGGTGTGGGTTAGTTACTCCACTTTTCAAAGCGTTTTTGGCGAAATCCATCAGCTATGTTTTCACAGCAGGGACTGCCTCAGCTCCATACTTCTGTGTCGCTGCCTCGTTGCAAATCGTCAATATCTGTGAGAGATTCTAACGGGTTTTGTCTGGTGGTAATTTGTTCACCAGCTCCTGATAAGTCTCACGGGGAAGATATGTTCTGTTTAAACGTTCCTCTACTTCAGTAAATGAAGCAGGGACGTCTGAAGCGAATAATTGGTATGCGTCACCTCTGAGTCTTGTGGGAAGAACTGAATGAAGGCCACTTTTTTTCATTATTTAGGCACTGCATAGTTTGTTTGCAGAAGCCAATGAAGGTTTGTAGCTCTCGTCCCAATTGTGGGGTACTTTCACCCGAAAATAAGGGGACGAGTTGAGCTGTTAGCTTCGCTACTTTAGCGTAGTACACCATTGTGTATAGTCTATTGACTGGAAATTTAAATTTAGGTGGACTAGTTGGGCTTGTTTCTGGGCTGATTTCCGTTGAGGATTCTTCGAGCCAGTCTATCAGCAGGTCTTCATTCGTTGGTTCAGTCACTTCACAGTCACTATTACCGTCGGCACTTTCACTATTACTGTGAGATCTAGTCTCGTTCGTGAGGGAGGAGAGCCGGTTCAGAGGATAACTCAGTTTTTATTTCAAATATAAAATTTTATTTAATAATTCAATTTGCTTAACCTAAATATCACAAGAATTCATTACAATAATGCAATTCAAAATCAATCTAAAACTACCCTACAAACTAATATAAAATTCAATAACAAAATTCAAAATAAAAAAAATAAATTCAATAATTCAAAAACAAATACGCAGTTCGCCACCTGTTTAAATTCGGGTAAAATTATTTTACCTTACCGTTAACGACGTAGGCCTTTGGTTCTTGTACCAAGACCTCTGATGGGGGAGCACAAGCGCATTAACTTGTACACCAAAATGTATTTGTCCGGAAAATGGATTTGGTGAAGCTTGTTGATAGGATAAAAGATTACAACCGTTCGCCTTGCGTTTTTGAACAAAACTAAACTTTATTCAGAACTAAATTAATTAACATAAATTTCACCTCAAGTGAAGACGTGCACTTCACCGTGTGAACAACTTACTCAGCACATTGTCTTATCAGCATGAGTATGCCGGCATGAAGCTCTCGCAAGTAAAGACAATTCAAGCCGTGGACACGATACTCAAGTTACCACGGAATGTGATAAACAAAATGCAATGTACGAAATGCTGATGAGTATAATTGCGACAAATGCATGCTGATAAGCTAATGTGAGATCTTAAAATATTATTACGCGGCTGGATCTTAACATTCTCCCCGCCGTTGAACTCCTGGTTCAACCTACGCTTCATTCGATGTTGACTACGAAATCTTCATGGCGCTGCTGCTGTCTCGGTAAAGGCTTCGGTTTGCCCCGCAGGCATTTTTGCATGTCTTCTCGATGCTTGTAGAGCAGTCCCAGTAGGATAGTTATGACCAAAAAAACTCCTGTATATCCGATCGCCAGACCATGGGTGGTACGTGTATGAATGTCAGTGGGTAGGTCGAATTTCTGCTTCTTGATGATCTCTTGTAATTCTTCAAGCTCCTTCAATTGCGGATGGTAATGGCCTTTTTCTTGCAGGATTGCGGATAGGTGTTCAGGTGTAGTGATGTTGAGGAGCTCACTTAATTTGGTATATGATCTCCGTGATTCACTCGAGTAGATGTAATGGCCTTGAAGCGTTAGCAACTCGTGTTTTATAGAGCAATCGGGCTGTAGTTTCAAAAGCCCTGAGCCATTTATCGATGTCGTTATTGTGACATTACTACAGGCAACATTTATTGAGGTTGTTCCCTTTAATGCATAGATCCACTGGTTCTCATGAGTTAGTTGTAACCATATGGAATCTTCCTCTATTTTCAATACATTGCATGACTGTGTATATGGAATTCCATTCAAAAGATCGGATTCACAAGAACACACGTTGGCTCTTCTGCGATAAACGGGGTGAAGCTGCTTACATAGATATACCCCTTCTTCTACTGATTTGCACCCCGCCAATTCTTGATCAGTCAACGGGTAGTGTTGATCTCTGTGGGACGTAACGGCCAAGTTCGATGCACATGATCGTATTGAGATGAATGTCTCATTTACATAGACCGGAATTTTCCATGTCTTGAACAAATCAAACTTCTCCAAGTTGATTAGCGGTATCATGAGCTTGAATATGACATAATTCTCGACGGCTCGGCCTTCGACACTTATTAATTTGTACAGCGGTAAGATGCTCCCTTGACTTGTTGGCAAACTTAAGGATGTTGGTAAGTGGCTTTGGATGAGTAGTACTTCCTCTCTCAATTGAGCTGGTGATAGAAGTCGTGGGCTTATTTGGCCGTGATGAGAATCCGTTAAGGCATCGATGATGGATAAATGGAATCGTTGAATATCACTCGCAATTAAGGTCATCTGGATGGACAATGATGAGAATAACTGCATCACCTTAAATTGCTGAGTCTCTTCACCTGTATCAGAAATGCGGTTGATAATCTGTGTCATTTGCTCTTCTAATGCCATGAATTTTTTATTAGTAGCTTCTTGGTCTCGTTTGACTATGTTAACAGTGGAATCAATAATGGATGTTTGATTCTTGATTAATTCTAGGAGATGTAATTCATTTCCTTTGACGGCCTCGATTGTTTTCGCCATGTCTTCAGCGTATTGCGAGTCTAACACCCCAAATAATGAGTTAGCGATGTTGCCTACAATGTCAATAGCCCCTCTTTTCTCTCTTATGCTTGAGTTTTGTGTGGGAAGTAGGTCGTTGTCGACGATAAGTTCCTCTTGAATGTGTTGAAATTGCGTGATGACTGGTATGCAGGAACTCTTGTGTTTTATTTGATTGCAGAGGTGCTCTAGCGTCTTTATACCCCTTTTCAATGTGTTGAACTCCATTCGGTATGGCCTGAGATTGTAATATGTCACCAAATTCCATTCGGTAGAGATCAGTTTCGCTGTTCCCAAGTGTTCGAAATGTATGCCAGGCCGTGAGTTGAATGTGGTTACTTCTACAGGATCTCCCTTTAGAGCTGGAAGAAATAGGCAGACTAACCAAGTTGATACAATTAGGGATCCAAGTGATGTTCGTGCCTTTTTCCGGGGGGAGCGATTTGCAGTGTCACTTGTCGAGGGGCGTGGGTCCGCTCCATTGGTAACTCGAGGGGGTTCCTTATGTTGGTCATCTTGTGTCTTGAGAGCTGATTCACTCTTAGTGACCTGTTCTGCACTTGTGAAGGTATGTTGGGCATCATTCGCTTCTATGGGTAAGGGCGCAAGTTTGTGAATTGGCCTCCGGAAGACGCCCGTGACTGTTCGAACATCCGCTACTCTTGCGTAACCATCAGTACCCTTGTGCAGTTGAACTATGCGTCCCAGTGGCCACTTCGTGACAGGCGTATTTTCTTCTTTTAAGATGACTATGGTTCCTGGTTCTACGTTTTGGCAGCGTTGCTTCCATTTGTAGCGGTGTTGAAGCTCATTCAAATATTCACGCGACCAGCGCCGCCAGAAGTCATGCTTGATGTGGGACACTAATTTCCATCGTTTCAGGAGGCTAGCTTTACACGGTTCTGAAAATGCATCTATGGATGCAGTAAGCGGCTCTCCAATAAGCAAATGGCCAGGAGTTAGAGCTGTTAGGTCATTAGGATCAGCCGACATTGGAGTCAGCGGCCTGGAATTCAATATGGCTTCGATTTCCACCATTACCGTCTCCAGCTCTTCATATGTTAGCGATGCTGAAGTTACGCTTCTTAGAAGCAGGTGTTTTGCCGATTTCACTGCGGCCTCCCACAAGCCACCGAAATGAGGCGCTCGAGGGGGGATAAAGTGGAAATCAATTCCGCGTGCGTTGCAAGACGAAGCTATTTTCGCTTGAGCGTCATCAGAGTAAATGGTCTCACTTAGCTTGTGTAGTTGGTTCCGAGCCCCAACGAAATTCGTCGCATTATCACAATACAAATTTTTGCAGTGACCTCTTCGTCCCGTGAATCTTCTTAGAGCTGCTAAAAAGGCTTCTGTTGTCAAGTCACTCACGACCTCTAAGTGAACTGCCTTCGTGGCAAAGCAGCAGAACACTGCCACATAGGCCTTGTGAGGTTGTTTGCCTCTGACTCGGTAGTGTATGAAAATTGGGCCGCAAAAATCAACCCCGGAATTGATGAAAGGTCTGGCGGGCTGTACTCTGGTAGATGGAAGATTTCCCATTATTTGGGATAACAGCTTGGGCTTGGCCTTCGCACAACGCACGCAGTGTTGAACTATCGATCTGGCCAAAATTTTGCCCTTAATGGGCCAAAAGCGCTGTCGCGTGGTGGCTAATAGTGTCTGTGGTCCACAGTGCAAATTTTCATTGTGCAGATCTGTCATCAACAGTTTTGTCCATGGATGCGAATATGGAAGCAGCATGGGATGTTTGCTATCGTATGAAAGATTTGATTCTTCCAAACGTCCTCCTACGCGAATTATGTCATTTTCGTCTAAAAATGGTGCAAAGTCGCTTAGAGAACTCCTCTTGTTCACTTCTTTGTAGTGGCGAAGTTGATTAATTTCCTCGTGAAACTCCGACTGCTGCATTAGCTTTATGAGCACATATAGTGCTGAGTCGAGTTCCTTTACCATTAGAGTTGCATCCTTTGATGAGGGTGATACCTTCGAGCCTTTCACCTTGTTGATAAATTTAATTAAATAAGCGGTAATTCGTTGCAGCCGTCTGAAGGAATTTCCATGCTGAATGTTGCATATAGGATTGGATGAACGATTATTAGCATTGAGTGCTGTGGCTACGGGCAGTGAAGCCCGTTTCCGTTCTAGTTCACAAGGAATCTGCAGATGTTTGTTGTATATCGAAGGCCACATTGCTTCTTCGCCATGTAAAAACGGGGGACCGTAAAACCAGAGATTATGTGCCTTCAGCCTTTCAGGTGCAGTTCCCCTTGATAGAACATCAGCTGGGTTCTCCTTCGAACTGACGTGGCGCCATTGCTGCGTATTTGTGAGTCCTTGAATTGTCGCTATGCGATTTGCAACAAAGACTTGAAATGATGATGAAGTGGAATTAATCCACGCCAGAACAATCTCGGAGTCTGTCCAAAAGTGTGTGGGGCTGTTTTCCAGTTTTAAGTCTCTCTTAACACGGCTTGCTAGTTCCGCAGCTAATTTGGCAGCGCAGAGCTCGAGTCTGGGCAGTGTGACTTGTTTGATAGGAGCTACTCTGGATTTGGAGCAAATAAGTCGGACAAGAATTCTCCCATCAGAAGTGGTTGATCGAATGTACATAGCGGCGCCGTACGCCCTTTCGGATGCATCCGCAAATGCATGAAACTGTACTGTTTTTGGAACGTCGCCTCCGAATACGTGTCTAGGAAACTGTATGTTTTCCATGAACAGCAATTCTTCGTGAAATTTAACCCACCTTGTGTGTAGCTCCATTGGAAGGGACGCGTCCCAGTCTAACTTAAGTTGCCACAGTCTCTGAAGAAATATTTTAGCAGTGACGACGATTGGTGATATTATCCCGAGTGGATCAAATAAACGAGCTATTAGCGATGCGACATTGCGTTTCGTGACTCGTGATTTGTCAATACAACAGGTTTTCACACAAAATTGGTCCGATTTTGGCAACCATATAAGGCCTAGGGTTTTTAAGCTTTCGTCCATTTCCTCACTGAAGTCTAGTTGTATTGCCTGATCTTCCGGTGGTATGTTTTTTAGTAATCGGGAGTTATTTGAGCACCATTTCCTGAGTTTAAATCCCCCTTCAGTTAGCAATGACATGAGTTGCGACTGGGTCTGTATCGCTTCATTGAGACTATCGCTGCCAGTTATTACATCATCTACGTAGCAATTTTCTAGTATGGATTTTGACGCCAAAGGAAGTCTTCTACTTCCGTCATGGGCTAATTCGTGCAGGCACTTTGTTGCCAAATATGGGGCTGATGTTGTGCCATATGTGACTGTATTTAATTGGTAACACCTTAATGGTTCTTGCGGGTCACTCCTCCAGAGGATCAGCTGATATTTTCGATCATCTTGATGAATCAGCACCTGACGGTACATTTTTTCGATATCTGCCGTGAAAACAAATCGCGGCATTCGAAATCGCAATAAAATCGAAAATAAGTCATCTTGTATCGTGGGTCCCGCATGCAAAACATCATTTAAAGATAGATTAGTGGATGTTTTTGCCGATGCGTCGAAGACTACCCTAAGTTTAGTAGAAGTGCTTTCCGGTTTGTGAACACCATGGTGTGGCAGGAAGTAGTATGGAGTCGTTAATTTCTCCATGTCAATTTCCTCCATATGACCCAAACGTTCATATTCCTCCATGAATCCCACATAGTGTTGCCTGAGTACGTTGTTTGTAGCTAACTTTCTCTCCAGAGACAAAAATCGACGTAGTGCTATATTCTTCGATTCGCCTAATTGTGTGGGATCACTCGCAAATGGTAGTTTGACCAAGAAGCGTCCTTCATAGTCTCTTTGAGTTGTTTGGTTGAAGTAGACTTCACAACGGCTTTCCGCTGGTGTTAAGCGAGATTTGGGTTCTTCGACCTCTTCCATTTTCCAGAATTTTTCGATGACATTGTTGAGGTCTTCGTCGGTGCATATTGCACACGCCGCTGTAGTTAGAGGTGCTCTTTCCACCCTTCCCGCAATGATCCAGCCCAGCATGGTGTTCTGCAAAATTGGTAGGTCTTCTGATAACTTTATCTGCCCGATGGACAATAATTGATGGTAGAATTCAGCTCCTAGCAGGATGTCAATTTGGTCTGGACGATTGAAAGCGGGGTCTGCTAATTTTATGTTGTTTGGTATGGCCCACGAAGAGATATCCAACTGTCGTGTTGGCTGAGGAGAAATGATACTCCGAAGTATGAAAGCCTCGACTCTGGTAGAGTATCCGTTCAACCTTGACTGGAGTAGCACATTTACTCTTTGATGCGATTGCCGCTTTCCTTGCCCAATGCCCTCTATGACTAAGGAGTCGGCTGTGGGCGCGAGACCAAGCTTTTTAACAATCCTTTGGCTGATGATATTTATTTGGGAGCCCGAATCTAAGATGGCTCGACATTCTAAGCTGCTTCCATTGCTGCTAGTTAGTATGACTCGTGCTGTACTTAACAATACAAAACCACGATTTTGTTTGCTACTCAGGGCTGTAACACTGGACGACGAGTCAATTGGTTGGTCGACTGTTGAAAACGAAGACCGTGGTGGGGTTGCACGGCATGCCACTTGTCTTTGAGCTAAGGTAGTAGAAGCTTGTTGTGATTGCAATCCTTCACAGTCGTTCAGATGCACTAGCGTGTTATGCATCTTGTTGCATTTAGTGCATCCACGTGATTTGCACTTGACTGTAGTATGTCCTGATCTCATACAATTGACGCACAAGTTATTCCCCCTCAGCACCTTTAAGCGATTTGATGGCGTTAATTTCAAAAATGTGGTGCATTGGTAAAGCTGATGGTTGCCCTTGCATGATACACAAGCTGGTGGTGTAATGGCAACGGAAGCCATTGATTTGGATGTGTTAATCTTTCGCTGCTCATCCACATTTTTGCTCTTGTGGCCTAAAGCCTCCAGCGATTGGAACCTACCCTCTAAGAATGACAAGAAACCTTTCATGGTTTGCAGTCCTCTTGGATTTGGCAACGATTGCTCATATAATGTGTGGCTAGCCTTGTCTAGCTTTTTAACCAGGATATGGAGAAGTAAGGGATCCCAATTTGTAGTTGAAACCTCTAAATTCTCCAATGCTAATAAGCATTCTTGTGTAGTATCGTGTAACATTTTCACAGCGCTAGCTGACACGTTGTCGGATGCGTGGGAAGCTTGTCCTAAGAGTTTGTTGATCAGGCCGGCTACTAAGATTCGCATATTGTTGTAACGATCTTGCAGCAACTTCCAGGCCGTTGTGTAATTTTCCTCGCTCAGTGGAAGATGTCTGATGAATTTCTCTGCCTCACCCACCAAGTTTGTCTTTAAGTACCACATCTTCTGACAATTCGGTAGTGGTTGATTATGAACCATTTGCGAGAAGAGATCGTAAAATTGGCGCCATTTAAGATAATCTCCGTCAAATTTGGGCAAAGTCATCCTTGGAAGTTGCAATGTAGTACCTTGTTGCACCAAATTTGGTGTGGGCGCCACATCGATCCTTGTAGAAAGCTGTACTAGTGTATTTTGTACTCTTTCTTCTAAGGCGATGTACTCATTGACATCATAACCCATTGTGACGGGATCATCGGTCATTTCCCACAGTGAATAGTTCTGATTCTCAATTTGACACCAATGTTGACTGATGGTTTCAGCCTTGATTTTATAATATTGCCGTGGATGAGCGTCGTCGTATTGAACCCCTTCGAGCACTCTCCGCAGCGATTGGATAATGCCTCTTTGTCGACGTATTATTTTATTAATTTCAACCGACTCGAGATTGCTCTGTGCCATGTCAGCCTTTTCTTCAGGTTGAAATGGCTTTGGCATTGCTTGTTTTGGAGGTGACCTTAAAGGTACGTCTTGAGTTTCTGAGCCCTTGTCGGGCTGTTGAAGTGGGTCTTGTTCTTCTTTGTCGAAGGAGTCGATCTTTTCGTTGAAATGCTCCCGGTATTGCTCGTAGAGCGTCCGTATCGAGTTGTAGTAGTCCTTCGCGAAGTATGGGTGGTCAAGAGGTAGCTCGGGTAGTGATCTAAGTTCATTGTCGGTTAGTTCAAACCTTGACCATGCCTCTTCCAATCTCCTCGCTCTTTCTATATAGTACTCTGCTTTGGTTTTCCTGTCTTTCGGATCCTTTTTGTAGTTGTCTATAATGTTTTCTAGCGCCTTGCCTAGCTCAGCCTGTCGTTTTCCAAACTGCTCCATGATGTAGAATAATGTCACACTCCTGAGACAACAATGAGTTTCGCTTGTGACGTGAAATCACGTCGGGGTCACCAAATGTTTAAATTCGGGTAAAATTATTTTACCTTACCGTTAACGACGTAGGCCTTTGGTTCTTGTACCAAGACCTCTGATGGGGGAGCACAAGCGCATTAACTTGTACACCAAAATGTATTTGTCCGGAAAATGGATTTGGTGAAGCTTGTTGATAGGATAAAAGATTACAACCGTTCGCCTTGCGTTTTTGAACAAAACTAAACTTTATTCAGAACTAAATTAATTAACATAAATTTCACCTCAAGTGAAGACGTGCACTTCACCGTGTGAACAACTTACTCAGCACATTGTCTTATCAGCATGAGTATGCCGGCATGAAGCTCTCGCAAGTAAAGACAATTCAAGCCGTGGACACGATACTCAAGTTACCACGGAATGTGATAAACAAAATGCAATGTACGAAATGCTGATGAGTATAATTGCGACAAATGCATGCTGATAAGCTAATGTGAGATCTTAAAATATTATTACGCGGCTGGATCTTAACACCACCCTTGAATTATTTACTCTGAAAAGGAAGAAGAAGCAAAATGTTAATCTTCTATGAATAAACTAAAATTTTCTGAAATAAATTTCAAAGGGGTGCTACGTCTAAGCACACGGAAGTAAAAAGCTTCTAGAGAGTTCAAGCACTCAGGTTATCCCTGATCAGAATTATCTTCTGTGGTGATGCGTGAGGGCACACAGAAGTAAAATGATTTTATGGAAAGTTGAGACACTCAGGTTATCCCTGATCAGAATTATCTTCTGTAGTAATAGGGCGCTCAGGTTATCCCTGACCAGAATTATCTTCTGTATGATAGGATAGGAAATTCAGGTTATCCCTGACCAGAATTATCTTCTGTAATTATAGGATGCTCAGGTTATCCCTGACCAGAATTATCTTCTGTATGATAGGAAAGGAAATTCAGGTTATCCCTGACCAGAATTATCTTCTGTAATAAGGTAGGAAGCACAATTCTTTTTACTCAGATTAGCTCTGATACAGATCAACTCTGCCAAAAGAATGGTGCCATCTACTGAATTTCGCCGGCTTTATATAGCCGCTGTAACCAGTTACTTCTTCTCGCCTTTTGATGTTGCCCTAGCAACGATTGGTACGATGTCTGAATGTGCCACAGACAGCTGGTTGACGTAATGTCACTGGTTGACGTAATGTCACTGGTTGTCATCACAAATTTGTAAATATACGGAGGTAAGTAGACTGTGATATAATTTATGGAATGTTGTTTAATAAATGATTTTTATATATATTTTTTTTAGATAAATGATAAAGGAGGAGCAGCAGCTTTATATTGAATGAATAATCATTCCAACAAGGCATTTCGACTGAGAGCTGATGTGCTGTAGGATTTAATTAGATAAGTATTATTTTTATATAAATTAAATTGGAATGATACTTTGTGTCTTCTTTTTTCATATTTCACGACATAATTCGTCGTAGGAAGGCACACTCAGTATGCCTCTGGAAGTACGTCGAGGGAATAGTATCATATCCGCTGCACAAAAACTGACAGCAGAAAATTCATCGTGGGATATCCACATATTTGTGTGAGGACTGAACATCCTCCCGCCTCGAAAAAAATATATATATTTTGTTTTATGAATAAACTTTCGTTTTGTTGATAGAAGATGTGTAATTTATCCCTTTTCTTTTTCATTTTTATGGTTACATTTCCAGGCAGAGACCATTTGCAGAACGTCTTTGCTTCCCTGATGACGTTCCAAGGAGTATTTGTTGATTCCAGCAGTTTGATGACGATTGGCGTGGCAATAATTCTTCCAATTAAATCCTTTGTAATTTCTGGTTCTGATTTCTCTGGTGTTTGCTTGGTACTGGGTGCTGGATGATCTCGGAATTCTTTTTGGGGAGTAATCGGCACGTTCATAAATTGTTCCTCCATTTTCTTAGGTGATGATTTGCGGATAGTTATTTCATCTGAAGTCTGGATAACACTAGATGTGCTGGCAGTAGGCGTCACCTCATTGAGATTTCCTGGCAAACTTGGTAGTGTTTCGTTTTTACCTTTGGCATTTGGACGCGTTGGGGCCTCTGGAAAACGATCACTTGACCTTGGACTTAATTGTGGTTTGCCGCTGACCTTTGTTTGCACTTTAGGTAGACTTAGTGGTGCAGACCGTTTTCCAGTTGGTAGCCTTGGTTGAGTTTGGATCCGGACTTCTGGAAAGTGTTCTTTCGCTCTCGGCTTAGATTTGGTCTGCAATCTTTTTAGATCAGATGTGGCTGGCATCGACTCGAAAGGCCTGCACAATCTTTTCACTGGCACGATCTCGTGAGGTGGTGGCCGAACAACAGCCAATCGAACTTTTCGTGCCTTTTTCGGGGTTGGTGGCAGTGGACTAATAGGCCTGATTGGCTTGAAGGGAGCCAATAATTCTGGTGGAGTTGGAGATAGACCAGCATCCACAGAATCCAAGGATTCCGAGTTAAAAATGTCCAATTACTCATTCATGGTAGAAGAAAAGTAAAAAAATAAAAAAATGAAAAAATAAAAAATGTAAACGAACTCAAAAAGAAAAAACCACTGCGCGCACTTGTCAACTTTCAAACTTGGAGTGACTTTTGGCGGATTTTGGAATCGTTTATATTGGAATATAACGGGTATTTTGAAATTTGGTAATGCCAGAGAGTAGAAAATTTTGGTGGGGATATTTGATTGTCAGGATTTTTTTATGAGCGGGAGAGGACAGATTTTAGAAATTGGACGGGTGAGAATATTTTTTGCAGTTTTAATAGTTGCTGCTCTGACTAAATTATTATGACTAGTATGAATTTCAATAATTCGACGTAATGGCCATTTTCCAATTGGGATTTGGTCTTCTTTTATTAAAGCGAGAGTTCCGATTTTTAAATTTTCCTTTTCTGTCTGCCACTTTTGTCGTTGGTGTAATGTTTGCAAGTAGTCTCGTGACCATTGTTTCCAAAAGTTATGAGAGAGGGATTGGATGTACTGCCATCTCTTGAGAGGATGTTGTTGTGGGTTAAGTGGGGGAGGTTCTACAATGGTGAGATTATGACGACCAGTTAGGAAGTGTCCCGGAGTGAGGATATTGTAATCAGTTGGATCATTGGATAAAGGAGAAAGGGGTCTTGCGTTTAAACATGCCTCTATTTGAACTAAAATTGTATATAGTTCTTCGTATGTGAGTTTTGCATCCTTGATTGTTTTGTAGAGATGGCGTTTGGTGGATTTTACACCAGATTCCCATAAGCCTCCAAAGTAAGGTGCTGCAGGATGGTTGAAGTGCCAAGTTATGCCTTGGTTGGCAAACTCGCTGGCTAAATTGCTTTCAATTGTTCTGATAGATTTCTCTAAGTCTGATTGTAGAATTCGATTTGCTCCTACGAAATTCGTTCCTTGGTCTGAGTAGATGTGTGAGCAAAGGCCTCTCCGTGCAACAAATCGCTTAAGAGCGGCTAGAAAGGCTGGTGTAGATAAGTCAGAGACAAGCTCTATGTGTATGGCCTTAGTGGCCAGCAAACGAATAGACATATATATGCTTTAGTAGTTTTCGCTCCTCTTAGTGTAGATGTTTTCATATCAAGCGGGCCTGCATAATCTACCCCAGTATGTTGAAAAGGCAAAGATGTGTTGACTCTAGGAGCGGGTAGAGAGCTCATTAATTGAGTGCTAGGTTGTGCATTGAATCGAAAACAGTCGACACATTTGTGGTTGCGATGTCTAATTGTATTGCGGGCGTTTAGTAACCAATAATGATTTCTGATAGTACTTAATATTAGTTGGGTGCCTCCGTGTAGAGTATAATGATGTATATGGTCTATAAAAATATTGGTTATGTGATAATTATTGGGAAGGATTATAGGGTACTGTTGATCGTAATTCAACTGAGAATTTGTGAGACGACCTGAAACTCGTAACATATTTTCAGAGTCGAGTTTGGGATTGAGAGAAAGAATTCCACTCTTTTTAGGAAGGGGCAGGTTCTTCTGTAACTGGGTGATTTCGGTAGAGAAGGAGATATTTTGGAGAAGTCTAATTAAGCATTGTTCTACCTTTTTAACTCAGATACTGATAAATATTGATTAGTGGACTGTATTTTGCGCATACTGTTTATAAATCTGAGACAGTATGCTGTGATTCTTATGGTTTTTTGAAATGATGAATATTTGTGTAGTAAGCTGATTTGTTCATCGATGATTGTAGTGAGAACCTTTGGTTTTTTATACTCTAGTTGAGTATGTATATCTTGTGACTGTTGAGGTCATAGATCCTCATTCTGATGCAACCAGTCTGGGCCATTCCACCACATTGGAGTAGTGACTAAGCTGTCTGGCAAAATTCCCCTTGATGCTACATCCGCTGGATTATCCTTGGAGGGGACGTGTTTCCAAGAGGCTTGTGGCATATTTTCATGTATTTCGGTTATACGATTGGCCACGAAAGTCTTCCAGGTTGAGGGATGTATATGAAGCCATGACAAGACTATATTGGAATCTGTCCAAGCTATTAGTTTAACTGTTTCTAATTCCAAATCGATGGTTACTTGTTTTATGAGTCGAGAGAGCAGAACAGCCCCACATAGCTCTATGCGTGGGATTAAGACTGGTTTGATTGGAGCGACCTTAGTTTTTGCTGTTATTAATTGTGCTTTGGAGCCCTCGTTTGTCTGTATTTTTAAATATAGAACAGCTGAGTAAGCATTGTTGGATGCGTCACAAAAGCCATGGAGCTTCATATCTGTTGAATTAGGCATGTAGCCTAGCCAACGTGGAATCTGGATGTTTTGAATTGCATGTAATTGATTTTTAAAATAATTCCATTCTCTTGATATTTCCGTGGATACAATGTCATCCCAATCGCATTTTGAGAGCCAAAGTTTCTGAATTAAGATTTTTGCAGTGATTATGGATGGAGCCAGCCATCATAATGGATCGAAGAGAGATGAGACTTCGGATAATATTATTCTGTTTGTATATGTGGTTTTTGGCTCAGGAATGTTAACTTTGAATGAAAAACAGTCTGTGGTTGGATACCAATGGATGCCAAGAGTTTTTATGGACTCGTATTCTGAAAATTCTAGGTTTGTTTTTAACTCTCTATGATTTAATGGTATATTAGTTAAGAGATCATTATGGTTGGCAGTCCATTTGCGCAGGTTGAATGTCCCTTTTGCTAAAACTTCAATGAGTTCATGTTGTAGTTGCTGTGCCTCATTCAAAGTATGTGCTCCTGAGACCAGATCATCCACGTAGAAGTCTCTCATGATGCTCTTAGCTGCTCGAGGATAATTGATCACTTCGTCCTTTGCTAGTTGCTGTAGAGTTCTGATGGCGAGATATGGTGCTGGTGTAGTTCCAAATGTGACCGTAGTCAGAATATAATCTTTTAATTTTTCATTTGGACTGTCTCTCCAGATTATTCTTTGATAATCTTGGTGTCGTGGCGTCATTTGAATCATTCTGTACATTTTTTCTATGTCTGCTGTAAATGCGAACTTGTACAGGCGCCATCTCAGTAGGGTGGTCCATAGCGTTGGCTGGATTGTAGGTCCAACTAATAACTGCTCGTTTAATGATTTTCCATTTGATGTACGCGCTGAGGCAATAAAAACAACCCGGAGTTTTGTTGTGGTACTCTCTTTGAGCACCGCATGATGTGGGAGATAATAGAAAGCATTGTTGTCGTGTGATGTACTTTCTGTTGGTGTAAGTGAGATAGGCCTCATGTGGGCGAGGTGAATGTATTCATCTATGCACTCCTTGTATAGTTTGTGCATTGTTGGATTATTCGATAATCTTTTTTCTAGTTGGAAAAATTGTTTGACAGCCATGTTTCTGGACTGTCCAAGTTCGGGTGAATCTCCGGTCTTGAGAGGTAAATTTACTTCATATTTGCCAGAGGGTAATCGCTTAGTTGTCTCTTGATAGAGTTGTTCGCAGAGTTGATCTTCTGGTGATAGTTTTCGTTGGGTGCTACATTCCTCGAGCTCCCAAAATTTTCTTAATTGATCGTCCAACGTAGTGTTTATGGTGGTGTGGGTGGATAGCACGGTGGTGATAGTGCTTCTTGCTTCTGGTACTGCTCCAACCAGAATCCAGCCCAATTCTGTGTTTTGGGCTGTGGGTGTATTGCTAGGTCCTCTTTTAATGCCATTTCTAATAATGGCGGCGTAAACTTCCTGCTCCAAGAAGAATACCAACCTCTCCCGGTACCGAGAAGGTGGGAGATTGTTAATGTGTCTCCAATTTGACACGTTAATCGTATTAGTAGGTAGCAAGTCTGTGATTTTTTTTATCACGAGCATATTGCTTGTAATTTTGAACTTGGTATGTAATGACTGAATGATGACAGTTGTTTGCTTTACAGCTGTATTGGTGGGCGTTGTACCAAATCCAATTAGTTGATGGGTAGTTGGGAGTCCTTTAAGCTGTAGTGGCTTAAAGGCTCTTTCAGTTAAAATGGAAACTTGAGATCCAGAATCGATCAGTGCTCTAAACACTATTGTGATTCCAGATGGTGATGTGACATTTATCAAAGCTGTAGAGGGTAGCGCTCTCTTCATATTAGATGTTAGGAAGTTTTGAACTTGTTGCTCATTATTCCTGTCGGCGGGTGAGTATTGCTTTGTTTCCATATTGGAATTTTGGGTGAGCTGATTGGGTGGTTTACTTTCGTAATGGAGCAGTGTATTGTGATTTCTGTTACAATGATAACATCTTTTTTTGCTTGTACAAATTGATGTTGTATGGTTAGGTGATAAGCAATTCTTACATAAATGCTTATTTGAGACAGTGAAAAATTATATGGTCCTTTTTGCAGTGGCTGCAATTTGTTTTATTAGGTGGGGGCGCTGGATTCTTAGATTTGTTTAAGAGTCCATACGTTGTTCTAGGTGAGAAGGGTTTTCTCTGTGTCGTATTTGACGACATATTTTTGTTTCCTATCATTTCTAGAGTTCTGAAGCGAGACTCTAGGAATTTTGTGAGTGTCTTTAATTCTGGTAATTCAGTGCTATTATGTTAGCTCTGTTGCCATAGTTGATGAGTGTCTGGGTGCAATTTCTGCACTGTTAAATATTTAATTATTGGATCCCAATTATCAGTCACTATTTCTAAATTTTGTAGTGCTAATAAAGCCTCGGTTATCTTATCTAATAGCCTTTTAATATTGTCGGCACTGTCATGGTTTATGGTTGGGAGAGACAATAATTTTTTTAACTGTACATTGACGAGGATTCGCTTGTTTGAGTAGCGCTCCTTTAGTAGTTTCCAAGCTGGTTTATAATTTGCGTCGCATATTTCGTAATGCCTGAGCAATTTTTCAGCTTCTCCTATTAAATTAGTTTTTCAGAAATACAATTTGGCAACGTCTCTTAAATTATTGTTTTTGTGAATGACCGAATTAAATAAATCGTGGAATGAAATCCACGTAGAGTATTCTCCATTGAAAGTGGGAAGTTTAATTCTGGGGAGTCTTTCATTATTACATGAATTTGTGCTAGCATGTGATATCTGAGTCTGCGGAGGATTGTATAATACTCCTGTACAGCACTAAATGTCTCTTTCGTGAAATATTCTATTTTGCGATCTTCCTTTGACGCTCTCTTGAGAATTACCCTATGCCGCGTTTGGAATTCTTTCCAATATTCGGTGAGCGTTTGTAGGCGTTTTTCTGTCGATTTGACAGTTTTCTTTTTACCTTCTCTTTGATGCCTTTTAAAGAGGTCTTCCATTAAATCTTTGATCTCTTTTTGAGACTCAACCAACTCTAATACAGAGCTAATGGTTTTGTCCCCGGCGTCAGATATACTGCCTTCATCATCTGTAGGCATTTTGTATGGAGAGGCTTGAATCACGTGATAGTATTAAGCAATGTATTAATTTTATATTTGAGTTATCCGGCTCGAAGGACCAATGTGAGATCTAGTCTCGTTCGTGAGGGAGGAGAGCCGGTTCAGAGGATAACTCAGTTTTTATTTCAAATATAAAATTTTATTTAATAATTCAATTTGCTTAACCTAAATATCTCAAGAATTCATCACAATAATTCAATTCAAAATCGATCTAAAACTACCCTACAAACTAATATAAAATTCAATAACAAAATTCAAAATAAAAAAATAAATTCAATAATTCAAAAACAAATACGCAGTTCGCCACCCTTGAATTATTTACTCTGAAAAGGAAGAAGAAGCAAAATGTTAATCTTCTATGAATAAACTAAAATTTTCTGAAATAAATTTCAAAGGGGTGCTACGTCTAAGCACACGGAAGTAAAAAGCGTCTAGAGAGTTCAAGCACTCAGGTTATCCCTGATCAGAATTATCTTCTGTGGTGATGCGTGAGGGCACACAGAAGTAAAATGATTTTATAGAAAGTTGAGACACTCAGGTTATCCCTGATCGGAATTATCTTCTGTAGTAATAGGGCGCTCAGGTTAACCCTGACCAGAATTATCTTCTGTATGATAGGATAGGAAATTCAGGTTATCCCTGACCAGAATTATCTTCTGTAATTATAGGATGCTCAGGTTATCCCTGACCAGAATTATCTTCTGTATGATAGGAAAGGAAATTCAGGTTATCCCTGACCAGAATTATCTTCTGTAATAAGGTAGGAAGCACAATTCTTTTTACTCAGATTAGCTCTGATACAGATCAACTCTGCCAAAAGAATGGTGCCATCTACTGAATTTCGTCGGCTTTATATAGCCGCTGTAACCAGTTACTTCTTCTCGCCTTTTGATGTTGCCCTAGCAACGATTGGTACGATGTCTGAATGTGCCACAGACAGCTGGTTGACGTAATGTCACTGGTTGACGTAATGTCACTGGTTGTCATCACAAATTTGTAAATATACGGAGGTAAGTAGACTGCGATATAATTTATGGAATGTTGTTTAATAAATGATTTTTATATATATATTTTTTAGATAAATGATAAAGGAGGAGCAGCAGCTTTATATTGAATGAATAATCATTCCAACAAGGCATTTCGACTGAGAGCTGATGTGCTGTAGGATTTAATTAGATAAGTATTATTTTTATATAAATTAAATTGGAATGATACTTTGTGTCTTCTTTTTTCATATTTCAGGACATAATTCGTCGTAGGAAGGCACACTCAGTATGCTTCTGGAAGTACGTCGAGGGAATAGTATCACATCCGCTGCACAAAAACTGACAGAAGAAAATTCATCGTGGGTTGTCCACATATTTGTGTGAGGACTGAACAATTACTTAAATTAACACTCTTATTCTTCTCTAAAACTACCGAACCGAACTGTGTTTTCCTGCAGTGTCTGTATTTGTGCGAGTCTATTGTCGCGGGTTTGACTCAGTTTTTTGCTGAGTGAATCACACTGAGTAAGGGCTATCGTACCTGAATCTCGCGTTCTCTCGTACAATTTTGTTAAAAATTTATCAAGACTTACTTGTCTATTGAGACCTGGCAGAACGGTCACGCTTCTGAGTCGAGGTCCTGTTGGCGATGACGGTGGAGATTTTTCTCCTGCAGCAGATGATGTACCTTCACCGGGGTGTTGTGTATTGGCAGCTGGGGTTGATCCCGCGTCGGCTAAAGATGGAGAGTTTTCCCTCAATGCTGCGTCTGCTTCCTGCTGAGGTAGAGCAGGATTGTCGGCTGGCATATGATGCGTTTTTGGTGAAAAAGGGGGCTCCTTGCCTGCTTAGGTCCCTTTGCTGTGATTGAGAGGGGGGTTTCTTTAGCCACCTTCGAGTTCCCTCTGAATCCTTTGTCGGTTAATTTCGGCTTACTTTTGCAGCTGGGGGGGCCTTGGGCCGTCTTAACTTCCCCTGGATCTAGTTGAAAAGGGGGCCTATGAGCCGTCTTCGATTTCCTCTTCAACTCAGGATCGTTGTTCTTCAAATGGCTGATGATTTGATTCCGGCAACTTCGAGGTTGTCAGGTTACTTCCAACTGGATTAATGCTCGTCCTTCTGGAAGTTTTGGATGGTTTTTCACTTCCTTCTGTAGACTGTTCACTTGTATCCGTCGGTGGTGCTTTTGCACTAAGTTGGGTGAACGCTTGCCCGCCTGGAGCAGAGGCGCCTAGAGATGGTATCTACCCAAGTGTTGGGGGTGACTTGGCCTAAGTGACTTAGTCAATGGGAGACCCCTTAGATTCGCAGGATAGCGGATTTTAAAGCTCTTATGCCTTTCTATTTTGACTTTTAGAAAGCAGGCTTCCCTATCCTACCGGCTGCGCCAATTTTGTTATGTATATGGGGTAGTCACTGATCAGTCGGTGCTTCAGGTGTAAATACCTTAGCAGCACCTTATCCTTTTTGCACTCACAAGAAACTCTCGGGCGCTGACACTTTCTCTGTTAATTTCCTTTTTTAATAGTACGGGTCTGTCCAACGCGTGGAGAGGGGAATAAAACACCTTTAATCTCGTTTTTCTTTCTTTTTTTTTAAACTTTTACTAACTTTATAGCTATACACTATCTTAATTTTATACACCAACTTAAAGCACTCTTTGTAATTCGGTGCAGATATATCTGCTTAATTTTATATCCTGTGCCGTACGACTAGCGGAACGACCGAGGGTAATCTTTTTCCTTTTCAAACCAACCTGCTGTACCGAGACTTTAATTAGAAGGCTCCCTTTTCAAGAGCGACGATCCCGATCGCGTACAAAAATCAACTCTCGAAAACTGACTAGGTTCACGTTTTTAACTCGACTCCTTTACTGCTTCAAATCGACTGTGTTTGACTAGAATTTTTGTAATCGCAAGTCTAGTTGTTCAGGATAGGAAAGTGCTTAATTTGCATTCCTATACTGAGAAAATTATTTACCGTTGGGCATGTTTAAACATGCCCAGAATTATCGCGACGGACGATGGTTGAAAATGAAATTTGATATTTTCGTAAATATCAAACCATCGTCTTGCTATCGTGCATACATTTGCTGATAAGAGCTTTTTCGGTGAAGACTTGATCGTTTCAGTCTTCACCGACGTAAAACTTTATGCGCCCGATATGTATATATGTAAATGTATATGTACATACATATCGTATTTACGACAAATCTTACTGAAGGTAAGATTTGTCGTGGGGCTTTTTTCTATCGAAACGACTTGGGTTGAAATTTAAAAATTTTATTTTTCCCAAGTCGTTTTGTGGGAAAAATATATGTCGATTATAAGCGAAGGAATGTTGCGCCTAGTTGAAGAAATTGCTGATGCAACTTTCTTCGTATGCGCAAGAGATAAGCTAACCGTGCTTTTAGGCATGATTGGTTTTGTTCTGGGTTTTTATGAAATACCCAAGGACTGGGGAGTGCTTTCTACAGAGAAGATCACCAGTCCCAATTTTATTTGTTTAAACACTTTTGTAACTTTTTTACACTATGTATGAACTTTATTAATCAACTTTGTACACTTAATACAACAAACTTTTATTTAACTTTTTGATTTTCTTTTTCTAGAGATCTGAAGGCCTTACCTCTGGTAGGGGGACTCTTCAGATCACTTCAAAAGTTAGGAAAACTCTGCTTGTTCCTAGCAACATCAACTGAATTTATTTAAGTTCTCCCTCCATCGATTTATTGAAAAAAATCAAAGTAAAAATCTATCGGCCAATCAATTTCTTCGATAAGTGAAAAAGATGCTATTCTCAGCAAGAATCGATTTAAGGGGAAAAGTGATTAAATCGTATGAGTTCAAGTACTTTGAACTCATCACAAAAAACGTAAATCGCTTACGTCGGCATTATTGGTTTTCGTGACAAAAATATTTTAAAATCGCATAATTCATATGCGTTCAAGTACTTTAAACTCATCGCGAGGAAATTGTTTACGTTGGCGTAAATAATTTAGAAGGTGAAATCCGAGATACTAGCATTTGCTTTGGAGAAATTTTGTGAGAAAAAGTAACCAAGATAATTTAGGAAAGAAATTTATTGGTTTCATGCTAGTGCGATGCATGTTTTAGGATTTTAATACTAGTGAGATGAAAATGTTTTGAATTTCAGGGTAATTAACAGATAACGCCAACGAGGGATGCTAATGATGCCACGTGAAGTAACTAGGGTGTAAGGTGACGCGTATAGCGAGCGCTTACAACACCATCCCCCTTAGAAAAGAAAGTTGCATTCTGTGAATGAACTTTCGTTGCCAAGAATAAAAAGGAATAAAATTAAATGAATGTACTTGTGTTACGGATTAGAGGAAGAATCCGCAAAATTCAGCTGATGTATTCTATTACATTGTACATTTTTTTTTTTTAGAGTAAGTATTGAAATGACTAATAATATATTTATATTTTAAACTAACTATAGTAAATTAAATCAACAAACAATAATAAGGTTTACGTAAAAAATTTTCTGTTGTTTTTTTTTTTCTTCTAATACCATTTAATTAAATCGAAAATTATCGCTATGATATATAAATGTATGTAAGTATGATAATATGAATATATATGTATGAAAAATCGGGCTTTCTTCTACCTCTTTTTTTTGTTTGTTTTTTTTTTTTTTTATTTCAAATAGCTAGATATATAGATATGTACGTAAATTTAATAATATGAATATATATATATGTAACGTTGTTTACATTACGGCTTATCTGTCCCAGTGCTCTTATTCGTTTTTCTTTCCAATGTTAATTTAAGTGGTTGGCTAGAGCCGGGAAAAGGTTCAGGTTTCATATCTAGTGGGTTTTTTGTTTTCTTTAGACAATTACACGTCAGTTTCTTCCATAATATTATAATTGTAAGGGCAATAATTGCTGCCACGGTAATGTAGCTTATCGTGTATTGATGTACGTCATGTTTTGTGGGCATGGGGAATCCCTGGTTCTCATATTGCTTTTGTTTTGCGAGAGCTTCGCTTATTGCTTTGAGGTCGTTGTCATTATGGTATTTCAGCACTTGTGTTGGGTATTCATTTGTTATGAGATGTTGATTTAGGTCAGGGATGACCGATATATTTTGCGAAATATTTATAGAGGGTAGGTAGAAGCTATTTGTACGAGATGTCTGGGTATTGTGTGATTCAAGAGTTAATTCTTTAGACCTAACATAACAACCTGGCGTTATTTTTAATATACCGCTTCCGTTGATATGTATTGGAGTGACTGTATTTCCGCATATGGCATCGAGGGTGTTTTGTGCGTTGAGAACAAAAAGCCAATGGTTCGGTTGTGATAACTGTATCCAATAGTTTGTCGCGGGCAAACTGCGAATATCGCAATCTTGAGGTATTTTAGTTACATGTTGAAGAAGTTTTACTTCGCACAGACTTTGGGTTGAGCGTGAGTTAAATATAGGGTGTATTATACGGCAAAGATAGTAAGCAAGATTATTGGTCACACAATTACTCAAATCGAGTTTGTTGAGAGGGTAATAGTGTTCACGGCTAAGATCAATGAGCAGATACTCTACTGATGGTTGGATATAATTAAATATATGTTGTTTTGTATTGGGAATTGGCAATGGTATGACTTTAAATAGTTGGTAGCTAGTAGTAGATGGGAGTGGTATTTTAATTTCAAAAATAATTTTATTATTTATAGTTGCTGTACTGACATGGCTAATTTGGTAAAGTTGTACAATTTGATTTTCAGTTTGGGAAATTGGCAAAATAGTATTTGGAGGTAAATTGTCTTGTATATCAAGGAGCAACTGTTTGATTTGGATAGGTGTAATTATGGAAGGATGCAGTTTGCCGTGTCTAACGTCTATTAATAGGTCCACGAGGTGGTTAAGTGTGTATTGGTGACGCATTAGAACGAGAGTGACATGAGAGACTAAAGTCTCCCATTCGATTACTACCCTATGTGTGTCAACCTCTTTATTGAATGTAACTAGGGTGTCCCTAAACCTTTTTAGTTTTTCCTCGATGTGATCGACCTGGTTTTTGATGTTAAATCTAGTTTTATTAAAGACGTTTGTTGTGCTTTCCAAAATAAGGGTTTGGTTTTTGATAAGGTCTAATAGGTAATTATTGTTATAAGTTAAATTATTTATCTTTTCCTCATAATTCTTTGCATCGTTCTCATCTAATGTTCCAAATAAGGTTTTGCTTACACTCCCTATAGCGTTAAATAGCCCTCTTTTTGTTCGCGTGTTACCTGGTTTTAGCAATTGTTCCCTGAGCCCAATATCAGACATTGTTGTATTAATAACTTGTGCTACTCCTTGACAGTATTTTAGCTCTTCCACCTGTGAGCCTATATTATCACAAAGTGTAGAAATATGTGACGCATATTTCTGTAGAAGTGTGGTTTCATACAGCAAGTTTTTTAAATCGAAGTAGACAATGGCTTTCCATTCATAGCTGTATAGCCCAACGTCTCCCACTTCTTCGAATTAGATGCCGGAGTTAGTGTTAAGCTTCGTAATTGTCACGGGGTCTTCTGCACATACCATGGATACGCTCCCAATAATGGTGAGGAGGATGAATATTATTGACCTGCAATATGTTTTTCTTTGTTTATTCAGTCAATAAATGCCTTAAGATTGTTGTTATGCACTGTTTTATTTTTATTTTTAACTTTGATTGTCGTGTTTTCACTAGAATTTATTTGTATTATCTCGTAAGGGCCGGACCAAAGAGGATCGAATTTGTTCTTACGAGCGTAGTTTTTTAAGAGCACTTTTTCTCCGATACTGAAAGTTTTTGGTTTTGAATATTTGTCATAATTGGATTTGCTCTTTTCCTTTTGACTGAGAAGAGTTTCTTTAGCTATCCTGTAGCCGTGCTGTAGCCGGGCCTTTAGCTCATTTGCATAGTTCTCATAATTATAACAGGTTTTTGGTTCGGACTTCAGTGGTGATGGAATGGTAGCTGCGAAACCATAGAGAAGCTCGTGTGGGGTGTAGTTGGTACTTGAATGTGGTGTCGTATTATAGACGAACATAGAATAGGGTATCCAAGAATCCCAAGTTGATACGTCTCTGTTGACGTAGTGTCGCAAATATTCAGCGAGGGTTCTGTGGGACCGTTCCAGAGCTCCGTTGCTTTGGGGGTGATAAGGTGTAGTTTGAAGTTTTTTGATCTTCAATAATTTACATACTTCTGAAAACATCTCGCTCATGAAATTCGAACCTTGATCTGTTAAGATAGAGTCTGGCACACCATGTCGGCAGATTATTTTTGTAATGTAGGCTTCTGCGACGACTCGTGCTTCTATACTTGCCAAAGGGATGGCATCAGAATACTTGGTAAGATCGTCTTGGAAGGTGAGCAAATATTTGTTTCCATTATGACTAATAGGAAGAGGACCAACTATGTCCAGAAAAATTTTTTCGAATGGCCTTGAACTGGTTGTCGTTATTTTCATAGGGATCTTTGTATTCCGTGTTAACTTATTGGTCTGGCATGAGGGGCATTTTTTTATGAATTCTTCAACGTCCCTCCGTAAGCTTGCCCAGTTATAGGATTTCCGAATCCGTTTTATGGTCCTTTCTATTCCCTGGTGTCCACCAAAAGGGGACTCATGATAAGTTTTTAGGACATCCATAATATCTTTGGGGTTTGTCAGAGTTAATACCTCGGATAGATATATTGTTATGTTGACTGTTTGAAATGTATGCCTGAGTACAGTTTTTATCTCGGAAAAGGTGTTTGAGTCTGTGTGTGAAATATATATGTGCATTTCCTTAAGTTTTTGTTGGGTATGAAAATCCTGTATTTTTCTGCAGGCTTTTAGAAGTGTCGTTGAATCAGATTTCGTCTTGAGAGGTACTTTAATTAGCGCTAATACATATGTGCACTTCTTCGTTGGTTCTATTATAAAAGTTTTCTCTTTCAATTTTTTTTCCAACTGGGGAATTCCCTTCTTAAGAGACAATATCTCTTTCTGATCGTTGTCTGATAGAAGATAAAATTTGTATTTGACATTTTTAACATCCGTTAAGTGGCTTTTGTTCACTATTATGGGGGCATCTTCCTCAGAGTGAATTGACGTTAAGTAATTATTGAACCATTCATCGATATCGGTGTCACTTTCGTCATTCTTCGCAGACTTTGCTTGTTGTCTGGTCAACATATTTACTACTTTATTTTGAATTTCTCTCTCGTTTTCCGGTATAATTCGGCTCAGTGCATCGGCATTTCTGTTGAGCTTTCCTGCCTTATAAGAAATTTCGTAATCGTACTCCTCTAGCCGTATCCTCCAGCGCATAAGTCGGGAGGAGCAGTCCTTTAGGTTCATTAGCCAGACTAAGGGCTTGTGATCGGTTAGAATGGTAAACGTTCTGCCATATACATAAGGTCTGAACTGCTCTACAGCGTACACGATGGCGAGCAGTTCCTTTTCTATGGTAGAGTACCGAGTTTCAGCGGGGTTTAGGGTCCTACTTGCATAACATATAGGATGTTCTCCATCTATTCCCTGCTGCGACAGGACGGCTCCTAAAGCTATATCGCTTGCATCGGTAGTGATAAAAAATTTTTTATCGAACTGCGGATATGCGAGGATTGGAGCGGTTATGAGATTTTTCTTTAATATTTTGAAGGATTCCTCGCAGAAGGAGTCCCATTTGAAGGGAGTATCCTTTTTTAGTAGCTTAGTGAGAGGCTGTGCAATTCTTGCAAAGTTAGAGATAAATCGCCTATAGTAGCCTACGAAGCCCAGAAATGCTTTGATATCTTTTGCTTTCTTTGGGGTAGGATATGTTTTTACGGCTTCGATCTTTGATGGATCAGGATGTATGCCATCTGAGCAAACGACATGTCCCAAATAAGCGATTTCTCTTTGGAGAAAATGACATTTCTCGGGCTGCAGCTTGAGGTTACTTTCTCGAAGTCTTTCGAAAACTTCAGTTAGTTTTTTATTATGATCCCTCAAGTTGTATCCGTAAATGACTATGTCGTCAAGATACACGAAGCAGTGTAAGCCCTGCAGTCCCGTAAGTACAGAGTTCATAAGCCTTTGGAAGGTGGCTGGAGCTCCTTTCAATCCAAAAGGCATTCTGTTATATTGATAGTGCCCGTATGGGGTGCTGAATGCCGTTTTTTCCTTACTTTCTTCATCCATGGGTATTTGATGGAACCCATTGGCTAAATCTAACGTACTGAAATATTTGGATCTTCCGAGTTGGTCCAATATATCAGTTATGTTGGGCAGAGGGTAAGCATCTCCCATTGTTATATCATTAAGCCTTCGGAAATCCACCACGACTCTCCATTTCTTGTTCCCTTCACTATCTGATTTTTTGGGAACTAGAAGGAGCGGGGAATTCCAGGGGCTTTTACTGGGGCTTATTATTTCTTCTTCCAGCATCTGGTCTATTTGGCGGTTTATTTCTTGCCTCTGTGACTCCGGAAGTCTATATGGCTTTATGTATATAGGAGGTTTATCAGATAACGTTGGTATCTTATGTGAAGTAACCTCAGTACAAGAGAGTTTGTCTCCTGGTAGGAAGAATATTTCATTGTAACGACGGCATATATCTAGAACGGATAGCCTTTCTTCCTTATTACAGTGATTTAAATGAATAATTTCCTCTAGTTTCTTGAGGCGGTCATTTCCGATAGTATTATCAGGGCCTATTGGGAGTAAATCATAATCCTGTGGATCTTCCCACTCAGGATTTACTTCGCTCGAAGTTAGAGTGATTTCATTTTCATTTAAATTTAATAATAGAATTCGTACTTTCCCATTTCTTGGCTTGGTTAGAACATTACCCAAATATACTCCGGGTTTAATTTCTTTGTGCACACAAAATAAATTTGTTTGTTTTTCTAAAGGGATTTCTACAACCTTTTGGGATCTTGGTGGAAGAGATATGTTTAAACCACTTGTAGTATCCTGGGTCTTGGACATAGGTTGTAAATTACAGTTCACATAGGCAATGGAATCCACCATTTGGTTTGAGATGTCTGTTCTCTTTGGATTCCTATTTACCGAACGTAATTTCCTCGAGTCCGATTCGGGCTTAAAAGGGTCTGTATTAACCAAAATGTCAGCATTTACATGCGTAGTGAAATTTTCGTTTGAATTTTTACATTCCGAATTTCGAATTTCCGCGAATTTTAAATTTGTTTTGCCTTCTGAGGCTATTTTTGCTGGTTGTAATTTGCCAGTCTGAGTACACCCGTTGTGTGTTTCGTTGATTATACTGAGCTCCAAGTAGCTTTCTTCGTAACTTATTACACATCTGTGTCGCGTTAGAAAATCGTTTCCTAGTAATCCATCGTAAGGGATTAAAATGTCTTCCTTAATGAGATGAAATGGGTGCTGTATAGAATTATTTTGCATTTTTAAATTGCAGTATGAAATTCCTACTGAATTAAGGCTATTCCCGGAAAGAGTAGTAATTTCGCACTTGAGGTCTTGATATATTGGGGTAGAGTCTGTCACCAATTTGAGTTTATAAAGACTGACCTCAGCTCCAGTGTCTATTAGAAGTGTGGAGTATTTTTTTCTTGAGTTTGATAAGGGCAATGTAATGAGAATTGCATTTCTCGAAATTATTATTGGAACTCGAATCAGTGTTCTGAGTTTTGGTGTATCACGGCTTCTGTTACACGGGTGGAGTCGCCGGTGCCCTCCATCCGCGGTTGATCGTTTTCCGATCCATAATCCATTAACATATTCCATCTGACCTGCCTAGCTGGAGTCGGATGTATATTCCGAGAAGCGGGAAATATTCGTGTTTGATTATTATTATTAGATCTATATATCTCTTGGTTTCTGTTTCTTTCGTCTTGAATCCGAGTTCTACATTCACTCCTATGGTGATTAGGTTTTTTGCAATAACTGCAGTTCAATCGATGAACTTCCCTCTTTATGTGAGGACCAGTAGGTTGAAATGATGGGATGACCTTGTTACGGAAACAGGTGTTCTTCGTGTGGCCTCTTTTACCACAAATATCGCAAGTTGGAATTGACTTGTTTGTTTCACTGGGCTTTGCAAAATTTTCGAGACGTATTGCATGCTCTGAAGCATAAAGGACGAGTTTACGTAAAGTTGTCTCGCCTTTGGACTTAACAATTACACGTAACTGTTCACTTCGCAGGCCGTCTTCGAAGGTCTTGATTGCATTTAACTCATTCTCTTCTAATAAAAACTTTTTTGCTACCGCGTCGGTTACGTTCTGGGATGTGACGTTATTTAGTTCACACAAAAGTTTACTTAACCTTTGTGCGAATTCATCGATGCTTTCCCTGGAGTTTTGTTTGAGACGCAGGAGCTCGGCCTGAACCGTTACTCTTGGGCGTCTATCTAAGAATTGGTCCTCAAGGAATTCCCTTAGAGTTACCCAATCTTTAAAATCTCGATGCTTCAATGCTTCGTATGCAGGACCGATTATTCTGGTTTTCACGACACTAAGAAAAAGCTTTTTATCAGCTTCCCCCTCTGTGGTGTCAAAGAGAATCTTGCAGCAATTAATGAATCGATCTAATTCATTGGGGCTGCCATCGAAATCCGGTATCATATTCCGGGCATCGGAAAGAGAAATTTTTATTTCAGCCATTTTTAATTGGGGGGCCTGAGTAGCCGGAGGACAACTAAAGCTTCGCCTTTTGCGTTTCGCGTTAGCAAAAGCAGGCTGCCGGTTAGTGTAACTATTCCGTCGGGTTCGTATGGTGCCGTTCTTTATTCTTTTTGAGAGAATTGGATAGACAACAATGGAATTTTACTTTAAGACCGAATCACTTGATGAATTGTAAAAAGAGAGAAACAAAAAAACCCACTCACTTATTTAGACAAAAACAACTCGAGTAAGTACACTCTTGGGACTCACAAAAGATAGTACGCAATCATTACACTTTTTCTTAAACAAATTCACTTAAAATTTCCGCAACCTTTCTTAAATTTTCTGAATTCTGCACTCTTAATTATATATATATAGGTATATTTTTTGCAAGTTTAAGCAATTTAATGTGAGATATACTAAATATATTTGAAAAATATGCAATACAAACAAACACCTTACATTTTAAGTTCTTCCAGTCGTTTTTTTAATGTGATGAACTCGGTGAAATCTTTTGTTTCGTCGTCCTCTCCAGCTGGTTTGTAAAATTCTTTTAGCTGCTCCTCAATTTGGCGAGCTTCCTCCTGGGGGTCCATTGATAATTGTTTCCTTCTAGGTTGTTTACTGAGTTCTTTTTACTCAAAATTTTTTGCACAATCTCTAGAGCCTGTCTTGAGATTGGGTTGTCTTAGACAACGTTGGATAACCTCTGAGCGCCTGGCTTAGGTTACCTTAATTTGAGTAGCTGGGATCGTATTTTTATTTTAATAAAGATCCTCAACCGCTGCCACCAAAATGTTCTGGGTTTTTATGAAATACCCAAGGACTGGGGAGTGCTTTCTACAGAGAAGATCACCAGTCCCAATTTTATTTGTTTAAACACTTTTGTAACTTTTTTACACTATGTATGAACTTTATTAATCAACTTTGTACACTTAATACAACAAACTTTTATTTAACTTTTTGATTTTCTTTTTCTAGAGATCTGAAGGCCTTACCTCTGGTAGGGGGACTCTTCAGATCACTTCAAAAGTTAGGAAAACTCTGCTTGTTCCTAGCAACATCAACTGAATTTATTTAAGTTCTCCCTCCATCGATTTATTGAAAAAATTCAAAGTAAAAATCTATCGGCCAATCAATTTCTTCGATAAGTGAAAAAGATGCTATTCTCAGCAAGAATCGATTTAAGGGGAAAAGTGATTAAATCGTATGAGTTCAAGTACTTTGAACTCATCACAAAAAACGTAAATCGCTTGCGTCGGCATTATTGGTTTTCGTGACAAAAATATTTTAAAATCGCATAATTCATATGCGTTCAAGTACTTTAAACTCATCGCGAGGAAATTGTTTACGTTGGCGTAAATAATTTAGAAGGTGAAATCCGAGATACTAGCATTTGCTTTGGAGAAATTTTGTGAGAAAAAGTAACCAAGATAATTTAGGAAAGAAATTTATTGGTTTCATGCTAGTGCGATGCATGTTTTAGGATTTTAATGCTAGTGAGATGAAAATGTTTTGAATTTCAGGGTAATTAACAGATAACGCCAACGAGGGATGCTAATGATGTCACGTGAAGTAACTAGGGTGTAAGGTGACGCGTATAGCGAGCGCTTACAACAGTTTATAAAAATTGTAATTTTGTTTCTTGATGCCTTATGTATACATTTTGTATATGTAACAATACTAGTAATCTTTTTCCCATATAGTTTTTTACACAAAACTGCCAGATATATTGTCTGTCACAATACACACAATTTTCCCATAAGGTTTTACACAGAACTTTCAGATGTATTGTCTGTGACAATACACAATCTTAAACTATTAACCTTGTTTTCCATAAGGTTTTACACAGAAATTATTTTAACACACACTTAACCTTTTGTCCATAAGGAGTTTCCACAGTTTCACAAACTTAACCTATTACATAATATTTCCACTTTATTGTCTCTTGATCCATGACTTTCTTCTGCTCTTTTTGGTCAGTGTACGTTTAGATTTTATCTCTTGTATTTAATATTTATGGGAAGGTGGGTATGTCTCAAGTTTGGATAACCTCAAACTCGGCGGGAGCGGAATATTTCTAAAGAACAATGGAAGACGGGTAAGTCTCAAGTTTGGATAACCTCAAATTCGGCGGGAGCGGAATATTTCTGAAGTACTATGGAAGATGGTTAAGTCTTAAATTTGGATAACCTCTGTTTGAACACAACTGAAAAATAATAAGAAAACAATTAAAATACAATATATAAAGTATTTAATACTTCCCTAAAATTTCAAGATCCTGTGTCCAGTCATCACTTGCCTCCTGTATCTTCAAGAAGTATCTGAAATGAAAAAGATAAACAGATATTAGTTTAAAGCAACTAATTAAATAAAGTAGCATACAAAAATTACAATAATAAGCAAATTACATGCAAAACTGCCAAGAAACCAATTTCTTGGCAGTACAACAACAAAAACATGCAAATGTAAATAATGTAATTTCGTTGCAAAATTCATATGCTCTGCATAATAAACATTTGCAAAACATGCAAATATGCTTAAATATGCAAAGCATAAAAACTTGCAACACGCACATACATTATAATTAATAAAAATCAACAATTTATACCATTGTTGACATTTCACAAATCATTTTACAGCATAAATAATTTAGCAGAATTTGCTTATTTCCTGCAAATTATTTATGCTGAAACTGACACATAATTAAAAATAAACACTTAAATAGTGATATAAGACACTTACCTGGATAATTAATCCATAATTTTCCGAGAAAAACGACACAAACGACACGGTGAAAAGCTGATTATACGAAGTTGGCTACGCGCTACCTGTTGGTAATACTTAAAAACCGCGAAAGTTACCAGGTAAGCAAATATTAGCGAAAAAAGGTAAATTAAATTCCCATAATAAGTGTGAAAGAGAAAGATGCGAAAACGAGATGCAAGAAAAATGAGAAATATTTGCGTTCCACATTGGAAATTGTCATAATATGGCAGGAAGTCGCCATCTTGATAAATTTCAGAAAAATTAAAATATTTAATAAAATAAATTACGAAAATTCATGGATAATTTAAAATAAATTAGTTGAAGGAAATTGGCACATTTTGACATAAGCATACAAGTCAAGCAAATTCGAAAAATATGCTTAATTTGCATTTTTCTTGTGGAACATATGTCAAAATGGCCGCTTAGAGCCTATAAAACGGGGGCAATTTCCAAGATCTCTCTCAGTTTTTCGACAGCGATCACACATGCCTAAGCATAAGATCCAAGAGTTTATCTCAGTTTTTCGACAGCGATCATCAAGTATAATTCAAGGCAGTATAATTCTAACCAAGTTTTTCTCAGTTTTTGACAGTTCCTCAACAGCAAATAGTTTTTTTCATTTTTTCAGCAAAGAAGCATAAAAATAAACATGCCATATTAAAGGTACAACATTTTTACATGCTTGAACTTTGTGTGCAGTGGGTGTTGGCAGAGGACAGGAAGTTTTTGGGTTATTGAATTCTACAGATAAGTATTGTGTTAAATTAGTGCGTAGATTTAAGTTTCTTGCATAAAAATTAAATACATGCCAGCTTTCGGCATTTTAATGATACATGCATAGAAACAAATTAGTTAAGTAAGTTAAAATAAGCACAAAGTGAATAAGTGTATAACGCGTAAAATTAGAAAGGGCTACAAATTGCATTTAGTCAAATACATGCCAAAATACGGCATAATGACTACATATGCAATCGAACAATTAATAATAAATTAGTGAAAATATTAATTTGTAGTGAATTTATAAATTGAAGTGCTTCACACATAGAATTATTTAATAAACACAGCATTAAACATAAGCACGCATATATTTTTTTCATACCGCTACACTGTCCACCTAAATGCCGTAATATAGCTGTAGTTATCGATTGCAGCTACATTACAAAACATTTATTGGTGGTTCCATCCAGGATATGTGTGCCTGTTTACTGTTGTGATTGGAAACAATTCTAGTACACTCAATTTAGTGATAAACATTTTTAAAAATTATTTTTTCGAGTTAAAAACCATCGAAAATTAAGTTATAACCGTGCTTAGACGTGGCAGTTCTAATTAAAAAAAACATCGAAAATTAAGTTATAACTGTGCTTATACGTGGCAGTTCTAATTAAAAACTACAAAAAATTAATTTATAAACGTGCTTAGACGTAAAAACTTCAGGGTGCCCAGATGAGGCAGCTCGAATATTATCGAAATTTTTGTGATAATTACTGAACTTACATGTCAGTAAATCATGTTACATAGTTAATTGCTGAACTTACATGTCAGTAACTCTTAATAAATAGTTGGTTAATTAAATTAATTAGAATTAGTAACAAAAATTTATTTAAAGATTTTTCACGTCAATTTGTCATACACGGCATCAATTTACGTTCTTCGACTAAATTTCCATTTATCCCACACGTGACATTAAATTGCTTCTTTCAATTATCTTCATCATTTAACCCACACGGTTAATTAACTATAATAGTAGAATATAAATCAACATGGATTCAGTAGATAAACTAATCCTTACGGAAAACATATTGCGTGCACGAATTGAAAAGTTAATCGAAAATGGAAAGAAAACGAACCTTGTCAAACGAACACAAGGCTTTTATGAAACTAAAATTACAGAGTTGAAGAAACTATGGGAAATATATAGCGATACAGATATGGCAATAAATCAGGCTTTATTAGAAAGTTCTGATGAAAAGCAACATGAGTATTTAGCCCAAGATAATCATAGCTCAACAGAGTTAAAATATTCCGAATATATGGGAGAATTAGTAGAAGGATTGGGGAAATTCGTCCCCTCAACTGAAGCATCAAGCTCGGGACAAGTACCAATTCATTCGACAACTGTTGTTCAACAGGAATCATTCCTTCCGCGCAGTCAGTTGCCCAAGTATAACGGCAACTACGATTTATGGCGATCATTTCATGATCTATTCATTTCTCTTGTTCATGACAATACAAAGCTAACACCAGTTCAAAAGCTGCATCATCTGCAATCTTGTTTAGTGGGTGATGCTGAGAAATTGTTGCGGCACACCCCAGTAACAAATGAAGATTACATGCCAGCATGGAACAAGTTGAAGGCTAGATATGAGAACAAGAGAAATTTAGTTAATCATCAATTAAAGGTTTTGGTAAACCAAGCCAAACTAAATGCAGAGTCTGCTAAAGGACTCAAGTCAATAATTGATACAACAGACGAATGTATCCAACAATTACAAAGTTTAGAAGTTGATACGACATCGTGGGATGTACTTCTAATACATCTGTTAGTACAAAAATTACCCTTCATTACCCTCAAACTGTGGGAGGAAGAGCAGGGAGGTACACAAGAACTCCCAACATTCAAGTCATTTAAGCAGTTTTTAAGTACGCGTTTAAAAATTTTAGAATCGTTAGCAGATAGTCTAGTTAAGTCCACACAACCCAAATCAAGCTGCACACCTGAAACAAGCAAATCATTCCATATTACAAAGGGAATCAAATGCCCAGCATGCAATGCAAGTCACTTTTTACAAAGATGCCCGAACTATCGTAGGATGGACATACTATCAAGATATCAGATAATCACAGGCTTCAAGCCGTTGTACCAATTGTTTAGGCTTGCATCATGTCAACAATTGCACTGGCAAATATAGCTGTCAAAGATGCAACAAAAAGCATCATAGCACCTTGCATGAAGACTACAACAGGGACAAACCCAATCATGCAGCTGTCGGAACTGAGCATAGGTCAAATACTAACAACGTTAGCTCGAACTCAAGTCAAGTCAATTAAGCTAGCAATACTATGCATAAACGCTCTCCACGGTTACAGTCAGTGAACAACACTGACGACTTAAACACTAGTCAAAACTTTGTAACTAGAGAGGACCATAATGCACTACTATCAACAGCGTTAGTAGTGGCACAAACAAAAAGCGGGAACTCACATATTCTAAGATGTCTCATAGATGGTGGTTCGCAATCATTCTTTATTACAGAGGAAGCCTGCAGGAAACTGGGAGCATGTCGCAGCCCAACTGCAGTATCAACTACTGGCTTAAACACTAGCCATACAGCAATCCCAAAGCAGCAAACCACACTTATACTTCGATCACGAAAAGCGAAGTCTACAAGATTATTAGAAGAAAAGTTTCTAATATTGAACAAAATCACAGATCCTTTACCTTCCAGAATAATCTCTAAAAGGGAATGTTTACATCTCATTAAACTGCCACTAGCTGATCCCACATTTTGGAAGCCTGGAAAGGTAGATGCTTTACTAGGAGCAAGAGTTTATGCTCAGATAGTCTTAAACGGCATTAAACAAGGATCTAATACTACCCCTACAGCCATTAAAACAATATTTGGTTGGATTTTACTAGGGTCAACAACAAATGTTGTAGAAAACAATACATCAGCGTTTACCGTCACAACTGATGACTTAGCTGAACAACTTAAAATGTTTTGGGAAACAGAAGAGTTTCCCACAAATCCGATTCTCAACAAAGAAGACAGAGAATGTCAACAGAGATATCAACTCATCCATCAACGTCTTCACAATGGTACTTACCAGGTGAAATTACCATTTCTGAATGATGAAGTGCCTGACCTAGGGCAATCAAGACAACAAGCAATTAAACGCTTTCAAGGAATACAACGTCAGCTTGAAAGGAATCAAGCTTTAAGGTCCGAATATGAGAAATGTTTAGATGAATACCTCGAGTTGGGTCACATGGAGGAAATACCTCCACCCAACACCAAACGAGCCACACTACTACATACCTCACCATGCAGTTGTCAAAGAAAGCACGACAACAAAGGTGAGAGTAGTATTTGACGCTTCAGCGAAAACGTCAAATGGCAACACACTCAATGAGTTCCTATTAAAAGGACCAGTTTTACAACCTAAATTATTCGCCACGTTGCTCAACTGGCGTAAATACAAGATTGCTATGAACGCGGACATTGAAAAGATGTACCGTATGATAACCATGCATCCGGATCATCGTACCTTTCAGCGAATCATTTGGAGACATCCTAAAACCAAGGAGATCCAAGATTTGCAGCTGAATACAGTGACCTTTGGAACGTCTTCTACGCAATATTTAGCCATTCAGACGCTTCAACAACTAGCATATGACGAACAACAAAGATGGCCTCGAGCTTCAAGGGTCACAGTCACAGATTTCCAAGTGGACGACCTACTCACTGGAGCAGAGAGCATAGAAGATGCGAAGGATCTATTAGATGAACTAATTAGCATGTTGAAAGCAGGAGGATTCAATCTGAGGAAATGGACAAGTAACAATTCGTACTTGTTGAAACATCTTCCCCCAGAACAGCGCGAATTCAAGGATACGTTGATGATTTCGGACACGGAATCCGTAAAAACGTTAGGAATTCGTTGGCATCCTAAATCAGATAAATTTTCGTTCTTGATCAAACCTTGGAAAACGCATGCCAAGGTAACCAAACGAACCATTTTGTCAGATATTGCATCACTGTACGATCCTTTGGGTTGGTTAGCACCAGTTGTAATTACAGCAAAGGTGCTTATGCAATCATTGTGGGTCACGGGATGCGCATGGGACAATAAGGTTTCCGAAGCTATTGAACATCAATGGGATAGTTTCAAACATAATTTGAAGTCTATTGACAACTTACAAATTCCTAGATGGATTAACTATTCATCAAATGCGCGCATCCAAATACATGGCTTCTGCGATGCATCAACAAAGGCATTCGCTGCAGTAGTCTATCTACGTGTAGGAGATGAGAATGGCATGTATGCAACTACTTTGCTTACTGCCAAAACGAGGGTAGCTCCCATAAAGCCAACGACCATACCACGTTTGGAGCTACATGGAGCTCTATTACTAGCAAGACTGCTTCAAGCTATAATAAAGGACATGCGCTTACAACAGGTTTCAGTTTTTGCTTGGACAGATTCTACGATTGTCCTGCAATAGATAAAGGAACATCCCTCACGATGGAAAACGTACGTTGCAAATCGTGTAGTAGAGATTCAGGACATCGTACGCTTTGAGCAATGGCGTCATGTGTCAACAAATCATAATCCTGTGGATGTGGCCTCAAGAGGAGTGCCTGCTGCGGATGTAATAAATAATCAGCTATGGTGGCACGGCCCATCATGGCTATCGGCGGAACAAGATGCCTGGCCAAAAGTTAAGGATATTTCGAACAAACCAATCTAGAGGCTAAAGAACCTATTGCGATAAATCTTTTAGCAAAAGTAGATAACCAGTTCCTTCTACGATATTCATCATATACTCGCCTCGTTCGTATAGTAGCTATGATGCAACGATTCATACACAATTGTCGGCATCCTCATAATAAACGCTCACAGTACATCGATTCGCTCGAATGGAGCCAGGCAGAAATAACAATATTTAAACTGGTACAACAAACTGCGTTCGCAGATGAGTACAAAAGTATATTGAACAAGAATCCGTTGTCGCAAAATAGCAAGTTAATTAAACTTAATCCCTTTATGGACGACAATGGCTTGTTACGAGTGGGTGGTAGACTCGATAATGCTTCAATTCCATACAATAGGAAACACCCAGTCATCTTACCACGTAATCATCATGTCACATTAATATTAATCGACAAACTACATGTAGAAACTCTACATGGCGGTCCCTCACTGGTTCTCAGCACTAGTCGAAATCGATTCTGGATATTAGATGCTAGACGTTGCATTACCAGTCGATTACATAAGTGCATTACATGTTTCAAATATCGCACTACGACTAGAAGCCAGTTGATGGGAAATTTACCAACCCCGAGAGTAAATGAGACGAAGCCATTTACTAAAGTGGGAATTGATTATGCCGGACCTGTAACGATAAGAAGCTCAATGTTATGCAACGCCAAGTTACAAAAGGCATATTTCTGTATCTTTGTTTGTATGGCTACAAAGGCTGTACATTTAGAATTGGTGTCAGATCTCACATCTGAAGCATTCCTCGCCGCATTAAAAAGGTTTGTAGCTAGAAGAGGATTGTGTACTGACATATATTCAGATTGTGGCACCAACTTCATTGGTGGAAAATCTCTTCTGGAAAAGGATTTACGACAAGCCATTCATGCCTCAACACCAGAAGCAGCAAAATATTTGTCCTCCAAGCAAATCAACTGGCACTTTAACTCTCCAGCCTCTCCACATTTCGGAGGAATCTGGGAAGCGGGAGTAAAGTCAGTAAAATATCATCTTCGAAGAACACTACAATACTCCAAATGTACGTTTGAAGAGTATGCAACCCTATTAGCTCAGGTCGAAGCGTGTCTAAATTCTAGACCACTATGCTATGTTAGAAATGATCCAGCGGATTTATTTATCCTTACACCTGGACATTTCTTGATTGGCCAAGCACTAAACGCGATTCCAGA
Organism: Dioctria rufipes; assembly: GCA_963924295.1. Lineage (NCBI taxonomy): Eukaryota > Metazoa > Arthropoda > Insecta > Diptera > Asilidae > Dioctria > Dioctria rufipes. The sequence continues at coordinate 129,350,385 of OZ002740.1, forward strand.
ACCTGATTATACAAATGAACCTGTAGTATTGTCTAAAAGATGGCAGTACATTCAACAATTGAATAAACAATTTTGGGATAAGTGGTCAAAGGACTACCTTAACCAATTGCAGAACAGACCCAAATGGTATTCAAGGCAACCGAACATGCATGTTGGAGATGTTGTCCTTGTTAAAAGCGAAAACATGCCACCCACTAGCTGGGCAATGGGTATAATAGAGCAAATACATCCAGGTGCCGATGAGCTAGTGCGGGTAGTACGAGTCAAAACCCGAAATGGTAGTTTCTTACGACCAATCACTAAAATTAGTCCTCTACCACTAGCATAAGACTAACTGCCTGTTATTAGTGTCGTCATGTGTCTGTCCAAATTGTCACATTGTTGGGTAAGGGTCATCAAAATTTTGATACACCATACTAACAAGCTACTATTTCAGATATCATCCACATATGAGCAAGAGGATATGCTGTACATTTTAGAGGATATCCAGTTTAGCTCACCAGGAATTCCAGAACGCAGGATGCTTCGTGACCCAGGGTGCGATGTCTTCGGCATGCCTCGACCAGAATTGGCTCATGAATTGATACCGCGGGACAGAGGAGAACCATCAACGAGCCGTGCATCAACGAGCCGAGCATCAACGAGCCGAGCATCAACGAGCCGAGCATCAACAAGCAGAGCATCAACAAGCCGTTTGTGGGTACGACTCTCTACACGGATCCACATCCACAACAAACAGCAGTAGTCAATGGTAGCCACATTACTGCTTTGACAAAGCTTCTGCCGACTACAACCATGAATGAATACGAAATTACAGCAAATAACAGCTTTCAAAGATTCACAACTCGAGAACACGAAGATATATATTTGCCTCGATACGTTTTGCAGCGCATTGACGTCAGAGCAATACAACGGCGACGAAACAGGGAGAAAACCATTAATCTCCCAGATAAATATCGGGTTCGACTACGAGTCAATAAGGATGGCAAGTTGACCTTCCATCACTACCATAAGAGGGGTATACGCAAAATAAAAAATGCTTTAGTTGAACAAACTGTTCAACGGGGGGGAGTATGTTTGAACAAAGCTGAAAAATAAGAAGAAAACAATTAAAATACAATATATAAAGTATTTAATACTTCCCTAGAATTTCAAGATCCTGTGTCCAGTCATCACTTGCCTTCTGTATCTTCAAGAAGTATCTGAAATGAAAAAGATAAACAGATATTAGTTTAAAGCAACTAATTAAACAAAGTAGTATACAAAAATTACAATAATAAGCAAATTACATGCAAAACTGCCAAGAAACCAATTTCTTGGCAGTACAACAACAAAAACATGCAAATGTACATAATGTAATTTCGTTGCAAAATTCATATGCTCTGCATAATAAACATTTGCAAAACATGCAAATATGCTTAAATATGCAAAGCATAAAAACTTGCAACACGCACATATACATTATAATTAATAAAAATCAACAATTTATACCATTGTTGACATTTCACAAATCATTTTCCAGCATAAATAATTTAGCAGAATTTGCTTATTTCCTGCAAATTATTTATGCTGAAACTGACACATAATTAAAAATAAACACTTAAATAGTGATATAAGACACTTACCTGGATAATTAATCCATAATTTTCCGAGAAAAACGACACAAACGACACGGCACTTTCACAACAAAATATCGCGATAGCGACTGTCAACTTGACACGGTGAAAAGCTGATTATACGAAGTTGGGTGCGCCCTACCTGTTGGTAATACTTAAAAACCGCGAAAGTTACCAGGTAAGCAAATATTCGCGAAAAAAGGTAAATTAAATTCCCATAATAAGTGGGAAAGAGAAAGATGCGAAAACGAGATGCAAGAAAAATGAGAAATATTTGCGTTCCACATTGGAAATTGTCATAATATGGCAGGAAGTCGCCATTTTGATAAATTTCAGAAAAATTAAAATATTTAATAAAATAGATTACGAAAATTCATGGATAATTTAAAATAAATTAGTTGAAGGAAATTGGCACATTTTGACATAAGCATACAAGTCAAGCAAAGTCGAAAAATATGCTTAATTTGCATTTTTCTTGTGGAACATATGTCAAAATGGCCGCTTAGAGCCTATAAAAAGGGGGCAATTTCTAAGATCTCTCTCAGTTTACAGCGATCACACATGCCTAAGCATAAGATCCAAGAGTTTATCTCAGTTTTTCGACAGCGATCATCAAGTATAATTCAAGGCAGTATAATTCTAACCAAGTTTTTCTCAGGTTTTGACAGTTCCTCAACAGCAAATAGTTTTTTTCATTTTTTCAGCAAAGAAGCATAAAAATAAACGTGCCATATTAAAGGTACAACATTTTTACATGCTTGAACTTTGTGTGCAGTGGGTGTTGGCAGAGGACAGGAAGTTTTTGGGTTATTGTATTCTACAGATAAGTATTGTGTTAAATTAGTGCGTAGATTTAAGTTTCTTGCATAAAAATTAAATACATGCCAGCTTTCGGCATTTTAATGATACATGCATAGAAACAAATTAGTTAAGTAAGTTAAAATAAGCACAAAGTGAATAAGTGTATAACGCGTAAAATTAGAAAGGGCTACAAATTGCATTTAGTCAAATACATGCCAAAATACGGCATAATGACTACATATGCAATCGAACAATTAATAATAAATTAGTGAAAATATTAATTTATAGTGAATTTATAAATTGAAGTGTTTCACACATAGAATTATTGAATAAACACAGCATTAAACATAAGCACGCATATCTTTTTTTCATACCGCTACACTGTCCACCTAAATGCCGTAATATAGCTGTAGTTATCGATTGCAGCTACATTAGGAAACAACCTCAAACTCGGCGGAAGCGGAATATTTCTAAAGTACAATGTGAGACAGGTAAGTCTCAAGTTGGGATAACCTCAAACTCGGTGGGAGCGGAATATTTCTAAAATACTACTATCTACGGGATTTGATAGGTAAATCTCAAGTTTGGAAAACCTCAAACTTGGCGGGAGTTGAGTCAATTAACTTCTTCGAAGCTAAGTCCAGTGAAGATATTAGCCAGTCGAAGCTTGTTGATCGACTGACTTGTTCTTGGTGCCAGCTCACCTTTTATAGACGTGAAAGTGTTGCCGTCTTGATAATTCCATCAGACAATTGACATCTCAGACAAACTTAGTGACCATCTTTCATGGAACGTCAAGAGGGTTTGTTTATACATGAACATATAAGTTTTACTTTATTGTAAACAAATCAGTCAGTCAATCGGGTTAAGCACTACTTACTAATATACGGTATGAAATAACGAGCACTTATAGATTTAAATTATCATTTGGAATTTCGTTACATCCCCCCTTTCTTCAAAAAAAAAAAAAAAAAAACTGTTACATTAATTCAGTTTTGTGTTTTTTTTTATATATATACCTTGTTGTGTAAAATCACATTATTTATAGTTCACATTTTGTTATAAACGACTTTTAGCTTTTTATTTTCCGTTGATTACTGGTGGCAACAATTTTCTTTGCTCTTGGCAGCAAAGAACGCGACAACCGTTCTTCAGAGTACGTACACGTGTGGGTCCCTTTGTTCCATAGACCATAAATGTCTTGACTTTTCCGTAAGGTATAAGTAACGCCTCAACGCCATCGAATATCTTTCGGTCCGATGGTGACTTCGAGTCGACGGATTCAACCAGCGGTTTCCTCTTTTGGGTTGGGTCAACCAGAATATTTCTTGTCTTATTCTGCTTTGATGTTACTCCTGGGGCCAACTGTGAAGAATTTGCCAGTATACACGAATCGAAAAACTCACAGTGAGTGCAGGTGTACACTTTTCAATTTCAAGCGATTCCGTAAGTAGCCGTGTACACTTAAGTGCTGAATGAAAATTTTTCTGTGCTGAATGAGTTTTAAATTGTTGTTTGAAACTATCAGTGAGAAAATAGTCTTTTTTAAAAAAGTTAAGTTTAGTTATAACAAATGAGTATGAATTCGCTAGTATTAAGGCGAAGAGAAAGGTAGAGAAAAATTCAAAAATTTATTATATTTGAAAATTTGTACACATTCTAGACAGAATTTGATTATAGTAGTTAGGAAGTTAAGGGATTCCGAAAATCCTTCTGAAACAATATCTGAGGAACGATTTGTTGAATTGTATCGGTTTCCAATACATCTGTGTGTACAATTTTTAGGCAAAATCAATACCTGTACATTTGAGATTTCTATGTGCGTTGCGTTTTTTGCTACGGGAAGTTTGCAACGAGCGATTGGGCAGGATTTCATGTCTTGCATGTCGCAAACGTCTGTGAGCCGAAGCATACATGAAGTTGCAAACATTATCAATGAAGTGTGTTTATTTTCCTGGGCAGCAAGATGAAAGTGCCATCAAACAGGACTTTTACCAACTAGCATCGTTCCCGGGAATCGTGGTTCTATTTGATGGAAGTCACATTCATTAAAAGAAAAAGAGAAAAAGAAATCTTACCCGTCGTTTGCAAATTCTACGTTAATTTTCATAAAATTAACTAGAATTGTTTTTTGTTCCTCGCTTGCCTTTTTCGCCTTAATTGCAGCCATTTTATCTACAAATTTTAAAATAATATTAATAAATAATATAACAAATAATTTTGAAAATAACGCTTGACAAAAACTCACGATTCAATGCACTTACCTCTTCAAAATTCACGAACAAAATGTCCGTGAGAAAATATCAATTAAGGTGTACACAATTTTGACAGAAAACTCATTTCCACTTTTGCGGAATCGGAACAAGGTTGTGTACACAAAATTTTGTGTACACGCGAAAATTCATAGTTGCGGAATCCAGCCCCTGGTGAGGCCTTTGGTTGTTTGACAGTCAGTGATTCCGCTTTGTTTTGCGGCTCCATCAAGTTGGTCGGTCAACTTTTACTTTTTTAATTTTTTATTGCGCATATCGATTGTTGGTCGTTTGTTGGTGATTGTTTGCTTAATTTAAACGTTTGTTGGTTAATAGTTTTTTCGAAAATCTAAAAAGAAAATTCACTATCAAGTTAGCCGGAAATTTCTTATTTTTATTTTAAATTTATTTATAACCAGCTCAATCAATGCGTAATCGTTTGTTGGACCCGTTTTTATTAATAACATCGTTTGTTGGTCCCTCAATTCTTCGCTAATTGCAAAAATAATTTACCTAATAAGCTACACATGAATGATGCTACATCTGAAGCTCGCTACACCTGAAGCTAGCTACATCTGAAGCTAGCTACACATGAAGTTATATGTAGTTGATATTAACCAAATAATAATTTTGTAGCTGAAGTAAAAGTCATGTATTTTATGTATTGACAATCAACTGTAGCTCCATCAAGTTAGCTGGTCAGCTTTTACTTTTTTAATTTTTACCACGTGAACTTTGACTTTTTAGATTTTTTATTGCACATATCGATTGTTGGTCGTTTGTTGGTGATTGTTGGCTTAATCTAAACGTTTGTTGGATAATAGTTTTTTCGAAAATCTAAAAAGAAAATTCACCATCAAGTTAGCCGGAAAATTCTTATTTTTAATTTTATTTTATTTATAACCAGCTCAATCAATGCGTAATCGTTTGTTGGACTTGTTTTTATGAATAAAATTTTTGTTGGTACCTCAATTCTTTGATAATTGCAAAAACAATTGACGTAAGCTACTACACATGAAGTTGTAGCTGATATTAGCCAAATTATAATTTGGAATGCTTATTCAAGTTACTTCATGGGGAAATAATGCTAAAAATTTCGACGAACATGCTTAACAGATAGTTTTGGTAAAAGGAGGTCCAGTATCTGAATTTGGCGGAACTAAAGCAAAAGTTTAGGAGGTGCTCTAAAAATAAATACTGACGTACCGGAAGGACATAAACTAAGAGAATAGGTTTGATAATAGAAGGGGTGACAATATATCGAACTGCATATCAACAAAGTAAGAAGAATTTTATTCCTGCAGTTATCCTTGAACATACTAACTTGCTCTCCTAGGACCGGTGGAATGGCAAGCTTTCGTAACAGAGAGTGGCAAATTTTTTACGAAGCTGAAATAAAAGTTTGAATTCGTCTCATCAAAAACACCAATGGAGTTAAAAAAGCCTGTGTTAAGATTTTATTCAAAATTGCTTGCTTAATTTTTCATCCCACTATAAATATTGTACATAGTCATTTCAACACATGTATTTAGCTATGCATTCAAGTTAAGTATATAGTATCCAGCTGTAATGTCTCTCTTTTCTATTTAGTATAATCTGTATGTACATAATAGATTCCCGTTGTTGTAAATTTGGTTGAGTAGCTGCAAAAATTCTTTGGCATTTAGATCACTGTTGAATAAACCTTGTTAAGCGATACAAGTGAGTTTCATTTTCAAGTTCTCAATTTCTAAGTGCTGGATAACTACACCCTACGTGCTGGCCCAGAGTTTGTACCTGTGTGCATTGAACAATTGGAAATCTGAATAATTTCTGTACACCTGCCACTGAGCAATAAGATTATTCAACATTAAAATTGGTCCTTTGAGCCGGATTTTTCTACACCAGCGTTGAAAAAAAAAACAAAAAACGCAAGACAAGAACACCTTTGTCATGTTGTTGCAGTCAACTCAAATTGGATTTATAACGCTCACGGAAATCGGTACAGCTTATTATAAAATATACCGGATAATCAACAATCAACAATAATCTTTCAAGATAAGTACACATTTTTCATTTCATAAGGTGCATGCTTGTTGAATAAAAAAATTTCATCACTACAAAATTGAAAAGAGCTTCAATTCATTATACATATTGGAAAATAATAAATATTTGCTAAATCTTCATTGGAATTATATTGTGAAACATATTGTGAAAAAGTGCCTAATAACAATTTCGAGCTCATAAAAACGATCGATTACTTATCACGACATCATATAACGGTGTACCCTTTGTGCTTCTTAATAATAATTATCTGATATTCCGTAGCAGGAGCGATATATACATACAATGTAATTTGTGATCACAAAATTCTGTGAAGTTATTTATATTAAAATTGAACATTACATGCACAGTGATCGCAATAAATTTTTCAATACAACCATTTTTTGCAAAAGAAAAACTATATCGTCGATATCAATCTAAAATATATTTGGAATCATTTTCTGGTGGAAATTAATGCGCTATTTCGTTTTTGATATATTTTGGGTACAAAATTCGAAAGAACAAATAACACAATTTATTTTATGGTGAATTATTTCTTCAAAAGTGTTAATAATTGAACTGAACATACACATACCTACATATGTATGTACATATATATCCAGGTATTGAAACTCATCGAGGTATAGCCTGTAATAGTTAAATTACGTTTCAAGACAATCCATAGTGTTCAAAATAAACTGTAATTTGAAGCTAACTAATAGATCTCGTAGATAAAAACTTTTTTTTATTCTTTTCAACTAAAATACAAAACAAGAAATAAAAAAAATTTCTGGGAACTTTGTTTATGTGTGATTTGAACTTTAATTTAACTTCGATCGGTGAAAGTTAGTTAGCATTTTCAAGCATAATGAGTGACGCACAGAGTTTAATCGCGAAACGTGACAGGGTTAAAGGAACAATAAGCAGGGCAAAACAATACGCGGAAAGTATAAGTGAAGCTACCGCTATTGAAGCACTTTTTAGTCGTTTGCAAAGTCTTGAGGAAGCTTGGGTTGAGTTCAAGCAAATCGAAGACGAGCTTTTGCTCGATTCTGATCAAACATCAAGCATCGAAGAATTTGAAACCAAGTACTTAGATACCAAAGCTTTATTCACACGTGCAATTTCAAAATTATCTGAATTGATTCGTCCATCCACCTTAGAAAATCAAACTAATCAACCAACTGTCTTAAACTCAACATTGTTGCCCAATGTAACCGTTAACGCAGTAAAGGATATTCGATTACCACGTCTCAATGTCCCATACTTTACGGGTGATTTCAAAGAATGGCCAACTTTTTTCGATTTATTTGATGCATCTGTGAATAAAATCGAGTCGCTAACGTCGTCGCAGAAATTTCAATACTTGATGGGACAGTTAGGCATTAAAAATCTCAGATGCAAATTATAATGATGCGCTGACTCGCCCTGAGAAAAGGTATAATACAAAGGGTCATATTGTCAGCTCATTGATTAAAACATTCCTTGATTAAACGTCAGCTTCGCAGGCATCTTCAAGACATATCCGATCCTTAGCTGATGTTACTGATCAAGTTATTCGTGGTCTTAAGGCTCTCGGTGGAGAAGCGGAGATGCGTGACGTATGGCTTATTCACATTGCATTAAATAAAGTTGATCCAGATACCCGTCAAGCTTGGAAACAGGAAACTCGAAATAATGAGTTCCCTCAACTTCAAACCTTCATAGATTTTCTTAACAATCGTTGGGAGGAACTAGTTGCCTCCAGTAGCAACACTCAACGGGTTCGAGGTGCCGCAATGACTCCTCTTGTCACACCTAATGTCAATGCCATAAGTTGTCCGCTATGTAACCAAAATCATCACCTTATGTCGTGCCCCACTTTTATTTCATATCCTATCAAGGACCGAAGAGATTTTATTTTCAGAAAGTCATGCTGCTACAACTGCTTGAAAAAGGGTCATTCTGTAAAACATTGTTCATCCAAGAATTGATGTCAAAAATGTCGAAAATCTCATTATTCTCTAATACATGAAAACCAACCGAACTCATCAGCACAAACCGCGTACAGCTCGCAAGTTGACAACGCACCAAGCACTCAATATTCCTCCCATGGAAAGCGGAAGTCTTCTTCCGGAGAGAACGAAGAGACAACTTCTAAGGCATCCGCATTTAACACAGTCACCGATTTAGCATCTCGTACTCCTACGTCAGTTCGATTAAATTCATCACTTCTGCCGACAGTCAAGGTTAATGTACATGACAGCTGTGGCATTCCTCACAGTGCTCGAGCCTTGCTAGATTCTGGATCACAAATTTCATTTGTGACTGAATCCTTCACTCAACGCCTTCATCTAAACCGAGAATATGCTAGAATTTCTGTATGTGGTTTGGGCTCAATTGATGCTGGAACAACAAGAGGCCGAATTTCGATAAAAGTATCCTCACATCAATGCCTTCATCATGGCTAGGCTAACTTCTCATTTGCCCTCATTCCACTTCGATCCCGATTTATAGCTATATCAAGGATTTGAATCTTGCTGATCCAAGCTTCTCCCAGCCAGAACCAATCGACATAATTATAGGCGCTGAACATTTCTTTAAAATCTTATGTCCAGAGAAAATATTCGGCCCAAGGGGTTATCCAGTTGCGCAAAAAACAATATTTGGATGGGTTTTAGCAGGAAATATGAACTCAGTCATTAACAATCCAAAGCTCACATTGGGTTTAAGTAGCTTTACAGATATCGATAAAACACTCAGACGTTTTTGGGAAACTGAGGAGGGCTATGCTGAAAGACTAATTTTATCAAAGGAAGAACTCTTATGCGAACGTTGGAAGATATGTGGTGTCATTGCCATTCAAGCAATCACCTTCTGTACTTGGGAAATCTGAATTCATTGCACTTCAAAGACTATGATCAATGGAAAAGAAGTTTTCAGCTAACATCAAATTATGGGAAAAATATGTCGATTTCATGCGTGAATATGAAGAAATGGGTCACATGCAATTAATTTCAGAAGGAAATGAGAATGTGCGAATTGACAAGAGCATTTATTTACCTCATCACGCCGTTTTTAAGCAAGACGGATCGCAAAAGATTAGAGTGGTGTTTGATGGGTCAAAAAAAACTTCATCGGGTCTATCCCTGAATGAATGCCTAATGGTTGGTCCCACCATACAGCGTGACCTCATTTCGATAATAATAAGCTTTCGCAAGCATCAAATAGCCATAGCAGCAGACTTGGAGAAAATGTATCGCCAAGTTCAATTGGCGACACCTGATCGTGAATATCATCGAGTGCTTTGGAGAGAAGATTCAACTTTACCAGCTAAGCACTATCGACTCACAACAGTCACCTACGGTACGGCTTCAGCACCATTCTTGGCTACAAGGGTACTTCATCAAATAGCTCAAGACAATAAACAACAATACCCCACGACATCATCAAGAATCGAAAATTGTTTCTATGTAGATGACGTTCTTACTAGTTGTGATAGCGTCGATGGGGCCATACAAACTCAGAGGAAATTGTCCACAATTTTCAACTCTAGTGGCTTTGCACTACACAAGTGGAAGTCAAATTCACATGAATTCATTACTAATTTAGTAGCAGTCAACAAATCAAACACCACCCTTTCAATCGATATTGACAAGAGCTATGGAAAGGTTCTAGGGTTATTATGGGATCCAGACAGCGACACCTTTTCATTTTCAATTAAACAAATTGCAGATCCCGTATTCACAAAACGAGAATTGCTATCAGAATCGTCCAAAATCTTCGATCCACTGGGCTGGCTGTCACCGTTTACCATAGTCATCAAAACTCTGTTTCAAAACCTGTGGCTTCAACCATATGGGTGGGACGATTCTCTTCCACACAAAATAATCAACAAATGGCGACAAATGCGGGAAGAATTTCACACCATTGCGAAAATCAAAATATCTCGTTGTTTGCATTTCAATCATCATTCAGTTCATCTCTATGGCTTCTCAGATGCTGCCGAAGGTGCTTATGCTGCGGTAGTTTATAGTAGCGTTTTTGATTCTAAGGGCAAAAAGAAAACAAATCTCATTATGGCGAAATGCAGAGTAGCTCCATTAAAGCAAGTATCCCTTCCGAGGTTGGAACTCTGTGGTGCAGCTTTATTAGCGAGACTTATGACTAAAGTTAAAGACGCCTTGAATTCACCAAACATAGAGCTATATGCATGGAAAGACTTCGAAATTGTATTGTGCTGGTTATCAGATTCCCACGTCGATGGAATAGCTATGTTGCAAACAGAAAGTCTGAGATTCTCGAAGTACTTCCACGAAACAGATGGAATCACATCGCGTCAAAGCAAAACCCGACAGACTGTGCCAATCATTCTACTTGGTGGAACGGTCCACAATTTCTCACAGACAGAACGTCAATCAACACAAGCAAGGATATTTCGTCAGCGTCGGAGAACTTGGCCAAAGGAGAAGAACGCAAAAAATTCTTCCAAATGTTTCATGTAAGAATTCAAAATGATACCCTATTAACTCTAACTGGAAAATATTCATCATGGTGCCGACTATTACGCATACTATCGACCGCACTTCGCTACTTGAGAAATCTCCAAGCTAACAAGCAAGATCGGCTTTCAGGCTTTATAACAACGCAAGAGTTACGCATGGCAGCACAAAAACTTTTTCGATGGGTTCAACAATCAGAATTTGAAGACGACATCAAATGTCTAGTCCGAAATCAGCAGTTACAATCAAAAAGTAAATTAAAATCACTCAGTCCTTTCATCGATCATGAAGGCATACTAAGAGTAGGAGGTCGCCTTCAAAATGCACCATATAACTATGGAATAAAACATCCGATCATTCTCCCAAAAAATCACAAGTTGACATCTTTAATCATTAGCAATATACATGAACGATATCTACATCCATCAGCTTCTGTTTTGGTCAGCATTGCACGCCAGAGCTACTGGATAATTGGAGTACGAAATCTAGCTAAAAAGCTCACCCATAGCTGCATTAAATGCTTCGAGCAGAAATCAAAATCAAACATGAAATTAATGGGTTCACTTCCACCAATGAGCCGAGTTACACCTGGACGTCCTTTCTTAAGAACAGGAGTAGATTATGCAGGTCCATTTAAGCTGCATATCCGAAGAAAACGGGGAGCTGTTCCAGTGAAAGGATACATTGCAATTTTTATTTGCATGGTCGTAAAGGCCATCCATATCGAGCTGGTCACCGATTTGTCAACTGAGGCCTTTCTGGCAGCTTTCAGAAGGTTTACCTCTCGCATGCTTTACTTATGTCAAGAAATCATAATGCTTTAATATCAAATTCTATTTCACAGATAGGCACTAATTGGCATTTTATTCCAACGGCTGCTCCACATTTCGGCGGAATTTGGGAGTCTGCAGTGAAACTTGTGAAGACACAGCTGCAACGTGTTTTAGGCGAAAGTATACCAACGCACGAAGAGACGAACACGCTTCTTACCCAGATAGAGGCCATTGTCAATTTCCGCCCTTTGTATGCAATATCAGCAGACCCAGAAGACTTTGACACTTTCACCCCGGCTCATTTCCTAATCGGCGAATCATTGTGCAGTATCCCGGAACCAACACTTACTTCCAAGAAGATATCACCACTTCAACATTGGCAGCATGTGCAAGCAAGGATTTTGGAAAAGATGGAAGAGAGACTACTTGGCAACTCTTCAGCAGCGTTCCAAGTGGCAGCAACCCCAGGTATCGTTGAAAGAAGGCAAATTTGGTAGTCATAGAAGCCGAAGCACCACCCACAAAATGGTTTCTGGGTCGAATTTCTAAGGTACATAAAGGAAAAGACAATCTGGTTCGCGTAGCGACTGTAAAAACAAAGCATGGAGAATGTCGAAAACCAATTGTAAAACTGCATCGTTTACCAATTGCTTAAGGAAGACTTCTTAAGGGGCTGGAGTATGTTAAGATTTTATTCAAAATTGCTTGCTTAATTTTTCATCCCACTATAAATATTGTACATAGTCATATCAACACATGTATTTAGCTATGCATTCAAGTCAAGTATATAGTATCCAGCTGTAATGTCTCTCTTTTCTATTTAGTATAATCTGTATGTACATAATAGATTCATGTTGTTGTAAATTTGGTTGAGTAGCTGCAAAAATTCTTTGGCATTTAGATCACTGTTGAATAAACCTTGTTAAGCGATACAAGTGAGTCTCATTTTCAAGTTCCCAATTCCTAAGTGCTGGATAACTACACCCTACGTGCTGGCCCAGAGTTTGTACCTGTGTGCATTGAACAATTGTAAATCTGAGTAATTTCTGTACACCTGCCACTGAGCAATAAGATTATTCAACCGCCTGTCCACAACCACAGTGTAATAAAAAACTTATTGAAGAAGGGAACGACCAATGTATTTTTTTTAGTATATATACTTAGTTAAAAAAAAAAAACTAAACAATACCTATTTTAAAATTAGCATTGCAGACTGGACCGGCAACCGTTGGGTCACATGATTTAGTGGACCAAATTTTGTGTAAAACTTTTAAGGAAATAGGAAAGGCTATGGATTGTCAGGAATTATTTTCCGCTAAGAATTTTCAGTCTTTTATCTTCAAAATACGAACAAAAGTGGAGGTGTTGTCTGTAAGTTTTATATGAAGTTGAATTTTTCAAATGGGTAATAAAAATTTGTTATTGCTTTACAGGAAATGAATAGAAACAAAATAAATGCATCTCTGAATATAATAAATTTTTGATAAAAAAATTCAGGAATTAACATTAATTGGTAAAAACTAAAATACTGGGATTCTCCTAGCCCCTTTGACTTCTAGAGACGGGCGCCCCCCAATTCTCTTTAATAACGAGAAGCTCACGTAGTTAAGAAATTTCTCCGTTGAAATGCAGTTTTAACTTTATTGTATAAATTATGTATAGATCTCACACGGTTATAAACTAGTATATATATATAAATATAGGTACTTAGACTCTGATGCACTGCTGGTTTTGGCGTTGTACGTGTTTCCTCTGCAAGTAACCCGAATTCGCTTCTTCCAAGCTTCCAACGCCTCCTTTTTTTTGTCGAGGTCGACAAAGCTCAGTAGTAGGAAAGGTTTAAAATTGTTTTTTTTACATATATTGCCATATGGGGATTTATTAAGGCTGCTTTACGACATTTGTGGATTTGTTTGTGTAAATTGTCATAAACTTCCCAAAATCCGCTGGAACGAAGGCAATAAGACTTATAATGCGCCGATTTGAAGGACACCACTTCAACCAACCTAAAAAACGTAATTATAAAAGATATATTTATATAATAATGAATATGTTTCTGTAAATGTAACTAACATGGTTTTACATACCTATATTCGAGTTCTGCATTTTGATCGCATTGAAGGGTTATTGAATGTGTGATTTGCTCCACCTTACAGCTCATTCCCTCTTTGCAGTTGGTGCTCGGACGTATATCAAGTTCAACAAATAATTGAATGCCATATTCTCTCAACCACCGGCCCGTTTTCATGCAGCAAATGCTTAGTGATCGGAAGCTCAGAGACTTTCCTAAAGAGCGAAGACGAATACGTTCTACGCTTGCAGACATTGCAATTTCTTGACTCTCTCACGCTAGGCTCTGAAGCGAGAGTTTTCTTTTACGACGGTAGCGATATTATCAAAAGCATCAATTACGTGAGACACAACCCGGCAGTCAGTCTGGATTTGAGGTTTGGAAGTATAGTACTTTTTAAGTATTAAGGTCCTTTCACGTAACGTGTCTTTTGTCACTCCTTTTTCGATTAAATGCTGTATTAATTGCAGGATAGGATTGCTAGATGCTTCCAGCGTTTTATAATAATTAACGTCGTCAGTTTCCGCTGTCATAAGTATGTGGACTATGGAGTCGAAGCCACACGTGTTGCTTACGGAATAGGATTTTATTGTGCCATAAAATTTCTTTGATTTTCAGAGGAAGATGCAGTGTACCATTTGGCAACAGAACCGACTTTTTACGTTGCCCAATCAGAGCATTCCGTTGTCGGACTTCGGGATAAGCAGTGATGTTTTTCTCGAATTTTTTTTCAGCGAATTCAAAATAACATTCTGATTGTTATTTTTATCGCCCTTCATTGAGGGGACCAAACTTTCCGTTGGTGCAGTCATCGTTGAATACGAATGGTTTAATAGAAATGAATCCACTGACTGGCGATTTTTCTCGAATTCTTTAGACAAAAACATTAAGGTCGATACATTTTCATTAGGTAAATCTACTGGCTGTCCATTTTTCTCGAGCTCTTCAGGGAAACCCATCAAGATCGATACATTTTCGTTAACGTCAGAGCCAACAACAAAATTGTGGTTGAGGTCTTCAGACAAATTCCAATGATCATTTAAGTTACCAGAAGCTTTTCGACCCCATTCTTCTTTGGCAAATAGGTCGGATTCACTCAAATTTATTTCCATATCAGTCGGAACTATGTCGACGAAACATGAAATATTTTCAAGATCAATACTATCGATTTTTTTTTCATCTTTGTTTAATTTCTGAGGGAGGCACAATTTTCGGTCGTAGATGTTCAATAGAGAATTTTTTGGTGAACTCGTAACAACGGCATTGTTTCGAGATGAACCTAACTCATCGAAGGCTCTTTCCATGTTGTTGAAATCTGTTTCTGTTGATTGTACAGGTAATGCACTTGTATCTCTTGATTTTTGTTCATTCAATGGATTTATGTCTCGCACTGTACAAGTATTTTTTTCGTTTCGCTTGGCGTTGAAATTGATCATGCTCGACGAAAACAGCAAAGTGGCACCGTTGATATCAGAAATGTGTTTCACAAGAAATTTATCAATGCGCATCGGTCCAGTTTTCAACACTCGATTCTTCAAATCATTGAAGTAACTCTTGACATCACTCGAACTTGCGCGTGAAATATTTTTGCCGATTACGGTTTTCTAAAGGTTTTTGCCGACGTTTGTCCACAACGGGAATTCTTTGACTCGTAATGTTAGCATATCTATAAATTCTGGTATAAAAAATGGGTTTAAATTTTGGCCACCCTGTTTTTTGCTTTCTCAACTTGTTTATTCACCCAATTGCCAATGTCATTACTGTTTTGGCCTAATTCTTCGGATTCGATCATTGGGTCATCTTCTATTTGGTCTATCTCGTTCAATGCACCATATTCATCAAAGTTGACTGTTATACCCCGAACAGCAATGTCCGCTTCCAGTTTTTTCCTCGCTGTTTTCGCGGTTAATAGCTCAGAAAACTCCGTTCCAATGTCTTCATGCACTTAGAGATTGATTAAAGATTGTCTGGAGTTCAGGAAAGGCTGTACATTCTATAATCAAAGATACACCGTGAACATAAAATTCTTTTATGCAAATATGACGAGCGAATTTCCAACATTTCCAGCGGCACACGGCAGCAATCATATGAGCCACGTCAACTCGTATTACTGTTCTTGGCTTTCTTAGTATGTTATCAGCGTCTGTAAGAGTTTTGAAACAATTTTCGACGTAGACCTTCATCGTCATATCATTAAAAGCGAGACTGATAGCACATATGGCGTACAAAAAAATATGACCCGTCTTCTGACCATACTGATAAATTTTTCGGACAACACTTTCCGTTGAATCGAGACTTATAGTCGAGTTTTGGTTCAATCGAAAATATTCCTTATAGGCATGTAACTGAGCTGGACTACTGTACATAACGAAAAATGGTTTCAACCCGATATCTTTTATGAACCCAGCCTATTCTCGCTTAAGGGTCATATCTCCGATTGCATTCACGAGGTTTTGCCCATCTTATTTTTCACTCCAAGCTCAAGATTGGTTTGTTTTTGATGTGCCTGTCGAAGCACGTTACCAGGGGGTAAGGTCGGAGGTTCGGTTTCACCGGGCCGCATAATCTCTCTTGCTTGTCTTTTACGCCATTCAGATGACCCTTCCGCTTTGAGCTCTTTCTGTATATGTACGTTTTCGTCTTTTCCCATTTAAAGGGCGTTTGACTGGTTCGTGGTTCACCAAACGAGTGTCGCGTGTCATGACATGGATGATTATACCTTCAGTTGAAATTTCTTTTCGACCATATCCTTTGAAACTGTTTCCACAATTCTTTAATTTGCAAAGCCCTGCTGTTTTGAGGATAATGGTGTCGTTTTCACAAAGAGCCACTTCTGCTCGCTTAAAAACGAAGGCGATACATTTGAAAAAATGCGATGGCAATTTCGTGTGTCCAGACCCCGGTTTTAATTTAACACGTTACGGTCCGTTCACGCGTTTTCGCGGGATAGCAGAACTTTGCGAACAGTCCGTTCACGCGTTTACGCGTGTTAAAAATATTGTATATTTATGTTCAAAAAAATGTCATAAGAACATTTCTTTAAAGAGATGGAAGTATATACATTTGTAAATATTTTAGTAACGTGAAAAATAGATTTCAAAATATAGAAATGTATAATTAATTATTTTTTTTACAAATAAGTCAATAGAATAGGTTTTATATTTATTTAGCTTCATTTTCGTATATTTGTTTGTTATTTTCAAATATTGCGGCGGATTTTTCAACTACTTCTACTTAACCGATTGGGTTGAAATTTTGAACATACATGTAGTTCCGATGACAATATACTTCAACGATTTTATGTAGTAAAAATTTTAAATGGCGGCGCCAAGATGGCGGACGTAATTTGTTATTTATGGTCCGACCCTTCTGATATGGATACCAAATAAAAGGGATTGACGAGTAGAAGAATACGATAAGCTATGTTGCGTCATTCTAAACACAATATGGCGGACGCAACAAGATGGCGGATTACCACTTTCTTCACAAACCACTTGACATGGGCATCAAATGAAAGCATTTGGTGAAAGGTTTACCCTACTACTATTGGGGCAGGAGTTACAGCTCGACAGAATAAAAAAATTCTAAAATTTACCCAAATTTTTCCAATTTTCCCGCCAAAAAGGACGATAAACATGATTTTTTCAACATTTGGAAACCCCAGTTCGCTGTCTTGGAGGACTTTAACTATCTTTATAGTGTATAGTAAAAGTGTTACAGGGTGTTACGAAGAAGTACACATAATTAAAATCCCCTTACCGCTCCCCACCCCAACCCTGCTAACAGTTTCGGTCATAACTCAAGGCCTTGTATCAGTTCCCATCATGTGGACTTTCAGTTGTGGACCGCCCTGTATATTTTGCATGACATCTATTAGCGGATAGCAAAAAAGAAACAAACAGATTAGTATAAATTTTTTTTCTTACTCAGAACCCACTGCAGGGCGCACATTTCGCGGAAAAACACTATGTTTGGATTCCAGTTAAAACCACATTTCTGTACATATTTGTATAATTTTAGTTATTCCTCGTCCAGGAAGAAGCGTGACTAAGTCCTGTACAATTTGTAATGTCCTTTTCAGATATTTCGTGTTTTTATAACAATTTTTCTTTCTACTATTAGTCGGTTATTATTGTACTATTGGGCTATTGAGTATATACATTTCGAACTTATAAATTGAATTTTATGAAACAGAGTAGTTATTACTATTATGTAAATAATTTGTACTAATAAAATATTTTTAATTCAATTTACACAATTGCGAAAATTTTTTTACTCATATTTCGTAATTGGTTCTTCAATTTTTATTCAACTATTTCGGTGGATAAAGCATTATTTTTTCACGTAAATTATTGTAATTTCCTTCCTTCCACAATTTCACGACGAAAAGTATTTAGTGTTTCATTCTAACAGCGACGTCGTAATCAAGCAAACCACCCCCACCCAAAACCTCGACTAAATATTTTCTGATTTGCAACATTCCTTTTGCTACTCTTTTTGTGATCTTTTTTTTTTTTTATATTTTGAGAATATTTTCCCTCCCTTCCCAAATTCGTTGTGAAAATTAATTACGGCCAAAATTTCTGTCTGAAAAATTCATTTCGAAAATTGCTTAACCGAATTGTCGTTAAATCCATTTTATATGTTTTTATGGATGCACGCTTCTTAGGAGATTATCTATACGAAATTTCCGGAAGATCCGAATGAATTTGGCGCTTTTGTTTAAATTCTGAGCCAATTTAATCGCGACAACTCCTGCGAAAATTTCCAAATTTGATTTTTGAAATCGTGATTTTTACTTTCTTCCGAATCCCGCCATGTGGGTACTTTTTGGAAAGGTCTCAGCGAGTACATAACAAAAAATCTGTTACTTTTTCCCACCCCACTTTTCGGTAGATTTGGCGCCAAAAACCGTTATTTTTGCTAAGTGATGCCACCTCCAACACTTCCTTGAACCATTTCCAACGTGTTATTATAGGCATTTTAATCCTTAATTTGTCTGCTATTTCAAACCAAAAATACAAAAATGTGCTAGAGGTCCACAGTAAAAAAAATACATTCCCCTCAGTACAGTGCTTGCTCCCATACAGGTTACTTTGGGTATACGGTGACGTTAAAAAGCCATATCTCGAAAACATGGATAGATAAAATTTCTAGCTTCACTATACAAATAGAAAAAAATGCTAGAGGTCCTCACTAGTGAATAATACTATTTTCTTTTTTTAAATACTATTATTAACAGAAAATTTTTTTCGGTCGGTGCTGCTATATTTTTTTACAAAAAATATAAAGCATTAAGCTTCATTTTACATTTGAATCAGAAAACTCGGTTGCTCCTTTCTCGAGATATCATTTTTTGAAAATGATGCTTCATTGTAAAATTACGAAATTTCTAACCCCCTAGTGGGGGAGTGGGGCGGGGGGTGGTAGGAGAAAACAAAAAAATGTGTGTGTGTTACTTTGGTATTCCCTACCAACTGTGAAACTTTCAGCCAAATCTGAGATGGAACTTCGCCCGGACTTCATATGAAGTTTAATGTGGAACACAGCGGACCGTAATGTGTTAAGGTGGGCATTTCTTTCTGCATTCTGTTGAATATCAGGCTTGATTTTGTTCCATTGTTCTTCAGTAAGAACTAAATCAAACGTGTCCAATCCAGGTTGGTGATTATTCAGTTGTGAATAAGACTCCTCGGATACATGGCCATCTGAATGTTCATCATTAATTATTAAATCGGTTGGCAGAATCGAATTATTATTATCATCCACTCTTAGTCGAATTATTATTCCCATTTCCTGTCTGGCTTTACTGAGAATAGAGTTTCTATCGCATCTCACAGTCGTATAGCAAACCGCTGCACTCCATTTGCCATTTAATTTGCTTGATATGTCTTGCCATACTTTCGCTGACCACGCCGGTAAGGGATCATTTCCAAAATATTGCATAAACTGTTTGACAACAAGTATACTTTCATCTGGCGGTACTGCAGTCTTCCGTGGCATATTGGTGTCATCGATATCTGCGAATAAAATGTTTGTTTAATGAACTCATGATATCCAAATATATCGCACGCGCTTCATTATAAAATAAACTTATTAAGGCTGAAACACAGTGCGAGCGTACACAACTTCGACTCAGCCGGCGTATGATAACTTCGGCGTAGTGAACTTTAGCTTAACACAGTGCGAGCGTTTGATAACTTCAGCGTAGTGAACTTTAGCTTAACACAGTATGAGCATTTGAAACTTCGGCGTAGTGAACTTTCGTTTTAACACAGTGTAGTGCTTTATTCTTTTATTTTCTGATATCAATTTAAATCAATTCATATATTTTTTCTATATTTCTATAATCCCGGCATTTTAAGTTATAAATTAACTCCACATCTCGCACCAAACTAATCAACTTTTCTTTCGACATTTTTACTTCATTTATTTATTAAATCAGTTCAACTTGTTGAAATTTCCCCAGTTTTTGAAGTTCACTACATTCCAATCAGCTGAAAAACATGTTATCAAATGTTAAAAGTTGCGCTGGAGTAGAAACTATTTCTACCCCAGCGTTTGCTCAGCGCAGTGGGCGCTCATGATCGTGCTTTGCATAAGCAAATTTGAAAATTTGTGTAAATACTATACAAATGTTAGTGATGCATAAGGAAGCATTCGTGATATTTTCAAGGCTTGCATATGCAAGATGCACATTGTGGTTAGGCCTTTAATTGTGATGGCATACTACCAAGAAATCATTGTAATTGCAAATACTTTATTCATGTAACTGAACTCATCTGAATGCTTTCATTCAGAATGTTACGTTTTCGAACCCAAAATCCACCGGGAAAATTATCGTACATGAAAGGTATGCAGGAATTCATCGATCGAGGAAATCAGTAGCAATAAAAAATATGTTTACATGCCTGCAGAAAAGAGGCGAAACCCGGCTTTGAAGTTCAAATCATGTTAGGACCGGGGTGCCTGTATGTACATATTGTAGTTCATATTTCTTTGATGCGTAAATATTGATGCAGGTTAAAATTTCAGGTAAATTAACACGCCCGTGCATGAGTGACCTTTTTACCCCAATTTCGTATACCTACTAGGAATCATCTGCGTACATAACGCTGCAGGTTAACGTTTCAGGTAAATTAATATGTATCTTTCCAACTTTTCTGCGTAAATGTCGCTGCAGTTTAAATTTATCAAATGAAGTGAAGAGATTTCCCGATTTTTGAAGAAAAATAAAATAAAAATATAAATAATCAAAACTGACTGAATTTATATACTTTGGAAGAAACAATAAAATAAAAATAATAAAAACAGATTTTAGTCAGTAAAGAAAGGTGCAATTTATAGCATATTTTGAAAGAAAAGGGCCTAACTACTGTTGCAAAAAATAATTAGGAAACTTAGTTGAATTTATAGTAAAATTCGGTCAAAAATCCGCTATATTTACTTTTACATAGTTTCTTAAAATAGAAATGCATTATAAGTACAGTAAAATATATATTTTATAAATCAAACTAACTAATTTAGAGTATTAAACAAAAATCATAGTCACTTTCGGGCTGTGATGTGGGCGTTATATTTATAGGAGCTGAAGAGGTCGAAGGTTGACTATAACTTTTTTTCATTTTATTTTTTAGTTTTGATCTCACTCCATTCACAACACTGAAAACCCTTTCCACCTCAGCTTTGGAATATAACTAAAATTCCACAATATCTCTCCATTTTGTAAAATTATTTGCATTCCATTGAGTTTTTTTTTTAAAGATATGTCACTATTTGAATATTGTAAATGCAGCATCTTTTTACATGAGTAAATTTGTTTTTTGCAACACTTCAATATTGTCAGGTAGTCTGGTAATGGAAATGGTTTTTAATAGGTACTGGTAGGGCATTAACGCAGCCAATAACATACCTAGAACGGAATTGTTGTATTAACCATTGACTTTGGGTGGCACTGTTTTCCAAAGTCCCTTTGTTGACCTGTAAAGAGAGACCAGAGCAGAATAGGCGAACCTAGATGATCTTCATGCAGAGGGCTTCAAGAAGAGGAGGGAAGAAAGAAAACGTTTAACGCATCATTACGTTATAAATGTCTCGTGTAATTAATCAATATTACAAGTCCAATAATATCAAATACGCTATTATGCTAAGTATACAACAATATCAGTATGTGCGGAATTTTCAGCTTATATAGAATTAGGGTTATTTGAGAAAATTCGTAAGAAATCTTTGAACATCTCAAAATAGATGTCTCTATGACATACAAAACTAAAGTAAAAGTGTTGCTCTAAGCCTACATTTATGCTATCAATTAAATCGCTGCTGAATAACTAGCCCAAATTTACGCTTACTGCGTGAAAAAAACTTCAACTTGAATGAACGATCTCGGAAAGAATAACCACATGCTTACGAAACTTTTATGTGGGTACTTACATGTCACCTGATGAAGTTTCATTCTCTAGAAGGCCTTCTGGAGTCTCATCATAAAGCTATTGCTGAAATGACAAGAATAGCATAGAAAGTAAAAGTTGTACGGTGGTTCCCTGGGGTTAAGTGAGAACAATTCTTATGAAACATGAATAATAGTTTAGACTATAATATACAAATAAAGATTTAAAATTGATCTGAATAACGTAAATTTCACATTTAATATTTCAATTTTGACTTAAATTTTCAGCAAATAATCCTGAATCCGAGAAATAGGTCATTGAATAGCCGTGATCTCTCTTTTGAGGTGTAAGAATAATATCATCTACATATCTCAATTACAATCTAGGAAAAAGTTATGTACTTATCTTATTTGAGATGTAATAAAAAGGTTAACTAACTATCTCATTCAAAATATAGGAAATTATTATCTTATTATTGCATTTAAAATATAGGTAAATATGATCTGATTATTTAATTTAAAATAATAAAAAAAATTGTCTTGTAATTATTTTGACTTTGTCTCATATCCTTGCATGGAGGTAATGTATTGGAGTCTCAATCTCAACAGTTGAGATATTTTCAAGAACTTACTCTATTGCCATAGATATTCATAATGATCTGATCATTTCAGTACGTTATGCCTGACCACTAACCTCTAAATTTTCGATAATTTTTAGGGCTTACTTAATAAATTTTTCCATCAAGATCAATTCCGCATATGGGTATGTAGGTTTATATCCGTAATTAATTTACTGTTTCATCTTGATCCATTGCACGATGCCCTTCCTTGATTTCAGCTATAAGGTTCTGCCACCGGAATTTCAACCGATTGACGGACTGCTGTTATCGAATTTCGTTTATCTAATCAGTTTCCAAATTAGTCGGCTGGTTATTTTTGATAATCTGGGGAGCAGCTTCCAAGCTTCTATAGTTCCAGATGATGCTGGTTTTTATTCCCCTACCATCTAAGGAATTCTCAGCGATAAGCCTTTCACGGGTTGGATATGTTTGTCCAGGCCTTCTATTTTTCACGCTCTTTTTTGTCTTTTTAACTAAAACTTTTCGTCTCTAATTACAACCAAAACTTTTTAAACACCTTTCTCGAAAAATCACCTTTTCTTCATCTTCTCTATCACCTCCGCCTACAACTCTGAGCTCGAGGAAGCATTCCTCTCGGTCGGGTGCGTTCTGTATGCGGTTTACTTTAAGGCCAGCGTATATGCATCAGCATTTTACATGTAGCATATTGCTATATTCAATAGCCACGACCATAACAATACAGAATGGTCTCCACCACCCGTGGTTCAGACGACGCTGAAAAATGGTCGGCTGAGCTAGCCGGTCTTAAACATAGGCCTCATTACTGCGGGCGCTCAATGTGTGTCGCGACCCACGACCCAATGTGCATTCCTCATCACTCGGATTCTACTTGTCCGATGACGCATCGAAGACAAATCCCCGAAGTTTCGTCAGTCTTTGACCAGACTTCGACATCCTTCTCCGTGTGGGACGCCAAAGTTGCACCGACAAGCTGGTAACAAAAAAAATCCAGTCGGTCGATGTCTCTCTGCCTTCCCTCACTGAGATGCTGAGGAAGCCCTGCGATCAGCAACCTAAAGAACTGATAGCTAATCTTTCCAGGTGCAATATCTCGCTCTGATCTCAGACCGAGATTGTTCAAGGGTGTTCCTCCAAGGCGTAGTCGAAGTAGTGACATGCTGACAGCCGAATATGGGAATGGATTCCAACAGGTATATCACCCATCATTGACGGGGCAATAGGAGGGCTTCGCGATATCCTATAGTTTACCAGTGAGGGTGGCTGGATGCCTTCTTAGGGCTACCAGGATCTAACATGAGAATAGATAGATGACGTTTCCAGAATGATTATCACTGCCTGATGTCTTTGGCGTGATAGACTCCTAACAGTTTCCCCTGCAGATCTTCAAGCTCGTATAGGGAGTTTCCTTTCTGGGCTTTAACCCGACATTTGACAAATTTCCGTCCCAATTTAGCACTAGTCTGCTGTTGGAAATTGCTTTGAGCAAAATTTCGTCTAAATACCTCTTGACCCACTTTGAACTCGACAGGTTTCGCCCTGAGATTGTAGGCTCGTGAACCCTGTTCGAATGCCTGCTGTAACTTTTCCTGCACTCTCGCACGGATCAATCTCGTTTTATCTTCTGCGTCTACTCTCAATGGCTCACTAAGAGTTCCAAGGCTCCTCAAGATAGAATAGGAGCTGCCATGTTCAATCATTTGCTGACCGAAGAGTGTTCGATAAGGAGAGAAACCCGTAACTTGATGGAAAGAGCTCCTGAGGGAACTAGCTACTTGGCTTAGTTTCTCATCCCATCTCGTGTGCTCCTTCTTGATATATGCTCTAATCCCCGACAATAGGGACCTATTTAGTCGCTCTGAGGCGTTTGCTTGCGGCGAGTAGACTGCCGTTCGCATGTGCTTCACTCCATACTTTTCCAGTAATCTGGTGAACTGAGTCGAGCAAAACTGGACTCCATTGTCAGAGACGATCATTTCCGGGACTCCAAACACGTGGAACACTTCAGTCTCAATTAATTGGCACACATTGAGTGAAGACGCTTTTCTCATAGGTTTGAGAATAAGATATTTTGAAAAGTGGTCAAGAACTATTAAGATGCAGACATTTCCTTTTACTGACCGAGGATATGGACCTAGAAAATCAATGTACAGCTTTTGCCATGGTCTTCCTGTCACAGATTGGACTCTCATAGGTGGTCGTAAAATAGTATTGGGAGTTTTCGTTTCCTTAGACACGTCACAGGCGCCTACGTAGTTTCTGACATCAACTGTTATTCGTGGCCAGTACAGATGTCTTCGCAGAGGTTCCAGTGTTTTCCCTATACCTCCGTGTGAAGCTAGTGGCGGATCAAGAGCCCTTGAAATGACGTCGGTGACAAGCCCTCGTGGAATCCAAAGCTTCCAAGCTTCTTCTTCCTGAATCGGATCGCGCGTTCTCGGAACAGTCCGAATGTAAACGAAGCCATCCCTGACGCAAAGATCTGGTAGTTTACCAGAAGTCTTTTTGACCTTATGCCTCATTTCCTCGTATTCCAACGAGTTGAAATATGGCGAACTAAGGTCAACTTCCGGGCCAAGATCCTTGTTTGTGGACAGGCTGTCACAATGAATGCGTGACAACGCATCAGGGACGACGTTCAGGCTTCGTTTTCTGTGCTGAATAGTGAAGTCGAAGCCCTGAAGCTTCAAACTCCACCGAGCAAGTCTACCGCTGAGGTCCTTTTGAGACATCAGCCATTTCAAGCTCGCATGTGCAGTCACTATCTTAAACGGCATAAGTTCTATGAAGGGCCGGAACTTCTGTACCCTCAAGATTTCAGCTAAGCATTCTTGCTCTGTGACGGTGTAATTTCTTTGTGCTGAGTTCAACTTTTTCGAGACATAGGCTATTGGCTTCTCGTGGTCCTCGTCATCTAGTTGAATCAGCACTCCACCAATACCTTGTGGGCTTGCATCGCACTGTATAACGAATGGTTTGGTGAAGTCTGGACTCACCAACATCGGAGCACTGGTAAGTTTTTGCTTTAAAAGATCAAGAGACGTCTGGGCTTCAGGTGTCCATTTGAACTGACTAGGGTTTTTCAAGGTGCCTGTAATGGAGGCAGTTACAGCAGCATATTTCGGGATGAACCGTCTATACCATCCCGCCATACCTAGTAGGCGTCGGGCTTGCCGAACAGTTTTAGGTGACGGATAGTCAACTATGGCTGAAATTTTGTCAGGGTCAGTTCTCATACCTCCCTTTCCTACAATGAATCCCAAGTATTTAGTCTCCTTGATACAAAACTTACTCTTCTCGACGTTGATAGTGAGGCCAGCTTTCCTCAAACAATACGCCACACGGGCTAGTAACGTGAGATTCGAGTCAAAGTCTGATGACAGAATTAATAAATCGTCTAGATAGACGAAAACATTCTCACGAAGATCGAAAGGAATGACTTTATCCATGAGGCGGCACATCGTTTGTGGAGCGTTGCATAGGCCGAATGGCATCACTGTTTACTGATAGAGCGGATGACCAGGCACTGTAAAAGCGGTTTTCTCTCGGGAATCGGTGTCTAGTTGTATCTGCCAGAAAGCGTCTTTCAGGTCCAGGCTCGTTATGTAGTTTGCCGGAGGAAGTCGACTCAGAAGTGCGTCTATTTGCGGTAGCGGATAGGCATCCTTCTTCGTAACAGAGTTGACCTTCCTGGCGTCAAAACAAAGCCGGACCTTTCCAGGCTTCCTTACCAGAACAACTGGAGAGCTCCAAGGACTCTGGTTCTCCTCTATCACACCCAGCGATAGCATTCGTTCTAATTCAGCATCTATCAAACTTTGTACTGCTGGCGATATCGAATAAAAGCGCTGTTTTATCGGGGCTGCGTCATTCGTTTCAATCTTGTGAGTGACCAATGATATTTTTCCCAGGCCTAGAGGTGCGAAAGAGGGGAAAAGCTGTTTGGTGGCTTCTAAGCGTTGGTGATCGAGACTAGAAAGAATGTGGCAGTCGGTGTCAGAGGTAGCTATTCCACTTGGATTCACTTCTGCGAGTATACCCAGGACATCTAGAGTCAACCCAAATAGACGCCAGAAGTCTATTCCCGGATATAGTGCCTGTGTGAGCCCAGGAACCACGTAAAAATGCACGTGTTGGGTCTTACCACGGAAAGTGACGTCCAAGTTCACATGACCATGAACAGTCGCCATGGCACCATTAGCTACTTGGACCTGTGTCTGATACTTCCTCCAATCGACATCTGCTTCCGCAAGCTTCTCTAGAGCTCCCTGGCCTAGAATACTGACAGTGGCACCACTATCAAGTAATCCATTCCCAGTTCGCCCGAGCAGCTTTACTTCGGCGTACGGTCGAATGTCGTCTGGCATCGACACGGAAACCTGTGCCAGTTTTTTTCTTTCTAGTTTCATTCGTCGCCAGTATTCCCGCCAACGAACGGTTGATCGTTTTCTTTCCGGTCTTATATCCCGGTCCGGAAACATAATGTCAACTAACTCCGCCACTGAGAAGAAGATTCGGTCTCTGGCTGCTTTGTATTTCTGCAGACGCGTATGATACGGCGTCAGCGGATGCAAAACTGGCTCACGCCCACTCGTCATATCAGAGCTTGGTGGCCGTTTTAAAATCGAAATGACAGGAGGCCAAATCTCTTGCTCAGTAACTTTGTCAGCTACGCGTGCTATAGGTGTCAACGGGACATCGAAAATCAAAGACTCTTCTAGAGAAGTGTTTAACAAGCTCATGGGCTCCCCAGAAGTGGAAATGGGAGCTCGAAGATCTGCGGAGAGGACTATTAAGTTCTCCGCCTCTATCGGTGCAATATTCGTACTGTCAGGTGCTGTACTGATATCACCAGAATCACTGAATGATATCAGAGGGCATATCAGAGAGTTATCGCTAGTGTCTGCTAATGGAGAGGACCTTCCTCCTTGTTCAAGGCTTGAACTGGAGTGTTCGTTGCAGTTGCTGCTTGTAATCTTGACGCTGGTCGGAAAGAGGTGGTGGTATTCCCGACCCGTCTCTCGTTTTTCTGTCTGCAATAGCGGCAATCAGGCGTGAAGACGTTCTTGCGTCTGCGTCCATAGCAGAACACAACTTGTTTCTCCTGCCTGCAGTCCTGATAAAAATGACCGGACTGGTCACAATTCCAGAATATAATAGAGTGTTGGGTCGAAATACTCGATATGTCACCTAGGCTGTTGTCACTGCCTGTTGCTACTGCCAGTTCAGAATCTAAGGTCAGAAGATTGTCAAGCTCATGCACTCGTTGGTTCCGGTAAAGGTTCCAACTACCAGCTGTCGCAATTCGTGTCTGCGTAGATTAGATACGCGTGACTAGCGACCTCAGCTGTCCTATCATATCCGTGTGATGCAAACAGATTTTTTCCTGAATCTCCTGCAAGAGATTCGACTTGACAATATCCAGAAACAGTTGGTCTGGCATAGCGTTCTGTAGCTTATCGCGCAGCAACCCCAAATGATGGTGATTCATGGCGAACAGTACACCAGGCTTTTGCTTTCTGGACATCAGCTAAAATATCGTTTTCAAATCGTCCTTGTGAGTTCCCCATTCGGTGTACAATCCCATCTTGATAACTTCCCAAGTTGGAAATGGATTTTGACGTAATAGTGACCAATACCAGTCCTTCGCTGGTCAGCAGCATATTTCTTACTAACAACCAAAAATCCCCTTCTAGAGCGGAGTGCGTAAGCGCTTCGACTCTGAAGATGAACTCGTCAACTGACAGTTCTGCGTTATTCCCATTATAGGTCAGGTTCCATCTCCTGATGGGACTGTCTGATCGTCGGTATCCCACATTTGCAGGAACACGCATACGTGGTGGAGGGGGTTGAGGTGGTTGAGGTGGTATAAAGTTCGGTCTGGACTGATTTGTAGGCTGACCACAAAGTTGACAAAAAGGTTGACCAAAAGGTGGTGATGGTTGCCTTCCCCGTGTAGGGAAATCGTTTGACGGCCTCTGATTGCTCGTGGACGAAGGAGGTCGTGCGAAGTCTACTGGCGGCATTGCTGCTGCTACTTGCTGTCTGATACTGTTTCCTAACTCAGACCGCAAAGCATTTAAACCCTGATGGAGACCTCTGTTTATTAGGTCTTCCATCTTTATGCTCAAGCCTGCTAGCAGCGCATCCGTAGCAGCTGAGGTGTTGTGGTCTTGAGCTGTTTGCCCCGGACTGTCTTGTTTAGTACTCGGGTTCGCGAAGGTTCTTGAATACAAGTCAGGCATTCCTGGAGACAGGGATCGGTGATTCGAAGGTGATAAGTCAAAGTTGGGCAAATCAAAGGTTGGCAATGAGTCGCGCCTTGTCGATTTCGCGGGCTTCACCTTCTTCGGTCTCTTTGGGATTGCACCAGAATATTCACTGAAGTCTTGTTGCGTAATGTGACGTCGGCAGTTAGGACAACTAGAATGTTCACCTATCCAATGCTGCAGGCATGCGTGGTGGAAAACATGTTCGCATACAGTCATGACCTGCTTCCGATCGACTGACCAGCTTGAATCCCGGCAGATAGAACATGGTTCAGGCAGCATTGTCATACTGTTTGTCGCTGGAGGTGGTGTCCTCACTGTAGCCATAATGAATTTAGACGTAAGTCAGGTAAAAATTGTCAAATCAGGGTTTAGGATGGTTATCCCAAAAAAACTTCAAGAAGTTTGCACGTTTGGAAGAGACACGGTCTTCACAATGTGATGATGGCTAAATACTATTTTAAAGTCGAAGGCTTTGGGCGAGATACTCAAATTCAGACAAAAGTTTCCCAAACGTTCGAAGAAATTAAAAAAAAAAGAAAATAGAAAAACAAGGATTCGAAAAGTTAATTAAGGCTTCTCAAATCGAGTTAGTGTAAAGATTGAATTCCACAACAAAAAACCAATGTCGGGAAGCGTTAACAACCTCGTCGAATAAAAATCTTCAAAAAATTCTGAAAATTACGAAGGATCCAAAAAGATCACGAAAACAATTCAAGCGTTTCAAAAAAAATTCTTTTAACAAAGATCATACAATTTCTCCCTCACTTCCCGAAGCTAACTCCCACCATAAGAAGTCTTCAGGTCGCTTTCTCTCTTTAAAGGCCGGAAACAGGATACAGGCAAGTGACGTGAGTAGTGCGTTGAAAAAGAATGTGGAGTTCCCACAGAAATCTGGGAAGAGTCGGGTTGGAGAAGCTAGAGACTGAGAATGATACTAGAGATTCTTCAGCCAGGCAGTTAGCAGTATGCCAACTCGTGATTACTGAGGTTTTCCGGCATCACTTCCATCATCCAACAACTACTTCCTTCCTTCACCTGATCCTCATGTCCAGCTAACCCTCCAACTGGGCAAAGTCATGAATCTGGCCGACTAATTAGCTGAAAGCCAAAAAGTCGTCTCACAGATTCATAACTCTGTCCAGCCAGTTGGCCAACAGAGACATGTCTCCGTGAGAGCTCACACAAAAAATTTTGTGAGGCCACCTATCATTTCCATGACAGAAGGCCAGCGGGAAAGATCAATTAAAAAAAAATTCAAAAAAAATTCAAAAATTTTAAAAAAATCGACTAATTGTTCAGGCTTGAGGCTTGAGCAAGGTCAAACCTACAGCTGAACTGCAACTTCAAACAAATTCCAAAAACTTTCAAACATTACGTTACTTTAATTAGCCAAATCAAAAAAATGTCAAAAACTTTACTTTACTTTCAGACTTTCAAAAACTCTAACTTTACTTTACAAACTTTTATTAACAAAAAACCAATTGGACTCAGGTCCTCATATAACTTCTACTGATTGTGAGATTACCGAGTCAGACAATTTAGGTGACAGCCAAATGTCCATCTCTCGAAGTAATCTCAGACCTCAGCAAAAGTCATAATCAGACCACCGAAGTCCAACTGAGATGGCCCCACGTTGGGCGCCATTTTGTTATGGTTGTATGTTGAGTGATTGGTTAGGACGTGAAGTCCAAACTGCCAGCATGAGCTGACAGGTCACTCGATGACAGCGATAACGCAGGGCGGCATGCTAGCACCTCGGCTATGTGGCGGAGAGTGTGGGGGGGGGGTTCCCAAAAGAAACCTGCCGTTGTCACCAACCATTATCAACAAAAAGTATCATGCCTGCATACAAAAAAACGTGCACTCAGTCAGTCCTGAAGGGACCTTTACGTCACTTACCTACGTTCCACTGAAGGCGCAGATGGCATGCCTTCCTTGCCAAACCCCATCCTCCCATTGATTTTGGGTGGCACTGTTTTCCAAAGTCCCTTTGTTGACCTGTAAAGAGAGACCAGAGCAGACTAGGCGAACCTAGATGACCTTCATGCAGAGGGCTTCAGGAAGAGGAGGGAAGAAAGAAAACGTTTAACGGATCATTACGTTATAAATGTTATGCTTATACAGGGTGTTTCCCCTTAGGAGGTCCATAGAGCGGGAGGTGATAGTACTCACCTAGACGAACCAAAAATTGTATGGCAGGTGTGGGGGGTGGAATTTCAAAAATTCCTACTTTATTAGGACCTTTTCGAACCTGAATATAACCAAAAATTTTACGTTCAAATAAAGTTAAAAAAGCAACTCCAACTAATACACAAATAATAATTATTAATATTCTAATAAATAATAATAATAATTCAGTTTTTATCAAGTACTATTTATAATAAATAATTATATAAATAAATTCTAAATTTATTGCACCTGTAGCCGTTAAACAGTTATTAACTCATAACCTATTCCGGTCACACCGAAATTAGACAATATTTTTTAAAATGACGTACTAAGGGAACAAATTATCGTGAGGATAGGTTTGAAAATAGGTTTGAGAATAAGGTTAGAGCTAATAACTCTTTAACGGATACAGATAGCACATAGGGTATATTAGGTCAAATTAAAGAGGAGGCTCCACAGTTTACAGTTTTTATAAAAAAAAGTTATGTTAATGACCTTTTTGCAAAAATAATAGAGGTCAAAGTAAAAAAAAAGGAAAGAAAATCCGAAATTTTTAGTTTAGACCTTCATAACATCTGAGGGGAGAGGGGTACGGTGCTGGTTGAGCTGTCGTTGGAAAGGCCATGAAGTTCTGCATACAGTGAGCCCTTAACTGTGACCATGCACCCTGTACTTTTTAAGATACAGGGTGTTTTGTAAAAACCTAGCTTTTTTTATGAATCACCCTGTAACTCCTAAACGGTTGATATTGCCCCCCCACCTGCCATACAATTTTTGGTTCATCTAGGTGAGTACTATCACCTCCCGCTCTATGGACCTCCTAAGGGGAAACACCCTGTATAGGATTAGGGTTATTTGAGAAAATTCGTAAGAAATCTTTGAATATCTCAAAATAGATGTCTCTATGACATACAAAACTAAAGTAAAAGTGTTGCTCTAAGCCTACATTTATGCTATCAATTAAATCGCTGCTGAATAACTAGCCCAAATTTACGCTTACTGCTTGAAAAAAACTTCAACTTGAATGAACGATCGCGAAGGAAACACGAAGTAATAACCACATGCTTACGAAACTTTTATGTGGGTACTTACATGTCACCTGATGAAGTTTTATTCTCTAGAAGGCCTTCTGGAGTCTCATCATAAAGGTATTGCTGAAATGACAAGAATAGCAAAGAAAGCAAAAGTTGTACTGTGGTTCCCTGGGGTTAATCTTTGAGAAAATTCTTATGAAACATGAATAATAATTTAGACTATAATATACAAATAAAGATTTAAAATTGATCTGAATAACGTAAATTTCACATTTAATATTTCAATTTTGACTTAAATTTTCAGCAAATAATCCTGAATCCGAGAAATAGGTCATTGAATAGCCGTGATCTCTCTTTTGAGGTGTAAGAATAATATCATCTACATATCTCAATTAGAATCTAGGAACAAGTTATGTACTTATCTTATTTGAGATGTAATAAAAAGGTTATCTAACTATCTCATTCAAAATATAGGAAATTATTATCTTATTATTGCATTTAAAATATAGGTAAATATGATCTGATTATTTAATTTAAAATAATAAAAAAAAAATTGTCTTGTAATTATTTTGACTTTGTCTCATATCCTTGCATGGAGGTAATGTATTGGAGTCTCAATCTCAACAGTTGAGATATTTTCAAGAACTTACTCTATTGCCATAGATATTCATAATGATCTGTTCATTTTAGTACGTTATGCCTGACCACTAACCTCTAAATTTTCGATGATTTTTAAGGCTTACTTAATAAATTTTTCCATCAGGACAATTCCGCATATGGGTATGTAGGTTTATATCCGTAATTAATTTACTGTTTCACCTTAATCCATTGCGCGATGCCCTTCCTTGATTTCAGCTATAAGGTTCTGCCACCGGAATTTCAGCCGATTGACGTACTGCTTCTTGAAGTTATCGAATTTCGTTTATCTAATCAATTTCCAAATTCGTCGGCTGCTTATTTTTGATAATCTGGGGAGCAGCTTCCAAGCTTTTACACTTCCAGATGATGCTTATCACTTTTTCTTCTTCTTCTCTATCACCTCCGTCTACAATTCTGAGCTCGAGAAAGCATTCCTCTCGGTCGGGTGCGTTCTGTATGCGGTTTACTTTAAGGCCAGCGTACGTGCATCAGCATTTTACATGTAGCATATTGCTATATGCAATAGCTACGACCATAACACCCCTTAGGAGGTCAATAGAGCAGCAGGCGATAGTACCCACCTATGCTAATAAAAAGTTGTATGGCAGGGGGGGAGGGAATATCAACCGTTTTGGAGTTACAGGGTGTTTAAGAAGAAAAGCTAGTTTTTCACAAATCACCCTGTATCTTAAAAAGAACAGGGCGTACGGTCACAGTTCTAAGAGCTTATTGTATGCAGACGTTCATGACCTTTTCAACGACTACTCAACTCAACTAGCTCCGTACCTATCTCCTTTAAAGAGTTGTGCTTGTCTAAACTAAAAATTTTGGATTTTCTTACCTTTTTTTTTTACTTTGACCTCTATTGTTTTTTGCAAAACGCTAGTTAACATAACTTTTTTTTATATAGACTATCCTCATTAATTTGTCCTATTATACCCAATCTGCTATCTGCAGCTTTTAAAAAGTTATTAGCGCACAACTTATTCATGTCATACCGAAATTAGCCCATATTTTTTTTTTAAATGACGTGTTTTCGGTCAGTATGGGAGCAAATTTAGGTTTGAGAATAGATTTTTTGTTAGCCTAGGTGAGTACTATCACCCCCTTTCTATTGACCTCCTAAGGGAAAACACACTGTATATGCATAATATATAATATGTTATAATAACTAATGGAAAACTTGGAAAACTTGACGACCGGCTTCTTATTCCTATTGTGGGTTGTTATTATGAAAAGCAATTGCTCGTGTCTTTGCATATGCTAGTATATGCACATTGTGGTAAGGCCTTAACGTGTAAACATTTTGGTTGGGCTAATACGATTGAACTAAAGGGTTTTCCAATAAGAGGTGTTATTTTAATTAGCCCGCTATTTGGGTAGATGTCACTTTTGGAGCTGTCAGTTTTTTCACATATGATTTGAAATTATTAAAATTCACTATAAAAATGGTGAAAGTGTGGCAGAGACGGTTCGTAAAACTCGAACATTTTTGGGTCGTCGTGAAGCACCTTGTCGGACCGCAATACAGAAATTGGTAGAAAAATTCGAGCTGTAGGGACAAGTTAGTGATGTGAAGAATAGAACCCGTGCACGTAGCTCAAGAACAGCCGAGAATATTGCTGCTGTAGCCGAAAGTGTTGAAGAAAACCCAGGTTTGGCCATTCCTCGTCGTTCTTTGGAGTTAGGCATTCCACAAACGTCATTACACCGTATTTTGCATGAAGATTTGGATCTTAAGGCTTATAAAGTTCAGTTAACACAAGAACTCAAGC
Organism: Dioctria rufipes; assembly: GCA_963924295.1. Lineage (NCBI taxonomy): Eukaryota > Metazoa > Arthropoda > Insecta > Diptera > Asilidae > Dioctria > Dioctria rufipes. The sequence goes on from OZ002740.1 coordinate 129,385,278, forward strand.
CGGCCGATCATCATCAACGTCGAGTCTTTGCTGATTGGGTCCTTGAAATGCATGAAAATGATCCGGAATTCCATCGAAAACTCATCTTGAGTGATGAGCCCCATTTCCACCTCGATGGCTTCGTCAACAAGCAAAATTGTCGCATCTGGGGCTCGGAAAACCCAAGACTTATTGTTGAAAAGCCTCTCTATCCTCAACGTGTGACTGTTTGGTGCGGTTTATGGTCCCGCGGGGTCATTGGACCTTACTTTTTCGAAAATGAGGCTGGAGCAACAGTTACGGTGAATGGATTGCGCTATCGACAGATGATTAATGATTTTTTATGGCGGGAATTGGATGGTATTGATCTGGACAACGTTTACTTTCAACAAGACGGCGCTATGTGCCATACAAACAACGAAACCATTGATCTTTTACGGGAAAAGTTTCCGGACCGTGTTATGTCTCGAAGAGGTGATCACAATTAGCCACCGAGATCTTGTGACTTAACACCTTGCGACTTCTTTCTTTGGGGCCACGTGAAAGAGAAGGTCTACGCGAACAGCCCAGCGTCGATTCAAGACACGTGGCGTGGTCGTGGTGGTCATTTGGCTGATGTTATTTTCCATTATTAACGGCATACCTTCCTCTTTATAACGAAATAAAGATCCAATCATTTATCTCAAAAACTGGCATTTTTCTTTGAATATCAAAATAACACCTCTTATTGGAAAACCCGTTACATACAGAATCAATTCACGAAAATGTAACTAGTTTACACGAAAAAGTATATTTCATGTTTTTAGGTTAAGTGGAACATTTTATTTTTGCAATCTTAATAAAAAATTTGCAAACTCCTCTATGAACAAGCATCAACCAATAAACTCGTTCATGCAAACGTTGCGACGGAATCTACCAATTAATTTTTTTATAGATTCAACAAAAGGTCGATGAAAGAAAGCACGAATGAGAATGGTTAGCCACAGGTGTATATCTTAATCCCTATTATAGAAATTTGACAAATATTTCATTTAAATGATTAATTTAATATTAAAATATTTTAACTGTGCAAAAATGTATTCGAAAACTAGATTCATCGCTTACGTAACTTATAAGCGAGAGTGTAACGTCCGCAAACGTTATAAGTGGTATAAAATTCTTACAGTTATCATAAAAACACTAGTCAAAGGGGTTTCTAGGTCTCCGTAACACGGAATTGTTGGTGAGAGAAACATTCGGCGTTTTGAATTTCATGGCTAAATCTAATCCATTTTATAATAAAGGTTCGCCTCCTTAAATTCATACCCCGCCGCTCAGATTTAAAGTGTTTTCTGTGAGATCTGTAATTCGTTCACTTTTCAGTGTTAAAATTCCCAGTTGATTTTTTGTTGTATTTTTCTTCAATGAAAATTTTTAAATAAATTTAATAAAAATTCAGCAATATCCTTGACAGTAGTTGTCAATGCATGAAATATATCAACCTTAGAATATAGAGCAAACAGGAATGGTGGTAAGCCAGATTTTGCGTAATGAATTTCTGGTTGTGTTGGTAGTCCATTTTTACATGTATTTACACGACATCCCAAAAAGTAAACAAAGGTTTTGTGCGGAGCATCTGTGGTAAAAAATGTTCTTTTTCTACTTTATTTTGAAACAATTCACATAATTAATTTATATAAATCTCTGCTTCTATTAACAAAAAAGATAATTTAGATAGTGCAGTTGCCTCAAACAGGATTTCCCTAGTTTATAATCCAATTTATATTTGCAAGTACTGACCGAACACTTCATTTCTGTTTTTTTAATTGTTATGAAGGTTTTAACAGGCACTAGTGTCACTATAAAACTTTACACAAAATAAACTTCAAAATTAAATAGTTTTGAAAAAAACTGATTCCGTACTTTTGTTGAATTTCGCAAAAGAATTTTAGATTGCATAATCCTGTTCAAAACAAAATCACAATTGACAGTTATTCTACAGCTTTGACAATTAGTCAGTCCAGCATCTCACTTACTCGTATGTATAGTCTCATACTCTTGACAAATTACGCTCAAGTACACGAATTTTACATGATTCAACCATTCCTGTTTGCTCTATATTCCGGGAGAGCGAACGCTAGATGAAGGGTATCCATTGTCCAATCATGGTGAACCTGAAAGAAAATGGAAAAACAACACAAAGAAAATTTGTCATAATTAAAGAAACACTTAAGACTTATCTAATCTGGTTAGCTTCACAGTATTGTATGATTAGGGCCACAAAAGGTTATGTTGTTGTACTGAAATATAAAGTTAGGTTAGTAAATGCTGTAATACAATGTAAACAAACAGTAGGTACATATGCAACATAGTATTTGTAACCACTAAACAAGGCGAGTTTACACAACAAATATAAAAAATATATCATAACAATTACCAAACGATAATCATGCACACGAACAAATCTAAAACAAAAGACAAAACACAATTTGTAAATAAATTTACAACTTACCTGGTTCACTGATGGCACTGACTTATGTGAAGAGATGGGATTTGACATTTAGCAGATGATCAATCCCAAGACTCGAAAAATGTCTGTGACCATTGAACTATTGACTGAAATATCAGGCATACCAATACGTAAGATTGGAAGTAAAATAGAGAATCCAATATAAAAAGAGAAAAGGGGAATGTATAGTTTTATGGATTCAGGGGAATTTGAGCGGATCCGTTTTTTGATATAGCTGTAACGGAAAAGGCTTTGGTACCCGAACTTTCGAATTCTTGAGATATAATAAATCGCATCGCTCGAAATCAAATATAAAAAGTAATCGAAATCTAAGATTTGTTCGTGTAATTATATAAAAAAGAGTTAAAATTGAACCAAAACTTTGTTGTGAAAAATCGTGGAGTGTGTGGAATTTCGTAGAGTAGAATTTGGCATGAGTAGACTTTAAATTTGGTAGAATAGAATCTTGCATGATTGAACGTTTGAACTTTGAACCTTGGAGAATTGAAATGTTAACTAGTTTTTTTGAGATCATTGTAGAAATAATGAGGTGAAATGGAAAACTGTGAAATTGACAATAAATAAATTTTGTGATTAAGAAAAATCATTTATGTGGGGTTCTAATTTCATTCCTGAACATATAAATTTATACGTGACTTTGGTGCAGTGGAATGGCGGCTTAACCAGCAACCAGGGACTTCAGGTTCAACTCCAATAATTTTGAGCATTTTCTTTTGATGTGGAAAACAATTCGTTGGATCCATTATTCGTGTTATTGCAAGTTTTTTTATTGGTCCTTCGAGCCGGATCCTATAGGAACCAAAGAAATTATAAAAAAACTCAAGTTTTGTGAAGAACAAAGAACTTTATTGAATTTCACTAACGGTCTCGGTTGCGGTTTCGGTTTCGGTGCGTCATCTGGCAAATTCTTCTGGGTTCTGGAAAAGGAAAAGCATTGGTGAGCCTTTCATTTTATCACATTATATTTTAAATTGGTATTTGGAGTCAATATGGATCAATTGATCATTTCGCAACTGGCACAAAAAGAGATATTGGAAAGATTTATTGACAATTATAAGAAAGATGGGTTAATTAGGCGTACTAATAAATATTATATAAAACGGCTAAAAGATTTCCAAGATTTATGGGACAATGCAGTAGAAAGACACCGTCAATTAATTGTACTTAAGTTAGCGAATCCCACACAGGCAGAAAAGGAAAAATATTTCAAAGAAAATACTTTTGATAGTATGGAGACCCATTTCATAGACAACTATATAGCTATAGAAGAAAGATTTGAATCAGAGTATCCTGCTACAATAGTGTCGTGTGAGAAGAAAAAATCTGAAAGCGACCCTGTAATAATACAAAATTCTGATTCAATTAGGCTACCTAAAATAAGTTTGGAAAAATTTAGCGGGGATTATAGAAAATGGCCAACATTCCACGATCTTTTTAAAACATTGGTCCATGAAAATAAATCATTATCTTCTGTCCAGAAACTTCAGTATTTAAAATTACATCTAATTGATGAACCAGAGCATCTCTTGCGACATTTTCAAGTAACAGGTAGTAATTACTTAACTGCTTGGAGTTTTTTAGTTGAAAGATACAACAATGAAAGGGTTCTGGTCAATGCAGAGTTGAAAGTATTGTTTTCGCAAAGTTCACTAGTGCATGAGTCAGCACAAGGAGTGAAGGGATTGCTAGATACAACAACGGAATGTCTGCAGGCATTGTCTAATCTAGAAGTAGATGTTAAGGGCTGGGACCCAGTTATAGTGTATCATACTGTACAAAAACTGCCACACGAAACCCATCAACTGTGGGAGCAAACAATCAGTACAGATAGGAAATTACCGTCCTGGAACACATTGAAGGAATTTCTAGAGGCCAGATTCAGAACATTAGAAGCTATATCCACGAAGACGTCCTCGAATAGTAAAGATCAAAAAACTAACTACAATAGAGCTAAGGCATCCACTCAATCTTTTCATGTGGCAACGAATTCTATCTGCTCAGTCTGTCGTGGCAACCATAAAATCAGACAGTGCCCCAAATTCTCTGCGCTAAATCCTATAAAAAGAATGGAAATAGTGAAAATGAAAGGTTTGTGTATTAATTGTTTGGGTTCAGGTCACCTGGTGGTAAGTTGTCCTATTCAACACAAATGTTTCCATTGTAAGCAGCCTCATCACTCTCTTCTTCATCGAAAAGCGAGCGAAGGTGCAGGAAACAAATTCGTAGGTGCAGTAAACAATCAAACGCATAAAGCTCAAAGTGACACTAGGCATTTTAGCAATAACTCGAATAACTCCAATTCTCAGCCTAGGGCAAATCCATCACCACCAGAACTTTCAGCTGTAACTCCCGCATTCGTTCCAAATAATTACACCTCGACATCGGCAAATCATCTCAACTCCTTTGTATTAAGTCAGGCTCCAAAAGAACAAATTCTTTTAGCGACCGCACTGGTGAGGATTATTTCGCCTTCAGGTCAAGAGCAAATCGTTCGAGCATTGATAGATCAAGGATCACAGGCCTCATTTCTTACTGAATCAATGGCTCAAAATCTAAAATTGAAAAAACATGTAATCAATGCAAAAATTAATGGGCTAGGTCAAAGTTACGCTGGTCAAATTAATGCTATAGTAAAGTTTAGAATGAAACCATTGAACGGCGAAGAAACTATTGAAATTTCTGGACTTATTTTAAGAAAACTCACTCATCTACTCCCATCTCGAACAATTATGCATACAACGTGGAGCCACATACAGGGACTAGATCTCGCTGACCCACAATTCTGTAATCCTGGTAAAATCGATCTGCTGTTAGGAGCAGATGTGTATTGTCACATTATCAAGGATGGTCTAATCAAGGGTCCACAAGGTACCCCGATTGCTCAGAAAACAACATTAGGCTGGATTCTTTCAGGAGAAATTTATGATACTACGAAAGATACAGTCAGCGTAACGACTCTTCATATCTGCGCCGATTTAAATGAGCAGCTAAAGCAGTTTTGGGAACTCGAGGAAATCCAAGGTGCAAACACGCAATCGGAAGAAGATCGACAATGTGAGGAAGCGTTCATGAAATCGTACCGACGTCTTTCCAATGGTCGCTATGAAGTTGAACTACCTTTCAAAGATGAAACCACTTATAGTTATCTTGGAGAATCTCGACATATAGCTCTTTCCCGCCTATACCAAATGGAGAGCAGGCTTCGAAAGAATCCTTCACTAATGGAAGGATACAATAATTGTCTGCGAGAGTATCTCATGCTTAAACATATGGAGAAAGCTCATTCCAGTGAAGGAATCCATAGAGCAAACTCGAACGGAACCAAAGATCATTCTAGCTGTTACCTACCTCATCATAGCGTTATAAAAGAAACCAGTTCCACAACCAAATTACGTGTCGTCTTTGACGCCTCGAGGGCAACCCAAAGTGGAGTCTCTCTAAATGACAGACTAATGAAAGGACCGGTAATACAAGATGAATTGGCCACACTGCTCATCAGATGGCGTAAACATAAAATCGCCTTCACGGCCGATATCGAAAAAATGTACCGGCAAATCCGTGTAAAAAGGCATCACACCGAGTATCAGAGAATTGTGTGGCGAGAATCACTAAAATCACCTGTTGAAGATTATAAACTATTAACAGTTACCTTTGGAACTAAGTGTGCGCCCTATTTAGCAACTCGTGTTTTAAGACAATTGGCAGTCGACGAGAGTAAGACATATCCCATTGGCTCGCAAATAGCACTTACGGACTTCTATGTCGATGATTTACTTTCTGGAGCAGACTCGATTGAAGCGGCCTTAGAAATACAAACCCAACTCATCGAACTCATGAAAGCTGGAGGATTTTCGCTCAGGAAATGGACCTCTAACTGCAAAAGATTGTTGGAAGAATTGCCAGAAGATTATTGTGAAACAAACTTACCCTTGAACATTAACAACATAGAAAACATTCGAGCGTTAGGAATGCTTTGGAATCCTCAATCAGACACATTCTCTTATTCTATCAACTTTGAAACCGAATCCTCAAAATGGACAAAGCGAAATATATTGCCAGAAGTATCCAAACTATTCGACCCTTTAGGCTGGCTGGCACCTTCAATCATTCTGGCGAAATTAATTATACAAAAATTGTGGCTATCTGGCCTGGGATGGGATGAACCAGTCACTGAGACTCTAGAGAATGAATGGCTTACCTACAAAAGAAAAATTAATGAAGTTGGAAGAATTCAGATTACAAGATGGATAAATATCTCGGATACTATGTCAAACATTGAAATCCATGGCTTCTCGGACGCATCGATCAAAGCTTACGCAGCAGTCATCTACGTTTGCACTATAGATGCAACTGGAAGACGACATGCAAATCTCATCGCGGCAAAGACCAAAGTAGCACCGATCAAGACAGTGTCTCTTCCTCGTTTGGAACTGTGTGGGGCCTTCTTGTTAGCTAAGTTGATACAGTATGTCACACAAGCCTTGAATATGACAAAACCAATTTTCCTGCATACATGGACCGACTCTGAAATAGTGATTGCGTGGTTGAGAGGTCATCCCACCAAATGGACCACCTTTGTTGCCGATCGAGTGTCTCTAATTCATGAAATTCTCGGGCAGAATGTGTGGAGTCACGTCCCATCAAAAGAGAATCCAGCGGATTGCGCTTCTAGAGGCATGTATCCAGGAGAACTTCGAAACCATAAACTATGGTGGCATGGCCCCGACTGGCTAGTCAAAGAGAAAGAGTACTGGCCAAACGGAAAAGAAATCAAAAGCACTGGGTTAGAGCAAAGAAAAATCCTCGTCCATACAGTCAACATTGCAGAAGACGACTTAATCACAAGGTACTCATCACTGAAAAGACTATTACACGTAACTGCTTACTGTAAACGCTTCTTGTCTAATCTAAGAAAACCACGAGAAGGAAGAGAGAATGGATACCTCAAAGCTATTGAAATACAGGAGGCGCTAAACACCTTGATAAAAGAAGCACAAAGGCAACAATTCACGACTGATATTAAAGCGTTAAAAGAAAATAAATCTATTGATGGTAAAAGTCGATTGCTCAAACTGAATCCATTCGTGGATGTTAATGGAATCCTAAGAGTAGGTGGACGTTTACGACATTCGAACCTCACATATAATGAAAGATTTCCAATAATTCTGTCAGACAAATGTCATCTGACTAAATTAGTAATAGAGAAGACGCATAAAGATACTTTACACGGCGGTCCGCAGCTCATGTTGAATTTAATTAATAAAACTTATTGGATCTTGAATGCAAGAAATACCATACGACACCACATACACAAATGCATGCCGTGTTATAGACAAAAAGCCAAGTCCCAAATACAATTAATGGGAGATCTTCCAACCCCGAGAATCCAGATTAATCGACCATTTACCCATACAGGGTTAGATTATTGTGGACCTTTCGAACTAAAAACTCACAAGGGTCGAAATCCGAAAAAATATAAGGCATACATTGCTCTATTCGTATGTATGGCCACCAAAGCACTTCACTTAGAACTTGTCACAGACTTAAGCGCAGAAGGATTCATAGCAGCATTTCGGAGATTCTGCTCAAGACGAGGCCTATGCAGTGAGATCTATTGTGATTGTGGAACTAATTTCGTCGGAGCAAGTAGAATACTACATAAACAACGCCATCAAATGATAGATCAATTAACTGCTGAGATAGCTGCCATATTAGAAAGTGAAGGTGTACAATTCAAGTTTATACCCCCTGCGTCTCCCCATTTTGGAGGCTTGTGGGAGTGCGGAGTACGATCTACTAAGCATCATTTGAAACGAATAATCGGAAATACCACACTTACGTATGAAGAGGGAAAGGTGGAACGCGGAATATTTATGTAGACTACAACAACGCCCAAAGTGGGCAAAGAAAACAGAGAATGTTAAAGTTGGAGATTTAGTTATCTTAAAAGATGAAAATCTGCCACCATCACGTTGGAATCTAGGACGAATACTGGAAACACACCCAGGCCCAGATGGACTCGTTCGCGTCGTATCGCTAAAAACAAGGAACACAGTTCTAAAGAGACCTATCACGAAAAGTTGCCTCTTACCAATAAACCCACGCAACATAGAATAGAAAAATTAATCGCCAACGCATATTAGATCATTTGAATAAAATCAAATGGAACAATATCACAATCAAAACTAATTCTCACCATTTGTCACCACCTTTAGAGTCCAATATCCATATCCTTTATCCAAAGAACCTTATATCCATTCGGAATGTCCTATGTCTATTTTACATCCTGTCGAATTATCTTCCGAAATCCTCTAATCCTGATAGCGAGTTGGGCGCTATAACCCTATCCTGTTTCACTCCTTTTTCTCTTACTTTCAGGTACCCAGCAGAACATCCGCATGACAACTGTAATTGATTGAATGTCATTAAGATAACATAATTTCAAAAAATTAAATCGAAAACTACTCGTATGTGTTGATCAAGGTCTGCATAATCCAACAAATGTTTGGCATCTCCATAGACCACGATGCCAAGGCCGGGAGTATGTTCCGGGAGAGCGAACGCTAGATGAAGGGTATCCATTGTCCAATCATGGTGAACCTGAAAGAAAATGGAAAAACAACACAAAGAAAATTTGTCATAATTAAAGAAACACTTAAGACTTATCTAATCTGGTTAGCTTCACAGTATTGTATGATCAGGGCCACAAAAGGTTATGTTGTTGTACTGAAATATAAAGTTAGGTTAGTAAATGCTGTAATACAATGTAAACAAACAGTAGGTACATATGCAACATAGTATTTGTAACCACTAAACAAGGCGAGTTTACACAACAAATATAAAAAATATATCATAACAATTACCAAACGATAATCATGCACACGAACAAATCTAAAACAAAAGACAAAACACAATTTGTAAATAAATTTACAACTTACCTGGTTCACTGATGGCACTGACTTATGTGAAGAGATGGGATTTGACATTTAGCAGATGATCAATCCCAAGACTCGAAAAATGTCTGTGACCATTGAACTATTGACTGAAATATCAGGCATACCAATACGTAAGATTGGAAGTAAAATAGAGAATCCAATATAAAAAGAGAAAAGGGGAATGTATAGTTTTATGGATTCAGGGGAATTTGAGCGGATCCGTTTTTTGATATAGCTGTAACGGAAAAGGCTTTGGTACCCGAACTTTCGAATTCTTGAGATATAATAAATCGCATCGCTCGAAATCAAATATAAAAAGTAATCGAAATCTAAGATTTGTTCGTGTAATTATATAAAAAAGAGTTAAAATTGAACCAAAACTTTGTTGTGAAAAATCGTGGAGTGTGTGGAATTTCGTAGAGTAGAATTTGGCATGAGTAGACTTTAAATTTGGTAGAATAGAATCTTGCATGATTGAACGTTTGAACTTTGAACCTTGGAGAATTGAAATGTTAACTAGTTTTTTTGAGATCATTGTAGAAATGATGAGGTGAAATGGAAAACTGTGAAATTGACAATAAATAAATTTTGTGATTAAGAAAAATCATTTATGCGGGGTTCTAATTTCATTCCTGAACATATAAATTTATACGTGACTTTGGTGCAGTGGAATGGCGGCTTAACCAGCAACCAGGGACTTCAGGTTCAACTCCAATAATTTTGAGCATTTTCTTTTGATGTGGAAAACAATTCGTTGGATCCATTATTCGTGTTATTGCAAGTTTTTTTAGATATCAACATATGGCTTTTACTTCATTATCATGTTGGTGTTACTGGAGCTTCAGCTTAGCAAAGAATTGGGGGACCAACAAACGATTTTATTAATAAAAACAAGAAAACAAGTCCAACAAACGATTACGGATTGATTGAGCTGGTTAGAAATAAAATTAAAAATAAGAATTTTCCGGCTAACTTGATGGTGAATTTTCTTTTTAGATTTTCGAAAAAACTATTAACCAACAAACGTTTAAATTAAGCCAACAAACACCAATAAACGACCAACAATCGATAAGTGCAATAAAAAATTAAAAAAGTAAAAGTTGACGTGGTAAAAATTAAAAAAGTATAAGTTGCCCAGCCAACTTGATGAAGCTACAGTTGATTGTCTATACATGAAATATGTGACTTTTACTTCAGCTACAAAATTATTATGTGGCTAATATCAACTACAACTTCATGTGTAGCTAGCTTCAGATGTAAATAGCTAGCTTCAGGTGTAGCTAGCTTCAGATGTAGCTAACTTCATGTGTAGCTTATTAGGTAAATTATTGTTATGGTCGTAGCGTATTGCATATAGCCATATGCTACATGACATACTGAAGCGTGTAGGCTGGCCGGCTGCTGTCCATAGCAGAAAACTTGAACGCACTCCGACCGAGAGGGATGCATTTCCTCAAGCTCGAGATGACATGCGGATGCGACGGAGAAGAAGAAGACTGATTACATCGGTCTTTTTGGCAAATCGTCCAGCGTACTGATCGGTCCAGGAAAATTTCATCGGTTCATTTTCGCGTCATCGAAGTTTGGAAAATAATTATTCACGTAAGTTTTAATACTATAGTAATTTTAAAAGAAGTTATCATTCTAATTAACGACCTATTCACGCCATACAGGGGATGCGCTGTATGTACATCCATCCACAAATTATTGGTGGTATCATCCTTGTAAATTTATATTGCAAAATTTTTGGGAACTTGCTGTGGTAAACAGGGACTCAGATATAAGACTATAGCGTATCCCATTGTAAGAGAAATATGCAAGTTACACGAGCGTGAGCCTCTATCTAAAACGTCAGCGGAGCCTTATATTTTACATCAAGCGTTGGGAAATAGAGAGATTTGAAATAACACATCGGGCGTTGTTCAGCATTGAAACTATTGAATAGCTCGGCAGAATTCGAGGCTATGTAACAGTATCTGACCTATTTGTACCAGTTGCTAACAACTCCATAAAAGTTATATATGAAATCCACGAACGAGTACCACAGAGTATTAGCTAAAGAACAATGTCTACGAACGGGCTACTCATAATGGAGTTATACTAATCGATATTTTTGAATCCTATTTTAAATCTAAATCTACTGATGATGAATTAGTCGGATATATAGGTCCACCTTGGAGTTTTGAATATACGAAGGATTTCCATAACATTTGTGCTTTGTATAGTGTGCAAGAAGCTAGATCAGATAGTGAAATTTTAACGTCTCATTTTAGTATTGCTATGATTAAAACGCCGCGTCAACACTTGTTGTGGCACGGAAATGATTGAGATAAGATCATCCATGCTAACATCAATTGACTTTTACGCATTTTTTAATTTTAATGTCTGAACTACAATTACATTTAGCAGTAAGCAGTGGCATAGCGGAATAACAACGGATGCGTCTCTGCGTGGGATTCCCATCAATTAAAACATGTAAGTTGTTGCCATCTAGTTATATATGTTTTTGCATCAGATTTCAATAATCCCATTGATTACATTACATATCTAACTATATATTCGTTTTCGAACTATGTCTTTACTTAATTTTAAAATTTACTACTAACGATTGTCGTTTATACAAATGATTCACGTGTAACGGTATATTCGTAGACTTATCTCTGTGTTCACTAAAATTTAAATTGAAAATCAAATTGTACTGGCCCATAGATTTGGTCAGTCAATTTTCGTAGAAGAATTCGTAGGGCATATTACTATTATTTCAGTACGTAAATTTTGTGAAGGTATTGGGAATGAATAAACGCTTTTGATTATAACGTAAAAAAAAAAAGTGAATTAACATTGAGAACTTATGCATAACTATGATATGATTTATGGTTAATAGAGGTTTCATAAGGCTAGAGTTAGAAAGTTTATACGAAGAGTTTGTTTTATCATGACATTAGAAATAAGGAGGTATTTATACTATCGCACATAAGAATCTAGTAAGTACGGGATGGTCGTAAGCCTTCTGCGCGACAACTGAACTCTTAGTGTTACTTAGCAGGAAGTTGTTTAACCGTTATACGAAAGAATTATAACGTAATGGCTCCATAAAGTTTTTGGTTTTCCCTTTCATTATCCTGGCGCCCTCTCATATGAAGGTTGTATAGGTTTTCTCTAGTCTCGGCAAAATATCTGCGCCTTCCACAAGGCATATAGGTAAGTGACGTAAAGGTCCCTTCAGGACCGAATGTGTGCCGGCTTTTGTTGGATAGGAACGATTTTTTTTTTATTATGGCTGACGGCAGCGGCAGATTTTTCGTGGAACTTCCCCACACTCTGCGCCAATGAGCCGAGGCGACCTAGCGTGCCGCACTGCAGTTAACGCTGTCCGTCGAGTGATCTGTCAGCTCATGCCGACAGTCTCGACTTTATGTCCAAGCCAGTCACTCTTCATAATTCCATAACATTATTTTTGCAATTAGCGAAGAATTGAGGGACCAGCAAACGATGTTATTAATAAAAATCGGTCCAACAAAGGATTACGCATTGATTGAGCTGGTTATATATAAATTTAAAATAAAAATAAGAAATTTCCGGCTAACTTGATGGCGAGTTTACTTTTTAGATTTTCGAAAAAAACTATTAACCAACAAACGTTTAAATTAAGCCAACAAACGACCAACAATCGATATGCGCAATAAAAAATTAAAAAAGTAAAAGTTGCACGGCCAACTTGATGGAGCCTTGTTTTGCTGCATTATTTGTTGTGCCGTTCTACTTTCTTTTTTTTTTAATTATATCGGCCACTTGGTTCTTAGGTACCATGGTGTTGCTGGGTTTGAGCGGCTGTATCCGCTTTCGGACACAAGGATCCTGAGTGGATCCTGACGTGGTGCCTCCATGGTTGTCACTTGCAAATTTGTTTCTTTTAATGGAGGAATTTTTATTTGACGTGATGTCGCCATGCTGTCCACTTCACAACTGTTGCGCTTTGGTTGGTTTGCAACGTTTATATGTAAGCTAGGAGTGTTACCGTTCTCGTATTGATAGTATTTTTTTAGATCTTTTACGTGGGTTACACCGGCTATGTTTACTTCTGGTGTTGTGAGTTTGACGATGACAGGAGAAATTACTTCAGTCACAGTATATGGTCCGATATATCGTGGTCCTAATTTGCAGTGTAATTTTTAGCGGTGGATGAAAGTATTCGTTCTTTACGTAGAACTTCTTCTCCTACTTGTGGACACCAATCGCGTCGGCGGTTATTATAGTAGCGACGTTGGTCGGTAAATGCTTTATCCATTTGGACGATTTTATATATTTCCTGTAAGTTTCTTGCTCTTTCGGTGATTTCGGTTATAGGAATTTTTCCTCCTAATTCTCCATACAAACTATTTGGTGATATTATTTCTCGGTCAAAATTTAAATAGTGTGGAGAATAGCCGGTAGATTCATGTTTACTAGTATTTATAGCCACCATTAATTCTGGTAAATGTTCGTCCCACTTCCGATGGTCCTGGTCCACGTATTGATCAATCATTGTTTTTATCACGCGGTTTGCTCTTTCCGTCGGATTAGCCTGTGGGGTATACGGTCGTGTAAATCGGTGTTTTATTTTCAAATCTTTTAGCAGAATTTTAAATTTTCTACTTGTATACTGAGCCATTATGGGATATTAATACTTGGGGATAACCAAAACGAGATTCTTCTTTCTCTGAAACCACGTATTAATCCAGCGGTGGTGGTTTGTCGGAGAGGCATAAACTCTACCCATTTTGTAAATTTATCCTGGAATACCAATATTGCTAAGTGAGCTTTTATTGTACGAGGGAGAGGCCCAATGAAATCGGTGCTAACGATTTCCCATGGTCGGTTAGCAGGGAACACATGCATTAAACCAGCGGTTTTCTGTTGTTCGGCTTTGTATCGTAGACATATGTCGCAACTTCGTACATATTTCGCAATATCTCGGAACATGCCAGGCCAGTAGTAACATTTAGTAATTCGAGCTATAGTTTTGTTGATTCCAAGATGGCCGGCGGTGACATTGTCATGATTCTCTTGCAATACTTTACTTCGGAGTGATTTCGGTACACAAAGCTATCAGGGTACAGCGTCCTCGGTGTAAGTTGTTGAGTCAAAGAATCGACGATACATCTGTTTATTTTAAATTTTGTAGTCCGGGCATAATTCGGGTTGATTTTGTATTTGGTAACGTTTGTTTTGATAGCATAGACATTCGGAATTTATTTCAACAGATGATAGCAGGGTGAATAGATAGGTTTGTGACTCTGTATTCTTTAACGGTTGATGGAACCGTGCATCAGCTATTACATTTAACTTTCCTCTTCGGTACTTGACATCAAAGTCGTAAGACTGAACTTTGATAGCCCATCTTGCGAGTCGGCCAGAGGGATTTTCAAGCGAATGTAGCCATTTTAATGCTTGATGGTCGGTGAATACGGTCTCATTTTTCTGATGCCCCATACAACGGTTAGACACTCTTTCTCTGTTACAGAATACTTTTGTTCGGCATTATTTAACATACGACTGGCGTAGGCTATAACATGCTCTGCGCCATCTAGTACTTGACAGAGTACGGCTCCTAGTCCTTCTTGGCTAGCATCAGTTTGAAGTATAAATGGTTGTGTGAAATCTGGGAAGGCTAGTATTGGTAACTCGGTTAATTTTTGTTTTAATACCTCAAATTCCTGTTGTTGCTCAGGTCCCCAGTTCCATTTATGTTTGTTTTGTAGTAGTTTGGTAATTGGTGCTATGGTGGTAGAAAAGGACGGCACAAATCGTCGGTACCATGACGCAATACCCAAAAATTGTCTCACTTCTTTGACAGCTGTCGGCGCGGAAAGTGCACTTATGGCTTCAACTTTTGACGGGTCGGTATGTATACCTTGTGAACTGACAACGTGTCCCAGATATCCGATCTTTTCTTTCAGAAAATCACAGTTGTCAGGATTAATTTTTAGATTTGCGGCTATGAGTCGGTCTAACACTGCTCTTAATTTTTCGAAGTGTTCCTCCAAAGTACGACCAATAACAATAATGTCGTCTAGATATGCTAAAGCATATGGTTCCATTTCCGGACGGATTACTTGGTCTAGAGCTCGCTGAAATGCAGCGGGTGCGGAATGAAGTCCAAATGGCATAACTTTCCATTGGAACAAACCTCGGCCGGGAATGGTAAATGCTGTATATGGTCGGCATTCTACTGTCAGTGGGATTTGCCAGTAAACTTGTTTTAAGTCAAGTGTGGAAATGTATTTTGCGCCTCTCAATTTATCCAGTATATGGTTGATTTGAGGTAACGGATAGGCGTCTTTAACGCAATTCTCATTAATTTGTCGGTAGTCAATACGTAACCTCCATCCGCTCTGTTTTTTACGTATTAGTACAATGGATGATTCGGCAAGTAGTTCATCATTTCGCAAGTTTATAATTTCTTGCATAGCGGGATTACGGGGAAGTAGCGTTGTTTTATCGGCCGGTCATGTTTCATTTGGATATCGTGTTGTGTTATCGGAGTGGGTCCAGACATTTAGTTAAATCTTTGTATTTGAGTGGACAGGATTTCAGTTATTTGGTTTCCCTGTATGTTGTCTATCTCGTCGTGTATTACCACTATATATGTTGCTGGTTCGGATATTTCCTCTTCAATATCCATGATTCCTGGTGAAATTTCCTGGTTCCATATTTTTACTGATATGTCAGCGTTCTTAAGAAAGTCTACACCCAGTATGATGGTTTCGGCTAGATTTGGCATGTAGTAGAATAAATGTGTAATTTTATGATTGTTCCACTGTGTGTCCATCATA
Organism: Dioctria rufipes; assembly: GCA_963924295.1. NCBI lineage: Eukaryota > Metazoa > Arthropoda > Insecta > Diptera > Asilidae > Dioctria > Dioctria rufipes. The sequence continues at coordinate 129,401,516 of OZ002740.1, forward strand.
TATGACTGGTGGATTTTAAATTCACTACTATTCGCCATTCTAGTTCTCAAAGAACATGATATCGGAGGAATATTATATAATTCCAGCAGATTTTTGACTTCATTACCAATAAATAATTTTGCAGCTCCAGTATCTGTGAGTGCTATACACAGGGTTTCAATTATTGACATTGTAATGAAGTATCGGTTGTCCTCACAGTGTACGTCTATCATAGTTGTATCGGGTAGACTGCTTTTTAAGGCTTCTGGTTCTGGGATACTCGGCTGCCTTGTCTCTCCGGTATCCCTTGTCTTTTAACGGTCTGTTCATGTTTTGGCCATGACAGTCCTAGTTTTCCACACTGTGAACAAAATATTTTCGGCGGATTTCGACATTCGTGTCTACGATGTCCCAGTTGTCCACATCCCCAAAAGCTCTTTCGCCTTATATGTGAAACGTTTATTGGTAAGGCTGGGGTGTTTTGTGGTGGTCTATTCATCTGACGGATAGGCTGTGTTTCGGTATTGCGGGATTTTTGTTGAACTTGAATATATTCATACTCTTCTGCAAGTTGAATAAGTTCAGATAATTTACGGAAATCTTTTCTTCGGATGTATAGACGGTACTTTGGTAACATGTTTTCATAAATTCGTTCAAGTTTCTCTTCGGTTGACACGTTTGTTTGCCAGCGCCTGAGTGACTGGATGGCCGTGATATAATCTTTGGCCCTTTCTCTAGGTTTCTGTAACATAGTTCGGATCTCATCGGCTAGCTTGATACTGACATTATACAGTTTTCAAGAAAGCGGAAAAAAATGCTTGAGAAAATTTGTTAAATTTATTTTGGAAAAATGAGATTTTCAGGGATCATTTGCATTACATTATTTACCAACACCTTCATCTGAACTTTTTCTTGGGTTTTCATCATTCTGCTAATTCCTTTATTGCTATAATTTTTCAATATACGCAAGGATTTACGCCTCAATGCCATTTTTATAATGTACTTACATGCAAGATGATAAGACAGCAACCGAACTGCCTTCTGTTGTCAAGTTAAAAATCGTGTTGGAATTTAGGCTTGCATGCAAGCTGTACTTGCAGGTGTAACCCCCGGGTTAGGCGTATATTTTAGTCACATAATTTCAACTTGAATTTGTCGTACTTTTATATTCACCATATTCATTTTGATTATCATTTTCATCAACCACAAAATAAACTAAAATGAGTTTGCAATGAATTAATGTTACAATACACGCCTAAAAGTACGACACATTAGTCAACTGCTTCCGAGGTTGTGAAGTTTTTCTTATACTGTGCTAAATGGTTATCCTACAGTTCATTAGAGCAATGCAAGTGCTTAAATTTGAAATAATATTTTGAATTTGTAATGTGAAGTGTCATTTTCACTTCATTCTACGTAATGCACGGCTTACTGAACTAAATAAAACACGAATAAATCAGTAGAAAAAAGTTCATTTCATTTAGGCGTACATTTTGACATAAAAGTACGACAAAAGATCAGAATCGCCTCCCAAGAGGGTGATTCTGATCTCTTTCTCGTAGTTTAGGCGTATATTTTAGTCACATATTTTGACATTTCACCTCAAATTTGTCGTACTTTTATATTCACCATATTCATTTTGATTTTTCCTTTTCATCAGCCACAAAATAACCTAAAATGAATATGAAATAAATTAGTGTCAGAATACACGCCTAAAAGTACGACGAATTAGTCAACTGCTTCCGAGGTTGTGACAAAAATTTTATGCTATGGTAAATGGATTTTCTACACCAACTTAAACAATACAAGTGCTTAAAATCGAAAAATATTTTTGAGTTTGTTATGTGAAGTGTCAGTTTCAGTTCATTCTACGTAATGCAAGGCTTGCTTAACTGAATCCGAGCTATGAATTACGAAAAATCATATCTGCATAGGTGAGCTCAATTGTAAGAATTTATCGTTAAACTCTTGGCTGTAGCCGGCTATAACCAAATTGGTTAGTGCTCTGGAGGTGACGCCAAAGTATCTTGACGTTTGTTTGTTTAGTTTTTGTTGTTAAGTAACAAAAAAAAAATTCTCAATTTTATTACTGTGTGGATATCAAAGGTGAAATTAGTTACGAAAATAATACAATACAATACAATACAAAATCAGATACCTTAATATTACAACACCATCCATATTGAACACTTAACTCTCGATAAAGTCAGGCAATAGTACAATTATTAGTAAATCAGGAGGGTGATTCTGATCTCTTTGTCGTAGCTTAGGCGTATATTTTGGTCACATATTTTGACATTTCACCTCAAATTTGTCGTACTTTTATATTCACCATATTCATTTTGATTTATCCTTTTCATCAACCACAAAATAAACTAAACTGAATTTTAAATGAATTAATGTCAGAATACACGCCTAAAAGTACGACAAATTAGTCAACTGCTCCCGAGGTTGTGATAAAAATTGTATACTATGGTAAATGGATTTTCTACACCAAATTAAAACAAAATCGAAAAATATTTTTGAATTTGTTATGTGAAGTGTCAGTTTCAGTTCGTTGCTGAACTGAATAAAAATACGAAAAAATCAGTAGAAAAGTTCATTTCATTTAGGTGTATATTTTGACTTTAAAGTACGACAAAAAATCAGAATCACCCTCCAGCCTTGATATTAACAGGATCAAATGGGGACATTCGAAAAATCACAGCCGATAACGCCTCAAATCCTCGAACTTTGCAACCATAATGACACTAAGAAAGTTTCTAATACTGTGAAAACACCATAACAGTAAGACCACCCCAAAAAGGATCACGGTAGCACACATCAGCACAAGCAAGACCAAGAGGAAGGGAAAGAGCTCAATAATCTAACGCAACCCAGTCTCACGCAAATTTTCAAGAAGCCTTTCGCTGATGAGCTCATGGAAGCAGATTCCATAATCTCCCTAGGGAGAGTGTTCCAGATAACTGCACCCTGAGAAAAGACCGTTCTTCCGCGCCAGTGAGTTCGCATTCGACGGAGAATGATACTCGATCTATCCCTAGTACTCCAATCAAACTTTTCGCCAATGTAAGGAGGTATCAAACCAAGTTTGGCACGAAAAATAAAACGGAGAGTTCTGAACTCACGAAACTTACATACTGTGCAAGATAGAAACTCCTCCGCTAGAGCAGACACATGCGACCGCCTATTCAGACGATAAACATATCTCACACAAGCATTAAGCGCATGAGACAATTTCAAGATTGCAAGGGCAGGCAAGGGGTAGACAGTAGCATCCGCATACAGAAAATGGGGAAGAATCAATGCTCGTACTATACCAGACCGAATACCCTCAGGGAGAAAGACCGATACAGCATAGAGCGTCCGAAGACCAAAATATACTCGCGAGCAAGTACGGTTAACATGGCGCCAGGCGAGTCTCTGGTCCATCAATAGCCGAAGATTTTTCACTGGATCTGGGGATATTGGAATGCACCGACCCAGAAGAGTAACGGGAGGGAGAGCAGCTGAAGTGACAGAACTATGCCCACTAGTATAGATTATTGATTGCGTCCTCTCAGGATTCAGATCAAGTCCATTAGCAAAGCACCAATTAGAAACTCTGGAGAGAATCACATTGATATCAAAGATCAGAGAAGGCTGGCCGTACGTTCGAGCTCCGGCATAGATTTGTGTATCATCAGCATAAAGATGAAAATGAGCACCATGTAACTCCCGAGTTATATCATTGATGAAGATCGTGAACAAGAGCGGAGCCAAGACCGCCCCTTGTGGCACTCCTGATAAAACCATCTTTGAAGAGGACATTCTCCCATTGGACACCTCAGTCTGTGTTCTTTGATTTAAATAGCAAGACATTAACCTACATTCAGAAGACGAGAAATTAAATTGACTTCGCAGCTTATCAACCAGAAGCACATGTGGGACTGACTCAATGAATTTTTTTAAAATCAAGGAGAATATGAATGACGTCATTCCCTGAATCGCAAAGCGGACGAATATCTGAGACCACCGACGTAAGAGCAGTACAATTGGAGTGCTTATTCCTGAAGCCAGATTGAAACTTTGAGAGAAAATTATTAATGCTAACGTGCTCTGCAATTTGGTCAGTGGAGATCGAGGGTAAAACAGTGATTGGTCGCCAGTCACCCACCGAGATTGGCGAGGAAATCTTAGGAATCGGAATGATGAGGCCAAGCTTCCAGAAGATCGGGAAGTATAACCATGTGAGGAGCTTGTTGAATAACTGGGTAATCACCGTTATTAATTGATATTATTGAATTTGATAGGAACACCATTATGCCCCACCGCATTAGGCCTGATTCGCGAGATAGCAAAAAGAACTTCCTCCTCACTGACATTTCGAAAAGCAAAGCCATCCCCATCAGTTCGAGTTGTAATACCCTGGTCAACATTATGAGAGTGTCCAAGCATAATTCCACGGGAGCTAGCAGTAGATGCGGAATGAATGAACTCACTAAACTCAACCGGATCTACACACAAACTCGTTCCAGTCTTAGATCCAATGCCCAAAATCCTAATTTTCTTCCAGTTAATTGTATCCTCGAAGCAGTGTAAACTCTCTGGACTTAGCCCTAATGAGATGACTTGCCGAATTTCGAAGTCGCTTGAAGTCTCTGTGAGTCTCGTCAGTTTTAGCCTTTTCCAGGCTCCATACGCGATACCAAGAATCTGATAACTGAGCCGTACATCTGGTAGTAGGAGGATTTTTGATATTAAAAGCCTGGATCGAATCGATTTCAGTGGTGCATGTGTGGTGAAGAGAGTCTGTGGAGGACTAGTAAACAACTGTGCTGACTCCTCCGGATCAGGAGAATTGAGCATTGTGGTCCAGGCAGTCAGCATTATGTCGGCTTTAAGAGCAGCAGGCTGAATCGCTGCAAAATTTCTGTAAGTGTACCAACGGGAGGGTTGAGCACAAGGGTGATCGAAGGAAGCAAACACAGCCTCGTGGTCAGAAACTCCAGGAGCCTGCCCAGATCTGATAGGATGAGAGTTGGAGGATGAGATCATAAGGTCCAGGGCAGTCGCTGAAGTAGGGCCATGACGAGTTGGAAAGCTGTTAAGCAGCAGCAGGCCACGTTCAGAGAATAGATCTCGGAGAGATACACTAAGACCCAAATTGCCACAAATATCAGCATTGAAGTCGCTACATATAAAAACCTTCGAGTATTGATTGACTAGATTATGCAAACAGTAATAAAAAGGACCAGACTGTAGTCAGAAAAGGTGTGGTCGCAGCAGTACACTGACATGAGTATAATTGGCTAACTATTGGCACTGTCGTCCCAAGTCATAACAACCAGAATCTCCCAACCATTGTCAAGAGAATGAAAGATTATCTTAGATTGGAGACTGTTAACGACATAAACCGCCACTCCACCGCCCCTCCGAGAAATACGGTCCAGCCTGTGTAAATCTCAACCAGGAATTTCAAGCATTTTGTCAGTGTGGTGATGCTTAGCCCAGGTTCCGCAAATAAGCATAGCACTAGCACTGGAGTGCCGAACAAGATACCTGATATCTTCGAGGTCTTTGATGGAGGAGCGGGCGTTAAATGAGACTATGCTAAGCTTATTATTGAGGAGAAGATTCGGAAGAAGCTCCCAAATCGGGAGACAGTGATGGCTGTGCTGCAAGAGTGATCTCAGGGGTCCCAACAAAATTAGTCAATTGTACAACCAAAGAGTCAGGGAGACGCTCAAAGAGAGAATTAGTAGCGTTGTTGGGATCCCTGCGTACCACAAACACTTTTCTATTTCTGGTGAGAACCTGGGAGATTACTTTCTTCCGTTTAAACCAGAGAGCCTCGCCGAGTCGAATTAATTCCACTTTATCAAGGTCTTCGTTAATATAGACACGACCCTGTGGACCGTCAGGAATTAGCTGGTCTAGTGTTAGCGGAACTTTTCCTCTAATCTTTTCAAAGTAGGCTTTAAAAACTCGTTACACTTAACCTCAGTGTGAAATCTAATAAGTCCTTTAGGTCTAAGGCTGGACCTCATAATCGTGTTAGTCGAATCAGTACTATTATTCGTGAATGGAACAACTGTTTCGATATTTGCAATGAAGGCCCACTGCCGTATAGAGGGCTTCTAAAATTTGTTCACCCTGTAAGAATGCAGCTCCAGGAATGTCAGCAAGAATCAGGGATCTCGTCTTCTCAGAGCTTAAACCGCGGGTATTAACGATATTCAGATTTTTAGCTAACAGGAAGATGTCTTGCCGAACTTGATTAATTTCATCACCAAGATCTGCAATTTTCTTGTTTAGATCCGTCAAAGATGAGTTGGATTGCAGGAGCTTGGAAAGCACTTCAATCTTCACAATGAGGTCAGTAAGACCAGAATCAGGAATTGGATGTGAGATAGAAACAGGACTAGCAGGCTTGTGTTTGACACCGCCTCTGCCTTTGTTGGTCTTAACAGAACCAGCTAGATGCGATTTAAGTTAAATGCTACAAAATTTAAGAAAGTTAACTGACCGAAAAAAGCTTGTCTCGCTAATTATAAAAATATAAGAAAGATATGTTTCTATTATTTATGGTTATATAAAAACGGACTATAGCGTTAATTATGTTTCTACTAATAGTTAATAATATAAGACTAGAAAAGTTTCACTCTGCTACATTGGAATAATCAATTACATAAATGCTACAAAATTTCTGCAAATCAACTGACCAAATATAGCTGAGTAGTTACGCTATGACAGTTCTGGACCACTTTTTCCATACAAAAAGTGTCCGGAAATTTCAAACTATTTTGCTGGCTCTGGACTGGGTTCTGGGACACTGAGGGGGATTCCGTCTAGTGGTATACGTCACAGGGCATGCCTGGAGAATTCCTTTCCTACCGTATGGCGGACCGGGAGATGACGCCAACCTTTTGTTTGATCTGGTCTTGGAGGCTACAATTTGACCTTTGACCTTTCCTGTGTCTGGGTGCTGGAGGTTGTCTGAGAGCTTTAGTGACAATATGTGATATCGGGTATGTATACTTGTAAGCATGAGTTTGTTGTTAGTTGTTTACTTTAGTATGAGTGCCTGTGGTGTGTTGGGCTGGGCTACTTGGTGGTTGAGTCTGGTTCACTTTTTCCATACAAAAAGTGCAAGGTAGATTCCAACTATTTTGATGGCTCTGGACCGTGGTTCTGGGGAGGGGAGAGGAGAGGGGAGGGGGCCGAGGTCGCTTTTGTACTGAAAAGTTGATATCAGCTTGAAGTTTTCTTTTAGGAGGATACTTATGTCAACAACAACAACCAATGTAGGCAGGTATGTTGACTTGGATATGTCCGATAATCAAATTCTGAATAATGTAAACAAAATCGCAGTCGAATAATGTAAACAAAATTCTCACAGACCCGAGTAAAGTAAACAAATTGAAAGATTCTCAATAGCTGAAAAAACAACAACTGATATGTTGTCTTAGATGAGTTTTGAAAATTTCTTTTGCTGAAAAAACAACTGCGGATTAAAAGCCAAGAGTGATCATGATATCTAAAAATAAATCACGGCTGCTTGTAAGAAGTAGTAGAAATTAAAGCCTCGGTGGCCAGGTGGCTGGTAATTTGATACCGCCAAGTAAAGTAAACAATGGTTTTTGCATCTAGGAGTGTGCATTGAAAAGTCATAAGTTTTATTTAAAATGGTTTTTTATTAACATTTATTCGCATCATTAAATCTTAAATTATAAACTTTTTCTCTGTGCTTAATATCCAAAATTGGCAACAATATATCTGAAGTTCTATTAATCCTATCTCGGAAGCGAAAGCGATCCAGAGCATATGTCTCCCATGGTCCTCTTCTGGGTTCACAATCAATCATATAAACTCGTGAAGCACTAGTACTAAACGTAACTTTCATTATCACGACTAATAATAAAAACTAGTTTCACATTATTTATTTTTTATTTATTTAACGAATATAATAATTAATTGGATATAAATTAACATCATTCTGAATAAAATCAATTTTATATGATCGCCCGATTGGTCCTCTGTTAATCACCGAGAAATCTCCCTGGGCATTTATTTTACTCAAAGTATCGTCCGAAATTGTGTTGTATCGTGATGGAAGAAATAGTTGATAATTCTCCAAATCCAGAACCACACGAGCTCCAAATGTAGTTGTACACCTTCTCGCTCCAAGAATCTTGTACTCTTTATCCAACTCCATTTGGCAGGTTTTCAGGGACGGTTGGTACTGCTCCAACTTCTTTAATTCATCCATTGCGTTTAGCATTATTATTATTATTTTCTCCTTGCTTGCTATTTGTTTGAACTCCGGAATGAAACTGATAGTGAATCTGATTCAGCTCCTTAATTTATAGGCAATCTTCCAAAACAAGTTTAATCCTGTTGTAACCAATCCGCGCAGCTGATTAAAGTCATCCTCATGTAATTTGATATCATGCCACTTCCGTTTACAAATTCGCATTTAAGTTGAATGAGTTATGCACACCTGTGTAAACAAATTTAATCGAATGAGCCATCCTTATGTAATTTGACATCACCCCACTTCCTGTTTACAAATGATGAGTCATGCACATCTGTGTAAACAAATTTAAGCAATATCAGCACATTTATTCTTTTCACATAATTTGATATCACACTTCCTGTAGGCAACCAAAAAATTTTATTGTTCCAAGAATTTTAACGATCGAAACGTTTCATTGGAATTCACATTTTCTTTTTATCTTGAAATGCATTCATGTAAACAATCTCATTTGATATTTGCAATTTCAACCAACAGAATAAAGTAATCAAATTAATTTGAATGATTTATGTTTTTTTTGTTTACCGTGTAATTCGATATCATCTCAGCCTGTAAGCAAATTCGTTGGAATTCATCTTGTGCAATGATTATTTTAGCAGCAGGTGTTCCAAGAATTTTACCGATCGAAACGTTTCATTGGAATTCACATAAAGTAAACAAATTTTCACATTTTCTTTTTATCTTGAAATTCATTCATGTAAACAATCTCATTTGATATTTGCAATTTCAACCAACAGAATAAAGCAATCAAATTAATTTGAATGATTTATGTTTTTTTTGTTTATCATGTAATTCGATATCATCTCAGCCTGTAAGTAAATTCGTTGGAATTCATCTTGTGCAATGATTATTTTAGCAGCAGGATCATTCATGTTTACAAACCGTTCCTATAAAAGCACAAGCAAATCGCTAGGAGCCATCATTCAGTTTCAGTAAGTCTCAGTGTTAGTTTAAAATATAAAAAAATTAAAAATGTCTTCGGTGTTAGTAAATAAAAGTTTTTCAATAATTGACAATTTGCGAAAAGATGTGATGGAGTGTTTAAAAAATTCAGTGAATAAAGACTATATTGTTAAAAAGTGCAATAGAAACATGCATAAATTTCAAGTTGCATTTCGGAAGTGCAATAAGAGTTCTAGGAAACGACATTTCGAGAGCTGTCTCGAGCAAATTAAAGCATTGAGAGCACTATTGAGAACTCCCCGTCGAGGTGGAGGAATTACTCGCGTAAGAAGAAGTGATTTTGTAAAGTGGGAGGAAATAAAGACAGCGTTCGCAGACAGAATTCGACAAGGTGTTATTGCAAATTTAAAACATATCGATCCGAAGCTATTTATGCAAGATGCCGCCAAATTATTTACGCGTCGTGTTAAAAATACCTTAAAACATTATTTTAATATTAAAGTTTCTACAACGTTTTGTGGTGAATTTGTTAAAGAAACTGGCGATAATGAAATTATAAAAGACATTAAATATTTCCAAGCGAGAACTGCTGCAATTAGTACAGATGATAACTTAGAGGAGTGGTTTAAATCAAACATTTTGGATCCAATACACACTCAGCTAGAAGAATTCCAGGAAAAAGACAGTGGTTGGGCACTGCACTCTATAATACATCTAGCAGTACACATCAACAAGTTTGAACAACTCCGAGGATCTTCGTATATACCTCTACCGAAGGAGATTGCATCAAAGAAAGCTTGCATTAATTTGAAAAATAATGATGAAGCATGCTTCGCATGGGCCGTAATATCAGCGCTATATCCTGCAAATGTTCACTCCGATAGGATCTCATCATATCCACATTATTCTACTGTGCTAAATTTAACTGGGATAACATTTCCCATGACACTTAAGCAAATTACGCAATTTGAAGCCCATAACGAGATATCAGTAAACGTATTCATCCTAGAGAAAGAGCGTTTCTTCACCACAGTTCCAGTTAGACTTACGAAACATAGGATGGAGCGACATGTAAATCTCTTAATGCTACAAGATGACTATGACCAGGCTGATGATCATATGGTTGTTGATGATGATGACGGCAGATATCATTTCTGTTGGATTAAAGATCTTTCACGCCTTGTATCGAAACAAACTTCGAAACATGATGGTAGAAAGTATATATGCGATAGATGTTTGCTCTACTTTTACTCTGAAGAAAAATTAACATCACATACTCCCGAATGCGAGAAACAAAACGACTGTAGGATTATGTTTCCCTCAGAGGAAAAGAAATGGTTGGAATATAAGAATTATAACGATAAGAATCCAGTCCCGTTTTGTGTGTATGCAGATCTTGAATCAATATTGAAGCCGATTCAGGGAAACGAACAAAATACACAGCGAATCCAGGAACATGAAGTTCACAGCATCGGATTCTACTTCCACTGCAAACATGATGCTAAGCTCTCATATTACAGAGCATATCGAGGCAAGGACTGTCAACAATGGTTTGCATTAGAATTGCAAAAAATTGCCTCCATAGCTGCACAGGAAAAGCTGAACATCAGGCCAATGCAGCCCCTGACTAAAGAGGAACGGCGTTCACATATGGAAAATACTTGCTGCCATATATGTGAAAAAACGTTTGCAGCCGATGAGGAACGAGTCCGAGACCATTGCCACTTAACAGGTAAATACTGAGAATCATAATTCAATTCATTTTTTCATAAATTCTTTTAACAGGAAAATACCGAGGGCCAGCGCACAATGCATGCAAACTGATGTATCAAGATTGTCCCATAGTTCCAGTCATTTTTCACAACTTATCCGGATATGATGCTCACTTCATTATTAAGGATATAGCTACATCTATTCCTGGGAAAGTGGATCTCCTACCAATAAATAAAGAAAGATACATTTCGTTCACCAAGCACGTTGAAGGCAGTCATATCAAATTCAGATTCATCGATTCCTTCCGTTTTATGGCAGAATCCTTAGATAAGCTATCATCATTGCTGCCAATGGATAAATTAAATATTACAAGAACTGTATGGCAAGATTTGGATGATGATGACTTTAAACTGCTTACGCGCAAAGGAGTCTTCCCATACGACTTCGTTGACGATTGGGCTAAATTGGATTTCCAATACTTACCGGCGCAGGAGCAATTCTATAATAAAATAACTGACAGTGATATATCTTCTGAGGACTACAATCATGCTGAAAAGGTCTGGCGGACATTTGAAATACAGAAACTTGGCGAATATTCCGATCTATACCTGAAAACTGATGTCCTCCTATTGGCTGATGTCTTCGAGAACTTTCGAGAAGTATGTATGAAGACGTACAATTTGGATCCAGCACATTATTACACCATGCCAGGTCTAACATGGGATGCTATGCTAAAATACACCAAAGTGAAACTAGAGCTGATAACCTACGTAGATATACTGCTATTCATAGAGAGAGGTATTCGAGGTGGTATAAGTCAATGCTCGAACAGATATAGCAAAGCAATTAATAAATATATGGATGATTTTAAGCCTGAGGAGAAAGAGAAATACCTGATGTATTATGATGTAAATAACCTTTATGGATGGGCCATGTCACAGCATTTACCAACCGGAGGATTCAAATGGGTTGATGCTCCCAATATCAAGGTTTTCGAGATTCCTGATGATTCACCAATTGGATACATATTCGAAGTCGACTTGGACTATCCTCAACATCTACATGATACACATAAGGATTTACCTGACCTGCTGCTCTGAGCATGCAGCACCACCTGGAGCAAAATTAGATAAGCTTTTGACAACATTACATCCTAAAACTAAATATGTTATACACTGCCGAAATTTGAAGCAATGCTTATCACATGGTCTCATCCTAAAAAAAATGCACCGGGTTCTTCAATTCAACCAATCAGCTTGGCTTAAACTATATATTGACTTAAATACCACCAAACGGAGGCAGGCTACCAGCGATCATGAGAAGGACAGCTATAAGAAGATGAATAATGCAGCTTTTGGTAAGACCATGGAAAATGTTCGCAAGTATAGCGATATAAAGCTTTGCGTAAAGTGGGAAGGTCGCTATGGCGCAAAAGCTCGGATTGCGGCACCCAACTTCCACAGTGCAACGATATTTGATGAGAATTTAGTTGCTGTGGAATTAAGGCGACTCAAAATCTTATTCAATAAGCCTCTCTATATTGGAACGGCAGTTTTGGAAATTTCAAAGATATGCCTCTATGACTTCCACTACAGTTTTATGCAACGTGAATTTGGAGATAAATGTAAAGTCATGTATACAGATACAGATTCTCTAATATATGAACTTGAAGAGAAAAATGCATATGAGTTTATGGTTGAAAATATAAACAAATTTGATACAAGTGATTACCCAGAAGATAATCAATTCAATTTAGCGCTCATGAATAAAAAGATTCCTGGTCTAATGAAGGATGAACTGAATGGGAAAATCATGAGAGAATTTGCAGGCTTGCGCTCGAAAATGTACAGTCTACGTATAAACGATGGTAAAACTGTAAAGAAAGCAAAAGGAGTAAAGACTAATGTAGTCCAGAGGCATATCAATTTCGAAGACTACGTCGAATGTTTGAATAACAAGCGAGTATTAACTGCTAATCAGAGCTCCATACGATCGCATAACCATAATGTCTACACTGTCAGTCAAAAGAAAATTGCATTGAATCCATACGATAATAAGCGACATATTATGAGTGGGACAACGGATACTCTACCATGGGGACATTACTCTATTCAATCAGAACAGCAAGGAATAAGCACAGAAAGTTCAGTTTCAGATCAACAAGGAACAGGCATGGAAAGTATAGAAATCTAAGCTCATTATTGTAAATAAAAACATGTATTATAGTTTTAGTTTCATTTATTTAAGTACTTTGTTTTAATTGTAGTACAGTCTAAGATATTTTAATTATAAATTTATTTTTAAATTGTATTATAGTTGCTTCTTCAGCAAATTATAAAACATCTTTGTTATTAATCCAAGAATTGTGTTTTGATGAAAATCCGAGCCATTTAACGTAAGCTTTATCTCCACTCTTCTTTAAGATTTTCTCTACGAGATATAGGTTTGGGTGTTTAACTTTCAGCAGCTCCAATTCGTAAAAGCATCCTGTGATTGGATTTCCTTGATAATCTTCCAGCCGATATGTGATGGGATTTGTGTTTTGAACTTTAATAATTTTAAAAATCTCAGCTGTCCAGTTTGGTGTATAGCCTTTCTCAAATATATGCTTGTATTCGCTGATGCGTACAAAATCTCCAACTTTATACTTTGCAGGAACAACAATCTTTATATGACTGTATACAGTTGAAAGCAGTTGTTTCTCATTGGAGATGTTGATATCACGGGGTCTCATTTTCGTAGTTCGATGTATTCTTGAGTTGTATTCAGTGAGCAGTTTCTTTACCATACCAATCCACTGATAAGTTCCATTAAAGCTGAATTCCTTCCACATCATATCCTTCAGAGTTCGGTTAAATCGTTCCACTATTGATGCTTTGAGGAAACTGTACGTAGAGTAATGATTAATTGCATGCTTCCGCATTAGATTTTTAAAGAGGCTGTTGTAGAATTCCTTTCCATCATCAGTCTGCAGGTTTTTAGGTATTCGTCCCTCGCTTAATATAGATTGCATGGCATCTCTTACTTCTACACCAGTTTTTCTTTTAATTGGAATTGCCCATGCATATTTGGAGAAGGCATCAATTACTGTCAGCAGATAGCGGTAACCCTTGTTCACATACTTGTAGGGATCCATTTCAACCAAGTCTGCCTGCCACAAGTCATCTAGTCCTTTGATAATCACACGACGTCGTTTAAAATTTTTTCTCGCTGGTTTATGAAGCTCATTTACCACTTGTCTCTTACTCATCGTAATTATAAATGAAACAGATTTCTCAAGAGTTTTTACTCATATACACCATCTTTTGGTGTCAAGTCTTTCTTATTTATTACTGAAGTAAACAGATAGTTTTCAATCTTTGCGATTTCGCCATTGATATATAGCGTTAAATTTGCCACCTCTATATTAATAGTTTTTCTTATTTCTTCCACACTTATTTTAATTTTCTTGTCAACATAGTCTTTGGTTGTAGCATCATCATTTTCAAGGGGTTCACCAAGTCGTTTTATACACTTTGAGTTCAGATCGTAGTCTCCGTTTATCGTTAAATTAAATCCAATACCCCGCTCTCCTTGTTCACCAGCTGGACCATGAGCTCCTTGTTTACCAGCTGGGCCTTGAATTCCTTGTTCACCGGCTGGTCCCTGAGCTCCTGTTGGTCCACGTTCACCTGGTTTCCCAAGATATCCTCGCTTAGAGAAACGTCCAAACTTATCAACGCTCATCTGTAGATTGTGAAGAAGTATGGTAATGAGGTAGTATTTAAACTATAATATCTGCTTCTCGCAACTCCTCCAGGATAGATATAATTTCATTGTTGTGACTGGTGTTTCCAGCCTGCTTTGATGCCATTAGAAGGCGCAGTCTATCCACTAATTCATTTGGATCATCCCAGTAAATGTGATCAATGTTTTCTTTAGGCAGATGCATTAGACCCATGCCTTTATGCTGTATAAGTTTACTGATTATAGCTTTATACTTAGCTGCTCTAGTACCTTTTATTTGTCCATCTTCAGCATAGTCACGTTTATATGCATTGGTATCTCTCAAAATAGATCCATAATTAGTTAAATCCTCTTTAGTATAGAGACTTTTTACAGGATCTTTCATAAATAGCAGTTCACATAACCCCAAAGTTGTTTTATAGCTCTTCCCCTTAATAACAATATTTCCTACATCATCAACATCAAACGTTGAATTACCGATTCTCCACGCGTTGTTATCATAGTAAACTCCATAGGTTGGATCAATTTTAGGGCTATTATCAGTGAATAGCTTTAAATAGTTTGAAACTATGTATCCAGACGTATCGGGGGAGCTGACAGGAGACCTTCCTATCAATGTTCTTGAATGTTTAGGTGTTGCGAATTCTTCTTCAGATGTTAAGGAATAATCTCCATAATTTATAGGTGTGCTACTAGCCTCCATTTTCACATGTTTTCGTTTTGGAGGAGTAAAAGGTTCCACAATTTCGTTGTCTTCTTCTTCTTCTTCTTCTTGTTTTTCTTCTTTTGGTTCCAATTTGACAGGTGGCTCGTTTTTGACTCTTGTTACAAACTCTTTTAAGGGTTTGGTGATTGGCTTGAAAGTTTCTTCAAGTTGAGCTTCTGCTTCAATCCTTCCCGTCTTTAGAGCTTTAAATTTCCTTCGCACTGCATTCCTTGTCTTGATGATTTCTTTTAATAGGTTTTCATTCATCTTCGATATTAACTGAATAACGGCTTTTCAAACAGGTCTGATAACAGGTATACAGCTTTCCAAACAGCTCTGATAACAGCTTAACAGCTTTCCAAACAGCTCTGATAACAGCTTAACAGCTTTCCAAACAGCTCTGATAACAGCTTAACAGCTTTCCAAACAGCTCTGATAACAGCTTAACAGCTTTCCAAACAGCTCTGATAACAGCTTAACAGCTTTTCAAACAGCTCTGATAACAGCTTAACAGCTTTCCAAACAGCTCTGATAACAGCTTAACAGCTTTTAAACAGCTCTGATAACAGCTTAACAGCTTTCCAAACAGCTTTGATAACAGCTTAACAGCTTTTAAACAGCTCTGATAACAGCTTAACAGCTTTCCAAACAGCTCTGATAACAGCTTAACAGCTTTTCAAACAGGTCTGATAACAGGTGAACAGCTTTCCAAACAGCTCTGATAACAGCTTAACAGCTTTCCAAACAGCTCTGATAACAGGTGAACAGCTTTAATCTATTCAGCAGGTCCACAGGATTCGGTGTGCTTTCGTCTGAGTTACAGCTTCGACTTATGAATATTTCGCATGTTTCATCCTTTTATAGTACAATGAAGGTATCAAATCCTTTACGGTAGCGCCCCTTGTTTAATGAGCTGTCCTTATCAATCAACAAGAAACCATATTCATCCTTCCAACACTCAGCACAGGCTCTTCGAAATTTATCAAACTTCATGTCTGTATTCACATGATCATTATAGATATGTTTCAAATTCAAGTCATCTTGCTTGAATAAGATGATTAAATTAGCATTGTCACGTATTAAGTGCTTTGGTATATGCGTATATGTTTGACAGAGATAGAAGCTATCTATATCTTCGTGGCGACCCATGCAAAAATAGGATCGCACATTATTTTGCTTTTCACATGCTACATCATCGAAAATAAACACTGAATGTGATTTGGCTTCCTCTGGAGGTAGAACGTCGCAGTTGTTTGAGAATGTATAATACCCCAATCCTGATATGGGGGTCATCACTCGCTTCAAGTATTCATACTTTGGTTGATGTAAAGATTTTGAATATATGTAAATATTTTCATATCTCAGACCATTGGGATGTTCCAGCAAACTTATCATAACATTAGTTTTTCCACAATTCGATGGTCCAACAATGATGCTCCTTATACTATTAGGCAATAGGGGACCATGCTTCTTTTTCACCTTCATAACACCTACATCAGCATTTCGAACAGGAAAAGCTTGTTGTTGTTTAATGAACCGCATATTGAAGACTAACGGGATTCCTATAAATACACCTGCTTATATTACATTTCAACAGTATCATCAGAACCTTATAAGATGTCGGATCACAAATCGAAACGCTCCAGAAAATCTTTGAAAGGGGGCAGAGGACTATTAAATTCAATCATCAACAAATTACCTGTAGAATTACATCTACCGGGATACCAGTACTGTGGACCAGGAACAAAGTTACAACAAAGATTGGCGAGAGGAGATCCGGGCATTAATCCACTGGATGCAGCCTGCAAGGAACACGATATAGCATACTCGCGACATAAAGATACAAGTGATCGACATATAGCTGATAAAATATTAGCTGAAAAAGCCTGGCAGCGTGCAAAATCTACGGATGCAAATTTGAGTGAACGTGCCAACGCCTGGCTTATAACAAACGCAATGAAGGCTAAAATTAAGCTAGGTATGGGTCTTAAGGCTAAAAATAAACGCCAACCCACATTCCGAGAAGCAGTACGAAATGCACGTAAAATTTTAAAAGTAAAAAAACCGAAAGACTTGATGGAAGCTACAAAAATAGCTCTTAGTGCAGCTAAAAATATTGTGAAAAGAAAGAAGAAATCAATTAAAACTCCACGAGTGATACCTGTACCAAAGGTTGGTGGAGCACTTCCGTTCCTCATCCCGCTGTTTGCTGGGCTTTCAGCATTGGGAGCACTATCGGGAGGTGCAGCAGGCATAGCTAAAGCAGTAAATGATACCAGTGCCGCAAAGGCAAAATTGGAAGAAAGCAAACGTCATAACCAAGCAATGGAAACTATAGCGGTTGGCAAAGAAGGAAACGGGCTGTTCCTGAAGCCGTACAGAAAAGTACTTGGACTCTATCTACAACCTCAACCAAAAAACTATTAAAGACGCTACCCAAAAGACCGCTAAACGGGTTGGATCTTCACAAGTATACCATACACTTGCCACACTTCAGAGGAGTATTTATGCGTGATAATCTACCTAAAAAGCCATGGAAGCGAGAAAGCGGTATTGTTAACTTGGACATCTCAACTGGAGCAGGTACACACTGGGTAGCGTACTACAAGAAAGGTGATAACATCGAATACTTTGATAGCTTTGGCAATCTCCAACCACCAAGGGAGCTCATAAACTACTTGGGTAGTAATATTACGTACAACTACAGTTCTTCTCAGAACTATGATGCAGTAATTTGCGGTCACTTATGTTTAAAGTTTTTATATAATTGTTATAACCATTAATTATTATCTATAAATAAATGTATCTATATTGAAATTGTAACAGTTCATTATCAACCGCCATGTCATTAACACTTACTCTCACGGGAAATTCATCTCTACTCACTGCTGAGTACTTTCCTCCGCTGGAGCTAGCAACGGATTATGTTTGTGGATTAATTGATTTTCAAACATACAACTCTATACCAAATATTGATGTGAGCAATAATCTGGTTCATGTAGGGAATGAGGTTGTTGAGATACCTGTTGGATCCTATGAGATTGATGATATAACAAAATATGTGCAAGGGTACTTGGATAAAGAAGGGAAAAGGATAAAAGTTGTGATAAAGGCTAACAATAATACATTGAAGAGTGAAGTTAAGGCAACTGAAGAAATACATTTTGAAAAACAGAGATCCATAGCTCCTCTGCTAGGATTCAGTAAAAGAAACTTGACTGCTAATACAGTGCATACATCAGAGTTGCCAGTCAACATCATTAAAGTAAATACTATACGCATCGAATGTAATATTATATCAGGATCATTCTTCAACAACACACAAGTACACACTCTCCACGAGTTTTCCCCGAACGTTGGACCTGGGTATAAAATAGTGGAGGTACCCAAAAATGTAATCTATTTGCCTGTGAACACCAAACGTGTAAGTTCTCTAACATTGAAGCTCCTTGACTAAGACGGCGACTTAATCAACTTCAGAGGAGAGACTATAACCATCAGGTTACATTTGAAGCCACAGCATGTTGATATACAATAATGATAAATACGAGCTCGGCGCAGACAAGATCATTAGTCAGCGGACAACCTTGAAGCGATCAAGACCTACATTAACACCTGCAAATACAGCATATTTACAATCAATTGGCTTAACGCTGAAGCAATGAATAAAGGAATACTAGATATTGCACCAGACGCTCACTTTGATAACAGTGTTACTAAATTTGAACATCACTCCTATTCACCATTTCTAACATCATTTAAAAACAGCGATGAAATCCGTATCTCTGTACAACATCAAGACTTGAATCTTCTACCCAGCAGGAGTTTTCTTTACATTGAGGGGTCGCTAACAAAGCTGGATGGAACCGTTTCAGCAACTGCAAAATTAGCTAACAACGCTCTACCATTTCTTTTTGAGGAAATATGCTATGAATTGAATGCAGTGGAAATCGATCGTACAAGAAATCTTGGGATTGCGACAACATTAAAAAACTACGTATCGCTAAATGCAAATGTAAGCAGGATACTACTCAACGGCAGTTGGTCACCAGATTCATCCGTTATACCAACCAATGGACTGTTTAACTATTGTGTACCTCTGAAATATTTATTGGGATTCGCTGAAGATTACAAGAAAATTCTGATAAATTCCAAACATGAACTCATATTGATCCGGAGCAGGACAGATGATAATGCCATTATATCACCCACAGATGAGGTGAAAATTGAAATTACCAAACTTCAATGGAGCATTCCACATGTTACAGTATCCGATGATGAAAAGCTGCAACTATTTAAAATTATCGGGAGAGGTCGCCCAATACAAATACCATTCCGCAGCTGGGACATATATGAGTATCCAGTACTACCGGAATCCACGCATCAAACCTGGTCAGTTAAGACTTCCACTCAACTGGAGAAACCTCGATTTATCATCTTAGCATTACAAACGGATCGAAGGAACGATAAAACCAAAGATGCAAGCAAGTTTGATCACTGCAAACTCACCGATGTTACAGTTCATTTGAACTCAGAATCATATCCCTATGATGATTTGAATTTGAAATTTGATTTGAATAGATACGCATTGCTGTATGAGATGTATATAAAGTTTACACAATCATATTATGGTCATCAGTATCAGCCGTTCCTCACATGGGAGAAGTTCAAAACCGATGCTCCGATCGCTGTCATTGATTGCTCACATCAAAATGAAACAATAAAAACTGGACCTGTTGACATAAGGCTAGAATTCAAGACATCTGAAAATATACCGGCTAATACAACAGCATATTGTCTGCTTCTACACGATCGAATAGTGGAATACAGTCCGCTGACAAGTGAAGTTAGAAAGTTAAATTAAGAAGATGGCTGTCATCGTAGACGTTCAAGGATTCAAAACAAATCTCAATGAATTTATCACTAAAGAACTGGCAATTTTAAACAATGAAAACCAGATGCAGCACTTTATATTTCAACCACCGTTCAGATACAAGGATTTGACTTTAGCAAAAAAGAGGCAAGTAAAATGGCTTCAGCACAATTTTCATAGATTCCGCTGGGATGATGGCTACATACCGTATCACAAGCTGTACACTATAGTTGAACCACTGCTTCGAAATAAAATCATATATGTAAAGGGAGCTGAAAAAGTTCAATGGATGCAGAAGATAGTTGGAGAGAGTGAAATCATTATCAACGTCGAAGATGAATACAACTGTGGAAAACTAATAGAGATTAACACAAATGCTCCATCTTGCCAAGTTCATATTGGGCAATGTGCTATAAGAAATACTTTTGTAATAAGAAATTTTATTGGAAATAAAAACAAATTTTTGTAAAAAGAAACTTTAAAATAAAAACAATTTTCCATAAAACTTATGACTTTTCAATACACACTCCTAGATGCAAAAAACCATTGTTTACTTTAGTTGGTGGTATCAAATTACCGGCCACCTGGCCACCGAGGCTTTAATTTCCACTACTTCTTACAAGCAGCCGTGATCTATTTTTAGATATCATGATCACTCTTGGCTTTTAATCCGCAGTTGTTTTTTTTCAGCAATAGAAATTTTCAATACTCATCTAAGACATCATATCAGTTGTTGTTTTTTTCAGCTATTGAGAATCTTTCATAAATTTGTTTACTTTACTCGGCTCTGTGAGAATTTTGTTTACATTATTCGACTGCGATTTTGTTTACATTATTCGAATTGTTTATGCAATGAATCAAATTAGGAGCATTACACCTGAAGATCAAAAATTAGGCCATTTCTTATCTAAGCCAACATATCTACCTACGTTAGTTGTTGTTGTTGCTAATTTAATAACATGGTACTGAATATAGCCTGGTAGAAAACATTTTGGTATGACATAGTGTGTGTGTGTGTGTGGATATGGGCGGTGTGTGTGTGTGTGTGTGTGTGTGTGTGTGTGTGTGAGTATGGGTGGTGTGTGTAAATATCGCTCAATTTGTTTACTTTACTCAGCTGCGATTTTGTTTACATTATTCAGAATTTGATTATCGGACATATTCAAGTCCGCATACCTGCCTACATTGGTTGTTGTTGTTGGCATAAGTATCCTCCTAAAAGAAAACCTCAAGCTGATATCAACTTTTCAGTACAAAAGCGACCTCAGCCCCTCCCCTCTCCTCTCCCCTCCCCAGAACCACGGTCCAGAGCCATCAAAATAGTTGGAATCTACCTTGCACTTTTTGTATGGAAAAAGTGAACCAGACTCAACCACCAAGTAGCCCAGCCCAACACACCACAGGCACTCATACTAAAGTAAACAACTAACAACAAACTCATGCTTACAAGTATACATACCCGATATCACATATTGTCACTAAAGCTCTCAGACAACCTCCAGCACCCAGACACAGGAAAGGTCAAAGGTCAAATTGTAGCCTCCAAGACCAGATCAAACAAAAGGTTGGCGTCATCTCCCGGTCCGCCATACGGTAGGAAAGGAATTCTCCAGGCATGCCCTGTGACGTATACCACTAGACGGAATCCCCCTCAGTGTCCCAGAACCCAGTCCAGAGCCAGCAAAATAGTTTGAAATTTCCGGACACTTTTTGTATGGAAAAAGTGGTCCAGAACTGTCATAGCGTAACTACTTAGCTGTCTCGCAAATTATAATATAGAAAGAGGATAAGATACTATTGTCTATAGTATTATAAAACAGACGACAAGGTTAATTATATATATGAAAATAGTTGAAACGATAAGATTACTGAGTTTCTACCGCTATAATATTGAACCAAGTGTCGGATCTACACGTTTACTCTATTTTAATTATGAACATAGCATAAGAATGGCTATGTGTATGTTTATACGAACTTGATTAGATGTCGCAGCGTATTGAATAACTTTGTGGATTAGCCCCTCAGGATGATGTAGTGTTCCGGAATGATACTGAGCCGCCAAGTCTTTGACGATCTGGGAGTATCTGTGTATCCAACGGTTAGCTTTGAAATCTTTCCGATCACAATGTTTAAGCCGTCTGATTGTTGATTGGCTGATGCTAGGTGGTCAATATTATCTTCACTGGAGTTGACCTGCTCGATAGTCGGCGTAGCCCTGGCACTAATTGTGCGCGCTTCTAGAGCCTTGGATTAAGACACAGACTTGCAAATATATGTACATTCGCCCAATTTGATCTCTTAGGACTGTCCACATTCAGATAACCGAAAGTAGGGCCAATTGTAAGCCAGAAGTAATTAATGAGAGCGCAGCCTTCCAAATAAGAATTATACACTCTTTGAATACTTCAGAAAAATAATAGAGAATGGCGCGCAACACCCGCTTGGTGCCCGCCTTTAGTACAGATGAAAAGAGTTTTAAATAACACTTTCTCGATGCCATGAGCGAAAAACTTCATGTACTATAGACACTACAAGGCCCAAAAAAGAAGTTGAACCAATTCCTGAACAAATTGACCAATTAATACTTGAAATATAAGAAAAAATTTTCCGAGTAAACAATTTCAACGCGATGACAGCTTGCCATTATTAATAGACAAGGACGGTGATGTTGAACATTTGCGCTGTGATTAAATTATTTATTAATATAGGTTTCACTTATTTTCTAGGGAATCAATCTATTCTTTTATTATAGTTGCTATTGCAACTAATTTACTTTTATTACTCGACATAATTCTTACAATTAAATGAAAACAATTTATGGAATGACGCAAGTTTGACATTTACTCACACAAATAAGAGCACTAGCTACACCCATTCAGGCTATAGCCAGCTATAGCCGGCTCTAGCCAAAGGTTTAACACAGCCCAGGTTCAGTTTGAACTCGAGTAGGTCTACTCTCCACTCTGGAGGGTGATTCTGATCTTTTGTAGTACTTTAATGTCAAATTGTACGCCTAAATTAAATGAACTTTTCTACTGATTTTTCGTATTTTTATTCAGTTCAGCAAGCTTTTCATTGCGTAGAATGAACTGAAACTGACTCTTCACATAACAAATTCAAAAATATTTTTCGATTTTAAGCACTTGTATTGTTTTAATTTGGTGTAGAAAATCCATTTACCATAATATACAATTTTTGTCACAACCTCGGGAGCAGTTGACTAATTTGTCGTACTTTTAGGCGTGTATTCTGACATTAATTTATTTCAAATTCATTTTAGGTTATATTGTGGTTGATGAAAAGGATAAATCAAAATGAATGTGGTGAATATAAAAGTACAAAAAATTTGAGGTGAAATGTCAAAATATGTGACTAAAATATACGCCTAAACTACGAGAAAGAGATCAGAATCACCCTCTTGGGAGGCGATTCTGATCTTTTGTCGTACTTTTATGTCAAAATGTACGCCTAAATGAAATGAACTTTTTTCTACTGATTTATTCGTGTTTTATTTAGTTCAGTAAGCCGTGCATTACGTAGAATGAAGTGAAAATGACACTTCACATTACAAATTCAAAATATTATTTCAAATTTAAGCACTTGCATTGCTCTAATGAACTGTAGGATAACCATTTAGCACAGTATAAAAAAAACTTCACAACCTCGGAAGCAGTTGACTAATTTGTCGTACTTTTAGGCGCGTATTCTGAGATTATTTCATGTAAATTCATTTTAGTTTATTTTGTGGTTGATGAAAAGGATTAATCAAAATGAATATGGTGAATATAAAAGTACGACAAATTTAAGGTGAAATGTAAAAATATGTGACTAAAATATACGCCTAAACTACGACAAAGAGATCAGAAGCACCCCTCTGGTTGAGGTCGAGGTTGGAAAAGTAAATACTGTGTTTCCCGCTTAACATTAAGGAAATTTCATATCAAAACCGAAGACCGAAAAACTACCACTTTATAACAAGATTTTTGCTACAATGTTATGGTCGTAGCGTATTGCATATAGCAGTATGTTACATGAAGACTGAAGCCTGTAAGCCGGCTGCTGTCACCATAAAACTTGAACGCACCCCGACCGAGAGAAGTGCGTTTCCTCTAGCTCGAGGTGACTTGTTGACGGCAGAAAAGACAAGTAAGAAGAAGGCAATCAACCTGTCTTATTTCTCGAAAGTGCGTGCATGGGAGAAGTCCTAGAAAAATTCGATTATCAAAAATCCTCAACGACATCTGACCCAAGAAGGTAATAATCTCGATAAATCTTGGTAGTGTCTCATCCAATAAATAAAAACCCT
Source organism: Dioctria rufipes (assembly GCA_963924295.1). Classification (NCBI taxonomy): domain Eukaryota; kingdom Metazoa; phylum Arthropoda; class Insecta; order Diptera; family Asilidae; genus Dioctria; species Dioctria rufipes. The sequence continues at coordinate 129,426,018 of OZ002740.1, forward strand.
TAGAAATTTCCAGAAAGTACCGGATAAGTAAGAAGGAAAACAGCAAAAGAAGAAACTGCAGTGGTTCTACTTCATAACGAGAACAGGACAAATAACTTGGTTCTTAATTAGAATTCCATTACTATCAGGAATCTTATGAAGTGATAATTTTACAAAATATTTCGTGCACAAGGAAATGAGTGCACTGTTTCGCAAAAGCAATGAGAAAAATTTGACTGCGAAATGTACTTTAAGTAGAGAAACTGAGGGCAGTGTAGAAGGAAAAAGGGGTCCCTTGAGACTCTGACTTGTACTATTGTGACATTCTTGGAGCCAGAGCATTGTGAATACCAAAAAAGGTCCGTGGACTCGTTTTGTCCAACTGTACAAGAGAAGGCTCCAAAAGACTCGGAGAAATCGGTGTTCTACACACGTTTTCAAATTACAAAACAACGGAAAAGGGTTGAGCCGACAAATTTCTTTATATGTGTCTCTGCGATAACTGTAACGCGGAACTTTACTCCTATAAAAGGTAATGTTTTGGCATTGATCTCGGTAGGTCGAATCAAATAAATAAACTATTTTAGAAATTATCCTTGGGTTGATAACAATCAGCGTTCGTAAAATAACAAAGTTTTGTTGGCGCACATAGGTAATTTATATCCCGTCGCGGAAATCAACTATAATTCGAGCTATGTTTGCTTAGACCCCCGGCGTGGAAATAACAGAAGCAACAAAACTGTAATTCCTAAAAAGGAAAACACCAATTTAGAATGACACCTGAAGTTAACGATTTTGTTCAGGGCAATAATAAGGACTCAAGCTGTCAGGTTCCTGGCGATATGTCGCAAAGCAAATTCATTTTCCAAGTAAACTATTGATGAGTGGATGTAAGCTGGAGCTCTAGCGTTAACTAAACACAAAGAAAATATTGTATCTAGTTAGATATTTCCAAATTAGGGCTGAAATAATTTCGAAAAGATACGAATACGTGATCTGAAAAAAAAAAACACCAACCTACTGACGTAGAAGGAGTGCAGGTGAATCACCTTAACCCTATTGCTGATCGTTGTGTTGAGTAGTAAGGGCCTTTATCTTAAAATTAATTAATTTAACTAGGATCAATTTGAATACCAAGGATATGTTTTTTTTTATATAATAATTTGTGTAACAAGTGACATCAACCTTAGTACCACCCAACAGAAAGTGTTCTTGTGATTGAGCATGCAAGTCGAATTATCCAATTCCAGTTTAACTTTTATCCAGGAGGCGATGCTGAAGCGCTTCATCATGCCGAGGATTGTTAAATGTGAGTAATTTTAAAATATGGCACTTTTCTTTTTGACGTATATGCATACACTTTGGCTTCTGCAGAGACTCGCACTGCAGAACCTTTTCGTATTGATAATTTTTTTTACATGTTTATATATTTTAAATTTAAAACTATAATTGCATATGTATATGTATATCTTCATAAGTACACTTATCTACCTATGTAGTTTGGAGTTTTGATCTTATTTTTCTAGTTAAATTTAAGCGCATAGTTTTGAACTGGAAAATATGCATATACATAGTAGGTATGAAGTATGAGTGAACTAACAATCTTCAATCGCTAAATTATTGCAAAGTAAAATTTTCAAAGGAAATTATTTAGAGATAAAGTTTTCAAAGGAAATTATTTAGAGATAAAGTTTTCAAAGGAAATTATTTAGAGATTAAATGTAAAATAATATGGTTTTGTAAGATATAAGCTTTTATCTTAATTATTCAAATCCTTCAATTTTCGTAAGACCTTGAAAATGCGCGGTTACATAGAGGTGTCATTCCTAGTTACCCCTTTAAACTTATCTTTTAAAGAATTTTATATATAAATAACTGGGTGTTAAGATTTCTTTATTTAAAATCTTATTTTCAATCCTCTGTCATGACTTGAATACATTTGTCTACAGTAAGTAGACATGCAGGAAATCAATGCAAAATAGGCGATGACTTATAATTATGTAATGAATGAAGCAGTTGTTTAACAAGGAAAGTATTAACTTGGTGATATTACGATATGTTACTTAGATTTTTCCTTTTTGTATTTTCCTATTAAGGGTTTTGGTCGCAAAGCTCATAGTTTTATTAATATTGTCTACTCCTAAAGTAATGGTATTTAAGTTATCGTGTTTTCCCTTGTAATACTCCGAAATTATAACGTAAAAATGAAAAGCTGAACGTTTTAATTCTTCCTTCACATCCCGGAGCCCTCGCACATGAAATGAAGGTCGTCTAGGCTCACCTAGTCTCTCTCTCTCTCTCTCCTTTCAGGTCAACTAGGGACACTGTAAACTATCTGCCCCCAGTGTCAAATGGGTGGTTGGAGCATGCAGTAAGGCCGAAACATCTGCGCCTTCGTTTGTGTGCAGGTAAGTGACGTAAGAGTCCCTTCAGGACCGAATGTGTGCCGGCTTTTTGTGTTAGGTAGGCACGATTTTTTTTTATTATGGCTGACGCCAGCGGCAGGTCTTTTGTGGAACCCCCCCCACACTCTCCGCCAATAGTTGAGGCGAACTAGCGTGCCACCCTGCAGTCAACGCTGTCCGTCGAGTGATCTGTCAGCTCATGCTGGCAGTCGGGACTTTACGTCCGATGTCCATCACTCACTATAGTTATATAACAAAAATGATTAATACAATTATGGGAAATAGGATAAATTAATAATTTTACTAATAAAATAGGATATTTATCTCAGATTTTTAAGAAAAAATCTACGACAAAGAGATCAGAAACACCCCTCTGGTTGAGGTCGAGGTTGGAAAAGTAAATAATGTGTTTCCCGCTTAACGTTAAGCAACTTTCACATCAAAACCGAAAACCGTAAAACTAGCACTTTATAACATGATTTTAGCTACAATGATTAATACAATTATGGGAAATAGGATAAACTAATAATTTTACTAATAAAATAGGATATTTATCTCAGATTTTTAAGAAAAACACATCTTTTTTCGGCCGAAAAACGATATTTCGGCTGCAGCTGTCAATTTCTTTTCGGTTTCCACATGTTGAACGTTTCGGGACGAAAAATTTTTTCGGTCGTACTAAAGGCACTTTCACACCGAAGCCGAAAACCGATAAGTTCTCCACCGAACATTTGCTTTGGCTTTCACATCAAAAACCGAAAAGCTTTTTTCGTTTAAATAGAAGAAATATTTAATTATTATGAAACTTGTATGATGAGGGCTCATACAAAAAAAGTATTTCAATTTTTCTTCGTAATCCCTATCCATATTATAATAATATGATAAATAATAAAATAAAATAATACAATTTTCAATGTAAACACAAAAGTGAGGTTTAGTATGACCCAACAAATTTTTCGTCCCGAAACGTTCCATATGTAGAAACCAAAAAGAAATTGACAGATGCAACCGAAATTTCGTTTTTTGCCGAAAAAGATAAAAGTTGAGTTTTTCTTAAAAATCTGAGATAAATTTCTATTTTATTAGTAAAATTATTAATTTATCCTATTTCCCATGGTTTATTAATCATTGGAGCAAAAATCTTGGTTTAAAGTGAAATAAATTGAGTTTTTCGGTTTACTGTTATGTAACTATGAAGAGTGATTCGCTTGGGACGTAAAGTCCCGACTGTCAGCATGAGCTGACAGATCACTCGACAGGTAGCGTTGACTGCAGGGCGGCACGCTAGTTTGCCTCAGCTATTGGCGGAGCCGGCACACATTCGGTCCTGAAGGGACCCTTACGTCACTTACCTGTATACCATCGAAGGCGCAGATGTTCTGCCTTCTTTGCCGGCCCCATCCTCCCATCTGACTCTGAGGGGCATAATTCTTCAGAGTCCCTAGTTGACCTGTAGAGAGAGAGAGAGAGACTAGGCGAGCCTAGACGACCTTTATCTTATATCAGAGGGCTCCGGGACAGTGAAGGAAGAATAAAAACTTTCAAAATTTCATATTTACGTTATAATTCTGATGAAAATAAAAATTTCTTTAAAAGATACTTTTCTTTGGTGTAATTAGGAATGACACCTCTACGTAACAAAAGCGTTTTCAAATTCTTACAAAAGTTGAAGAATTTGAATAATTAAGATAGGAGCTTGTACTTTACAAAACAATATTATTATACACTTAATTTCTAAATAATTTCCTTCGAAAACCTTACTTTGCAATAATTTAGTGATTGAAGCTGTTATTTCACTCATACTTCAGGCTTACTATGTATATGCATATCTTCCAGTTCAAAACTATACACTTAAATCTAACTAGAAAAAATGCTTTTGATCAAATTTTCCGTTCGGTACTTTCGGTAATGTGTAGTATTCAACAAATTAACTATAGCTAGTTATATATAAAGCATTAAATAAAAAAAATTCAAAAAGGTCAGGATTCCAATATACACGTGTAGCTAAGCATACCATGAAATCAGACATATATATTTGCCAGTATAGCTTTACATTGAAACTATGTAAATATATGAAAAAAATATCAATGACGAAAAAGTTCTGCAGTACAAGTCGCTACAAAAGTCGGAGTATATACATATGTCAAGGGAAAAGTGCAATATATCAATAATACTCACAGTTAAAATTCCACGGCCTGACGAAGCGCTTCAGAATCCGCCATCTAGTTAAAAATTAAATTAGAATTTAATGCTTCGACTTGCTGCCTGTAGGCTCTATCACAAACTAATTTGTTGAGTTGAAATAATATTGCTCAGTGGCAGTTGTATTTACACTTATATAAATTCATTTTATAGTTGACGACTGTATCTACTATGTGCAATCCGGTTGAAAACGCACTCAACTGAACTGCTTGACTATTTTGTATGAAAACAGCTTCAGTTTCATTCCACGCTTCAGGCACTTCGCAGTCTCGCAATGTGTGGATGAGTATATCCAAAGTACAAATGCAATCTAAAAGTGGCAAATAGCTAACAGTTGCTGAGATTTGTCTCATTACATCCCGAATCTCCTGTTGGATACGCTTCAACTCCTTATTAGATATTGGGTTCTTCGGATCACCAGAACTGTTGTCGCCCGGTTCTGTCTGCACTTTAAAATCCCACCACTCCAGAACTTCTTTGGTGTGAACATGTGTAATAATCATGAATATTTTCTCAGGAAGATTTTTAGACAACCATTCTTGAATTTGAGAGAGTACGTTTTTCAAGAATTCTTTGATTTTATTATCCTTTGACATTAAAATTGCTAATCCATATTGCTGCGTGTTCACAAAACGCTCAGCAGGATATATTCCCCTTTGAAAAAGTATTGAGTGTATACAATAATTTAAGTTTTCCGCCACTTCTGAATTGAAATTCGCTAACCGTGGTTTAAATCTTCCAGGTAAACCTTTAACACGATCACGAAACGGTTTAAATGCTGGCAAATAGGAATATGATGCCAATGCGTGCGTATTATAATTGAAGGGAAGATTTCTGTTAATATCTTTGGGTGACCAGTCCGAGAAATCTTTTAGTTAAGAGCCCCTGATTTCGATTAGAAGATTCTTTGTTGTAGGAGATCTTATTTCCACACGGATGTTTGAATATTTCTTCGGATACGTTCACCACTTTTGTCGTTGCTTCGATGACTTGACATTCAGAGGAGAGTGTCTTCTTCTTCCTTTTCCACACCAACATGTCGTCTTGAGCGTGCGGAAATGCATTTCTTTCGGTCGGGGTGCGTTCATTTTTTTTATGCTTGACGCAGCCGACCTAAGTGCTTCAGTAATTCATGTAGCATATTGCTATATGCAATACGCTACGACCATAACAGGGCAGAGTGGTCTGCGCCACCCATGGTTCAGACAACGCTGAAAAATGGTCGACTGAGCTGTATTATAGCTAAAATACCATTTAATGAAATAGTTTGTTTTAATTGTATTATACTCTAAGATGATATACATTGTTGTAAAATAAACGAAAATATTATAATTATAGGGTAACCGATTTAAGGAAGCCTAATGTAGAATGATACCTTAAGAATTAAATGTTAATATAGAATGATACCTTAAGAAGGAAATGTTAATATTTTTCCATTTATAATAAGTCAATAATGATATTTTATAAATGGTATTCTTTTTACTCAATTTCCCAACTAAGTCCAGAGCTCCTGAAGGTATTCTTTATCAATATTTGCCCACTACAGTGAGCTCCTAATCGGGCTGTTGACCGTTTTACTCAGAATGCTAGGATGGCTTGAGAAAAAAAAATTACGCGTGGGCTCAACCTTGATCCCCTGGCATCACCTTTGAAACCGAAGGGCGTCTGGTGCTTGACCTTCATCGTTCTCCTCAGTTTTATTCCGTGCGTAACTTCCAGCACTTGACTTATTATATAAGTGCAAAAACTTCTCTTGATGCCGGTTCAGGCCGATTATCTTTTTGAATCCTTTTGATTTTTTGAGTTTCCTTCCTTTTCGAAAAGCTTGCCAAAACCGACTATTTCGCGCGGAGTGGTATGGAACGAATTTATGTCTTGTAGGATGTATATGGAAAATTTTTATTTTGTGATTTCCGATGCACGCTTTATGTAGGCAATTTGACAGACTGAGAAGATTGTATTCTTCTTCTTTTTATCGACCATCAGCATGCCACACCGAGCTCGAGGCAACGCATTCCTCTCGGTCGGGGTGCGTTCTAATTTTCCGTTTGACGCAGCCGGCTCACACGCTGCAGTATTTCATGTAGCATATTGCTATATGCAATACGCTACGACCATAACAGGGCAGAGTGGTGTGCGCCACCCTTGGTTCAGACAAGCTGCAAAATGGTCGACTGAGCTAGTCGGTCTTAAACATAGGCCTCATCACTGCGGGCGCTCAATGTGTGTCTCGACCCACGACCCAATGCGTATTCCTCATCACTCGTGCTATATTCACGTTGCTCTACTTGACCGATGACGCATCGAGGACACATCCCCGAAGTCTCGTCAGTCTTTATCAGACCCCGACATCCTTCTCCGTGTGGGAAGCCAAAACCACATCGACAAGCTGGTAACCAAAAAAATCCAGCCAGTCGATGTCTCTCTGCCTTCCCTCACCCAGATGCTGAGGAAACCTGGCGATCAGTAACCCAAAGAACTGATCACCAAGCTTTCCCGGCGCAACATCTCACCCCGATCTCCGCCTGGCTATTGTTCAAGGGTGTGTCTCCAAGGCGTCGTCGAAGTAGTGACATGCTGACAGCCTTATACAGGAATGGATTCCAACAGGTATATCACCAGAAATAAGTGACAATAGATAGACGACGTTCCAGAATGGTTATCACTACCTGATGTCTTTGGCGTGACAGCCTCCCAACAGTTTTCCCTGCAGATCTTTAAGCGTTTCCTTTCTTGGTTCTAACCCGACACTTGACAAATTTCCGTCCCAGTTTAGCACTAGTCTTCTGTTGGAAGTTGCTTTGGGCAAAATTTCGCCTTAATACCTCTTGACCCACTTTGAAATCGACAGGTTTCGCCCTGAGATTATGGGCTCGTGAACCCTGTTCGAACGCATGGTGTAAATTTTCCTGCATTCTCGCACGGATCAATCTCAGTTTGTCCTCAGGATCTACTGTCACCGGCTCATTAAGAGTTCCAAGGATCCTCAAGACGGAATAGGAGCTGCCATGTTCAATCATTTGTTGACCGAAAAGCGTTCGATAAGGAGAGAAACCAGTTGCTTGGTGTAAAGAGCTCCTGAGGGAACTAGCTATCTGGCTCAGCTTCTCATCTCATTCTGTGTGTTCCTTCCGAATTTACGCTCTGATCGCTGCCAATAGAGACCTGTTTACTCGCTCTGAGGCGTTTGCTTGCGGCGAGTAAACTGCCGTTCGCAAGTGCTTCACCCCATACTTATCAAGCAATCTGGTAAACTGAGTCGAGCAAAACTGGACTCCATTGTCAGAGACGATCCTTTCCGGGACTCCGAACACGTGGAACACTTCTGTCTCGATGAATTGGCACACATTGAGTGTAGATGCTTTTCTCAGGTTTGAGAATTGGAAATTTTAAATAGTGGTCAAGAACTATTAGAATGCAGACGTTTCCTTTTACTGACCGAGGATATGGACCCAGAAAATCGATATACAGCTTTTGCCATGGTCGTTCTGTCACAGACTGAATTCTCATAGGTGGTCTCAGAATAGTGTTGGGAGCCTTCGTTTCCTTACACACGTCACAGGCACCTACGAAGTTTCTGCCATCAACTGTCATTCGTGGCCAGTACAGATGTCTTCGCAGACGTTCCAGTGTTTTCCCTATACCTCCATGTGAAGCCAGTGGCGGATCATTAGCCGTCGAAATGACGTCGGAATCCAAAGCTTCCAAGCTTCTTCTTCCTGAATCGGATCGCCTGTTCTCGGAACAGTCCGAATGTAAACGAAGCCATCCCTGACGCAAAGATCTGGTAGTTTACCAGAAGTCGTTTTAACCTTATGCCTCAGTCCCTCATATTCCAACGAGTTGAAATTTGGTGAACTAAGGTCAACTTCCGGGCCATGATCTTATTCGATGGACAGGTTGTCACAATAGATGCGTGACAGCGCATCAGGGATGACGTTCAGGCTTCCTTTTCGGTGCCCAATAGTGAAGTCGAAGCCCTGAAGCTTCAGACTCCACCGCGCAAGTCGACCGCTGAGGTCCTTTTGAGACATCAGCCATTTCAAGCTCGCATGATCCGTCACTATCTTAAACGGCATAAGTTCTTATGTACGCTCAAGATTGCAGCTAGGCATTCCTGCTCTGTGACGGTATAATTTCCTTGTGCTGAGTTCAACTTTTTCGAGACGTAGGCTATTGGCTTCTCGTGGCCATCGTAATCTAGCTGCAAGAGCACTCCTCCAATATCTTGTTGACTCGCATCGCACTGGATAACGAACGGCTTGGTGAAGTCCGGGCTCACTAGCAACGGAGCAGAAGTAAGTTTTAGCTTTAATGTATCAAGAGACGTCTGGACTTCAGGTGTCCATTTGAACTGACTAGGGTTTTTCAAGGTGTCTGTAATGATGTAACAGCATAGTTCGGGATGAACCGTCTATACCATCCCGCCATACCTAGTAGGCGTCGAGCTTGCCGAACAGTTTTAAGTGACGGATAGTCAACTATGGCTGACATTTTGTCAGGGTCAGTTCGCATACCTCCCTTTCCGACAATGAATCCCAAGTATTTGGTCTCTTTGATGCAAAACTTGCTCTTCTCGACGTTGATAGTGAGGCCAGCTTTCCTCAAACAATCCGCTACACGAGCTAGCAGCGTAAGATGAGAGTCGAAGTCTAATGACAGAATTAGTAAATCGTCTAGATAGACTAGGACGTTCTCACGAAGATCGAAGGGAATGACTTTATCCATGAGGCGACACATCGTTTGTGGAGCGTTGCATAGGGCGAATGGCATCACTGTGTACTGATAGAGAGGATGACCTGGTACTGTAAAAGCGGTCTTCTCTCTGGAATCAGCGTCTAGTGGGGTCTGCCAGAATGCGTCTTTCAGGTCTAGGCTCGTTATGTAGTTTGCCGGAGGAAGTCGAGCCAGAAGTGCGTCTGTCTGTGGTAGCGGATAGGCATCCTTCTTCGTAACAGAGTTGACATTCCTGGCGTCAAAACAAAGCCGGACCTTTCCAGGCTTCCTTACCAGAACAACTGGAGAGCTCCAAGGACTCTGGCTCTCCTCTGTCACACCCAGCGACAGCATTCGCTCTAATTCGACATCCATGAAACTTTGTACTGCCGGCGATATCGGATAAAAGCGTTGTTTTATCGGAGCTGCTTCATTCGTTTCAATCTTGTGAGAGAACAAAGATGTTTTAACCAGGCCTGAAGAGGCGAAAGAGCGGAAAAGCTGTTTTGTGGCTTCGAAGCGTTTTTGATCGAGACTAGAAAGAATATGGCAGTCGGTGTCGGAGGTAGCTATTACACTTGGATTCACAGGGCTATCTTTGGTTAAAACGTGATTCCAATGCTCAGCTGTTAGATTTTCCTGAATCTCTGCAACCCGGTTTGCCCCGTAAGTTTTCTAACGTGCTGGATGTTCACGTATCCATTGCAACACAGTGGTCCAATCTGTCCAGGCAAAAATTGGAATGTTTTGCAGCTGCATGGTTTGAACTGTAGTTTTTAATAACTTTGTCAACAATAGAGCTTCGTTCAATTCCAAGCGAGGTATGGTGATGGGGTTAACAGGAGCAGCCTTTGTCTTGGTCGTTGGCAACGTTGTTTTTGTATTACCTTGATTACCCTGTATTCGTAGATAAAGCACTGCTGCATATGCTTTATTGGATGCATCGCAATAGCAATGAATTTCTTGACTTAAATTGGTGGTCGAAAATTTGATCCACCGCGGGATTTTTAATTTTTCTAAATCATGAAGTTTATCTTTGACTGTCTTCCATTGTTCAATGATATCCGGTGAAACTATACTATCCCAGAGGTAGCCATTTAACCACAGTATTTGTATCAACATTTTTGCAAGGACAATAATCGGAGAAATCCATCCCAATGGATCGTATAATGATGCTATTTCGGATAGTATAGTACGTTTAGTATTTACTTCGTAGTTTGGTTTGCTATTTAAGCTGAACGTAAAGTAATCGCCACCAGGATACCATCTGATGCCTAAGGTTTTCACTGACTTCATATCTAACAAATCTAATGAACACTTTACTTCCTTATCTTCTTTTGGTAGGTGTGACAGCAGCTCCACTTTGTTGCTTGACCATTTACGAAGTTTGAATCCACATTTACTGAGCATTTCAATGAATTGCCGTTGCAATACTTGAGCTTTTGGAATTGTTTCTGCACCTGTCAGGAAATCATCAACGTAGAAGTCAGTGAAGGTGACTTTGGCTGCTAATGGATAATGTTCCCTTTCATCAGTGGCTAACTGTTGTAATGTTTTTATGGCCAAGTAGGGTGCTGCTGATGTTCCAAACGTCACTGTGTTCAACTGATATTCTTGGAGGGCCTTTGTTGTTGGACTTCTCCACAGTATGCGCTGGAAAGTCCAATCTTCTGGATGAGCCGAAATCATCCTATACATCTTCTCGATGTCTGCTGTCATTGCGACTTGATGTTTTCTCCAATTGAAAACAATAGAAAACAATTTGGGTTGTAAAGTTGGGCCGATAAGTAGTTGCTCATTCAATGATTTGCCGTTTGTTGTCCTTGCGGACGCATCGAAAACAACTCCTAATTTTGTGGTTGTGCTTTGCTTAAATACTGGGTGGTGCGGTATATAATAATGGTTTTCATCTGTTTTAGGTGGATCGCAAGCTACCATATGACCCAATTCCAAATATTCATCCAAGCAAGTTTCGTATTCTTCCTGTAATTGGGGGTTTCCATTGAATTTTCTCTGCAGATACTCGAGGCGTTTGAGGGCACGATTTCTGGATTCATCCAAGATAGGACCCCTTTTATCAATGAATGGTAATCTAACTTGATATTGACCATTTGATGCTCGACAGTGGCTGGCTTCATACCTTTTCTGGCATTGTTTTTCTTCAGGGCTGTGCAAATCATGCTCTGGTATTTCTTCTGTTTCCCAGAATTGACGTATTTGTAGATTAAGCTCTTCTATTGGCTTGAGAGCAATTGTGAAGACACTTGCATGATCACTATGAGACAGTGTTGTGCTTCCCATTACAATCCATCCACAACTGGTATTGATGGCCACAGGAGAGCCCTTTGGTCCTCGTCGTATACCTTCACAAACGATTTGTCCATATATGTTTGCTCCCAGCAACATATCTATGGGGCCTGGATTCCAAAATGTTGAATCTGTTAACTCAAGATTTTGAAGATGCTCCCATTCTGTACTGACAGGAGGTAAGAAATCTGATATGGTTTTAAGTACGAGCATTTCGATATGAACCACCGATTTACTAGAAGTGGTCGACTCTAATTTCAATTGTACCTGCCTCTTTGAAAATAAAATGTTTTCGTACCTGTCCTTTAGTTTGTTCCATGCTGGGAGATAGTCTTGGTTTGTGATTGGGGTGTGTCTTAGTACCCGTTCTGCGTCTCCTGTGAGACATCCCTTTAAATAATGCAGCTTTTGTACAGCTTGGAGCTGTGCATTGTCATGCACCAACGATGTGAACAAATCATAAAAAGATCTCCAGGAATTATATTCGCCGTTAAATGTGGGTAATGTTATTTTTGGAAGTTGTGCTGAGCGATATTCCGATATTACCATCTGGGAATATTTCTTTCAACCTATCTTCCAATTCCCCCATATATTCTTAATATTTAATTTCGAGTTTATCAAATTTCTGCTCCTTGATGTAATTGTGATTGCATTCTTCGTTTGTGGTCAGAATTACTTTTGCAAGCTTTCCATCATGCGTTGTGAACTCTTGCCATAAGATTCGCAAATCAATAAGCTTTTGTTTAAAGAAACCTGCAGTTCGTTTCTCGAGTTTAGTTTTCCTGCCATTGTCAATAGCACTCGAAACCTTTTCATGTAATACTGTTTGTCTCACGAGTAAAGCATCTACTGATTTTTCCATCTTAGTCATCTTAGTATTTTAAATTGGAATGAATATTGCTAGTGCAACTTAATCTTCCTCGGTTGTACACTGTTAATGCTAGAAAATCACCGTTATTGATGTCCGTTTAATCTTGTGCAAATTAACCGTAACTAAATGAGTTTATTAATACCGTAACCCAAAATGCGCGTGGGAGGAACGTATTAAGTTCAAAATTAAGTTAAGTGGAACCACCAAATGTAATATCAGTAGATAATTATCCAACAAATTTCGTCAAGGAGAAATTGGTTTGGAATTGATTTTAAGAAATAAGAAGACGTGTGGACTTTCGTATACAAAAAGAATTAATTTAGTAAAAACAAGTAAAAAAGCTAGAATTGGTCTAAGACCAATTCTTATGATACCCTAGATGAATGCCCGTATTAAATTTCGTATGGTCACCGATCTATGCAGGTATTGATTTTGAAGTTGTTTTTCGCATATATTTCTAGAACAGTTTGTCACACAGAAAAAATGGTAATAACCAATTTTATAGGATTTCGTATTCTGCAGAAGTTTTTAGTACAATAAAAATGTCTTGGACTGATCGTTTTCAAAGTATACGTAAAAAACCGAAATTTTTATATGGCAACACCAAGAAGAAGTTGCCCGATTTTGTCCATTTTTGACATTTTATTTGCTAATGTAGTAAAAACATCACGTACGAAATTTCAGCTCTCTACGTCGATGCGTTCTCAGGCAGTGTCCAAATATACAGCGGAAAACGAAATTTTTATATGGCAACTCCACGAAGGAGTTGCCCGATTTGTCTCATTTTCGAACTTAATTTTACTTTTTTTTTTTTAAAGTCCATGTACAAAATTTCAGCTCTTTTAGTATGCGCATTCTCGAGTTATCGTGCGCACAGACGGACGGACGGACGGACGGACGGACGGACGGACGGACGGACGGACGGACGGACGGACGGACAGACGGACGGACGGACGGACAGACGGATGGACGGACGGACAGACGGACGGACGGACGGACAGACGGATGGACGGACGGACGGACGGACATGCAAAAATCGAAATAACTTTTAATATTATGAATGGGTGTCCAATCCATTTTGCTCTACCATCATTATTTCGAGGTGTTACAAACGGAATGACAAACTTAGTATACCTTATGATTTCATCTAGGGTATAAAAAGGTTTTTTTTTTTTGTATATACAAACTTTTAACAAATTTGCTTAAATACGTTCCTCCTTGAATATTACTTAAGTTACGTTTATAATTCACAAATTGTAATTCAATTGGTCACTATAATAATTTCAATTCACTGCACTCTTAATTTATTTATGGCCAGCAGACATATTCGTCGAACATATAATTCATTCGACGATTTTATCTGCAACATTTAATTATAAATTATAAATTACCCTGTATATAATAATAAAAACAAAAATTAAAATAAATGAAAAAGAACAAAAAAGTACCAAATAAACCGAAATAAGATGATTATCAAAAAAATAATAAAATGTTAAAAATGCCACGATGATGCGAATTGAAAAATTACTGCGCTATAAACTTGTCGACTGCTTGAGAAATTAGAGAGAGATTCCTTTCTGCGTTCGCCTTTTTATTAGCAGGTCAAGCCAACTTTTTCGCGTACTGCCAATCCGCCTTGTTCTCCAAATCTTTCGATTACATGTAATAGGAAAAGCGTATAAATAAATGTTGAAAAAAATAAGGTTTAAATGATGAAAATAATTCGCAATTGATTATTTATTTAATGAAAGAAATATTTATTAGATTATTAATTGTTTCAATAATTACTAAAATGTTATTGAACATTTACTAGCTCTTCCTGTTGTGGTGAATATAAAAATGCAAATTCTGCTGGAAAGCACACGGGGCAGTACGCTTCATTGCAGTACTAGATTTTTCTCTCGTGAATTTTCGTGCGAATCAGCATCTCTATCTCGTTCATCCTTTTACCTGTTCCTTTTTTACTCATTACGAGTATACAAATAAATTAATTTTCTAAATAATTTTAAAAATATTAATTTGTTCGTGATAAGAGCTTTATTTTCGAATTCCGCGTTAAATATTCTATTTTGTGAACGCACTTCTTTTAACCTGACATTAAAGTTTAAAACATCAGATAAAAAACAAATTTGTGGTACATCTCGAATTTAATTTCTAATTTATGCGATATGTGGTGCAGATTTTTTTAAAAAATAATTAATTTAACTGGTAAGTTATTGTTTATATGTCATAATTTCAATTAATCCAACAAAACCTTTGATACACTTGAAAATATATCTCATGTATTTGTTGAGGTTATCCGAGTTATATTTTTGTTTGACTATAAATTACGTGTTTATTATAATCTTTTCTTTTCAAGTTATATATTTTTTAGATTCTGTCCATCTTGATGAAATAGAGAAAACCTTGTTTTTGATTGGAAAGGAACTTTGTCTAGGAAAGGAAGTTCATTGAAGTAATGAGGACTGTTTAAGGGAAGTATTCATTATATTTCATGTTCGCATTTAATTCCTTTTTTTGGTTTTTTTTAGGTGCTATTGTGATCATTTCCTTTTTTATATTAAATATAAAATATCTCGATAATAAGATAGGACGATGCTGTCACTATTTTGGACGTGGCGGGTGAGTCTTTGCTGAACAGTGAGCATATTATGATTTTATCATTCTTATACAACAAGAAGGAACACTTACATGGTCTATGTTGAGGATCCATCGAAGAGGCGCCTCCCAGATGATCTCATTTGCCACTGGATAGAATTTTAATTTCAGTTTTAATTAATTAAAGAAACATAAATTTCCATTAGTTTAACCTTTCCCTAATTCTTAATCTCAATAACTTTACTAACTTAACAATTTGACATATTCTCAGGATCCGATGTTCATTCCTCTTATAAACTTTGGCAGTATGCTTGTACCCTTCTCTGTTAAGTGTATGAAATGTCGACCAGACTAGGAATCCGCCCCAAAACTGCAACCTCAAATTTCAACGTGCACGCTAGCTCAAGACTGAGAAGCACGTACTTCACCATTCAGTAAAAGCAATTAGTACCAACTCGGGTTTCATGCTCCATCATTCCTGGAAAAATGTTGCAGGAAACTATACAGTCCCATATGCATGTTTCCGAGCAGCACGACTCGACAAGACCTGGCGACCCTTTTGCAATGGTGTGATATCAGGATATTTTTTTCTTCGATATACCAGACGAAATATTGGGCCGAAAAAATACAGTAGACTTCATAAAATTACAAAATGTTAATCCCACCTTGACGTTTAGTCTCGAAATCATCACAGTCGCAATGAGTAAAAATCAGCATTCGTTGCAAAATCTGCGGTTATATTTTTCTATCGCCACTATCCAATATTCCAATTTTACTTATATCCTTCAAATTACTCTATCAGCTTCCAGTAATTTTTCCCTTTTTATTAGTCTAGTTTATTATTTTCGGATCCCTTTTTCCAACCTCTTTTTTTTTCAATTTCCTTTACTTTTGCTTTCTACCACTCGACAGCCCATACCTTCTTCTTTTTTCATACGTTTTTCCTCTC
Organism: Dioctria rufipes; assembly: GCA_963924295.1. Lineage (NCBI taxonomy): Eukaryota > Metazoa > Arthropoda > Insecta > Diptera > Asilidae > Dioctria > Dioctria rufipes. The sequence continues at coordinate 129,442,045 of OZ002740.1, forward strand.
GGGCACCCGTCTCAGTCGTCAGACGTATGGTCGAGTCTCGTTGACAACACATACGCCGTGTGGCACACGCTGTGCGCTGCTGCTAGGCGTTGGGTAGCATACTGCTGCCTGCAGTACGCTACGACCATAACATCATTTATGTGCTCCTTTCAAATAATCGTCGTCACATATATATATTTTTCGTAGAACCTGACTTAATAATGTATTCCTACCTAAAAAGGGAAAATTTTTCTTCCTTTTAAATTTTATTAAAAAAAAAATGAGAAAAATCAATATAGTTTACAAAAAAAAAATTTGAAAAGACGGCTTCAGCTTACATTCATTTTGTGTTGAGGATCTACCGCAGAGACGCCTCTGAGAATGAACAGCTTAGCCATTATCTAAAACTTTAATCTGATTCTTATCATAAAGATACACACTTCAACTTATGATACCCTACTAACACTGTTGAAATACTACTGGGGATGACGGACTGGACAATGTGAATGCTCAAAGTACATAATCGTTCTCCAACAAAACTGTTGCCACAACGAAACAATGCTGCCGGCGACTCAGAGTTGACCAAGGTGGAAGAATCGCTTGGAATCCACTCATAAAAGAACTTTTCAGGGCGATGCAGTGAAGAGGCGATGATCAAAGAGTCTCAAACGCCTTGTATACTTCTAATTACCAGCTCCTCGGAACACCCCACTGGTAATGATGAGACGACTCATCCATATCTACCTCACTGTATACCTTTAATAACGAATTTTTCGAAACCCCACACAGGTGATGAGATAACAGGGGATAACTCAGATTATGTGTCTCCTTATAAAGTAAAACTTGGTAGAACAGTACCAGGTGATGATTCTAATTATGTGGCTCGTACAGCACAGGTGATGATTCAGATTATGTGGCTCTTACAGGTGATGATCCAAATTATATGGCTCTTATAAAACAGGTGATGACTCGGATTATGTGGCATGTTATGGAACTATGTCAGAGTGATTAATTTGTACGTGAAGTCTAAACTGGCAGCATCAGCTGATAGATCACTCGGTGGACAGCGTTGAGTGCAGGGCGGCATGTTAGCTCGCCTCGGCTATTGGCGGAGAGTGTGGGGAGGTTCCACGAAAACCTGCCGCTGTGCTACCTGGCATGTACAAAAAATGTTCGTGCCTACAAACCAATGGTCGTTACACACACTCGGTCCTGAAGGAACTCTTACACTACTTACCTACATCCATTGTGATGGCGCAGATGTTTGGCCTTCTCTGCTCACCCCAACCACCCAATCGACACTGAGGGCAGATAATTTTCAGTGTCCCTATGATGACCTGGAAAGAGGAATAGCGAACCTAGTCGACCTTCATGTCAAGAGGGCTCCGGGAGAGTGAGAGGAGATATAAGAAAACCTTAGCGTTTCGTCACGTTATAAAAATCCAATTTATTCCTTTTCTTCTTGTTCACTATATTAAGATATTGTTATTTTCCCTCTCACTGAAGATTCTTAGCACAAGGATTTCAATACCCACCCCTAATCTGTTTATTCTACATACATTATTAAGAAAATATGCTTACTTACTTATAACGTAATCCTTATGGCTAATAATGCTAAATGATTTCAATACATTTTCTTAATGAATCTTAAGTGAGATACTACATGAAGCCTAAAGGGTTAAGTCTACAATTTTGATATAAAAACAAAAACAGCGAAATTAACTTGAGACATCTTTACGTGCTAGATTCCATAATATCCTCAACATGTGTATAGAATCTATCTGTACCAATATCGAAGAGCAAACGCACACCGAAACGAAATTAGGATGGCCATCTCGAAAAGAGAGAGTGAGAGTGTGGGTAAGAAATCATAAATACAAAACCATGTGTATATATGTATAATATATAGGTGTAAATTAAAATTTCAAATTCAAATCAAAAATATAAATACAAAACTATGTGTATATATAATATGCAGGTATAAAGTAAAACTTCAAGTGCAAATCAAAAATACTCACGGTCAAAATTTCATGGTCTGATGGAGCGCTCCAGCATCCGGTGAGTATGTTGTGTTTATTAAGTACTTCTAGTACTCTCATCTGAGCACCTTTGATCTGGAACACAACACGGCACGGTTACTGAGATTACGTGCCTTCAAGATGATTGGGCGTTTACTTAACTGTCCAGAGATAGGTAGAGCAGCGATGCGTACGGAGCAGCTTACTAGCTTTACTCCAAGTATAGATGAACGGAGCAGCTTACTAGCTTTACTCCAAGTATAGATGAACGGAGCTGCTTACTAGCTTTACTCCAAGTATAGATGAACGGAGCAGCTTGCTAGCTTTACTCCAAGTATAGATGAGCGGAGCAGCTTACTAGCTTTACTCCAAGTATAGATGAACGGAGCAGCTTACTAGCTTTACTCCAGGTAAATGAAACAACTCGTGTTCTGTTGCTACTCACTAACTAACTCACTTACTGACTCTTTTATTCAAAATCATAGTTTATTTATACAATTTTCCACTTAATACTATATATATATATTTCTTATTACGCTAAGCTAATTTCATCACAGCATTTATTCGTATATAATTAGTATTTCCGTAAAGTGTTTCTTTGTGGCATTCATAAATTAATTTCCGCAAAGCTTTTGCCGGTTTGTTGTTGTTACATCACGGCATTCATCGCTTTCATAATGTACATACATAAATACTTCCGCAGACCGTTCGCCGCTTTGCTGCTATTATGACATCATCGTGAACCATTGTTTCGTTCACCTGAGTTCTACCGCTGGCGCAAGGTTATCAAATTGCATCGTGTGAATTCTTGCGCGCAGGGGATTGTGTCACTGCCTTCACTTGTTTCTTTATGTGATTAAGAAATTGGTGTAGGTCAGTAGCGAGTGACTTTACTGAACTTGCAAATATGTTTGTAGAATTATGTTTATACTTGCAGCTGGGAATTATAATTCTGCATGCAATGAGAATGCTGTAGGTATGTACATATCTACATGTTTGCATTTCTTTATTGATGCATGAATTTTAGAATTTTAGAGATGCATGTATGTATGTATATACATGTTTAATTGATGCCAATGGATGCTCTGTATGTAACAAATCTCCCCCTTTTTAGAAAAAATGTGTTATTCTTGGGAGAGGACTAACGCATTAAAAAAATTAACTTATTTGTTTGATAGCTTGGGAAAAAGAAAAATGTTTACTTGAAACTTTTTTATGTATAGTATACGTAATGCTGAGATGAGTACATGTGTTGTTTAGCTGTATTAAAAAGAACAAAGCTTATCTAAGCGAGGGTTAATTTGGATTAGCTTAACTGTATTTTGTACTTATTTTTTATTTTTTTTTTTATTTTTTATTTTTTTTTTTATAACTATTTTAAGCCTACTATTTATGAGTACAACAATTTATATACATTTTTGGTACAATTTTTTTTTTTTTTATTATACTTATTCGTACTTTATGTGTGAATACTACTATTACTCTTATGTTCTATATGTGTAATTACATATTTATTTTTATTAGCACTATATGTGTGAATATTGTTATATGTGTGGATACATATTTTATGGTACTATTATTTTTATATGTGTAATTACATATTTATTTTTATTAGCACTGTATATGTGAATACATATTTTTGTTATTAGTACTATATGTGTGGATACATATTTTTTGGTACTATTATTTTCATGTTCTAAATGTGTAATTACATATTTGTTTTTATTAGCACTTATGTGTGTGTGGATACATATATTTGGTATGGTACTATTATTTTTATATGTGTGAATACATATTTTTTGGTGCTTATAAAATTTAATTTAAACCTATTTATACGTTTATAAATTATTTATAATGATTTATTCATGATATATGTACATGTAGAAAGTGTGTAGCAATTGAATTCACCAGTGAGATGTTTGTTTTATCTTTGGCTATGCAGAATTTATTTAGAGATGGAATTAAACTACCTGTAAATGGCGGGTGCGTGGAATTGACACGGCTTAGTGTTTGTGGAAGTGGTGGTGGTGGAGGAATAGGTAAATTTTGACTGCTACCTCCTTGTTGCTGGTGGGTGGCATGTTGTTTAATGGCATCCTTTAATTCTGAATGAGAGGTTTGTGAGACAGCTTGTTCTTTGTTTCTTGCTGTCGTTACTTCTACAGAGGTTAGAGTTTTAAATTTTGATTTGTTTGTTTTAGTGATCTCCGACTGGGAATTTTGCGAGTTCTGCTTGACTTTACTTGTGGGAAAAGTCTCTTGTTGTGGAGATGGTTTATCTTGAAACTTAGTATCTATTCTGGAATCATGGTTCAAGGTATCCGTAGCTTCTTTAGAAATTTTAGGGTATGTCTCAGTGTGTAATTGTACCTTTTGGTTACTGACAGTTAATACTGTGGGTGTTTTGACTACTATTTTTCGTTTCTTGTTACTTATAACTTTACACAGTTTCAATATTCCAATTATGCAGAGTACAAAAATTACTACGGAACTTAGGGATAAAGAACTTATTTGCATCATTTGTGCTTTATTTCTTTCTTTTCTTTGGTTGTCCAGTGTATTTATCTGTTCTTTCAGCTGATCTAGGGAGTGTGAATTTTCATTTAAAATCTGATTGGTATCCTCTGGTTTTAACATAACTATATGTTTTTGGGTAGTGAGATTGGTATTCTTAATAAATTTCTGAATGGTTTCATTTATAGTAGAATTAAACGGATGAGGATATTCCAGTTGTGAGATTTTAATACTCTGATAATCTTCATCTTCGTAGTATATAATCTGATCAGCTATTTGGAAGTGGCAGGGTTCGTTTAATATTAAAACTCCGCTGCCAAATAGGTTGGAACTATGTAAATTTTTACTGCATGAAATTGTAATTTTCTGAGTAGTTGGAAATGAAAAGAGCCAAGAGTTTTTCCTTGTTAACTTCACTAACAGTTGCGGAACTTGAGCTTGGACCACAAGCCTCTCTGGGTTATAACTTTTAATATGGTTTATGTGTCTTGAATATGGATTGGAATTTGAATTTGTCTTTTTTGACATTGTGTGTGCTTTTGTTTTTTGAACGAAGAAAATATGAGTTGGAAGTAATTTTTTATTTGTCTTTCTTGACATTGTGTGTGCTTTTGACTGAATAGTTATGTTGGATTGCCTTTTGTTGTTTCTTAAGTTTGTCCATTGTTTTACTGCCCCCAGTTTTTTATATTGTTTATTTTTGACAGCCATTATTCGTGAAATGGCTTCAATCTGTTGTTATGTACTGTTACTCTTCGTTTACCGATTTGAATAACAGTATTAACAGTGTTAACGACTTGTACCACTAGATATGGTCCTAGCCATATCTGGGAAAGTTTGTGTTTTTTAGCGGGGTTTTTCAGTAAAACTTTATCTCCTGTTTTGAAGGTTACTAGACGTGAACGCTTATCATAGTAAACTTTTGACTTTTTCTTAGCTTTCAACAAATTTTTCCACCAGAAGGTGGTAGTAACTTTCGTGGTTGTAAATGGGCTCCGGCTCTCTTTTCAGATTAGAGGGAACATCCGCTGTGAACCCAAACAGACAGTCCATTGGTGTGAGCTTGGTGCCATCATGTGGACTATTATTGTATACAAAAGCCGCGGTTCTCAGGAATCGATCCCAAGCCTTTGGATTTTCAGATACAATAGCTCTCAAATACTCCACTAGGGGTCTGTGGGTTCGCTCCAGTGCGCCGTTGGATTACGGATGGTAAGCGGAAGTCTGCATTTTTTGTATTTTAATAAGTTTACATACTTGTTTGAAAAGATCGCTTAAGAAATTGGAGCCCTGATCAGTTACTACCTTTTTAGGGATGCGATAACGAGTGATGATCTCATCAAAAAATATTCCCGCTACCGTTTCTGCCTCGCCATTCGGCATGGCATAACAATCTACGAATTTTGTTAGATTGTCTTGGAAGGTCAGAATATATTTGTTTCCTGAGTGCGTTTCCTCAAGAGGACCTACTATGTCTAAATAAACCTTGTCGAAGGGCATATGGGCAGTATCTGTTATGACCATTGGTATACGATACTCCGGGCTAGCCTTCATTTTTTGGCATTTAAAGCATTTCCGAATATATTTCCTGATAGAACTAAGCATGTTTTTCCACTTATACTTCCTCTTTATTCTTCTATAAGTTTTGATTACTCCTTGGTGACCACCAAATGCGGAGTCATGATAGTCCTTCAGAATTGTTTCGATTTCCTCAGGGTCTGAGATATTTTCTGGTAATGTATGTTGGGAATTTATTAGATTTTGGTTCCAGGGTGATTCGCCGTGTTCAGATGCACTGCTTTCGGATTTGCTGCTATCAGTTGAGTCAATTTCGACTAATTCATTTTGGAGGTTCCGTGGATATTTTTGAACTTTATTGGGAGTTTCTGTGTTTCGATTTTCCTCTTAAATATTATTTTGTGCCTCCCTTATTTGAGCTCTCGTAACAGCATGGCAATGTTTTTGTTTAGGCTTTAAGGGTGTTATAGAACTAGAATCATTTTCGTCCATGTCGGAATCGGCTCGGTGATGTACCTGAGCTTCCACAATGAACGAATTGGGGTTTGCCTGGTTTAGCTCGGCAGGTATTCGACTAAGCGCGTCTGCATTAGTGTTATATTTTCCAGGCTTATATTCAATTTTATAGTCGAACTCTGAGAGTTTATGGTGAAACCTGACTAATCTCGATGTCGGGTCTTTCACATTGAATACGCCTTTCAGGGGCTTGTGGTCGGTGTAGACTGGGAACGTTCTGCCCTGTAAATAACACCTGAAGTTCCTGGCGGCCCACACAATAGCGAGCAACTCTTTTTCTATTGTGGAGTATCTTTGTTCCGCCTTATTTAAACTTCTACTTGCGCACGCTATTGGCCTGTCTCTACCTATTGCCCCTTGTGATAAAATAGCTCCAAATGCCTCATTGCTAGCATTTGTTGTTAGATTAAAAGGTTGGGTAAAATCTGGATATTTGAGTAGAGGTGGATTTATAAGGGAATTTTTAATCTCATTGAAAGAATCTTGGCACTTTTGCGTCCAATTGAATTTGACGTCTTTCCGCAATAGATTAGTTAATGGTCTCACTATACTTGAGAAATTAGGGATGAACTTGCGATAGTAGTTTTCCAATCCAAGAAACGATTGAGCTTGTCTGATAGTTCGTGGTTTAGGAAAATTTTGGACACAGCTTGTCTTACTAGGATCTGGAAGTGTCCCTTCATTTGAGCATTTATGTCCGAGGTATATTACTTCTCTGCGAAGGAACTGGCACTTTTCGGGTTGTAATTTAAGATTATGGGCTCGAAGTCTGTCGAATACTTTAGCCAGTTTCTCCTTATGATCTTGTAAATTTTTTCCATATATTACAATATCATCGAAATAGACAAAGCATTCTAATCTTGGAGACCCGTTAGAATATAATTCATCAGGCGCTGAAAAGTCGCAGGTGGGCCTTTCAGGCCAAATGGCATTCTCTTAAATTCATAATGCCCGTAAGCGGTACTAAACGCTGTTTTTGGTCTATCCCTTGAGTCTACCAGTACTTGGTGATATCCGCTTGCAAGGTCAAGTGTAGTAAAATACCGCGAATGCCCAAGCTGATCCAGTATGTCCTCTATCCTGGGTAATGGGAAGGCATCCCCTATAGATTTCTCGTTAACTTTACGGAAATCTCCTACGGCTTTCTTCGGGACTACCAGCAACGGAGAATTCCACGGGGTTTTACTTATTTGGATTATGTCATTCTCTAACATATCCTTGATCTGCTCATTTATTACAGCCCGGTGCGTTTCTGGAAGTCTATACATCTTTTGATTTATGGGTGATTGTGCAATATGGGTATGGTATGCTTTATGGTATTATTGCATGTTAGTTTATCTCCCTTTAGATAAAAAAGATCATTATATGTATGACATAACTCAAGAATAGATTTTTCTTATTTTTCTTCTTCGTGATTTAAATTTTCATCCAACAGTAATTCTTTACGTAAAGCCACAAGTCTGTCTGGGTTATTGCTTTTAATATGGTTTACTTTTATTGAATATGTATTAGAGTTGAAATTTGTCTTATCACCTTGGAAGTTGTATTCTGTTTTGTTATGTGTACGAGGGGAATGTGGATCACCTTCTTTCTGATTACTTTGGGTATTTATGTCATCCAAAGGTATATTGAGAAGTTCAATATTGTAATGACTACTTGGAACTAGAGTAAGCTTCAATCTTCTTAGGAATACTGGTTCTGTGTTTATGTTTAGAACAGATAATGGTATACAATTTATGTGAGGACTAACTAGGCAATTTGCGACATATACTCCATCTTTTATCTCTTGAGACATACAGATCATTTCTTGGTCCAATTGTAATGGTATGCTCAGCAAAATTTGAGATCGAGGAGGTATTGTATTGGATCGGTGAAGTTCTACTTCGTATTACCTACCTTCATCTTCATTTAAGGTGCTTGAAATGTCTTCCATTGGGGATAAGGAGTTTGTATTTTCGGGTGCCCGTGAAACGGTAGTAAATTTAAATTGTTCCTCTATTTGATGCCTCGGTAGCTCTTATCCATCTTCTGTGGATGTTTCGAGAGGTACCGTGAATTCCATAGGGTTGGTTTCAGTGCGAGGAAACCGGAGCAATTTGTTAGGCCCTTCTATATTGCAATTTTTTGCAAGAAAGTCATTATCTAACAGCCCATCATGAGAGGCGTTATCTTCTACAATCTGTAGATTGCACGGGATACTGCGGCTTAGTAAAAAGTTGCCTTGGCAGTTACCCATTGTTTTTCCTTCTCCAAATGGGGTTTTTAAAGTTACCTTTTGACTTTGTTTTATCCGTTTTGGTGTATCTAGTGCTTCCTGTTTGATTATGCTTACTTCAGCTCCAGTGTCTACTACCAGCCGAACGGCTGTATTTCCGCTTATATCTAATGGTAATTCTACCACTGATACATTTTCCCTAATCTGCGGGTTTTTCAGCTGGGAGGACCCTAAAGTATTTTGCGATATTTTATTTAATGTCGAGCCGGGGCTTTTTCGGTCGACAGTGTATCGTTTCCCGATTTTGTAGCCTTCCATCGTTGTTTTTGTTGACAGGTGGACACTGTATGACCTCTTCTTCCACAAAACTTACACATCTCTTAAATCTGTGTTCGTGATTTGGATTGCCCCACTGAGTGTTGTTGTTACTATTTAGGTGATTCCGTGGTGCTTTGACATTTTTGTTACAATATTGGGCATCATGGCCCTTTGTTTTGCAGTTAATGCAGAAGGGAGTATTTTTACGTTTTAAACAATCATCATACGTATGTCCCTTGTACTTGCAATAACTGCAGGTGATCCTACCTAAAAGTAATTTTTGCTCTCCGTATGGTTTCTTGTCCGGATTTTGAGAAGAAAAATTCTGGAATGGAGGTGGACTTCTTAGGGATTCTCTTGCCATACTGGCTTGAGTCGAGCACCAATTATTTGTTTGATTTTTATCAGTATTAAAGGATACTGAGGTACCTTTAATGATTCCAGATTTGGAGGAATACCGAACTCAGTTTTTATATTAGGTTTTCCTGTATCAGTTGTGTAGGGATATACAGAGGAGTTTATACTTTCGTGTATGGGATACCCATAAGCATTAGCAAAATTTGACGTATTTGGTCTAAAGAAATGGTCCATTTGAAAAGATTTTTAGGTTGAGGTAAGTAGTTTATTGGTTGTGGAATGAAAAAGAGACCCGTTGCAACCTTTCCATATCTAATGCCTTTTCAATGAGAGTCTCTAACGAGCTTTCATTTATAGTCAATAGATAGGCACTTAGATGGGGGTTATTTGCACCACTCTTTACGGAAGCCATTGCAAAGTCCTCTATCTGTTGCTTTACCACATTAAAATTTTCAGCACCGTATTTGCTTTGTGCTGCCTCGTTACATTGTACTAAAAGTCTTTTTAATCTAATGAATTAAAAGATTCTTGGGGATATTGTCGGCAAGTAATTAGTTTGTTAATTAACTCATGATATGTTTCACGAGGTAAGTAAGTCCGATAGAGTAACTGCTCAACTTCTTCAAATCACGTGAGTATACTGGATGCTATTAATTGATATGCATTTCCTCTCAATCTTGTTGGGAAAATTTGCATGAAGGCTGTGAGGCTTTGAGAATTAATTTCTCCAGTGAACAAAGGCACCATCTGTGCAGTAAGTTTAACTACTTTCTCATAATTTACAGGCATTTTGTTCGTTTTATTGTGTTGCTCTGTGCTGGAAGTAATTTGAGTGTTTATACACGAAGTTGGTGTGTCTAACGCCTGTTGGGATACTAGGGCGCCTAGACTATGATTTCTTGCGAGAAAATTAATAAGACTGTGCCCTCTGAAGCGTTTACCTGAGCGATGCTCGCGATACAAATTTATGAATGGTCTGCTTTGGGGTAAATTTTGATCTACAGTTGGGCTGTCTGGAGGACTTGTGTTGTCAAAAGACAATAAGCTTATTGCTGCCTCAAAATCTGAGCCAGAAGAGCTTTGATCAGGTCTTGGCATGAAAGACAAAACTTCGAGTTTTACGTAATTATTGAGAGAGAAGAAAAGAGAGATTAAGTAGTTTATCTAATTCCGTATAATAACCGAAGAAATTAGAAAGATTAATTGAAAAAAATGTTTCTACTGTTTTTTTTTTTTTTGTTGCTTACATGCACATATCTCGCAGTGGTTTTTATAATGTCTACTACTGATTCTTAACAATTTTTATTAACTTACTTTAATTTACTTTACTTGTAGAGAAGAGAAAAAATGTTAATGTCTTTTCCGCTATGCAGATATGATGCTGTATTATATTGGGGCTTCTTTCCTTTTATTGTTATTAGAAATGCCCAACGTCTCGTTTTTGTGTGCCAGATTCAAAAATAATGCGCTCTTATGCACTCGTTTATGTAAATTCGAGGACCAAGATTTTTCAAGTTTGAATTTATATAACTTCCTCGATCCTACCGGTTGCGCCAAAATTGTTGAGTTTATTAAGTACTTCTAGTACTCTCATCTGAGCACCTTTGATCTGGAACACAACACGGCACGGTTACTGAGATTACGTGCCTTCAAGATGATTGGGCGTTTACTTAACTGTCCAGAGATAGGTAGAGCAGCGATGCGTACGGAGCAGCTTACTAGCTTTACTCCAAGTATAGATGAACGGAGCAGCTTACTAGCTTTACTCCAAGTATAGATGAACGGAGCAGCTTACTAGCTTTACTCCAAGTATAGATGAACGGAGCAGCTTACTAGCTTTACTCCAGGTAAATGGAACAATTCATGTTCTGTTGCTACTCACTAACTAACTCACTTACTGACTCTTTTATTCAAAATCTGCATGCAATGAGAATGCTGTAGGTATGTACATATTTACATGTTTGCATTTCTTTATTGATGCATGAATTTTAGAATTCTGCCTGAAGCCAAATCGATTCAGAGATGCATGTATGTATGTATATACATGTTTAATTGATGCCAATGGATGCTCTGTATGTAACAAGTATCTATCTTTCAATTTAATTAGATGAAATATTTAATAAGTGTTGGAGGTCTCAGTTCATTACTTCCATTCCTTTATTTTACACTGTCATTAATAGCACAAATTTTGCTATAGAGCCTAAACAATCCCAATCGTTTTGTATAAGAAATCACATTTTATGTAAAGGATTAACTACCTTTTATGAGCATTAAAATGGACAAAATACTACAAAACTACTAAGCTTTGTGCATTTTATGTAGACTCATTGTGTTCCTCTACAACTCCACAATAAGTCACTGTTTCACTATAAACATTAATATCATACAGTATATATGTATAACATAGACCTAACAAAAAAAATAAAATCTGAGAACGTATCTATACCCTTAGAACTACACTATTTTTATTGTACAGTATGGTTCTGTTTTATTTATCGCCTTCTTAACTCTTAAAGCTGTTAATCTAACTGTTGGATTTGTATGCCAGCATTCTTGCATAATTTTAGCGAGTGTTTGCATAACATCATCATATTCCCATCTAGAAGGTACTGGATGCCTACTTATGTTGGCCGGAACTATGTATTTAACAAAAGATATCGAGATTCATTGCATTTTTCTCTATGAGACTGGTTTTAACCAAGCGAATACCAAAGATCCTTTTATTACTAAAAACAAAATACGCACAACTTGACTTGATGCTACCAAAATGGTTTTACACTCGAGCAAAAGCAGTCCCGTATGCCCCAATACGTGGGTGGACATTCCAAGACGAAGAAATATTCCAAATTGTTACCTCTTCACATCGACTACGATACCCCGTCTGTATAGCTTGGATTCTTTCCTTGCTGTGTCTATTGTTCTGCCGTAGCACTGTTAAGTGATTTATTGGCGTGCAGTAATTCTATGGGCCGGGAAATTAATTCCTCCACTTATGGTATTCAACCCACGAGTTGGAGGTCCATGTAAGACTTTTCCTGAGCTTTTGGCGTGTGAATCAAAGGCATACAGCTTCACTGCCGTAGGATTCTTTTTAAAAAAAAAAAAATATTTATGTTAAGTTTTTTTGGTATTAAAATATTATTGAAATTCACCTAAATATGTCGATAACAACAGAAAATTCCCGATTTTGCCCTTAACTTTGTTTTCACGACGTAAGTTTTCAACAAGTACAAGGCAAATGTCTACACCCTTCTTCTTCTTCTTCTTTTTCTTTTTTTTCTTCTTCTTCTTCTTTTTTGTTTGTTGCATTACGTCCATTTTTCTTCATCACTCATGATGTTATGGGCCGGCGTTTACGTATACTTAGCTCAGTGTAGCATATTTCTACATGCAGTATGCTACGACCATAACAGGGCAGAGTGGTCTAGACCACCTGTGGTTCAGACAACGTTGAAAAATGGTCGACTGAGCTAGCCGGTCTCAAACATAGGCCTCATCGCTGCGGGCGCCCAATATGTAGCTCGACCCATGACCAATGAAGGCATTTCTTAGCACTCAAGCCAGGCGGATGCGACGGATTGCCTAAGACAGTCTGATATGATCGACAGATGAGGCATAGAAGACACATCCCTGAAGTTCCGTTAGTCTTTGATCAGCCCTCGACATCATTCTCCGTGTCGGGAACCAGAGGTGCACTGACAAGTTGGTAACCCAAAAAAATCCAACCGGTCAGTCCCACTTTGCCTTCCTTCACAGAGATGCTGAGAGAACTCCGCCATCAGTAACCTAACGAACTGGTCACAAAGCTTTCCCAGCCCTGACATCTCACTCAAATCTCCGACCGATGCTTGTTAAAGGGTGTGCTTTCAAGGCGTCGTCGAGGTAATGACATGGCTGATTTTCTTCCTTAAATTCATAGAGACCGTAGACAAGGTCGAATTCCAACAGGTATATCACCCACAATTGACGAGGCAATACGAGGGCTTTGCGATATCCTATAATTTACCAGTTAAGCTGGCTGGATGCGTTCTTAGGGCTGCCAGGATCTAGATGTGGTTCTATCATGGCCGACTGTTGCCGATTAGAGAAATGTTGAAGAAAGACAGACAAAGAAAAATCCTCCTAATGAGACCGATCCAGAAGGGATTAGAAAGAGTTTATCTACTCATAAGGGGTAGAAGTATCTTGACGAGGTTGAATTCCAACGGGTATATCATCCACCATTGACGAGGCAATATGAGGGCTTCGCAATATCTTATAGTCTACCAGTTAAGCTGGCTGGATGCCTTCTTAGGGCTACCAGGATCAAGACCTACAGCGGTAAGTATAACCGTTATTCCAGTAAAGTTGGTCTCACTCAGGGCTTAATGTCATTTGCGTGATAGACACCCAATGTTCTTCCCTGCAGATCTTCAAACTCATATAAGGAGTTTTCTTTCCTTGACTTAATTCGACACTTCCAAATTTTACGTCCTAGTTTAGCACTAGTCTGCTGCTGGAAATTTCTTTGGGCAAAATTCCGTCTGAATACTTCTTGACCTACTTTCAAATTAACAGGCTTCGCTCTGAGATTATAAGCCTTTGAACCCTGTTCGAGTGCCTAGTTTAAGTTCTCCTGCACTCTCGCACGGATCAATCTCAGTTTGTCTTCAGCATTTACTCCCAGCGGCTCATTAAGAGTTCCGAGGCTCCTAAGGATGGAATAGGAGCTCGCATGATCAATCATCTGTTGACCAAAGAGTGTTCGGTAGGGAGAGAAACCAGTTGCTTGGTGGAAAGAACTCCTAAGGGAGCTAGCTATATGGATTAACTTCTCATTCCACTTAGTAAGTTCCGTCCGGATGTATGATCTAATCCCTGAAAATAGAGACCTATTCACTTGCTCTGAAGCGTTTGCTCACAGCGAGTAAACTGCTGTTCGCAAGTGTTTCACACCATACTTGTCCAGTAATCTGGCGAACTGAACTGAGAAAAACTGGACTCCTTTATCAGACACTATCGAATCCGGAACTCCGAACATGTGAAAGACCTCAGTCTCTGTGCTGAGTTCAACTTTTTCGAGACGTAGGCTATTGGCTTCTCTTGGCCATCGTCATCTAGTTGGATCAGCACTCCACCAATACCTTTTTGGCTCGCATCACACTGTATAACGAACTGTTTGATGAAATCTGGGCTCATTAGCAATGGAGCAAAGGTAAGTTTTTGTTTTAGCAATTCCAGAGACGTCTGGGCTTCGAGTGTCCATTGGAACTGACTAGGATTGTGTCAGTTATGGAGGCAGTTAATTCAGCAGTCAGTACCATACAACCATACCTAATAGGTGTCGGGATTGCTGATCAATTTTAGGTGACGGATAGTCAACTATGGCTGAGATCTTATCTGAATCAGTTCTGATTCTCCCCTCCCGACAATAAAACCCAGGCATTTAGTCTCCTTAATGCAAAACTAACTCTTCTCACGGTTAACAGTGAGGCCAGATTTCCTCAAACAATCCGCTACACGGGCTAGCAGTGTGAGATGAGAGTCAAAGTCTGATGACAGAATCAGTAAATTGTGTAAATAGACGAGGGCATTCTCACGAAGATCGAAAGGAATGACCTTATACATGAGGCGGCACATAGTTTGTGGAGCGTTGCAAAGGCCGAATGGTATCAGGAGTACTAATAGGGAGGATGACCAGGTACAGTAAACGCGGCGTCTCTCTGGACACGGTGTCTAGTGGAATCTGCCAGAAAGTGTCTTTGAAGTTCAGGCTTGTGATGTAATTTGCCGGAGGAAATCGACTCAGAAGCGCATTTATCTGCAGATAGACGTCCTTCTTAGTAACTAAGTTCGTATCCTGGCGTCAAAACAAAGCCGGACCTTTACAGGCCTCCGCACTATTACAACTGGAGAGCTCCAAGGACTCCGGCTCTTCTCTATCACACCCAGCGATTGCATTCGTCGCAATTCAGTATCCAGCAAATTCTGTACTGCCACTGATATTGGAGGAAAACGTTGTTTTATCGAAGTTGCGTCATTCGTCTCGATCCTGTGTGTGACCACAGATGTTTTTCCCAAGCCTAAAGAGGCGAAAGAAGGAAAATGGTGTTTACTAGCTTCTAGCCGTTGTTGATCTATATCACAAAGAACATGACAGTCGGTGTCAGCGGTAGCTATTAGACTTGGTGTCACTTCTGCAACTATACTCAGGACATCTGTAGCCAAAGCAAATAGACACCAGAAGTCTAGTCCTAGATATAGTGCCTGCGTGAGCCCAGGAACCACGTTAAGACGCACGTTTTGGGTCTTACCACGGAAAGTGATGCCCAAGTCCACATGACCATGAACAGTCGTCATGGCACCACTAGCTACTTGTACTTGTGTTCGATACCTCTTCCATTCAACCTCTGCTTCTGCAAGTTTCTCTAGGGTTCCTTGGTCTAGGATACTGGCACGACTATTAAGTAACCCAGTCTCGGATCGCCCGAGCAGTCTTACTTCTGCATACGGTCGGATGTCGTTTTGTATCTACACGGAAATATGGTCCAGTTTCTTTCTTTCCTTTTTCATTCGTCGACAGTATTCCCACCAACGAACGGTCGATCGTTTCTTTCTCTTTCCTAGATCCAGGTCAGGATACATAATTTCAGCTAGCTCAGCTACTGAGGAGAATATGCGGTCTCGTGCTGCATTATACTTCTGCAGACGCACATGGTAAGGCGTCAGCGGATATATAATAGGCTCGCGCCCACTCGTCATAACAGAGCTTGGTGTCCGTTTTAAAATAGAAATGCCAGAAGACCGAATCTCCTGCCCAGCAACATTGCCAGCCGAAGGCACTGTTACTGTTATCGGAAAGTCAAAAGTTAAAGACTCTTCGAAGGAAGTGTCTAACAGTGTCGTGGGCTCCCTACAGGTGGAAATGGAGCTTGAAGATCTGCGAAGAAGTCTAATAGATCCTCCGCTAAGAAATTATTATTTGGCTGTCAGATTACTTGCTAAGATCAACAGAGTCACTGAATGATAACAACGGAGTGTCTATGGGTTGTTCAACGAAGTCTGGGTGTAGGGCCGATTTTCGTCCCTGTTCGCCGGTTGAGTTGGAGATGTGGGAGCTGTTATCATTCGAGCTGGAGCACTGGGTAGAGAACAGGTATTGGGATTCCCGACCCGCTTCCAGTTTTTCTGAGAGCATTGTCTGCAATTAGGCTTGAAAACGTCTTTTCGGCCGCATCCATAGCAGAAAACGCGTTGCCGCTCTTGTAAGCAGTCTTCGTAATAGTGCACTTGTTGGTCACAATTCCAACACACTACAGGTTGTCTAGGATCGACAGCTGAGACAGTTTCGGTCTTTAAGTCACATTCTGAGGCTAATGAAGACTCAGCAATCTCACTTACTCGTTGACTACGATATAGCTTCAGGCCACTAGCCATTGCAATCCGCAGCTGTGGCTTTTATCTGTGTGACCAACGCTCGAAGCTGGCCTATGGTGTTAGCTGGGTGTAAGCAGATGGTATTCTGAATCTGTGTCAATAGGTTCGCTTTGACGAGTTCAAGGAATTCATAGTCTGGCATCGCATGTTGCAACTGATCACGTAGTTGTACCATTGTCAGATGATAGGTGGCGAATGGTTTACTATGCTTTTGCTTGCATGATATCAGCTGGAATTTGACTTTAAGGTCGTCCTTTGGGACTTCCCATTCAATTAATAACCCGGCCTTGACATATTCACTCGTGGGCGTTGAATTATGCCTTAATAAGGACCAGTACCAGTCCTTAGCGGGTCCTGATAATAACATAACCATGTTCCCGACTAGGAGATCAAAATCTCTCTCTAACGCGGACTGGCTGAGTGCCTCTACTCAGAAGATAAACTCGTCTATGGAGAGCTTGGAGTTATCTCCATTGTATGAAATATTCCATCGTCTGATTGGACTTCCAGAACGTCCATGCCAGGAGCTGTTCCGCGCCTGATTATTTATTTATGGTGGCATCGGGAGGCCATTTGTCGCTGTGGGTGGGAATGAGTGTCTCGGTTGGTCCGCGGAGAACTAATGTCTCTGACGCGGATCTCGAAAAGATTCTGCAGAGTGTCTGGCTGGTAAGCTGCGCTCTCCCGACAGTGGTGGTCGCGAGGCATTCGCCTGCTGAAAAACAGCAGAGACTCGTTGGCGAACAGCGGAGATCTTTGCTCGCAGCCAGTCCATACTTTGGGATATCCCTTCACGCACTAAGTCTTGAAGTAGTGCTCGGAGCTCAACCATGAGTGTGTCCATCGTGAAATGGCCCTGAGCCGACGGTACAGGTGACGGACTATTCCTTCGTGAGCTAGCATGTGAACGGGGTGCTGAACATAGACCTGGCGATAACGATTGCCGACTTGTAGGTGGGAATGTGGGGGGGCACATTGAACTGCAGGAGCTGTTGAGGGAGCGCATGGTTACCCTTCCTAGTGGGATACTTCTTCGGAATCGTACCAGTATGTGGAACGAAATCCTGCTGGGTGAGCCCGCATCTGCAGTTTGGGCAGTTGGATTGTTCTCCTATCCATGTTTGTAGACATGCTTGGTGAAACACATGTCCACATTTTGTAGCGACAGGCTTTCTCTTCTTAGAGTCTTCAGCCAGGCAGTTAGCAATATGCCAAAGTAGTTACGCTATGAGAGTTCTGGCTTTCTTTTTCCTTACAAAAAGTGCACAGAAAATTCCAACTATTTCGGTTGTTCTGGACCGGATTCTGGGCCACTGAGGAGGATTCCGTCTAGTGGTCTACGTCACAGGGCCTGCCCGGGGAATTCCTTTCGAACCGTCTGGCTGACCAGGAGATGAAATCAAATTTTTTTAGTAATAATTCAAGTTCTTTTTCTCATGGGGTGCTGCGCCTAAATGTAGGCTTTTTACTGTGATTTTTCTTGAACGCCTAAATGTAGGCTTTGGTTTTGAACTAATATTAGTAACAATTAAAGTTAATATTAGGACATTTTTGTTCATGCCAATGGATTCTAGATCGTTCGTGTGGGGCTATTAGGGGGATAAAATTTTCATCAGAGATCCTCTACGGGCTCTAGTTTTCGAGATATTAGCGATTTTACCTTTTCAGATATAGTTAATATTATTAATAATTCAAGTTACAATGGGGAGTTGTAGATATCAGCATGATGTCGCCTTGGATTTGCTGTTTCCTTACTTGAAGATTTCTTAGCGAGGAATGTGTAGATTTTAGAAGTTCTGGATCACTTTTTATGGAAGTTCTGGGTATCAAATATTAAATGTTTACCAAACATTAGGCATGCTTCCCCTGTTTATGATGTAATTTGATATCACTGCTGTAAACAAATTCACATTCATGTAATTTGATACCACACTTACTGTAGGCAGCCAAACTATTTTATTTTATTGTTCCAAGAATTGTGTTTTATTGTTTATTTGATATCATCTCAGCCTGTAAGCAAATTCGTTGGAATTCATCCTGGGCAATGATCATTGCAGCAGGTGGATCATTCATGTTTACAAACTGTTGCTATAAAAGCCCAAGCAAACCCTTGGAGAGCATCAGTCAGTTTTAGTTAGTCTCAGTGATAGTTTAAAACATATAAAAAAATTAAAATGTCTTTGGTGTTAGTAAATAAAAGTTTTTCAATAATTGAAAATTTGCGAAAAGATGTGATGGAATGTTTAAAAAATTCAGTGACCATATTGAGCATATTGTTCAAATTGCAATAGACACATGCATAAATTGCAAGTTGCATTTCGGAAGTCCAATAAGAGTGCTAGGAAACGACATTTCGAGAGCTGTCTCGAGAATTAAAGTATTGAGAGCACTATTGAGAACTCCCCGTCGAGGTGGAGGAATTACCCGCATAAGAAGAAATGATTTTGTAAAGTGGGAGGAAATAAAGACAGCGTTCGCAGACAGAATTCGACAAGGTGTATTGCAAATTTAAAACATATCGATCCGAAGCTATTTATGCCAGAAGCTGCCAAATTATTTATGCGCCGCATTGAGAATACATTAAAACACTATTTTAATATTAAAGTTTCTACAACGTTTTGTGGTGAATTTGTTAAGGAAACTGGTGACAATGAAATTATAAAAGACATTAAATATTTGCAAGCGAGAACTGCTCCAATTAGTGCAGATGATAATTTAGAGGAGTGGATCCAATAAACACTCAGCTGGAAGAATTCCAGGAAAAAGACAGTGGCTGGGCACTGCACTCTATAATACATTTAGAAGTACACATAAGCAAGTTTGAACATCTCCCGAAGATCTTCGTATATACCTCTACCAAAGGAGATTGCATCAAAGAAAGCTTGCATTAATTTGAAGAATAATGATGAAGCATGCTTCGCATGGGCCCTAACATCAGCGCTATATCTTGCAACTGCCAACTCTGACAGGTCCTCATCATATCCACATTATTCAACTGCACTTAATTTAACTGTAATAACATTTCCCATGACACTTAAGCAAATTACGCAATTTGAAGACTGCAACGATTTATCAATAAACGTATTCATTCTAGAGAAAGAGCATTTCTTCACCACAGTTCCAGTTAGACTTACGAAACACACGACATTCAAATCTCTTAATGCTACAAGATAACTATGACCAGGATGATGATCATATGGATGATGATGATGATGATGATGATGCTGGCAAATATCATTTCTGCTGGATCAAAGATCTTTCGCGCCTTGTATCGGAACAAACTTCGAATGGTAAACGGTATATATGCGACAGATGTTTGCTCTGCTTTTACTCTGAAGAATAGTTAGCATCACGCACTCCTGAATGCGAGAAACACAATGACTGCAGGATTATGTTTCCCTCACAGGAAAAGAAATCGCTGAAATATAAGAATTATAACCATAAGAATCCAATCCCGTTTTGTGTGTATGCAGATCTGGAGCCAATATTGAATCAGATTCAGGGAAACGATCAAAATACACAGCGAATCCAGGAACATGAAGTTCACAGCATAGGATTCTATTTTCACTGCAAATATGATGCTATTACAGAGCATATCGAGGCAAGAATTGCCAACAATGGTAAGCATTAGAATTCCAAAAAATTGCATCTATAGCTGTACAGGAATAGCTGAACATCAGGCCAATGCAAGCCCTGACTAAACAGGAACGGCATTCATATATGGAAACTACTTGCTGTCGTATACATATGTGAAAAAACGTTTGCAGCCGATGAGGAACGAGTTCGGGACCATTGCCACTTAACAGGTAAATACTGAGAATCATAATTCAATTCATTTTTCCATAATTTCTTTTAACAGGAAAATACCGAGGACCAGCCCACAATGAATGTAATCTCATGTATCAAGACTGCTCCATAGTTCCAGTTATTTTTCACGATTTATCTGGATATGATGCTCACTTCATTATTAAGGATATAGCTACAGCCATTCCTGGAAAAGTGGATCTCCTACCAATAAATAAAGAAAGACACATTTCGTTAACCAAGCACGTTGAAGGCAGTCACATAAAATTCAGATTCATCGATTCCTTCCGTTTTATGGCAGAATCCTTAGATAAGCTATCATCCTTGCTGCCAATGGATAAATTAAATATTACAAGAGCTGTATGGCAGGAATTGGATAATGATGACTTTAAACTAATTACGCGCAGAGCTGTCTTCCCATACGACTTCGTTGACGCGTGGACTAAATTGGATTTCCACATTTACCAGCGCCGGAGCATTCTATAATAAAATAACTGACAGTGATATATCTGCTGAGGACTACAGCCGCGCAGAAAAGGGGTGGAGGGCATTTGAAATACAGACACTTGGCGAATATTCCGATCTATACCTGAAAACTGATGTTCTCCTATTGGCTGATGTGATCGAGAACTTTCGAGAAGTATGCATGCAGACTTACAATTTAGATCCAGCACATTATTACACCATGCCAGGCTTAGTATGGGATGCTATATTAAAATACACCAAAGTGAAACTAGAGTTGATAACTGACGTAGATATAGAGAGAGGTATTCGAGGTGGTATAAGTAAATTCTCGAACAGATATAGTAAAGCAAATAATAAATATATGGATGATTTTAAGCCCGACGAGAAAGATAAATACCTGACGTATTATGATGTAAATAACCTTTATGGATGGGCCATGTCACAGCATTTACCAACTGGAGGATTCAAGTGGGTTGATGCTACCAATATCGACGTTTTCGAAATTCCTGATGATTCACCATATTCGAAGTCGACTTGGACGATCATCAACATCTACATGATAAACATAAAGATTTACCGTTTTTCTCTGAGCATGCAGCACCACCTGGAGCAAAATTAGAAAAGCTTTTGACAACATTACATCCTAAAACTAAATATGTTATACACTATCGAAATTTGAAGCAATGCTTACCATATGGACTCATCCTGAAAAAAGTGCACCGGGTTCTTCAATTCAACCAATCAGCTTGGCTTAAACCACATATTGTGTTAAATACCACCAAATGGATGCAGGCTATCAGCAATCATGAGAAGGACAGTTATAAGAAGATGAATAATGCAGCTTTTGGTAAGACCATGGCAAATATTCGCAAGTATAGCGATATAAAGCTTTGTGTGAAGTGGGAAGGTCGCTATGGTGCAAAAGCTCGGATTGCGGCACCCAACTTCCACAGTGCAACGATATTTGATGAGAATTTAGTTGCTGTGGAATTAAGGCGACTCAAAATCTTATTCAATAAGCCCCTCTATATTGGAATGGCAGTTTTGGAAATTTCAAAGGTATGCCTCTATAATTTCCACTACAGTTTTATGCAGCGCGAATTTGGAGATAAATGTAAAGTAATGTATACAGATACAGATTTTCTAATATATGAACTTGAAGAGAAAAATGCATATGAGTTTATGGCCGAAAATATAAAAAAATATGATACGAGTGATTACCCAGAAGATAATTAATTCAATTTACCACTCATGAATGAAAAGATTACTGGTTTAATGAAGGATGAGCTGAATGGGAAAATCATGAGCGAATTTGTAGGCTTGCGCCCGAAAATGTACAGTCTACGTATAAACGATGGTAAAAGTGTAAAGAAAGCAAAAGGAGTAAAGACTAATGTAGTTCAGAGGCATATCAATTTCGAAGATTAGCTAGAATGTTTGAATAACAAGCGAGTATTAACTACTAATCAGAGCTACATACGATCGCATAACCATAATGTCTACACGATCAGCCAAAAGAAGACTGCATTGAGTTCATATGATAAGAAGCGGTATATTATGAGTGGGACAACGGATACTCTACCATGGGGACATTACTCTATTCAATCAGAACAGCAAGGAGCGGACGCAGAAAACATATAATCTAAGGCTAGTCTAAGATATGTAATGTAAATAAAAATTGTATTATAGCTAAAATACCATTTAATGAAATAGTTTGTTTTAATTGTATTATACTCTAAGATGATATGCATTGTTGTAAAATAAACGAAAATATTATAATTATAGGGTAACCGATTTAAGGAAGCCTAATATAGAATGATACCTTAAGAATTAAATGTTAATATAGAATGATACCTTAAGAACTAAATGCTAATATTTTTCAATTTATAATAAGTCAATAATGATATTTTATAAATGGTAATCTTTTTATTCAATTTCCCTACTAAGTCCAGAGCTCCTGAAAGTATTGTTTATCAATATTTGCCCACTACAGTGAGCTCCTAACCGGGCGGTTGAGCGTTTTACCCAGAATGCTAGGATGGCTTGATGGCATCACCTTTGAAACCGAAAGGGCGTCTGGTCCTGGACCTTCATCCTTCTCCTCAGTTTTATTCCGTGCGTAACTTCCAGCACTTCACTTATTATATAATTGCAAAAACTTCTCTTGATGCCAGTTCAGGCCGATTATCTTTTTGTATCCTTTTAATTTTTTTTAGTTTCCTTCCTTTTCGAAAAGCTTGCCAAAACCGACTATTTCGCGCGGAGTGGTATGGAAGGAATTTACATTTTGTCAGATGTATATGGAAAATTTTTATGTCGTGATTCCAGATGTACGCTTTATGTAGGCAATTTGACAGACTGAGAAGATTGTATTCTTCTTCTTTTTATCGACCATCAGCATGTCACACCGAGCTCGAGGTAACGCATTTCTCTCGGTCGGGGTGCGTTCTAATTTTCCGTTTGACGCAGCCGGCTCACGCGCTGCAGTATTTCTGTAGCATATTGCTATATGCAATACGCTACGACCATAACAGGACAGAGTGGTCTGCGCCACTGTTCAAGGGTGTGTCTCCAAGGCGTCGTCGAACTAGTGACATGCTGACACTCATCCTAAAATCTGCGGGGACTTATGAGCAAATGGGATTCCTGCGACAGGTTATCTGCCGCAGGGTTACCATGTAGGAGGGGATTAACGTAGTGTAGCATTACTATGCTAGTGAACAGGGAAAAAGAAAAAAATGTACTATTGTCCAAAAGGCATGCCGGCCGCTAGGCTGGGGAGGTCCTAAGCGGCACATTGGCATCCTGTACTTTGCCAGTGAAGCTGGCTGGATGCTTTAGTAGGGCTACCAGGAATAAGTGACAATAGATAGACGACGTTTCTAGGCTGGTTATCACTGCCTGATGTTTTTGGCGTGATAGACTCCTAACAGTTTTCCCTGCAGATCTTCAAGCTCATAATAAGCCTTTCCTTTCTTGGCTCTGACTCGATATTTGACAAATTTTCGCCCCAGTTTAGCACTCGTCTGCTGTTGGAAGTTGCTTTGGGCAAAATTCCGTCTAAATACCATTTGACCAACTTTGAAATAGACAGGTTTCGCCGTGATATTATAGGCTCTTGAACCCTGTTCGAACGCATTGTGTAAATTCTCCTGCACTCTCGCACGGATCAATCTCATTTTGTCCATCCATCCACTCTCAACGGCTCATTAAGAGTTCCAAGGCTACTCAAGATGGAATAGGAGCTGCAATGTTCAATCATTTGTTGACCGAAGAGTGTTCGATAGGGAGAGAAACCAGCAGCTTGATGGAAAGAGCTCCTGAGTGAACTAGCTTGGCTCAGTTTCTCATCCCATTTCGTATGCTCCTTCCGTATATAAGCCCTAATCCCGGACAATAGAGACTAGTTTATTCGCTCGTAGCCAATTGCTTGCGGCGAGTAAACTGCCGTTCGCAAGTGCTTCACCCCATACTTATCCAGTAATCTGGTGAATTGAGTCGAGCAAAACTGGACTCCAATGTCAGAGACGATCGTTTCCGGGACTCCGACCACGTGGAATACTTCTGTCTAGATGAATTGGCACACATTGAGTGTAGATGCTCTCATCGGTTTGAGAATTGAAAATTTTGAAAAGTGGTCAAGAACTATTAGAATGTAGACGTTTCCTTTCACTGACCGGGGATATGGACCAATCGATGAAGAGCTTTTGCCATGGTCGTTCTGTCACAGACAGGATTCTCATAGGTGGTCTCAGAATAGTATTGGGAGCCTTCGTTTCCTTACACACGTCACAGGTGCCTTCGTAGTTGCTGACATCACCTGTCATTCGTGGCCGGTACAGATGTCGCAGTGTTTTCCCTATACCTCCGTGTGAAGCTAGTGGCTGATCATGAGCCCTTGAAATGGCGTCGTTGTCAAGCCTTCGTGGAATCCAAAGCTTCGAAGCTTCTTCTTCCTGAATCGGATCGCCTGTTCTCGGAACAGTCCGAATGTAAACGAAGCCATCCCTGACGCAAAGATCTGGTAGTTCACCGGAAGTCGTTTTAACCTTATGCCTCAGTTCCTTATATTCCAACGAGCTGAAATATGGCGAACTAAGGTCAACTTCCGGGCCAGGATGTTCGTTGGTGGACAGGCTGTCACAATGGAAGCATGACAGCGTATCAGGGACGACGTTCAGGCTTCCGTTGTGGTGCTCAATAGTGAAGTCGAAACTCTGAAGCTTCCAACTCCACCGAGCAAGTCTACCGCTGAGGTCCTTTTGAGACATCAGCCATTTATAGCTCGCATAATCCGTCACTATTTTAACGGCATGAGTTCTATGAAGGCCCGAAACTTCTGTACGCTCAAGATTGCAGCTAAGCATTCTTGCTCTGTGACGGTGTAGTTTCGTTGGGCTGAGATCAACTTTTTCGAGGCTATTGGCTTCTCGTGGCCATCGTAATCTAGGTGAATCAGCACGCCACCAATAAATTGTTGGCTCGCATCGCACTGTATAACGAATGGTTTGGTGAAGTCTGGACTCACTAACAACGGAGGAGAGGTAAGTTTTTGTTTTAGCATCTCCAGAGACGTCTAGGCTTCGGGTGTCCATTTGAACTGACTGGGGGTTTTCAAGGTGTCTGTAATGAAGGCAGTCAAGTCAGCACAGTTTGAGATGAACCGTCTATACCATCTCGCCATACCTAGTAGGCGTCGGGCCTGCCGAACTAGTTTAGGTGACGGATAGTCAACTATGGCTGAAATTTTGTCAGGGTCAGTTCTCATCCCTCCTTTTCCGAAAATGAAACCCAAGTATTTGGTCTCCTTGATGCAAAACTTGCTCCTCTCAACGTTGATAGTGAGGCGAGCTTTCCTCAAACAATCCACTACACGGCATAGTAACGTGAGATGCGAGACAAAGTCTGATGACAGAATTAATAAATCGCCTAGATAGACGAGAACGTTCTCACGAAGATCAAAAGGAATGACTTTATCCATGAGGCGGCACATCGTTTGTGTAGCGTTGCATAGGCCGAATGAGCGACCAAAGATGTTTTTCCCAGGCCCAAAGAGGCGAAGGAAGGGAAAAGCTGTTTGGTGGCTTCTAAGCGTTGTTGATCTAGACTGGAAAGAACATGGCAATCGGTGTCAGAACTAGCCGCTGGACTCGAATTCACTTCTGCAACTATACGCAGGACATCTGGAGCCAACCCAAATAGACGCCAGAAGTCTATTCCTAGATATAGTGCTTATGTGAGCCCAGGAACCACGTAAAAATGCACGTTTTGGGTCTTACCACGGAAGGTGATATCCAAGTACACATGACCATGCACAGTCGTCATGCCATCATTCGCTACTTGAACCTGTGCCCGATACCTCTTCCATTCAACCTCTGCTTCCGCGAGCTTCTCTAGAGCTCCCTGGCCTAGAATATTGACAGTGCCACCACTATCAAGTAGTCCAGGCTCAGTACGCCCGAGAAGCTTTACTTCGGAATACGGTCGAATGTCGCCTGGCATCGACACGGAAATCTCTGCCAGTTTCTTCCTTTCCAATCTCATCCGTCGACAGTATTCCCGCCAACGAACGGTAGATCTTTTCTTTCTTGGTCTCATATCCAAGTCAGGAAACACGATTTCAGCTAACTCCGCTACTGAGGAGAAGATTCGGTCTCTTGTTGCGTTGTATTTCCGCAGACGCGTGTGACACGGCGTCAGCGGATGTAAAACAGGCTCACGCCCACTCGTCATAACAGAGCTTGGTGTCCGTTTTAATATAGAAATGCCATGAGGCCAAATCTCCAGCTCAGCAACCTTGTCAGCTAAAAGTGCTGTCGGTCTTATCGGGACATCGGGTGTCTGGTCGAAATGGCTGACACGTCGCTTAAGCTAGTGTCACTGCCTATTACTATTGCCAGTTCGGGGTTTAAAGTCTGGAAGCTGTCAATCGCGTGTACTCGTTAGCTCCGGTAAGGGTTCCAACTACCAGCCGTCGCAATTCGTAACTGCGTGGCTTGAATTCGAGTAACGAGCGATCTCAACTGTCCTATCGTATCGGTGGAATGTAGGCATATCTTCTCCTGAATCTCAGGCAGTAAGTTAGATTTGACGATATCCATGAATTCTTGGTCTGTCATGGCGTTCTGCAAATGATCACGCAGCAACACTAGATGATGGTGGTACATGGCGAATACTTCACCAGGCCTTTTCTTCCTAGACATCAGCTGTAAGCGGATCTTTAGATGGTCCTTAGGCACTCCACCATTCGATTAGCAATCCCGTTTTGATGAATTCCCAAGTTGGAAAGGGGTTACGTCTTAATATAGACCAGTACCAATCCTTTGCTTGTCCCGTCAATAACATGAGCATGTTCCTAAAAAGGAGATCAAAATCTCCTTCTAGAGCGGTGTGCTTGAGTGCTTCGACTCGAAAAATAAATTCATCTACGGAAAGCTCGGAGTTATTTCCGTTGTATGTCAGGTTCCATCTTCGGATAGGACTGCCTGATCGTCGCTGTCCTACACTCGCCGGGATACGATGAGATGAAGCTGGTGGAGGCTGGTTAAAATTCGGTCTAGGCTAACCAAAATCCGAAGGCGGTGGGTTAAACGACTGCCTCCCGTCGTGAAACTCTAGTGGAGGTCTAGGATCACCCATAGAAGGAGGTGGCCGTGGAAAATTGATTGGTGGCATGCAGCTGCTATTTGCTATCGGACACTACTTGTCAAATCCGTTCGTAGTGCATTCAAGTTCTGCTCGAGACCTTCTCGGACCAAGTCCTGTATTTGTATGCGCAAGCCTGCCATCAAAGCATCAGTCGCTGCTGAGCTGTAGCCCTGAGTGTTAGGTAAAGGACTGTTCACTCGGGAGCTCGGGTGAGAGAAAGTCATCGAGGGCAAGTTCTGCATGCCTGGGGACAGAGATTCGCGGTTGGCTGGTTGGTTAGTAGGTGGTGGTAGGTTGAAGACTGGTACTGCCGGTCGAGTATTCTGACTAACAGGCTTTGTGTGAGTCTTTTTCGGGATCGCCCCTGTATACTCAATGAAATCATATGGCGTGAGAGGGGATCTGCAGATGGGGCAATTTGACCGCTGTCCAATCCACGTTTTCAGACACGCCTTGTGAAACACATGTCCACAGACCATCTTCACTGCCTTCCTCTGTCCTGACCAGCCGACCTCCTGCCAGATGGCGCAATTTTCAGGCATCTGGATTGACGCATCAGTTGCTGGCGGTGGTGTTCGCACTGTAGCCCTTGTGTATTCAGTCGTAAATCAAGCAAAAAAAGGTTTTCAAACCAAGGGTTTGGAATAGTATAAAAAAAAAATCAAAGAGTTTGAAAATTCGAAAGAGATAACAGGTTCTTCACAACGTGAGGATGACGAAATACTAATTTAAAGTCGAAGGTTTGGACGAGATACTAATTTCAAACAAAAAAATTTTTTCAAACTTTCGGAGAAGTTTCAAAGAAAAATTCAGAAAACTCAAAGGTTCGACAAAATTACCAAAAAGTTCAATTAAGCGTTTCGAAAAAAAAATTCTAATCAAAATTATACGATTTCTCCTTCACTTCCAGGAGCTACCTCTACACATAAGAAGTATCCAGGCCGCTCTCTCTTTCAGGTAAGAAATACTAATGCAAGCAAGTGACGTGAATGTGTGCATGAAAAATGTTTGAGTCCTCACAGAAATCTGGGAAGAGTCGGGTTGGAGAAGCTAGAGTCTGAAAATGATACTAGAGATTCTTCAGCCAGGCAGTTAACAGTATGCCAACTCCTTATTACTGAAGGTCTCCAACATCACTTCCATCCTCCAACAACTTCTTCCTTCCTCTTCACCTGATTGTCATGTCCAGCTAACCTTCCAACTCGGCAGAGTCATGAATCTGGTCGACTAGTTAGCTGAAAGCCAAAAAGCCGTCTCACAGATTCACACTCTGTCCAGCCAGTTGGCCAACAGACACATGTCTCCGTGAGAGCTCATTCAAAAAATGTGTGTGAGGCCACCTACCATTTCCATGACAGAAGGCCAGCGGGAAAGATCATTAAAAAAAATCAAAAAAAATTCAAAAACTAGACACCTGCTCAGACTCGAGGCTTCACCAAAGTCAAACCTAGAGTCGAACTTCAATTCAAAAACTTTCAAAAATCTAAAACGTTACGTTACCTTACTTTACTCAATTCAACTTTCAAAAATCAAAATATCAAAACTTCACAATTCTTTACTTCCCTTTGCAAACTTTCAAAACTTTCAAAACATTACGTTACTTTAATCGTTACTAAAAATTAAAAATACCAAAAACTTTACTTTACTTTCAAAAAATTTCTATTAACAAAACAATCAAACCTCAGGTCTACATATGTTCTCCACTAGATATGAGACTACCGAGTCACACGATTTAGCTACAAGCCAAATGTCCATATCTCAAGTCGCTTAGTCCCCAGTGTCAAACACATTTGAACACCGAATTTGTTGTACTATGTTGAGTGACTGGCTTGGACGTAAAGTCCAGACAGGGTTGACTGCAGGGCGGCACGCTAGCTCGCCTCAGCTATTGGAGGAGAGTGTGGGGAGGTTCCACGAAAAAACCTGCCGCTGCCGTCAGCCATAATCAAAAAAAATTCGTCGTGCCTATCCAACAAAAGCCGGCACACATTCGGTCCTGGCGGGACCCTTACGTCACTTACCTATATATAATTAAAGGCGCAGATGGTCTGCCTTCCTTGCCAGCCCCATCCTCCCATCTGACTCTGAGGGCAAGATTTTTTCAGAGTCCCTATTTGACCTGTAAAGAGAGAATAAACTAGCGAGCCTAAACGACCTTCATATGAGAGGGCTCCAGGATAGTGATGGAAAAATAAAATTATCTACCAATTCATGATTACGTTATAATATTCACCTTTTTACAATGGGTACTTTGCGGTTATTTCTATAGTGATATTGTACAGAAAACATGCAGGATAATTCCCTAAGATAACACAATATCTATTTTGTACTAGTACTTTACACTTTACTTTTTGAATCTGGGTTGAAAAATAAAAACCTGACCGCTACCACGTTCACAAAGTATGGATTTCCTTTTTCAAATTATTGTATGTCCATGGAATCATCATTAAAACTAATCTAAATAGTGCGTCATTTAATGCAGCGATCGTCAGTTATATGGTAAGGATATTAGTAGCTACGTTTGTGTATGATCATACCCAACCCGTATACAAGCAGAAGCAACAATAACGTACGAGGCTACTTATAGCAAAAAAAATTCATTGAAACTTTGTGCTTCTCCTTGAGTTATGCTTCCGGAACGAGTATCTATATGTATCTGTACTCATTATTCACTAATTCGTCTCGGCGGGAATTCATATATGGCCTGGACGTTCAACAAAAAAATTTACCGTTTCCTCTAGAAGTACATACTAATAAAGATTAGAAAACGCACGGAATATTGAATGTATAAGTATAAATCGCAATTTCAAAATTAACACCTCCAAATAAATTAAAAAAATGTAACCCAATGCGTCGCTAATGTGCAGGCTTCGAATGGGCGAAACGCGCCATTTTATAAAAAAACTTAACTTGCTAATAATCCTCACAAAGTCTACATAGCTAATAATGGTTAGCTCAGATATATCTTAAACGGGTCTGTCCCCTTTTTTCTTTTCACTTATAATATAGTATTTTTTTATTAAATGTATCTGTATAACTATCCTTTATATAGATCTATATAGATGTCTGTATATAATATAAAATATCTCCAAATACAAAAATTTCCTTTGTTTTTATATAGTGATAATTAATTGTCTAAATAAGTGGCATTTATATAGGTCTATATATATGTCGCTCTATATAATTTCTGTACTATACATGATGAGATGAATACTATTTATAAGGTTCGGTGTATATATATATTTATATAATGTAAAAAATGCAAAAAATTCCTTTGTTTTTATATGGTGGTAGTTAGTTGGATAAAACAAAAATACTTTTAAACCTTACGATCCGCATCGGCAGAGTCCCAAACCATTTCAGCTTCTCCGAGACCATAATTACCCTAGCATGCTTTATCATTTTCTTTCGGTCTCTCAGGAAAATGTTTTGTTGGCGCCTGCATTTCTTCTTGGTTTAGACCAGTCACATCGCAATCTTGGACATGTGCTAATCCTCTGACGGCAACATCCAAGGATTCCCTTGTAGGTATTGCGTCCACCGCGGTGGCTGGAATACTTGCTGGTTACACCACGTGAAAACGAGCAATCCTCACTCTCCTCAGTTTTATTCCGTGCGTAACTTCCAGCACTTCACTTATTATATAATTGCAAAAACTTCTCTTGATGCCGGTTCAGGCCGATTATTCTTTTGAATCCTTTTGATTTTTTTTAGTTTCCTTCCTTTTCGAAAAGCTTGCCAAAACCGACTATTTCGCGCGGAGTGGTATGGAACGAATTTAGATGTTGTCGGATGTATATGGAAAATTTTTATTTCGTGATTCCAGATGCACGCTTTATGTAGGCAATTTGGCAGACTGAGAAGATTGTATTCTTCTTCTTTTTATCGACCATCAGCATGTCACACCGAGCTCGAGGTAACGCATTTCTCTCGGTCGGGGTGCGTTCTAATTTTCCGTTTGACGCAGCCGGCTCACACGCTGCAGTATTTCATGTAGCATATTGCTATGTGCAATACGCTACGACCATAACAATTTCTTTTCCACTGAGGGAAACATAATCCTGCAGTCGTTTTGTTTCTCGCATTCAGGAATGTGTGATGCTAATTATTCGTCAGAGTAAAAGCAGAGCAAACATCTGTCGCATATATACCGTCTACCATTACGCTTCGAAGTTTGTTTCGATACAAGGTGTGAAGGATCCTTGGTCCAGCAGAAATTATATCTGCCAGCATCATCATCATCGTCATAATCATGCATATGATCATCATCCTGGTCATAGTCATCTTGTAGCATTAACAGATTTGCATGTCGCTCCATCCTGTGTTTCGTAAGTCTAACTGGAACTGTGGTGAAGAAATGCTCTTTCTCTGGGATGAATACGTTTATTGATAAATCGTTATAGTTTTAAAATTGCGTAATTTGCTTAAGTGTCATGGGAAATGTTATCACAGTTAAATTAAGTGCAGTTGAATAATGTGGATATGATGAGGACCTGTCAGAGTTGGCAGTTGCAGGATATAGCCCTGATGTTAGGGCTCATGCGAAGCATGCTTCATCATTATTCTTCAAATTAATGCAAGCTTTCTTTGATGCAATCTCCTTTGGTAGAGGTATATACGAAGAACTTCGGGAGCTGTTCTAAATGTATTATAGACTGCAGTGCCCAGCCACTGTCTTTTCCTGGAATTCTTCCAGCTGAGTGTTTACTGGATCCAAAATGTTTGATTTAAACCACTCCTCTAAAATATGAGAGTTCTCAATAGTGCTCTCAATGCATTAATTTGCTCGAGAGAGCTCTCGAAATGTCGTTTCCTAGCACTCTTAGTGCACTTCCGAAATGCAACGTGAAATTTATGCATGTTTCTATTGCACTTTTGAACAATATAGTCTTTATTCACTGAATTTTTTAAACACTGCATCACATATTTTCGCAAATTTTCAATTATTGAAAAACTTTTATTTACTAACACCAAAGACATTTTTAATTTTTTTGTATGTATTTAAACTATCACTGAGATTCAATAAAACTGACTAATGCTCTCCAAGGGTTTGCTTGGGCTTTTATAGCAACAGTTTGTAAACATGAATGATCCTGCTGATGCTGTCATGTCCCAAAAGCAATTCAACAAATAAATGAATTAAAGACCAATAAATTTTATAAAAACACTCGAATTGCTAACATATGTATAAATCTTTATTTCACGCAAAGCTTGACTTATCTTAACAATACGGCAATTACTCCGAACCGAACTGAAACATGATACTCTTATAACAAAGTCGCGACTGAATACCTCACGGCTCTCGCCAGACCAATCGCTTTACATAACAATTACCATGCGAGGTTAATTGTTATCGTAATCGTCGATTGCTCCACTAAGCGCTCATCGTAGCCAGCTGTTGAGTTAATCAGCGAAATAACCTTCAGATGCAGAACAGTACCATTCGAGGTTACTCTTTAGCAATTGCTAATTATTTCTCTAAAATGTACCCTTGGCTGCATGAAGAATCTTCCTCATATTGGGCAATAATACTGCAATAATCATTGCATGGGATGAATTCCAACGAATTTGCTTACAGGCTGAGATGCTATCAAATAAACAATAAAACACAATTCTTGGAACAATAAAATAAGATTTTTTGGCTGCCTACATTAAAAAAAATTACATGAAAA
This sequence comes from Dioctria rufipes, assembly GCA_963924295.1. Taxonomy (NCBI): domain Eukaryota; kingdom Metazoa; phylum Arthropoda; class Insecta; order Diptera; family Asilidae; genus Dioctria; species Dioctria rufipes. The sequence continues at coordinate 129,475,485 of OZ002740.1, forward strand.
GAATAAATGTGCTGATATTCCTTTAATTTCGTTTACACAGGTGTTCATGACTCATTCAACTAAAATGCGAATTTGTAAACAGGAGGTGTAAACGGGTGTGTATGAACCATTCACTTAAATGCGAATTTGTTTACAGCGGTGATATCAAATTACATCATAAACAGGGGAAGCATGCCTAATGTTTGGTAAACATTTAATATTTGATAAAAAATTGCTAATATCTCCCGTAGTGGATTTCTGATGAAATTTTTATTCCCCCTAATACGCCCACCCCAACCATCTTGAATCCATTGGCATGAATAAAAATGTCCTACTATTAACTTTAATTATTACTAATATTAGTTCAAAACCAAAAGCCCACATTTAGGCGTTCAACAAAAATCATAGTAAAAAGCTTACATTTATGCGCAGCACAAATGAGCAAGAAAAAAAACTTGAATTATTACTAAAAAAAGTTGATGTCATCTCCTGGTCAGCCAGACGGTACGAAAGGAATTCCCCAGGCAGGCCCTGTGATGTAGACAACTAGACGGAAGCCTCCTCAGTGGCCCAGAATCCAATTCAACGATAGCAAAACTCTAAACCATATCAATTACAAAAACTCAAAAATTTACTTTAATCCGAACAAAATTTCATAAAACAAACTAGCAAAACTTTAAAAACTCTAAATTTACTCTACAAAAATTTTAGATAACAAACCAATTAGACTCAGGTTCGCATATAACTTCCACTGGATGTGAGACTTGAGGTCAATCAACTAGCGAATACCAGATAATCATATGACTCAAAGTCCCAGTCCCCAGTAAAAGTCATAATTAGAACACCGAAGTCTAATTGAGGTGGCCACACGTTGGGCGCCATTTTTGTTATGGAACTATGTCAGAGTGATTGATTTGGACGTAAAGTCCAGACTGCCAGCATGTGCTAACAGATCACTCGGTGAACAGCGTTTAGTGCAGGGCGGCATGCTAGCTCGCCTCGGCTATTGGCGTAGAGTGTGTGGAGGTTCCACGAAAACCTGCCGCTGTGCCACGTACCATATACAAGAAATGTTCGTGCCTACAAACCAAAGGCCGTTGTACACACTGGGTCCTGAAGGGACCCTCACACCACTTACCTACATCCATTGTGAAGGCGCAGATGTTTCGCCTACTCTGCTCGCCCCAACTACCCAATCGACACTGAGGGCAGATAATTTTCAGTGTCAGTGGAAAGAGAGGAGTAGTGAACCTAGTCGACCTTCATGTCAAGATTGCTCCGGGAGAGTGAGAGGAGAAATGAAAAAACCTTAGCGTGTCATCACGTTATAAAAATCAAATTTATTCTTTTTCTTTTTGTTCTCTGTATTAAGATATTGTTATTTTCCCTCTCACTGAAGATTCTTAGCACCCCTAATCTGTTTATTCTACATACATTATTAAGAAAATATGCTTACTTACTTATAACGTAATCCTTATGGCTAATAATGCTAAATGATTTCAATACATTTTCTTAATGAATCTTAAGTGAGATTGTTCCGTCTCGGAACAAAAAACTAAAAAGATAAAATTATTTAATGAACTAACACTTACAATAAATAATTCCCGCGACGTATAAAATAATCCCACGAAGTGACCAGCAGAATCTAAAAAGAAATCCAAATACTGGCATTCATAAAAAGATCAACAAATGGTAAAATCTCAGATCATTTAAAAATTTAAACAATCTGAGACTTTACCACAAGACAATACTTACACATCAAATAGACCCGAATCCTGCGCGACAGTCATTTCACCAACACCTAAAATTAAAGAAAAAATAAATCACTAACAAAATTAAAAACAAATCAAAAAATCAAAATAAACACTTACATCAGCTGTCACCAACAATTTGGCTTAATCAAAATGATGGCCCATAACATAACAAAGTATTCCGATTAAAAGTATGATGACGCCATTTTTGGGCCAAAATGGATAATTCTTGGACCAAATGCATGACCATCCACACGATGACGCCATTTGAGAACCAAATACGTAAAAACTCACGCAACGACGCTGGCGTCATGGCAACGCCACCGGCAGACACAATTCCCATTGTGTTTCTGCCTATAAATAGCGAGCGATTAGGAATAGAATTTCACTTGCGATTTGACCAAGCGACAAAGCAGATCGGCAGTATTGAAGCCACATTAAGCTTTGATTTAACCAAACTAAGGGAAGTATTGCACCCTAATTACTAACCAGATTTATTAGTATTGAAATTATCATATTTTTTCAGCATTCTTACTGGGAGATTCGTTTGACCCCAGCCCTGACCTACATGAGCAGTTCGTTGACGCTCATTCTAACAGCCAAACCTCGATTAGTCAAAAACTAATAATTATTTCTTTTTCTTACAGATCAAGAAATAATATTCAGTGGAGGGCGCAAAAACTAATTGGACAATTTAATTGTACGTGTTAGAGAAGTTTTTAATTTTAAGACAAGTGAATTGATGAATTGGAATTTTTTAGGTTAAGAATATTTTGTGATAAAATAAAACAGTGAATATTTTGTTATTTGAAAAAAACATCCTGTCTTATCACTTAAAAACCCGGCACCTGCCCCTTTTTTTTATGCTAAGCCCACATAGGGACTTAACATTGGTCCTTTCGAAGCCGGATAAGACAGGAGGATTTTCAAGATGGCGAATATCGCTAGTTTGACATTATCACTGATAGCTCTTAATGATCAAATCAAGAAGGCCGCCAAAAATCACTCCAAGGCAGGTAGTGATACCAAGGCAGGCAAAAAATACTATGCAGCACGCATAGACTCACTAGAAAAACTCTGGAAATCATTCACAGATCTGCATATAGCAATCTGGTCTACCAAAGATGGCGCTCAAAGCGAGTATGCCAAAGGAGAACTATATGAGGAAACCGAACTCATATATATAAATCTCTTATCCACTCTACTAGAAGAATTAGAAGAGTCATACCCAGCAATACCTCTCAATACAAACACAAGTGATACCAGAGTTCAGTCAGTACGACTATCAAAGCCAGAAACGCGGCTTCCACCAATCCATATACCGACATTTGACGGTAATTACAAGTCATGGCGGACATTCCATGATTTGTTCAATTCATTAATTCACACAGACCTAAATATATCCAAGGTCCAAAAGCTACACTACCTCAAACTCAGCGTCACTGGCGAAGCTGAACGCTTATTACGTCAGTTTGAAGTCACAGAAGCAAATTATGTAAAGGCATGGGAACTACTACAAAAACGATATAACAACAAGCGGGCTCAAGTTAACACACACTTAAAAACTTTACTAAATCAGACACCAATAAGAACAGAGTCTGCCCATGCTATTCGCTCTCTCTTAGACCAGACAGAAGAGAGCTTACACGAGCTCAAATATTTAGAACTACCCATTGAGCACTGGGATGCAATACTAATTTACAACTTGGTTCAACGCCTTCCATCAGAAACGCATCAGCTATGGGAGCAAGACCAAGGCAGTAAAACTGACATACCGACATATGCCGATCTGTCAACTTTCCTAGAGTCACGTTTCCGTACTCTAGAATCCCTCCAAGGGTGTCAGAACTTGAAACCATTAGATTGTGGACGACAAGCAAGGTCTCCTAATCAGGTAGAAAATCGTCGTGGTTACAAAACCACAACTACAAATGACCACCCGTCATCAACAAAACATACATATAAAGACGCATATGCATTTATGAACAAATCGTATACATGCGTCAAGTGTAAACAGAATCACACGCTGTTTCACTGCGCGGCGTTCAAAAAATTATCTCCAACAGCGAGACTACAATTCGTGCAGCAATTCAAGCTATGCAAAAATTGTCTTGCCTCAGGACACAACATCCACAGTTGTCCCAGCCAAAAAACGTGCTTTCAATGTCACAAACGACACAACACGTTACTACACGTAAATCAATCTCCGGAAACAAAAAACGAGATAACCAACATTAACGAGAGGCAAGCAGAACTGAAGCTTAACCAACCTAGTGGCAGTAATGAGCCAACCTCACTTTTCATAACAAATGTCAACCGTGCATTATTGTCAACAGCTCTCGTTCACATTGAGGGGCCGAACGGACAAAAACACCAAATGAGAGCACTGATAGATTCAGGCTCTCAAGTTTCATTTATAACAGAAGCGGCGAGTAGACGAATGAGACTCCCGAAAAACCCTATCAAAATCAAGGTGACAGGGTTAGGCAAAACACAAACAGCTTCCATAAAAGCACAAACGTCATTTAAACTAATGTCACTCCATACAAGGTTCGAAACAAATATAGACGCATTCATATTAAAGCAGATAACAGATTTCATACCAGCTGACACGATAGACAGCAGCAAATTGCCCTATCTGCAGCATCTAATACTAGCAGATCCTAAATTTTACGTGCCCGGCCCAATTGACATATTACTAGGAGCTGACATATACGCCGACATAATTGAAAACGGAATCATTAAGGGTGCACCAGGAGAACCTACAGCACAGCACACTCAGCTAGGTTGGATCCTAATGGGTAAAACCAAAAAAAGTGACAGCATCAATAACATTAATGCGCTCACGGTACAAGTGACAGACAATGACAAGTTGAGTCAACAACTAAGGAAATTCTGGGAATTGGAGGAAATTCCACAAAGAGTGATCCATCCCGATGATCAATTATGTGAGGAAAAATACAAAAACTCACATCGACGTTTAAGCCATGGAGCTTACCTAGTCGAATTACCCTTCAAAAACGAAAACGGACCAGAACTAGGGCAGACTAGACCCATGGCAATAAAACAGTTTTTTCAGCTAGAGCAACGTTTGAAAAGGCATCCAGAAATGTATGCCGAATACAAGGCATGCATAAAGGAATATCAACGATTGGGACACATGAAAGAAATCCCGTCAAGTCAAATAAAAACTGAACAGAGCATGGCCAGAGCAAACCAAATCCAGCACTATTATTTACCTCACCATGCAGTCACCAAAGAAAGCTCCACCACAAAGATGCGAGTCGTGTTCAACGCATCAGCCAGGTCATCCAACGGCCAGTCATTAAACCAGCAAATGTTAGTAGGCCCAACAATACAACCCACATTGTGGGCCATCATTCTACAATGGCGGCTATATAAGTACGTACTAACAGCCGACATTGAGAAAATGTACAGGATGATACACATGCATCCAAACCATCAAGAATACCAAAGGATTATATGGAGGGATAGCCCAGACGAGCCATTAAAGGATTTTTGCTTGACAACTGTCACATTTGGAACAGCAGCAGCTCCATATCTGGCTATTCGAACACTCCATCAGCTGGCCAACGATGAAGAGCACATTTTTCCACTCGCTGCCAAAAGTATAAGAACAGAATTCTACGTGGATGACCTATTAACTGGAGCACACGACATTAATACAGGCTTATCACTGCAAAGGGAACTCATCAGTACTCTAAGCAAAGGAGGATTTAACCTCAGGAAGTGGACAGCAAATAGTCCAGAATTATTAGCTAACATTCCGATAACAGATCAAGAAGTCAAACCCATCCTAAATCTGTCAGAAAAAAATACGATAAAAACTCTCGGCCTACAATGGGATCCCATGACAGATGAATTTAGCTTCACTATTAAGCCAACAGTAGCACAAGACAGCTACACCAAACGAAGCATCCTGTCAGAGACAGCTGCCTTATTTGACCCACTAGGATGGCTAGCCCCATGCGTTATACTTGCGAAAATCTTCATTCAAAGGCTATGGCTAGGTGGATATGCTTGGGACGAACCATTACCACCCATATTAACTCAAGAGTGGACGAAATATCAAAAGGGACTCCAAGATGTCAAATTCATAAAAATACCTAGATGGATAAAATATGCACCAAAAATAAAAAACATGCAGCTACATGGATTCTGTGACGCGTCAACAAAGGCCTACGCTAGCGTCGTGTTCATACGGATAATCAATGAAAATGACACGGTCACAACTCAGCTGCTGACATCCAAAACACGAGTCGCTCCCACAAAGACAACATCACTCCCCAAATTGGAATTGTGTGGAGCTCTCATTTTATCACGCCTTCTAAAACAGATACAAAACGACATGAAATTACAAGACATAACAACCGTCGCATGGTGCGATTCTGAGATCACGTTGTCCTGGATACAAAGCCATCCGACGCGATGGAAAACGTTCGTCGCCAATAGAGTAGCAGAAATCCAAGAGAACATCCAGCCACAACTCTGGCGTTTCGTGCCATCAAAGGATAATCCGGCAGATTGCGCCACTCGAGGTTTATACCCCACCGAGCTCAGTAACTACGAGCTCTGGTGGAACGGCCCCTCTTGGCTTCAGCAACATGCTGACAGGTGGCCACAACAACACACAACCAACAAGTGTTTTGAACTTGAGTCACGACAAGTCAAGGCTCTGATGTGTACAGATAACCCTAGCGACTGGTTAAACAAGTATTCGTCATTTCCCAAACTCATACGCATCATCGCATATTGTAGAAGATTCTGCTTCAATTGCCAGACAACCACAAATCACAAGAATGGTTATCTCACATGTGATGAACTTCGACAGGCAGAAGCAAAAATTATCACACTAATCCAAAAGCAAACATTTGCTGACGAATATGAAAGCTTAGTCAAACAGAAGCCAATTCCAACCAAAAGTCGACTATTAAGCTTAAACCCATTTTTGGACACCAATCAAATCATTCGAGTAGGTGGCAGACTTGAAAATGCCATCTTAACTTACGATCAAAAACATCCCATGATCCTACCCAACAATCACCACGTGTCCAAAATAATCATTGATTACATCCATTTGTACACGTTGCACGGAGGTACACAACTTGTTCTCAACACCCTGAGAAATAAGTATTGGCTAATAAATGCCAGAAACACCATCAGACAACGAATTTACCATTGCATAACATGTTTTCGAACTAAGCCAAAGACGTCAAATCAATTAATGGGGAATTTACCCTCCCCAAGAACAACGCCATCTATGGCATTCGAACACACGGGAGTAGACTATGCTGGTCCAATCGACATCAAAACATCAAAAATACGAAATGCCAAAATTACAAAGGCATATCTCAGTATATTTGTATGTATGGCTACCAAAGCCATACATATTGAGATTGTGACAGAGCTCACAACAAGAGCATTTCTCGCAGCCCTCAAACGTTTTTCCAGCAGAAGAGGACTATGCAGACACCTATACTCCGATTGTGGTACTAACTTCATTGGAGCTAACAAAGAACTATCATGCCAGTTACAAAAACTGTCATGCCAGCTCCCACAGGACATCTCCAATGACATCACATTAACAGGCATCACTTGGCATTTCAATCCACCAGCAGCTCCTCACTTCGGAGGGCTATGGGAAGCCGGCGTGAAGTCTATAAAAACGCATCTAAAGAGAACACTACGAAATACGACACTCACATACGAAGAATTATCTACGGTCATATGCCAGATAGAAGCATGTGTAAACTCTCGACCATTGACACCACTCTCAAATGACCCTAATGACTACAATGTGCTGACACCCGGTCATTTCTTGACAGGCCGGAATATCAAAGCTATTCCAGAGGCATCTATATTAGAAAATTGCAGTCTACTTAAACGATGGCAGTACGCACAAACTTTGACGGAACAGTTTTGGAAGAAATGGTCTCTCGAATACATCCACAATATGCAACAACGCACAAAATGGAGAAATACGAAAACCAATTTAAGAATTAATGACTTGGTTTTAATTCATAACCAACATTGCCCACCAACGAAGTGGTTATTAGGAAGAATCACAAAGATCCATACAGCGGCAGACAACCTCGTTAGAGTCGCCACAGTTAAAACTGCATCACAAGAATACTGTCGTCCGATCACGAAATTATTTAGATTACCAATAGAAGAAGAACCAAAAAAACAGCAATAAAAGCCAGGAGTAATTTACTACCTTGTTGCCCACACGTCACAACAGAAGAAAAATTACAGCGCCATCTATTCGAATCATGATAAAATAAAATGCCGATAATGCAGTACACCAGCAAGAAACAAGCCAAACTTCAACGCTAACCAAAAGCGCCAAAAATTTGACAACCTCACAAGAAAACAGCAGCGACAAAAGAACTAACCATTTTTTATTTTTTCATTTTTTTATTTATTTGCAATTATCTATTTTTATTTTTATTTATTTTTTTATTAACAAACTCGTAAGTTCTATCGCTTAATTTTCATTTTTTTTACTTTTTTGCCTTTTTTCACAACTTACAATTTTTTCTTTTATTTATTATTTTTATACTTTTGTTGTTGTCTTTATCATGATCACTAGGAGAATGAATTGCCTACCCGACCTAGACGACTGCCTAGACATCGACGACGTTCCGGAGCTTGAAAATTCTCTGAAGGACAAGCTCCGTATCACAGATATGCCCAGGCGCCCGAAGACGTACTTACCGCCCTTCGAAGCCATACAGGTACGCCCAAAGATCAGAAATCTGGCTGAGGAAATATCCACCAGAAAACCGACAAGGCCAGCTAGACCTCCTACAGGGGCACGCAAACAGAGTCTTCAAAAATCAGAACGACCTCTTGAAATTGTGGCTGGCACAACACCACACAACAATATAAATCGCAAAAGGTCAGCACTGACGGCCTTTACTACGCCAACAACGGCAGCAGCGACAACGCGTCACGACACATCACATGACATTCCACACAAAAAGCCAGCATTGATGGCACCATCAACAGTACCAGTGGAGGCATCACCAAAGGGGGCTGCCTTAATGCCTCAAAAGCAACATCCGACTCCAGCACCATCAAAGGCATTTATAAAGCCGCCGGCCAATTTTGTTGTAGATCCTCGGCTATGGGAACAGATCCAACACCAAAACATTCCATGGCTAAAGATTATGGCTGCTAGAAAGTGCTACCGAATCCCAACAGAGGACGGAGATACACTTCGTTTTCTAAAGTTAGCAACAGGACAAATCAGGGTTCGCTTACAAATAAAAAACAGTAACGTAAGTTGCACACAATTAATTTATTAATTTACTCAATCTAATATAACAAAACACAATTCCTCATTTTTCGAGAGGCGGGAGGATGTTCCGTCTCGGAACAAAAAACTAAAAAGATAAAATTATTTAATGAACTAACACTTACAATAAATAATTCCCGCGACGTATAAAATAATCCCACGAAGTGACCAGCAGAATCTAAAAAGAAATCCAAATACTGGCATTCATAAAAAGATCAACAAATGGTAAAATCTCAGATCATTTAAAAATTTAAACAATCTGAGACTTTACCACAAGACAATACTTACACATCAAATAGACCCGAATCCTGCGCGACAGTCATTTCACCAACACCTAAAATTAAAGAAAAAATAAATCACTAACAAAATTAAAAACAAATCAAAAAATCAAAATAAACACTTACATCAGCTGTCACCAACAATTTGGCTTAATCAAAATGATGGCCCATAACATAACAAAGTATTCCGATTAAAAGTATGATGACGCCATTTTTGGGCCAAAATGGATAATTCTTGGACCAAATGCATGACCATCCACACGATGACGCCATTTGAGAACCAAATACGTAAAAACTCACGCAACGACGCTGGCGTCATGGCAACGCCACCGGCAGACACAATTCCCATTGTGTTTCTGCCTATAAATAGCGAGCGATTAGGAATAGAATTTCACTTGCGATTTGACCAAGCGACAAAGCAGATCGGCAGTATTGAAGCCACATTAAGCTTTGATTTAACCAAACTAAGGGAAGTATTGCACCCTAATTACTAACCAGATTTATTAGTATTGAAATTATCATATTTTTTCAGCATTCTTACTGGGAGATTCGTTTGACCCCAGCCCTGACCTACATGAGCAGTTCGTTGACGCTCATTCTAACAGCCAAACCTCGATTAGTCAAAAACTAATAATTATTTCTTTTTCTTACAGATCAAGAAATAATATTCAGTGGAGGGCGCAAAAACTAATTGGACAATTTAATTGTACGTGTTAGAGAAGTTTTTAATTTTAAGACAAGTGAATTGATGAATTGGAATTTTTTAGGTTAAGAATATTTTGTGATAAAATAAAACAGTGAATATTTTGTTATTTGAAAAAAACATCCTGTCTTATCACTTAAAAACCCGGCACCTGCCCCTTTTTTTTATGCTAAGCCCACATAGGGACTTAACAGAGATACTACATGAAGCCTAAAGGGTTAAGTCTACAATTTTGATATAAAAACAAAAACAGCGAAATTAACTTGAGACATCTTTACGTGCTAGATTCCATAATATCCTCAACATGTGTATAGAATCATAATCTATCTGTACCAATATCGAAGAGCAAACGCACACCGAAGCGAAATTAAAATTAGGTGGCGATCTCACAGAGAGAGAGTGAGAGTGTGTAACGGACAGGTCGTGTTCGGTACTAAAGGTGATATTCCACAGCATGTAATTCTTATATTTTTCGCTTCGCACCACACTTCTTTTCAAAGCTATCATGATGCAAAATTTCTGGTTGCAATCATATTAACAGAGCATTATGAAGCTGATTCCAAAGAATATTTCATGCTTGTCATGGGAATGTTTCATGAGTTCTGAGAATATTATATACTTATCCCAAGTTGTACATAACAAAAATTCAGTTTCATTGCCAAATATGGTGAAAACAACCGATTCGTTTGTGATGATATTTCTGTGAGGGGAAGGGGGAAGAAATACGTGGTGGTGTGAAGATAAATTTTGGTTTGGAGTGAGCAGCGTACCTGTGATTCTGATTTTGTGAAGGATGGTCGATCTGGAGTTTTGGTGGTGATTAAAATCAATGGTTAAATCTAGTGGTCGTAAAACAATAAAAAAAATCTTTTCTTCTGATTTCATACATTGTAGTTTTTTGGTACAACGCGAAAGAAGGATTTTATCGGAATTAATAATATGGAATGGAAAGTTGTTTAAGTGAAAGATGATCATTTATTATTGACAAGTGTAAAAAGGTATCTTACATTAACCTATTGGCTTTAAAACCAAACAATAAGAAGAAAATTTGATCATACCTAGAAAAGAAAGGAAACGATATGTGATGCAAAGCTTGAACTGAGGATTATTGAACTGAGGATATTTTGTTTATACCTGAAAGGTAAAAGCCAGCTATTTGTATTAAATAATTTTTGCTAAATAATGTTTTGTTTATACCTGAAAAAAAAGGCCAGGTATTTGTATTAAACAATTTGGCGACAAATAAATCATAATTTTTCTAAATAATATTTTGCTTATACCTGAAAGGAAAAAGCCAGGTATTTGTTTTAAATAATTTTTTTAAATAATATTTTGTTTATACCAGAAAGGAAAAGGCCAGGTATTTGTATTAAATAATTTGATGACAAATAAATCATAATTTTTCTAAATAATATTTTGTTTATACCTGAAAGGGAAAATACATATATTTGTGTTGAATAATTGGTTATAAATTTTATTATTACCTGAACTAGGTAGAAATGTATATATATATTTGTGTTGAATAATGTATATATCGTTGGTTTAATTACTTTGGTGTAAAAGATTTTTTTGTGTCAGAAAAAAAGGTATTTCTTTTGCTTAAATAAATTTTGATTGTGGATTGACGTGGTCAAGAAAAAAAAAACAGTTTTGTCATTGTTACCCAACGGGAGAAGGGGTGTTCTTTTACATGGTTGTGCTACATACTTAAAGTGTGCATGGTAAATTAACGAGAGAATTGCGTTCCGGAGAGAAGGAAAGATTTTGGATTTTGTTTGTAATTGGAAAGTGAAGACCTCGCATTTCGTTCAATTCATTTTTGCGGTTTCTTAATGAGGACTTTCTACTAGAGTTGTTATTTTATTTCTTTTGTGTCTTTTTTTGTCATGATAGGTTAATTTTCTTTTTATTTGAGGGGTAAAGGGCAAAACGTCATGGCGAGATTCGTCTCCAGTTTATATATGCAATCGAAGTGATTTATTTAAGAGGGGTCAAACATGAAAATAGAGCTCGTCTGCTGTTTGACCATTTGGGTGGTAGGGAGCATTGGGCTCAGTGCAGTGATCCGAGTCTCGAACAAAAGCAGGGGTCTCCTCCGCATCCTCTTTCTCTTTAATCCTATAAGCGCTTGATTCCGTATGTAAATAAGTTGCTTCCTTTCCTAGATTCCCTTGCCTTTTTCAATTCAATCTGTTAATTAAATGACTTTTAATATCAGAGCTAAAGAGCTCAATCTTTTAAAAGAGCACCAAGTTAGAGCCAAAGGCTCAATATCTGGAGTTTGAATATGGATATCTTCAATGAGAGCTGAAAAGCTCATTACCTTTGATATCAGCCATGCTGGAGCTAAAGAGCTCAATATCTGGCAATTGAATTAAATACCGAGAGTTGCAGGTAAAACTGTGAATTTTTATTTCATATTACACTTAATTTTTACTTTTAAAAATTGCTTACATCGTTAAAACCTTAATACGAAATATTGTTTCTCATGAGAACTATTCTATATTACAAAGAGTATTACAAAATTATATGACAAAGAGTATTACAAAATTACCATATAAATAAGGTCTAAACAAATTGATTACCCTATGAATGGCTAATAATTCTTTTTCAATAATTGGTTTATTAAGTTCGTGCTTTGTTAGCGTTCTGCTAGCATATGAAATTGGTAAATCAGATCCTATGTCACCTTGTGATAATACTGCTCCAAGAGCAAATTGTGAAGCATCTATTGTTGATATAAATTTTTCGTCAAAATTGAGGTATTGTAATATTGGTGAATTTGTCAATTTTGACTTTAAATATGAAAATGCTTTTTGACATTCATCTGTCCAATCGAAAATGGTGTTCTTTTTCGATAGAGAATTTTCAGCGAAGTTTGGAATGAATTTTCTGTAGTAGTTACTGAATGCAATAAATCTTCTTGCGTCATCCGCATTTTTTGGGGTGGGGTAATTCAATACAGTGTAAAATTTTTTAGGGTCTGTTCTAATACCATATTTTGTTATTAGATGTCCCAAATACGTTACTTTTGTCTGTAGAAATCTACATTTTTCCGGATTTAGTTTTAAATTATATTTTCTTAGTCTGTTAAATGTCGTTATCAGATTTTGTGATGTTTTAGACTACATCCAAAGATAATAATATCGTCCACGTATAAGAATGCTTCAGAATCTAGTCCAGATAAAGCTATTTAAAGTATTTTTTGAAAACTATTGGTTGAAATTTTTAAACCAAATGGCAGTCTTTTAAATTGATAGTGGCCTTTGTTGCTTGAAAATGCAGTCAATGGCCTAGAATTCTGATCTAATTTGATTTGACGAAATGAACTTGTAAGATAAAGTGTGGAAAAGTATTTCGCTCTTCCAAGCTTGTCAAGTACATCATCAAGTCTTGTTAAAGAAAATTTATCATCTGAATTTTTTTTATTTATTTGTCTGAAATCTACAACAAGACGCCATTTTTTATTTCCGTTGTCGGATTTTTTTGGAACAATTAATAAAGGAGAATTGTATGGAGTTATTGATGGTTCAATAACGTCTTCCTTTATTAGCTTGTCTATTTGATTGTTTATTTCCTCGATTTGTGTCTGAGGAAGTCTATAATTTTTAATATATACTGGATTCTTGGAGAGTTTTTGACTGTAGAAATTATTTGTAATTAATTTGTCATCCGGTAAATGGAAAATATCTGAGAAATTTTTGCATATTTCTAAAACAGAATTTCTCGCATATTCATCTAGATTTTCTAATTTGAGTTCTTTCAGAAGTTTAGTGGATCTGTTGTTGTTTTTATACTTGGTACTAGTGTTTATTATGGGATAGTTTTCACGAGGTTCTATTTGGGGTTTGAAATTTTTTAGGATAATTTGTCTATCTAGCGTATTTAAAATTTTGACGTGTGCAAAGCCTTTTGCAGGAATTATAGAATTAGCTATGAAGATTCCTTTTTGTATTTCTTCGTTTAGAACTATATTATCTTGTTTTATATTAACATTGATTGCTGTATTATGTCTGTTCTTGGTGGGATCTTTATCAAATTTAGATTTGGTAGTTTAGTATTCATTGGTAATATAGATTCTATCTCATTATGGAAGATAGAGATTGTAAAATTTTCATAATCAATTTTACATGAATTTTGAATTAAAAAATCTCTTCCTAGAATTCCACTTTTCAAGATTGGAAAATCATCATCTACTATATGAAATTCTTGTGGAATATTTTGACCTTCTATTTTTAGATCTGCCTTTAAGGTTCCTAAAGATAATGATTCTGACTGAGTGATGCCCGTTATTTTGCATTTTTTGTGTTCTTGAATTCCTTCACCAGATTTCAATTCATTGCGTTCTAGAATTGATATGTCGGCTCCAGTGTCTATAAGAAATGATTTCTGGCCGAAAAATACATTTATGGATGCTGTAATAAAGTTGGTTAAGTGTTTTGTAAGACTATATGTTTTTACTTGATTTTTTAATATATTTCCCCCGAATCGCTTACTTGGGGGATTTCCCCGTTTCCCGATTGCGTTAGGTTGACTCTTTTATTGGGAAGATTTCGAGATTGATTGCCATGTCTATACTGAATATTTGATTTGATTGGTTGTAGCTTTCGTGTTGATTATGAACTCCATTATTTCTTGAATATGAATGTGAGTTCATATTAGGACGATTTATAGCATAATTGTGCAAAAATCTGCGGTTATTATGATTGTTATTTCGTCCGATGTTGTTAAATTGTTGACCTCTTGGATTGAATGAATTCTGTGCATGTCGGTTTTTTCTATAATGATGGACATATGCTTGCTGTCTTGGTACTTCAACTTCAACCGCAATTTGTACTGCTTCTTGCAATGTTTTAGGCCTTGTGGCAGAAATTGTCGCCTTTATCTGTTCATTGAGTCCATTCTTAAATGCATTCAATGCTATTTGGTCATTGAGTTTCGCAATTATTGTTCTATTTTCTTCACCTTGCTCTGTTATCTGTATAGAGTTTAATTGAGTAACCAAATTTTCTATTTTTGATGCGTAGTCTGTAATTGTTTTACCAGACTGGGTTATTTTTGTTAATTCTGTTTGTATGCTGAGTGGTGTTTTAGTGCTTTTAAAGATGTCGAGCAACGTTTTCTGTAGCGAGTCATAGTTTTTTTCAATTGTGATATAGCTTATCTTGTTTTTGATTGCTGCTGAGAGTCTTGTCTTTAAAACAAAATCTGTTAATCTGCTTTTCTGATCATTATTTGACAGATCATTATGCATAAAATGCACTAAATTCAGAAAGTTGTCCAGATTTTTTATTTCTCCATTAAATTCTGGAATAATTTTTATGACTGCAGCTATATCAAATGTTGCCATTTTTGGTTCTGAGACCTTATCTTCTAATAATTCATTTGTTTCTGAGTCCGAATCTCCTAGTAATTCATTAGTTTTTTGTATCAGTATTAAATCTAGTTCTGTGTATTTTGCCTCAAATTTTTCTTTTTGTTGAGTGCGACAATCTCATCTTGCTTGTTTGCAGTTTTATACATGTTATTAAAATTATCTTTTATCTCTCTGGCTGGTTTAGTTTTACGTAGTATATGTGCGGAAGAGTATGTTCTATTTTGAGTCTTTTTAAAATTTTCCAATATTTTATCTAATTGTGAGATAAACTCCTGTAAACTCTTTATTCTATCTACATGTCTAGTTATACTTTAGCTATGGATATCTGTCTATCTACTGTTTTAATAAAATATTTTTTAATTTTAATTGCTATCAAATATAAAATAATTAGAATTCCTAAAATGAGTAATATTAGCTCTAAATCTGAAAATAGTCTATTCTCTTATCTGTATTATTTATTGCTGAACTTGTATTATTGTTTATTATTACTTCTTCTTTGGATTCTTTCGACTGTTTTTTACCCATTTTGAGTGACAAAAGAAAGTGGTAAGTCAACAAGAGAAAAAAAATTAAGGGTTCGTTGTGAGCCGATATTGAAGATAAACGAATTTTGATATTCCATTTTTTGTTGTTTTTGTTTTGTATATACAGGGTGTCCCGTAAGTCGACGCTAAGCCGGAACCGGGTGATAGACCAAATCGTACCAGTTACCAGAAAAATATAAAAAAAATCCAAGTCATGTATTTTTCAAATTATAGGCATTTCTTTTGTTTTCGAGAAAATGTACACCTTGTGATGGTTTTTAGCTCCTCCGTAACTTTAAGGTTCTAGCTTGAGTGAGACGGAGAGTCATTCCATGAAGTGTGAGTGAGGCAGATAGTCACGCTTTCCCGTCAGAGATGCTAACTTTTTGTTAAATTTAGGACAAATTTTCCTTAATTTTTAAATTTACACACCAATTATTTCGATGCTAAGATTTATTGTTTACAAAAGATGTTCAAACTGCCTTCCTTCACCTTCAATACAAGCTCGACATCTTCTTAAAAAAGATCGGGTTATCAGACGGGCAATTCTTCCGTTGTTGACAAATTCAACTGCTTCCATAATTCTTTGCCGAAGCTCGGCTAAATTTTATGGTTTTGCAAAAAATCTAAATAAACTTCAGCATTAAAGACCTCTGGTAACTCGAAAGGTCCTATGACTTTTCCGTTTAAAATTCCGGTCCACATGTTTATTTTAAAACGATATTGAGATCTATTTTGTCTCATTAAATTCGGATTCTCTACGTGCCACTCGTATAAGTTGTGTAGGTTCATATAACCGTCTTTTTTAAATGTCGATTCATCCGACCACAAAATTTTCTCGAAGAATTGCGGATCTTCCCATTGTCTTTGTAGCATCCTTTGGAAAAACGCAACCCGAGGATGATAATCCCGAGGTAGCAGGGATTGTACTCGCTATACATGGTATGGGTGGAGCTCATGTTTTTGTAATATTCGGTGAGCTATACTTTTGGGCACTCCTGTGCATTCCTGGATTGCACGTACCGAACTACTTGGATCTTCTTCAACTGATTGAAGTATTACGTCCTCGTAAGATAAGGAACTCTTCCTTCACCATGTACTTGGTTTGGAAGTCGTCCCTCTGTGGAGAGTAGACGATGCACATTTGTAAAAACTCAATGATTTGACGAGCTAGCATCACTATCTTGCTCACTCACATTTCATGCAATGACTCTCCATCTCACTCAAACTACAGTCGAAAGGTTACGGTCTTACGACAAACTTTGGGTACACTAGATTCATTTTTAGTAGATGAATTTTTTTTCAAAACTGGGTATTTTGAAGAAAAAAATTTTTTTTTCCGTAATCTAAGAAATAATGTAGCAAGTGTTGTACCATTTTAGAATACTTATTAAATGCGTCAACTTTTAAAGTTACTTGCCAGACTGGCGTAGTACATTTTTTTTTTTCAGTACAGTCAGTTAAAGTTCAACGAATTATCAATTTTATACTGTTGGTTCGGAAAAATGTGACATTTTCCTCCAAGCTGGAGCTGTTGGCTTAGAACTTAAAGCAACAGGTTACATAAGCACTACTCGGGAGAAAAATAAAATTGAAAAAAAGTAAAGATTTGTAGCAACAGGAGCTAAAAAACCATCACAAGGTGTACATTTTCTCGAAAACAAAAGAAATGCCTATAATTTGAAAAATACATGACTTGGTTTTTTTTTATATTTTTCTGGTAAATGTTACGATTTGGTCTATCAGCCGGTTCCGGCTTGACGTCGACTTACGGGACACCCTGTATATACAATATTATAGTTTTAATGATTATAATGTATTAATTAATTAATTAATTAAAGGCTAATCTAGGACATTTTATTATCATTATTATTATTAGCTGTGGTTTTTTATTTATTCCTTCTGTTTTTTTTGTTTTTCTTTTCTTTTCTCGTTCCTTTCCTTTTTCAGCTCTGCGATTTTCATCTGGAACTTCTTTCTCTGCTCCCCTTGTGATATCACAGCTAGACGGTGATATTCGCCGACTTCCTTTCTAAATTTTGCCTCGAAGCCAGCTCTGCTTTTTGCGCAGTTTTCCTTTGGTGGTTGTACTTCAAGTTGTTGGTTCTTATTTCTGCTTCGGTATTCCTCTAATGTGATGGGCCTCAGTCCTTTGGTGGGGTCCCGCAAAGCGTCTATCAGGGATTCCTTTAATTTTTTACAGGGTAGTACAGTCTCTTCATAGATTCGGTCCGAATGGTCGCCATGTAAATAAGTTGCTTCCTTTCCTAGATTCCGCTTGCCTTCTTCAATTCAATCTGTTAATTAAATGACTTTTAATATCAGAGCTAAAGAGCTCAATCTTTTAAAAGAGCACCAAGTTAGAGCCAAAGGCTCAATATCTGGTGTTTGAATATGGATATCTTCAATGAGAGCTGAAAAGCTCATTACCTTTGATATCAGCCATGTTGGAGCTAAAGAGCTCAATATCTGGCAATTGAATTAAACACCGAGAGTTGCAGGAAAAACTCTGAATTTTTATTTCATATTGCGCTTAATTTATACTTTTGAAAATTGCTTACATCGTTAAAACCTTAATACGAAATATTGTTTCTCATGAGAACTATTCTATATTACAAAGGGTATTACAAAATTGCTTACCTTGCTCATATTAGCAATATCGATCAAAAATATATTGTATATATTGCTCCGGCCGAGCGGTAGCGAGGGAGCACTTTACTACACGGCACGTCGCCGTATCGAATCTTCTTTGTTATTGTGCTTCACACCTTCATCCCATCTGTAAAAAGTTTTCAACTTGGATCCGGGCTCACACTTGGATGAAGGATAAACTACACGCCCGGCGCCAATGACACACTCAATGCAGAAATTGTCGAGGTGACTTTGTCGCAGACAGACAAGTTCCACTTAAACATGTGCTAACTCAACTAAATAATGCAGAATATTGGAAAAAGCTTTATCGTGGATATTAAAGTCCACTTAAAAGGGTCTCGACTCAACTTAACGATCTATAAATAAACGTGTGAATAGTTGGGAGAGCTTTGGCAGGGGTGGGAAAATTGCATTTAAAAGTGTCTCAACTCAACTTAACACTCGCCGTATATTAGAGGTAGAACACTTAGGCCAGTCACTGCCTCCTTTAAGGGGAAACCAAGTTCTGTCTATTCGACTATTTCTTGAAATAGTGGGCGGGGCCAGACGGTGAAAATTTCTCTATCACTTGTTTACTTCCGCCGCGAAATACAATCGCGGGCTCGAACGCTAATAGGCCGCCTGTCTTTACGGACGTAGTGTGTGGAGTGTGTAGATAATTCGTCGATTCGCTGTCGGCACTTATGTATTAGCTCATGCAAACAGAAAATTCGTCGATTTTCCGTCGGGCGTTTGAGAAGTTTTCGGCTTATATTTCGCGGAAAATTTGTTAGACTAAATTGAAACTTGGCACTAGATAGGATGGAAACGCAATTTGTTAATCAGCTGTTGATTTTCACTAACCTGCAGTATGCAGAAAAATGGTTTAATTTACTGTCGGCCTTTGATGACTCAAATAAATAGGAATTTATCCATTCGCCGTCGACATTTGCTAAGTTTATCTAATAAAAAATTCTGTGATTTGCCGTCGGCGTTTGATAAGGTTTCTACCTTAGGATTTTCGGTTTAGATATCTGAATTTATAAACGTAGATAGAAACTAGGCAGAGATAAGATGAAAAATCAGTTGTGAATTTTCTGCTGGTATTCGCTGATACACAGTCTATAGCGAACGGGATTGATTTGCCGTCGGCATTCACAGACTTATGCCTTAGGATTGTTATGGAACTATAGTGAGTGATTGGCTATCAGACGTTAAGTCCAGACTGCCAGCATGACAGATCACTCGACGGACAGCGTTGACTGCAGGGCGGCACGCTAGCTCGCCTCGGCTCATTGGCGGAGAGTGTGGGGAGGTTCCACGAAAAACCTGCCGCTACCGTCAGCCATAATAAAAAAAAATTCGTCGTGCCTACAAACAAAATCCCGGCACACGTTCGGTCCTGAAGGGACCCTTACGTCACTTACCCATATTCAGTTAAAGGCGCAGATGTTCTGCCTTCTTTGCATTCCCCATCCTCCCATCTGACTCTGAGGGCAAGATTTTTTTCAGAGTCCCCAATTAACCTGTAGAGAGAGAAAGGCTAGCCGAGCCTAGACGACCTTCATATGAGAGGGGTTCAGGAAAGTAGAAAGAGGAATTAAAACCGTTAACGGTTCATGTTCACGTTATAATTGCAGGTAGGTAGTACTTCATTTACAAGCCAAGGCACGTATATGTATAAGTTCAAAGTTATATACATGTAAGTATATCAAAAATTAGAGCCACATAAATATAAATATAGTATTACATCAAAATTATCGTTATTTCAAAGGTATATACAGGTAAGTATATCAAAAAATTAGAGCTATATACATATATATAAATATAGTAGTAAATCAAAAATATCATTATTTCAAAGGTATATACATGTAAGTATATCAAAAAATATTAGAGCCATATATATATAAACATGGTATTAAATCAAAAATACCATTATTTCAAAGGTATATACATGTGAGTATATAAAAAAAAATAGCCATATATGTATTAAATCAGAAATATATAGATACATGAAAAAATATTACTAAGGCAAAAGTATCTACATATGAAAGTCGCTCCAGAAGCCAAAGTGTATACGTATGTCAAAAAAAAAATCTCCAATGTATATCAAGAATACTCATGGTTAAAAATCCACGGCATGATGAAGCGCTTCAGCATCCGGCATCTAGTTAAAAGAATGAAATTAAAATTCAATGACTTCGACTTGCCGTCTCAGTATGCTCTATCACAATTTTTCTTATGAGTTAGAGTAAGACTGGCCGGCGGCACTCGTATTTAAACAACACCCCTACATGACACGTGAACGAACTTAGTTTTCATTATCCGATTATCATTTCATTGACTTTATCTAGTAGATTTCTATTAATTGAATTTTGTCAGCTACTTTCAATCTCGGTGGGTTCTGCAATGCTTAGGAAAAATATTTTAATTCTTTATTTAACAGGAGTCCAGCAGCTCTTTGATTGAATCCTTCTGGGGAATGCTGGCGTAGTACTTGTGACTGGATTTCTCTAGTTTAATTTTTATTTATTGTAGTACTTCACAGAAATATTTCGGTTGCTTGCTAAATCTCTAAAGGACTTCCTCGAAATTGGGTTTGCAACCTTGGCGGCAGATATTGAACTGTCAGCAGAACAGGATTCCACTCGCTGGACACCAATTTTATTTGTATTTTATTATTCCATTTTGGACCAAATTCACTGATTATTGCAACTTTTATTAAAGCTCGTCTTTATGGCAATCGTCCGCGTTGTTAACTCTTTTATTTCTCGCAAATATTTTATTCACAGCGTAGAAGCGGCGACTTTGCTGCTGCTGGAATTTCGTCGGTTTTTTTTGAATTTTTCTCCTGCTGAAGGGGATAATGATTTTACAAATCGAAATAGGGTATTAGAAGAGATGAGAAATCGTTTTAACTTACGTGCGGGGTTTAATTCCTAGCCGATGTTTTCCGAAAATTCTGGATGTCACTCTTCACTTCTGCACGGTGAGGAATATTTGACGGGACAGAGATGATTGTCTTCTTCTCTTCTTTCCATTAACAAGTCACACCGATCTTGAGGAAACTCACTTCTCTCGGTCGCGGTGCGTTCAAGTTTTCCGCTTAACAGCAGCCGGCTTACACGCTCGCTTCAGTACTTCGTGTAGCATATTGCTATATGAAATACGCTACGACAATAACAGGATTTCTTGTTGAATACACTGGGAAAATTGTAGAAATGAATTGGAAATCTAAAGCAAAAGTTAGAACAATTTGAAATGAACTGGAAATCCGAAACAAAATTGAGACAAATTTATGCTTGGCCACAGCTCTATCCTCGAAATCGAAAAGCAGGTTATGCCAGCGCGTTGATACAAATCGACAAATTGCCTTTACAAAGAAGACGCGGCTTAACGCGGAACGCAATATTCAGGTATTTCTCGCTACCACGGAGCACAAAGCACCTCACACACTACTTATTCTAAATGATAGGCGCGGTAATGAATCACTGAATTGACATGAAAAAAATAATAACAACAAAAACAGATAATCTGAAACAAAAGATAAGAAAAAATTAAATGCTTAGTCCAAGCTCTATTCTGGAAATAGGAGAGCCGCCTGCATCCGTATATTTATATATTTGTTGAAATTCCCCAAATGCGATCTATGTTGAAGTGGCGATAAATAAGTAATAAAAAAGAACAAAAGTTCTTGTCTGTTGCTCTATTCGGGAAGCAGAAATCTGTGGAGCAGATGATGCCGGTACATTTGATTAAATTGATATGAATGTAATAAAAAAAAACGAGGAAAGCTCGTGCCTAATAAGTTATTTGCTGAATCTACAATATTAGTAGGAAATAAATAATAAAAAGAAATTGGTACTTATCAATTTGCTCAGTTGTAGACTGAGAATAAAATCCGTAGATTAACTTGCCCGTTAGTGAACGGTTTGCTCTGACCAGTTACTCTTAGCGATCGATTCCTTTGTGTTACAAAGACTCCCAATACTTCCTTATTGCAAATCTCCAATTAGGAGACTCCTCAACTATTTTTTCTTTCTTTATTGCACTTATCAAAGGTTAAATAAATACTTCAAAATTCCATGAAACAAAACTTTTTCTATAAAATTTATAATAATTCACAAAAAATTCTTTTCCGACGATATGGCTTTCACACTGGACTTTTTCCGACTCTCTCGTGAATCATCTCGGGCCTTTTTTTTTTTGGTTGGCCGCTCGATCGCTAGCGGTCCCTCGTTGCCAGGTTCGCAGAAATTTCCTCGGCAGGGTTCAGTGCCATCTTTTGGTTATTTGGGGGTCCCCACTCAGATAATACATATATGTAGGCGTTAATCGACGACAGTAGCTAAAAGCTACAGTCTGTCTCGCGCTACATTGCGTATTGAGCTCCTCACTGTGGGGTGTGTGACTAGATTCGCAACACTGCCCCCTTCTGAAGACTCAAAGTTCCATCTGACTACCTGTAATCAGGAAACGTAAAGCCGTATTCTATGCCATAGTAAAATTCAAAATCAATGAAAAAAAAATCAAGGCTTATTCAATACTGATGGGTTTCCGGGGGATTCAATCGTTATCCTTAGTATATTGCTGGCTTCCTGTCGAAGAGGTGGGGTCTTCTTCGCTGACTAGGTTACCTGCTAAAGAGAGGGTTAATAATCCATTCACAAGCTTAGCAATTTACCAGTTATTAATTTAATTTTTATTTTTATTCTTAAAGCTAGCGGTGCCTTGCCTCTACTCTCCTGGGATTTACAGAGACCGCCGACAGCTCTGTGTCACCAGTGGACATTCACCAATCCAATTTAATGACATGAATTCTATTCTGGTGAGACAGTAGTTTAGATTTTATATTAATTAATAGTCACCTATATAATCGCCGCTCAAGTTGGTATAACATTATTGTTATGAATTATGGAATTTTTATCGATTTAATTTAGTAATCTAAATGTATTTGAACTTAGCATTATATAATTTCTGTTGCTTATCACTCATAAAGTTGTAGTTAAGATGATTTTCTAATTTTGTATATAGTAAGCTCTGCCCTGTCAATCATTTTTGTTTTTTGAAAAATATATTATTATCTCTTCAATATCAAACGAGTGCACATTTATTTTAGCGTAAAAGATTTCAATCTTGTTACCAAGCCATTGGCGTTTTTCAAAACTTACAGTCCACAAACCTAACATAAAGGTCCTTCGAGCCGGATATTTCGTATAATTTTCGCAAAAAGTATCTCGTCACAAAAGCCAGCGCTTATTGTAAAACTCATCGCTGATATCATATCATCGCACAATCGGATATCGCAGCCATATTCATCTATAGCACATTCAGGCATTATCTCTGTTCATCGTTGGACAGCTGCATCAATTTTATATTTGCATCAGCATCAGTGCACTAATTATATCGACAGTATCAATGTCTAGCGCTATTAAAGAATTATTGATATTCTTCAAATTTATTGAATATCAACACGTGTTTAAAACAAAATCATCGTGAGTATTAGCAGCACCCAGTTAATCAAGACTCCTACTTGGAAATCATTCAATCCATTAAAAGCATACTGCAAAATTCGCATCAGCGACAAAACGTGACACATACCGTGCTCTTCATCACAGTGTTCAAACAATTTTATATATTTTTTCCTCATTATGGCCCCAACGGATGCTGCGGCTATAAAGCTCCTATCAGACTTAAGAGTGCAAAGAGGTACCATAAAGGGGCAGCAAACGAAATTAAAAAACTTTATCGAAAGACTACGTGAGACGGCGGATGAATATGAATTACAGACAAGGCTAGGCCTCCTAGAAGGTTATCTAGAAAGATTTAACGAAATTCAAACAAAACTTGATTGCTTAGATGAGGAAGAAGCAAAAGGAGACGACCGTGAAACTTTTGAAGAAATTTATTGTGTCGTGAAATCAAGAATTTTATCTTATTTATCATGTAAAAATGTTCGCGGCTCGCTCAGCCTTTCTGGTGATCAAACTATTAATGGACTTCATAAAAGCTCTCATCTTCCAAAATTAGTCCTATCGAAGTTTTCGGGAAAATTTAGTGAGTGGCCAGATTTCTTTTCAATGTTTAAGACACTAATACATGAGGATGAACTTCTTTCTAATGTTGAAAAATTTCAACACCTTCGATCATGCTTAACAGATAGTGCATTTCGTACAATACAGGCACTAGAATTGACTCCAGATAATTATGAGATCGCCTTAACTCTTTTAAAAAAGCGCTTTGATAATAAAAGGCTTATATTTCAGGCACATATCGAGGAATTTTTGAAGCTACATCATAACACACAAGTTCGACTCGCAAACACAGTTGAAATGGGAGGACGAAGCTCAACTTGATGTCATCCCTACTTGGGATGAACTGTCAACATTTATACAACGACGATGTCAGACTATGGAAAATGTCGCTCAAATACAAGGAGTTTCTACTCAAGCAAATAAATCGGCAAGTACAACACACTTTACTTCTAAAAAATCAAAAAATAATTTTCGTAAGGCGGCCCTAATTACTGCCAATAGTTCAAATTCATGTTTATTATGCAAGGATCTCAATCATTACATTTATTCTTCTTCTTTCTGAATTTTAACCCGGTTAATCGATATCAAGAAGCCAAACGATTGAATTTGTGTATTAATTGTCTGAGAATAGGTCATAATGTGAGTACTTGCAAATCAGGAAGGTGTCGCCATTGTCACTCCAGGCACCATTCCTTGTTACATATGTCAACAATTGAAGACTGCCCAAGGCAAAGCACAGCAACGCCTTCAGCCTCCACTAATGCTGCCTCAGACGGACCTCAACCTCACACTTCTCATCATTGGTCCAACCAAACTACATTGAATACTTGTCGCGCTGCAGGAAATTATAATTCAAATCAAGTCTTTTTAGCTACAGCTATCATTGATATCCAAGACTCACATGGACACTTCGTAACTTGCAGAGTGCTTCTCGATTCTGCCTCCCAGCTAAATTTCATAACGGAAAGGCTACGACAGCAGCTACAATTAAAAAGGGTTAGGGTAGATACTCCTATCAGTGGTATTGGTACATCTAACATTCAAGTCAAATTCAAATCAAGCATGAACATGAAATCTCGATGCAACGACTTTTCAACAAATATTGACGCGCTCATATTGCCAACTATCACAGCTAATCAACCTGAAAAATTTGTAGATATCAGTAATTGGGGAATACCTACCAACATAAATCTTGCAGATTCAGACTTCAACAATCCCCAAAGAGTTGACATGCTAATAGGAGCTGGGTTATTCTTTGATTTGCTATGTGTCGGTCAAATCCGACTGCGAATAGGCTTACCTACACTTCAAAAAACCCTATTAGGGTGGATAGTTTCTGGACCATGCAGTGCGACCTCGATTCAATCAACATGTCACGTAGCACTTGTTGATGCCCAGGATTCATACACTCAGTCTTCCATTGATAACTTGTTGCGGAAATTCTGGGAGATAGAGCACCAGGAAAACTTTAATAAACTGGTTACCTCTGAGGAGAGGGCTTGCGAAGAACATTTCAATGAAAATTATTCCAGATTAGAATCAGGCAGATATTCTGTTCGCCTACCTTTTCGCGAAAGTCCATCAGTACTTGGAAATTCAATCGAGACTGCCAAGAATCGGTTTTATCGCCTAGAACAAAAACTATCTCGTTCGCCTGAGCTAAAAATTCAATATGCAGCATTCATGAATGAATACATCAACTTGAACCATATGTCGCAAATAGAACCCGAGGCTTTACCAAAGAGTCACTACTTCTTACCACACCATGCTGTGCTGAAACCAGACAGCAGCACTACAAAACTTCGTGTTGTCTTCGATGGCTCCTGCAAGACAACTAGTGGTCGATCACTCAATGACATATTGATGGTCGGGCCGGTGATTCAAGACGAATTGTTCACAATCTTACTTCGATTTCGCACTTATCGCTATGTTATCACCGCTGATATAGCCAAAATGTATCGCCAAGTTCAGGTAAAGGAACCAGACACAAATCTTCAATGCATCCTATGGCGTGATTCTGAAGAGAAACCACTTCAGATTTACCGTCTGCAAACGGTTACTTATGGTACTTCATCAGCTTCTTATCTATCTACACGTTGTTTAGCTCAACTGGCTAAAGATGAAGCCTCTAACTTTCCAATAGGTTCAAGGGTAGCAATCAGAGATTTTTATGTAGACGATTTGCTTTCTGGGTCTGACACCATCGCTGGTGCTATGAAGATACGCCATGAAGTAGATCTCTTGCTTCAGAAAGGAAAACTTACATTGCATAAGTGGTGCTCCAACAGTGAAACATTACTGCAAACTTTATCGGACTGTGATAAAGAAAAATTAATTCAAGTTGGTGGTAATAGTGTTGTTAAGACACTTGGCATGATATGGGACCCAAATCAAGACGAATTTCGCTACACCATTTCAAAGTCTAATGAAGCTGGTTTAGTCACAAAACGAGGCGTATTATCAAAAATTGCTAGCTTGTTTGACCCACTGGGGCTAATTAATCCCATAATAGTGAAAACAAAGGTATTCATGCAGCAGCTCTGGAGATTAAAGCTAAATTGGGACGAATCACTTCCTCTAGAGCTTCACATCAAATGGCTGAACTTCTGCAAACAGCTCCATTTGATCGAAAACATAAGAATTCCTAGACATATTATTACTCATTATGAAAACATGGAGCTTCATGGATTTGCGGATGCGAGTTCATGTGCCTATGGAGCGTGCATTTACTTGAAGTGCTTTAACAACAACCAAATAATATCTAGTAGTTTAATTACTGCAAAATCTCGCGTAGCTCCAGTAAAGACAATTTCCATTCCACGATTGGAATTGTGCGCTGCTTTACTCCTTGCTGAACTAATTCAGAGAACTCACTCTTCTATCGACATACGCATACAAAATGTTATCTGCTGGTCAGACTCTTCTATCGTTTTATCCTGGCTCTCATCATCACCCTGCGATTGGAATTCGTTCGTAGCAAATAGGATAACAAAAATTCAAAATTTAACCTCCTCTTATTATTGGAAACACGTACCTACTAACATGAACCCAGCAGATCTCATCAGTAGAGGAGTCTCACCACAAGAGCTTGTTCAATCATCATTTTGGTTCAACGGTCCAAACTTTCTCCTTGAACCTCTGGCTAATTGGCCCATCCAGACCCCCTTTTCTTGAACAAGAAATGCCAGAAAAGAGAAAGATCAAATGTGTTCTCATCGCCACGAACCTGTTGGACGTCGTCACATCATGCAAGTATCACAATTCGTACTCAAGACTGCTTAGAGTGTTTGCATATGTTCACCGATTTTATACTAACGCGCATATAAATAATACTAAGCCACGAACAGTTGGCCCATTAATCAAAGGCGAGCTGGAAGCGTCCCTGATTTGGATACTACGCGTAGTTCAGAGAACTGAATTTTCTGAAACATACTTACAATTATCGAAAGGAAATTATTTAAGCAAAGGCAATCGATTAAAAGGTCTCAATCCATTTCTCGACTATGATAAACTAATACGAGTAGGAGGAAGATTACAAAACTCCGGGCTGCAGTTTGATAGCATGCATCCAATACTTCTTCCAAGGTCTCACGTATTCACAAAGGCGCTCTTCACTCATTATCATCGCAAACATTTACATGCCAATTCTCAAACGCTCGTATCAATCATGAGGACAAGGTTTTGGCCCCTTGGAGCAAAGCATACAGCTAAGGCAACACAACACGAATGTATTCGATGCTTTCGATCTCGCCCAAAAAATATTGAACAACTAATGGGAGCATTGCCAGCAGAGCGCGTACATCCAAGTCGTCCGTTTGCACATTCTGGCGTCGATTTTTTTGGACCACTCTTCGTTACTAGCCTCATCAGGGGTCGTCCACCAACAAAGGCCTATGGTTGTATATTTATTTGCTTTGCAACGAAGGCCGTGCATTTGGAGTTAGTCTCAAACCTTACCGCAGAGGCTTTCTTAGGTGCCTTGAAGAGATTTATAGCACGTCGAGGAAAGGTCTCTACAATCTTCTCCGACAATGCAACGAACTTTGTTGGCACCCGCAAGGAGCTCGAAGAGTTACGGGTCTTATTTCATTCTCAGCCCCATATCCAAACTCTACAACAAACTTGTCAGGACGAAGGCATCACTTGGAAATTCATACCACCCAGGTCTTCACACTTTGGAGGTTTGTGGGAGAGCGCAGTCAAACTAGCAAAGCACCACATCCGCCGCGTGACTGGACAGTCGCTACTAACCAATGAAGAACTAAGCACTCTGCTTTGTCAAATTGAAGCTGTTATCAATTCCAGACCCATAACTCCACTAAGTGATGATCCAAGTGACTTTTCCGTCCTAACTCCCGGCCACTTCCTCATTGGTTCTCCCTTGCTTTCAATCCCAGAACCTAATGTTACTGATTTAAACATTAATAATTTAACTCGTTGGCAGAAAGTTAGAGTTATGCATCAACACTTTTGGAACCTGTGGAGTAAGGGCTATTTACAATCTCTACAACAACGCTCGAAGTGGATACAACCTTACCCAAACATCACTATCGGCACATTGGTTCTCGTGAAAGAAGACAACACGCCGCCGCTTAAATGGCACATCGGACGTATAGTTAATATTTATCCCGGTCTAGATGACGCTGTTCGAGTTGTAGGCATAAAGACTTCCAATGGCATAATGAAGCATTCTATCACAAGGATTTGTCCACTACCCATCCAATAGAATGATGGAAACCCAATGGTGCGTTAATTGGCGGCAGGCAGATGCCCCCAAGGCGGGCAGTATGTTATGAATTATGGAATTTTTATCGATTTAATTTAGTAATCTAAATGTATTTGAACTTAGCATTATATAATTTCTGTTGCTTATCACTCATAAAGTTGTAGTTAAGATGATTTTCTAATTTTGTATATAGTAAGCTCTGCCCTGTCAATCATTTTTGTTTTTTGAAAAATATATTATTATCTCTTCAATATCAAACGAGTGCACATTTATTTTAGCGTAAAAGATTTCAATCTTGTTACCAAGCCATTGGCGTTTTTCAAAACTTACAGTCCACAAACCTAACAATTATTATAACATTAATAATGGCCATCTGTTCATTAGCCTTTCCTATAGTGAGTCAATGGCGAAGAAATGTCCTTCTTGTGGGAAAAAATGGATTGCTTCATTGAGTCTGCGAGTGTATAGCAAGGAAGGCTTCTTAGTTGGTACTGTCATCACTTAGCCGCGCTGCTCTTCTAACTTGAATGAGATTCCAGTAGTTGTAAGGGAAGAAATATCCATATTATTACTTAGAAAGCCAGCCAATTTTAGCACTACTGCTGTGGAGTAACCTGCATGATCCAAAGTTACGTTTAATTACTTCTAAAAACAACTCCGGTCACATGCACATTTTGAGTGGCCTATGTTTTTTTGTTTTGTTTTTTTTTCTTTTTTTTCTTTTTTTATACGAAAGGTTTTCACATTGCCTTTACTCCTAAGTCCAGTATGGGACAGCACATGATCGCATCTACGGTTCAGAGTAGGTGCATACTCCGCTGCCGTATCTTGATCATAAATTACTCTTTTTTTTTCTTTTTTTATTTTCATATTATCCGTCCGAAGATGTGGTCCTTTTCATTTCTCTACATTTTTTTTGTGGCATCTTTTGCTCTATTCGCAGTATCTTCGGAAGGGTGCGCTCCCGTTAGATACACGCAGAGATCTTTCGGCCAAATGCAGTAACATTCTACTGTTCCTATCGATATGGCCTATGAATTTGTAGTTCATCCAGCCCTTCGAGTATTTCAGCGTATATTAATCGGTTTCGTTATTTCTATGTAACCTCGAGAGTGTTGGCTCCCGCTGGCCACATACAAGATTCTTCATATATGATGGTCTTTGGGTATGATTTGGCCTCAGACTTGCGATGTCTTCTTACAATCGATCTAGCCGCGTCAGATTATTTGCAATCATGTCTTCGACGCATCCTCAGAAGTGTAGGCTTCCGCTAGCTACATAGAAGATGATTTTGAAGTCATGTCTTCGACGCATCTTCAGAAGTGTAGGCTTCCGCTAGCTACGAAGAAGCTATCTCGTCCATGATGATTTTGAAGTCATGTCTTCGACGCATCCCCAGAAGTGTAGGCTCCCGCTAGCTACGTAGAATCATGAGATGTTGAGATATTCCCGGATAATCTGTTGGAAACCCTGGATCCACAAGACACTCATCAGCAAGTGCTCTTAAAGGGCGGCGGTCTGGAGATGTTGCATGGGGGTTAGTCATTTGAACCGAATCCTGCTTGAGATGATTGATGTGGAATATCAATTGGCGTAAATATTCCTTGTAAATGTCGAGCTAATCCTTTCCCGTGTTCAAACCCGTATTTAGTTAGAAGATTCAGAGGAGTCTCTTTTGAATACTTAATCCAGGGCGCGACAGAATGATTCGGACGATCTATTTCTGATCTTACATCGGCACGAAAGGTGTACCTAGTTTGATTTTCTTCGGACCTAAATTTAACAAGTCTATCTACGTGAAGAAACCTCATTACTCTACCTCTCGGAAACTCAACTCTGTACAAAACGTCATTCAAACGCATCAATATAGTTCCGGGTCCTTCCCAGTTTTGTTGGAGTTTGGGACTCTTTCCTTTGCGACGCTTTGGATAATAGATGCAGACGCTTTCTCCTTCTGAGAAAATAAGAGGATGTGCTCTGAGGTCATATTGATTTTTCATGTTATATGACGACAGCACAACATTCTTTCGCGTCAAGGAATGAATTTTGTCAAGAGCCTGAGTTAGTTGTTCCGTATATTCTGCCGAGCTTCTCGCTATGCTATTGGGTGTCGGGCCGTAAGGTATCTCATGTGGGAGTCTTAGTTCCCTGCCAAAATTGAGTAAGGCGGGCGTAAACCTAGTGCTTCCGTGTGCAGCTGAACGATAGGCTGATAGGGCTAAGGGAAGATACTGGTCCGAATTGGTTTGACTATTACTGACAAACTTCGATAAGTATTCCAATAGTGTGCGATTGAGTCGCTCAACTATACCATCTGATTGAGGATGAAGAGCAGTTGTTCTGGTTTTTTCTACACCGAAGCGCTGTATCACATTTTTCAGCACTTCTGCTTCGAAGTTTCTGCCCTGATCAGAATGGAGCTGGAATGGCATTCCAAATCTGGAAAACACGTTTTCTATCAGGCCATTTGCGATGGTCTCCGTCTTCTGGTCTGGTGTTAGGAAAACTTCTGGCCATTTTGTAAAGTAGTCTGGTAGGACCTCTTTTTGATTGACAACGGGTACACTTAACACACCATATTTCCACATCCTTTTGCAAGGTAGGCCAAAACCAGCGCTCTTTAACCTGTTCGGAGGTTTTTCGAATGCCAAAGTGACCACCTTCAGCCTTATTGTGATGGTCCAAGAGGATTTGGTGAGTATGGCTTGCTGGTGCTACTTTCAGAAGTAGGTCCTACTCCCTGTATTGGGTGCGGTACAAGACGCTCTCTATCACTCGCAATGACTCGCATTGAGCCCATAAAGTTTTTAAATGAGGACTTTCACCAATTATTTCTTCTCTTGTGGGTCGTTCGCCTTTCTCTATCCATGTCTTAACTACTTTCAGAATAGGATCTTGATTCTGTTCATTGGCCAAGTCAAAGGCAGCTTGGACAATCAAGGTTACCTTGTGCTCCTGCTCTCGTTGTTCCTTCTGTTCGCAGTGTGCACATTCCTGGCATGGACGTCTAGAGAGGGCATCTGCGTTCAAATGTTTCCGACCAGCTCGATGCTCGATGACGAATTTGTACTGTTGAAGTCTCTCCAACCATCTTGCTAGTTGACCATCAGGCTCTTTGAAGTTAAGCAGCCAACGAAGAGAAGCATGGTCAGTCCTAATTCGAAACATAATATAATGATGGAAACGGCTTGTGGCACAGCTAGCAACTCTTTTCGGGTTACGCAATAATTTCTCTCGGCCGTACTTAATGTTTTGTTGTAGTATTCAAGCTCTCTCTCATCATCATCTTGGACTTAGATAAGTACAGCTCCTAGTCCGGTCTGACTAGCATCCGTGTCCATTATAAATTCACTTTTCATTTGAGGAAAGGCTAAAATAGGAGATGAAACTAGTCTCAATTTCAGTTCATCAAAGGACTCCTGTTGCTGTTCTTGCCACTGAAATTTTCGCTTTTCTTCTGTTAGCTCTGACAAGGGTTTAGCAATAGTTGAAAAATTGCAGACAAACCTTCTGTAGTAGGATGCAAGGCCAAGGAAACTTCCTTCTTCTTCGTTTTTGGAATTGGCCACGTCCGTATGGTTTCTGCCTTCACTGGGTCAGTTCGTAGTCCTTGAGCGGACACTACATGGTCCAGGTACTTCACTTCCTGACGAAGGAGACTACATTTTTTCGGACTCAGTTTGAGATTAGCAGATCGCAGACGTTGGAATACCTTTTGCAGATTGTCGAGGTGATGTTCAAAACTACATCCGTGAACAATGATGTCGTCAAGATACACTAATGCCGTATCGGGTCCTAGATTGCGAGATACACCATCCATCAAACGCGCGAAAGTGGCAGGAGCATTACATAAGCCGAATGGCATTACGTTGAAATCGAATAATCCTCCACCCATTCCGAAAGCGGTCTTTTCTCGATCGTCATCATTCATTTCAACTTGCCAATATCCACTTTGCAAGTCGAGCGTGGAAAACCATGTCGAGGCAGCGAATGAGGTTAAGCGAATAAGGTTAAGCCGCCTATAGTCCACGCAAAATCGAGTAGAGCCGTCCTTTTTCTTCACAAGGATTGCTGGAGGTGCCCAGGGACTAGTCGAAGTCCTTATAATTTCATTGGCCTCCATTTCTTGAATTAACTGGTCTTCTTCTGATCTTTTCGCCAAAGGAACTCTTCGGGGTGGTAACCTAGAGGGAGTTGCATCACCGACATTAATCTTATATTTCGCGATATTTGTTCGTCCGGTATCACTGGGACCTGTAGAGAAAATATCCCGATATTCCTCTAATAGGGTCGTCAGCTTTAGCTTTTCTGTGCTAGATAGGCTTTCTTGCACTCCGTTGAGGACGACTTCAAGAGCATCAGATATAGTATCACTTGCCAAAATGGTTGAAGTGGCAATGAAAGCAGGTTCGAGCTGTCCAACACAAGTGCCGCGAGGAACAAACACCTCACTGTTTGATAAATTGGCCAATCGTAACGGAATAAGCTGAGATTTTTTTTCAACTAAAATGCGAGCTGCATACACACGGAAAGGTAGTTCCGAATGGAGCTTGGAATCCAATAATACGGTCGGGATTTCTTTTAATTTTTAAGAAAGCCTAATTGGAACGATCATCTCACTACGTGCAGCTAACAAAATGTTGTCTGAGAGGTACACGTCAGGAACAGGGTATCTGGGTTTATTGAGCTTCACTGTTGCCTGGCCTATCTGGAGGACATTGCTTTCAAAGTCCAGTTGGCATTGGTTGAGGTCGAGAAAATCTACGCCGAGTACGCATACAGGTTCTATATTTGCTACCAACACAGTGTGTGGGAACCTGTAGTTCTCTAAGCGGATATCTACACTTAATTTACCCAAAATATCAGCAATGTCTCCAGCGCTGTCAATGATGAATGACTTAAAAAAATGGGATATAAAATTGATACGGTGGCTCCAGTATCCAAAATAAATTCACAGGGTCTGCCATCTAACAGTCCTTTCACAGTGAGCCTGTTCTCAGATGGACCTAGGGCTTGAATTATTACTTCTTCTCTTACAATGGGAGTTTTTTCAACACTTTTATTAAGTTCTTTGTTCGAATTTCCTTGATTTCTGTTATGGATTTTACATCCAGATGAGAAGCAGAGTCGTCGTTGTTGTTTTCTATATCTGGGGCAACCGCTATATTCATCGACTCGTGCCCCATTGTGTCGATGTTGACGGGTTTCCCGAATATAAAGGGGCTAAAGGAGGAACTTCAGAAGTAGATGCTGGTCTGAAGAAGTCATATAGCATAGGGGGCTTCGATACAGAATTATTTTTCGGGCCATTGCACATTTCTTGAGTATTTTCTGCTCTCGGGAGTCTATTATTTACTGGGCACCTTCGCCGACGGCCATGATTTCGTTGCCCAGGTGAATTTCGCGGAATTGGAGAAATTTGATCGATACGAGCATTCCTTCCAACATTGGTACCGATAGCCAATTCTTGCGCCGCACTCACGGCTTCGTGTAAGGTCTTCGGCCCTCTTACTCTAACTAGGGTCCTCAATTCGTTATCTCGAAGTCCTTCTAGAAAGCGCAAGGCTACCATTCTGTAGACAACATCAGTAGGGCAAGAAGGGAATGCCGCCGTGGCTAGCCTTTGCAATTCGAGTGCGAAGTTAGCGAAATTATCCCGTGCATCTTGTGTCCTACCAGAAGATTGAACCTGACTCGAGTATGAATTCACCCCAAAGCGCTGTAAGGCGGCTAACTCTGCATATTGAATGCGACGTCCTGGAGGAAAAACACTCAGAACTGAAACTGAATTACCACCGCAACTGTATTGCCATGGCATCAGCTTTCTCTTGCTCTGTCCATCCAGTCTGGTGAGCGACTATCTCAAATTACACACGATAGTCAGACCAAGATACCGATCCATCAAACGGAGCTAGATTACAGACGCTGGTAGATGTGGAAAACCAAGGAGGTTTCACGGCAGATTGTGGAGGAAGATTAAAGTTAGATTGTCGAATCAAGTTAGCACTCTGCGTTGGAACGGAAGTGTAGTAGGGCTGCTGCATTGAATTAGAGTTAGGCGGCTGTACTAACTTCGAATTATTTTTCCGAATGGAATTGTAGCCATACACTATAGCTAGCTTGCTGTGGCAAATTGAAACTAGGCTGTTGAATCAGACTCGAGCTAGGCTGCTGGATCAAATTGGAGCTAGGCTGCTGAATCAAATTGGAGCTAGGCTCAACAGAACTATAGCCCCGAATTAAGAGCTCCCATTGGTAGAAGTTCAGGGTGCTGGTATTACTTTAAGCATGGGTTTTGATTCAAACTCGGGCAATTACTCCAGGTAGTCCTTGGTTGTGAAGGCTGATTGAATGATTGACTTATAGGAGCAGAGCATGATTCAGGCAATGTCGATAGAGAAGTGGCAACAGGCTTTGAAAAGAAAGTTGACATATGTGTTGCTACATTTGTCTGTACCGGGGATGAGGCAAATACGGAACCCCTGATGTCGTCGTGGTCGTAGTGGTACTGGTAGCGGACGAGGTATATGCTAGGGGAGAATATTCATCAAAAACACGATTAACAAAGGCCGTACCATTTAACGTTTTATCTAAACCCTCAACTTTTTTTGACAACGTCGTTACTTGCTCTAGGATTCACGACTCCAAAGCGGCTATAGAGCTAGCTTTTTCGGACTTTAGTTCTTCTTTAATTACCCCGACAACATCTTTTACCGTAGGCAATACCAATTCCTTCAGTTGCTTTTTCAACTCTTCTAGTTGTTCCGAGTCCATTTTATTTTTGTAGACGAAAAGAAGAATTTAAAAAGAAGGGGGAAAAAATATAAGTCAAGGAAAAACAAATAATAAAAAAAATTCAATTTGTGATCAGTGTCACTCAGAAATTCACTTATACTTCCAAAAAAAGAATCAGAATTCAATTTAAGCTTATTCTGAGATCGAAGCGCAAAAAAAAATAAAAAAATCTTCCAGTTAATTCGATTGAAATTATTCGGCGAGTTTACTTATGACCTCCAGCCAAACTTTAAAACTTATGAACTTAACCTAAATCAAGGTAGAAAATCCTTACGACCTACTAATACGGAAAGAACGTGGTTCTTTCTAAACAAATTATTCAGGTGTGTCTGATTAAATTTTTATTCCAAATATCCACTTTCCGGCTGATGCAAAATTAAGTGTAAAATGAAAGTTTTACTTTGCAACAATAAACGAGAGTTCACTTTCACTTCAAGAAGTAGTTGTACACAAGAGTGCAAAGTACTAAATTTTTATTGCTGACACGACAGCTGTGCTAAGAGCAACAAAATTCTACGCTTTGCTGTAATATATGGATAAATTAAACGAAAAGACTTCAAAGCTTCGGAGTATAAGGCTTAAATCTAAAAAAAATTAATTCAATTGCATAAAAAATGTGAGAGAAAATTCAAAAGCTTTCAAATAGACAAGCACAAACACAAATAAAAGGAAATTAATAATTTTTTTTGTTTTTTTTTACTTATTAATTATAACGGACAAAAGCAAATACGCCTTTAAGAAAGGGATAAATATCGGCAGGGATATTTTCTAACAAACCCCACACTTGACACCAATTGTAACGATTTTCCAAGTAGAAAATTGCTCCGGCCGAGCGGTAGCGAGGGAGCACTTTACTACACGGCACGTCGCCGTATCGAATCTTCTTCTTTGCTATTGTGCTTCACACCTCCATCCCATCTGTAAAAAGTTTTCAACCTGGAACCAGGCTCACACTGTAGGATAAACTACATGCCCGGCGCCAATGACTCACTCAATGCAGAAATTGCCGAGGTGACTTTGTCGCAGACAGACAAGTTCCACTTAAACATGTGCTAACTCAACTCAATAATGTAGAATATTGGAATAAGCTTTATCGTGGATATTAAAGTCCACTTAAAAGGGTCTCGACTCAACTTAACGATCTATATATAAACGTGGAAATAGTTGGGAGAGCTTTGGCAGGGGTGGGAAAA
The DNA here is from genome assembly GCA_963924295.1 of Dioctria rufipes. Lineage (NCBI taxonomy): Eukaryota > Metazoa > Arthropoda > Insecta > Diptera > Asilidae > Dioctria > Dioctria rufipes. The sequence goes on from OZ002740.1 coordinate 129,512,798, forward strand.
CTGCATTTAAAAGTGTCTAGGCTCAACATAACACTCGCCGTATATTAGAGGTAGAACACTTAGGCCAGTGCCTCCTTTGAGGGGAAACCAAGTTCTGTCTATTCGACTATTTCTTGAAATAGTGGGCGGGGCCAGACGGTGAAAATTTCCCTATCACTTGTTTACTTCCGCCGCGAAATACAATCGCGGGCTCGAACGCTAATAGGCCGCCTGTCTTCACGGACTTAGTTTGTGGAGTGTGTAGATAATTCGTCGATTCGCTGTCGGCACTTATATATTAGCTCATGCAAACAGAAAATTCGTCGATTTCCCGTCGGCGTTTGAGAAGTTTTCGGCTTATATTTCGCGGAAAATGTGCTAGAATAAATTGAAACTTGGCACTAGATAGGATGGAAACGCAATTTGTTAATTAGTTGTTGATTTTCACTAACCTGCAGTTTACAGAAAATTGGTTTAGTTTACTGTCGGCCTTTGATAACTTAAATAAATTGGAATTCATCGATTCGCCGTCGACATTTTCTAAGTTCAGCTAATAGAAAATTCTGCGATTTGCTCTCGGCGTTTGATAAGGTTTCTACCTTAGGATTTTCGGTTTAGATATCTGAATTTATAAACGTAGATAGAAACTAGGCAGAGATAAGATGAAAAATCAGTTATGAATTTTCTGCTGGTATTCGGTAATACACAGTTTATAGAGAAGGGGATTGATTTTCCGTCGGCATTTGCAGGCTTATGCCTTAGGATTTCTTGTTGAATGCACTGGGAAAATTGTGGAAATGAATTGGAAATCCAAAGCAAAAGTTAGAGCAATTCGAAATGAACTGGAAGTCCGAAGCAAAAGTGAGACAAATTTATACTTGGCCACAGCTCTTTCCTTGAAATCGAAAAGCAGGTTGTGCCAGCGCGTTGATACAAATCGACAAATTGCCTTTACAAAGAAGATGCGGTTTAACGCGGAACACAATATTCAGGTATTTCTCGCTACCACCTCACACACTACTTATTCTAAACGATAGGCGCAGTAATGAATCACTGAATTGACATGAAAAAAATAATAACAACAAAAACAGATAATCTGAAACAAAAGATAAGAAAAAATTAAATGCTTAGTACAAGCTCTATTCTGGAAATAGGAGAGCCGCCTGCATCCGTATATTTATATATTTATTGAAATTCCCCAATTGCGATATATGTTGAAGTGGCGATAAATAAGTAATAAAAAAGAACAAAAGTTCTTGTCTGTTGCTCTATTCGGGAAGCAGAAATCTGTAGAGCAGATGATGCCGGTACATTTGATTAAATTGAGAATTGAGAAAATATAAAAAAAATCCAAGTCATGTATTTTTCAAATTATAGGCATTTCTTTTGTTTTCGAGAAAATGTACACCTTGTGATGGTTTTTAGCTCCTCCGTAACTTTAAGGTTCTAGCTTGAGTGAGACGGAGAGTCATTCCATGAAGTGTGAGTGAGGCAGATAGTCACGCTTTCCCGTCAGAGATGCTAACTTTTTGTTAAATTTAGGACAAATTTTCCTTAATTTTTAAATTTACACACCAATTATTTCGATGCTAAGATTTATTGTTTACAAAAGATGTTCAAACTGCCTTCCTTCACCTTCAATACAAGCTCGACATCTTCTTAAAAAAGATCGGGTTATCAGACGGGCAATTCTTCCGTTGTTGACAAATTCAACTGCTTCCATAATTCTTTGCCGAAGCTCGGCTAAATTTTATGGTTTTGCAAAAAATCTAAATAAACTTCAGCATTAAAGACCTCTGGTAACTCGAAAGGTCCTATGACTTTTCCGTTTAAAATTCCGGTCCACATGTTTATTTTAAAACGATATTGAGATCTATTTTGTCTCATTAAATTCGGATTCTCTACGTGCCACTCGTATAAGTTGTGTAGGTTCATATAACCGTCTTTTTTAAATGTCGATTCATCCGACCACAAAATTTTCTCGAAGAATTACGGATCTTCCCATTGTCTTTGTAGCATCCTTTGGAAAAACGCAACCGGAGGATGATAATCCCGAGGTAGCAGGGATTGTACTCGCTGTACATGGTATGGGTGGAGCTCATGTTTTTGTAATATTCGGTGAGCTATACTTTTGGACACTCCTGTGCATTCCTGGATTGCACGTACCGAACTACTTGGATCTTCTTCAACTGATTGAAGTATTACGTCCTCGTAAGATAAGGAACTCTTCCTTCACCATGTACTTGGTTTGGAAGTCGGCCCTCTGTGGAGAGTAGACGATGCACATTTGTAAAAACTCAATGATTTGACGAGCTAGCATCACTATCTTGCTCACTCACATTTCATGCAATGACTCTCCATCTCACTCAAACTACAGTCGAAAGGTTACGGTCTTACGACAAACTTTGGGTACACTAGATTCATTTTTAGTAGATGAATTTTTTTTTCAAAACTGGGTATTTTGAAGAAAAAAATTTTTTTTTCCGTAATCTAAGAAATAATGTAGCAAGTGTTGTACCATTTTAGAATACTTATTAAATGCGTCAACTTTTAAAGTTACTTGCCAGACTGGCGTAGTACATTTTTTTTTTTCAGTACAGTCAGTTAAAGTTCAACGAATTATCAATTTTATACTGTTGGTTCGGAAAAATGTGACATTTTCCTCCAAGCTGGAGCAGTTGGCTTAGAACTTAAAGCAACAGGTTACATAAGCACTACTCGGGAGAAAAATAAAATTGAAAAAAAGTAAAGATTTGTAGCAACAGGAGCTAAAAAACCATCACAAGGTGTACATTTTCTCGAAAACAAAAGAAATGCCTATAATTTGAAAAATACATGACTTGGTTTTTTTTTATATTTTTCTGGTAAATGTTACGATTTGGTCTATCAGCCGGTTCCGGCTTGACGTCGACTTACGGGACACCCTGTATATACAATATTATAGTTTTAATGATTATAATGTATTAATTAATTAATTAATTAATTAAAGGCTAATCTAGGACATTTTATTATCATTATTATTATTAGCTGTGGTTTTTTATTTATTCCTTCTGTTTTTTTGTTTTTCTTTTCTTTTCTCGTTCCTTTCCTTTTTCAGCTCTGCGATTTTCATCTGGAACTTCTTTCTCTGCTCCCCTTGTGATATCACAGATAGACGGTGATAATCGCCGACTTCCTTTCTAAATTTTGCCTCGAAGCCAGCTCTGCTTTTTGCGCAGTTTTCCTTTGGTGGTTGTACTTCAAGTTGTTGGTTCTTATTTCTGCTTCGGTATTCCTCTAATGTGATGGGCCTCAGTCCTTTGGTGGGGTCCCGCAAAGCGTCTATCAGGGATTCCTTTAATTTTTTACAGGGTAGTACAGTCTCTTCATAGATTCGGTCCGAATGGTCGCCATGTAAATAAGTTGCTTCCTTTCCTAGATTCCGCTTGCCTTCTTCAATTCAATCTGTTAATTAAATGACTTTTAATATCAGAGCTAAAGAGCTCAATCTTTTAAAAGAGCACCAAGTTAGAGCCAAAGGCTCAATATCTGGTGTTTGAATATGGATATCTTCAATGAGAGCTGAAAAGCTCATTACCTTTGATATCAGCCATGTTGGAGCTAAAGAGCTCAATATCTGGCAATTGAATTAAACACCGAGAGTTGCAGGAAAAACTCTGAATTTTTATTTCATATTGCGCTTAATTTATACTTTTGAAAATTGCTTACATCGTTAAAACCTTAATACGAAATATTGTTTCTCATGAGAACTATTCTATATTACAAAGGGTATTACAAAATTGCTTACCTTGCTCATATTAGCAATATCGATCAAAAATATATTGTATATATTGCTCCGGCCGAGCGGTAGCGAGGGAGCACTTTACTACACGGCACGTCGCCGTATCGAATCTTCTTTGTTATTGTGCTTCACACCTTCATCCCATCTGTAAAAAGTTTTCAACTTGGATCCGGGCTCACACTTGGATGAAGGATAAACTACACGCCCGGCGCCAATGACACACTCAATGCAGAAATTGTCGAGGTGACTTTGTCGCAGACAGACAAGTTCCACTTAAACATGTGCTAACTCAACTAAATAATGCAGAATATTGGAAAAAGCTTTATCGTGGATATTAAAGCCCACTTAAAAGGGTCTCGACTCAACTTAACGATCTATAAATAAACGTGTGAATAGTTGGGAGAGCTTTGGCAGGGGTGGGAAAACTGCATTTAAAAGTGTCTCAACTCAACTTAACACTCGCCGTATATTAGAGGTAGAACACTTAGGCCAGTCACTGCCTCCTTTAAGGGGAAACCAAGTTCTGTCTATTCGACTATTTCTTGAAATAGTGGGCGGGGCCAGACGGTGAAAATTTCTCTATCACTTGTTTACTTCCGCCGCGAAATACAATCGCGGGCTCGAACGCTAATAGGCCGCCTGTCTTTACGGACGTAGTGTGTGGAGTGTGTAGATAATTCGTCGATTCGCTGTCGGCACTTATGTATTAGCTCATGCAAACAGAAAATTCGTCGATTTTCCGTCGGGCGTTTGAGAAGTTTTCGGCTTATATTTCGCGGAAAATTTGTTAGACTAAATTGAAACTTGGCACTAGATAGGATGGAAACGCAATTTGTTAATCAGCTGTTGATTTTCACTAACCTGCAGTATGCAGAAAAATGGTTTAATTTACTGTCGGCCTTTGATGACTCAAATAAATAGGAATTTATCCATTCGCCGTCGACATTTGCTAAGTTTATCTAATAAAAAATTCTGTGATTTGCCGTCGGCGTTTGATAAGGTTTCTACCTTAGGATTTTCGGTTTAGATATCTGAATTTATAAACGTAGATAGAAACTAGGCAGAGATAAGATGAAAAATCAGTTGTGAATTTTCTGCTGGTATTCGCTGATACACAGTCTATAGCGAACGGGATTGATTTGCCGTCGGCATTCACAGACTTATGCCTTAGGATTGTTATGGAACTATAGTGAGTGATTGGCTATCAGACGTTAAGTCCAGACTGCCAGCATGACAGATCACTCGACGGACAGCGTTGACTGCAGGGCGGCACGCTAGCTCGCCTCGGCTCATTGGCGGAGAGTGTGGGGAGGTTCCACGAAAAACCTGCCGCTACCGTCAGCCATAATAAAACAAAATTCGTCGTGCCTACAAACAAAATCCCGGCACACGTTCGGTCCTGAAGGGACCCTTACGTCACTTACCCATATTCAGTTAAAGGCGCAGATGTTCTGCCTTCTTTGCATGCCCCATCCTCCCATCTGACTCTGAGGGCAAGATTTTTTTCAGAGTCCCCAATTAACCTGTAGAGAGAGAAAGGCTAGCCGAGCCTAGACGACCTTCATATGAGAGGGGTTCAGGAAAGTAGAAAGAGGAATTAAAACCGTTAACGGTTCATGTTCACGTTATAATTGCAGGTAGGTAGTACTTCATTTACAAGCCAAGGCACGTATATGTATAAGTTCAAAGTTATATACATGTAAGTATATCAAAAATTAGAGCCACATAAATATAGTATTACATCAAAATTATCATTATTTCAAAGGTATATACAGGTAAGTATATCAAAAAATTAGAGCTATATATGTACATATATATAAATATAGTAGTAAATCAAAAATATCATTATTTCAAAGGTATATACATGTAAGTATATCAAAAAATATTAGAGCCATATATATATAAACATAGTATTAAATCAAAAATACCATTATTTCAAAGGTATATACATGTGAGTATATAAAAAAAAATAGCCATATATGTATTAAATCAGAAATATATAGATACATGAAAAAATATTACTAAGGCAAAAGTATCTACATATGCAAGTCGCTCCAGAAGCCAAAGTGTATATGTATGTCAAAAAAAAAATCTCCAATGTATATCAAGAATACTCATGGTTAAAAATCCACGGCATGATGAAGCGCTTCAGCATCCGGTATCTAGTTAAAAGAATGAAATTAAAATTCAATGGCTTCGACTTGCCGTCTCAGTATGCTCTATCACAATTTTTCTTATGAGTTAGAGTAAGACTGGCCGGCGGCACTCGTATTTAAACAACACCCCTACATGACACGTGAACGAACTTAGTTTTCATTATCCGATTATCATTTCATTGACTTTATCTAGTAGATTTCTATTAATTGAATTTTGTCAGCTACTTTCAATCTCGGTGGGTTCTGCAATGCTTAGGAAAAATATTTTAATTCTTTATTTAACAGGAGTACAGCAGCTCTTTGATTGAATCCTTCTGGGGAATGCTGGCGTAGTACTTGTGACTGGATTTCTCCAGTTTAATTTTTATTTATTGTAGTACTTCACAGAAATATTTCGGTTGCTTGCTAAATCTCTAAAGGACTTCCTCGAAATTGGGTTTGCAACCTTGGCGGCAGATATTGAACTGTCAGCAGAACAGGATTCCACTCGCTGGACACCAATTTCATTTGTATTTTATTATTCCATTTTGGACCAAATTCACTGATTATTGCAACTTTTATTAAAGCTCGTCTTTATGGCAATCGTCCGCGTTGTTAACTCTTTTATTTCTCGCAAATATTTTATTCACAGCGTAGAAGCGGCGACTTTGCTGCTCTGGAATTTCGTCGGTTTTTTTTGAATTTTTCTCCTGCTGAAGGGGATAATGATTTTACAAATCGAAATAGGGTATTAGAAGAGATGAGAAATCGTTTTAACTTACGTGCGGGGTTTAATTCCTAGCCGATGTTTTCCGAAAATTCTGGATGTCACTCTTCACTTCTGCACGGTGAGGAATATTTGACGGGACAGAGATGATTGTCTTCTTCTCTTCTTTCCATTAACAAGTCACACCGATCTTGAGGAAACTCACTTCTCTCGGTCGCGGTGCGTTCAAGTTTTCCGCTTAACAGCAGCCGGCTTACACGCTCGCTTCAGTACTTCGTGTAGCATATTGCTATATGAAATACGCTACGACAATAACAGGATTTCTTGTTGAATACACTGGGAAAATTGTAGAAATGAATTGGAAATCTAAAGCAAAAGTTAGAACAATTTGAAATGAACTGGAAATCCGAAACAAAATTGAGACAAATTTATGCTTGGCCACAGCTCTATCCTCGAAATCGAAAAGCAGGTTATGCCAGCGCGTTGATACAAATCGACAAATTGCCTTTACAAAGAAGACGCGGCTTAACGCGGAACGCAATATTCAGGTATTTCTCGCTACCACGGAGCACAAAGCACCTCACACACTACTTATTCTAAATGATAGGCGCGGTAATGAATCACTGAATTGACATGAAAAAAATAATAACAACAAAAACAGATAATCTGAAACAAAAGATAAGAAAAAATTAAATGCTTAGTCCAAGCTCTATTCTGGAAATAGGAGAGCCGCCTGCATCCGTATATTTATATATTTATTGAAATTCCCCAAATGCGATCTATGTTGAAGTGGCGATAAATAAGTAATAAAAAAGAACAAAAGTTCTTGTCTGTTGCTCTATTCGGGAAGCAGAAATCTGTGGAGCAGATGATGCCGGTACATTTGATTAAATTGAGAAGAATGTAATAAAAAAAAAACGAGGAAAGCTCGTGCCTAATAAGTTATTTGCTGAATCTACAATATTAGTAGGAAATAAATAATAAAAAGAAATTGGTACTTATCAATTTGCTCAGTTGTAGACTGAGAATAAAATCCGTAGATTAACTTGCCCGTTAGTGAACGGTTTGCTCTGACCAGTTACTCTTAGCGATCGATTCCTTTGTGTTACAAAGACTCCCAATACTTCCTTATTGCAAATCTCCAATTAGGAGACTCCTCAACTATTTTTTCTTTCTTTATTGCACTTATCAAAGGTTAAATAAATACTTCAAAATTCCATGAAACAAAACTTTTTCTATAAAATTTATAATAATTCACAAAAAATTCTTTTCCGACGATATGGCTTTCACACTGGACTTTTTCCGACTCTCTCGTGAATCATCTCGGGCCCTTTTTTTTTTGGTTGGCCGCTCGATCGCTAGCGGTCCCTCGTTGCCAGGTTCGCAGAAATTTCCTCGGCAGGGTTCAGTGCCATCTTTTGGTTATTTGGGGGTCCCCACTCAGATAATACATATATGTAGGCGTTAATCGACGACAGTAGCTAAAAGCTACAGTCTGTCTCGCGCTACATTGCGTATTGAGCTCCTCACTGTGGGGTGTGTGACTAGATTCGCAACACTGCCCCCTTCTGAAGACTCAAAGTTCCATCTGACTACCTGTAATCAGGAAACGTAAAGCCGTATTCTATGCCATAGTAAAATTCAAAATCAATGAAAAAAAAATCAAGGCTTATTCAATACTGATGGGTTTCCGGGGGATTCAATCGTTATCCTTGGTATATTGCTGGCTTCCTGTCGAAGAGGTGGGGTCTTCTTCGCTGACTAGGTTACCTGCTAAAGAGAGGGTTAATAATCCATTCACAAGCTTAGCAATTTACCAGTTATTAATTTAATTTTTATTTTTTTTCTTAAAGCTAGCGGTGCCTTGCCTCTACTCTCCTGGGATTTACAGAGACCGCCGACAGCTCTGTGTCACCAGTGGGCATTCACCAATCCAATAATTTAATGACATGAATTCTATTCTGGTGAGACAGTAGTTTAGATTTTATATTAATTAATAGTCACCTATATAATCGCCGCTCAAGTTGGTATAACATTATTATAACATTAATAATGGCCATCTGTTCATTAGCCTTTCCTATAGTGAGTCAATGGCGAAGAAATGTCCTTCTTGTGGGAAAAAATGGATTGCTTCATTGAGTCTGCGAGTGTATAGCAAGGAAGGCTTCTTAGTTGGTACTGTCATCACTTAGCCGCGCTGCTCTTCTAACTTGAATGAGATTCCAGTAGTTGTAAGGGAAGAAATATCCATATTATTACTTAGAAAGCCAGCCAATTTTAGCACTACTGCTGTGGAGTAACCTGCATGATCCAAAGTTACGTTTAATTACTTCTAAAAACAACTCCGGTCACATGCACATTTTGAGTGGCCTATGTTTTTTTGTTTTGTTTTTTTTTTCTTTTTTTTCTGCTTTTATACGAAAGGTTTTCACATTGCCTTTACTCCTAAGTCCAGTATGGGACAGCACATGATCGCATCTACGGTTCAGAGTAGGTGCATACTCCGCTGCCGTATCTTGATCATAAATTACTCTTTTTTTTTTCTTTTTTTATTTTCATATTATCCGTCCGAAGACGTGGTCCTTTTCATTTCTCTACATTTTTTTTGTGGCATCTTTTGCTCTATTCGCAGTATCTTCGGAAGGGTGCGCTCCCGTTAGATACACGCAGAGATCTTTCGGCCAAATGCTGTAACATTCTACTGTTCCTATCGATATGGCCTATGAATTTGTAGTTCATCCAGCCCTTCGAGTATTTCAGCGTATATTAATCGGTTTCGTTATTTCTATGTAACCTCGAGAGTGTTGGCTCCCGCTGGCCACATACAAGATTCTTCATATATGATGGTCTTTGGGTATGATTTGGCCTCAGACTTGCGATGTCTTCTTACAATCGATCTAGCCGCGTCAGATTATTTGCAATCATGTCTTCGACGCATCCTCAGAAGTGTAGGCTTCCGCTAGCTACATAGAAGATGATTTTGAAGTCATGTCTTCGACGCATCTTCAGAAGTGTAGGCTTCCGCTAGCTACGAAGAAGCTATCTCGTCCATGATGATTTTGAAGTCATGTCTTCGACGCATCCCCAGAAGTGTAGGCTCCCGCTAGCTACGTAGAATCATGAGATGTTGAGATATTCCCGGATAATCTGTTGGAAACCCTGGATCCACAAGACACTCATCAGCAAGTGCTCTTAAAGGGCGGCGGTCTGGAGATGTTGCATGGGGGTTAGTCATTTGAACCGAATCCTGCTTGAGATGATTGATGTGGAATATCAATTGGCGTAAATATTCCTTGTAAATGTCGAGCTAATCCTTTCCCGTGTTCAAACCCTCTCAAACCCGTCTCTTTTGAATACTTAATCCAGGGAGCGACAGAATGATTCGGACGATCTATTTCTGATCTTACATCAGCACGAAAGGTGTACCTAGTTTGATTTTCTTCGGACCTAAATTTAACAAGTCTATCTACGTGAAGAAACCTCATTACTCTACCTCTCGGAAACTCAACTCTGTACAAAACGTCATTCAAACGCATCAATATAGTTCCGGGTCCTTCCCAGTTTTGTTGGAGTTTAGGACTCTTTCCTTTGCGACGCTTTGGATAATAGATGCAGACGCTTTCTCCTTCTGAGAAAATAAGAGGATGTGCTCTGAGGTCATATTGATTTTTCATGTTATATGACGACAGCACAAGATTCTTTCGCGTCAAGGAATGAATTTTGTCAAGAGCCTGAGTTAGTTGTTCCGTATATTCTGCCGAGCTTCTCGCTATGCTATTGGGTGTCGGGCCGTAAGGTATGTCATGTGGGAGTCTTAGTTCCCTGCCAAAATTGAGTAACGCGGGCGTAAACCTAGTGCTTCCGTGTGCAGCTGAACGATAGGCTGATAGGGCTAAGGGAAGATACTGGTCCGAATTGGTTTGACTATTACTGACAAACTTCGATAAGTATTCCAATAGTGTGCGATTGAGTCGCTCAACTATACCATCTGATTGAGGATGAAGAGCAGTTGTTCTGGTTTTTTCTACACCGAAGCGCTGTATCACATTTTTCAGCACTTCTGCTTCGAAGTTTCTGCCCTGATCAGAATGGAGCTGGAATGGCATTCCAAATCTGGAAAACACGTTTTCTATCAGGCCATTTGCGATGGTCTCCGTCTTCTGGTCTGGTGTTAGGAAAACTTCTGTCCATTTTGTAAAGTAGTCTGGTAGGGCCTCTTTTTGATTGACAACGGGTACACTTAACACACCATATTTCCACATCCTTTTGCAAGGTAGGCCAAAACCAGCGCTCTTTAACCTGTTCGGAGGTTTTTCGAATGCCAAAGTGACCACCTTCAGCCTTATTGTGATGGTCCAAGAGGATTTGGTGAGTATGGCTTGCTGGTGCTACTTTCAGAAGTAGGTCCTACTCCCTGTATTGGGTGCGGTACAAGACGCTCTCTATCACTCGCAATGACTCGCATTGAGCCCATAAAGTTTTTAAATGAGGACTTTCACCAATTATTTCTTCTCTTGTGGGTCGTTCGCCTTTCTCTATCCATGTCTTAACTACTTTCAGAATAGGATCTTGATTCTGTTCATTGGCCAAGTCAAAGGCAGCTTGGACAATCAAGGTTACCTTGTGCTCCTGCTCTCGTTGTTCCTTCTGTTCGCAGTGTGCACATTCCTGGCATGGACGTCTAGAGAGGGCATCTGCGTTCAAATGTTTCCGACCAGCTCGATGCTCGATGACGAATTTGTACTGTTGAAGTCTCTCCAACCATCTTGCTAGTTGACCATCAGGCTCTTTGAAGTTAAGCAGCCAACGAAGAGAAGCATGGTCAGTCCTAATTCGAAACATAATATAATGATGGAAACGGCTTGTGGCACAGCTAGCAACTCTTTTCGGGTTACGCAATAATTTCTCTCGGCCGTACTTAATGTTTTGTTGTAGTATTCAAGCTCTCTCTCATCATCATCTTGGACTTAGATAAGTACAGCTCCTAGTCCGGTCTGACTAGCATCCGTGTCCATTATAAATTCACTTTTCATTTGAGGAAAGGCTAAAATAGGAGATGAAACTAGTCTCAATTTCAGTTCATCAAAGGACTCCTGTTGCTGTTCTTGCCACTGAAATTTTCCAGACAAACCTTCTGTAGTAGGATGCAAGGCCAAGGAAACTTCCTTCTTCTTCGTTTTTGGAATTGGCCACGTCCGTATGGTTTCTGCCTTCACTGGGTCAGTTCGTAGTCCTTGAGCGGACACTACATGGTCCAGGTACTTCACTTCCTGACGAAGGAGACTACATTTTTTCGGACTCAGTTTGAGATTAGCAGATCGCAGACGTTGGAATACCTTTTGCAGATTGTCGAGGTGATGTTCAAAACTACATCCGTGAACAATGATGTCGTCAAGATACACTAATGCCGTATCGGGTCCTAGATTGCGAGATACACCATCCATCAAACGCGCGAAAGTGGCAGGAGCATTACATAAGCCGAATGGCATTACGTTGAAATCGAATAATCCTCCACCCATTCCGAAAGCGGTCTTTTCTCGATCGTCATCATTCATTTCAACTTGCCAATATCCACTTTGCAAGTCGAGCGTGGAAAACCATGTCGAGGCAGCGAATGAGGTTAAGCGAATAAGGTTAAGCCGCCTATAGTCCACGCAAAATCGAGTAGAGCCATCCTTTTTCTTCACAAGGATTGCTGGAGGTGCCCAGGGACTAGTCGAAGTCCTTATAATTTCATTGGCCTCCATTTCTTGAATTAACTGATCTTCTTCTGATCTTTTCGCCAAAGGAACTCTTCGGGGTGGTAACCTAGAGGGAGTTGCATCACCGACATTAATCTTATATTTCGCGATATTTGTTCGTCCGGTATCACTGGGACCTGTAGAGAAAATATCCCGATATTCCTCTAATAGGGTCGTCAGCTTTAGCTTTTCTGTGCTAGATAGGCTTTCTTGCACTCCGTTGAGGACGACTTCAAGAGCATCAGATATAGTATCACTTGCCAAAATGGTTGAAGTGGCAATGAAAGCAGGTTCGAGCTGTCCAACACAAGTGCCGCGAGGAACAAACACCTCACTGTTTGATAAATTGGCCAATCGTAACGGAATAAGCTGAGATTTTTTTCAACTAAAATGCGAGCTGCATACACACGGAAAGGTAGTTCCGAATGGAGCTTGGAATCCAATAATACGGTCGGGATTTCTTTTAATTTTTAAGAAAGCCTAATTGGAACGATCATCTCACTACGTGCAGCTAACAAAATGTTGTCTGAGAGGTACACGTCAGGAACAGGGTATCTGGGTTTATTGAGCTTCACCGTTGCCTGGCCTATCTGGAGGACATTGCTTTCAAAGTCCAGTTGGCATTGGTTGAGGTCGAGAAAATCTACGCCGAGTAGGCATACAGGTTCTATATTTGCTACCAACACAGTGTGTGGGAACCTGTAGTTCTCTAAGCGGATATCTACACTTAATTTACCCAAAATATCAGCAATGTCTCCAGCGCTGTCAATGATGAATGACTTAAAAAAATGGGATATAAAATTGATACGGTGGCTCCAGTATCCAAAATAAATTCACAGGGTCTGCCATCTAACAGTCCTTTCACAGTGAGCCTGTTCTCAGATGGACCTAGGGCTTGAATTATTACTTCTTCTCTTACAATGGGAGTTTTTTCAACACTTTTATTAAGTTCTTTGTTCGAATTTCCTTGATTTCTGTTATGGATTTTACATCCAGATGAGAAGCAGAGTCGTCGTTGTTGTTTTCTATATCTGGGGCAACCGCTATATTCATCGACTCGTGCCCCATTGTGTCGATGTTGACGGGTTTCCCGAATATAAAGGGGCTAAAGGAGGAACTTCAGAAGTAGATGCTGGTCTGAAGAAGTCATATAGCATAGGGGGCTTCGATACAGAATTATTTTTCGGGCCATTGCACATTTCTTGAGTATTTTCTGCTCTCGGGAGTCTATTATTTACTGGGCACCTTCGCCGACGGCCATGATTTCGTTGCCCAGGTGAATTTCGCGGAATTGGAGAAATTTGATCGATACGAGCATTCCTTCCAACATTGGTACCGATAGCCAATTCTTGCGCCGCACTCACGGCTTCGTGTAAGGTCTTCGGCCCTCTTACTCTAACTAGGGTCCTCAATTCGTTATCTCGAAGTCCTTCTAGAAAGCGCAAGGCTACCATTCTGTAGACAACATCAGTAGGGCAAGAAGGGAATGCCGCCGTGGCTAGCCTTTGCAATTCGAGTGCGAAGTTAGCGAAATTATCCCGTGCATCTTGTGTCCTACCAGAAGATTGAACCTGACTCGAGTATGAATTCACCCCAAAGCGCTGTAAGGCGGCTAACTCTGCATATTGAATGCGACGTCCTGGAGGAAAAACACTCAGAACTGAAACTGAATTACCACCGCAACTGTATTGCCATGGCATCAGCTTTCTCTTGCTCTGTCCATCCAGTCTGGTGAGCGACTATCTCAAATTACACACGATAGTCAGACCAAGATACCGATCCATCAAACGGAGCTAGATTACAGACGCTGGTAGATGTGGAAAACCAAGGAGGTTTCACGGCAGATTGTGGAGGAAGATTAAAGTTAGATTGTCGAATCAAGTTAGCACTCTGCGTTGGAACGGAAGTGTAGTAGGGCTGCTGCATTGAATTAGAGTTAGGCGGCTGTACTAACTTCGAATTATTTTTCCGAATGGAATTGTAGCCATACACTATAGCTAGCTTGCTGTGGCAAATTGAAACTAGGCTGTTGAATCAGACTCGAGCTAGGCTGCTGGATCAAATTGGAGCTAGGCTGCTGAATCAAATTGGAGCTAGGCTCAACAGAACTATAGCCCCGAATTAAGAGCTCCCATTGGTAGAAGTTCAGGGTGCTGGTATTACTTTAAGCATGGGTTTTGATTCAAACTCGGGCAATTACTCCAGGTAGTCCTTGGTTGTGAAGGCTGATTGAATGATTGACTTATAGGAGCAGAGCATGATTCAGGCAATGTCGATAGAGAAGTGGCAACAGGCTTTGAAAAGAAAGTTGACATATGTGTTGCTACATTTGTCTGTACCGGCGATGAGGCAAATACGGAACCCCTGATGTCGTCGTGGTCGTAGTGGTACTGGTAGCGGACGAGGTATATGCTAGGGGAGAATATTCATCAAAAACACGATTAACAAAGGCCGTACCATTTAACGTTTTATCTAAACCCTCAACTTTTTTTGACAACGTCGTTACTTGCTCTAGGATTCACGACTCCAAAGCGGCTATAGAGCTAGCTTTTTCGGACTTTAGTTCTTCTTTAATTACCCCGACAACATCTTTTACCGTAGGCAATACCAATTCCTTCAGTTGCTTTTTCAACTCTTCTAGTTGTTCCGAGTCCATTTTATTTTTGTAGACGAAAAGAAGAATTTAAAAAGAAGGGGGAAAAAATATAAGTCAAGGAAAAACAAATAATAAAAAAACTTCAATTTGTGCTCAGTGTCACTCAGAAATTCACTTATACTTCCAAAAAAAGAATCAGAATTCAATTTAAGCTTATTCTGAGATCGAAGCGCAAAAAAAAAATAAAAAAATCTTCCAGTTAATTCGATTGAAATTATTCGGCGAGTTTACTTATGACCTCCAGCCAAACTTTAAAACTTATGAACTTAACCTAAATCAAGGTAGAAAATCCTTACGACCTACTAATACGGAAAGAACGTGGTTCTTTCTAAACAAATTATTCAGGTGTGTCTGATTAAATTTTTATTCCAAATATTCACTTTCCGGCTGATGCAAAATTAAGTGTAAAATGAAAGTTTTACTTTGCAACAATAAACGAGAGTTCACTTTCACTTCAAGAAGTAGTTGTACACAAGAGTGCAAAGTACTAAATTTTTATTGCTGACACGACAGCTGTGCTAAGAGCAACAAAATTCTACGCTTTGCTGTAATATATGGATAAATTAAACGAAAAGACTTCAAAGCTTCGGAGTATAAGGCTTAAATCTAAAAAAAATTAATTCAATTGCATCAAAAATGTGAGAGAAAATTCAAAAGCTTTCAAATAGACAAGCACAAACACAAATAAAAGGAAATTAATAATTTTTTTTGTTTTTTTTTTACTTATTAATTATAACGGACAAAAGAAAATACGCCTTTAAGAAAGGGATAAATATCGGCAGGGATATTTTCTAACAAACCCCACACTTGACACCAATTGTAACGATTTTCCAAGTAGAAAATTGCTCCGGCCGAGCGGTAGCGAGGGAGCACTTTACTACACGGCATGTCACCGTATCGAATCTTCTTCTTTGCTATTGTGCTTCACACCTCCATCCCATCTGTAAAAAGTTTTCAACCTGGAACCAGGCTCACACTGTATGATAAACTACATGCCCGGCGCCAATGACTCACTCAATGCAGAAATTGCCGAGGTGACTTTGTCGCAGACAGACAAGTTCCACTTAAACATGTGCTAACTCAACTCAATAATGTAGAATATTGGAATAAGCTTTATCGTGGATATTAAAGTCCACTTAAAAGGGTCTCGACTCAACTTAACGATCTATATATAAACGTGGAAATAGTTGGGAGAGCTTTGGCAGGGGTGGGAAAACTGCATTTAAAAGTGTCTAGGCTCAACATAACACTCGCCGTATATTAGAGGTAGAACACTTAGGCCAGTTCCTCCTTTAAGGGGAAACCAAGTTCTGTCTATTCGACTATTTCTTGAAATAGTGGGCAGGGCCAGACGGTGAAAATTTCCCTATCACTTGTTTACTTCCGCCGCGAAATACAATCGCGGGCTCGAACGCTAATAGGCCGCCTGTCTTCACGGACTTAGTTTGTGGAGTGTGTAGATAATTCGTCGATTCGCTGTCGGCACTTATATATTAGCTCATGCAAACAGAAAATTCGTCGATTTCCCGTCGGCGTTTGAGAAGTTTTCGGCTTATATTTCGCGGAAAATGTGCTAGAATAAATTGAAACTTGGCACTAGATAGGATGGAAACGCAATTTGTTAATTAGTTGTTGATTTTCACTAACCTGCAGTTTACAGAAAATTGGTTTAGTTTACTGTCGGCCTTTGATAACTCAAATAAATTGGAATTCATCGATTCGCCGTCGACATTTTCTAAGTTCAGCTAATAGAAAATTCTGCGATTTGCTCTCGGCGTTTGATAAGGTTTCTACCTTAGGATTTTCGGTTTAGATATCTCAATTTATAAACGTAGATAGAAACTAGGCAGAGATAAGATGAAAAATCAGTTATGAATTTTCTGCTAGTCTTCGCTAATACACAGTTTATAGAGAAGGGGATTGATTTTCCGTCGGCATTTGCAGGCTTATGCCTTAGGATTTCTTGTTGAATGCACTGGGAAAATTGTGGAAATGAATTGGAAATCCAAAGCAAAAGTTAGAGCAATTCGAAATGAACTGGAAGTCCGAAGCAAAAGTGAGACAAATTTATACTTGGCCACAGCTCTTTCCTTGAAATCGAAAAGCAGGTTGTGCCAGCGCGTTGATACAAATCGACAAATTGCCTTTACAAAGAAGATGCGGTTTAACGCGGAACACAATATTCAGGTATTTCTCGCTACCACCTCACACACTACTTATTCTAAACGATAGGCGCAATAATGAATCACTGAATTGACATGAAAAAAATAATAACAACAAAAACAGATAATCTGAAACAAAAGATAAGAAAAAATTAAATGCTTAGTACAAGCTCTATTCTGGAAATAGGAGAGCCGCCTGCATCCGTATATTTATATATTTATTGAAATTCCCCAATTGCGATCTATGTTGAAGTGGCGATAAATAAGTAATAAAAAAGAACAAAAGTTCTTGTCTGTTGCTCTATTCGGGAAGCAGAAATCTGTAGAGCAGATGATGCCGGTACATTTGATTAAATTGAGAAGAATGTAATAAAAACAAAAACGAGGAAAGCTCGTGCCTAATAAGTTATTTGCTGAATCTACAATATTAGTAGGAAATAAATAATAAAAAGAAATTGGTACTTATCAATTTGCTCAGTTGTAGACTGAGAGTAGAATCCGTAGATTAACTTCCTCTTTAGTGAACGGTTTGCTCTGACCAGTTACTCTTAGCGATCGATGCCTTTGTGTTACAAAGACTCCCAATATTTCCTTAATGCAAATCTCCCTCAATTTTTTTTCTTCCTTTATTGCACTTATCAAAGGTAAATCAAATACTTCAAAATTCCATGAAACAAAACGTTTTCTATAAAATTTATAATAATTCACAAAAAATTCTTTTCCGACGATATGGCTTTCACACTGGACTTTTTCCGACTCTCTCGTGAATCATCTCGGGCCCTTTTTTTTTAGTTGGCCGCTCGATCGCTAGCGGTCCCTCGTTGTCAGGTTCGCAGAAATTTCCTCGGCAGGGCTCAGTGCCATCTTTTGGTTATTTGGGGGTCCCCACTCAGATAGCACATATATGTAGGCGTTAATCGACGACAGTAGCTAAAAGCTACAGTCTGTCTCGCGCTACATTGCGTATTCAGCTCCTGACTGTGGGGTATGTGACTAGATTCGCAACAATCGATAAATGCATATACATTAACCCCTACATGAACAAGCACAGTATTGCTTAGATGCTTGATTTGCAATCTTTTTCTTATTGAACAAATGCCAAGTAGATATGGCACAGTTATCGATTGCGTCATTGAGCAATTACTTTTTTAAGTTCATTGAGTAATGCATTGTATGCATCATCACGGTGCAACGGTGACCAGTGGTGATCATATTGCATTTTTACAACTTTCTTTCACTGGCTATTCCGATCATATTTCTTTTTTTTTTGTTATTTAATTTTGCTTGTTGAGGTACGTGCATATGCCTTTATTTTTGTGGTATGTAGGTACGCTCTGCACGTACCACAAAGCTTCTCCGGTGGTGAGGAGTTTGCTAAAATATTTTTTTTATTATATATATGTTTTTTATCTTTAGGTGCTAAAAGCCGTCAGGAGAGTCGACCAGCCATGTCAGCTTCAACGTAAGTGTCACAGTATCTTCATTATGTTCGTCTGTGTTATGTCATTGTAACAAGCAATTATAGTCCGTCCGTCCGTCTGGTCTTCTTCAATGACACAGTAAAACTAGCATCCATGGGATGAGAGTGACAAGAACCCGCCCAAGCCGGCTGATAGCTAGCTGGAAAGTACTGTGTCGTCGCTCTCCTTAGTCCTGAGGATGATTCTTGTCGCAGCAAGAGTTGTCAATGCGGCTGCTACCTATATCAATTTCGAGTTGATATGGGTAATGCTGGCAGAAGATTTCTCTCTGTTAGAAGTGTGGGTAAGAACATCATAAATACACAACCATGTGTATATATAATATATAGGTATAAAGCAAAATTTTAAATGCAAATCAAAAATATAAATACAAAACTATATGTATATATAATATACAGGTATAAAGTAAAATTTCAAATGTAAATCAAAAATACTCACGGTCAAAATTTCATGGTCTGATGGAGCGCTCCAGTATCCGGTGAGTACCTATCTTTCAATTTAATTGGATGAAACATTTAATAAAACTTGGAGATCTCAGTTCACTACTTCGGTTGCTTTACTTTATACTGTATTTAATAGCACAAATTTTGCTTTAGAGCCTAAACAATCCCAATCGTTTTGTATAAGAAAGCACATTTTATGTAAAGGATTAACTACTTTTTATGAGCATTAAAATGGGCAAAATACTATAAAACTACTAAACTTTGTGCATTTTGTGTAGACTCATCGTGTTTTTCTAGAGTAAACAACTCCACAATAAGTCACTGTTCCACTATAAACATTGTTATATATGTATGTATGTCGGCTGCTGTCCATAGCGGAAAGCTTGCACGCACCCCGACCGAGATAAATGCGCTTCATTTAGCTAGAGTGACAGGTTGACAGTGGTGACAAATTAGAAGAAGACAATCAATCTGTCTTACCTCTCGAATAAAGTACGCGCGAGAAAGAAGTCCAAAGAAAGGATCATCGAAAATTCTCCACGACATCTTGGCCGAAAGGTAATATTTTCGCATAAATCTCATTAGTGTCAAATTAAATAAATAAAATACTTTAGGAATTTCGAATTGATGCTGGAAATTTGGAAAAACAAAAAGAGATTTGAAATCGTCTCAAGTGAAAATCATTTAATTGGTTTATGCAAGAAACCGCATCTGGCTTATTGAAAAAGTATCCCCCGTCGAACCACCAGATTATTCTCATAGAACCATAAGAATCAAAGAAATTCCATATCGTTGTGTTGATAATCTCAACCATAAGCACGACGGTGAGGTAGGCTTATTTCAATGTGCTACAAACAACGTTAGGCCACATGGAAATCAAAATTGGGCCCCCAGTTGGCATAAAGATATCAGACTTAGAGGCAAAACGACCTGCTTAGATGTTTCTAAATCGACAAAAGATGCCACAGTAATCCTGTATTACTGTCATACACAACAAGGTAATCAATTATGGTTTTATGATTTGATAAATAAATAGATAGTTCATGGAAAGAACATGCGATATTTGGAAGCCGATGCCAAGAAAAAGAAGATTTACGTGAATAATTGTGATGCTTCCAATAAATACAGGAAGTGGATCTTTGGGTATACGAATGAAACAGCATTAAGGGATTTCCATAGAAATCATCCAGAAGATTTATAGTGTTGGTAGATATTTTTGTTTTTCTTTGGCATATCAACTTGTAAATATTTAAGCACTTAAGTGATATACGTAAATGCATTAAGATTAAAATTAATTAATTTATCCAAGAGGCCATCCATTAGTAGACGTGATAGATGCTAAGGTTTATTCTCGTAGCCTAATTTTATAAGTACATATAAAAAGAGTATGTTTTATTTTGACACTCGGTAAATGAATTTGACAAGAAGATCGGCATCAAAGCAAAGTTGTTTTTACAAATTTTTATCAACAAAAGTAACCCTTGTAATTACTTCGGTGGCGTAGTTAATTGTAGAGTGCTTCGATTGTATGTATGAATTGCAAATTTTTCGGAACACAACTTTTGCTAAAAGAAATTTTACACGTTAGCAAATCAAAGAACTACTCAACATGTAACTTTTAAGTAATCTTTGAAGTTCAATAATATTTATAATTGTACTGATAGGTACTTACAATGATCCACTAAATAAGAGTTATAGCTTCCCTATATCGGTTATAAACAGACGGAAGGTTTAGTGTTAGTTTCTTTATATAATTTGTTGAAACTTTTGAAAACGACAAGAAAATGATATTTTTTTAAAAGTGAGGAAAATGACATGTTTTGTTTACAATAGCACATGAAATGGGAAATTTGTGACTGCAAAAAAAACATAATTATGCACATTGGATCAAGTAGATTTCATGACTAGGTGTGGATTTTTTAAGTTTCATAAGCTTTGTGTTGTGTTCTTTATTATTTATATATATATACATATATACAATATATATATATATTGTAACGTTTTTGTTATCTGTTGGATCAAAATTTGCTCCGGCCGAGCGGTAAACGAGGGAGCAGTTTTGTTCTCATATTTAAAACTCCTTTAAGAATTTCACAGAAACCTTAGCAATTGAAAAAGATTACGACGATATATAATTTATGTTATGTAAGCGATAAGATTATTTTAGTTAAACGGAAATTTATTTATTCTTACTGTATTTCATTATTTTAAAAGAAAATTTATTTTACTGTATCTGACTTTGTACTCACCTGATCAGTGTTTGGCAGCTGATTCACTTGGTTCTCTATTAAGGTTTTTAGGATTGGGATATTTTGTTTTTTATTCCAGTCGAGACCCAGAATAAAATGAGGTTAGTAATTCTGACTGCAGTCGGTACCCACAGAAAGAATCTTTATCACAGTCGAGACCCGCGATAAAGTGTTTGGTGTTAGTATTTTATTCTTACTGCAGTCGCTACCCACAGAAAGAATCTTTATCACAGTCGAGACCCGCAATAAAGAGTTTGGTGTTAGTAATTTATTCTTACTGCAGTCGCTACCCACAGAAAGAATCTTTATCACAGTCGAGACCCGCGATAAAGTGTTTGGTGTTAGTAATTTATTCTTACTGCAGTCGGTACCCACAGAAAGAATCTTTATCACAGTCGAGACCCGCGATAAAGTGTTTTGAGTTAGTAATTTATTCTTATTGCAGTCGATACCCACAATAAGAATCTTTATTACAGTCGAGACCCGCAATAAAGAGTTTGGTGTTAGTAATTTATTCTTACTGCAGTCGATACCCACAGTAAGAATCTTTATTTTAGTCGCTGTCAGAAATAAGATCTTTAATCCAGTCGGTACCCAGAATAAAAATCTCGATTTTCAACCGTCTAACCAAAATAAAGCACTTGTTGGATTAGTATTACATTCTTATTGCAGTCGCTACCCACAATAAGAATCTTTATTTTAGTCGCTTATCAAAACAATACCCTTAATCCAGTCGAGACCCAGAAGAAGAATATTTATTTTAATCGTCAACTAAATAAAGTATTTGATTTATTAGTAAGAATTAGAACACTGGGAAATAACACTAGCAATCGATAACCACTTGATCACTGCACTGCCAAACTGAAAAAGAGATCGAGCCAAGTCAGACTGCTGTTTATATAGCCAGAGTTTGCACACGGCACCAAAGAACGGTAGTCAAAGGCGCATGGCAACAATATTGGCATAGCAACAACTGGCATAGCAACAATAACTTGGCATAGCAACTGCACCTCATCATTTGTCATGAGTGTTACCATTTTAGTTATTGCCGCCACAGGCTGCTTTCAACTTATTATCTAAAAAAAAATATTTTGCGTAAATTCCATTTATTCCTAATTCAATATGGTCGAATTGAACGATAAAATAAGAAACTTTCGCCTTTTGTTGAATTAGAAATTTTCCTTACCGTAAATAATTTATACCTTCTTAAAAACCGTACCTTCCACCGGCTTAGACGTAGCTGGAAGCAGCGCGCACGAGTTGCTGGACTTGCTCTTAGATGTACCATCGCAATATTCCGCTGCACAGTGATTTCTTGTGAGCTAACTTCAATTAAAGGCTGAAATACAAACGAGTGCGACACGCACCTGTCGACGCCAAAAAATAATTTTCGAATTCATGTTACGACATTAGAACATGGCAAATGCTGTGCCATAAAAAATGTCGTCGTCAGAAAGTAGAGTAAATTTGGAGCACCGTCCTTTTAAATCTGGCATAAATGTAATAAGCTTTAAAGGCAACTTATGCTTATTCTTAAAAAGATGTAAAAATTTCCCTGTAGACATCCCAAAGAAAGCAAAAACTCAACTCATTTATCTTGAAATGACGACGACAATGTCGCAATCATTGTATTACGTCTGTGGCAATCAACGACGCAACTTGGGGCCGACAATTTTGTGTCGAATTCAGGGCGCATGGCGGAATGTGGTGTCTAATGAGAATTTCTTGCTCATATCTCGTTTCCATTTTGTGTTCTAGTACAATTTCATCTTGAAGTTGTCATTACTGTTCACTTCTGCTGTGAGGATGTTCAGCTGTCATCAGCATTGTTATTGATGTAATTAGGTAAGATTGATTTATTAATTAAAAATTTAAGAATGATTCTTTGTGGTGTTCTTTCTTGTTTCTTTTTCAGGAAATAAGACTTGATGCAGCATCTGTTAAAAAAAGCAGTGATTTTCGCTACATTGCCCCCTTCTTCAGTCTCGAAGTTCCGACCGAGTCCTTATAAAAAGAAAACAAGAATCTCTGAAACGAAGTTTGTGACGTATTAAAAAACAATTTATCACGAAAAGATTCTAAAAAATCAGAAGATTCCGAATATGACTTCGAATTTTTTTTTTTTTTTTAATAATATCAGTCTGAAATCACTATGCTCAAAAGCGTCATCGCTGCAATTGTATACATATCACCTCTAAATATGACCTGGCAGGATTGGAACAGAAGTTTTGTATATTTTCTGAATGACACATAATGCCTTCTCAGATATTTCAGTTTAAAGCACCTTAAAAATTTACTCGTATAATGATTTCACTGACCTGTATTACAAAGCAAATACCAGTGGAGATATACATAGCTTTGGCAATTATTTTAAATTGCAGATGGTGATGGAATTGATGAGAAATATATCAAACTCATTTTATCAAAAGCATTTTAGTTACAACTAAAGAATCCTAGGATCATTGGAAATTAATGGTGAATTCTTTTCAACAAAATCGAACAGGCACCGATCTACCCCAGAAGCTGTGATATCTACACCGAACTTAGCCCTGTTGTCCCGAACGGGGATAAACTAAAAAGAAAACAAGAATCTCTGAAACGAAGTTTGTGACGCCCCACTGCTGATTCGAGAAAGCGAATTATGGAGTGGAATGTAATAAATAAAAAGTTCCTTTTGTGATTTTTATTATATTTTTTTGTTTTTTTTATTTTAGAATTTTGATATTTCCATCTTTCAGTAAGCGAATATTGTACCGAGTACCATCTTGAGTGGTTACGCGTTGTTTACGCTTCTTGGATCTTACCAAGGCGTCCCAGGAAACGGTGATGTCCTCCACGGTTCCTGTCTGGTGGTCCGTCACAATCAGATGGAGATCGTGGTTTGGCTCGTTGGCAGGTACCAGTACAAGGTCCTCCAGTATCTTAATCTTGGATGGTGTCTGCTGGGGCTCATCCACTACGGCCGCTGATCCTGATGGTGCTGGCATTGTCTCGGTTTGGTGACTTGGGCTTTGTGGTGGAGAATCGGTTATTTCAATCACCTCCGATTCCTCCAGTTGCAGATGCTGCAGTCGCCTTACCATCTTCCTGATCTGCCTGGCCGCTTGTAGCTGTTTAAGCTGCTTTTCCAGCTCCCAGATCTTCTTGACCTCGCGCTCGATGGTCTTGCCTGGTGTTGGCGGCGAGTTTTTAGTCTCCTTGGCTATATCGTTGGACGATTCCATTTTTTCGAAGTTTAAATTCAACTGTGGCTCATAAAGCCATGAGCTCGCTATTTAAAGAGCCCTAACGGGTCCTCTTGGCTATTCATTATCCGGCTGGCATGAAATCAGGCGATCACGGTAACGGTTATACATGTGTTTCAATCGAAACAAAATTTGCTGAGACGAAAATTTATTTTCAATTTAACGGTCCCTTGTAGCTCAGTGCAGTAAAATGTAATGGAATGCACTTAGATGAGGTATGTACATACATACATAGGCGCGTGCGATGATTGGAATTTCGGTCGTTATTTTTTCGTCGAGATAGAAATTTAGTTACTGATTTTAACGGTTTTTTTTTATATGACGTTGAGAATGCAATTTTGTGGTTTGGGGAATATATTGAAATTTTGCGGATGAAATTTTTGAGATGATATTTTTGTTTTTTTTTTTTTTTTTTTTTTGTAGAAAGAAGAAAAAGGAAAAGAAAATTACTTTAGGTATTTTTTTAAGAAAAAATGAAAGAAATTAATTATATATGATAACGAGGGTTCTACAACAGGGATCTTTGGGGTATTTACTGACAGCTTATTTCCGACTTTGAGCAATAGATATTTCCGTAGAGTGAATCTATAGAGTGAACCTCTATCCAGGAAAAGTAATAAAGATAGGAATTCCTGTAAAAATCTGCTTACTTTATTGGCTCTGGGTACTCGGGGTACACGTTGGACGCCAATAAGCTCGTGAATACTTCGGTTCCAGGTAATTGTCGCGAGACAAGAAGTTTAAAGTGAACGTCTAAGGCCGACTAATATTACCTTTCACTGTAAATAGATTATTTCCTCAAAAGTAACCTCCAAGTATATTCTAAGCTATAGAGGATTGAAACTCAGGAATTCTACCTTTTATATCTGAGCGAGTCTTTCATGACTTATTCGCAGGGACTGTAACTCTTGAGCCAGGAATTCTCATGTCTTCACTCGTAAACAGCTGAGTTGTAGCCTTTCTCAATGGTCCAATTCACGATTTGGTGGAGCAATTTCTGCGCTGCTGGTGTATGGCACGTAATCGAGGTGTGGGTGTTTGGGATAAGGCTGTTGATTAGTGTGTTAGTCGGAAGTGGATGGTAGATTAGCTTGTTAATAGGAAAGGGGGAAATGGATTATGGGTTAGTGGGAGGTAGGTTTTATTTTTCGGCCTTTGCACCGAAACCGGCCCGCGACGTGCGAGACCTAACTGTAATGGGTTCGACTTTACCCTGCAAGTTTTTACCCAACCCTTTCCCTATCTTGAAACCACATTTTCTTAGAAAATTCGGTACGGCTGTCTTGGAGTATTTAACCCACGGTGCGATACAGCTAATAGCATTTGTGTTGTCTACACTCGAGTCGACCCCAACGCTAAAGGTGTTATTAGCTCGAGTCTCTTCGCTACAAAATTTAGCTAGTCTGTCTATGTGGAGGACCTTTTTCACTCGACCTCCTGGGAACTCAACTCTATAGAGGACATCGTTTAGCTTAGACAATACCGTGCCAGGACCTTCCCAGTCACGTTGCAGTTTGGGACTTTTTCCCTTTCGGCGTTTTGGATTGTAAATCCAGACTTGTTCGCCCTCAGAAAATTGGAGAGGATGCGCTCTAAGGTCATATTGGGTCTTCATCTGGTAGGACGACAGAGTTAGATGCTTCCGGGTTAAAGAGTGGATTTTTTCAAGGGTCTGGGTCAGCCTCTCGGCATAATCTACTGCTCTGTTACATCCGCCAGGTGAAGGGCCGTAAGAAAGGTCCGAAGGTAATCTTAGTTCTCTACCAAAGTTGAGGCGCGCGGGAGTGAATTTGGTGCTCTCGTGAATGGAGGATCGATATGCCAGAAGTGCGAAAGGGAGGAACTGGTCCCAGTTCGTTTGGCTAGTACTGACAAACTTGGACAGGTAATCTAGAAGCGTTCTATTAAATCGCTCAACCATCCCGTCTGATTGAGGGTGCAGAGCAGTTGTCCTAGTTTTTTCTATGCCCAAGCGTTGTAAAATTACTTGTAGAAGGTCAGACTCAAAATTTCGACCCTGGTCCGAATGCAGTTGGAAAGGCATGCCAAATCTGGTAAGTACGTTCTCGATAAGTCCGTCTGCTATGGTTTCGGCCTTTTGATCTGGTGTCGCAAAAGCTTCTGGCCACTTCGTAAAATAATCGATTACGACTATAACGTATTTGTTTCCTCTATCGGTTTTTGGGAGTGGACCCAGTACGTCAATCGCGATTCTTTCGAAGGGAGCTCCTACGTTGTAGATTTGAAGGTTTCCTCTGGTTTTTCTAGCAGGGCCTCTTTTGGAGTGACAGAGAGGACACTTGGCGCACCATATTTCTACGTCAGCTTGCATAGTAGGCCAGTACCAACGTTCTTTAATCTTTTCGACCGTTTTTCTTACTCCAAAATGTCCGCCTTCTGGTTTATTGTGAAAGTTCTGGAGAATTTGGGAGGTATGGTCCGATGGTGCGACTTTTACAAGGATGTCCTGGTGCCCGTGCCTGGTGAAGTGTAAAACATCGTCCACTAGTTGCAATGATTCCCACCGCGACCAAAATGTTTTCAGAGTAGGACTTTCGGAAATAATCTGCTCTCTCGACGGTCTCTGATTCTGTTGTAACCAGGATTTCACGATTCGTAGAGTAGAATCTCGGTCTTGTTCTGAAGCTAAGTCGAATGCTGGTTCGATGGCTACCAAGTCAACGAGTTGCGTTTGCTCTCGGTTTTCTTTCTGGTCACAATGAACGCAATTTTCGCATGGTCGACGTGACAAAGCATCCGCGTTTAGGTGTTTCCGGCCAGGTCTATGTTCGATGACGAAATCGTATTGCTGTATCCTCTCCAGCCATCTCGCCAACTGTCCGTCGGGATCTTTAAAATTTAATAGCCAACGAAGTGAGGCGTGATCTGTGCGGATTCGAAATGGTCTACCAAATAAGTAATGGTGAAAGTGACTTGTTGCTCGTACTACAGCCAGCAGCTCTTTCCTGGTAACGCAATAATTTCCTTCAGGCTTGCTGAGCGTTTTGCTATAGTATTCGAGCACTTTTTCATTTCCATCTTGAACTTGGCTTAGGACAGCTCCGATCCCTGTTTGACTGGCATCCGTATCGAGTAGGAATTCTCCTTTTGCTTGTGGGAAAGACAGGATAGGAGGGGAAATTAATCGTAACTTCAATTCCTCGAAGGCATCCTGTTGCCTCTTTTCCCACAGAAATTTCCTCTTGTCTTCAGTTAATTCGGATAGAGGCTTAGCGATAGTAGAGAAATCCTGAACGAACCTTCGATAGTAAGATGCCAGTCCAAGGAAGCTTCGTACCTCTTTCTTCGTCTTAGGTACTGGCCAATTTTGAATAGTATCCGTCTTACTTGGATCCGTTTGCAATCCCGTCGCAGATACTATGTGTCCTAGGTATTTCACTTCTGGACGAAGAAGATGACATTTGTTCGGGCTAAGTTTTAAATTGGCCGCACGGAGTCGCTGAAATACCATTCTCAGGTTAGCAAGATGGTCTTCGATGTCACGCCCATGAACGATAATGTCATCGAGATATACTAGAGCGGTTTCTGTACCTAGTTTACGAAATACGCCATCCATTAAACGTTCGAAGGTGGCGGGGGCGTTACACAGACCAAAGGGCATTACGTTAAACTCCCAAAGACCGGCTCCAGTCGCGAAGGCCGTTTTCTCTCTATCCTGTTCGCTCATTTCGACTTGCCAATAGCCACTTTGGAGGTCGAGGGTAGAAAACCACGTAGATCCGGAGAAAGAAACGAGCGTATCATCCATCCTGGGGAGAGGATAAGAATCTTTCTTGGTGATATCGTTTAGCCGCCGATAGTCCACGCAAAACCTGGTACTGCCATCCTTCTTCTTAACAAGAACTACGGGGGACGCCCAAGGACTATTGGATGGCCTGATAATGTTATTGCTCTCCATTTCCTGTACCAATTGCTCGGCCTCGGCCCTTTTTGCCAATGGGACCCTTCGAGGTGGAATCCTGAAAGGTTTCGCTTCGCCGACATCAATGTGATGTTTTGTGATTCCTGTTCGGCCTACGTCGCTAGGGCCAGTGGAAAAAATATCGCGAAATTCATCTAGAAGGGAGGTCAGCTGTTGCTTGTCTTCGCTAGACAGTCCCTCGGGCACTCCGTTGAGAATGACACCAAGAGGGTCTAGCTCTGCATCGCTCGTAGAAGCGACCGCGTTTACAATAATGACAGGCTCCAGACATCCGATGAAGCTATCCCCAGGAAGGAAAACATCAGTAGCTGATAAGTTAATAAATCGAATTGGGATATTTTCCGCTTTTGACTCTACTAAGACGCGCGCAGCGTGTATGCCGTATGGTAAATCGGGCCTAGGGTCTAATAGTAAAATCGGTCCATCTTCCACATTTCGCTTTCGATTTACAGGAATAATGGTTTCGCTAAGAGCGGTCAGCAATATGCTTTCTTGGAGATTTATTTTTATCTCGGGGTAATCGGGTTTACTAAGATTCACGGTCCCATTCCCTATTTGAAGCACATTCCTTTCGAAATCTAGCCGGCAATTGTTACCATCCAAGAAATCCACGCCTAATATGCACAAAGGCTCAATATGAGCGACTAGCATCGTGTGGTGGACACGATAAGTTCCTAAGTGAAGTTCGACCTTCAGTCGACCTAGAACATCTATCCGGCTACCCGTTACGCTCCTAATCACGACATGCGACTTCTCAAGCTTTGTCAGTGATGAACGGCTTAGAAAGGTAGGGTGAACAATAGAGACTGTGGCTCCAGTGTCTAAGATGAAACTACAAGGCTTCTCGTTTAATAGTCCTTGGACGGTGAGACTGTCTTTAGAAGGACCTACGGCTTGGATAGTCACTTCCAATTGATTTTCCATAGCCTCTGGACGTTCACTACTAGGAGGCTCATTATTTAAAATTTCAGAAATCGTTTGAGATGATGGGGTTATAGCTAGAATTTCCGCGGGGTCGTCAGCGTGGTTTCTATTATTTGGGGCAGGAGGAATGTTCATCGACTGGTGCCCCTGTGGGTCGATGTTGATGCGTTTCCCGAATCTATAGAAACTGCGGGTGGGATCTCGATATGGGAAGCTGGAGTAAACGAATCGTATAGCCTGGGGGGGTTTGTTAATGCCGTAGTTGTGTTCCCAGCGAAAGAGCCGAGAACCTCTTGTTCTCTAGCTGTTACAACGTTTTTCGTCGGTTTTCTACGTCTTCCATAATTGCGTTTATTAGCTGAGGCTTGCGCGACATGAACTCTGGCATTCCTTCCCATATTAATTCCTGTGGCTAGTTCTTGTGCTGCGTTCACTGCTTCATGCAGTGATTTTGGTCCCCGAACTCTGACCAAAGTCCTCAACTCGTCGTCCCGAATTCCTTCCAAAAATCGTAACGCTGCCATCCTATCAACGACATCCGTTGGGCAGGAGGGAAATGCAGTTGTAGCAAGTCGCTGTAACTCCAGTGCAAAATTTGCAAAACTTTCTCTCGCACCTTGCGATCTTCCACAGAACTGCACTTGGCTCGAGTAGGAGTCGACTCCAAAGCGCTGTTCTAGCAACGCGATTAGCTCTCCGTATTGAATGCGATGACCTGGAGGGAAAACGCTTAGTACTGATAGAGCATTACCTCGCAATTGTGTCGCCATGGCGTCAGCTTTCTCTTGCTCTGACCAGTTGTCATTTCGCGCTACAATCTCGAATTGTATTCTATAATCTGACCAGGATACTGTCCCGTCAAAAGGATTTAGATTGCAGACTAGCCCGACTGGTCCAGAGCTGACAGCTCCTGCATTTGAAGTTGAGGGAAACGAAGGCTGTCGTTTAAAATTCGAAGAAGGAGGTGGCATGAAGTTGAAGTTAGGCTGCCCGCCTAAGTTAGGATTAGGCTGTTGCATAAAATTCGAACTAGGTCGCTGAGTAAAATTTGAATTAAACTGTTGGTCAAACATGGCATTAGATTGCTGAGCAAAGTTAGAATTAGGGTGCTGAGCAAAAATGATGTTAGACTGCTGCGCCAAATTTGAATTAGGCTGTTGTAGGGAATAAAGCCTTTCGACGGAGTCTCTTGGTAAAGGAGCTTGTTCAATGGATTGCACAGCAGGCTGACTTCGTGCAGGGTTCACTGGAAAGTGGCCATTAATTGGCCAGTGACTCCAGCTTGAAGTGGGTTGAACAGGATACTTAAATGTTTGGTTTGTATAGGTCGACGGCAGGTGTCCCTGAGAAGACACAGAAGAATTGGGTAGCGAGCTGCTAATAGACACTGCAGGTGTAATTGAATGAACTATTGCTGCGCTCGAAGAGATAGGTGATGCTACCGAAGTTGTAGTTACAGAAGTTGTAGTCGACGTAGTAGTAGTTGTAGGGGAAGACGTATTTGCCAGAGAAGAAAAGTCTTCAAAAACTCGGTTAACGAATCCCGTCCCACTTAAAGTCTTATCCAACTCGTCTATTTTCTTCGATAGTTTAGTCACTTGATCAGTGATTTCTGACTCTATGGCTGTAACAGATGCAGCTTGTTCTTTTTGTAATTCGACCTTGATTTCGTTAGCAAGCTCTTTCACCAAAGCTGCTGCCATGGCCTTAATTTCATCCTTCAGCTCCTTCAGCTGTTCGGAATCCATTTTGAGCAACTCAATTATAACAAAAGAGATCACAAAAAGCCGCAATTATACGTAAATGCCGTAGCAGTGTAGCGTGTATTTAAATTCTTGAAAAAAAAAGATTGATCTCCCAGAGGAGTAAGGAATTTCAATCGTTACGAAGAGTTATCAATTCGTTTTAAAAAAAAAAAAAAAAAAAAAAAAAAAAACTTAAAATCGAAAATAATAGCTTAGTTAAAATCGCGAGACTTCGAGGAATTCATTCAGAAATTTTAAGCACTGAAACGAGTATTTGAGTGGGACAAAATATTTGAGGGAATATTTTTCAATACCCCACACCTGACACCAATTGTAACGTTTTTGTTATCTGTTGGATCAAAATTTGCTCCGGCCGAGCGGTAAACGAGGGAGCAGTTTTGTTCTGATATTTAAAACTCCTTTAAGAATTTCACAGAAACCTTAGCAATTGAAAAAGATTACGACGATATATAATTTATGTTATGTAAGCGATAAGATTATTTTAGTTAAACGGAAATTTATTTATTCTTACTGTATTTCATTATTTTAAAAGAAAATTTATTTTACTGTATCTGACTTTGTACTCACCTGATCAGTGTTTGGCAGCTGATTCACTTGGTTCTCTATTAAGGTTTTTAGGATTGGGATATTTTGTTTTTTATTCCAGTCGAGACCCAGAATAAAATGAGGTTAGTAATTCTGACTGCAGTCGGTACCCACAGAAAGAATCTTTATCACAGTCGAGACCCGCGATAAAGTGTTTGGTGTTAGTATTTTATTCTTACTGCAGTCGCTACCCACAGAAAGAATCTTTATCACAGTCGAGACCCGCGATAAAGTGTTTTGAGTTAGTAATTTATTCTTATTGCAGTCGATACCCACAATAAGAATCTTTATTACAGTCGAGACCCGCAATAAAGAGTTTGGTGTTAGTAATTTATTCTTACTGCAGTCGCTACCCACAGAAAGAATCTTTATCACAGTCGAGACCCGCGATAAAGTGTTTGGTGTTAGTAATTTATTCTTACTGCAGTCGGTACCCACAGAAAGAATCTTTATCACAGTCGAGACCCGCGATAAAGTGTTTTGAGTTAGTAATTTATTCTTATTGCAGTCGATACCCACAATAAGAATCTTTATTACAGTCGAGACCCGCAATAAAGAGTTTGGTGTTAGTAATTTATTCTTACTGCAGTCGATACCCACAGTAAGAATCTTTATTTTAGTCGCTGTCAGAAATAAGATCTTTAATCCAGTCGGTACCCAGAATAAAAATCTCGATTTTCAACCGTCTAACCAAAATAAAGCACTTGTTGGATTAGTATTGCATTCTTATTGCAGTCGCTACCCACAATAAGAATCTTTATTTTAGTCGCTTATCAAAACAATACCCTTAATCCAGTCGAGACCCAGAAGAAGAAT
The DNA here is from genome assembly GCA_963924295.1 of Dioctria rufipes. NCBI lineage: Eukaryota > Metazoa > Arthropoda > Insecta > Diptera > Asilidae > Dioctria > Dioctria rufipes. The sequence continues at coordinate 129,545,431 of OZ002740.1, forward strand.
ATTTATTTTAATCGTCAACTAAATAAAGTATTTGATTTATTAGTAAGAATTAGAACACTGGGAAATAACACTAGGAATCGATAACCACTTGATCACTGCACTGCCAAACTGAAAAAGAGATCGAGCCAAGTCAGACTGCTGTTTATATAGCCAGAGTTTGCACACGGCACCAAAGAACGGTAGTCAAAGGCGCATGGCAACAATATTGGCATAGCAACAACTGGCATAGCAACAATAACTTGGCATAGCAACTGCACCTCATCATTTGTCATGAGTGTTACCATTTTAGTTATTGCCGCCACAGGCTGCTTTCAACTTATTATCTAAAAAAAAATATTTTGCGTAAATTCCATTTATTCCTAATTCAATATGGTCGAATTGAACGATAAAATAAGAAACTTTCGCCTTTTGTTGAATTAGAAATTTTCCTTACCGTAAATAATTTATACCTTCTTAAAAACCGTACCTTCCACCGGCTTAGACGTAGCTGGAAGCAGCGCGCACGAGTTGCTGGACTTGCTCTTAGATGTACCATCGCAATATTCCGCTGCACAGTGATTTCTTGTGAGCTAACTTCAATTAAAGGCTGAAATACAAACGAGTGCGACACGCACCTGTCGACGCCAAAAAATAATTTTCGAATTCATGTTACGACATTAGAACATGGCAAATGCTGTGCCATAAAAAATGTCGTCGTCAGAAAGTAGAGTAAATTTGGAGCACCGTCCTTTTAAATCTGGCATAAATGTAATAAGCTTTAAAGGCAACTTATGCTTATTCTTAAAAAGATGTAAAAATTTCCCTGTAGACATCCCAAAGAAAGCAAAAACTCAACTCATTTATCTTGAAATGACGACGACAATGTCGCAATCATTGTATTACGTCTGTGGCAATCAACGACGCAACTTGGGACCGACAATTTTGTGTCGAATTCAGGGCGCATGGCGGAATGTGGTGTCTAATGAGAATTTCTTGCTCATATCTCGTTTCCATTTTGTGTTCTAGTACAATTTCATCTTGAAGTTGTCATTACTGTTCACTTCTGCTGTGAGGATGTTCAGCTGTCATCAGCATTGTTATTGATGTAATTAGGTAAGATTGATTTATTAATTAAAAATTTAAGAATGATTCTTTGTGGTGTTCTTTCTTGTTTCTTTTTCAGGAAATAAGACTTGATGTAGCATCTGTTAAAAAAAATAGTGATTTTCGCTACAATATTTTAGTAGGAATTCATATTTCGTGAATAAACTCAAACAATTATGCGAGTTGTGTTTCGATCCAGAACAAAGTGATAGCGATTCAGTTATGCTTGTGGTCTAAAGCCTATAGTTTTCATTTTTTTTTTCTTGAGTTTAGTGCTAAAGTTGAAATATTTGGTTTAATTTCTTTTGATATTAATTGGGATTTTGAATTTTATAAAATTACATAAAATTATTTCAATTGCCTTTAGTTTTGTGCAGTGAGTAGATACGAGTGCCGCTGGGCAATCTCATTTCAACTCAACAAAAATTACTCTTGTGATAGAGCCTAAAGACAGCAAGTCGAAGCTTTAAATTCAAATTTAATTCTTTTAACTAAATGGCGGATGCTGAAGCGCTTCATCATGCCGTGGAATGTTCACTGTGAGTATTATTGATATATTACACATTTTCTTTTGGTATACGCATACTTCGGCTTCTGTAGCGACTTACACATGTAGAACTTCCTTTTTATTGATATTCTTTTCATATAGCTATATATAATTTCGATTTAATACTATAATTACGTATCTATACCGCTAATTTAGTGAGATCTTTATACTTTGAAATGACAATACGTTTAAGTAGACACTCTATATGTATAAATATATGTATAATTTAACGATATACTTACCAGTATACATTTTGAATGTATGATCCGGTTGAGTCAACACTCTACATACATATATCTATATATACGATAATGATATACTTACTTGCATATATTTAAGAATGATGGCCTTTTGATTTACTAATGTATCTACATATGTATATAGTTAACTCAATAGTATACATACCTATATATACATTGGAGTGTTGATTTTTTTTTTGTTAATTTTGCAATTATAACGTAAATATGAAATTTTGAAAGTTTTGATTCTTCCTTCACTGTCCCGGAGCCCTCTCACGCAGGATGAAGGTTGTCCAGGCTCGCCTAGTCTCTCTCTCTCTACAGGTCAAATAGGGACTCTGAATAATTATGCCCCTCAGAGTCAGATGGGAGGATGGGGCCGGCAAAGAATGCAAAACATCTGCGACTTCGATTGTATACGGGTGGGTGACGTAAGGGTCCCTTCAGGGCCGAATGCGTGCCGGCTTTTGTTTAATAAGCACGAATTATTTTTGATTATGGCTGACGGCAGCGGTAGGTTTTTCGTGGAACCTCCCCACACTCTCCGCCAATAGCCAAGGCAAGCTAGCGTGCCGCCCTGCAGTCAACGCTGTCCGTCGAGTGATCTGTCAGCTCATGCTGGCAGTCTGGACTTTACGTCCAAGCCAATCACACTTCATAGTTCCATAACAACATATATGTATAACATAGACCTAAAAAAAAATTCCGAGAACGTATCTATACCCCTACAACTACAACTACACTATTTTTATTGTACAGTCTGGTTCTAGTTTACTTATCGTCTTCGTAACTCTTAAAGCTGTTAATCGAACTATTGGATTTGTATGCCAACATTCTTGCATAATTTTAGCGAGTGTTTGCATACCATCATCATCTTGCCATCTAGAAGGCGCTGGTGGACGGATGCCTACTTATGTATTTAACGAAAGATATCGAGATTCATTGCATTGTTCTCTATGAGGCTGGTTTTAACCAAGCGAATACCAAAGATCCTTTTGTTAGTGAAAACAAAATACGCACAACTTGACTTGATGCTACCAGAATGGTTTTACACTCGAGCAAAAGCAGTCCCGTATGCCCCAATACGTGGGTGGACATTCCAAGACGAAGAAATATGCCAAATAGTTACCTGTTGACATCGAGTACGATACCCTGTCTATATAGCTTGGATTCCTTCCTTGCTGTGTCTATTGTTCTGCCGTAGCACTGTTAATTGAGTTACTGGCGTGCAGTAATTCTATGGTCCGGGAAATTAGTTTCGCCTGTAAAGCTATGACCACTGTCAAGAATCATAAACAAAAATCAAAACGAAAATAATTAAAAACATGCAATTTCCGCTATGCAAGCATAATTCTTGATTGAGAAAATATACACACCTGATTGATATTGATATTGAATAGATAGATTGTGAATAGATAGAAAATGACAGAATAAAATAAATAAATAAACAGTTATATGAGTAGTAAAATTATTTCAATATAGTCTTGTAGATTAGAATCTAGCAATAAATAAATAAATCAGGCTTAAGCCTTAGATTTTGCTTTGAAACACATTAGAAATTATTGCTAAATATATATATTTTGCCTAAATATTATAATTTTTGTTATTAAATAAACGTACATATTTCAAAAAGTTATACTTTAAAATTAAATTGAATTAATTTGAAATTTCCAAGCGAAAAATAGTTACCTAATTAGTAGTTTTGAGTACTGTCTGGCAGCTAGTGTCAGCATCCCATTTGACGTTTTAAGAAGAAATCAAACAATTTAGTACAAAAATGAATTATTTATCTAATGCAGAAGATATAAGCGACCAAGAAATGTATAATATAATATCGCAAGGTGTGACCATTGAAAAAATTATAAGAAGGGGCCTGTAAAATTTTGAGAAATGGGATGACGTTGATTTTTATTCTCGGTTCCGACTGTTTACGTTGTCGAAACATTCTGCAACAATGATTTTTGATTTGATATCCTTCCAGATAAAAAGCACAACAAAGTGGTAAATAAAAAGTTCTTCTTCTTTTAATTTAATTTTCCTTGAAAAAAATTCACAATTACCGCAGTGCTGACAACTTAAAAATTTTCATCCGCGGCTTAACTAAGCCTCAGCTTACTGAGTACTGTGAAACCGAGTAGGCTTAAGTTCTGGGCTTAGCTAAGCTCTGGCTTAAACGTGGACTATGAAACTGGCCATTAGATCATCCGTGCATTCAGCCACACGCAGAATGTCACATAATGTCACATATTTACACACCATGTCGTTCAGGTGACCGATGTGTTGTCATTTCCCCAGCACATCAAAGCACATCGCAGCGTTCAGCCGCCCAAAATGTGCACACTGGTATGCACATTTTTACGCTACGGTCTATTAGCGTAGTGTCTCGGTGCGTTTAGTAGTTTTGACGTTTAGCGCGGTTTTATGCTTTCAAAAGTGACATTTAGCGCGAATTTGCAAATTAAATTCATTTGTTTCCAAATTAAAATTAAAAATGGAACATATTTAAAATTTTATTTTAAACCAACATATTCCTTTTTTCAAAAGGAAAATACGGTTGCTGTTTTGAATGATGGTAAAAATTCCTTAATTTTTTAATAAAATAATTTATTTCAGATAACAAAATCGTTTTCATCCAATCACTACCCTATTGGGTTCAGTTCTTTTTAAAGAATCAATTCCTGCTCTTATAATAACATCATTATCATCATCGTCGTCCAGTTGAATAGCAGCTGCCTTTGTAATTTTGCAAATCACAACGCTTCAAAGCACATCGGTGTGTGACACCTGAACACACGGCATATAACGAAAAGGATAGGTTATGCTGTGTAAAATTCATCTAGGTGTGATAATCATTTTTGCTTGTGACATGGAGGGGAAATGACAAGGGGGGTATCACCTTGTTATTCGTCTGTTCGACAATTCTAATTTATTTCTAACATTTCAGATTTTATGACAAGAAGTTCGGGTTTGATTAAGCGATTTTGTAGTAAATAACTAATTAAAAGTGATTTTTACTTAATAGTAGTGTGGTACAATAGTGAAATATTGTTTTGTGAACGGGATTTTATATAATCGAGACTCCGGAGTCTTGAATTATCGCGATGGAATTGCGCTGTGCTGTGCCGCAAAAACAACCGGTGATATTCTCTTAGGAAATCATTTTGCAGGCAAGCTTAATTCTTTTAATAATAAATTATAGTGTCTTAAATAAAATAAGAGTGAAATATTTATAAAAATAAACAGCCGTGGCAAAACAATTTAATATTTGTTTGTTTAAAATTGAATTGTCATTGTCGGCTTAAGTTACAGAAGCCATACAAAGGCAACGCCAAAAAATATTATCATAAAATAAACGGGGCACTAGAAAAATGCGCAAAAATGCAAAAAGCTATAAAAATATTATAAAATTATAAACTTAAAAATTAATTTAAAAATTTTGTGATATAATGGCATCTCTTCTATTGAATTTTTTCAATACTTAATAAAGTTTCATGTTATGGTCGTAGCATATTGCATGTAGCAATATGCTATACTGAGATAGACATACGTGACGACAGTGAACGAGGCGCGCTTAACGCACCCGAAAGAGGGAGGAAGAAAAAGATTCTTTTTCCGTCTTGTCACGTCTTGCGGAAGCGACAAAGAAATTTTCTTGTGCAGAGAACATAGCAATTGGAAATTTCTACGAAGGAAAAATATAAAAAATTGAAAAAATAAGACTCGAGCGTTACCGTGGACAGGAAAAAAATTTTAACAAAGAAATTATTGAAACTTTTGCTCACAGTGTTACAAAGATTACAGGCACAGAGTCTCCTACAAATTAGATCCAGCGTGGGTCCCCAGAAAGATTAGTCACGCGAAATCCCATGGGATTTTCAAACGAATAATTTTGAATACTTTTTCAAAAGACTTGCATAACCTATGAATTTTATAGTACGGGATTATAAAAACGTGGCCCACGTTACAGCATTTTTCTTTATCTCCACATAAATTAGAAAGACGGGCTCACATTACAGCAATCCTCCTTACCGTCTCACATTCACGCTACGGTATTTCTTTTATCGCCACAGATGGTAAAAGGGGGCTCACGTCATGGCATTCCTATCGTCACACACTTTGACATGTGGTCCATGTTCCAGCGATTTTATCTTCACAAATATTAAACAGAGTTGGCCAACGTTACAAAGCCCTCCTCATCGCCACAAATCTTACCACAAACGTGCCTCACGCATGTCTCACTCAGGCTATCTCAAAGCCAGGAACACCAGCCATAATAATGGAGACTCACGCGCATGAACTATATATTAAAGTCTGCAGTTAGAGAATAATTCTAAGACTATCAGTCATATTCTTAAGTACAAACAGATCAGAATCAGATCAGTGGAGGTGATAAGGAAATATTTAGTTAACGAGAAAGAAAAATTTAATTTAACAGGGCAGCGGAGCATCTCGGAGGCGCCTCGGCGATTGATTCCTTAGCAATAGAAAAAAAGTAAGTGCAGTTTTTATAAAAATTTTGAACAAAAAAAAAACAAAGGAAAACAAAAAGGAATTTGTCTTATGTAGGGGCAGGGGCTTGATGCCTACCTCTTGAAGAATTTACGAATATTCAATAACTTGACGAAATGATAATTGCAATAATTATAATTGAAATTCGTATATATATATAGCATTTTTTAAATATTTCTTTATTCATATTTGAAGTGCTGAATTGCACCTAGCATTCCATATGATAGTATAGTTTGATTTAATGAATTTCATACGTATAACATCTTAAAAATATTTCTTTAAAGTTCACCTAGCATTCCATATTATAGTAATAGTTTGATTTAATGAATTTCACATAAACAGTTTTAAAAATATTTCTTTATTCATGTTATATTCAATGACTGGCATACATCGCGGTCATGTAATATTAATAGCTTGGTGTGATGAAATTCGTATATATATAGCATTTTTTTAAATATTCCTTTATTCATATCTGAAGTGCAGAATTGCACCTATGATAATAGTAGTTTGAAATAATACAGCGTTTATAACGAAATAAAGTGGTAAAGCTTTTTCTTTCCATTCGCTCTCCCAGTGCCCTCGTAGCGTGAGGGTCGATCAGGTCCGCTACTCTTCTCTCCTTTCAGGTTATCACAGAGACACTGAAAACAATCTGCCCTCAGTGTCGTTGTGTGGACGGGGCACGCAGTAGAAGGCAGTACATCTGCGCCTTCTTTAAAGAAAGGGTAAGTGGTGTAATGGTCCCTTCAGGACCGAGTGTGTGCTTCCTTTTTGGCTTAAAGGCACGATTTTTTTGTATATGGCCGGTGACACAGCGGCAGGTTTGAACTAAAATCATTTTGAAAATTGCTTCTTTTACCTCTGGAACGGAATGCGCACAGGTAAACGCAATTCCCCTCACCAGCCAGATGGGCCGCGTGAGTATTTAGATGTTGAAAGAGGAGAGCTAGCAAAGAATCAGCTGAACTAAAATTCTTTTCTTCGTGTCGTTGCTAGCTCTCGGACTATAATAGCGAGAGTGAACAAGGTGGACATTTTAATATAAAAAACGCTCATTTCTTACCTTAAAAACGATGCATTTCTTTATTTTTCACTTATTTCGAAAACTATTTAACGCACGCAAAAACTAATTAGATATCCGATTAGGGGGCAAAATGTAAATGTGATTTCATACTTCATTCTTTAGAGTTTATATTTAAGAATTTCATAGCATCTCTCCTGTGCATTTCTCGGGTCATTTAACAAAAATCCCAAAATACCTTCACACACTAAAATCGATTTTTCTCAGTAACTATTACCTAGAATTCAAGGATTCTTTTTTTAAAGTATAGCCAGGATATGGCCCAACACACGGAGTATACATTTGAGGGGTTAGGCGCTATGGGTGAGGAAGGGGGTCAAGAACGGCGAAATTTTAGGGTTATTTTATTGAAAAATTAATTTCAAACGAATTTTTTAGTACGGAAATTAACAATGAGGGCTAAGTGGGTGGAGATATTCTCAAGCCTCATTTATTCTTAGTAGTTACGCTAAGACAGTTCTGGATCGCAGTTTTAGCTTCCAGGATTTCGCCACAGGTGGCGCCACCGTCGCTAGGTGCGTTTAGTCCATACTAAATGTGGGTGTGGGTCTTAACTGCACTGGTTTATGTCTTGGCTCTACCATTGGGTCTTGGCTTACTAGCTAATGTATTGGATCCACCATTGAGTCCTGACTGGCTTATGTCTTGGATACACCATTAAGTCTTGACTGGCTTATGTCTGGATGTATCATTTGGTCTTGACTGCGCCCTAGCGGCATTAGCTGGTACTACCAACATGCTCCGGCACTATAGTTTTCTTGGATAGATATATGGTGCGCCTAAATGTAGGCTTTTTTATTATGATTTGCCTTGAGCGCCTATATGTAGGCTTTTGGTTTTGAATTAATATTAGTAATAATTAAAGTTAACGCTAGGAAATTTTTGTTCATGCCAATAGATTCTAGGTGGTTGGGGTGTTGGTATTAGGGGGATAAAATTTTCATCAGAAATCCTCTACGGGCTATGGTTTTCGAGATATTAGCGATTTTACCTTTTCAGATATAGTTAATATTATTAATAATTCAAGCTACCTAGGATAGTTTTGTTCATGCCAATAGATTCTAGGTGGTTGGGGTGTTGGTATTAGGGGGATAAAATTTTCATCAGAAATCCTCTACGGGCTATGGTTTTCGAGATATTAGCGATTTTACCTTTTCAGATATAGTTAATATTATTAATAATTCAAGCTACCTAGGATAGTTTTGTTCATGCCAATAGATCCTAGAAGTTGTTAGTGGAGTACGGGGTTAGAGGGGGCATAACATTTTTGTTAGAAATCGTCTACGGGCTATGGTTTTCTAGATATTAGCGATTTTACCTTTTTAGATATAGTTAATATTAATAACAATTGAAGTTTTTTTACTCATGGGGTGCTGCGCCTAAATGTAGGCGTCTTTGTTATGATTTTTCTTGAGCGCCTAAATGTAGGCTTTTGGTTTTGAACTAATATTAGTAATAATTAAAGCTATTAGTAGGACATTTTTGTTCATGCTAATGGATTCTAGATGGTTGGGGTGGGATATTAGGGGATAAAATTTTCATCAGAAATCTTCTACGGGCTCCGGTTTTCGCGATATTAGCGATTTTACCATTTCAGATATAGTTAATATTATTAATAATTTAAGCTACCTAGGATAGTTTTCTTTATGCCAATGGATTCTAGATGGTTGTTTGGTGTGGGGTTTTATAATATAGGATAGGGAGGGGGGAATGAGATTTTCATCAGAAATCCTCTACGGGCTCTGGTTTTCGAGATATTAGCGTATTAATAATTCAAGTTATTTTTGTTCATGCCAATGGATTCTAGGTGGTGTAGAGTGGGGGTTTTAGTTCTAGGGGAACAAAATTTTCATCAGAAATCCTCTACGGGCTTTGGTTTTCGAGATATTAGCGACATTTGTTATTAGCAATTAGTAATGCAATTAGTAATACAATTAGTAATGTGGTGTGATGCCTTTTACTGGAATTCTCAAACAAATTTAAGTAATATCAACACTTGCAAATAAGAAGTATGAGGCATATTGAAGCGATGTTAGCAAATCTCTCTTCAAATCTTTCTACACGTAAACCAGTTTAAGTAATATCAACACTTGATTTAACATTTAAATACTCGCACAATGTATTTTTCGTATACAATGAAAGTAATTTATGATTGATCGAAGCTGTAAATATATCTAATAGAAAACTTCAAGTTAAAGGTAAAAATATGGTTGCTGTGAGTTGTATGGATACAATTTCTATTGCTGAAAAAATGTTAGCAACTATAAATAATATGCCAAATTAAATTTCAATATTTATTCACATCAAATTAGTTATTTATTTCTAAATCTTATGTTATAAACTTTTTCCCTAAGTTCTATATTCAAAATTGGTAGGATTATAGGTAAAGTTCTATGAATCCTATCTTCGAAACGAAAGTGGTCCAGAGCATATGTCTCCCAAGGTATTTTTCTGGTCTCACATTCAAGTATATAAACTTGTGGAGCACTAGTACTAAATATAACTTTCATTATCACTAATAATTTAGAAATATTAATAATAAAAAATGGTGTCACACTATTACCTTTTTTATTTACCGCATATAATAATTAATTGGATACAAATTTTCATCATGCTGAACAAATTCAATTTTGTATGAACGTCCGATTGCTCCTTTATTGATTACATACAAGCCTCCCTTGGTGTTTATTTCATTCAAAGAGTCCTCTGAAATTCTGCTGTACCTCGAAAGAAGAAAAAGATGGTAGTCTTCCAGCACGAGAACCACACGATCTCCAAATGCAGTTTTGCATTGCCTGGCTGCAACAACCTTATATTTCTGGCTCAGGGTTGGTGAGTACTGCTCCAGCTTCTTTAGTTCATCTATTGCGACAGCCATTGTTTTACTCTAAGTCGTTGATGCTTCCTTGAATTCTAAAATGAAACTGATAGTGAATCTGATTCAGATCCTCAATTTATAGTCATGATTCCACAGCAAGTTTAATCCTGATTAAAGGAAATTTGCAATATCAGCACATTAAACTGAATGATTCATGTAATTTGATACAACACTTCCTGTAAGCAGCCCAATTCCAAGAATTTTCCCAATCATTCGCTTCATTGGAATTCGTAAACAAATTTTCACATCCTGTTGTAAACAAATTTAAGCAATATCAGCACATTTATTATTTTCATGTAATTTGGTACCACACTTGCTCTAAGCAGCCAAAAAATTTTATTGTTCCAATAATTTTACCGATCGAAACGTTTCTTTGGAATTCGCATAAAGTAAACAAATTTTCTCATTTTCTTTTTATCTGAAATGCGTTCATGTAAACAATCTCATTTGATTGTTGCAAATTCGACCAGCAGAATAAAGTAATCAAATTTAAGCAATTAATTTGAGTGATTTATATTTTCTTGTTTATCGTGTAATATAATATCATCTCAGCCTGTAAGCAAATTCGTTGGAATTCATCCCGTGTAATGACTATTGTAGCAGCAGGATCATTCATGTTTACAAACTGTTGCTATAAAAGCGCAAGCAAACTCTTCGGAAGCAACAGGCAATCTAAGTTAGTCTCAGTGTTAGTGTCTAATAAAAAAAATTAAAAATGTCTATCACAGTAGTAAATGAAAGTTTTTTATTAATTAAGAAATTGCGAGAAAATGTGTTGAAGTGTTTAAGTGATACAAACTCTGTGAATAACAACAATACTGTTAAAGAATGCAACAGAAACATTCGTAAATTTCAAGCAGCATTTCGGAAGTGCAATAAGAATGCTATGAAACGACATTTGGAGAGCTATATTGCTCAAATTAAATCTTTGAGAGTGTTAATTAAAGCTCCCCATCGAGGTGGAGGAATTAATCAAAATTTGATAAGAAGTGATTTTGTTAAGTGGGAAGAAATAAAAACAGCATTCGCAGGTAGAATTAGGGCAAGTGTTATCGTAAATATAAGCTACCTAGATCCTAAGCTATTTATGCAAAATGCCTCCATATTACGTACTCGCCGCATTAAGAATACATTAAAACAACAATTTCATATTAAAGTTGCTACAACGCTTTGTGGCGAATTTTGTAAAGAAACTGATGATAATGAAGTTATTAAAGACATTAAGTATTTCCAAGCAAGATCTGCTCAAATCAGTGTGTAGGATAATTTGAATGAGTGGTATAAATTAAATATTAACGACCAAATACTCACTCAGCTAGAAGAGTTTCAAGAGAAAGATAGTAGTTGGGCACTGCATTCTGTAATACATTTAGCGGTTCACATCAACAAGTTTGAGCCGATTCGTGGATTGTTTTATATACCTCTGCCGAAGAAGATTGCATCAAAGAAAGCTTGCATTAATTTGAAAAAAATAATGATGAAGCATGCTTCGCGTGGGTAGTAACATCAGCGCTATACTCTGCCAATATTACCTCCTGTATGACATCGTCATATCCACATTATTCTACTGCACTTAATTTAACTGGAATAACATTTCCCATGACGCTTAAGCAAATTAAACAATTTGAAGACCAGAACGCTTTTTCAATAAACGTATTCATCCTAGAGAAAGAGCGTTTCTTCACCACAGTTCCAGTTAGATTTACGAAACACAGGATGGAGCGACATGTAAATTTCTTAATGCTACAAGATGACTATGATCAGGATGATGATGATGATGACAATGATGAAGATCATATGGATGATGACGATGACGGTGATGATGATGATGATGCCGGCAGATATCATTTCTGCTGGATTAAAGATCTTTTGCGAAGCAAATTTCGAAACATGATAGTATAAGATATATTTGTGATAGATGTTTGTTCTACTTTCGCTCTGCTGAAAAATTAGCATCACGCACTCCCGAATGCGAGAAGCAAAATGATTGCAGAATTATGTTTCCATCAGAGGAAAACAAATGGTTAGAATATAAGAATTATAACCATAAGAATCCAGTCCTGTTTTGTGCTGATCTTGAATCAATATTGAAGCCGATTCAGGGAAACGTTCAAAATACACAGCGAATCCAGGAACATGAAGTTCACAGCATTGAACTGCAAACATATTACAGAGCAAATCGAGGCAAGAATTGTCAACAATGGCTTGCATTAGAATTGCAAAGAATTGCATCCGTAGTTGTACAGGAAAAGCTGAATATCAGGCCAATGCAACCCCTGACTAAAGAGGAACGGTGTTCACATATGGAAAATACTTGCTGCCATATATGCGAAAAAATGTTTGCAGCCGATGAGGAACGAGCCTGGGACCATTGCCACTTAACAGGTAAATAGTGAGAATCATAATTCAATTCATTTTTTTCATAATTTCTTTTAACAGGAAAATACCGAGGACCAGCGCACAATTCATGCAATCTCATTTATCAAGACTGGTCCATAGTTCCAGTCATTTTTAACAATTTATTTGGATATGATGCCCACTTCATTATTAAGAATATAGCTACAGCCATTCCTGGGAAAGTTGATCTCCTGCCAATAAATAAAAAAAGATACATTTCATTCACCAAGCACGTTGAAGGCCGTCAAATCAAATTCAGATTCATCGATTCCTTTCGTTTTACGGCAGATACATACTCGAAGTTGATTTATACTAGCCTCAACATCTACATGATAAGCATAAAGACTTACCGTTTTGCTCTGAGCATACAGCACCACCAGTTTCAAAATTAGAAAAACTTTTAACAACATTACTCCATAAGGAAAAATATATTATACACAATTGAAATTTGAAGCAATGCTTATCACATGGTCTCATACCAAAAAAAAGTGCACCGGGGTCTTCAATTCGACCAATCAGCATCGTTTAAACCATACATTGACTTAAATATCACCAAACAGGCTACCAGCGATCATGAAAAAGTCAGCTGTAAAAAGATTCCTCTACAACTTTCATTACAGTTTTATTCAGCGCGAGTTTGGTGATAAATGTAAAGTCATGTTTACCGATACAGATATATGAAATTGAAGAGAGAAACATATATGACTTTATGGCCGAAAATATTGATAAACTCGATACAAGTGATTACCCTGTAAATAATCAGTTCAATGTACCGCTCGTGAATAGAAAGATTCCTGGTCTTATGAAGGATGAGCTGAACGGGAAAATTATGGGTGAATTTGCAGGCCTGCGCTCAAAAATGTATAGCCTACGCATAAATGATGGCAAAACTGTAAAGAAATCCAAGTGAATAAAGACAAATGTTGTTCAGAGGCATATAAAGTTTCAAGACTACGTTGAATGCCTTTACAGCAAGCAGCTTTTAACTGTAAAGCAAAGCTGCATACGATCGCAAAACCACAATGAGAGGCACAACGGATACTCTACCATAGAGGCATTACTCAATTCCACCAGAGCAACAAGGAACAAACGCAGAAAGTTCAGTTCCAGAGCAACAAGGACAAGCACAGAAAGTGTTGAAATCTAAGCTCATTATTGTAAATAAAAACATGTATTATAGTTTTTGCTTCATTTATTTAAGTAATTTGTTTTAATTGCATTGTTGCCACATGTATAAAGTATTATAATTATAAATTTATTTTAAATTGTATTATAGTTTTTTTTTTCAAGAAATTATAAAACATCTATGTTATTAATCCAAGAATTGTGTTTTGATGAAAATCCGAGCCATTTAACATAAGGTTTATCTCCACTCTTCTTTAAGATTTTCTCTATGAGATAGAGCTTTGGGTGTTTAACTTTCAGCAGCTCCAATTCGTAAAAGCCTCCTGTGGTTGGATTTGCTTGATAATCGTCCAGCCGATATGTGATGGGGTTTATGTTTTGAACTTTAATAATTTTAAAAATCTCAGCTGTCCAGATTGGTGTATAGCCTTTCTCAAATATATGCTTGTATTTTCTGATGCGTACAAAATCTCCAACTTTATACTTTGCAGGAACAACAATTTTTATATGATTCTATACAGTTGAAAGCAGTTGTTTCTCATTCGAGGTGTTGATATCACGTGGTTGCATTTTTGTAGTTCGATGTATTCTTTAGTTGTATTCAGTGAGCAGTTTCTTTACCATACCAATCCACTAATAAATTCCATTAAAGCTGAATTCCTTCCACATCATATCCTTCAGAGTTCGATTAAATCGTTCCACTATTGATACTTCGAGGAAACTGTACGTAGAGTAATGATTAACTGCATGCTTCGTCATCAGATTTTTAAAGAGGCTGTTGTAGAATTCTTTTCCACCATCGGTCTGCAGGTTTTTAGGTATTCGTCCCTCGCTTAATATAGACTGCATAGCATCTCTTACTTCTACACCATTTTTTCTTTTAATTTGAATTGCCCATGCGTATTTGGAGAAGGTATCAATTACTGCCAGCAGATAGCGGTAACCCTTGTTCACATATTTGTAGTGATCCATTTCAACCAAGTATGCCTGCCACAAGTCATCTAGTCTTTTGATAATCACACGGCGCCATTTAAAATTTTTTCTAGCTGGTTTATGGAGCTCATTTACCACTTGTCTCTTACTCATCGTAATTATAAATTAAATAGATTTCTCAAGACTTTTTACTCATATACACCACCTTCTGGTGGCAAGTCTTTGTTATTTATTACTGAAGAAAACAGATAGGTTTCAATCTTCGGGATTTCATCATTGATATATAGCGTTAAATTTGCCACCGCTATATTAATAGTTTTTCTTATTTCTTCAACGCTTATTTTAATTTTCTTGTCAACATAGTCTTTGGTAGTAGCATATTCATTTTCAAGGGGCTCATCATGTCGTTTTATACACTTTGAGTTTAGATCGTATTCTCCGTTTATCGTTAAGTTCAATCCAATACCCCGCTCTCCTTGTTCACCAACTGGACCCTGAGCTCATTGTTTACCAGTTGGTCCTTGAGTTCTTTGTTCACCGGCTGGTCCAGGAGCTCCTCTTGGCCCAAGTTCACCTGCTTTCCCAAGATATCCCCGCTTAGAGAAACGTCCAAACTTCACAACGCTCATCTGTAGATTGTGTAGAAGTATGGTAATGGAGTAGTATTGAAACTATAATATCTGCTTCTCGCAACTCCTCCAGGATAGACACAATTTCATTGTTGTGACTGGTGTATACAGCCTGTTTTGGTGCCATTAGAATGCGCAGCCTATCCATTAATTCATTTGGGTCACCCTAGTAAATGTGATCAATGTTTTCTTAGGCAGACGCATTAGGCCCTTGCATTTATGCTGTATAAATTCACTGATTATAACTTTATACTTAGCCGCTATAGTACCATTTATTTGTCCATCTTCTGCATAGTCACGTTTATATGCATTGGTATCTCTCAAAATAGATCCATAATGAGTTAAATCCTCTTTAGTATATAGACTATTTACAGGATCTTTCATAAATAGCAGCTCACATAACCCCAAAGTTGTTTTATAGGTGTTTTGAAATTATGCAAAAAAAAACCTTTGATTTATTATATGTCAATTCCTGTAATTGACATATAATGATCTACGTTTACAAATCACAAATTTCGTCGATTCTGATAAGCAACATGGACATTTGTGGTGTTCTGAAAATTTCAAAATGGTGGTGGGTAGTTAGTGTAGCGATAGAAAGATGTATCATTGGTTGTCATTCATTTTTTAATCACCAAATTCACTTATTTAACAAAGTTTAATAATTTTACGCTTAAAATTAAATTTAGCACAATTCAAATTTCAATTTCCTTAATAAAAGTAAAACAAACAAAAAAATCTACTCAAGTATATTTTTACTGACTGACATACACATGCAATTTTCTAATTCATTCCTTATCTATGTAATTGTTTAAAATTTTCACTCTTAACTTAAATTAATCGTAATAATTTATTTCAACTAAATCTTTATCGTTTAGACATGTCTTGCCAAAGATACCATATAGGCATATTTTTGACAAAATGTCACCACAATAAATTACAATTTAACACACTTAATAAATGCTGAAATGAAGAATGATTTGATTAGTTAAATTTCAATTTGTTTGGTTAATCTGTGACCAGTAAGTATACCCTTTTGGCATGCGATTACCTTTGTCCCTTAACCTCAAATTGTTCAGAAAATTGAATAAATAATTACCTTCTTGATGATAATTAACAATAAATTCTTTATAGAACACCAATTTATTGAATCCCTTTGTCGATTCGTACAATACACAAATTAAAATGGCTACAAAATTTAGAGCCAGAATTTTCACTCAAATTCTTAAGTAGAACCGATGAAAAAATTTTATGAAAAATCTCTAAGTTCAAAAATGACTGAAGCACTATTGATACCAAAAAACACATGCATATAAAGTACACTTATGACCAACTTGGCATATTTCAACTCAATGATAACTCGAAGAAAAAAGAGATCGAATGAATGGATGACACGCCTTTTATAGACAAATTTGTTTCAATTTCACTATCCATAATGTGAAATTATCAAAATATTGCCCTTTTGTATATAAATTAAGACCTTTGATTATTATTGGTATATGCCAAAATGAATTTTACATTTTTTGGCATGTTTACCATAAAGATTTAATCTTAATTTTCTTGATTTTCATTAATTTTTACGAATTTCTGGTCTACTTTATCGACGCGCCATTTTTAGTTCATTCCAAATAATTCCTCTCATGACTTTTGCTGTTTTTGTCTTGTTCGCACGGTACTTCTCTTTCGCACTCGTTAGTGCAAATTGAAATTGTAAATACCGCGAAACAAACGCGGCCATTAGAATCGCGCGAAGATTCTACCCCGGATTAGCACGTCAAATGTCATGGGAACATGAAGTTTCGCCGTGTTTTCAAATCGAGAAACGTCAAACGCGCGCGATTTGTTTTTTTTATTAATTTTATTAATTTAATAGTGTTTTGTGTGATGTGTGCTGATTTTTCATCGCTGGATACCATAATCTGCAGGTAATGTACAACATTTATTGAATTTATTTTGGTTTTTTAAATGTTTTAAGATTGGTAGACACCTGTGCAGGTGAGCTTGTTTTGGGTGTTTTCTCACCTGAAATGTCCACCTATCTTCTACATGTATTTTTGTTTACATAGTTGATTGTTCCTTTGTATGTTTAATTAGATATGTGCATGTTATGGCATGGCAATTACACATAATTTCCTGACTTCTATGTTGTTTGTTTTGATTGTTTGCATGTACAAAAAAAAAACGCCTTTATTGTTATATCGCTAATTTTTATTGTTAAGTTCAGTGTTGTATATTCATTTTATTCATACTTCATCTATTTTTTAATTCATTTTTTTCTTTCTTTCCATGTCGTCGAGGGACTTTTACACCTTTGGCACACTCCAGGTGCAGGTAAGATTTCTTGGTTTATTTTTATTTTGTATGTGGTAATTTTTTCTTCTCTTTCAGGTTCGTCGAACATTCTCCCCCCCCCCCCCCCCCGTTGAACAGCCATGTTCAACCGTTGTTTAATTGCGTTGATGCCCCGTTTATGGTACTTAAAGAATTTCAATGTTCCGTCTGCAAGAACTCTCAACGTGACTTGATAGCGATCAGGTAAGTTAATTACCTTTTGTCTATTTCGTCTTTGTTGGATTTGTGCAAAATCTATTCTCTGAATAACCTTTTTTGGCAGAAAGATGTCTATGTTTTCTCGGGTGACGAATTTCTGGAACGAATTTTCTGCCCTCATCTTTACTTCGTCAATGTTGGAGGAGACCTTGAGTTTCTGTAGGTTAGTTACTTTGGCTCCGTTTATGATTGCAGGTTCGCTCATCACTGGGGCTGTTTGTGGAGTTGCTGCTTCCAGTGGTCGAACAGTTGTTGCTGCTGTTGACGTGGATGGGGCAGGATTCGGCTCTACAGCTTGTTTAGGCTCTGCTGTTGCTTCCATGATGTCGAAAAGCAGTTTGTCTACTTCATTCGGGTTTGATCCGGAATTGACAGGACTACTAGGCAGCGAATAATTAAGATTTAGATCATCATGGATGTCCAGAATGTCCTGATCGACCTGGTTATTGATGGCTGTCGTTGAAGTGCTTGGGTCTCCTGTCTTCTTTTTAGGTTGCCCAGTTAAAACATCGCAGCCTTCTTCCACGTACTAGCTAGGATCGAGGCAACTGTCCTGCAGTGGCCAATCAAAATCAACGTCCTCATAGAGGTCTAGGATGTCCGTATTGTCGTTATATTCTGACATCTGTAAAATAAATGAATTAGTACTATGTCTTTTATTATTATGGGACAACACAACAATTAACAGATATGCTAGGACAATACGTGTTTGTTAATTAACCCTAAATCACTTGGTAAACGACAAATTTTAGTTACTGGTCTAGTGAATGTGCTTCTTTGAGTTCTTATTTTGACTACTCGTACTAGACCATCAGAACCTGGATACACTTCTTCGATAATTCCTAAAGGCCACAGTGTTGGTGATGTATTCTCGCCCTTCAGTAGTATTACGTCTCCTTTCTGAAGATTAGGTTCTGTTTTACACCATTTAGGTCTATTTTGCAGCTGGTTCAGATAACCCTTGGACCAATAGTTCCAAAATTTCTGAATCATTTGCTGGACATGTTTCCATCTGCTGGAATAACTTGCTTCCTCAGTTGTGTAGTTTGGTTCTGGTATAGCGTGTAATAATTGTCCAATGATAAAATGTCCAGGAGTTAGAACTACTAATTGGTCGTTTTGATCATTTCTGATTTGACATAATGGTCTTGAATTAAGGCAGGCTTCTACTTGTGTTAACAGCGTAGCATATTCTTCAAAGGTAAGGGTTGAGTTCCCAATCGATCTACGCAGATGGTATTTGTGGACTTAACACCAGCTTCCCACAATCCTCCAAAATGAGGGGCAGCAGGTGGGTTCATATGCCAATTGATTGATTTTGATGTTAAGTATTCAGCTGCTTCTGGCCATGCTTCTTTGATGGCCTGTTGAAGTTCCTTTTCTAGGATGGATTTGCCTCCAATAAAATTGGTGCCACAGTCCGAATAGATGTCATTGCATAAGCCTCTTCTACTTATGAATCTTTTTAATGAGGCAATGAAGGCTTCGGATGTCAGACTGGACACTAATTCTAAGTGTATTGAATTTGTTACCATGCAAATAAACAGACAAAAATATGCCTTTTGTAACTTTGCATTTCTTAAGTTTGATGCCTTAATTGTGATTGGTCCCGCATAGTCAATTCCAACTTTTGAGAATGTTGTAGAGACGTTAACTCTCGCTGCTGGCAGATTACCCATTAGCTGTGACGTCGTTGCCTGTCGTTGTCTGAAGCATTTGACTCACTTATGTAATCTAGTTGAAATGCAACGTCTTCCGTCTAGAATCCAAACTGAATTTCGACTAGCGTTAAGAACCACAGCTGTACTTCCATGCAACATTTCTAAGTGTAGTTTGTCGATTAAGATTAGTGTTACATGATGATCTCGTGGCAATAGTATTGGATGTTTCCTGCTATATGGTAACAACGCATTATCTAATCGACCTCCGACTCTCATTAATCCATCCTTATCCAACATTGGGTTTAGTCTGAGAAGTTTGCTGCCCTTAGATAATGGTTTTTTCTGTAATAAGTTTTCATATTCTTCTGGGAATGCTGTCAATTGAACCAACTTAAATATGGTTTTTTCGGCTTGCTTACACTCATTGCTACTGAGAAACTGAACCCTTTTGGTTTTGGGATTTTTACAATTGTAGCAAAATCGTTGTATTGTTGCTAAGACACGTACTAAACGTGTGAATGACGAGTATCTTAGCAGGATGTTGTCTTCTATATTTACTAATAGACTAGTTATTAACGGAGGTTTTTGCTCAAGTATTGTTGGCTCTGTAGTTGGATTGTGTTTTGGCCATTTTTCTTGCGCTTGTGTGAGCCATGTTGGGCCATGCCACCATAATTTGTTATCTACTAATAGAGTAGATGAAATTCCTCGTGACGCTATATCTGCTGGATTTTGATTTGACGAGATATGTCGCCACTGATTGTATTTCAATGAGTCTTGGATTTCTACTACTCTATTGGCGACATAAATTTTCCATTTAGAGGGATGCTCTTTAATCCAATGCATGACAATTGTGGAGTCCGTCCAAGCAACTATTGGAATTTCTTGTAAATGCATGCCTTGCACTACAACTTTAATAAGCTTCGTCAGTAATAGGGCACCGTTCAGCTCTAGTCGTGGTATTGTTGTTGGTTTAATAGGAGCCACCTTAGTTTTTGCAGTTAGTAAGTGTGACACTATTTCACCATTCTCCTGCTCCACTCGCAAATACACTGCTGCAGCATATGTCTTTTATGAAGCGTCGCAGAATCCATGAATCTGCATACGTGCTCCTGTGGTATACTGTACCCATCTTGGGATGTGAACTTGTTCAAGTGTTTGTAAATTGGCTACAAAGGTTCTCCATTGCTGACTAATTATTTCTGGCACACAGTCATCCCATAATGAGCCTGTTATCCATAAATTCTGCATTAGGATTTTGGCTTCTACCACAACTGGAGCCAACCAGCCTAGTGGATCGTATAACGATGCAATTCCTGACAGAATACTTCGTTTCGTTAGAATTGTAGGTTCAGACAGTTTTTAGCTCTCTGTGTTCTGGAGGAAGATCGTGTAGCAGCCTATTGTCATTGCTGGACCATTTACGTAGATTGAATCCTGCAGATTTCAACATTTGAATGAGTTCATGTTGTACCATCTTTGCATGATTCAAGTTATCAGCTCCAGCTAACAAATCATCCACGTAGAAGTTTTGATATACTGCTTCTGCTGCTAGAGGCCACTTGTGACGTTCATCTTCAGCTATTTGTTGGAGTGTCCTGATGGCTAAGTATGGAGCAGACGTGGTACCAAAGGTCACTGTCTTCAGTTTTTAATCTGTTAACATGCCTGTTTTTGGGTGTCGCCAGACAATTCTTTGATACTCTTGATGATCCGGATGTACTTGAATCATGCGATACATTTTCTCAATATCTGCATTCATTACAATTTTATATTTTCTCCAATTTAATAGTGTTGTAAACAACGTAGGCTGAAGAGTTGGTCCATTTAACAGAAACTTGTTAAGCGACATTCCATTCGTGGTTTTTGCAGAAGCATCGAATACAACGCGTAGTTTAGTTGTGGTGCTATCTTTAAACACAGCATGATGTGGAATGTAGTAATGGTGCTCTTGCTCCTGTGGTAAATTTACTTCCTCCATGTGCTTTAATTCAATATATTCATCTAGACATTTTTCATAATCAGATTTAAATTCAGAGTTTTTTGAGAATTGCCGCTGTAGGCTCTCAAAACGCCTGACTGCCTGCTGTCTAGAGTGACCTAAAACTGGTATCGTGTTATCTGTGAAAGGTAGTTTCACTTGATACCTTCCTGTGTCTAACCTAATGCATGTGCTTTCATATATGGTTTGACATAGTTGTTCGTCCTTTGTTAGGATGCGATCTGTGGAAACTTCTTCTGTTTCCCAGAATTGTCTGAGCTGTTTGTCTAGCTCTTTAGTTGTAGCCATGAATGTTTTAACATGGGTTTAACTCGTCATTTTCTCTGCAGTCCCGAGGAGTATCCAACCGAAAATTGTCCTTATTGCTGTTGGACTAGTGTCTGTGCCTTGTACAACTCCTTCCTGTATAACTTTTGCGTATACCTTGGCACCTAGTAGAGCGTCTATTCTGCCAGGCTTCCAATAGGTGGGATCTGCTAATTCTAGTTTATCTAGATGTTGATAATTTCCCTTGGCAATTGATTCGGTTGGCAAATTATCAGTTATGTTGTTAATTACTAAGAAAGTTTCCTCGATTTTTTCCTTGTTTGGGCCACAGGATTGTAACCATAGTTTGGTTTGTTTATCCAGATTGCTCATTGAACTTTTATTTAGTCCTGTTACAATTACCGCTGTAGATCTGTAGTTCGCTTGTAATTTATGGCATGCAGCCTGGGTAATAAATGAGCACTCAGACCCTGAGTCGATAAGGCATCGAAGTATTTGTGACTTTCCTGATGGAGCTTTAACCTTAACTAAAGCTGTTGACAATAAGGCATATGATCTCTCCCTATTCATATAGGTTTGAGTCACTTGTGATGATTCAGTATTAGTACTAATTACTGATCTTGTTTGCCTGGCCTCATTATCCGTGTTTTTGTGTAGATTGATTGCCTCTACATTCCTGGGATGCAAATTGTTTGCTTTTACATCCTCGTGCAGTGTGGTATAATGCCTTTTCTTGCATTTGAGACACCTATACCTGCTTGAACATTCTGTGACTGAATGCCTTTTGGAAAGACAATTGTAGCAGTGTTTGTTTGTAGCAACGAATTTCTTTCTGCTTTGTACATCCATTTTTAGGAATTCGTTACATTTTTGTAAGAAATGATCTCCTTTACATGCAGAACATTTTGTGGATTTAACTACATGATATGCCTTGGTTGTAGTTGGTTTGTTGATACCTTTGGCTTGACTTGGTTTGGGCACCAATGTATCTGAAATTGCCTCTAGTACTTTCAATCGAGTGTCTAAAAAAGAGTTGAACTCTTGATATTGAGGAAGCTCTTGTGATGCTCCCTGATGTTCTTCCCATAACCTAAATGTTATAAAGGGTAGCTTTAGTACTATTAGATATATGTGTAGCACATCCCATTTTGATGTGTCCACTTGAAGGCTCCTTAATTGCTGCATGCACTCTTCTGTAGTATCAATTAGAGATTTTAAACCAGCAACTGTCTCTGTACTCAATTTTGGTTGATTTGTTAATAGCTTCAATTGATGATTCACTAAGATCTTCTTATTTTCATACCTCGCCTTTAATTTATTCCATGCAGGTAGATAATCTTCGTTCGTAATTGGAGTATGCCTTTTAAATAATATAATTTTTGAACATCTTTCAAATTTGTGTTATTGTGTACTACCGCTATATACAAATCGTGGAAGGAGCGCCAGCTATCATAATCGCCACCATATTTTGGTAATGTAATTTTTGGGAGAACATTCTGTTGTTGCTGTTGCTCCACGCGTGTTTGCTGTGCTAATAATAATGTGGAATCTGCAATTCTGTTGTGGGATGGATTGCATCATACAGTCCACCTATATATATACAGTAATCTGTTTCTAATTTACTAAATGTCTCATCTTGAATGTATATTGGCGTGTTTTTTGGAGGGTTTTCAATAATGTATTCATTGATCACCTGATCACTCTGTTCGTATTCCATCCACACTCGCCTGATTTCGGAAAGCTTAGCTTCAAAATAGCCCTTTGAGTGTGTTTCGAGTAATGTTCGTTTTCCATTCTCGATCGTGTTTTGCAGACGACTTCTCAACGCCTGTTCCTTATTTAATATTGTCTTTAATTCTGTCATTGTCAAATTTGTCTAATATACTTGAGTATACTTAATTGAATTTTGACTAAATTGTAACTAAATGCAAATTACTTGTGCCAATTTTAAAATTAAGTTTCGTTAGAATTTAGAAATTAACTTGAAACTTACACAAATTGTACTAAAAACTGACTACTTGCAGCAAGTTAGTAGAATTTGACTTGAAAAATGTACTAGATTCACCTCTGTACAATGTGAAACTATTGTGAATTATATTTTGCACCCAAAATGCGATGCTTAGTGTAATGAACAAAATAAATGAATTGGATGAACAAATGAATGAGCCAATGAATTCCTGGATGGAACCACCAAAAAATGTTTTGAAATTATGCAAAAAAAAACCTTTGATTTATTATATGTCAATTCCTGTAATTGACATGTAATGATCTACGTTTACAAATCACAAATTTCGTCGATTCTGATAAGCAACATGGACATTTGTGGTGTTCTGAAAATTTCAAAATGGTGGTGGTTAGTTAGTGTAGCGACAGAAAGATGTATCATTGGTTGTCATTCATTTTTTAATCAACAAATTCACTTATTTAACAAAGTTTAATAATTTTACGCTTAAAATTAAATTTAGCACAATTCAAATTTCAATTTCCTTAATAAAAGTAAAACAAACAAAAAAATCTACTCAAGTATATTTTTACTGACTGACATACACATGCAATTTTCTAATTCATTCCTTATCTATGTAATTGTTTAAAATTTTCACTCTTAACTTAAATTAATTGTAATAATTTATTTCAACTAAATCTTTATCGTTTAGACATGTCTTGCCAAAGATACCATATAGGCATATTTTTGACAAAATGTCACCACAATAAATTACAATTTAACACACTTAATAAATGCTGAAATTAAGAATGATTTGATTAGTTAAATTTCAATTTGTTTGGTTAATCTATGACCAGTAATTATACCCTTTTGGCATGCGATTACCTTTGTCCCTTAACCTCAAATTGTTCAGAAAATTGAATAAATAATTACCTTCTTGATGATTATTAACAATAAATTCTTTATATAACACCAATTTATTGAATCCCTTTGTCGATTCGTACAATACACAAATTAAAATGGCTACAAAATTTAGAACCAGAATTTTCACTCAAATTCTTAAGTAGAACCGATGAAAAAATTTTATGAAAAATCTCTAAGTTCAAAAATGACTGAAGCACTATTGATACCAAAAAACACTTGCATATAAAGTACACTTATGACCAACTTGGCATATTTCAACTCAATGATAACTCGAAGAAAAAAGAGATCGAATGAATGGATGACACGCCTTTTATAGACAAATTTATTTCAATTTCACTATCCATAATGTGAAATTATCAAAATATTACCCTTTTGTATATAAATTAAGACCTTTGATTATTATTGGTATATGCCAAAATGAATTTTACATTTTTTGGCATGTTTACCATAAAGATTTAATCTTAATTTTCTTGATTTTCATTAATTTTTACGAATTTCTGGTCTACTTTATCGACGCGCCATTTTTAGTTCAATCCAAATAATTCCTCTCATGACTTTTGCTGTTTTTGTCTTGTTCGCACGGTACTTCTCTTTCGCACTCGTTAGTGCAAATTGAAATTGTAAATATCGCGAATTACGCGAATCCCGCGAAAAATACCGCGAAACGAACGCGGCCATTAGAATCGCGCGAAGATTTTGCCCCGGATTAGCACGTCAAATGTCATGGGAACATGAAGTTTCGCCGTGTTTTCAAATCGAGAAACGTCAAACGCGCGCGATTTGTTTTTTTATTAATTTTATTAATTTAATAGTGTTTTGTGTGATGTGTGCTGATTTTTCATCGCTGGATACCATAATCTGCAGGTAATGTACAACATTTATTGAATTTATTTTGGTTTTTTAAATGTTTTTAGGATTGGTGGACACTTGTGCAGGTGAGCTTGTTTTGGGTGTTTTCTCACCTGAAATGTCCACCTATCTTCTACATGTACTTTTGTTTACATAGTTGATTGTACCTTTGTATGTTCAATTAGATAAGTGCATGTTATGGCATGGCAATTACACATAATTTCCTGCCTTCTATGTTGTTTGTTTTGATTGTTTGCATGTACAAAAAAAACGCCTTTATTGTTATATCGCTAATTTTTTATTGTTAAGTTCAGTGTTGTATATTCATTTTATTCATACTTCATCTATTTTTTAATTCATTTTTTTCTTTCTTTCCATGTCGTCGAGGGACTTTTACACCTGTGGCACACTCCAGGTGCAGGTAAGATTTCTTGGTTTATTTTTATTTTGTATGTGGTAATTTTTTCTTCTCTTTCAGGTTCGTCGAACAATAGGTCTTCCCTTTGATGACAATGTTTCCTATATCATCAACATCAAACGTTGAATTACTAATTCTCCATGCATTATCATCATAGTAAACTCCATAGGTTGAAATTCCTATTTATTTCAGAAAAATCATTTAATTTCGAAACTGTTTGCAATTATTATAGGTATTTGTGAAATGTAAGACTACATTCTAGTAAATTATTTATAATATCTGTCTGAATATCTCTTCACATACACCTAAACGAAATGAAATCAAAATGAAATAATCGTAAAAAATTTGGAAAACTGGAAATATTTCTAATAAAATTTTCTCTTGCGACAAATATTCATTAATAAATAAACAACGACATGCAACATAAACTAACCCAGTAGACATTAAATTTATCATAAAAGAATATTATGGAAATAGAATCAACCACATGTTTCTCATTCTCAATTAATTTAGATAAGTATTATCTCTAGAGGAAAACAACAAATAAACCTATACAAAATGAAGGTAATATTAAATAATCGTAAAAAATTTGAAAAACTGGAACAGTTTCTTACAAAAACGTTCCTTGAGACAAATATTCATTAAAAAATAAACAACGACATGAAACAGAAGCATACCCAGTTGCCATAAACCTAAACGAAATGAAATCAAAATGAAATAATCGTAAAAAATTTGAAATACTTGAAATTTTTCTCACAAAAAGTTCTCTTGAGACAAATATTCATAAAAAATAATGACATGAAACATATGCTAACTCAGTAGACATATTATATTTATCATAAAAAAATATTGCGGGAATAAAGTCACCCACATGTTTCTCATTCTCAATTAATTTAGATAAGTATTATGTCTAGAGGAAAACAACAAATAAACTTAAACGAAATGAAATTAAAAAATGAATCGAAATCTGCCTATTGCATGCAAAGATTTGATTTTGCTGTAAAATTTATCATTTTTACGAATTCTTCAACGAGAAACTATGAGAAATATTCATTCAATGCTATAAAAATCTTTGGCTGCTGTTAACCACGTCTTTTATTCTTCGCCTGACTTTTTTTCAGATCATCGCATTAATTTGAAACGACAACAAAATTTACCTTACCCAACATTTATACACCGCTTCGCTATAGCCATCCACTTTCGCTATCAATGTTGTGATCCCAAAATCACAGCCACATGCACAATTACTTACCCCCTATGGATATTCCAAAAGAACATAAGCATAGATTGCATAAGCATTCATATTGTGGTCTCAAAATACCACACCATGCATATACAAATATCCATATCCAAAATGTACAAATATCCATAATTACTTACCCTCATAAATTTCTTCATATCCAAATATGCACAAAATGCACAAATATTCTTATTACTTACGTCCATAAATTTCTTCTCGCATAAATAGCCACTTATGAAAAGTAAACAGAATGCTTGCTCAACATTTTTGTTCAAACATAAATCACAGAGTTAATCTACTCCACATCGCATATCACTCGCGATTTCAAGAGCGGGATCAAATTACAAGACCCAAGCCAAGATTTTGACGAAGTCACATGCTTTAACATCGTCTTATCTTTCCATTTTTTTGATGCTTATTGTCCGATTGGCCAATTGAATGCACCAATAAGAAAAACTTTTTGATACTTTTGCTGACGCAGGGGCGTCAGATATTTTCGATGATAAAAATATGTTGCAAGACTAAAGAAGTCGAAGTTCAGGAGAAGCACTATTCAAGTGAATACGCGATTCGGGAAGTCTCCTTTTTAAGCAAATTTAAAATCTTAATTCGAAGTTTTATTTGATCACTTAAAACTATTTTATCTAATATAAAATTGAAATTAAATTCGTATTTTTAAAGAGTTTTTTTTTTTACAGAAAACTCTACCTGAGCTTTCTCCTTAAGTCGCTCTTCTCCCTAGGGAAAGCACAAAAATATAAACAACAAACTTTGCCCCCCACCCCCCGCAGCCACACGAAGACAGAGTGTAAACAACAACTTTGCCCCCATGGCCCCCCACCCCCACGAGCCCCCCACGAAGACGGAGTGTAAACAAAAAATTGGAACCCACGCGCCACCACGAAGACAGAGTGTGCACAAAACCCGGTCACGTGCGAAAAGCAACTCGATTCCGAATAAAGCATGAAGAACAGGTTCCATTCACGATCCAAACGCAAAAAATATAAACCCTCCTCTTGAGCAGGTACACTGCATGAATTCACATGTGTCCGAACATAACAACTCAACTCTAATTTTTTCAGATCAATAGTGTCACACGGTATAAACACACCTCCATATTCTGGAAGTTGTTTCCAATTCCGCTATTTACTTTACACAAAAGTGGTACAAAAAGCAACTTTAGTCTCATCAACTTTCACTTTTCCCGTGCATACGCCCATATCTCATATGATTTGCTCTATAGTGGGACAGGGGTTACTTGTCCCTTACAGACGCAATGTTATTTTGGGTCTATAGTGTCCATATACTCCTTACCCAAATACAAAAATACTCCCTGTCCACTCCTCTATCGATCCTCATACTCACTTTTTAGTATTTCGCTCTTTTACGTTTCGAAAAAAACGAACTAGAAATTTTTCACACAAAATCGAGGCTAACTCGGTAGGGTCAAGTCCGATCAGAAAACGGATTTCACCGTTCTTCTCACCTCATCACTGATATGTTTAAAATATAACTTTTAGTTGAGTGATGATGTAAACAATAGCGAGGTTTCGCAATAATGAATAGTTACAAATGCCTGTACATGTGTAAACTGTAAAGTGATAAGAGCTAAAATAGATTCAGTATTATAAGAGCAGGCAAGCGTTTCATTTCGAGTCCCCCTCAAAACGTATTATTGGCGACGAGGAAAAATTTTTTTTTGGAAACTTAATTCAGCAGATAAAAAAATCGAATTACTTCAATAAAGTGCAGCAGCTATTATTATTATTTAGTAATTTATCAGCGGAAGCTATTAATTAAAAAGTTGTGTCTGGGATCACACAAGCAACAAAAGAATGGGAATATTCATGATCCAGCTTCATTGTTAGTATCCATAAACAGTAAACGCACATCACAGTAAGTACAGTACTGTTTTTTTTTCATTGTCAGTAAACTTCATGTCAAGCGAAAGCGACTACGAGAAAAAGCCAAAAATATTATCAACGTTCATGGCGGTAAACCAAGTTATTGGGCAAATTGAGGTATTCACACCAAGCGAAGACTTTGAATTGTGGATGGAGCGAATGGATCTACTATTAAAATTGAATTAAATAACAGAGGACCAGTCGAAAGTAGAATATTTTATTACATTGCGACGTGCAGAACTTTACAAAATATTAAAATCGCTTGTTTCTCCAAACACGCCAACAAAACTCAAATATGATGTCATTAGGAAAACCCTTAGTGAACATTTTAATAAAAAAAAAACATAATTGCCCAGCGATACAAATTTTATTTGCGTAATCAGAGAAGCGACGAATCGTTATCGGATTATATTGTAGAAATCAAAACTCTAGCTCAGGATTGTGATTTTAAAACATTGAAAACATTTTTAGATGATGCATTACGGGACCGGTTAGTATGTGGAACAAGAGAAGATAGGCTTCGAGCACTTCTGCTGAACGAAAACGACTTGACCTTTGAAAAGGCAGCAAATAAGGCCTTAAATTCTGAACTTACGGACAGAGAGGTTAGCCAAATGCAACCGCATGTGGCAGTTATATCAGTAGCAACCAGAAAGCAGGGTCCAGGTGTCACAAAAATAAGGTGGCAAAACAAAGTCGGTTTACAATTCGCAAAAAATCAAAGGGAGTACATGGGTAAAAGTCATTCACAGAGTAAACATCAGAAATACGGGAGCGAGGCGTCCACTTCAAGCGAGAATGGTAAACAGGGACATTGTGCAAGGTGGTATAGGAAAAGTCTCCAGTGCTTTAAGTGCGGCAAGCAAAATCATTATGCTAGTGAGTGCAAGATTAAATCTAAAAGGCCTTTTAAAACTTATTTTGTTCATTGAATTTTGTAGATAAGTTGGATAATACGTTAATAATTGACGTTTAGATTAACTCTACATTTGTGAGAATGGAAGTGGATACTGGTGCATGCTCTTCTCTGATGTGCTCAAAAACATTTTCAACAATAGGTGTTGAATTAAATTATTCAGGTAAGCAACTACCAGTTATTACTGGCGAAGAAGTCGTGGGAGTTGTAATAGTGGAAGTAGAATTTCAAAGTTCGATTTATAATTTACAGTTGATAGTATTTGATTCAATTAGAAAGTTTGTTCCCCTCTTAGGTCGGAATTGGTTGGACATTCTTGTGCCGAAATGGCGTGGCATATGGGATAAAAGTCTAATGAATGCCATATCAGATGTGGATATTAGTCGGGAAGTAGAGTTAAGCAAACAAAATTACTCCCCAGGATAGATGACATCCTTGCTAATATCGGAAATTGTGAATATTTTTGTTTTAATTGACTATCAGAACCATCTTAACACAAGCTCGCTGCATGGACACGTTTAATAAATAAACGGTCAACAAGACATGCGTTTCATCACTTAGTCGGTGTTAGTATTAGTATGTTAAACTAAACATAGACCAAACACCGAATAAGATGACATGCAATGCCACATGGAAACAGAAAACATGCTTGGAAATGTCAACGACAAAATGCTCAGCCTTAATACTAACAACAATGCACCTGCGATTGATGGGTTCATACATACTAAAGTTGGATTTTGCGGAGTTAATATGCAACAGAGGTAACCTTCTCAAATTGGGCGCACTATCACGGAAAGAGATTTGTTAAGTAGAAGGGGAGAAGCAATATTCGCGTTTAAAAGTTGATTCTCAAAAGTTACATCGGCGACCATGCGACGTTTTTCAAGAGCTTCAAGGGATCCTCATAAGGTGGAAGAATCAATGAATTGTCCCAGGGTAGGTGCCTAAGAGCGAAGCGCAGGAAGTTCCGCTGAACAGACTCGCTGCGGTCGATGTGTGTACAGTAAAATGGAGTTCACAATCGTTTACAGATTTGATCTGAGCGAAAAGTTTAATATCGTCAGCATAAATCAATAGTTTGCATTGCCTCACACCAGAGACAATGTCGTCAATTGATAAAATGAAAAACAACGGGCCCAAGTGACTCCCGGACGAAGCTTTCAGGGCTCTCGAGATGGAATGACGGAATAGTATTTGATATGTTCTGTTATCTAAATAAGGCTCCGTCCATTTTACAAATGTTGGGTGAAACCCATACTTTTCCATTTTAAAGAGTATCACGGAGTGAGATAACTTCTCGAACGCATTACTGAAGTCAGTATAAATACAATCTGTCTGATAGCCTTTTGCAAACCCGCCAACGGTATGCGAGACATATTCCAACAAGTTAGTGGTTGTACACCTACCCGAGATAAATCCATGCTGGTTTGGAGAAAGCAAATTCTTGCAGGAAATTGATAGCTGAGAGTAAATGATAGATTCGAATAAGTTAGGCATACAAGATAATTTTGCAATAGGTCTATAGTTAGAAATTTCACTCTTACTACCTTTTTTGTGGATAGGTATGATAAAAGAATTTTTCCATAGCTGTGGGAAACAACCGCTATTGGCCGATTTCTGGAAAATAATTCTCACCTGAAATGCAAGGGCATGGCAGCATGACGTAAAAAAGGCTGGAGGGATCCCATCAGAACTCGTCGTGAATTCATTTGGAAGTCTATTAATGTGATCGAGTATATCCTCTCTCGCAATTGTAGGGATAGTGAATGAAGCGTTATGAGAATCGTTCATATGACTGAAGTTGTCGTTTCGAGGATGGAAATTTTACGAAGAAAATGCATTGTCAAAAAATGAAGCAAACATATTGCAAATTTCGGATGAATCATCACTAGCAGAATCTTTGTACCTCACGGTATTGGGATAGTTACTTCGCACGCATGCTTCGAATATATTCATCATAAAGTGTATAGGAAAGTTCTTTGAACTCATTATAGGATGTGAGGAAATTGTTGTGACTTATAATGCCTTTGTCACTCATATAACTTTTCCACAATTTATTATTTCTATTTTTAAGATGTTTTAGTTCTTTATTGAACCATGGCGGAGATATTTTAGAGGACCGCAGTCGCTCGCGGGAAACGTGAGAGGAAAATAAATGGAAAAGAATTATGTAAAATTTAGAGACGTCTTCGTCAACACTATTGCTAGACAGTAATGTGTTGAAATCAATAGAGGTAAGTCTACTGGAAAGTTCAGAAAATTTAGCCTTTCTAAAATTGAAAAAATATTGTGTTTCGTCGCAATTAGTAATGTTCTCGGTTTCAAAGCAATATGATATTAGTAGAGGGGGGTGATATTTGTCAAGACTAGATATTATAACTGGGCTAGATTCGACTAATATGTTACCCGCGTCAGTAGAGAAAACCAGGTCCAACTGCCTCCCCATTCTTTACATTACTGATTTGGCTGAGACCAAGAGATGACATAGTGTCCAGGAATAGTGATTCCTTTGTTGACAAGTTATTAAGAGGAAGAGAGATCTTAACTTAAGACAAAGGATGAAACCGGTTTCGAGGATTTACTAATTTTACGACAAGAAATACTCTCTGTTGCAATGTTTTTAGTTTTAAGATACGTCAATATGTCATCACACAACGTTTCAGGAGAGAACCGAGTGACGAAAAAACTCGAAGGTTTTGGTACTGTCCTCAAGGAGGTGCCATTACCACTCCCTAATGTGGACACAGAATTAATAATGTTCGGTACTGCGGATTCTGAAACAAGAGCTAGAGTGCTAAAATTTCCATATTGACTCCCTTCGCTAGATACGGCCACACCTGCCGAAGAAGAAGCCTGACTAATAGGGATTGACGTATTTTACGGGCTGAATCTTTCACTGCACAAAACCGCCTGTTTTTTAGATTTTTTATTTTTTTTTTTAAATAGCGTTAGGTTGTTGAGGGCAGTCAACGACAGTTGAAATTAAGTAGTCAACCCTTTTTTGCTAAATTGACTGAGCATTAAGGTTAACCTTGTCCGATAGGCCAACCATCATGCTCTTACGGTTGTCCAGATCCCTCCGATACAACGCGAGCGTATCAAAAAAAGTGTAAGCTGGGGCTCGCCCACATGAATCGCAGACCCAGAGCAAATTGCGAGAGTTTTTTAAAAGATTTAACGCAGCCTTCTCGAGTTTAACGCAGGAGGTGTGGAACGCTTTACCACAGACACCATCGCAAGCTATAAACTCGGAAGACCCATCGAATTCGGCGCGATAAAAACCACAACAGTCCATAATTAAGGAGATTTATGATTTAAATACCGACACGGAAAAATTTAGTAAGGTGATGCAACAAAAGCACGTTATACACAGAAAAGTAGGGTTAGAATCACACTAGCACTAAAAATATACAACTACAAAAGTGTAGATTAAATTCCACCCAGAAAAATACACAATAATCAAGCTAGACAAACTAAGGCGATTAACAAAGAACTAAAAAATAATTAAAACAATTGAAAACATAACATTTGCTAAAACACAACTGCACACCACACTTAACACTTGACAGATACACGCGTCCTTGATCTAATCGGCGCGTACCAACAATTACCTGTAACAGATGCATCAAAAGAATTGCTTACTATTAATACTCAGAGGGGGCTCTTTCAATTTCAACGGTAAGTTTTTGGTGTTTCTAGCGCACCTTCAATATATCAGGCAGTTATGGACCAAGTTTTGGTGGGAATTCAGGGGGTGCAATCCTATTTAGATGATGTAATTATCGGTGGGAAAGATTTAGAGACTTGTAAAAGTAATGTTTATGAGGTTTTGGGACGTCTCAGTAAGTATAATATTAGGGTCAATGAACAAAACAGCAAGTTCTTTGGAAAAAGTGTAAATTACTTAGGACATACTATCAGCAGGGACGGGGTTAAGCCTAATCAAGAAAAAGTGCAAGCAATCGTAAATGCGCCACCTCCAGCAAATATCAGCCAGTTACAGACATATTTAGGAATGCTTAATTTCTACGGGAAGTTCATAAAAAGTTTGTCGTCTAAATTGCATGTACTCTATAATCTTTTAAAAAAAGATAGGGAATATATATGGGATAACAAATTTCAAGAAGTTCTTCAAAGAAGTAAGAATTGGTTATTTCAAAATGAGTTATTAGTTCATTACGCTCCCGAAAAACCAATTATAATTAGCTGTGATGCGAGTCCCTATGGCGTGGGAGCTGTTATGACACATTTAATTGATGGCGTAGAAAGGCCAGTTCTATTTGCTAGCAGTACTTTAAGCAAGGCAGAGCGAAATTATTCTCAATTGCATAGAGAAGCTCTCGCAATTGTTTTCGGAATAAAAAAATTCCACAAATATATATACCGAAAGCACTTTACTATTGTATCGGACCATAAACCATTGCAGCATATTTTTAGTCCAATGAAATGCACACCACCTGTCGCGGCAGCTCGTATTCAGAGATGGATAATTTTTCTTAGCATCGCATGTATGATTACGAATTAGTTTACAGGCCTGGGAAAAAGCTGGCTAACGCTGACGCGCTCTCTAGACTGCCAGTAGCAACGGGTACTGCGATAGACACTGATTTTGTAAATACAATTGTGCAAAAATGAATTACCACTTGACCAGGAAATTATAGCAAAACATACCGAGCAAGACACGGTATTATCTAAAGTTATAAAATTAAGAGTATTGGGAAGAAATGTCTTCCCCAAGGAAGATAAGGTACTGAGAAGGTACTGGAATAATAGAGAATGCTTGGAACTGGAAAACGGATGTTTATTTTATGGGTATAGGGTCGTAGTTCCAGAAGCGCTTAGAGAAAAAATTTTACATATATTACATCAAGGGCATAGCAGTATGGTGAGAATGAAGAAATTAGCTCGGTCATATGTTTGGTGGCGTCAAATAGATCAGGACATTGAAAAATTTGTAAAAGAATGTACTAGTTGCTCACTCGTACAAAATAATACAAAAAATATGCCTTTAACCCCTTGTCCAGCTACCACATTTCCTTTTTAAATGGTACATATCATATAGACTTTTTCCATCTCGAAGGGCAGAGATACTTTTTACTGATCGATAGTTACTCAAAATGGGTAGAAGTAAAAATTATGAAAAAGACTGATGCAAGTCAAGTGATTGCGAAGTTAAAGGAGATGTTTTCCATGTTTGGGTTGCCCGTCACTATCGTTTCAGATAATGGTCCACCGTTTAATAGTGAATGGTTTAGAAAATTTTGTAGAGCTAATGGTAAAAACTTCTTCATAGTCCTCCCTATCATCCGGAATCCAATGGCTTAGCAGAGAGGGCTGTACAAATTATAAAGAAAGGGTTAACGAAATATTTATTAGATGGAAAAACAAAAAGCTTGCCAATAAACGAAAAGATAATAAACTTCCTGTTTTATTGTAGAAACACCCCTACGACTTCCACAAATTGTAGGCTGTCGACAAAGATTTTTGCATATAAAACTATTACACTTTTAGATAAAATTACAGAGAAAAGCATTGAAAATAAGAGAGAAGTAAAATACGAAAAAAAAGTAGGGTACACGCAATGTAAAGTAGGAAATTTAAATAAAAAAAAAAAACACAGAATTTGGAGAAAATGAAAAAAGTATTATATAGATTGAATTACAATAACTTAGCAAAATGGATTCCAGCAACGGTTTTGAAAAAAATAAGTAAAATGATATGCAAAATTAATGTACAAAATAGTATAAGGATAGCACATGGAAATCAATTAAAAAGAGGAATTATTAAAATTTTAACCTTTGCTCAAAAACCATTGAATTTTAAGGATAAGCAGGAAAACACTAAGAAAAAAAATTACGTAACGATTCTGCAAAAGCAGATGACAATTTAGCAGTAAGGAGATCTACTCGAAAAAAAAATTTTAGATATAAAAAAAAAATACTAGTATAGTATAGTATAGATTGAATTATGAAAAAACTAGAATAAGGGTATTTGAATTTTGTATTGCAAATATTCACAAATTATCGAACTATATCTAGCTAATTTTCTAACAAAAAGAAATTTTATTTTTAAGAGAAAAGGAAATGATATGTTTAGAATATAACTTTAGTTGATCGATGATGGTAGCACTGTAGAAAATAGCGAGGTTTCTCACTGTATGGGTAAGCAATAATGAATAGTTACAAATGCCTGTACATGTGTAACCTGTTAAGTGATAAGAGCTAAAATAAATTCAGTATTATAAGAGCAGGCAAGTGTTTCATTTCGAGTCCCCCTCAAAACGTATTAATCACCAGCTACAATTCGTGTAAGAAAAAAAAATGTTTTTCTATCAGGGTACTATTAGGGTGGGGGTAGGTACCCCCGGCGGGGGGTGGCTCCAATCCACCATGTTGTATATCTCATGCATTTTCATACATTTGGGTTACATATACCCCATTTACTACATTTCGCATATATTTCCAATTTTTTTTCTTTTACACGCATTAGTGATCTGTTGTGAATATTTTTTCCATAGGAAGTTATTTTCTTTGAACCCAACAATTCACCGTAATAACGAAATGAAAAAATATCAACATTTTCATATAAAAAACATTCATTTCTCACCTTAAAAACGACGCATTTTTTTCTTTTTTTATTTCGAAAACTATAAAACGCACGTAAAAACTAATTGCATATCCGATTAGGGCACAAAATGTAGATGCGATTTCATTCTACAAACATCCTTTACCGTTTACATTAAAAAATTTTATAGCATTTCATCTGTGATGGAAGACGACCAAATCGGCCATTTCTGGGGTCATTTTAAAAAAATTTCAAATTACCTTCACACACTAAAATCAATATTTTTCGAGAAGTATGAGCTCGATTTCATTTGAGGTATTTGCCCCTCCGGGTGAGGAAGCGGGGGATTTTTTTTATTGAAAAATTAAAATCAAATTTTTTTTAGTACCGTAATTAACAATGAGGGCTAAGTGGGTCGGGATCCTCTCAACCCTTATTTGTTCTTAAAATAACACTTTTTACAAAATCCATTTTCAATTGTAATTACCGAATTTGAGATGATTTTCCTAAAATACTACCTAAATTATTTAATTAGATTATATTCAACAACACCTTGCGGGTCTATTTTGCAACATTAAGCCACTTTTTTTCTACTATTACCATTGCCAGTATCCTATCTTTCATCTAAAAAAAAAACACAACTCATTATCTTTATTAGTTTAATGCCCTAGACACACAGCACTCTTAATGAAGAAATAACTAACGACTCATTAGTGTATAATGATTCATTATAAACTGCAGACACACAGCCATTTCTTTAATTAAGTTGATCTGTCAAACTGGCTTGGATAAACTTATCACATTAAAAAAGCAATATGGATCGAATTAACGCAATAAACTTTGTTTTTATTAATTTTAAATTTTATTTATTTTTATTTTATTTCATTTAATGATTGTGAAATGAAAAAAACATTTTATTAAAAAATATTTTGACATAATTACTTTGTGCTTTGCATTTCTTCTTCTTATTTTTCAAGTCAGAAGATGCACAGCGGAGCTCCATACTTAAATTATATGCTAAATCTAGTACATTTTTCCTCATTATAGCTATAATGAAGGAAGAAAACACTTCATTAGTGTACTTCATTATCATCTGATTTTCGAGCCATAATGACGTATACTGTGTGACACACGGCATTTTAATGAATAGTTAGTACTAATGATTCATTAGATCGGGCTGTGTGTCTAGGGTATTAGAGCTGCTTACACAAATACATTTAGAGGTATGCTAAATTAGCTTCAATCTAATTAACTCCCATACATAGGTGTGGGCCAATTTCCAACGAATTTTCATAATTCTTTTTGCTAAATTCATTGTAGGTTTTTTTTGATTTTTTGAGACTATTGCAAGGTGGGTAGGGCCGCGGGTTACAGAGTTATAACCCACCATCTTATACTAATATAAAAAAATAAAAAAAAAAATACAAAAATTTTCGTACAAAATTTCATCAAAATGGGTGTATAAATTCAAGGTCAAATGGCGGGCTAAGGGCACAAATGCTGTATAAAATGAAAAGCTGCTGCGATACTCTTGCTTTCTGTGTACTACATATTTCTGTACAATTGATTTTAATTACCATAAGTTAACTCTAACTGACACCCTACCATCACAATTCTGAGCCAAGTAAGGGGTATCCTTGAGAACGGAACATCATTACTTGAATGTTTAACTTTTTTCAATTTTTTTTTTTCATAGTTAAATATTACATAAAATGCGTAATTCAACTTCTTTGGGTAGTAAGAGGCCATTATAAGAAATTATCGGACAAAAAATTTTTTCAAATTAATACATTGATATAGATATAGCAAATTAATTAATAACGATTCGATGAGATTCTTAGCTAAACACAAAAACGTCATCATCATTTCCGCTGACAAAGGAAATGTTACTGTGGTAATGTATAAGAGCGATTACTTGAACAAACTCCAAGCAATGTTAGCAGATAACTCTACCTATAGAACCCTAAGAACTGATCCAACTTCACGCATTCAAAACAAAAACAATGAAATAGCCAAACACCTTTTTAAAAAAAAACTTCATTTCTGAAAAAGAAAAGATACATATCAGCACGTATAAAGCGGGAGTACCCAAGATGTATGGCCTGCCCAAAATACACAAAAAAGATCTCCCAATCAGGCTGATTGTGTCAATATTAAATTCAGGAGCGTTCGAGCTCACCAAATTTATGGCAAACATTCTACGCCAACTAACGATTAGCTCGAGGTATAATGTTAAAAATTCTTCTGAATTCAAGGAACGTGTTAATAGCCTCCAACTTGATTCTTCCGAGAGCATGGTGTCATTAGATGTAATATCACTTTTTACCAACATTCCCACCCGCCTTTGCTTACGCATCATTGAAGATAAGTGGGAGCAGATCTCTGATATCACAAATATTCCAAAAAATAAGTTCATGGAGATCTTACAATTTTGCATCATTGAATGTAATTATTTCCAATTCGACGGAAAATTATACAGGCAGATTTCCGGAATGCCTATGGGTAACCCGCTCTCCCCCATAATGGCGGACATTGTAATGGAAGTGTTGTTGGATAGCACTATGACCAAACTTCCGTGTCAACCTAAAATTCTGATTAAGTATGTTGACGATCTCTTTACTGTATTGCCACAGGAACATATTCCGGCTACATTAAATATATTCAACAGTTTTCACAAGAAACTGCAATTCACTGTACAAATTGAATCGGATGGTAGGATTCCTTACCTGGAAGTATTAGCAATACGCAAAAATGATACCATCATCACAGATTGGTATCAGAAACCTACCTCATCAGGTAGATTACTGAACTACAACTCCTATCATCCAAAATACCAAAAAATCAATACAGCTAAGAACCTTGTCGATAGAATACTAGGATTAAGTGACAGTTGTTTCCATAAAAGAAATAAGAAGAGAATATACAAAATGCTGCTGGACAATGCATTCCCAGCACGTAAGATTAAATATTTAATAACCAGCTATAAATCCAAGCACCTAAATAATAATGGCACCGAAACAACAACGGATACCACAAAACACAATACAAACAAAATATATCGAAGTCTCAGATACATTCCAGGTCTGTCTGAAAAACTCAAAAAGGTGGTTACTGCAAAAAATGATCGAATCTGTCCGGCCTTTAAAGCTGTGTTTTAGTCGTGTTAAAGATAGGACAGATAAGGAACATTCCACGGACCTGGTTTATAATATTCCTTGCATGAGTTCAGTTTTAGGCAATTCAGATTGCAATTTAAATTATGTAGGTACCACCGGTCAATTACTTAAAAATCAGCTTGCGGGTCACAAGTCGGATATAAAAAACAAACAGATCTACAAGACTGCTTTGGCTAACCACTGTGTGCAGGCAAATCACTGTCCGGATTTTAATAATACTACGATCTTATGTAAAGAAAAAAATATTAGCAAGAGGATCTGCCTTGAGGCTTTGCATATTTACACCACCCCCACCACAATGAATCGGAAAACAGACACTGACAACACAAATTCGGTGTACTGCTCACTT
The DNA here is from genome assembly GCA_963924295.1 of Dioctria rufipes. Classification (NCBI taxonomy): domain Eukaryota; kingdom Metazoa; phylum Arthropoda; class Insecta; order Diptera; family Asilidae; genus Dioctria; species Dioctria rufipes. Next base: position 129,585,614 of record OZ002740.1, read on the forward strand.
CTTAGCTAACCCATAATGAGGGCTTCCTCCCACCATATATACACTTACGTTGTGTATACAGATATACAACCCAAAAAACATTCGCTCACCTGATCATAAAGTAACGACAAATCGCGTAATGCGGATGCTATTATATTTCTTAGACGTGAGATTTAAATATTGTGGTCTCAAATGTGTTTTTTTAAAGTAGTTTCTTTTTTGTTCTTTTTCTTGTATTTGTTAATAATTTATAGGTTTTTGTTGCACTGTTTTTTCAATTAAATGTTAATTTATTATTGTTTCGCCCAGTGCGTGTATATTTTATTGGAGTAATTAATCAATGTACATAAATGTTTTTTTCGTAAGTAATTTAAGCATTGTAAATTTTGGCAACGGCTCATGATAGTTACCTTATAGATAAGACCACCTCAAGACGCGGAGTGTTCACCCGTGAAACGTTGTGGCAGATTTTAAATAAAAAACTTAGACACTAATCGTTTGGTTTTTTGTCTACAACAGAGACGGAGAGCCCGAGTGGGGTGGGGTAAAGGGGCCGAGGGAACAAATGATGTATGAAATGGAAGCCTGCTGCTATCCTCAAACTTTGTGTGTACTACATATTTCTGTGGGATACAATTTAATTGCCTTTAGTTAACTGTAACTGACACCCTACCATCAATACTTTTCCCGAATTATGGGGTGTCGCAAATAAGACGACCTTATACCGGCGCTCCTTTCAAATATCGAGACTGCCAATATGGGAGGAAAATTATAGCCACTTATGTTTTCTAAGTACCAACATTTATTTCAAGCCATTAGCTGTTATCGTTCCGGAGATATTAAATTTAAAATCTCTTAAGTCCAACTCTAATTAGGAAATTTCTTCGTGTTTGTGTTTATGTATACATATATGTTCTGTATGTTAAGTGGTTTTTCGTATATAACTCAGTAGGGTTAAGGCCTATCAAAAAACTGATTTGAATATTCGACTTATTTAATCGACCCCTAAAACTCATTGTGGTAGGTACCCTCGGGGGAGGGGGGATTCCAGAACAGCGTGTAGCTCTCGCCGAATACTATCGAGTGGAGTAGTTATTTTCCTGATCCACTTCACTTGGTTGCTAGAAATTAGGGCCAAAGTCGGTACTTTTTCGTTATTTATCAGTTTCCCCCCTGTTAATAATTCTCAAGCAGCTCACTCCGATAAAGAATTTCATCATCATCAGAAAAAAATACACGGTATGTCGTTGCAAGTAGACGAAATGCGATGCCTTCAGCGTCGAATTTATGTGCTGGAATTTGATGTATTCATGAAAATAAAATGCTCGGTTAGCTTGGTGCCTGAGAAAATTTCGCTTTTAAATTTTTTTTCTTTGTTTTTAATTGTCTTATCAGAAATATTATTCCTATGTATAAATAACCGATTTGTTAAATAGAAATGTATTAGTCAAAAAGTAATTCTTCAACCAAAAGGGTGTTTTATTTGAAAATCATAAATTTTCTTTCTGCGGTACTTATGTAAGTGTTGCACTTACTGCACTTATTATCAGGAGTACACCTTACTCACATACAACGCGGAGAAGCAAAAGAGCTTATCCGCTCAAGAAAAAATACATTGGTGACCCTGACGTGTGTTATATATAAAATATGCCTAAAAAGAGATCTGAAAAAAGGCAATAAATAATTGTTTAAAATATTTCATGCATAAATTTTCATATAAGCTAATCATGCTTAAAAACATGATTAGCTTATCTATTCAATCAGTGAAGAAAATTGCATCAGCAATTTTCTTCACATACCATTCGTTTTTACAAAGTTTACTCCCACGACAAATTTTGCCTTCAGCAAAATTTGTCTAATTTAAAAAATATAAAACAAAAGACAAATCGTACGATCAGTACGATTTGTCGTGAAAATTATAATATGTATGTACGAACAAAAAAAGCTTTCGCGATAAGAAATGCGCGCCGCGAAATTACATAATCGACGGGACGGTGGCTGATGTTTATAAAACATCAAATTTCATTTTTCAAGCCACCGTCCAACTAAAAATATTATGGACTTGTTTAATCAAGTCCAGAATAAATGAAAATTTTTCTCAGGGTAGAAATGCAACTATGCATTTTCTACCCTGACCGACGGCTCTTGATCGCGATGAAAGTGATCAAGAGCGCAGTCGAATTATAGCACGCGAGTTGATTTTTAGCGATCAAGAAGCGTGGGTTTTTCGAGATATGAGATTCGGCGGTTCGACGGGAAAAATATTAAATGGTTTTTGTGTAAGAATTGGTCTTTAAAGAAGCAAAAAAAAATCGAAAAAAAATAAGATGCTGAATAACCCGGTGCTAATAGTTGATAACAAAAATTAGAAAAAGCAGTCGTAAGTAATATAAAAGGGAGAGTTTGTGAAAAGGCGGTTCGGTTGGTGTGAAAATTAAAGATAACTAACTATTCATATACGGGTGGAATGTAATGAGATAAATTTAAGAGTGTGTAAGAAAAAAACTAGTTTAACTGAAACCAGAAGTTGTGTTGTTCATAAAATAAATCAATTTGAATAAAACTAGTTTAACTGAAATCAGAAATTGTGTCGTTAATAAAAGATATCAATTTGTATACCAGAGAAATGCGGTTAAAAACCTAGTGAAAGAATAAATTAAACGAACACAAGGCAGTACCAGTGAGTACATCTGTTATATCCATTACAGGAAAATATATATATAACAATTGGCGCAGCCGGTAGGATAGAGGAAGCCTACTTTAAACCAACGAAGTATAAGCGCTCGAAAACCCTCTATCCTACGAATCTAAAAGGAGTTTAGGACGAGATCGAATACTGGGCTAGACACCGTACCCTCCGCCTGAAGTTGAGTCTGGCGTCAGGAGTATTTCGATCTTGTCGGCTCCCAACGCTCGGGGTCGGGCAGCTTTAACTGCCTCTGTTTGCAAAACACGCAGCCACCCCCTCGTCAAAGCACAAAGTGCCAACCTGGGACGATAGCGGGCTTCATCCCAGCCCAGGAACAAAAGATGCTCATAGTCGAAAATCTCAACCTTACACTTGAAGGTAGGAAGTTTGGAAACCATCCGCTATCTGCGATCCAGAGCTGAAAGGGACTTCGAAGTAGGCAACGCGCCCCCCTTTCAGCTTTTATCCAGGGGAATGTAAGAAGGCCACGGGCCCCCCCCCCCCCCGGCAGCAAAAGAACTTCAAACAAGAAAACCAGCGATCCTGAATTGAGAGGGACCTCGAAGAAGGCAATAAGCCCCCCTCTCAATTTGAACCAAGGGAATTAAGACAGCAGAAGCCCCCCTAGCTGCCAATTTTATATACGGCAGTCCATGAGCAAAGAAAGCTCCCACCAGGAGACGCCGCAGGAAATATTACCATCTCTACCAACTCCACAACAATCCCCCTCACCGGGCGACGCACAGGAAGTTCCGTCCTGGAACGAAGGAGGCAACGAGGGAGCAACATCCGCACCAGAGGGTGGAGCGCAAACACCCCCAACAATATCAACAGTAAAAGGGGTCACCCTTAGGAGTGGGACAATCCTGACAGGTCCCCAACAAGTAAGGCATAATTTAAATTTATAAATATATTTAAAAAATTTGGAAGAGAAAGTGCGAAACCCCTCCGAACTCTCTGTGAGTCAGTGCGACTCAGTAGAAAAGCAGATCGAAAGGTCGAGAAAAGAAAGATTGGAAACAATCGAAAAATTTAAAATTAACACAAAGAAGTTCAAAAAGAGCTTAAAGGAGTTTGGAGAATTTTCGCACTCTCTCGGGGTAGATATCATTCAAAATAATAGTGTTGGGGTAAGAGAAGACAGTGCCGGTGATTCCACCGCGAGTGAAATCCTTTTATATTGGCTGGGCGACTCCCTTCTGGAAACCAGCATAGAAGAAAATAGTTCCCCAACAATACCAAGATTAAAGTCAAAAATCTCCAGTCTAAACATGGCAGATTACGCGAAAATCGCCAAGCTGACTGCTCAGCTGGTTCCCCTATTCTCAGGAGAACAGCACCCAAAATTGAGCCTTGAGCTCCAAACATTCCTAGGATGCTGCAGGCAGGTAATATAGTGCATTTCGGTGGATGAACTAACAGCATTTTTACAAATCTTTCCCACCAGACTTCGAGGCGAAGCTTACCAGCTTTTTGCCTCAAATATGCCCACTACTTTCAAAGAAGTAGAAGAACGGCTAAATCGCACATACCTGCCTAGAGAAACTTACCAGGAACTGGTAAATAAATTGATTACCACAAGGCAGTATCCTTTAGAAAATCTCACAGTCTTCACGGCACGAGTAAAACAAATACTGGCACTCTGCAATGAAGCAGCAGAATCCAAATACGGAGCCACAGCAGCACCAGCTGTTAAAACACAGCTCGAGGACTTTGCCAAAAAAGCACTGAAAACAGGCTTAAATAACCCATATATGTGCCAATACCTTCTGACCATGACAGACGGCACGGTGGATGACCTCGTGCAAAGAGCACTTGACATGGAACGTCTCCAGCAAAGTGCCCTATTCCTGCAACCTTCAGGACAATTTCAACAAAATGTGATGCAAAATACGCTACCCCATTCAATAAGTGCAATAACACCCAATAACGCACAATTTAGTGGAATTAACTCATCAGCAAACCACAGCGTATTTAATCCAGGCATAATGCCATTCGCTCAAGTTCCTCAGACCCTGCCAAACACAAATAGTCACATTCAGCAGTCGCAGTTCACACCGGCAAACACACCACCATATATCAAACAGGAGCCAAGATCTCCTAATAAAAATTATAATGTACAAAATAAAAATAATTATTTAAATAAAATCAATTGTAGTTTTTGTAATTTAAGAGGCCATACATACACCGATTGTTTGAAACGTAAAAATACGCCGTACTGTGTGAACTGCAAAATGTATAATCATGACGTGCGTGACTGCAGAAGCAACAACAATAGTTTTCAAAGACCCCAAAACAGAGAAGCACCAAACCAACGTCCTAGAGAGCCGCAAAATCCCAATAACAACTCAAGAGTATATAATGTGCCTAAAAAGTGTGAGTTTTGTGGTCGTTCTGGACATGCAGTAAATAACTGCCAACAAAAACGTAAATGGGAAGCCCGGAGTCAGGGAAACGACGTTCAGTCGACCCAAAACTCCCCGGCTCGACTATAAATCTCCCATCTAATAAAATAGGGTCACCTCAGCAGCCCGATTCCAGTGTCAATACAGTAAAACTTCCTTCTGACATAGGCCTGAACGGCCAAACTAAACTAGTAGTAGACACAGGCGCTGAGGTTAGTATAATAAAGAAAAGGTCATTAAAAGATCCCAAAGAAATTAACCACAATGAGGCATGTACACTTCAGACCCCATTTGGTACCGGAAAGACGCTGGGAAATTGCCAGGGAAACTTCGTTTTCAAAAACAAAATTCCCTGCAAGTTTCAAGTCGTAAACAACTTGCCTGGCCTTTCCGATGATGGACTTCTAGGAAATGATTTCCTAGCAAAAAACTGTAACGTTGAGGGTCCTGATAAGACACTAAGGTTTCCTCGCACGGAGACTAATACCGATGAATTTGCTTTGCCATTGATGTTTGAAACGGACAAGCTACATTCTGAAAAAGCAGTCGAAGTAAGAACATTTGCAGAAGGGGTAGAGTCTAAACAGGCTGAACTATCCACCTACAGTGTCTTCAAGGCTTCTCAAACGAGAAAAACTGGCTGCCAAGCTCCAAAAGAGCTCAATGAATGTGAAAAAGGCTGTCTGGGCGAACAAGAGACCGAAGAAATCAGGCAGCAATTGGTTACCTTTAAGGAACCAATCTGCATACCTGCGCGCTCTCAAATTTTTGTCTGAGTCCCGTTACAAACGCAAGAAGAAATGCTCTGTTTATCACTAAAGATAAGCGATGGAGTCTTCTTGGCAAACAGTTTGCTATCATCTGGAGAAGACTTAGTGCTGGTTAGTATTCTCAACGCTAACAGTCACCAAGTAGTCATACACAGCTTAAAGTTACAGCTATATAAAGTAAACGACTACACAATAGTTCCACTAACAGGTAGAAAAGACCGCAAAATCATGCACATTCCAATAATAAACACACAAGAAGAGACAAATTTCCCAAAAGACGGACACGAGTGTCTAAAGCCTGCCAAAAAGGTGCATATAGCTCTACCGTCCAAAATTCCTAGGCACAAATCCATTTTAAATAAACAAAGATCATATATGAACGGTCGCGAGTCGCCAAAGCCTATACTAAAGGTGCATATTACTCCACCGTCTTCTAGCATAAAAAATCCTACATGGTCAAAAAATACTAGCATCGGCGCGCATGAGTATCCCACACAACCTAAGGCAAAGACCGCACAGGTGTATCAAACTCAGCCGTCGGCAAAGCAGGAAGCAAGTACCCTGTTGCGTACTAAATACAACAAAATAAAGCCTCATAAGGAATTAATTAAATTCAATCCCATTTCAGGGCACAAATTTACAATGCTATAACGCATAATATTCCATTGGTGCAGGATTAAGCACCAATCAATCAAAAAATGTACCGCTTACCTGAAACACAGCGGAAAGTAATTAACGAGCAGCTAAAAGAAATGCTAGACAGCGGGATAGTTCAGTCTAGTAAAAGCCCTTGGAATTCACCTCTAATAGTTGTCCCCAAGAAAGCGGGACCTGACGGTGAAAAAAGGTGGCGCGTCGTTGTCGATTTTCGGAAATTAAACGAAAAGACAATTGGAGACGCATTCCCGCTACCCCGAATCGAGGACATTCTCGACCAACTAGGTCACGCAAGGTAATTCACCACACTCGATTTGGCCAACGGCTATCACCAAGTTCTTGTCGACAAAAGAGATCGACATAAAACTGCATTCAGCACTAGTTATGGGCACTACGAGTTCAAGCGTATGCCATTCGGCCTCAAAGGAGCCCCCGCCACATTTCAACGCCTAATGAATTTCGTCCTAAGAGGCCTACAAGACCTCGAATATTTTGTCTACCTAGATGACATTGTCATCTATGGAAATAATTTAAATGACCACAACGAAAAGTTGAGGAAAGTCTTCAATAAGTTGAGAGAGAACAACTTAAAACTGCAGCCAGAGAAGTGCCAGTTTCTACGAAGAGAAGTTGTTTACCTAGGACATAAATATTCTAGCGAAGGGGCCCTACCAGACCCAAGTAAGACGGCCTGCGTCCTCCAAACATTTCCTGTTCCAAAAACAGTAAGACAAGTTCAGTCATTTTTAGGACTTACCAATTACTACAGGAAATTCATTCCAGACTTCTCCAAAATTGTACGCCCAATCACGAATTTACTCCGAAAGGATGTAAAATTCACTTGGACAGAGAAATGCCAAGAAGCATTTCAAAGCATAAAAAATGCTTTAATTTCTCCACCACTGTTAATTTACCCCGATTTTTCAAAATCGTTCAATCTGACTACGCACGCAAGTAACGAGGCTCTAGGAGCTGTTCTTTTTCAAGGAGAAGTCGGAAGGGACCAGCCCATTGCCTACGCAAGCCGCACATTAAACAAAGCCGAAAGAAATTACTCTACTATAGAGAAAGAGTTATTGGCTATTGTCTGGGCTACCAAGAATTTCAGGTGCTATCTTCAAGGCCGGAAATTCACGGTCTATACTGACCATAAACCTCTCAAAGGTGTCTTCAATGTGAAAGACCCTACTTCCCGGTTGGTGAGATTTCACCACAAATTATCTGAATTCGATTACAACATCGAATACAAACCCGGGAAGTACAACACTAATGCAGATGCACTAAGTCGCATCCCTCAAGCATTAAAAGAAGACAGTTTAGGCAATACCTTAACGGTAACAGCCCTAGTCCACCACACGATGGACTCAGATGTGGAGGAAGACGACTCCACAAATAATAAAAAGAAAAAGAAATCCGCTCATTGTTTCGTCGTGACTCGAGCTCAGAAGCAAAAGGCTCAAGAGACAAGAAATAGCTCCAATGTGGAGACAGAAGAGCACACGAAAGCGGACCAAAACGAAATTCAACACATGGAGGCGGAAAAACTAAACCCAGCATCGCTTGAGCAAAAAGTAAGTACTGGTAAGACACCCGAAGTTATCACGAGCCCTACAGAAATCCGAACAATCTTAAAAGATTATCACGATTCTCCTTTTGGTGGCCATCAAGGTGTCATAAAAACTTACAAACGTATAAGACGCAAGTATTGGTGGAGACACATGCTTAGCGACATCAAGAAATATATTAAAAAATGCCCAAAGTGTCAGACGATGAAAGCATCTCCACTATATAAAATGCCAATGGTTATCACGGACATCGCAGAACAACCGTTCGACAAGGTTTATCTCGATATTGTAGGTCCATTAGAAGAGACCACATCAGCTAACAAATATATCTTGACCTTCCAAGATAATCTAACAAAATTTGACGACTGGTATTCAATACCTAATGCGGAAGCAGTCATAGTAGCGCAAGTTTTCTTTGATGAAATCGTTACGCGGTATCGCAAACCCAAAAGAATACTCACCGATCAGGGAACAAATTTCCTGAGTGAACTATTCAAAAGAGTATGTAAGCTTCTAAAGGTAAAGAAATTACAGACTTCAGCATATCACCCACAGTCTAATGGAGCACTAGAGCGTGCGCATAGACCCCTGATAGAATACCTGCGAACAATTGTAGATGAAAATCCCAAAACTTGGGACCAATACCTACGAACCGCTGCATTCGTGTACAACAATAGTGTACACGAGGGTACTAAACTTACTCCAATGGACTACCTATACGGCTTCACAGCGGATGTCCCATCAAATTTAAAACGGGAACCCGAACCCGTTTACAATCATGAGAGCTATTATCCTATACTGAAGTATAAGCTCCAAAAATCATATGCCACGGCAAGAAAGAACTTATTAGCAAGTAAACAGCGCTCAAAGGGGTACTACGATCAGACAGTACGGCCCCTAACTTTCGATGTAGGAGACAAGGTCCTCATCAAGAATGAAAACCGAAAACATAAGCTTTCTCAAATTTGGGTAGGACCTTATGAGGTAGTCGCAATACCAAGTGATGTGAATACCACCATCAAAATTGGTAAACGTATCGTAACGGTACATAATAATCGTTTAAAACCATATTTCGAGTAAAAGCATGTTGAACAAAAATGAACCAGGTTGACTTCAAATTCCTACTACAGTGTCCATTAAACCTCATTTCAATACATCCCCATAAACACTTGCGGTGGAGTCACTCCACTGCCCAGTTTAAAACGGCACATTGCAAGTACAAATATGCTTAAAGGATTGTTTTCTTCTTCTAAATTGTCCACAGAAATGGCGCTACAATTCATCATAGTTGCCCTCTTCCTCCAGTATGGAGCAATAGCTGACAAACCTTATGCAAAGACCCCGTTAAATGGCTCCGGTATATTTTTCGAGGACCTGTGAAATCTCATGGTATATCATGACACCTGGAATGTCCTCACCGAAATAGACTTGGGTGAACTAGATGCACAGATAAAGGTAGCAGAATATGCAGAGCACTTGGTGCATAAACTTTGCATAAATATAACAAACCCAGAAGACCTGTGTAACGTGCAGCAACTACACATACACGCTATAATAAATAGCGTACGAAAGCGCACGGAAACTATAAAGGAACTAGTACCAGGAAAACGCAAGGCCAGATCGCTATTTGATGGAATAGGCAATGCCATGCACTATTTGTTTGGAACTATGGACAGCAATAACGAGAACGAAATTTGCAGCAGGTTAGAAGAACTTGAATCGAATACACAAGCCCTAGCCGAGCTAGAGAAACAACAAATCAGTGTTGTAAAAACTACCTTGGAAAAGATTCAAAAACCGCTGGCTATGTTAATAGACAGACAACAAAAAGTAGCCCACCAGATAAACGATCTCCACCATGTGGCCGATGATTTAACTCGGAGGCAACTAAGACAAGAGATTATATCAAGCTTATTGCTCCAAATCATCGAAGTTGAATATCGACAACAAGCCCTCCTGGATATAATAATGGCTAGTAAAACCAATCATATTCATCCACTCCTAATGTCTCCCAAAAATCTGTTGGAAATATACCGCAAGACGGCCTCAAATTGCCCAAATGACCAAAATTGTCTATCTGTTCCATATCAGACAGTAGGAGCTCAGTCACTCCTTATGCAGAGTAAATTGGTGGTGAGAATTACTCTCCCAATTTTTAATCTGCCAAAAATGAGGCTACAACAGATTCAATGCTATCCTGTATCCAAGTCAGCAAATTACTCATTAATTCCAGACCCAGGAATTTCTCTTATTAAAAGGCGATGACATGAATAGTTTCAAGAAAATAACAAGTAATTTGGAAGAAAACACGTATGTAGGCCGGCTGAACACGACTATAATCAAAGCGGCAACATCCAACGAATGTGCCATTAAATTGCCAAACAACCCTCTAAGTCAAGTGCCCAAATGCAAGACCAGAGTACAAATCCCACAAAAAGACATGCGGATCAAATTAAACAAGCCTAATGCGTGGCTATTTTCATTTATCACCTACACGGTGCTACACATCACATGTCCAGATCACTTTGTAATCTCGAAACTGGAAGGACAAGGGATATTAGACATAACGCAACCATGTCAAGTTCAAATAGGTGACAAAGTGCTTAAATACGAAGGTCAGAGTAAATTTCCACTAAAAATTATCCAGCCGAATCAATTTCCTGAGCTCAACCACTCTCTACTCAAAGTAAACCTGACTGAAATTTTACAAGGAACTCAAAACCACAGTCTGGGGAAAATCGAGATTTTAACGGGAGACGATATCCATAAATCAATTTATACTGACACCCATTCGCTGGAAGAAATCCAAAACAAAATTATTAAATACCAGGAAAAGGTATCGAGCAGAAACTCCCATATCCGGTCCACAACTTCTCTATCATTCACGAGCCTACTAGTTCTAGCCATAATGATTGTGGTAGCAGTAAAATATCTTAACCCTGTTGTCATCAAGATGAGACAACAGAGAAATCAATCACAAGGTAACCCCGAAATTTCATCAGAGGGAATTCCTTTAGAAGAGCGAACTCATACTCCCCAACCTAGTATAAAACGAACTCGATCGCCCCCCAGAACCAGATCAGTTCAAATGGTTTAAGAAAAGTGACCGACACTGTCGAGATGAACCACTTGGTCAAGTTAAAACAGTTTTATAAACAAAAGTAGACCTGGTAAAGCATCAAAAGAAAATCTATGTACATATATAACAACCTATGTATATTTAACGACTTAACAAAAAAAAGGGGGGGCATAATAAAAGTAAAATGCATTAGAATTAAATATAAATATCAGCAAAATAAAATAATCGCATTATAGAAAATATGTATTAAAATTAAATGAAAACAGATAAAGTAGTAGAAACAAAAAAAAAAACGGATTACATACTTACTTAAACAGTAAAATGCATTAGAATTAAATATAAATATCAGTAAATAAAATAGTAGCATTATAGAAAATATGTATTGAAATTAAATGAAAACAGATAAACAGTAAAATGCATTAGAATTAAATATAAATATCAGTAAATAAAATAGTAGCATTATAGAAAATATGTATTAAAATTAAATGAAAACAGATAAAGTAGTAGGAAAAAAATAAATCAAAAACGGAATACATACTTATTTAAACAGTAGAAGTAATTTAAAATCAAATAATGTAAGAATGTAGTAGGTAAGGAGATATCTACTAGAAAAATAGGCAATCAGTACTGAGTTACTAAATACCTAAACATGTAAACATGAAACAAAAGACATGTTACCAGGCTACTAAAAAGAAAAGTAATAAAAGTGAATTAAAATTAGTTAATAGAAACTAAGAAAATAATAAATAAATCAAATAGTATTAACAAGGCTAACTTTAGAAAAAAAAGGCCTGTTGTAACTGGGGTAAGGTTAAACAATTTTTACCTACGATAAAAAAAAAAAAGGCGAAAAATAATTTCTAAACCCACACCGAACCGCCCAATTAGCGCCAAAAACAACTTCGCCTGAGAATTATTCCTCTTCAAAGAATAATTCTATTTTTCTCAGGGGGAAGGATTGTTATATATAAAATATGCCTAAAAAGAGATCTGAAAAAAGGCAATAAATAATTATTTAAAATATTTCATGCATAAATTTTCATATAAGCTAATCATGCTTAAAAACATGATTAGCTTATCTATTCAATCAGTGAAGAAAATTGCATCAGCAATTTTCTTCACATACCATTCGTTTTTACAAAGTTTATTCCCACAACAAATTTTGCCTCCAGCAAAATTTGTCAGTAGAGATATTTAATTTAAAAAATATAAAACAAAAGACAAATCGTACGTTCAGTACGATTTGTCGTGAAAATTATAATATGTATGTACGAACAAAAAAAGCTTTTGCGATAAGAAATGCGCGCCGCGAAATTACATAATATGTATACGCGCGCCGCAATCTCAATCGACGGGACGGTGGCTGATGTTTATAAAAACATCAAATTTCATTTTTTCAAGCCACCGTCCAACGAAAAATATTCTGGACTTGTTTAATCAAGTCCAGAATAAATGAAAATTTTTCTCAGGGTAGAAATGCAACTATGCATTTTCTACCCTGACCGACGGCTCTTGATCGCGATGATAGTGATCAAGAGCGCAGTCGAATTATAGCACGCGAGTTGATTTTTAGCTATCAAGAAGCGTGGGTTTTTCGAGATCTGTGATTCGGCGGTTCGACGGGAAAAATATTAAATGGTTTTTGTGTAAGAATTGGTCTTTAAAAAAAAGAAAAAAATCGAAAAAAGAATAAGACGCTGAATAACGCAGTGCTAATAGTTCATAACAAAAATTAGAAAAAGCAGTCGTAAGTAATATAAGAGGGAGAGTTTGTGAAAAGGCGGTTCGGTTGGTGTGAAAATTAAAGATAACTAACTATTCATATACGGGTGAAATGTAACGAGATAAATTTAAGAGTGTGTAAGAAAAAAACTAGTTTAACTGAAACCAAAAGTTGTGTTGTTCATAAAATAAATCAATTTGAATAAAACTAGTTTAACTGAAATCAGAAATTGTGTTGTTAATAAAAGATATCAATTTGTACACCAAAGAAATACGGTTAAAAACCTAGTGAAATAATAAAGCAAACGAACACAAGGCAGTACCAGTGAGTACATCTGTTATATCCATTACAGGGAAATATATATATAACACGTGATTGTCTCATAAAACAGATCAAAGATTGCAGAGAAAGTAACCAAGTTCTTCAGATCATGGACGGACTTCTAGATTGCAAGCATTCCTTGGTGATCAAATTCAGAACGACTATAAAAACTACAAGAAGGATTTTGTCGGAAGACTACCAGAAAGTACTATGCAACTCGCCTAGCATTGCTTGAGGAGCTTTGAGCAGAATTCCATGTCAACCATCAAGAATTAGTAGAACTGGATTCAACTCATGATGACAACGAATACTTCACCACCGATTATTATGCCACCATTCAGCAGTTTTACAACCAATTCAAAGAAAGCCTCACTCAAGGTATAGAGGCAATCAATCCAGATGAAATGGAAATCCAACCCAAAGCAGACAATACAAATACATGTCAATCATCTGCGACTGATCACTTAAACGATGCCAGTACACTGCACTGACCTGATCTTTTGATTGGCTGAAAGGATCAGGTCAGTGCACAACAATTAACCTAGACGCCAAAGAAAGGCATTGAAGAAGTTCCTCCAGAAAAAAAGGTTTCGTCCAATGTACATTTTCAAGTACCAACAAACCAGAGTCACTCAACAGCAAATCAACAAGAAGAAGTAATTTGAATGGTTCGTAGGCAACATCGTGTCATGGCATAACTCAGTCGAACCCTACAGGAGATCGCTAACAAAGCCGATGAAAGGCATTCAAGGGTATACTATGAGCTGAAGATACAGATGATCAATAAAATAGTCGATGATATATCCGAAACTGATCAGCAGATTTGGGAAGAAACCATGGAGCCTCCCCTAGATTATACTAGGGAGCTATACGACGCTCTATACGATTGGTGTCAGGAAGCTCTTGTATACTTGCATGAAAAACTTGAGGCTGTAGAGACTCCAACAGATGAAGCTGCCTCGAGTCACTTTGCCAATATTCGATGGTTACTATACGAAATGGATGCACTTCCATGACTTTTTCGATCAAATGGTCCATGCAAGTTCAGTAAGCAATGCTGTAAAAATGTTCTACCTCACCAGCAATTTCAGTGGTGAGGCGATGTCACTAGTCAAGCATCTCTCCACATCAGATGCTAACTATACCATTGCATGCGACGAACCAAAGATTATTATGCACAGCACTGCTCAGCAAGCTGTGGGACCAGCCACCTACACAAGGGCACTCAGCAGCGTCCATCAAACATCTCCACGATGTAACAAACGAGTGCATCCTCGCTCTAGAAAATATAAAGATCTCTACCACAAACTGGGATCCCATATTGATGCACATGATCATCAAAAAGCTGGACAAGACTACTCATGCACTGTTCGAAAACTCCATAAAATCACCAAAAGATCTACCTACCATTAAGGGACTATTAAGTTTCCTAGAGAGAAGGTTCCATGTACTACAGTCTCTTGGGAAAGAAGGCCATACTGCAGCAAGAGAGCAGAGATGCAACAAATAACTGCAAGGACCATCGCGATCCGCATTGGTATACACAACCAAGCCAATAAGTTGTGTAGTATGCAAAAATAAAAGTCATTCACTATATTTCTGTCCAGTATTTTTGGCCCAGTCCCCATCAAATCGCCGCATAACACTTAGACAACACAAGATATGCATCAACTGTCTGAAAAGCGATCATCCAGTAGCAGAGTGTGGGCTCAGGAGCTGCACTAAGTGTTCAGAAAAGCATAATTCATTAGTGCACATAGACTCAGTTCCAAAATCGGACAATACTCCTAGGTCGCCAAGTCAAGGGCAATCATCAGTAAGCTTGGAAAAGGGAACACCGATCAGCAACACTAGTGCTCAAAATTCAACGACTCTAACAGCTCACACCAAAAGGCCAAGGCAAAATTACGTTATGCTCAGCACAGTACCAATCGAAGTGAGCAGCATCAATGGAGAAAGGATACAATGCCGAGCCATTCTTGATTCAGGATCACAGCTCAACTTCATCATGTCAGACTTATCAAGGCGACTAAACCTGCTACGCATTCCGGAAAAAATGTACATTCAAGGAATAGGCAAGGGAATCCGAAAGACCCACCATAGGGTGCAGTGTATCTAAATTCAAGAATTAACAACTACTCCACCCAACTGGATGTGTTTGTGCTTAACAAGGTTGTATCCAATCTACCAGGTCATGTAATTGAGAGCAAATCATGGCCTATCACACAAAACATTCCGTTGGCCGATCCAAGCTTCAGCAGTATCAATTAATCACCTGGAGAGAAAATCCACACCAGCCATTACAGTACTTCAAATTATGTACCGTTACCTATGGACTAGCATCAGCCCCATTCCTCCCTACCAAGTGCTTGGAATATCTTGCCAATGAAGGCGCTTTGACTCATCCACTGGGGTTGAATGTACTCAAACGAGACTTTTATGTAGATGATGTAATGACAGGGTCCGATAGTTCAACTGAGCTTCTTGAGATACAGCATCAATTTTCTGGCGAATTTAATCTTCGTAAGTGGTGTGGAAATTGTTATGGTTTTACTATTAAAAAACGCGTACTTGGTAGTTCACTTTTTAATTATGGATATTCCTAACAGTTTACAATTCTAACTAAATTAACAATTAATAACTAGCTATACAGAAAACATGTGTAGCCCGCGCTGATATACACCCGAATGTCTGTTTCAGTTTCCCAGGTACTTCATTAAGTGACATTCGAGTAATACGATGTCGGGTGTCATTGCCAGATATAACATTTCCTCCCCTCTTAATTGCACGTAGATGGGTCAAACCTAATAACTGGTCGTCGAACTCTCTCTGACCGTCGGAGTGGTGTTGCTGCTGCATCCACCGATGCTGATGCTTTCGGCGATCCTCTATTATTAACAGGTGAATTGCGGCTACTTCGGCTGCTTTGAACAGCACTGGTTAATCTTCTGGCTTCAAGGAATTCCTGAACCGGATATTGACGATGTTTAAGCTGGTTGATATGTTTTCTAATCAATCCATCCGAAATCCTGACCAAATACAGCATATGACCAAGTTTCCTTTCTATGATGCCTTCGAACCACTTTGGACCTTTTGAGAAATTCCTAGCAATTACTAAATCATTCGCTGCGAACTTCCGCAATGGCTGCTTGGCTTTCGATAATGGTAACACTGCAGGCAATAAGAATGATAGTGGTACTGAGTGACTTTCGCGCGAGAAAATGTCATTCTTGAATGACGTATCTAAACAAGAAGCATTATTGCTGTATCCCTCTATGGACAAAATATTTTCTTCTAAAAATACGCAGTCTATTGAATTGTTTTTATACACTTCACTACGATTGGTATTGCTTTTATATACTTCACTTCGATTGCAATTCTTTTCGTTGGCCTTCATACGTACCGACTGACACACAGGAGCTATATGTCCACTGCGATTACACAAAAAGCATTTGGCCTTGCGAAATTTACAAATTGCTCTGTTGTGGTGTATTCCACAACCAGAAAATGATTTGAGGTTGGAATTGCTAGTATGCTGCTTTCGAGTGGCACTAAATGAGTGTGACAGATATTCAGCTTGATTCTGATTTGTGTGGCGATTACGACTGTGCTCTCGGCGGCTACTGTAACTTGACTGATTTACTTGATTAACTTTGCTACTTTCTTTTCCCGCATTTTATTACTTGGGATGATTTGTTTGTTATCTCATAGGTGGATGCGATGGCTATTATTTCTTCTAATGACGGATTGTATTTCTGTAATACTGCGGAACGAACTGCTTCGTGTGGTGTGTTGAACACTATCATGTCCCGCATTAAATCCTCTACAAACTCTGTTTTGCACTTGTCGTTACAACACACATACTTGCAATTTCTAGCTCAACCTCTTAGATCCGCCACCCAGTCTGCGTATGATTGGTCCGGTTTCATTACGGTTCTGAAAAACATGTACATTTGACTTAAAATGTGATGTTAATTTATCCGTTAGTTCTTGGAACGATTTCGTAGATAAATTTTGACTGCCAAATAATTTTTGTAGAAGGTTATAGAGATCAGAGCCTATCCATGAAAGGAAATATGCACGTTTTCTGTCCTCTTCAGTTACATTGTATGCTAAAAAATGTTGATTTAACTGGCTATGATACAATTCCCACTGTTGCGATCTCATATTGAACATGTGATATGGCGGCACACCAGCACTTGACACAGATTCCGTCGTTGTTTCTGAAGTTCCTTTGATTTGCTTTTCTACCTACGTTTGCTGCTGCTTAAGTTACTCTGCAAACATTTTTGTTTGCCGATACATAATCTCGGCTAGATATTTTTTATCCATTTTGCTAATTAATCGGAATCACGAATATGAGCTTAAAATGAGTAGAATTTTGCTAAAAAAACAAAACGTCTCGCGATTTATTAACCTCGTCGCCAAAGTTATGGCTTTACTATTAAAAAACGCGTACGCATCTCACAAATTCATAACTCTGTCCAGCCAGTTGGCCACCAGAGACATGTCTCCGTGAGAGCTCACACAAAAAATTTTGTGCGGCCACCTACCATTTCCATGACAGAAGGCCAGCGGGAAAGATAAATTTCAAAAAAATTCAAAAAATTCAAAACTTTCAAAAATCTAAAACGTTACGTTACTTTAATCATCCAAATCAAAAATATCAAAATCTCAAAAACGTTACTGTACTTTCAAAACTTTAAAAACCTTTAAAAACTTTACTTTACTTTACAAAAAAATCCAAAAAACAAACAATTAGACTCAAGTCCTCATATAACCTCTAATGATTGTGAGATTACCGAGTCAGACAATTTAGCTGACTGCCAAATGTCCATATCTCGAAGTAATCTCAGTCCTCAGCAAAAGTCATAATCAGACCACCGAATTCCAACTGAGGTGGCCCCACGTTGGGCGCCATTTTTGTTATGGAACTATGAAGAGTGATTCGCTTGGGACGTAAAGTCCCGACTGTCAGCATGAGCTGACAGATCACTCGACGGGCAGCGTTGACTACAGGGCGGCACGCTAGTTCGCCTCAACTATTGGCGAAAAGTGTGGGGAGGTTCCACAAAAAAACCTGCCGCTGCCGTCAGCCATAATCAAAAAAATTTCGTGCCTATCAACACAAAAGCCGGCACCCACTTGGTCCTGAAGGGTCCCTTACGTCACTTACCTGTGCCTTGTGGAAGGCGCAGATGTTTTGCCCTCTTTGCCGGCCCCATCCTCCCATCTGACTCTGAGGGGCATAATTCTTCAGAGTCCCTAGTTGACCTGGAAAGAGAGAGAGAGGGAGAGACTAGGCGAGCCTAGATGACCTTCATTCCATGCGAGAGGGCTCCAGGAGAGTGAGGGAAAATCAAAAATCTATCGAGCCATTACGTTATAAAATTCTGTTTTAATCATGTATATGTGTCTACCAAGTGCCACACATAAGACACCGATCTAAAGTTTCTTATCTCTATTGCGATTGGTTTATAACCATCGTATGATTAAAAAGGAAGGATATACCTAAAGTAGGCATCGACAAATTTTGACATTACCAGATATCATTTATCCATAAATTTATACAGTTCGAAATCATGAGGCATTAAGGTATGTATCGATAAATGAACAAGTTAAACCATATCAGTTCTCTACTTCATCGTTAAATTCCAAAACAGGAGGCATACTTAATGTTGTTATGTGTCATATGGTTTTGGTTGTGGATATGAAAAGAATTGTTGATACTGCCCACAAATTCCACTTTCAGGAAGCTAATCAGCAATGCAATGGCAGACCAGGAGGAAAGAAATCTGTCAAGAAGTGGGACCTACTCATCCAGTTACATAATATGTGTACATATTCGATCCTTAGCTGAGCCATAGGTGCACTCTGATGGGATTCGAGGTTAACAATGTGCATATAAACAATAAGCATAATAAATTGACGGGATTGAATTTTTGTTTTGATAAGAATTACAATTAGCTTTGTAAATATGTATAATTTCGATTTCTAACTATATTGTAGCCATTATAAATTGTTTTCGGAGTCTAAAGACATAAATCAAATTAAGTTTTAAGTTGGTCATAAATCTACGAACATTTGTTAGTGTGTAGATACCTACTTGCAAAATTATCCAATTTCTAATTAAATCAGTCCAGATACTTTTAAAAGTACAACAAGCCGCGAACAGAATTAAGTTGAAACAATGACATAGAAGAAGTTTCCGCACAAAAGAATAATACAAAATCAGGAGTGGACAAATATTAATAGACAAAATAATGAATTGAATTGAATTGAAAATTGGTTTATTGCACAACCTTAGTATCTAAGCCTAATACAATAAAGTTGCTTGGCCCACGGCTACTAGGCCATCTGGGAGACAAAATAATATAGTCAAAAAAAAAAAAAAAAGAAGAAAAAAAGACGGGCGGGCACTTCTTCTCGATCGTGAACGAAAAGCAGATGGTGATAGTAGATTTTCGAAGGAAAAAAATCTGGTTGTGATTTCAATTTGCAAAAGTGCGCAAGTGTAATTTTAGAAAAAGTATTTGGACTTGGTTTTGGAAATATAGCTCAATTATTCTTTTGGGATATACGGATCGCTTTGCTATTCTGGTAAATTAAATCTCCACGCAACAAGATAAGTACATATACCTATATATTATATATCATTTAATTTTCAATGTAATTTTAATAGTTCTTTTGGTGAAGGTATATCTGTGAAATAAATTAAGCTTTGTTTCTCGAAAGATCTGGATTTTTTGGGGCCCGAAAAGTGGTTCCTTCTTAAAGACATATAAAAGAAAATTTAGTTTAATTTTAATTCAATAAACAGGCAAAATCAACAGATCTTTCGAATTTATATTCTCTTGGGTTTTTTTTTAAGCTCATATGATAAAAGAATTTCGTTCTCATCGAACTAGTTACGATCTTGCATAATTCATGTATCCACACATATATGAAGAGTAGTCTATATTGTGTTTTACATTGGGATTTTTTTTTTGTGTTGTCCAGGAGATTATCGTAAACTAAATGTAATTGCTGGAAAAAAAATTGTGTTTTACTGTTTTACCGCTTGTCTTCGCATTAAAATTAAACCAAACGACTAGGAGGTCAATCACATTAATTATCAGTAACCAACAGTCATCCGCACAGCTGCACCAATCGTTGCCCGGATTACTTGGTCAAATTCATTAGTTCAGTGCAGAAAAATTTTTAAAATAATTGTCGGCTAATTTTGTGATCTTTGGTGATTGATATCTGGCACATTGTTTTCAATTACACAGTGGTGAAAACATACTATTGGATTTTGATTTTTGCTTCAAAGAACTCAGTGTCATAGTTTCCCACAGAACGCATAGCAGTGCATCTTCTTTATAGCTTGTTTTCTCGGAAAAATTGAGTTCTTTCATGGAAATATCGCTTTAAGGAATTGGCGGAAAGCTTATATCAAGAAGCGTTAATACTGTGTGTTTGTGCGATCCATAACAAAGCTGTGCAGAAAAATCATTATATTATTGCAAAAATAAGTGGAAAGAGAAGTTATGTTTGTGGCGTTGTGTTGTTGTAATCCTAAAACATTATTGATTATTCACTTGTTTATTTCATTTTATTAACGATAGTGTGCGGAAAATTGATATTGGGCAACTAATTTTCATTTTGTCAACTTAGCTTGGAAAAGAACTTAAGAATTTTTTTTTTACAATAAAAATATTGTAATTTGTAGTAACTATCTAAAATTTGTGCTTATGGTCATCGTCGTAGACCCAAGGCGAGTACATCGGGCAGCTACATACTTTTTACTTATTTTACCTCTCATCTTGCAGCTGCATTGTGTTATTGTTAAAATTTTGAGCTTGGATTTTGTGTCATTAGTGCGGTGGAGTAAAGTCTCTACAATTTATTGTTGTCGGATGTTTTATGATCTAAGAGTTCATTTAGTTATGAAGTTCTAATATTGTTAGGCGTGTCTTTTTTATCTCAGTTGAGAAGTCTTTTCACTTCACAGCTTTACAAGTAATCGGAATTTAACGCAGAACGTCTTAGTATATGAAACCTTTTTTTTGAATTTTTTTTTTTTTGAATCGTTAGTTGTGTGTGATAAGAAAGAATTAAAAGATTAGAAGAATCTTTCAAATTGTGTTGCTACAAGGGAATAATTTAGGCAAAATAAAATTTTGAAGTTTAAGTTGGATTTTATAAGGTGCTATTAACAAATTGGATCTATGGTGAGTGCGCTAGCAATTTTTATATAGTTCTTTTGAAATTTCGATAGCCATATTTTTTTTTTTATCTTTTAAAACTTTGTTTCACCATCTGTTGTGGTCATGAATTGTGAGTCATTTATTTGTTAAGCTGATCTCTGGTGCATATGTCAGATCGTGATTCATGAAATTGAATTACAGGTGCGGTGCAGACTCATTAAAATATGATTAAATCATTAAATATAATTGTATTACCATTTAAATATATTCCCTTGTTGTATAAGTACTGTATATCTGCATTTTCGATTCATAAATTTCAATAATAAAGAGATATCAACTAGAGAGGTTTATCGCATAGGACACGTATATTGCCGACTGCTAAAAGGTTATATATATGTATACCTGTCCAATTAACGAACCGTGGCCGTAAATTACACATTGTTTAGTAAATACGTGACAGGTACCGATACAGCAAGTATACAACTACACTAAAAAAAAAAAAAAAAAAAAAAAAGCTTGAGTAGTGTTCGGCAGCATGGACATTAATCGCCTCACACAGGATGAGCTCTCATATGAACTACAGATTAGGGGTCTTAATATTAGCTCGGTTGATGAAATGCGAAAGAGCACTGCGGTATGAGAAAACCGGGCAGGCTGCTGAAAAGGTGAAATATCCATTCTCCTTTATAGAGGATGTCGATGCGCTCAAAAGGAAAATTAACGAAATACGTGGTCTATTAGAAAATTTTGCTGGGGATGGGACTAGTAGTGAATATAAAAAGTTGGTAACTAAAATAGAATGGGCTCTGCGCAGAGTTGATAGGTCGGAGGATAAAGAAACGAGCCCAAAACAGGAAAAGTCTGGATTAAAAGGGGAACTCCTTTCTATATTAGGGGAACTGTCGGCCAAGGTAGAAGGGGGCTTAGAGGATCTTTCCGATGTAGACGAGCCCTCCGTTTTATTTAATTCAATGTCGACTTCTATGGTTGCATATAAGGTACCAGTTCACAAGTGGGATCTTCGTTTTTCGGGAGAGTCAAACCCATCTCTGAACTCATTCCTGGATAGGGTCACGGAGCTCTGCGAAGCTCGGGGCATTTCAACAGCTCAATTATATAAGTCAGCTTTAGATTTATTTGCAAAAAGAGCCCTTATTTGGTATCGGGCCAATAAATCCCAGTTCAAATCATGGTCATCTCTGGTAACCGAGCTGGGAAAAGAGTTCCTTCCTTCGGATTATGACGACCGTCTTGGTAAAGAAATTAGGAAGCGTACGCAAGGCAAAGAGGAATCGATAGGGATGTATGTGGCAGTAATGAATACTTTATTTTCTCGATTGACAATTCCCATGACAGAGGCCCAGCAAGTACAAATATTGAAGCGGAATATTAGCCGTTTTTATCAGAGTCAATTCGGTTTAAGTGATATCTCTTCAATTCAACAACTAGTCGACCTAGGTCGGAAGCTCGAAGTAGTCAGGGCTTCGGTAGAAGCATTTGTCCCTCCGCCTTCACGGCGTAATGTGCACCTTTTAGAGCCCGAGCTAGCTTACGTATCCTCAAATTCAGACGAGCTAGCAACTATAAATCAGCAAGAAATTCGACCACGGTATAGATGTTTAAATTGCTCACGAGATGGGCATACAGCTCGGCATTGCAGACAGAGGCGTCGATGTTTTGGTTGCGGTGCTTTAGGGGTTATTCGAGCAGCTTTTTCCAGATGTAATATAAATCAAGATAACAATGGTGGTCGGAGAACTACACCTACTTCAACAGCTGCGGGAAACGGAAGTCGAGCTCAGTAGGCGGTGATCTGAGCTCAATTAGTCCTCAAGCAGCCGCCAAAGAAACAACTCGAGACGTTTTAAGATCAGACATTCTAAGAAACGGAAAAGCTTCGTTATCAGCTACGCTGGATTTTTTGTTTTCGCATACACAAAACGATAGGCGACCATTCTTAGAGGTGTCAATATTCAACATTGTATTTTTGGGGCTCCTAGATTCAGGAGCGTCGCGTACGATTGTAGGTGGACCGGGTTGGGAAGTTTTGAAGAAGATGTGTTTGAAGTTGGGGGAGTCACCTGCGTGAACAGTTTGTCTGGCTAATGGGGAAAAAATTAAAATTTTTGGAGAAGTTGACATACCCATAGAATTGGAAGGCCAGCTGAAAATTTTTAGGGTTTTGATTCTACCCTCACTGCCACACAGCATAATTTTGGGAGCTGATTTTTGGAGAGTATTACAGCAAATCTTGCCAGTGATCACTTGTGTTTTTCTACTGATGACATAGATATTCAGGTTAATTCTCTAGAAAGCAAGTCGACGCTAACAGCGGATCAGAAGCAAAAGCTGAAAGACTTAGTGGAAGAGACAAGAGTAAGGATGGGACAGGGCCTAGGATGTACAACGCAGGTGGAGCACGTCATAAAGACAGAGTCGACTCCGATTAAGCAAAGGTACTACCCTGTCTCCCCGACTTTACAGAAGGCGATCAATTCAGAGTTAGATAAAATGCTGGAGGACGGTGTAGTGGAACCATCAAGTAGCCTATGGGCTTCACCCATTGTCATGGTGCGAAAAAAGGATGGCAGCTACAGGTTTTGCGTGGACTATAGGAAGCTGAACCGAGTCACAAAGAAAGACGCGTATCCCCTCCCGTTTGTCATTACTACCTTGGACAAACTTAGGGATGCGAAATATGTGTCCTCGCTAGACATAAAGTCGGCTTTCTGGCAGGTTCCTATGGCAGAAGAATCGAAACAATACACCGCTTTTACTGTACCTGGCAGGGGTTTGTTTCAGTTCCGACGTATGCCTTTTGGTCTTTCAAATTCGCAAGCAACATGGCAAAGAATGATTGACAGAGTTATATGTGGTGAGCTAGAATCCCATGTTTTCGTTTACTTGGACGATGTTATTATTGTCACCAGTACGTTTGAGGATCACCTTAGAGTATTGAGGGAAGTTTTCGATAGATTACGAAAGGCTGGACTTATAATCAACTATGACAAATGTGAATTCTGTCGCCCTGAATTGAAGTATTTGGGTTATTTGGTTGGAGAAAACGGATTACAGGTGGTTCCCGATAAGGTGAAGTGCATCTTAGAAATTACAAGTCCTAAATCAGTGAAGGAAGTAAGAAGCTTTATTGGAATGGTTTCGTGGTATCGCCGGTTTGTACCAAGTTTCTCAAATTTGATTACCCCTTTAACAGCTTTACTGAAGAAAAACCGAAAGTTTGTTTGGTCGACAGATTTCGAAAATTCCTTCCGAATTATAAAAGAAAAATTAGTAGAAGCTCCTATTTTAACTTGCCCCAACTTTGATATACCCTTTGTTGTTCACACAGACGCCTCTGGCTATGGGATAGGGGCCGTACTGACACAGGAACAAGATGGATCTGAAAAGGTTATCGCTTATCTAAGCCGTTCACTTAACCGATGCGAGAGAAACTACTCAACAACCGAAAGGGAGTGCCTCGCTGTCCTTTGGGCGGTTGAAAAACTTAGACCCTATCTAGAAGGTAGTCATTTTACGGTCATTACAGACCATGCTTCATTGGTCTGGTTGAGCAATTTGAAAGATCCAAATGGTCGCCGTAAAGATGCAACAGTACGATTTTGAGATTGTTCATCGGAAGGGCAAGGAGCATTTATTGCCTGATTGGCTCTCACGATCAGTCCCTGTGATTGGTGCGGTCGATACATCCAACGTAAATGTTCGTGATAAATGGTTCACCAAACTAATGAAGCAAGCAGCTTCTGATGCCTCAACCTTCCCTGACTGGAAGGTTGAGAAGAACCGGTTATGGAAGCGCTGTAAACCTAAATATCCTTCACTGTTAGCTGAATCATCTCGTTGGAAAGAAGTGGAACCAAAAGATAACAGGAGAAACGTATTGTACGAAGCACATGATATTCCAATTTCGGGTCATTGTGGAATACAAAAAACTTTTGAGAGATTGCAAAAACATTATTACTGGCCTAAGATGAAGAAAGATGTCGCGTCGTATGTGAAGAGTTGTAAGGTTTGTCAAACAATCAAGCCAGATCTAAAGAAACCTGCTGGCCTTATGGCGCAGCGAACACCCCCAATTGAGCCATGGGAAACTATTTCTGTCGATTTAATTGGTCCTCTTCCACGGTCAAATAAAGGTTTTAAGTACATTTTATCGGTGATCGATCAGTTCAGTAAATTCCCCTTATTATTTCCACTTCGTTCGGCCACTGCAAAACTGGTAGCACAGGATATAGAGGAAGGTGTATTTTTAATATTTGGGGTCCCAAAGAACATACTTTGCGATAATGGTGTCCAATTCAGGGGAAAGGAAATTCAAGACCTTTGCAAGGAATATGGTACTGTTCTTAATTATTCAGCGTTTTATCACCCGCAAGCAAATCCTGTACAGCGTCTTAACCAAACTGTAAAGACTATGTTACGTGCATACGTTTCCGACAACAATAGAAATTGGGATCAATATTTGTCAAAAGTTGCTTGTGCAATTAGGACGTCTACTCACGCTGTCACAAAAGAAACGCCTTATTTCTTAAACTTTGGTGTAGAAATGGTAACTAACCGCAGGAAGGTAATAATTTCAGGTAGTTCGAATAAAATTGAAGTAGATAGTGAAACTAGGCGTAAGTCTCTCGAGAATGTTAGGGAGGATGTTCGGGGTAGGCTTCTAAAGGCATCACTAAAAACAAAGAAAACATACGACTTGCGTAGAAGGGATGTACAATATTTTGCAAATGATTTGGTGTGGAGGAAAAATTATGTTCTGTCCGACGCGTCAAATTATTTCACTGCCAAGTTAGCAGCGAAATTTATAGGACCTTTCAAGATCTCTCGCAGGCTCTCGCCTTGGGTGTATGAACTACAAGATGGAAAAGGTAAGGCACAAGGTCATTGGCATGCGAAAGATTTAAGACCTTTTGTTTCTCGTGATTGTGAACCGGATGAATGAATGTTATTTGTAGTCACCTTGTGTATAGAAGATTTCGGGGAAATCTTCTGGAAGAAAAGGGGGAATGTTATGTGTCATATGGTTTTGGTTGTGGATATCAAAAGAATTGTTGATACTGCCCACAAATTCCACTTTCAGGAAGCTAATCAGCAATGCAATGGCAGACCAGGAGGAAAGAAATCTGTCAAGAAGTGGGACCTACTCATCCAGTTACATAATATGTGTACATATTCGATCCTTAGTTGAGCCATAGGTGCACTCTGATGGGATTCGAGGTTAACAATGTGCATATAAACAATAAGCATAATAAATTGACGGGATTGAATTTTTGTTTTGATAAGAATTACAATTAGCTTTGTAAATATGTATAATTTCGATTTCTAACTATATTGTAGCCATTATAAATTGTTTTCGGAGTCTAAAGACATAAATCAAATTAAGTTTTAAGTTGGTCATAAATCTACGAACATTTGTTAGTGTGGAGATACCTACTTGCAAAATTATCCAATTTCTAATTTAATCAGTCCAGATCGATAGTCCCAAAAAAAAAAAGAAGAAGAAAAAAAGACGGGCGGGCACTTCTTCTCGATCGTGAACGAAAAGCAGATGGTGATAGTAGATTTTCGAAGGAAAAAAATCTGGTTGTGATTTCAATTTGCAAAAGTGCGCAAGTGTAATTTTAGAAAAAGTATTTGGACTTGGTTTTGGAAATATAGCTCAATTATTCTTTTGGGATATACGGATCGCTTTGCTATTCTGGTAAATTAAATCTCCACGCAACAAGATAAGTACATATATCTATATATTATATATCATTTAATTTTCAATGTAATTTTAATAGTTCTTTTGGTGAAGGTATATCTGTGAAATAAATTAAGCTTTCTTTCTCGAAAGATCTGGATTTCGTAGTAGCTCGATTTCTGAACCCAGAACAAAGAAAAACTACGTGGCGCCCAAAGAAAAATAAAAGTAATAACCGTTAAAAAAAAATCCACCCCGTTATCAGCATAGCTAACCACTTTACGCATCAACGGATAGCGTAACATTTTTATGCATTTTTATGTATGCTCTAAAACTTCTTATAAGTCAGCAGAAATTAATGTTATGTGAGATCCAATATTCGACTATCAATGACATACAGAAGGTATGCATCTAACATTTCTTAAAAATTGTCAATGTCGATACCCTATGAGGTCAAATGCTTAGCTATCAATGACATACAGAAGGTATGCCTTTAAAATTCCTTATAGGTTAGCAAGATTCCTACGACGTGAAAAAAGTGTCTTAAAAGTCTTACCAAAGTTGGAGAATTTGAATAGTTAAGATAAAAAAAAAATCAAACACTTAAATCAAACTAGAAAAATTGCTCTGAATCTAATTTTTCTGTTCGGTACCTTCGATAATGTGTAGTATTCGACTAATTAACTATAGCTAGGTATGTTACATACATAAAAACTCAAATCTAAAAACATCAATTGCCTACCTACCTACCTATATCAGTACATTGCAAGTAAACATTTCACGTATTCCGATCAGGAAATAAAACAAAAAGTTTACGGCATGGTATACCTACATCAGTTTCCACTGCATCTAAAAACAAACGGTATACCTACATACCTACATCAGTTTTCACTGCATGTAAAAACAAACGGTATACGTACATACATAATTAATCATCACTGATCTACCTCAATTATTTCAGGGAATGATGTGATAATACCGCTGCGCGCAAGAATTCGCACGTTGAAATACGACGACCTTGCACCAGAGGTAGAACATATGTTTGTAAGTAACTAAATTGTTTTTGTGATAAGCCGCAAAGTACTGAGTGTAATTCGAGTAGGAAAGAAATTAAAATAAACAATGAGTTGAAAGCCCGCAACATGGATTGGGTAAGATATGTATATGTATAAATTTATAAAAAGCAACGAGTGCCGTGACTTGCATACTTCCGTAAATAGTAAAATTAAGTAATAGTTGTTAATGAAATACTTCCGACTTACACTTTGTATGGATTATATGCTAAATAAATAAAGTGCTGGGTCAGAGGTATTTTATACATTATTCTGTGTAGTATTAGTAGTCTTAGAGTAAGACAATTTTTGTATAAATATACTACAGAATTAAAGTACGTAGAGTTCAGTCGTAAACAAGTCTTTCTATAATTAAATAGGTGCAAAGCCTTATTTGGCTTCGCCTAGAGTTGAGTTTTAAAGAAGTCTTCTATAATTAAATAGGTGCAGAGCCTTATTTGGCTTCGCCTAGAGTACAGTTTTCAACCAGGTCGTCTTCAGTGATTAAATAGGTGCAAAGCCTTATTCGGCTTCGCTTATTGATCAATCTCCAACCAGGTCTTCAGAAACTAAATAGGTGCAAAGCCTTATTTGGCTTCGCCTATTCTTCAGGTAACAACAAGTTGTACATTTAATAAATAGGTGCAAAGCCTTATTTGGCTTCGCCATTTATTGAACAACAAGTTGTACGTTAAATAAATAGGTGCAAAGCCTTAATTGGCTTCGCCATTTATTTAACAACGCCTATTCCGGAAGATACTCGAAAGATACTCGAAATCCACAACAGGTATGTATAAAGCATTAAACAAAAAAAATTCAGAAAAACCATATATATGTGCTAGTATAGCTTTAGATTGAAGCTGTGTGAATATATGAAAAAAATATCACTAACGAAGAAGCTTTACAGTGCAAGTCGCTACGTCTGAGTATATACATGTTAAAGTAAAAGTGCAATATATCAATAATACTCACGGTTAAAATTCCACGGCCTGATGAAGCGCTTCAGCATCCGCCATCTAGTTGAAAATTAAATTAGAATCTAATGCTTAGACTTGCTGTCTATAGCCTCGATCACAGGCTAATATGTTGGGTTGAAATGGATGTCCAACGGCACTTGTATCTACTCTTATCTCTTGAACGAAATCAACTGAGAAATTGCAGAACGTACTTATAATAAAAATTAGAATTTAAAACAATTTACAAATTCATTTTATAGTTGACTACTGTCTCTACTTTGTGCAATCCCGTCGAACACGCTCTCAATTGAACTGCTTGACTATTCTGTATGAAAACGCTTCGATTTCGTTCTACGCTTCAGGAACCTCACAGCCACGTATTCGTATTTATAAACAATTGATGAAAACTCTATTTTGTTTTGGGTGCTCGTCCAATCCTGGTGTAGCTCTTTTATTTTGAACAAATTCCCTTTCAACGATGCGTAAACTTGACGTAACTAATAGCTCATTCTATATACACAAGACAACAATATATATATAGAAATCAGTGATTTAAGCGAGTCTCCAACTCAGGAAAATAGCTCCTGAACATCTGCTGAACAATATTGAGCTATTTAATTCTTTGCGTTTGTCGATTAACTGCTCTGGCATTAGCAGCACTGGAATTTCTAAACATGGTTGACGGATATATTGGAATTCTCTTTATCACAGCAGCCCGTATTTTGTTGACTCTTTTGCTTGGTACAATGGGGCAAATTACCCTTCCAAAGGTCGTGTTGAGAACTGTACGGCTCTGGAATTATCCTAATTTCCTGTTGATTTCGTCTACAATCCGCACACACGACACTCGCTCTCCTGTTTAAAAATATAATTCACTTTTTATGTTTTCCGGGTGCTTACGTTATCACCAAAATAACAATTATCTCAATCTCATCGGATCGAACAAATCTCTTCGGAAAAAGTTTTTTCGTTTTTTTTTCACCACTACGTACTTCCACGTCAAATTTTTCTCAAACATTTCCTGACCTTCTTTCACCTTCATCCGTCACTTTTGTTCCGACCTGTCCGTACTTTTGCAAGCAAGATTAGAGGAAAAAGGGAAATACTCGATGGTATTGGTAGGCTATCAAATTTTTTATTCGGTACCATTGTGATAGGGACGCCAAAAATATTTACAGTCGTTTAGAGAACCTTGAAGCCCATGATAATGAAAACCTACATTTAATTTCCAAGCAAATAACAGTGGTAAAATCAAAGTTTAGCACAGTAGATACTATTCTGCAGAACCTTACCCATCATCAATTAGATCTGGAACAAAGGATAATGCATTTCTCGGAGAGATTAGGCGTGCACCTCCAATATGTTACGGCTGAAATTCAAAAGGTTCACATACAAGCACATTTCAATGAAATAACCATTCTCATGTTATTAAAGCACCAAGAAGTCTACTTCCACCTCGCAGAAGAGGATACAATTTTTACAGCACTACATCAGAAAAAATTCCATCCGGCAATTCTATCAGGGCAAGATCTTTCCAAAACCTACCAGGAGATAATAAAAATAAATTACGGACACCCACTCCTAAACGATTTGACTTTATTGAGCCAAGTAATCAATTTGGACTATTTCCAAATTAATAACCAATTTCTTATTCGAATTCACATCCCACTCACAGAATCTATAGCTTATACAATAAATAAAGTTTACCTACTTCCGATACCAATTTCAAATACACAGTCTTACTTTCTGGATATCCACACAAATTACCTTTTTAATAATACTAAACATCGGAACTATTTAGAATTCTCAGAGCAAGATTTTACAACTAAATGCGATTCGTACACATAAGCTAATTATACCAGCATATACATTTTCAAACAAATCCAACCTAAATTTATAGGCCAAGACAAGAATAATTGCCTAATAAACGTTTTTGATAACCCTTTCAGCGATCAGCCGTCTTGTTCGCATCGGATCACAGACCAAAGCAAAGACTTCTTTACCAAAATGGTACAAAAAAATATGTGGCTCTATAATTTTCAGCAAAGGACAAGTTTAGTGGTACGTTGTAAGGAAGCTAATTACCGTGAAACCTTACACGATCAAGTGATACTTACTCTGAAAGAAATGTGTTCGTATCAAATGGGCGTGTTTGAGATACCTTTTGAAAATACATTTGAACAAGCTATTCCTGTTAGGGAACCAGTCCAACCAAATATCCCGAAACTAAGAGTTAGTGCAGATCCAGAAAAAATTCTTAATTATGAATGCGGACCTCGTTCAAAATAACGATTATTTACACGCACTAAAGTCTGGCACAAAAGCAATAGACGACCTGGAAAAGGATATAAACTTACTCAAATTAACGAGAGATTCTAAACAACAGCGCATTCAAACCCATATCAATTCCACAATTAGTATTTTGTGCGTTTTCATTGTTCTTTTTCTGATTGTGGCAGTAATTCGTAAAAGATTCCCTAAAATTACTAGAATTGCAAGGCAAATCGAAACAGCAAAAGAAATCCCCCATAACGAATCGAAAAGCTCTGAAGACCCAAATAAACAAGACCACGAACTAAATGAAATAGTGGTACCAGTAACATCAGTTTCGGAAAACCCACTTAGCAGGTTTAGTAAATTAGGACGTTCATTTAAGGTTAAGATTTAGGAAAATATAAACAAAAACAAGAACAGAATACTATAATATACACTTCTGCCCTCTGCTCTTTTATACTTTTCCATTCTATCTGATATAATAAGGAATAATAATATATAAGACACATAAACAAATTAAATCGGAACATATTTCCATTTCAAAATTATTGTAGAAATTTATTTTTGTAACAATTTTATATATCTTTCGTAAGTTAGTTGAGAAAAGTAAACACGAAGTCGCATAGCCTTATTTTTTTTTATTATTGTAGACATGTAATTAAATTAAATTTAGCACTGCTTAGTTTCTTTTCTTGTTAATATTATATTAAAGTTATTGGTTGTTCTATAGTGAAATTAATTGGTATTATTAATCTGTTCTTATAGATGAAATTTAAAAATTTGGTTTAAAATAATAATTTAATGAATAAGGGAAAAGTAAAATTACAAAAATGTTTGTTTCATCTCATACACAAAAAAAAAAAAAAACTCAACATCTAATAAAAAACAAAAAAATTGGAAAGAAAAATGTTACCTACAGTAGGCATCATTTTTCTTTTCTACGGGGGTAAGGAATGTAAAGAAAGTAATTACTCCACAAATTCACAACCTAGTCTTGGCGAAAATAAACAAAATAAATTAAATTAAATTAAATTGCAAGCTTGGCATATTTAGGGTCATTCACATTTATTTGCATTTTCAATTGATAGGGAATAGCGAATTGTGATCCAGATAAACTAAAATTATTAATTAATTGCAAGCTTTGCACTTTGAAAATTTCTCAATATCGCGCAAATCGAATATTGGGCAGAATTCATGATTGGAAGATCTTTGAGTGACCCTCAATGCGAGGGATTATATCTGACTCCAATACAACGAGCATTAGTTTTGAATTAAGACGAAGCGGGTAATAAGCGGGCCATGAATTTGTGCGGAAGTTGAGTGCGATTGATAAAGAGTGATCGAGGTGTCTGTTCTATATAAAATCTAGTGAAGAAATATAGATACTCAACAAATAGTGTTTAATATTTGAAAATAAAAATGATTACAATGTATTAGCAGTACTAAATATTTAGAAAAGTGTTTTATAAAATAATAAAATGATAATAAAGTGTTAACCTATTGTGTTTGTGATAACCTACATAAAAATACCTAACAGCAGTTTTCAAAATGATTTTAGTTCTTTTTTTGCTATGGACAGCGTTGACTGCAGGGCGGCACGCTAGCTCGCCTCGGCTATTGGCGGAGAGTGTGGGGACGTTCCACGAAAACCTGCCGCTGTGCCACCGGCCATATACAAAATAAGATCGGGCCTTTAAGCCAAAAAGGAAGCACACACTCGGTTCTGAAGGGACCATTACATCACTTACCCTTTCTTTAGTGAAGGCGCAGATGTACTGAATTCTACTGCGTACCCGTCCACCCAACGATACTGAGGGCAGATTGTTTTCAGTGTGCCTGTGATAACCTGAAAGGAGAGAAGAGTAGCGGACCTGATCGACCCTCACGCTACGAGGGCACCGGGAGAGCGAAAGGAAAGAAAAAGCTTTACCACTTCATTTCGTTATAAACGCTGTATTATTTCAAACTATTATTATCATAGGTGCAATTCTGCACTTCAGATATGAATAAAGGAATATTTAAAAAATGCTATATATATACGAATTTCATCACACCAAGCTATTAATATCACATGACGCGATGTATGCCAGTCATTGAATACAACATGAATAAAGAAATATTTTTAAAACTGTTTATGTGAAATTCATTAAATCAAACTATTACTATCATATGGAATGCTAGGTGCAATTCAGCACTTCAGATATGAATAAAGAAATATTTAAAAAATGCTGTATATATATATACGAATTTCATCACACCAAGCTATTAATATCACATGACCGCGATGTATGCCAGTCATTGAATACAACATGAATAAAGAAATATTTTTAAAACTGTTATATGTGAAATTCATTAAATCAATTCAGATATTAATAAAGAAATATTGTTTTTTTTTAAATGTTATAGATGATAGATGAGTATAGTATAGTATGGCCGCTGTTGAATAGACGTGAATTGCTGTCGCTCTGCCTAATTTTTAATTAAAATTGAGTTTTCGTTCATACTTTTGCGATTAAATTGGTTTTTCGAGCTGCTTATATTGATAAATAAATCCGTGATAGATTCTATTGGTGATAAGAGTTCTTTTTCCTGTTAACGATAAAGTTACTTGTGCATAGGACTGAAAAATGACCGACGATAACCGCACTTCCCGCAAATCGCCACGCTTTGATGATGATTTAATTACGCAAGTGAAAAGTTTACAGTCAGTTCTTACTAATAGTATCAGTGATATCAAAAAGACTATTAAAAAGTCCGAAATAGTGCAAGGTGGTCTTAAATCTTCCATAGATAACGTCAGCTTGAATTTAACGGATATGCAAGAAGCGGTAACTAAAAAAATATCAACACTGGAAGACAATATCGCTGATATTTCTAGCCGCATGGACGCAATTGAGAGGAGAGAGAGGGCCAAAGATGTAGTCATCACAGGAGCTCCACCACAAAAAAACACAAATCCGCACGACACATTTGCTAAAATTTCATATAAAATTGGTTTCTCTCCTTCCACTCGTCCAGATGTCTTCGTTCTAAAAAAGAATTGGTCTAATACTGCAGCATCCCAATCAAACACCAACTCAAAAGGACCGCCAAATATCATAGTCAAATTTCTAACCGTATTTGAAAAAATTGACTTTTTTAAAAAATATAAATCTTTTTGAAAGCTGACTGTAGCAGATGTTGGAATAAGCAGCAACAATGGACCAGCTCGTATATACGTAAATCATTCTTTAACAGTTAGAAATCGAAAAATCTTTCTTATCGCCCGCAAGCTAAAAGTTGTAAACAAACTCGCTTCTGTTTATATTCTAAATGGAAGTACACATGTTCGGAAAACAGCTGACTCTATCTCTGTTGCAATTACGAAACCTGAACAGTTGGATGAAATCACTCATGTACCGAACACAGCTGACTATGCGATGGATCCCATACAATTGGCGGCAGTATGACAAGTTTTCTAAGATGATTCATTTTGATGCATATGTTTGGTTATTGTTTACCTTTCTTTTCTGTAATAATTTTTTCTTCTTTTTTTTCTATAAACCGTCTAGTTTTACATATTTCTTCATTTTTTGATTTGTTTTTGTTACCCTATTATTTTTTAGTTTTTAAATTTAGCTTACAATTTTCTATTTTTTTTAGTTTTAGATATATTGCGGCGACTTACAGCATGTGTTTTCTTCGACGAATGTTAATGTGTGTACGCTTGTTTTCCCTGGATGCCATCCATGTCTGGATTGCTGCTTAAATGAGTCACTCGGGCGGTGTTGACGAGGAACATATGACGCGTCTCATGCTAAATGTTTTGTGTGCTCAACGGGTAGGTTTACGGCTTTGCTACCTGAATTCTAGAAGCATGGTTAATAAATTTGATGAGATTAGCATGATGTTCAACAGATCCTTGGTAGATATTATTTTTATATCTGAGCCCTGGTTGAAGCCCGAAATAACATCTCAACAGGTTAGAATTTTGGGTTATCGTTTGTTCCAAAATGATCGTTTGAATAAACGGGGAGGTGGTGTGACTATTTTTGTACGAGAGGGTATTGCTGCTAGAGTTGCTGCCATATCTTCTGGATTTGGTGTTGAGTATATATTCCTTGACATTCTTAATGGTGACGACAGATGTTTGATTGGCTGCGTCTGTGAGCCACCTTCAAACCCGTATTATTTAGATCTCATTGACTTCTTGCAAACAGTAAGTGCCAGCTATCGGAACGTTATTATTACTGGTGATTTCAACATAAACTTGCTACTTAGTTCGAATCAGTCTAATGCACTCACGTCATCGTTAATTGCTCTTGACCTCCATATATTAAATAGTCTCCCTACATGCTTTTCAGGGTATAGTCCATCTTTACTTGATTTAGTCATTGTTAATAATCCGAGTCTGGCTCTTTTTTCCAATCAATTATCGCTTGCTGGTTTCTCCGATCATGATCTAATCTTTTTGATATATGACTTAAATACTCCTAGAATGAATTCCAATAAGATTGTGTTCTATAGAGATTACCACTCTATCAACCTACCTTTTCTACGGCAAAATATATCAGACACTGACTGGAGTTTTATTTACTGCGAGTCCTCAACCGATCACAAGATACAATTATTCGGTGAATATATTCAAAGCGCTTTCGATAACCATGTTCCCATTCATCAGCAGAATGTTTTACGCATCTCTGTACCCTGGTTCTCCAGGGATATTTATAGACTTATTTCTCAAAGAAACAAAGCTTATGTGCGCCGGAAATCAACGGGATCAGATATTTACTACGAACGCTTTCGTATTCTACGGAATACTACTAGCAGTCATATCAAAAATGCCAAAAGAAAGTTTTACGCGAAAAAGCTAAATCCTAATCTACCCCCCAAGGTACTCTGGAGTAATCTAAACCAGATTGGAGTCGGTAAAATTAAACACTCAAACTGTGATCTAGATCCGAACATTTTAAATCAGTTTTTTACTTCCACCAGTAATATTAATACCAGTACAAGATTATCCTTCTCCTTCTTATCCCCAGGTCTTGATCATGAGGCTGGCTTTGATTTTCGCTGCGTTGACGAAGCTGAAGTATATAAAGCCATAAGTTCTATTAGGTCGCTTGCCACTGGTCCAGACTTGATACCGACACGCTTCATAATATTAATTGCTGATACCAATTATTACTCATATCATTAATTCTTCCTTAACTACTTGTTATTTCCCAGAAGCCTGTAAAGTCGCGCGCGTTCTCCTCTGCTGAAGATTACCGACCTATTAGCACTCTTCCCTTTTTATCTAATGTGATGCAATATCTTATGCGGCAACAAATGTTGGGATTTCTGGAGGGCAATTCTATTATGTGTGAATGGCAGTCAGGTTTTCGTGCAAAGCATAGTTGTATGTCGGCTCTTTTGAGGATTACTGATGACATAAGAGAGAATATCGACTCTGATATGCTCACTGTTCTCACACTATTAGACTTTTCAAGGCCTTCGATACGGTAAACCATATCTTACTCTGTGGAAAGCTCCGAACTGAGTATAATTTTAGCCATAGAGCATCGAAACGCATCTTTATTTTCTCTCCGACCGCAAGCAACGTGTCTCAATTAACAATCATGAGCCGGACTTGTTAGCTTTGGGCCCTGGCGTCCCCCAAGGTTCTGTGCTTGCACCTCTAATCTTCAGTCTATTCATTAATGACATTGCTCAAGTGGTGTCTTTCGTCAAGATCCACCTCTATGCTGACGATGTTCAGGTTTACGCTGCTGTTGTTCCCAACAGGTTGGACGAGCATATTGCTTTGATTAATCGGGACCTTGCAGCTATATCTCGATGGTCGGTTGCAAATGATTTGAAAATTAATCCGTTTAAGTCCAAAGCTATTCCTATTTATAAATCCACTGTTGATGTTAGTCGTTTACCTCTCTAAATTCAACTTCTATTCCATTTGTAACTACGACTAGTAATCTCAGTTTCATCTTTAATAGGACCCTAACCTGGAATGATCACATAAATTATGTAGTTGGACGTATTTACGGATGCCTGAGACGCTTAAGACAGTCAGCCAATTTCACACCACAGACTACTCGTTTGCGACTGGTAAAATGCTTAATTATTCCAATCATAACATATGCAAACGTTCTTCACTGCAAGCCTGATTCTGTCTCTGAAAGGAGATTAAGAGTGGCATTTAATTCTGCTGTTAGGTATATATTTAACCTGCGTAGATATGATCATATCTCTGAGCATTCTAGAAAGGTTGTGGGTTGTTCTTTGTCGGTTTTTCTTAAAATTAATTTGATGAGCTATCTATTCAAACTAATTTATTCTAGGACTCCCATGTATCTTTTCTCAAAAATTTGTTTCCTTCAGTCATCTCGTAATAGACAGCTTCTTATACCCCGGCACAGGTATTTGCAGAGCGGCGCTATGTTCTTCGTCTAAGCAATTAAGATCTGCAATTCACTGCCAATCAGTATTCGTAGTTCCGGAACTGTGGGTGGTTTCCGGGATAGGCTTGCAGACACATTTGAATAAATTAAGAATAAATTAAAATTTCTTTTAGGCATGCTGTTGGTTTGTGCACGCAATGTTTTTATTTCACTTTCTTTATAATTGTTATTTCTGTATTTCTTTCTTTTGTATTTATGGCTTAGCAATTTAACCTTTTTTTTTCTTTTTTTACATAAGTTCATTTTAGGCTTTATATATGTATTCCTTTTATTCATATTTTTCTTGCGGTTATTTTTTATTTTCTAAATTTTCATGCTAAGTACTTTTTAAAAGGCTATGCCTTGTTTTGTACAAATTTTCTTTTGAATAAATTTGATTTGATTTTTGATTTGATATGATGCAATTATAATTTTGTCAAGTTATTGAATATTCGTAAATTCTTCTAGAGGTAGGCATCAATGCCCTGCCCCTACATAGGACAAATTCCTTTTTGTTTTCCTTTTGTTTTTGTTGAAAATTTTGATAAAAACTGCACTTACTTTTTTCCTATTGCTGGGGGATCCATCGCCGAGGCGCCTCCGAGATGCTCCGCTGCCCTGTAAATTTAAATTTTTCTTTCTTGTTAACTAAATGTTTCCTTATCACCTCCACTGATCTTATTCTGATCTGTTTGTACTTAAGAATATGACTGACAGTCTTAAAAGTATTCTATAACTGCGGACTATAATATACTTTTTATGCGCATGAGTCTCCATTATTACGGCTAGTGTTCCTGGCTTTGAGTTATCTTGAGTGAGGCATGCGTGAGGCATTTCTGTGGTAAGATTTGTGGCGGTGAGGAGGGCTTTGTAACGTGGGCCAACTCTGTTTAATATTTGTGAAGATATAATCGCGGTAACATGGACCACATGTCAAAGTGTGTGACGATAGGAATCCCGTGACGTGAGCGCCTTTTACCATCTGTGGCAATAAAGAAAAGAGTGTAGCGTGAATGTGAGACGGTAAAGAGGATTGCTGTAATGTGAGCCCGTCTTTCTAATTTGTGTGGAGATAAAGAAAAATGCTGTAACGTGGGCCACGTTTTTATAATCCCGCACTGTAAAATTGAGAGGTTATGCAAGTCTTTTGAAGAAGTATTCAAAATTATTGCCTGTCGTTTGGAAATCCCATGGGATTTCGCATGACTAATCTTTCTGGGGACCCACGCTGGATCTTATTTGTAGGAGCAAAAGTTTCAATAATTTTTTTGTTAAAATTTTATTCCTGTCCACGATAACGCGATTGCTATGTTCTCTGCACAAGAAAATTTCTTGGTCCCTTCAGCAAGACGTGACAAGACGGAAAAAGTATCTTCTTCTTCCTCCTTCTTTCGGGTGCGTTCAACGCGCCTCGTTCACCATTCATGCAAAAAGCAGTTCGCGCCACCTCGTGCTGCTACGGGTCACTTAGACGTGTGTCTAGCTCAGTGTGGCATACTGCTACATGCAATATGATACGACCATAACAGGGCAGAGTAGTCTTGACCACCCGTGGTTCAGACAACGCTGAAAAAATTGTCGTCTGTGCTAGCCCGTCTTAAACATAGGCCTCTCGCTACGGGCGCCCAATGTGTGGCTCGACCCACGACCCATGAAAGCATTTCTCATTACTCAAGCTAGGCGGTCGCTACGGAGTGTCCAAGACAGTCCGATGTGCTCGTAGAATGACAAATCGAAGGCCTATCCCTGACGTACCGCTATTCGTTGGCCAGACCTCGATGTCATTGTCCATTTCGGAAACCAGACGTGTATTGCCAAGTTGGTAACCCAAAAAATCCAGCCAGTCAGTCCCCCTCTCTGTCTCCTGCCCCGCGATGCCGAGAGACTCCACGGCCAGTAAGCTAACCAGCTGATCGCAGAGCTCTCTCAGCACTGACATCTCACTCTGCTCTCCGACCGATGCTTGTTCAAGGGTGTGCCCCCAAGGCGTCGTTGAAGTAGTGATGTTGCCGATTTCCTTCCTTAAGCTGACAAAGGCCGTGGACAGGGTTGAATTCCAAGAGGTATAACACCCACCACTGACGGGGAAATACAAGGGCTTCGCGATATCCTATAGCTTACCAGTTAATCTGGCTGGATGCCTTCTTAGGGCTACCAGGATTGAAAGTGACAATAGCCGGATGACGTGCCGAGAATATGACTATCACGGCCTGATGTCTTTGGCGTGATAGTCTTCTACCGTTTTTCCCTGCAGATCTTCAAGCTCGTGTAAGGAGTTTCCTTTCTTTGACTTGACCGGATACTTTACAAATTTTCGTCCTAGTTTAGCACTAGTCTGCTGCTGGAAATTGCCTTGAGCAAAATTCCGTCGGAACACCTCTTGACCCACTTTGAAATTAACAGGCTTCGCTCTGAGAACCCTGTTCAAACACATAGTTTAAGTTCTCCTGCACTCTCACACGGATCAATCTCAATTTATCTTCAGTATCTACTCTCAGGGGCTCATTAAGAGTTCCAAGGCTCCTCAAGATGGAATAGGAGCTCGCATGCTCAGTCATTTGCTGACCGAAGATTGTTCGGTAGGGATATAAACCAGTTGCTTGGTGGAAAGAGCTCATGAGGGAAGTAGCTATCTGGCTCAACTTCTCATCCCAATTTGTGTGTTCCTTCCGGATGTATTTAGTAGTTTTTAGGTACCACAAAGTTATAGCCTGACTCCTGGCGTTCGTTAGTAGCCTTGACTTGATTCAGAAAGAATTGTGTCGGGTTAGTTGCAGTCAGAAGTCCTCACTACGTCTTAGCTATCTTGATGTAGCTGGTGTCTTTTGATGAAGGGTTGTAGTGTTGTTTGACTACACTGAGAGCAAAAACACAGTTGTTAGAACAACAGTTGGATTAAGAAATCTTGATTAGGATAGTACGATGAGTGTTGTTATCGTTTGTATAACAGCTGAATAGGAAGATCTTGATTGTACGAGTACGACAAGTGTCGTGTCGCTATCCCATCTTGCTTAGGATAGTACGATGAGTGTCGTTATCGTCTGTTTAACAACTGGATAGGAAGATCTTGATTGTGCAAGTACGACAAGTGCCGTGTCGCTATCCTGTTCGAGTTGTTCGTCTGAAAAAGAAGCTGTAACATTCATAAATGGCATAAATGACCAAAGGTCGTAATTGACCAGTTGACCCTATGTCAAGCTGATAAAGTCAAGTGAACACTTCTATCGTTGTGGTAGGTTAAAACAGTCTCGGCAGGGAGCTACAATATATCGCAATCTCCCGCTAATACTCTTCGTTGTTGAATAGTTAGTTAAGACGTTATTAGTGTTGTCGATTTGAAGCAACTGCAACAATTATGAATGGCGAAAACGACCTCTACCATTGCGATAAGTAGCGTATTATTGACTTCGTCGAATATTCTTCATGGACAACGATAATTGCAACGTTGTGGACTCGTTGAATATTCTTCCCGCACAACGGTAATTGCGTGGACCTTGTCCGTTCAAAACGCCTGTAACACTATTAGCTATAGTGTTAGAGAAGCACAGCGGAATTCGAGCCGTCCTAAAAGGAAGAGCCTGAAAGTAAAACAAAATGTGGGGCCGCTACTGAAGCGGACAAAAAACGCAACTCTCCTGAGGAATCCAGACAGATCAAAAGCCTCTTGCTGTTGTGGTATTTAATCTTTATCTTTTTATTCCGGCAAAAATGTCACAACGTTTTAATAATTAAAATTTGTAACAATACATCCTTATCCTATCAAGTCTGACATCAGAATAAATTATCTTATATTTAATTCATTTTCGCTGTCAATCGACGCCTACCTAACTACAACTTTCCACGCTTAGCAAAGTATTAATGGCCGACAATATAAAAAAAGGAATTGCCCGATTTTCTAGTGGCTGGTCACGCAATCAGAAAGGAAATGATGAAGGCGCACTGACGCGTCGCCACATGTATGCCCTAATCCCTGACAAGAGAGACTTGTTCACTGGCTGTGAGGCGTGAGGCGATTGCTTGCGGCGAGTAGACTGCCGTTCGCGAGTGCTTTATCTCCTACTTATCCAGTAATCTGGAGAACTGAGCCGAGCAAAACTGGATTCCATTGTCAGAGACTATTGCTTCCGGGACTCCGAACACATGGAATATTTCGGTTTCTATGAACTGGCACACATTGAGAGTAGATGCCTTCCCCATAGGTTTGAGAATCGGGAACTTTGAAAAGTGGTCAATAATTATCAGCATGCAGACATTTCCTTTCACTGACCGAGGATATGGACCTAGAAAATCGATGTACAACTTTTTCCAGGGTTTTTCTATCCCAGACTTGACTCCCATAGGTGGTCTAAGAATGTTATTGGGGTCTTTGGTTTCTTTACATACGTCGCAGGCGCCTACGTAGTTTCTGACAACAACTGTCATTCGTGGCTAGTGCAAGTGTCTTCTTAGACGTTCCAGTGTTTTCCCTATACCTCCGTGAAAAGCTAGTGGCGGATCATGCGCCCTTGAAACATCCTCGGAGACAAGCCCTCGTGGAATCCAAAGCTTCCAAGCTTCTTCCTCCTGAATCGGATCGTCTGTCTTCGGAACAGTCCGAATATAGACGAAGCCTTCCCTGACGCAAAGATCTAGTAGTTTGTCAGAAGCTGTTTTAACCTTATGCCTCAGCTCCTCATATTCCAACGAGTTGAAATATTGAGAACTTCCGGGTCAAGATCATCAGATGTTGACAAACTGTCGCAATGAATTTGTGACAGCGCAGCAGGAACGACATTCGGGCTTCCATTTCGGTGTTCAATGGTGAAGTCGAAACCCTGAAGCTTCAAACTCCACCGAGCAAGTCTACCGCTGAGATCTTTTTGAGACATCAGCCATTTCAAGCTCGCATTATCAGTCACCATCTTAAATGGCATAAGTTCTATGAAGGACCGGAACTTCTGTACACTTAAGGATGCAGCTAGAAATTCCTGCTCTGTGACTTAATAATTTCATTGTGCTGAGCTCAACTTTTTCGAGATAGAGGCTATTGGCTTCTCATGGCCATCGTCATATAGTTGAAGCAGAACTCCACCAATACCAAGTTTGCTCGCATCGGACTGTAGAACGAACAGCTTGGTGAATTTCGTCTCACTAGCAACGGAGCAGAAGTAAGTTTTTGTTTTGGCACTTCCAGAGACGTCTGGCCTTCAGGTGTCCATTGGAACTGACTAGGATTCTTC
The DNA here is from genome assembly GCA_963924295.1 of Dioctria rufipes. Classification (NCBI taxonomy): domain Eukaryota; kingdom Metazoa; phylum Arthropoda; class Insecta; order Diptera; family Asilidae; genus Dioctria; species Dioctria rufipes. The sequence continues at coordinate 129,628,612 of OZ002740.1, forward strand.
AGAGTGTCTGTGATGGAGGCAGTGGGATCGGCATAGTTCGGAATGAACCGTCGATTCTATCCCGCCATACCTAGTAGGCGTCGGGGTTGCCGAACAGTTTTAGGTAACGGATAGTCAACTACGGCTGAAATCTTGTCAGGGTCAGTTCGTATACTTCCTTTTCCGACAATGAAACTTACTCTTCTCAACGTTGATAGTGATGCCAGCTACATGTGCTAGCTGTGTGAGATGCGTGTCAAAGTCTGATGACAAAATCAATAAATCTTCTAAATAGACGAGGACGTTCTCACGAAGATCGAAAGGAATGGCCTTATCCATGAGGCGGCACATAGTTTGTGGATCATTGCAGAAGCCGAATGGCATCACTGTGTACTGAGAGAGAGGATGACCAGGTACTGTAAACGCGGTCTTCTCTCTGGACTCAGTGTCTAGTGGGATCTGCCTAAAAGCGTCTTTGAGGTCCAGGCTTGTGATGTAGTTTGCCGGAGGAAGTCGACTCAGAAGTGCGTCTATCTGCGGCAGCGTATAGGTGTCCTTCTTAGTAACGGAGTTGACCTTCCTGGCATCAAAACAAAGCCGGACCTTCCCAGGCTTCCGCATTAGTACAACTAGAGAGTTCCAAGGACTCTGGCTCTACTCTATCACACCCAACGATAGCATTCGTCGCAATTCAGCATCCATCTAACTCTGTACTGCCGGTAATATCGCATAAAAACGCTGTTTTATCGGAGTCGCGTTATTTGTTTCAATCTTGTGACTGACAAAAGACGTTCTTCCTAAGCCCAATGAGGCGAAAGAAGGAAAGAGCTGTTTGCTCGCTCCTAGACGTTGGTGTTCTAGAACTGAAAGAACATGACAGTCGGTGTAAGGGGTAGCTATTAGACTTGGTGTCACTTCTGCAACTATACCTAGGACATCTGAAGCCAACCCAAATAGATCAAAGTCTATTCCTAGATAAAGTGCCTGTGTGAGCCCAGGAACCACGTAAAAACGCACGTTTGGGTCTTACCACGGAAAGTGATGTCCAAGTTCACATGACCATGCACAGTCGTCATGGCACCATTAGCTACTTGTACCTGTGTCCGATACATCTTCCATTCGACTTCTGCTTCTGCAAGCTTCTCTAGAGCTTCCCAGCTTAGAATACTGACAGTGGCACCACTATCAAGTAATCCAGTCTCAGTTCGCCCGAATAGTCTTACTTCGGCATACGGTCGAATGTCGTCTGGCATTTACACGGAAATGTGTGCCAGTTTCTTTCTTTCCTGTCTCATTCGTCGACAGTATTCCCGCCAACGAACGGTCGATCGTTTCTTTCTTTGTTCAATGTTCAGGTCAGGGTATGTGATTTCAGCTAGCTCCGCCACTAAAGAAAAGATGCGGTCTCTTACTGCATTGTCATTCTGCCGGCGCGTATGATACGGCGTCAGCGGATGTAAAACAGGCTCACGCCCACTCATCATAACAGAGCTTGGTGGCCGTTTTATTACAGAAACGCCGGGAGGCCGAATCTCCTGCTCAGTAACTTTGGCAGCGAAAAGTGCTGTCGGTATTATCGGAACGTCAAAGATCAAAGACTCTTCCAGAGAAGTGTCTAGTAGGGTCAAGGGCTTCTCAGGTGTGGAAGGAGTAGCTTGAGGATCTGCGGAGGAGTCTATTAGATTCTGCGTCTTTATCAGTGTACTATTTGTTTAATCAGGTAGAGTGCTGGTATCCTCAGAATTACTGACGGATAAGCGGATAAGTCAATGCTTCGCTGTCGGGGCCTGCTGATGGAGCGGACCCTCCTTCCTGTTCAAAGCTTGAACTGGAGTCGACATATTTGTTGCCGTTTGGGCCGTTGACACTCGTCGTGGAAAGGTGTTGGGATTCCCGACCCGTCTCTCGTTTTTCTGTGCACAAGGTCTGCAGTTTGGTTTAAAGATATTCTTGCGTCCGCATCTATAACAGAACACCTGTTGTCTCTCTTGCAGACAGTCCTGGTAAAAGTGATCTTGTTGATCACAATTCCAGAATACTACTGCATGTCTGGTTGCAATGCCTGACACGTCGCCTAAGCTGGTGTCATAGTCTGTGTTACTGACAAGTCATGGTTTAAGGACCGGAGGTCGTCGATCTCGTTCACTCTTTGGCGTAGCTTAAATCTGAGTGACGTGCAATCTAAGTTGAGTGGCAGCATCAAACGTCAAAAATGTTCTAGAAGAAATGCACGGTGGAACCTCTGGAGGAAATTTGGGAGTGAACGAAATAATTTCCAAAATACGAGACAGGTTTTATTGGCTACATATGCGAGAAGATGTCGAGGAGTGGTGCCGCAGATGCACTGTCTGTACTGTTTGCAAAGGGCCACAACACAGAAGCAGAGGAGAAATACATAAGTATTGTTACGTGCAACAAAAAAGGCAAGTGACATCTACTTAAAATGTAGAGTAAACAACTTAAGGTTCGGAGAATCGATGACTCTTGAATTGAATCTTTGGGATGGTTCTAGAATGGAATCTTCAAGAAGCTCTGGAGAGTTTGTAGAGTATAAATATTGCAGTTGCCACCACAAGAGCATGAGTCGTGTCTTAGACGTTGCAGTGTTGACAAGCGAAAGTAATAAACGGGCGAAAGTGTTGTAAATGGATTGCGATAATTGAAAGAACAGTGCTAGCGATAATTAAAGTTGAGTTGATTAATTGAAGGTTTGTGAATTATATAAGATCAGAAGTGAAATAAAGAATTTGTACATTAAAAATTTAATATGGTGTTTTAAATAACGAACCAAAAAGCCACGCTCGCAACAACTGGTGTCAGAAGTGGGATAAATTCGGGAAATAAAGTTGTGGCAATTGACTTAAAAATTCTAAGTGTGATCAATTTTGTGAAATTGTGTTCAATCTTGAAAGTTCTGAAAAATAATTTATATTCAACTGTAAGTGAATTACTACTGTAATGGGGCGCTAAGTCGAGGAGCTTCGAATACAGGATTTGAAAGTGGAGTTAGGGAACTGGTCATTACAAACGACAGGTGCAAAGAAAGTTCTAGTCGAGCGACTTAAACAAGCTTTGATAGAGGAAGGAAAGAATCCTGAGACATTTGTTTTGGAAGAGATCTTGGAAGAAACCAAAGCTGAAGAAGAGTCCCCTCGAGGAACAAAAGAATCCTCTCGAGGAATAAAAGAGTTCTCTCGAGGAACACAAGAATTCTATGGAAACCGGTCTGGACGAGCAAAAGGATGCTTTTCAGGAACAAAAGAATGCTTTTGAGGAACAAAAGAATTCTCTGGAATCCCATTGGGATGAACAAAAGAATTCTCTGCAGAATTGTCTATAAACTTGTTTGGAGGAACAGAAGAATTTTCTGAAAGATTCATTAGACGAACAAAATGGGAAAATTGAAGAAATCCAGCAGGAAGTGTTGGAAGCTCGAGAACAAGTATCGGGTGTACAACAAAATGGCACGGAACAGCTTGATAACTTTAAAGCATATCTGGAAACAATAAAGAATTATCAGCCTCTAAACGTAGCAGCTGAAATATTCGGCGCAGGCAGAATGAAATCTCCAATATTTGATGGACAAAATTCGTGGCATATCTTCAAGGGACAATTCGAGGCAGCTTCAGTGGTAAATGGATGGAATGATGAAGACAAAGCTAAAACTCTGGGTTAGCACTTCGGGGTCCTGCGTCAGAACTCTTACAAACCGCACCGATTTAAAATCAACGTCATTACACTTCATTAGTACAGGCGGTTGAATTACGTTATGGAGATGAACACATGCAGCAAGTATATCGCCTAAAATTACGCAATAGAATTCAAAAACATGGCAAATCACTTCAACAATTGCAAGCTGATGGGGAAAGGTTGGCGCATCTTTCATACTCCAGCGTAAATGCGGATTTCCTTAATGAAGTGGCGATGGAGGCATTTGTGAACGCTATTGCAGATCAAAGCTTACAACAAGCGTTAAGGCTAGCAGGTAAGAAATCAACAGCAGAAGCACTAACCTATGCATTAACGTATGAATCCGCCAGACAAAACTCACGGAGTGCAGTACGAGTGAGAGAATTTTGGGTGAACGAATGTACTTGTAATAAAATGCATCCATCACAGAGCACTCCTTCAAGTTATATATATATAGGTACAAAGGGACTGCAGAAAATGCCGACGAGTGGAATCTCTAGATGAAGAGAGGAGAGTGTAATCGCAAAGATATCGAGCTGGGCAGCAGACTTGCAATAGATTACAGTTATCACTGAGCACCCCTTCACGTAGTGTTCGTCGATGCTGGGATTGTAATAAATTGGGATGTTATGGCCCGATATGCGGAAGATTCTTCCAGCAGCCAAAGGCATCACAGCAAAATAATCAGCAATTGCTAAATAATAACCTCGCATGGTATTGTTCTGCAACTGTCGGTTGTTTTGCTGATTAGCCCAACAGCTGGCTGCGATGAGCACTTAGTGGAGCAATCGACGATTACGATAATGATTAACTTCGCATGGTAATTATTATGTAAGACGATTGTTTACTACTAAGCGACTCATGTGCTGCAACCGGTAGAATAAACGACAAGGTTGTTATCGTTTGTTTACATCCGCGTTGTGAGCAAAGAAAGCTTACTTCCGAGTATAGTTTCATAAAAGACCAATGACTGGTCAGTCGAGTGCCGTAGTATTCTAGCCATTCAGTTCAGAGTCGCGTTTTCTTTCCAAGTTAGCTTACAAGTTAAGAGTGCGGTGTCATACATATCGGTATGTATGTATAAATATTGTGAGATAGGTCAGTTATTTAAAATGAATAAATATTTGTGTATTTTAAAGTAATTCAAGCGTTTTCAATTATTTCTGTTTTAATTAATATTTTCTATTGATTCGATTGCTTTTGGAACACGACATACTTGGCGCAGCCGGTTTAAAAAGGTATTTTGTTTGTAAAATTGAGATATATTGGGAGTTACACTTTTTTAGCTGCTCCATTATTTTTTGGGAGTTATGCCTTTTTAGCTGCTCCATTTTTTTCTTTTTTGAGAGTTATGCTTCTTTAGCTGCTCCGTTTTCAGCTACTCCATTTTTATTTATCGACTTTTATTATTAGAACATTTCAGAGTGAAATTTTGTTGTGCGGCGACATAGGAAACCAAAAGTGTTGTTGTGGTTATGATTTGTATAATTAGGTATTCTAAATGTTTGAAGGGGTTAAATTTTCGCTGCTTACTGATAGTATGTGTTGTAACTCAGGTGCCCAAAGACCCGAATCACAATCATAAGGTCAATGCAACAATATATTGCCCTATGCAATATATTGATGCATTACAAGTGACCCTGAAAATGAAAAATTATTTCATTTCAAATTTTGTTTAAAATTTAAAATGCGTTTAAAAATGCATTTCCATGTCCTAACAAATTGCAATTTATTATAAATTGCATTTTGTTATCAGGCAGGCATTTCATTCTCACGATATGCACTGCATACTTACCTACGTACACAAGTGCATATCGGATTACAGTTTTGCATAGATGCATATAACTTGCATCAAAACTTTTGTGCATTTTCTCACGTAAAATTTTTCAACGTCGTGAGAAAGCAAAAGATAATGAAAAAGCTTTAAAAAAAAACTCGCGGGTACCTGGGTGCAATTTGCCCAAACCTCAGGGAGATCTTCTTCAAGGCCCGTCGTGTAAAGTTCGATGTAACATAAATTAAGATATTGATCAGATGGAATAACAACAAATAATAAATTGTGTGCATTTAAATTAAAATATTGATCAGATGGAATAACAAAAAATAATAAATTACGTGCATTTAAATTAAAATATTGATCAGATGGAATAACAAAAAATAATAAATTGTGTGCATTTAAATTAAGACGAAATACTGTGCTTTTTCTTGATGGAAAATCCTACTAGAACCAGATGGAATAACAAAAAATAATAAATTGTGCGCATTTAAATAAAAATTAAATACTGTTTCTTTTCTTGACGGAAAATCCTACTAGAACCAGATGGAATATCAAAAAATAATAAATAATTTTTTTTATTATACATCTATATTAGCACCTTCAATCGACCGCTTCTTCACTTTAACCAGGGAGCACGAGCGGCTGACGACAACATATGCTCTTAAGAGGAAATTGTGAAAAAATGAGCTATCTTGTGTAGACATAGAGTTTTAAAGAAAAAGAAACGAGAGTTAAAAGAGTAAGAAAAAGTAGAAATTGTTTTATTTCAAGGTAAATTTTTTGTGACAGGCGTATGATAGATAAATTTCATGAATATTAGAAGGAAGTAATAATTTTAAGACGTTTCATTTGAACAGTGTTTGTGTTCTCCTAAATGTATTGTGTATTGTGTTACTCATATTGAAATCTTCTTTAACTCTTCCCCTGAACTCGCTTCCTGTTTGGCAGATAAGTCCCTTCACATATTTTAAAGGGTAAACTTCAGTTTTGTCACTTACTTTAATTGTCGTATTAATGTTACGTTTTCCCAACATTCTCTGAAAAATTCTCCATGTAGCGTATTTTATTTTAATCGTGGGCATTTATGTTTTGTGATGTAATGATTTTCCGTTGGTCAAATGTATTAAAGTTTCCTCGCGTTTGCAATACTAGATATCGATAGGGTTCAAGAAACATCTATATCAGTGGGGAGATCTAATGTATTGGCCAGGGAGCAATTATTGCAATTCCAGTCACAGGAGCAGGAACTGGAAAATAAATCACAAGAATTGAAGCACTGGCCAACAAAGCTTCAGTATTATGAGAGAGACTGGCAATATATCACAGATCATTTAACAGGAGAATTGAAAAAACGTGTGGCGAGTGGAGATCTCAAGAATATTCTACAGGAACTAGAAACAGCCCCTCACACAAGCACGAACGGAGAAGTTGTGGATCTTTTGGTGACTATAACCTTCGACATTATTCAAAAAAAGGAAGGGACAATAAAAAAGGCACTAGAGGATAGCCGCGAGGGAATTAAAGCTCTGGTCAAGAAGGTAGATAGCTTAACCAGTCAATTGAAGGAAGCAGAGCAGACTGCGGCCGAACTCGAACGGGAATTGCCGATAGAGGAGAGATGTTTAAGAGTAACGGCGGAATCCCTCAGAATACATGGGAGCCCAGGTTGGCCAAGAAAGATCCAGGGAGGCCATCTCAGTTAAATGTATGAGAATACCGAGGAACCCCGCCCAGAAGAAGTCAGCGAGGTTCTACGCAATGCTTTCGATGTGGAAAGGAGAGACACTTCGCAAAGGTATGTGGTGGGGAACGACAGCCTCCATTCTGCACCAGATGCCGAGGCTATGGTCATGTAGCGATGGAATGTAGGAAGCACCAAGTGAGATTCACGAAGGTAGCCACAAACGGAAGAAATGAATCTCGAGAGGAAAGGGAAGTTTTATACTGCCAGTTTTGCAGAACTTGCGATCACTTCACTGAAAACTGTCTGCGGAAGTACTTAGCAGAGCAAAACAGTCGGCAGTTGGGAAACGGAGAGCGGCAACTGGGGAATTCATCCACAGCTGCCTTCCATTGACAAAATCAGAATTTTTGAAAACTCAAATAAAGGAAACAAGTACACTAGAATTAAGCTCGTTAAATAATAACATAATTACAGTAGGATCAGATATAGGAGTGGAAGATAGATTAAGATTACGTGTGGATACTGGAGCGACTTGTACCATAATTAAGATAAGTCGAATAAAAATAAATGCACCCATACAGATTCAACAAAGAATAATTATAGCGGGATTATTTGGAGCTAAAAACAGCTCGATTGGAACTTGCAAGGCCCATTTACGCATCGGTTCAGTCATGCAGTCCTGTGAATTCCACACGATAGAAGACACAGACTCCATACCAACCGATGGGATACTGGTGATGGACTTTCTTAAAGGCAAGGCCATCATCGATTGTATAGATGAAAAGATGGCAATACAAGGCGAGGCAAGACCTGTGAAACAAAATCCACTCTTGCGAAACATAACAGGAAATGAACGTGTTGAGACAATCGTCTTGAAGAAGGGTACGGAAAAAAGCACAAGTATACCGAGCATTAATAAAGTCTTAGTAACCTCAGCTGAGGAGGTAAAAAATCGGATTCAAGAGCGGATGTCAGCATTGAAAGAGATTGTGAGTAAAGAAAGTGGAGCTGTGGATAGTATAAACAGGTACCTAGGTAAGGTGAATAGTAGTATTAAAAAAGAGAATACGAATCTAGCTGAAAACGAGACTGAATTAGATAAGTGGAAAACTAAGATAGAAGAAATTATGCAGGTAAATCACAAAAGTATAGAGCCACAGATAGGCGGATGTGAAGGAAACACTTTGCCAACAGCCCCTCGCATGGGAACTAAACAAATGGTTAAAAGTGTTAAAACAGAAACATCCTTAAGGTGGCCTCAGGAAATGTGGGGTGAGTCACACATGGCAGAGGGCGATGGTGAAGATAGGGAATCTGAACCTCCTCGCAAGGAGGTGGGACTTCTTAACTTTGGATCCAAGATACCGGAGGACCAGCGGAGCCAACCACAGATGAGGAAGCCACCATTTTCCAGACATAATTCAGGTACAACTTTCAGGCTAGAAGCCAGGACAGAACAACTGGTAAAGATAGATGTGGCCAGTCAAGAATAGTTGGTATACATGGTGGCGGAAATCAGATCAGGAGTATATTGTGGGAACACTACAATTAAACCTAGGAATGGACAGGCCTTTGTGGGTGTTATTAATGCACGAACAGAACCGGTTGAAATTATGAATTTTCAGCCCCAATTAAAAAGATTAAACGAGTTTGTAATATACCCATTTTCACACCCTAGAAGTTAGACCCACGCCAGCCAACACCGACTTAAGCTCATGAGGGACTCGTTAGTGCTGGAGGAAAGTCTTAATCAGAAGAAAAAGAGTCCGTTGCTCAACTTTGCTATGAATATAGCGATATTTTTTATTTACCGGGAGATAAACCCACGTACATGTCAACGAAAACTTTCAAATTTCCACTTATGGCTAACGCAGGCCCAATATATAAGAAACAGTACAGTATGCCAGAAGCTCACAGGGAAGAATGCCAGAAACAGCTAGCGAAGCTTCTAGAAGAAGATATCATAGAACCCAGTAGAAGTCCATTCAATTTTCCAGTTCTACTTATCCCTAAAAAAGGAATGGATGAAGATGGTAATCGGAAGTTTAGACTGTGCGTAGACTTTCGAGAATTGAACAAAGTGTGCATCCCATACGCATATCGTCTCCCACGAATAGAAGATATATTGGACAGATTGGGTCACTTCAGGTACTTCTCCATGTTAGATCTAGCTAACGGGTACCACCAAGTACTAATTGATCCAGCAGATAGGGAGAAAACAGCATTCAGTATGTAACGAAGAGCCTGTAAGCCGACAGATCTACCTACATCCACTTGTACCTGAATGTAGACACATACCGCGTCCGACACCTCTTGGTTACAAAATCATATCCAGGATATGTGTGGGTGGCTGCACAGCGAGTATGCCGCTAGCGATCAGCCGGCTTGGGGTGGTTCTTGCCACCCACATCCCTTCTATGCTTGTTAAGCTGTGCGCGAAGAGAAAAAAGGAAAAATGTTTGACCGGACAGACGGACGGACAAAAAAAAATGACTTGAGTGTATGACTGCAGACGGACAGACAGACGGAAAAGGAAAGATCTCTGCAGGCTTCCTTCTCCTGGGGGAACCTGAAAGCCTTAAAAGGAGAAAATTTATTTTATTTAAATCCTGCAAAAAGAAGAAGAACAGAAGACCTCAGATTGAGAGAGAGTGAGAGACCAGAGAGGAGTCCCAGATGTTGTTGAGACCCCGGCTTTGGGTAATGTTGGGCCCAAACGCCCCCATCCACCCTGGCCAAGCCTCCAAAGCCGTATCGAAATGCTCAGCCCCATTATCGCGTGTCCACTAACGATGACCCATCATGCCTCCATCCCCCATATCCGACAGTTACTTATCTGTGCATTAAGGCTAGAGCGTTGATATCAGCAGGGGGATCGAGCTGGGCTAGTCCCATAATCTGACCCGTATCTGCACCTCGAATCTCACTGACTACGAGGCGAACTACCACTTCAGACTTCCAAAGCTCTTGCTGTGGTTATTCACGACGTCACAAGACAACAAAACAAAAGAGGCAAGCAAAAAAAAAATATATTGGTCAACTGGCATATGTATTGCGGGCATCGACGTTCCCAATGAATGCGGTAACCTCAATCGATACTAGATCACTCTGGCTTTGGCCTCACAGTTTCTGAAAAGAAATGCAAGAAAAAAAAACAAAGAAACAAAACTTACCAATATCAACAAGATAAATATGCGACGTTCAAATAAAAAAAAACCAAGAGAATGTTTACGAAAATAAAGGAAAAACAAGATAATATATTATGTCATTCTCATAAGACAATGTTTCCTTATTCCTAGGGTTTCTGCAAATCTACTCCAATTACTAGCTTTATTACAGGATGTATTATAAGAATTCATGAAGATCTAACCATTTCTTGCAATTTTTTTATAACAAAGAAAACTAACCTAACCTACTACAGGTACCTGACTGACTTGACCTGACTTACAACTATTTTTACTTGATTTACAATGTCCAGATAAACGGATATTAATTCACAGTCCTTTAGCCGCCAAGCGCCATCAGTGATCCAGGAGTGACGAGAGAGGTACCCAGTGTGCCAGAACTACCAGTGTTTCACAGGGTGCTCATTTGTGTGTCGCAAGCTTATTTAGCCTTATTAACCATATTTTTCTTTTTTTTTCTTTTTTTTTTCTTTTTCTTTAAATTCTTCTTTCTCGAACGAACTGACTATGCAACATAAAAATATTCTGCACTAATAACGCACAGGTAAGTTCTTAATGGAAGATACGTGCACTGATAACATAATTTAATCACTTGTAATATGATGTAATCTTTCTTAGACAAGCTGACTATGCAGCATAAAAAAAATAATTTTGCACTAATGATGCACAGGTAAGTTTTTAATAATAATAAAAATAATTAATCACTGCTACCATGATTCAATCGTTTTTTTCAGATGAGCTGTCTACGCAGCGTAAAAATATTCTGCACTAATAACGCACAGGTAAGTCCTTAATAAGAATATAATCACTACGAACTTGATTTAATCGCTTTACGATGAGCTGACTACGCAGCCTAAAAATATTCTGCACCTATAACGCACAGGTAAGTCCTTAATAAGAATATAATCACTACGAACTTGATTTAATCGCTTTACGATGAGCTGACTACGCGGTCTAAAAATATTCTGCACCTATAACGCACAGGTAAGTTCTTAATAAGAATATAATCACTACGAACTTGATTTAGTCGCTTTACGATGAGCTGACTACGCAGCCTAAAAATATTCTGCACCTATAACGCACAGGTAAGTCCTTAATAAGAATATAATCACTACGAACTTGATTTAATCGCTTTACGATGAGCTGACTACGCAGCCTAAAAATATTCTGCACCTATAACGCACAGGTAAGTTCTTAATAAGAATATCAACACTACTAATTAATTTTCATCACTTTTCAGATAAGCTGTCTCTGCAGCATAAAAATATTCTGTACCTTACTACTAACGCACAGGTAAGTTCTGTATGAAACTATAATCACTACTAACATAATTTTCTTCACTTGTCAGATAAGCTGACTACGCAGCATAAATATGTTCGGCACGAATACGCCCATGTAAGTTCTTACTAAGAATATCAACACTACTAATTAATTTTCATCACTTTTCAGATAAGCTGTCTCTGCAGCATAAAAATATTCGGCACGAATACGCCCAGGTAAGTTCTTGATGAGAATATGAACACTATTATTTAATTTTCATCACTTTTCAGATAAGCTGTCTCTGCAGCATAAAAATATTCGGCACGAATACGCCCAGGTAAGTTCTTAATAAGAATATAAACGCTATTATTTAATTTTCATCACTTTTCAGATAAGCTGTCTCTGCAGCATAAAAATATTCGGCACGAATACGCCCAGGTAAGTTCTTGATAAGAATATAAACACTATTATTTAGTTTTCATCACTTTTCAGATGAGCTGTCTCTGCAGCATAAAACTATTCGGCACGAATACGCCCAGGTAAGTTCTTGATGAGAATATACACACTATTATTTAATTTTCATCACTTTTCAGATAAGCTGTCTCTGCAGCATAAAAATATTCGGCACGAATACGCCCAGGTAAGTTCTTACTAAGAATATCAACACTACTAATTAATTTTCATCACTTTTCAGATAAGCTGTCTCTGCAGCATAAAAATATTCGGCACGAATACGCCCAGGTAAGTTCTTGATGAGAATATACACACTATTATTTAATTTTCATCACTTTTCAGATAAGCTGTCTCTGCAGCATAAAAATATTCGGCACGAATACGCCCAGGTAAGTTCTTGATGAGAATATACACACTATTATTTAATTTTCATCACTTTTCAGATAAGCTGTCTCTGCAGCATAAAAATATTCGGCACGAATACGCCCAGGTAAGTTCTTGATGAGAATATACACACTATTATTTAATTTTCATCACTTTTCAGATAAGCTGTCTCTGCAGCATAAAAATATTCGTCACGAATACGCCCAGGTAAGTTCTTAATAAGAATATCAACACTACTAATTAATTTTCATCACTTTTCAGATAAGCTGTCTCTGCAGCATAAAAATATTCGGCACGAATACGCCCAGGTAAGTTCTTAATAAGAATATCAACACTACTAATTAATTTTCATCACTTTTCAGATAAGCTGTCTCTGCAGCACAAAAATATTCTGTACCTTACTACTAACGCACAGGTAAGTTCTGTATGAAACTATAATCACTACTGACCTAATTTTCTTCACTTGTCAGATAAGCTGACCACGCAGCATAAATATGTCCGGCACGAATACGCCCAGGTAAGTTCTTAATAAGAATATCAACACTACTAATTAATTATCATCACTTTTCAGATAAGCTGTCTCTGCAGCATAAAAATATTCTGTACCTTACTACTAACGCACAGGTAAGTTCTGTATGAAACTATAATCACTACTAACATAATTTTCTTCACTTGTCAGATAAGCTGACTACGCAGCATAAATATGTTCGGCACGAATACGCCCAGGTAAGTTCTTACTAAGAATATCAACACTACTAATTAATTTTCATCACTTTTCAGATAAGCTGTCTCTGCAGCATAAAAAGAATATCAAAGAAAAACTTCCCAAAATCACTAACTTTTCTTCCAGAATTTCTGTCTTTTCCGAACAAATCCCGCGCACGTCCACCTCGAACAAATTACCAAATTCAACTCCTCGAGTTCACGCAGTCTCCCTACATTACAGCCGCTACGACACACCGCCGACCGACGAGCCGTTCGTTGTCGGTTGGAATCCGAAATTTTTACTGGTGGCTATATGCGCGGTTGTGTGTGTATCATTTTCATGCAGAAATCGTTGCCACAGAATATCTACAGTGTAGCAACATTTTTCTGGGAATTTCGGGCGGCTTGCTCTAATGTATTGCATGGTGGTGTCGCGTGATGTTTTACGGCTAGGCGAGTTGCCGTTTGTTTCTGTGGAATTTTGGCTGACTAGCGGTAAGATTTAAACGAGAGATTCTAATTTGTGCGCATTTTGCCCAATTTAGAATTTTTTCGTTTGACAATAATTTATTACATTTTTTTTTTCTTTATTTGCAGGATAATAACATATGGAGAAGTAGCATAAGGCTACTTCTCAAGGAAAATGTATGGCTTTTATTTTCAGGGTTTTTTTTTTTGTTTCTTTTGTATGGAGAAGTAGCATAGGGCTATTTCTTGAAAATATATAATTGTTAATTTTTCAAGACTTTTCTTTCTAATATGAAGAAGTAGCATAGGGCTACTTCTTGAAAATATATAATTTTTAATTTTTGCAGGGCTTTTCTTTCTAACATGAAGAAGTAGCATAGGGCTACTTCTTGAAAGCAAATCCATTTTAACTTTTTCAGGAATTTTCTAATATGAAGAAGTAGCATAAGGCTACTTCTTGAAAATAAATAAACTTTAACTTTTCAGGAATTTTCTAATATGAAGAAGTAGCATAGGGCTACTTCTTGAAAATAAATAAACTTTAACTTTTCAGGAATTTTCTAATATGGAGAGTAGCATAGGGCTACTTCCTGATAATACATAAATTGGATTAAATTATATACTGTGGGAAATCATTAGGTTTGTCTCTACGAACGTAGAGAAGCCAAACAAAAGTAGCGTAAGGGGGTATACGCTACAGCGTGGGGACGACCCACCGAGATAAGAGTCTCAAGCCGGGCTTTGACACGAGGCATAGGTCAGGGTATGCAAAAAAAAAAAAAAAAAAGGAAAATAGGTCCACCCACAACGCGCCCAACGTGGGGACGACCCACCAGAGTCTCAAGCCGGGCATACACTATACCCTCGGTTATTGAGAAATCAGATCCCAACTGCGGTCATAATCCTAGCTCGCCTTGAACGAGAGAGGACCTATCAACAAATAGACTTCGTCTATCAACTCGCCTCGCCCAATGAGCTGACCAGGGAGAAGTGCGGCAATCGGTTTATTACGTATGGACATGTTCGGCTCGAAACTAAGACTTCGTCGGTGGAACGCCGCTACTTATCGTTCCGTGATCTGCTGAATCCGGTCGCAGCACCCCGGAGATTCCCCCAATCCCAAGAGAGGAAATTGTTTCGTAACGGATAGAATTCATCTATCAACTCACTCAGGACGGCGGAAAGCCCGCGAGATGCAGCAAGCGGGTTCAAGCTGTAAGGAAATTGAAGAAAGGACAGGAAAGTAAAATCCTTCAAAGGAAGGCTAACCCAGAAGGGGTTAGTAACAAAGACTGAGACCATCTAAACTTGATAGTTTAGAGATAATACACAATATGGAAAGAAAAAACTTCGCTGAGACTCCATCCGCACTCGCTGACGCTGTGACATTCCTTGATTGGAAAAGATTGAAGAAAGGACAGGAAAGTAAAATCCTTCAAAGGAAGGCTAACCCATAAGGGGTTAGTAACAAAGACTAAGACCATCTAAACTTGATAGTTTAGAGATAATACACGATATGAAAAAAAACTTCGCTGAGACTTCATCCGCACTCGCTGACGCTGTGACATTCCTTGATTGGAAAAGATTGAAGAAAGGACAGGAAAGTAAAATCCTTCAAAGGAAGGCTAACCCATAAGGGGTTAGTAACAAAGACTAAGACCATCTAAACTTGATAGTTTAGAGATAATACACGATATGAAAAAAAAAACATCGCTGAGACTTCATCCGCACTCGCTGACGCTGTGATATTCCTTGATTGGAAAAGATTGAAGAAAGGACAGGAAAGTAAAATCCTTCAAAGGAAGGCTAACCCAGAAGGGGCTAGTAACAAAGGCTAACAGAGGTTTATCACCCACCACTGAGGAAGTAGTAGGATGGTTTGCGATAACCTGTGGTTCACAAGTGAAGCTTGCCGGATGCCTTCTTAGGGCTACCGCGATCTAATCAACCACATTCGATTGTCCTGAGGGAAAAAACAAAAAATATGTTCCCCCAAAAAGGAGAATTTACTAAAGGCATCTTGAGAGAATGCATAAGGAGTAGAATTACTGCGTGCCTGCCTACTAGAATGAAAATAAAACTTAGCCCATAATAATCATTCGCACGATAATACCGATCTGGTCCGACTGACAATTCGACTAGGAAAATGACTTCTATTTTAATACCAATAACATTAAAAAAAATAGAGAAACCGCAACAGTGATACTGACGGTGAAAAACTGACACCAGACACTAAAATTTGACGCTACCTGCCATTGGTCGTTATTATGTTAACAACAAAATGAAAATAAATAAATATGACACGCGATCCAACTGTACGTTAACGATACTCAAAGGAAACAATAAGAAACAAAGGTGTCGGCATGAAGGAACAACGCAACGACATAACGACCCACACAACAAAAGAAATAAATTTCAGCTACTGCTGAAAACAAGCAAGAAGGAAAAAAAATGCTTCTCCTTCTATTTCTCTCTTTATCACTCGCACCCTCTCTCTGTCCACCCTCCGTCGTCTACTCATCAAGGTGTTAACGATTAAAATCGGCCTAATCGCTTAAGCCTTCGGTCAATCCATACCAATGGTTATCTCTAACAGGGGAAATTTTATCATTTGGGAAGGGACTGCAATGTCAAAGATCGGAACTTGAAGGTTTCCGTCTCACATTCGCATGATCGTGACAAGCACTCTCTTAGTCAAGGATAAAAATCAAGAAGGATGAACATCGTTCATCAACTTGGCAAGAAACTGAAGTCAACTAATCAAGGAAAGGTGGGAGGTCGGTGATCAAGTGGCTGCTGGTACTCGAGAAAGAAGCCGTAGCGGAGATGTATATAAGGATAAAATCCGAGCGGGACAACCCAACTAAAACTAAGTATCTGAACGGGACAACCCACCTACAACTAAATATCTGCGGGACAACCCAACTACAACTAAATAACTGCGGAACAACCCAAATAAAACTAAGTATCTGCGGGACAACCCAACTAAAACTAAGTATCTGCGGGACAACCCAACTAAAACTAGAAATCTATACGGGACAACCCAAATTATACAGTATTATACCTATACTTGAAGTGCCACATGGCCAAATCACAGGGACTCGATAACTATACTAATGCATACGATATGATAATATTAACTAACTAACCCGTAAAAACCAAACCCAAAATTAATACCTAATCTATAGACAACTATGGTAAGATTAAAGTAACAAATTCATAATTTCTAATTATCTTAACTAGATACACCACAACCAAAATGACTATACTATGAACGGAAGATAGCCAAAGCCTACTTACTGATATACGGTATGTTAATCATAACTAAATATCTGATCTCAACTATCATATAGATAAAACTAACTAGCGTTTACATCGCCAAAATCATCACTAATTATCCAAAAGTGAGAGAAACCCTAAAATAGCCTAACCATAAAATGATAGCGCTATAACCTAACATAAGTATAATACGAAAGAGTAACTAGGATCGCCTACAAATAATCCATATAAGTTACGAATGTTTAAGATACGCCTAAAGATAGCTGTACAATGATGTACAAGAGATATTACCGCGCTGACTATGACACCATTCCAAATATGCCATCGATAATCCAAGATAATAAAGACAACTAAAACGGATCCTACGCCAGGGATCAAAAACTGTATAAGGATTCTTATTTGCTAGCATAACTGCAATACAGAAAGATAACTATTCTAGACTAGAGCTAATAAATACGCGATAATGATAACCGAAATAACATGGTGATAAGCAAGATATCTCAAACCAACATCCGAAATAACCGATAGTACGGGCTTCTTCTCGGAACCAGCAGAAGTGAACGGAAATTGAAGTCGATACAGTATGCGTCGCATACAACGCTCATCAACCACTAATCGACTTAGCCTCTCATCACTTTAAATAGGGAAGGTTCATGGGGACTAATAACAAAATAAAGAAGGAAATCCTCTGACTTCACCTCGCGTGGGACTCAGCTCCAAGAACACCGCCTCGGAAATGCATGGATCACTCCAAGTCGGATACCAATCTAGAGGATGCTCAACAGCCATCCTCCCGTCAGAATGATCGAAGCAGCTCCAAACAGAGTCATGGGAGCGGAGCGCCATGCAAGCGCGAAGCCACAGATGGTGAAAGCAGAATTCGAGTCATCAGAACTGCCAAGCTGCATCAAATCAACAAGGACAAGGTCACAATGGATGAACGTCGTTCATCAACTTGTTGAACCGAGACAGCCGTGCGGTTCCTCAGGCAGGCCTGCATCGTGTGGTCAGCTCTTCAGTAGCCGCGAACCAAAGCTTGGCTTCAAGGATGGTACGCGTTGCGCACAAAGCTCGTCGGCCACCGAAGAGACAAGCACTTCAACCAAAAAAAACTTGAGCTCGAAAACCATTTTGACTTGACCGAAGGTAACTAGCTACCAAACATGCAGCGAGGACCATAGCCGAGCGACCCCACCGCGATACAAAGGTTGAGCCCAACGAGAGCCAAAAAGGAGCTATCGTGGAAGTAACGCACTTCACAGAGGCAAGAAGAGCTCTGCGTGGACTCAGCCCCTTGCGTCCGGCCAGGCAACCCACGTCCGGTCACACACTGCTGCCAACAAAAGTAGCATGACTTCCGTCAACAACCTAGATTAACTTAAACGACATCGCTTACGTCAGCTTAGAACACTGAGGCCTCCCATTACAGGAAACAACAACAAAAAAAGATCTAATAATGATACCAAAAATTAAGAAATGATTCTTGACCAGAAGTAATCATAGAAATAGTAATTGCACTTCAGTCAAGAGAAGCTTGACTAAAGGCCGAGAAAAAAAAACCGATTGGGCGCCATTTGTAACACAAATGGGCGACCAGAAATATCAGAAATTAATCTTGAAATAATAAAATCGCGCTTTAGTCAAGAGAAGCTTGACTAAAGCCAAAAAGAACAACCTTTGGGCGCCATTTGTAACGAAGAGCCTGTAAGCCGACAGATCTACCTACATCCACTTGTACCTGAATGTAGACACATACCGCGTCCGACACCTCTTGGTTACAAAATCATATCCAGGATATGTGTGGGTGGCTGCACAGCGAGTATGCCGCTAGCGATCAGCCGGCTTGGGGTGGTTCTTGCCACCCACATCCCTTCTATGCTTGTTAAGCTGTGCGCGAAGAGAAAAAAGGAAAAATGTTTGACCGGACAGACGGACGGACAAAAAAAAATGACTTGAGTGTATGACTGCAGACGGACAGACAGACGGAAAAGGAAAGATCTCTGCAGGCTTCCTTCTCCTGGGGGAACCTGAAAGCCTTAAAAGGAGAAAATTTATTTTATTTAAATCCTGCAAAAAGAAGAAGAACAGAAGACCTCAGATTGAGAGAGAGTGAGAGACCAGAGAGGAGTCCCAGATGTTGTTGAGACCCCGGCTTTGGGTAATGTTGGGCCCAAACGCCCCCATCCACCCTGGCCAAGCCTCCAAAGCCGTATCGAAATGCTCAGCCCCATTATCGCGTATCCACTAACGATGACCCATCATGCCTCCATCCCCCATATCCGACAGTTACTTATCTGTGCATTAAGGCTAGAGCGTTGATATCAGCAGGGGGATCGAGCTGGGCTAGTCCCATAATCTGACCCGTATCTGCACCTCGAATCTCACTGACTACGAGGCGAACTACCACTTCAGACTTCCAAAGCTCTTGCTGTGGTTATTCACGACGTCACAAGACAACAAAACAAAAGAGGCAAGCAAAAAAAAATATATTGGTCAACTGGCATATGTATTGCGGGCATCGACGTTCCCAATGAATGCGGTAACCTCAATCGATACTAGATCACTCTGGCTTTGGCCTCACAGTTTCTGAAAAGAAATGCAAGAAAAAAAAACAAAGAAACAAAACTTACCAATATCAACAAGATAAATATGCGACGTTCAAATAAAAAAAAACCAAGAGAATGTTTACGAAAATAAAGGAAAAACAAGATAATATATTATGTCATTCTCATAAGACAATGTTTCCTTATTCCTAGGGTTTCTGCAAATCTACTCCAATTACTAGCTTTATTACAGGATGTATTATAAGAATTCATGAAGATCTAACCATTTCTTGCAATTTTTTTATAACAAAGAAAACTAACCTAACCTACTACAGGTACCTGACTGACTTGACCTGACTTACAACTATTCTTACTTGATTTACAATGTCCAGATAAACGGATATTAATTCACAGTCCTTTAGCCGCCAAGCGCCATCAGTGATCCAGGAGTGACGAGAGAGGTACCCAGTGTGCCAGAGCTACCAGTGTTTCACAGGGTGCTCATTTGTGTGTCGCAAGCTTATTTAGCCTTATTAACCATATTTTTCTTTTTTTTTCTTTTTTTTTTCTTTTTCTTTAAATTCTTCTTTCTCGAACGAACTGACTATGCAACATAAAAATATTCTGCACTAATAACGCACAGGTAAGTTCTTAATGGAAGATACGTGCACTGATAACATAATTTAATCACTTGTAATATGATGTAATCTTTCTTAGACAAGCTGACTATGCAGCATAAAAAAAATAATTTTGCACTAATGATGCACAGGTAAGTTTTTAATAATAATAAAAATAATTAATCACTGCTACCATGATTCAATCGTTTTTTTCAGATGAGCTGTCTACGCAGCGTAAAAATATTCTGCACTAATAACGCACAGGTAAGTCCTTAATAAGAATATAATCACTACGAACTTGATTTAATCGCTTTACGATGAGCTGACTACGCAGCCTAAAAATATTCTGCACCTATAACGCACAGGTAAGTCCTTAATAAGAATATAATCACTACGAACTTGATTTAATCGCTTTACGATGAGCTGACTACGCGGTCTAAAAATATTCTGCACCTATAACGCACAGGTAAGTTCTTAATAAGAATATAATCACTACGAACTTGATTTAGTCGCTTTACGATGAGCTGACTACGCAGCCTAAAAATATTCTGCACCTATAACGCACAGGTAAGTCCTTAATAAGAATATAATCACTACGAACTTGATTTAATCGCTTTACGATGAGCTGACTACGCAGCCTAAAAATATTCTGCACCTATAACGCACAGGTAAGTTCTTAATAAGAATATCAACACTACTAATTAATTTTCATCACTTTTCAGATAAGCTGTCTCTGCAGCATAAAAATATTCTGTACCTTACTACTAACGCACAGGTAAGTTCTGTATGAAACTATAATCACTACTAACATAATTTTCTTCACTTGTCAGATAAGCTGACTACGCAGCATAAATATGTTCGGCACGAATACGCCCATGTAAGTTCTTACTAAGAATATCAACACTACTAATTAATTTTCATCACTTTTCAGATAAGCTGTCTCTGCAGCATAAAAATATTCGGCACGAATACGCCCAGGTAAGTTCTTGATGAGAATATGAACACTATTATTTAATTTTCATCACTTTTCAGATAAGCTGTCTCTGCAGCATAAAAATATTCGGCACGAATACGCCCAGGTAAGTTCTTAATAAGAATATAAACGCTATTATTTAATTTTCATCACTTTTCAGATAAGCTGTCTCTGCAGCATAAAAATATTCGGCACGAATACGCCCAGGTAAGTTCTTGATAAGAATATAAACACTATTATTTAGTTTTCATCACTTTTCAGATGAGCTGTCTCTGCAGCATAAAAATATTCGGCACGAATACGCCCAGGTAAGTTCTTGATGAGAATATACACACTATTATTTAATTTTCATCACTTTTCAGATAAGCTGTCTCTGCAGCATAAAAATATTCGGCACGAATACGCCCAGGTAAGTTCTTACTAAGAATATCAACACTACTAATTAATTTTCATCACTTTTCAGATAAGCTGTCTCTGCAGCATAAAAATATTCGGCACGAATACGCCCAGGTAAGTTCTTGATGAGAATATACACACTATTATTTAATTTTCATCACTTTTCAGATAAGCTGTCTCTGCAGCATAAAAATATTCGGCACGAATACGCCCAGGTAAGTTCTTGATGAGAATATACACACTATTATTTAATTTTCATCACTTTTCAGATAAGCTGTCTCTGCAGCATAAAAATATTCGGCACGAATACGCCCAGGTAAGTTCTTGATGAGAATATACACACTATTATTTAATTTTCATCACTTTTCAGATAAGCTGTCTCTGCAGCATAAAAATATTCGGCACGAATACGCCCAGGTAAGTTCTTAATAAGAATATCAACACTACTAATTAATTTTCATCACTTTTCAGATAAGCTGTCTCTGCAGCATAAAAATATTCGGCACGAATACGCCCAGGTAAGTTCTTAATAAGAATATCAACACTACTAATTAATTTTCATCACTTTTCAGATAAGCTGTCTCTGCAGCACAAAAATATTCTGTACCTTACTACTAACGCACAGGTAAGTTCTGTATGAAACTATAATCACTACTGACCTAATTTTCTTCACTTGTCAGATAAGCTGACCACGCAGCATAAATATGTCCGGCACGAATACGCCCAGGTAAGTTCTTAATAAGAATATCAACACTACTAATTAATTATCATCACTTTTCAGATAAGCTGTCTCTGCAGCATAAAAATATTCTGTACCTTACTACTAACGCACAGGTAAGTTCTGTATGAAACTATAATCACTACTAACATAATTTTCTTCACTTGTCAGATAAGCTGACTACGCAGCATAAATATGTTCGGCACGAATACGCCCAGGTAAGTTCTTACTAAGAATATCAACACTACTAATTAATTTTCATCACTTTTCAGATAAGCTGTCTCTGCAGCATAAAAAGAATATCAAAGAAAAACTTCCCAAAATCACTAACTTTTCTTCCAGAATTTCTGTCTTTTCCGAACAAATCCCGCGCACGTCCACCTCGAACAAATTACCAAATTCAACTCCTCGAGTTCACGCAGTCTCCCTACATTACAGCCGCTACGACACACCGCCGACCGACGAGCCGTTCGTTGTCGGTTGGAATCCGAAATTTTTACTGGTGGCTATATGCGCGGTTGTGTGTGTATCATTTTCATGCAGAAATCGTTGCCACAGAATATCTACAGTGTAGCAACATTTTTCTGGGAATTTCGGGCGGCTTGCTCTAATGTATTGCATGGTGGTGTCGCGTGATGTTTTACGGCTAGGCGAGTTGCCGGTTGTTTCTGTGGAATTTTGGCTGACTAGCGGTAAGATTTAAACGAGAGATTCTAATTTGTGCGCATTTTGCCCAATTTAGAATTTTTTCGTTTGACAATAATTTATTACATTTTTTTTTTTTTCTTTATTTGCAGGATAATAACATATGGAGAAGTAGCATAAGGCTACTTCTCAAGGAAAATGTATGGCTTTTATTTTCAGGGTTTTTTTTTTTTTGTTTCTTTTGTATGGAGAAGTAGCATAGGGCTATTTCTTGAAAATATATAATTGTTAATTTTTCAAGACTTTTCTTTCTAATATGAAGAAGTAGCATAGGGCTACTTCTTGAAAATATATAATTTTTAATTTTTGCAGGGCTTTTCTTTCTAACATGAAGAAGTAGCATAGGGCTACTTCTTGAAAGCAAATACATTTTAACTTTTTCAGGAATTTTCTAATATGAAGAAGTAGCATAGGGCTACTTCTTGAAAATAAATAAACTTTAACTTTTCAGGAATTTTCTAATATGAAGAAGTAGCATAGGGCTACTTCTTGAAAATAAATAAACTTTAACTTTTCAGGAATTTTCTAATATGGAGAGTAGCATAGGGCTACTTCCTGATAATAGATAAATTGGATTAAATTATATACTGTGGGAAATCATTAGGTTTGTCTCTACGAACGTAGAGAAGCCAAACAAAAGTAGCGTAAGGGGGTATACGCTACAAGTACCAATTTCAATCACTTTCAGTATAAGCGATTGCCATTTGGACTCTAAACTGCTCCCCCATTCTTTCAGTCGTTATTGAATGGGATTTTGACAGGGCTTCAAAGAACAAAATGCTTCGTTTATCTAGATGATGTGGTCATCTTTGCAAAAAATTTGGATGAACACCACGAGAAGCTACAGGAGGTATTCCAGCGTTTTAGGGATCACAGTTTAAAACTTGAGCCTTCGAAATGCCAATTTTTGAAGAAGGAAGTTGTGTACTTAGGACACGTGTGCTCAGAAAAGGGCCGGACGAACGGTTAGTTAAAGTAGTGCGTGATTTTCCAAGACCACGAACTATGCGTCAAGTACAGTCGTTTTTGGGACTAGCTAACTATTACCGAAAATTCGTCCCAGACTTTTCTAAAATCATGGCTCCCATTACGAAATTACTGAGAAAAGGGGTAAAATTTAATTGGGCTCTGAATGCGACAAATCCTTTGGTATTATAAAAGAGGCTTTAACTACGCCACCTGTCTTGGATTACCCTGATTTTAGTAAGGAATTCACATTAATTACAGATGCAAGTGGAGAGTCCTTAGCAGTCTTAGTACAAGAGGGAAAGCCGCTAATCTATGCCAGCCGTACTTTAAATCCTGCTGAGAGGGATTATTCTATCACCGAGCGAGAGATGTTGGCCATCGTTTGAGCTGTGCGGAATTACATATGTTATCTGTTAGGTAGACATTTTAAAGTTATATCCGACCACCAGCCTTTACGCGGAATTTTTAAAGTAAAGGATACCACATCCGGTATGGTGAGCTTTCATCAGAAATTGTTTGAATATGACTTTGAGATTATTTATAAAACTGGCAAGCAGAATAGTAATGCGGATGCATTGATCTGTATTCCCCACATCTCTAGTGGTTCATTGCTGGAAGAACGATAAGACAGCCAGAGCCCAAATTAATTTCGGACCCGAAGGAAGTACAGATGATCTTAAAAGATTATCATGACTCTAGGTTCGGAGGACATTTTGGACGAACTAAAACGTTCGACAGAATTAAGCGTTTCTACCGCTGGAGGGGGATGAAGGGTGAGATCGCAAGATATGTTCGGCAGTGTGTAAAATTTCAAAAAAACAAGCACGTGCGAACCATTAAGATGCCTATGGTAGCGACGGAAATTTCAGAGAAACCGTTTGACAAGGTTTACGTCGATTTGGTGGGACCCCTACCCGTAAGTCACAATGGCAACAAATACATCCTATCATTAATGGATGATCTTACGAGATTTGTTGACTTCGTGGCTATACCAGATCAAGAGGCGAATACGGTCGCCCGAGCTTTGTTTGAACAGATTTTGAGTCGTTACTCGCTGCCGAAACAACTGATAACCGATCAGGGGCGAATTTCACAGAAGAAATTATGAAATCCCTCTGCAAGATGTTAAAGGTAAAAAAATTGCAAACCACGGCATATCATCCTCAGTCGAATGTGGTAGAGAGACAACATTTTACTTTGGCAAACTATTTGAGGAGTTTCGTGGATCGGGAACCACAAGCATGGGACGAATACTTAAGAACGGCGGCTCATGCGTATAACAATACAATACATACAGGCACTAAACTCACACCGATGGAAACACTTTTCGAGTTTGCATCGAGCATTCCCAGCAGGTTACAAACCAAACCAGAACCATTATACAATGCCGATAGATATCATTCAGTACTACGTTTTAAGCTGCAAAAGTTATTTGAGCTGGCAAGGTAGAATCTGCAAAAGAGTAAGGTTACGTCAAAGAATTTTTATGATAAGAAAATAAGGGCAGAGCGGTTACATGTCGGCGATAAGGTCTTGGCCAGATATCCAGCCCGCGCAGTCCGGAGAATGTAACGATTCTTCAGGGCACAAAACATAAGCGGATTCACACTAACCGTTTAAGAAAATTTTTTGAATGATCAATTTCACTTCACCCTACTTAGTTGATTACTTATTAACCTCTGTTATTTTACAGGTGTAATATTGTAAGCAGAAGCATTCAGATAAGGGGTCAGGTATTCGGATGCAGTAAAAGGTAAAGCTGGGTATCTTAAATGAGGTAAGGTTTGGTAAATTTTTTTTTTAACGACACACTAAGAGGGAATATGAAACAAGAAAGAAGAAATAAACTATTAAAGTACAAAGATACGAGTTAAAATAAAGAAGAAAGGAACAGTAAATAAGAGATTTATAAATAAAGAATAAGAAGTTTTTAAAGAAATAAAGCATAAAGAAATCTAGATTTGTACTAAAGAATAAATAACTAAAAAAGACAAATAAATAAAAAGAAGAAATAACTAGGAGAAGCTTTTATTTTAGATATTAGGAAGGTTGCCAGTAGATTAAGGAATACAGATAAAAACTATGATAGTCAAAATGGAAAGGCTTATGGTAATAATATTAGTTAGTGTGACATCACTGTATGCAGAGAATGCCGACTACAGCATCAAACCCATAACACAAACGGGGGTACTATTCGAGAATGTGGAAAAGGTAAACTTCTACAGCAAGCATTGGACGATTTTAACTATATTGGAAATGCTGGATTTAACAAAAGCGTTGGAGTTTGCAAAAAAATTGCAGCAGCCTAAGCATAGAATTATGTACCAGCATCAGGCACATCGGACTAGGTACCATATGCGAAGTGGCAACTAAGGAAATAAGAACCTAGGTGTCCAGAATTGAACGACAGAGTGAAGAGCTTAGCCATCATATGCATGGGGCAGCATCCCATCGTACGAAGCGCTCATTCTTTGATGGAGTGATGTCCCTTTTTAAGACACATTTTCGAACAATGGTTCAGGCCGACTCGGATGACATTAATAGCAGACTTGAAGATCTTGATGGGAGGAAGAATTGGACCTTTCACCTTCTGAAGGAGCAGACGACTTTAATCAAATCAACATTCGACGTATTTAATGCGTCCCGAGCGCAGGCTGATGCAGAACGTGAGGAGCTCTGGAGTAAAATTTCATTCATCATCGCTGGTCAGCAGAATAAGAGCGATGAGTTGTCAAATTTGCAGCAAACAATGGAGATCAATGAAATTATTACGCTAATGAGAATTCAGTTTCAAGAAATTAGCGATATACAGGAGACCCTGTCCAAAATTGTGGTGTCGTTGAATGCAGGAAAATTACACCTCGCTATAATTCACGCAAATGTCTGAGATAATGGCAAACGTTACTAAAGAGTTTGATTTAGACGAAAAATTCCAAGATTTCCAGTTATTGATCCAGATTGCAAAGGTACAAGCTATTCAGGCAGATCAGAAAATTTTGGTCAGGGTAGAAATCCCCCAACCACAAGGAGTTTTATTCGACCTATACAAAGTTTATACAATTCCGACAGCAATGGACCAGAAGGGCTACCATGTATATGATCTGGACGCTGAATTCGTTGCAGCAAATAACCACGAGCGACAGTATACCTTGCTAAACTACCAGCAATATCATGAATGTCAGCAGCTTTTAACTTTAGCAGATCATAAACAGATTCTGTGCCCTCAGCTAAGTCCCGTCATCACAGCTGATAACTGCGTCCTCAACTTATTTCGCAGCTTCAACGTGAACGCCGGAGCATGCAAAAAGCAGGTCGTGGCCAAACGGGACAGCGTAGTCAAAATGGTGACAGGAAATCATTGGCTTTTTGTGATGTCCGGCAAAGCAAAATTAGAAGTGAACTGCCGGAACTCGCCAACCGCGATAGGAGAACTAACGTCAACGGGTGTACTGACGATCGGAGAACACTGTCATTTGCAAATGGGAGACTTGCTGATAACCTCCGAAGATGAATCTTGCAGTTATCAAGTTCTCTGGCAACCAGTACGGTCGGAGCTACCAGCTTGGGACAGCATAACACCTCAAACAGGATCGAAGAAAACCGATGTGTTGAAGCCAGAAAAGCACGAGATACGTTTATTGGCGGCGCATAATTTTAATCACGCGTGGAAAGCGCAAGAAGTCAACATTAAGAGGGTTCAGAGTGATATCGGGGAAGAGGAGAGCAGCAGACAGCAAATCAGGCCTCACCATATTCATATAGTAGCCACATCCATCACAGGAGGTTTGGGTATAATCAGTTTGACACTAATCATAGGAGTCTTCATGCACTCGACACGGTGGAAAAAGAAACAAAATAGGATAAGCGCTAGAAGGTTATCGACTCTACCTACGATACTGAAATCAACCAGAAAATCGAAAATGGTACAGCTGGAGCAAGAGGATAAAGAAATTGATAACGGCATTGAACTGGTCACCCCAACAGCAGCCAACTTGCCCACAACCCACTTACCAACCGCCGTAGGGAAACAGTTAGTTCAGTTAGAATAGCTACTGTAGATGTAAAAATAATGTAACCTTAGGAATTCATATATTTGTAACTAGTGTGTAACTCTATATATAATATAAGCATAGTATGTTTATGAGACCCGCACAATAGTAAAAAAAAACACAAAAAATTTCAGAAAAATGTACAAACACGTGAACATGTAATTGTAATTTTTTTTTTGTTAATTTGTTCAATAAAGTTGAAAGAAATTAAACATTAAATAAGAATAAGTAAGATTATATATTAAAGTGCATAAATTAAGATTTTTTTAGTCACGAAATTTGAAATTTTAATAAAGTACATATGAGAAGGAAATAGAGAAATTAAAATGAAAAAGTGAAGATGTTACATCAAAGAAAAAAATAAATGAAGAAATGAAATATAGAGAAAATACATATGTATACAATTTTTAATAGCAATGGATTTAAACAAAGATAATGCTAACAGAAAATATGAAATGTTAGAAAGAAAAAAAATGTAAAGCGGAGAAAAGTAAGAGAATTTAAATAGTAAGTCTGGAAAAGAATCTGAACTGCACGAGGATAAGATATTTTCAGTTTTTAATTAAGATTGTTGCACTCTCCAGATCTAGTTCCCTGCGAAAACTAGTTTTTCCAAGGGGGGGAGAGATATGCGGACGATTTTTCCAGCAGCCAAAGGCATCACAGCAAAATAATCAAAATAATCAGCAATTGCTAAACAATAACCTCGCATGGCATTGTTCTGCAACTGTCGGTTGTTTTGCTGATTAGCCCAACAGCTGGCTGCGATGAGCACTTAGTGGAGCAATCGACGATTACGATAATGATTAACCACGCATGGTAATTATTATGTAAGGCGATTGTTTACTACTAAGCGACTCAGGTGCTGCGACCGGTAGAACAAACGACAAGGTTGTTGTCGTTTGTTAACATCCGCGTTGTGAGCAAAGAAAGCTTACTTCCGAGTATAGTTTCATAAAAGACCAATGACTGGTCAGTTGAGTGCCGTAGTATTCTAGCCGTTCAGTTCAGAGTCGCGTTTTCTTTCCAAGTTAGCTTACAAGTTAAGAGTGCAGTGTCATACATATCGGTATGTATGTAAAAATATTGTGCAATAGGTCAGTTATTTAAAGTGAATAAAGATTTGCGTATTTTAAAGTGATTCAAGCGTTTTCAATCATTTCTGTTTTAATTAATACTTTCTATTGATTCGATTGCCTTTCGGGCACCACAGGGACACCTTCAAAGCGATTGCAGGAAACGCTGTCAACAGAAAAGAAAGGGAGGGAAGAACGTCCAAGTTGGCGAACTAGAGAGTAATCTATTCTTAGAGAGACTAGACTCCCACCTTATGGCTTTGAGATCCAACATAAGAAAGGACTTATCCAAGGAAATTCAGAAGCCTTTGTACGACGTCCATGTGAACCTGAATGTAAGCATTGCGGTCGTGAGAAGGAAAAAGACACAACAGCTAATATACAGTTGGTAACTGTGGAGTCATCAACAGAACTTGCGAATAACACAACAGGAAGACCCAGATATATCACCCATTCTGGCTTGGAAAAAAGGCATGGAAAGGCCAGAATGGAAGGATATTTCGGAGAGGAGCGAGAAGCCGAAAAGCTACTGGGCTCAATGGAACTCCCTTCATGTTGAATGCGGTATACTAAAACGCAAGTGGGAAGCACCTAACAATAAATCATTCCGAATGCAGATAATGTGCCTGCATCAAAGGTCAACCATGCTTTAGAAGAAATGCACAGTGGATCCTCTGGAGGACATTTTGGAGTGCATAAAACAATTTCAAAAATACCAGAAAGGTTTTATTGGCTACATATGCGAGAAGATGTCGGGGAGTGGTGCCGCAGATGTACTGTCTGTGCCTCTTGTAAAGGACCACCACACAGAAGCAGAGGGGAATGCATAAGTATAATGTCAGAGTCCCCTTTGAAAGGATAGCTGTAGACATCGCTGGACCTTTTCCAGAAACAAATAACGGTAACCGATATATATTAGTTGCCATTGACTATTTCAATAAATGGCCAGAAGCTTATGCAATCCCTAATCAAGAGGCAACCACAGTTGTGGAACAAATAATAACGAATTGGGTCAGTAGATTTGGGGTGCCTCACGAACTTCATTCAGACCAAGGACGAAACTTCGAATCACGGACTTTCCAGGAGATGTGAAAATGCTGGGAACAATAAAAACTAGAACTACTCCTCTACACCCACAATCAGATGGAACGGCAGACCGCTTCAACAGAACATTGATCGAGCATCTAAAGAAAATAGTTGACTATCATCAACGCGATTGGGATCGACATATTCCTATGTTCCTAATGGCTTATAGATCAGCTGTTCACAGCACTACCGGACAAACCCCAGCTAAGGTCGTATTCGGAAGGGGGATGCGTTTACCTAGCGACCACAAATTTGGCATACCCGGAGGTGAACAAAAGTTACCAGAAAACTACGTATCGGAGCTCAGACAACGATTAGTCGATGGGCACGAGGCCACGAGGGCGAAATTAGCAGCAAATACTGATCGGATGAAGACCCGCTATGACCTACGTGCTAATTCCGCAGGATTTAACTAAGCTCATCTCGTTTGGCTGTACAACCCGAAACAACATAACGGACACTCTCCAAAACTACAACAACACTGGAAAGGACCGCATTCAGTAGTAACATGAAAAAATGACATAGTATACAGGATTCAACGTGGTACAAGAGGCAAACGAAGAATCGTTCATCTGGATCGCTTGTGACAATACTATGAGCATCAAGACCGTGGACCACCTGTTGTTCGGGACGAACCCTTTTAAGAAGGGGGCATTGTTACGTGCAACAAAAAGACACAAGTGATATCTACTGAAAATGAAGAGTAAACAACTTAAGGTTAGGATAATCGATGACTCTTGAATGGAATCTTTGGGACGGTTCTAGAATGGAGTCTTCAAGAAAGTTCTGGAGAGTTTGTAGAGTATATATATTGCAGTTTCCGCCACCAGAGCATGAGTCGTGTCTTAGACGTTGCAGTGTTAACAAGCGAAAGTAATAAACGGCCGAAAGTGTTGTAATTGGATTGCGATAATTGAAAGAAAGGTATTAGCGATAATTAAAGTTGAGTTGATTAATTGAAGGTTTATGAATTATGTAAGATCACCAGTGAAATAAAGAACTTGTATATTAAAAATGTAATATTGTGTTTTAAATAACGAACCAAAAAGCCACGCTCGCAACTGTATAATGTCGGAGCCCCCTTTGAAAGGATAGCTGTAGACATTGCTGGATCTTTTCCAGAAACAGACGGCGGTTACCGTTATATATTATTTGCCATTGACTATTGGCCTGAAGCTTATGTAATCCCTAATCAAGAGGCAACCATAGTTGCCGAACAAATAATAACGAATTGGGTCAGTAGGTTTGGAGTGCCTCACGAACTTCATTCGGACGAAGGACGGAACTTCGAATCCCGGACTTTCCAGGAGATCTGTAAAATGTTGGAAATAAGAAAAACCAGAACAACTACTCTACACCCACAATCTGATGGCATGGTAGAGCGCTTCAACAGAACATTGATCGAGCATCTAAAGAAAGTAGTTGACTATCTTCAACGCGATTGGGATCGACATATCCCTAATGACTTATAGATCTGCCGTTCATAATACTACCGGACGAACCCCAGCTAAGGTCAAATTCGGAACGGATATGCGTTTACCTAGCGACCTCAAATTTGGTATCCCCAGAGGTAAACAAAAGTTACCGGAAGACTACGTATCGGAGCTCAAACAACAATTAGCTGATGTGCACTAGGCCACGAGAGCGAAATTAGCACCAAATACTGATCGGATGAAGATCCGCTATGACTTACATGCTAATTCCGCAGAATTTAACGAAGGTGATCTTGTTTGGCCGTATAACCCGAAACGACATAAGGGACGTTGTCCAAAACTACAAGAACAGTGGGAGGGACCATATTCAGTAGTAACTAGAATTAATGACGTGGTATACAGAATTCAGCGTGGCAGAAGAGGCAAGGGTAAAATTGTTCATTTGGCTGCTTGTGTCAATACTACGAGCATCAAGACCGTGGACCACCTGTTGTTCGAGACGAACAATTATAAGAAGGGGGCAGTGTTACGTGCAATAGAAAGAACAAACTGGTGACATCTACTGGCCATGGAGAGTACACAAATTCGGGTTCGGAGAATCGATAATAGTATCTTCGGGAAGGTTCCGGAATAGAATGAATAGAATAGTTAAGAAGATTCTGGAATAGAACACTCCAGAATAATCTGGAGAGTCTCTAGGGTATAAATATAACAGTTGTCACCGCCAAATAATGAGTCTCGTCTTAGACGTTGTAGTGTTAACAAGCGAAAGTAATAAAGAAGCGAAATTGTTGTAATTGGATTGCGATAATTGAAAGTACAGTATTACCGATAATTAAAGTAAGTTCATTAATTGAATGATTGTGAATTTTATATGATTAGAGTGAAATAAACAACTTGTATATTAAATATTTAATATTGTGTTTTAAATAACGAACCAAAGGCTACGCTCGCAACAATATTATTGAAATTCACCTGAATATGTACGATTAAAATGTCTATCACAACAGAAAATTCCAGATTTTGCGCTTAACTTTGATTTCATGACGTAACCTTTTCATGTGGCTATCGGCCAGCCGTATGCGCGCAGCTCCTCTCAGTGCTATATGCAGTATGCTACGACCAAAACAGTGCGTGCAATTAAGGTTCGAAATCATATAAAGGATCGACCCTTCAAGTGTTCCACCTGTGATGGGGTCTTCTCCACAAAGGAAGCAAAAATAACAACCTACTCATTGCAAGATCTAAAAGAAATAATTCTCTATTTATGCCGAACGCATAATCTGTCTTTGTCCTTATCTCCGCAAGCACTACAAGGGAAAAATAAGGCTGACAAATTATGGAAGTTTCGACAATATAAACGGTTCAAATGAATGAAAAAAAAATCAATCATATCCTACTGGCGTACAATAGGTCAATAAAGGTATCAAATATTGAAAATATGTTACAAGATCAAGTTGCAGCAACAAACGAAACTGTCAGAAAGCTGATTCTTCGCTTATTTTGTTTGTCATGAAGGAAAAAGCCCAATAGGTAAAACGGAAAACCGAAAAATCTCCAGTGAGGCACATCTAATGTTAATTGTTTAAATTATCTTTGTATGTAATATTTGGTTTCTATCTACATAATTTTTGTTAATCAGACCAGTTTATTTTCACATTTTATGATAAGTGCTTTTTCCGAACAAAGAGACCTTGCGGCTGAGAGTGCGATAATTTCTTTAGCATTTCAGCTTCATCGTAGCCGCCTCCAGGGAGCTCCTTCGAGGGAGAAAGGTACGAAAAAGAGAAACCGTAAGTTGATTTCTTATTTTTTTCTAAATTTATTATTATTATGGCTACACTTAAGATTAGACTGCACTGTCGGGTGCCGATTGTACTTCATATTGCTTAGCGATGGCACAGTTAATTTAGCATGAACTCATATTATTACTTAGTGACATTTATGCGTTGCTTTAGTAAATTTTTGTTGCACTTTTTTGATTATGGCTGACTGCAGCGGCAGGTTTTTTTGTGGAACCTGCCCACACTCTCCGCCAATAGCTGTGGCGAACTAGCGTGCCGCCCTGCAGTCAACGCTACCCGTCGAGTGATCTGTCAGCTCATGCTGACAGTCGGGACTTTACATCCCAAGCGAATCGCTCTTCATAGTTCCATAACATGTTTTGTGGATTTGATATCCTTCCAGATAAAAACCACAACAAACCTACAAGTAAGAAACTAACCCTTGCAGGAGTAAGTTATAGGGCAATGCCATTAACTGACCACAATGAACGTAGCCAACGGAGCCATAACGCAGAAGTTGACCAACTTTCAACTTTTGAAGCAATTACTCTGTGTTGACATATGTCAGATTGCCAGCTGATTCATTTTCTGTCTGTTTTGAGTTCTGTTATCGTTTCAAATTTAGCTTGAAAATCAGTACTTTTGAGCAAAAACTTATCATGGAAGTGAAGAAATACCCTGTGCTGTTCGCAAAATCTTCAGGAGGGTATATAAATATAAACACGAAATTTAGAATCTGGGACGAGATTGCGACATGCTTGTCTTCAACAGGTAGAAATTTTGCTTAATACAGCGGTATTTTAGAAAATTTAATAAATATTAATATACAGCTGAAGACTGCCATCGGCGCTGGAAATCTTTACGGGACAGATTTACGATGGAGGCCAACAGCAAAGACTTACCATCAGATAGTGCGGCAGTTAAGGTGGGAGAGTGGGAACACTACGCTTGCCTATTATTTCTTAAGGAGCACATTAAGCCTAGGAAGTAATTATAGAAATATAAATTTTGATTGCTAATAATTATATATTTAAAACAAATTTCAGAGGGAGAGGAAATTTTTCGGAAGTAGTTACCGACGAAAACATTGATTTATCCCTAGATGAAACCTTCACAGGTTCTTCGAAAGTAGAACCCGCTCTGGATTCATCTACTTCGATTGATGCTATAGATAGTGAACAATTATATATTTAAAACAAATTTCAGAGGGAGAGGAAATTTTTCGGAAGTAGTTACCGACGAAAACATTGATTTATCCCTAGATGAAACCTTCACAGGTTCTTCGAAAGTAGAACCCGCTCTGGATTCATCTACTTCGATTGATGCTATAGATAGTGAACACAGTTTTTTAGGAAAAAGAAGGAAAGTGAAACAGGAGGACTTAAACAGTGAGCTCTTCCAGACAATGGGTGTCTTCAAAGACTATTTGGCAAGGGTAAATTCGAAGAGCACTGTGCCACAGTCACCCCCAGAACCAAATGATGTGTTTGGGAAATCGGTGTCAGCCATTATTTCTACATTAAATGCGGAAAATCAAAAAAGGGTCAAAGTCGAAATTCTAAAATACTTAGCAGATGTCCAACTGCAAGAAATAAATAATTAAACCATACAATGTTTTTTATTATTATTATTTTTATTTGAAAATTATGTAAAATATTTGTTGGTGTGTTAGTGTATCTCTCAAGTCAAATACTCTTCTGCTTGCGTTGTTCGAGCCAATTTTTATTTTTTCGAAAGTTTGGTTTACTTCCTTCCGCCATTCTTCCGGTTGTAGATTGCCTTCCGCATCTTCCCAGTCAGTAAAATGTGGTGGGTTGTAAGCTGTGCTTAAGTTATTCAGCATAATAAAGTTGTGTAAAACAACAGCCGCAAGAACAATTTTTTCTGCGTTTTCTGGAAGACATTGCATATTTGTTTGAAGCACTCTCCATCTGGCAACAAGAATTCCGAACGCATTTTCAATCACTACTCGAGCCTTAGAAAGTCTATAATTGAAAATTCTCTTTCGATTTTCTAAACAGTTTCCAGAATAAGGGCGCAGAATATTCTTTTTGAGAGGAAATGCCGGATCTGCAACAAAATATGGAGGAAATATTATATCCGAGTTAGGCAGAATAGAATTCGCTGGCAAAGGCAATTTATCCTCTAGAAGCAACTTTCCAAATTCTGAATGTTGTAGAACTCCTAAAAATTAAATAATACCTTTACGTTTTACTTCAAACTTGTTAAAACTCAGCTTCTTACCACCATCGCTCTGGCTGCCGTACGCACCAATATCTATGACTGTAAAACAATAACGAGCATCACATGCTGCCAATAATACGATGCTGAAGCTATTCTTGTAGTTATAAAAATTTGATCCGCTTTTGGGGGGACGTTTGATATGAATGTGCTTCCCATCTAGAGCACCTATGCAGTTGGGCATATCCCAAATGTTTTGGAAATCCTCCATCATATCTTTATAATCTTGATTGATTAATTGGTTGACATAAATTGGGGATAAAAGATTCCACAGAACGTCGCAAGTTTCTAGAATTATCTCTCTTACAGTGGATTTCCCCATTTTATAACTCCACGCTAGAAATTGGTGAGAGACTCCCTGAGAAAGATACCTACAACAGTTTCATTAGGATTATGACTTTATTCTACACGTTCAAGTTACATACGAAAGTGTGACGGCTAATCTACACTCAGGATCAATTGATGATCGTATTGATTTCTTTGCCAGGTCCTCTGTTAATAAGTTTAGTAAGAGGTCATATACTGGTCTTGTCATCCTGGTGTGCTTGAAAAATTGTTCCGGGTCATTATTTTTAATTCTCTGATAGCAGGTTTTGAAGTAGCCATCAATCTCCCTCATCAAGTTTGCTTCTCTAACCCACCATCGTCTAGGGGTTTTGTTTGAACGTTGTATTACAATAAAACACAACATTATCATGATCATCATGATGCAAACTTCAATATCGTCCACAATTATAAAAATTATTTAACTTGTTAAAAATCAATTAATTGTTGTGACAGCTATTTGAAGTGTCACCTTGACGCAGTCACCAATGCCCATTCTGTTCAGCAGGTTTGGTGGCTACGATTTTGACAGTTCATCGCGGCATGTCTGCTGGGTGGCTGCGATGCATTATGTTCCAAGCATAAAGGCAATTGCCTGCATTATATGCCATTTTTGCGTGGTGAGCGTGATGTTTTTTCTCACTTTCTAACATATGGTTTCATCTCTGTCTAACTATACCCATGGTATCACTTTTGTTTATGTTCGTTAAAGAAATTTACCTCAGCACAAAAGCAGTAGGTAAGGTTAAGATTGGAAAGGTACTAAATAGAAAAATATTTACATCCTTTTATGTGGAAATTTGGTAATACTTTACTATTTTTGAATAATAAACTGGGAATTAGAATAATGGTAAATGTTTGTAATTTTGATAAAAGTAAAAGAATTTTAATATATTGTTGCAAGCGTGGCCTTTTGGTTCGTTATTTAAAACACAATATTAAATATGTAAAATACAAGTTCTTTATTTCACTCTAATCTTATACGAATCACAAACTTTCAATTAATCAACTCAACTTTAATTATCGCTTAATACTGTACTTTCAATTATCGCAATATAATTACAACACTTTCGCTTCTTTATTACTTTCGCTTGTTAACACTGCAACGTCTAAGACAAGACTCTTGCTCTGGCGGTGACATCTGTTATATTTATACCCTAGAAACTCTCCAGATTATTCTGGAGTGTTCTATTCCAGAACCTTCTTGTCTATTCTATTCATTCTATTCCTGAACATTCTCGAAGATTCCTTCATCGTTTCTCCAAACCTAAAGTTGTTTACTCTCCATTGCCAGTAGATGCCACCAGTTGTCTCTTTCTATACACTGCCCCCTTCTTAAAATTGTGCGTCCCGAACAACAGGTGGTCCACGGTCTTGATGCTCGTAGTATTGACATAAGCGGTCCAAATGAACAATTTTACGCTTGCCCCTTGTGCTACGCTGAATCCTGTATACCACGTCATTAATTCTAGTTACTACTGAATACGGTCCCTCCCACTGTTGTTGTAGTTTTGGAGAACGTCCCCTATGTCGTTTCGGGTTGTACAGCCAAACAAGATCACCTTCGTTAAATCCTGCGGAATTAGCACGTAAGTCATAGCGGGTCTTCATCCGATCAGTATTTGCTGCTAATTTCGTTCTCGTGGCCTCGTTTACATCAGCTAATTGTTGTCTACGCTCCGATACGTAGTCTTCTGGTAACTTTTGTTCACTTCTGGGGGTACCAAATCTGAGGTCGCTAGGTAAACGCATCTCTCTTCCAAATATGACCTTAGCTGGGGTTTGTCCGGTAGTGTTATGAATGGCTGATGTATAAGCCATTAGGAATATAGGAATATGTCGATCCCAATCGCGTTGACGATAGTCAACTACTTTCTTTAGATGCTCGATCAATGTTCTGTTGAAGCGCTCTACCATGCCATCAGATTGTGGGTGTAGAGGAGTTGTTCTGGTTTTTCTTATTCCCAACATTTTACACATATCCTGGAAAGTTCGCGATTCGAAGTTCCGTCCTTGGTCCGAATGAAGTTCGTGAGGCACTCCAAACCTACTGACCCAATTCGTTATTATTTGTTCCGCAACTGTGGTTGCCTCTTGATTAGGGATTGCATAAGCTTCAGGCCATTTACTGAAATAGTCAATGGCAACTAATATATAACGGTTACCGTCATCTGTTTCTGGAAAAGATCCAGCGATGTCTACAGCTATCCTTTCAAAGGGGGCTCCGACATTACACTTATGCATTTCTCCTCTGCTTCTGTGTTGCGGCCCTTTGCAAGCAGCACAGACAATGCATCTGCGGCACCACTCCTCCACATCTTCTCGCATACGTAGCCAATAAAACCTTTCCCGTATTTTGGAAATTGTTTTGTTCACTCCCAAATGTCCTCCAGCGGTTCCACCGTGCATTTCTTCTAGAACATCTTTGAGCATCGTTGACCTTTGATGCTGGCACGACTATCTGCATTCGGAATGATTCGCCGTTGGGTGCTTCCCATTTGCGTTTTAATATATACATATACTGGTCTTGTCATCCTGGTGTGCTTCCCATTTGCGTTTTAATATACCACATTCAACATGAAGAGAGTTCCATTGAGCCCAGTAACTTTTCAACTTCTCGCTCCGTTCCTAAATATCTGTCAAGTCTGGTCTTTCCATGTCTTCTTTCCAAGCGAGAATAGGTGAAATTTCCGGATCTTCTCGTTGTGCTGTTCGCAAGTCCTCGTTGTCCCAACCTGTAGATGGTTCCACGGTTACCAACTGTATAGTTGCTGTTGTTTCTTTTTCTTCCACTCGGGCGCAATGTTTGCATTCAAGTTTGCATGGACGTCGTGAAAGGGCATCTGCATTTCCATGGATACGACCTCTTCGGTGTTGGATTTCAAAATCATAAGCCTGGAGTCGCTCTATCCATCTCGCCACTTGTCCCTCAGGGTTCTTAAACTGTAGAAGCCATTTGAGTGCTGCATGGTCGGTGCGAAGGATGAATTTCTGCCCGTAGAGATATTTGTAAAATGTTTTGTTGAACTTACAATAGCAAGTAGCTCTTTTCTTGTAGCACAATAATTTTTCTCTGACTTTAAAAGTGCTTTGCTATAGTAAGCTACTGGAACTTCTTGAGCATTCTCCTCCTGCGAAAGCACTGCACCAATACCTTCATTGCTGACATCCGTGTCTAATATAAATGTTTTTCCCAGCTTTGGATAGTGAAGTACTGGAGCTTCACAGAGCTGTTGCTTCAAATTTTCAAAACTTTCGTTGCATTTATCCGACCATATGAACGGCCTTCCCTTTTCTCTGAGTTGATGTAGGCTCCTTACTATATCTTCAAAACCTTTCACGAATCACCTGTAGTAGGTAGCTAAACCAAGAAAACTCCGTAATTGATGTTTGTCCTTTGGAATTGGCCAATTTTTGACGGCTTCTATCTTCTCTGGATCGGTTCTTACTCCTTGTGATGAAACTATGTGCCCTAAATATTTAACTTCATTTTTTAATAGAGCACATTTACCCGCACTGAGCTTCAATTTTGCATCTTTGAGTCTTTGAAGTACGTCCGGTAAGTTGTTTTTATGTTCCGTGATGTCCTTCCGATTACTATTATGTCATCCAAGTAGACAAGACATGTTTTCCAGGTTAAATCGCGTAGAACACATTCCAGTAGTCGTTCGAATGTGGTTGGAATGTGGCCCGAATGGCATTACTTTGAATTGCCACAAGCCACTGCCAACTGAGAAAACAGTTTTCTCTCGGTCCTCGGGATGTATTTCCACTTGCCAGTAACCACTCTTTAAATCCAGCGTGGAAAACCATTGCGCTCCGGAAAGGGTATCCAACGTGCCATCCATCCTTGGTAATGGATAGCTATCTTTTCTCGTCACGTTATTTAGTTGGCGGTACTCTACACAGAATCGGGTGCTGCCATCCTTTTTCCTAACCAGAACAACCGGCGATGTCCAAGGGCTGTTAGATTCCTCTATTATTCCTTGTTGCTTCATGGAGCTCATCATGTCTGACACTTCTGGTTATTTGGATAATGGCAATCTTCGTGGTGTCTGTTGCCTGCGCCTGGAATCTCCTGTATCGACAAGATTTGTTTTACCATAGTCATCATCATTCATTGCAAATAATTCCGAAAACTCATCGATCACCTCTTTGGCATCGTTGTGTTGTTGTTCACTTAAGGCACTAGACGAAAGAAGTTTCTGAACCTGTTGGGGAGTAGCTGGTATAGTTTTTGTCTCCTTGACATTATTACCATTATCCAAATTGACGATTTGGTAAACGGGCTCACAATTTCCAATTATAGCACCTTCTTTTAGTTGTACTTCATTTTCGGATGTGTTAAACACTCTGACTGGTATTAATGTTGCACCTTCTGCATTCACTAAAGTCTTGCCAACAAGGATGCTCGATGTAACTTTTGTGGGGTTAGGCTCCACCAGATAGAATCTGCAGGTCCCGATGTCATCAGTAATCTTTGTCCATATTAGTGTCTCGGAGCATGGCGAAAGAGTAATATTTTCGCAGACCATCGTCCTTACTTTCGCAGGACGATCTGCTCCTTCTCCTAGTTTCATAGGAATTTCTATGTTCCCATATTTGAGAATCCGCTCTCCGACATCCAGATTTATTTTGTATGTGGTCATGAAGTATATTCCACGAATGCATTCATACGTTATCTCTGAAACCAGGAAAGTGTGAGGAAAGAGTAGCTCAGCTAGTTGAACATCTAAAGTTATTTCTCCAAACACCTGTGCTGCTGCTCCAGTTGCTGTTCTTAGTAGATATTTGGTGGTGTTGTGAAGCCATTTGTTCTTAACAAGATCTGCTCTAATAATTGATCTTGAAGCTCCAGTATCGATATTGACTGTGCAGTCATTTTTTCCTACACTTCCATATATTACAAGGCTGCTATTATTTCTCTGTAACTGGCCTACTTGAATGATGACTTCGGGGCTGTCGATTCCACCAACCAACCTCTGCCCCACAAAGTTGGTTTTTGCCTAGTTTTCTGATTGCTCAACAGGAGAGCTGATGCGACTAGTCGCTGCTTGATATCTAGTCTCTCCACGAATAGCTTGTTCCCTGGCTCGACATCTTTGGCATTCTTCTTTCCCCTCTTCTTCTGGAAATTCCACTCGGCGACGTTTTCTGCAGTCTCTTTGAAGGTCTCTACAATTCCAGCATCGAAGGACACCACGTAAAGGCGTGCTTTGTGATGATTGCACTCTGTTACAAGTACATTCTTCCACTGAAATTTCTCTTACTCGTACTGCACTCCGTGAAGCTTGTCTGGCGGATTCATACGTTAATGCATAGGCTAGTGCTTCTGCTGTTGATTTCTTTCCTGCTAGCCTTAACGCTTGTTGTAAATTTTGATCTGCAATAGCGTTCACAAATGTCTCCGTCGCCACTTCATTGAGAAAATCCGCATTCACGCTGGAGTATGAAAGATGAGCTAATCTTTCTACATCTGCCCGCAGTTGTTGTAGTGATTCGCCATGTTTTTGAATCCTGTTGCGTAACTGTTGGCGATATACTTGCTGCATGTGTTCATCTCCGTAACGAAATTCTATCGTCTGTACTAATGAAGGGTAATTACGTTGATTTTCAATCGGAACAGTTTGTAAGAGTTCTGATGCAGGACCTCGAAGTACTAACACCAGAGCTATAGCTTTGTCTTCATCATTCCATCCATTTACCTCTGAAGCTGCCTCCAATTGTCTCTTGAAGATATGCCACGAATTTTGTCCATCAAATATTGGAGGTTTCATTCTACCTGCACCGGATATTTCA
Organism: Dioctria rufipes; assembly: GCA_963924295.1. Taxonomy (NCBI): domain Eukaryota; kingdom Metazoa; phylum Arthropoda; class Insecta; order Diptera; family Asilidae; genus Dioctria; species Dioctria rufipes. The sequence continues at coordinate 129,670,189 of OZ002740.1, forward strand.
GCTGCTACGTTTGGAGACTTACGATTCTTTATTCTTTCCAGATCTGCTTTAACGTTTTCAAGTTGCTCAGTGACATTTTGTTGAATTTCCGAAACCTTTTGTTGAAATTCGTGCTCAATTCCTTCAATTTTCAAATTTTGTTCTTCTAAAGAACTTTTTAGAAAATTTTTCTGATCCTCCAAACGAGTTTCTAGACAATTCTCCAGAGAACTCTTTTGTTCGTTCTAGCGCGTTTCCATAGATTTCTTTTGCTCATCTAAACGGGATTCCAGAGAATTCTTTTGTTCCTCAAAAGCATTCTTTTGCTCATCTAAACGGGATTCCAGAGAATTCTTTTGTTCATCGAGAGAATTCGTTTGCTCATCTAAACGGAATTCCAGAGAATTCTTTTGTTCCTCGAGAGAATTCTTTTGTTCATCAAAACGGGCTTATATTTTGCTCATTAAAGCACTCAAAAGCTGTTCCATTTTCATTGTAGGCTCTTCTTCAGCTTCGATTTCTTCCAAGTTCTCTTCAAAAACAAATGTTTCAGGATCCTTTCCTTCCTCTATCAAAGCTTGTCTGAGTCGCTCGACTAGCACTTTCTTTGCACCTGTCGTTTGTAATGACCGGCTCCCTAGCTCTACTTTCAAATCCGGTGTTCGAAGCTCCTCGACTTTGCGCCCCATCACTTATAGTTGAATATAAATTATTTTCCAGAACTATCAAAATTTAACACAATTTCACAAAACTGATCACACTTTGAATTTTTAAGTCAATTGCCACCACTTTATTTCGCGAATTTATTTCACTTCTGACACCAGTTGTTGCGAGCGTGGCCTTTTGGTTCGTTATTCAAAACACAATATTAAATATGTAAAATACAAGTTCTTTATTTCACTCTAATCTTATACGAATCACAAACTTGCAATTAATCAACTCAACTTTAATTATCGCTTAATACTGTACTTTCAATTATCGCAATATAATTACAACACTTTCGCACGTTTATTACTTTCACTTGTTAACACTGTAACGTCTAAGACAAAACTCTTGCTCTGGCGGTGACATCTGTTATATTTATACCCTAGAAACTCTCCAGATTATTCTGGAGTGTTCTATTCCAGAACCTTCTTGTCTATTCTATTCATTCTATTCCTGAACATTCTCGAAGATTCCTTCACCGATTCTCCAAACCTAAAGTTGTTTACTCTCCATTGCCAGTAGATGTCACCAGTTGTCTCTTTCTATTGCACGTAACACTATTTTCTAATTATGGATTTACCAAAAATTAAATTTTAAGGTAAGTTTTTGGGCAACCGAAGATGTAAATAGGCTTACTGGAGAACCAGGAATGTCAAAAAGTTGTTTTGTATTACTAGCGCTCACTATGCTGCTGCTAGTATACAGTCTTGGCTCACACGTTGAAAACAGCGCCAAAATCCCTTGCATAAACTTTTTTTTCATCCTCCTGCAATGCGCATTTTTTATAGTATGTGTATAAACTTACACATTGTTGAGATTGGCGCAAAAATTGTTGTTGATGGGCCTCCCCTTTAGTTACTTACTCGTAGCCACAAACTGGTAAGTAAAAATTTCTTCTTCTTTTTGCCTGGTTTTTAATGTACAATGGCAATTTTCCTTTAGTAAAATTGACAATTACAGCGGTGCTGACAACTTAAAAATTATCATCTGCGGCTTAAACCGAGTGGGCTTAAGTTCTGGGCTTAAGCCACCCCGTGGCTTAGCTAAGCTCTGGCTTAAGCCTGCACTGTGAAACCGGCCATAAAGACTAAAACACAATGTGAGCGACACGACAAAAACGCCATACAAAACGTTCGTGAAAATACAATGGGAACGACAAGAGCTGTCAATCCCCAATTAAATTTATTCTGCTATTTGTGTTCTAAATTAAAAATAGGAAAAATTTCAACGAATAAATTAAAAAATATTATTAAAGTAGCATGTGTGGCCGTTTTGGCTAATAAAGATAAAAAACAGAACCAACATAGAAGAAGAGGTGTGTCCAAGAGTTATATAAAACCAACGAGGTAATAACTAAAGGAGAAGCAATCAATATACGATCCGTGTACATGAGCGTACCCACAATTGCCCTGCATTTGGGTATGTCTCACTCCGCCATTTTTGGTCTTCGCTGTCAAATCCATACTTAGGTTTGGTTGGTTTTGGGCTTGGTGCATTGACGCAAGAAAACCCGTGAAATAACCGTAGGGGCACGAAGCAAATATTACTCACAAACTTTTTACCACTGAATTTTTCTTCTTAATTACTAACTTTTTTACGTTCACGTTTGCAAATTCAGTAAAGACTTTTGAGTATGTGAAAATAAAAGCGATTAAAATTGCGCATGGGTTGTACAGTACAGGTGTACAAATTTTACGGCGCTTATGTACAAACAATATCAGTGTCATTGTGTTAGAATTGGCTACGCGATATTTTCTCATTTGCATTTCCTTTAGTTCTTACCTCGTTGTATAAAACTCATTATACGGTGACATTTTACCACCTCAATAACCTTTTCTTCCAATTTTTATTCAACCAACTTTGATATTTTTCAGGGCATTATTACTTGCTGATATTTTAACCTAAGTCATAGCTATAATTGCAATGAATACAATACATATGAACGCAACCCAAAATCATACTTTTTCTAAACGCACCCTAAACGTACGACAAATTTCAATTTTCATTTAAGTTCGACGACAACGTCGAACGATGTCGTCAGCATTGTATTTTATACCATACACTGCCATGCCATTAGAACTCAATTGACAGCATGCTTTACGGCGTTTTTGTTGTGTCGCTCATATGGTGTTTTAGCCTTAATCCTAATTTTAACGCTGGCGATCCATTGCTACCAATATGGAAGATCTAAAAGGAAAAGAAAATATGTTTTTTTATTATTATTTAAAATTTTATTGCAAACCGACAGAGATTAGAAGGAAATAACCGTAACTCCCGGAATATACAAGCCATGAACAAAGTCGAAAAAAGAGAGCATCTGGCCGGTCAGCAGGCGACATCCATCGTCTTCTTGCCTTGTCTTACTGCAAGAGTTTTTCATATAAAAGTTGCTTATATTTTGTTCAAACGCTATAATTTCCATAAATTTGTTCTACATGCTATTTTTTTTTAACTATTAGAACGAAAACATATTTAGCTGCAATTTGTTTTAACTTCATTTGGCTGTGGGAGCGACAGCTTTGGTCTTTAGGACCTGTTTAAATTGAAATTTTAGTTTTTCCATGACGAGTATACAAAAAGCAGTGAGAGTGAGCTCTTACTACATGATGCTGTACCTGGCTTGATGCTGTACCCGGCTGAAATACAAGACTGCGACATGCATTTGTCGACGCCAAAATAATTTTCGAATATATGTTACGACCACTGACTTATAACAATGGACTGAGCGTATTGCCATTTTCCTATAGAAAAGCATGGCACAAGTTTTATAGTTCTCTCTTTCGCCCTGTGGCAGAGTTGGAGCTACCAACACAAAATATTGCATTCGGGAACATTTGCTTATGCCATTTGATGTTTTTATGTTGGCTACAGATGCAATCACTTCAGAAGGAATAAGGTAAAGATAGTGTTTACCATGCTCCGTCTCTCTTGCCCATAAGCAGGATTCAGTTAAGAATAAATTTTGAAAATTAAAGTCGGAATGAGTTTAATTCCTTATAAACGATTAAAATATCACTTGGACACAAGAAAATACATTTTTTTAATTTAATTCGATTTTCGGGTGTAAAATATCATCTGATTGGTTGAGTTTTACATGTTTTTTATGTAATCGTTTTAAAGGGTGCTCTAACGGTGATATACAGAAACACAATATTTTTTGTGCCACATGAAATAGCAAATCGCTCAGTCCATTGTTATAAGTCAGTGGTTACGACATTAAGGCATAGAAAATGCGGTGACGCGATAATTACCATGTTTATATGCAGAGTTGGAAGATTGAGATTTAGTTGAGCTTTCGACTCGTGTTGAGCACGCAGGGTTGAGAGATTGAGTTGAGAACGGGGGCCCTATTCTTGAATAACGAAGACAGATTCCGTATTCGTTATACTGTCAAAACTATTCGGAATCGTATTCTTGAAATCCGCATTCGTTATATACCGAACGCAAACCCTTCGTTATTTAACGAATGGGTTCAACCATTCGTTATGCCAAACGAAGAGTGAATCAGCTGCTACTTTACGAGTAACAATGAGAGATAAAAGATGTGCCAAAATGTCAAATTCCCAAAGTACTAAAATAATTCAGTTTTTAGAGGAAAACCCGAAACTGAAATAGGAAAATATGATAACTCTTTCAGTTCAAAAGATGCCACGGAATTGTGGAAAAAGTTATCAGCAGAATTAAATTCTATACCCGGAGCGCAAAAGGACTGGAAAAGTATTAATTTTTTTTATGATACATATTACATTCAAAACAAAGCTAATAGAAAATTTCCAGAGTTATCAGGAATTAAAATGTATGGTGAAAGGATAATCTGCGGTGCCAAAAAATAATTTCATGTAACAGGCGGAGATCCTCCTACAAAATGTTTCCTATCCAGCGATGAATTAAGGGTGCAGGAACTGATTAACGATTGACGAATTCATTTTCCATAGATTCTTCAACAATTTCAGACACAAACAATAATGACATTTCACTAAATCTAGCCATTTTTTACACGTAATAATATACTAATTATAATTTATACAAAAATAATAAGCAAAACAAAAATATTATTTTAATTAAGTGACACAGCTGACTGTATTTATTTTGTAATTTGACAGAAATAATCTTACCACACTCGTTATGTTGACAAACTTTTTCACCACTTCGACTTTATAACGATGAGATTCAAGAATACGAACGGTGTATACGATTCGTTATCAACCATTCGTTATATAACTGTAAGGTCATATATTTTTTTTCCTTTTTAAAACATAAAATATTTCCAGGTAAAAGTAAAATAGCTAATATCATAGCCCGACATCAAAGAGATGTTTTTACCTTATCCCTCTTAAATTACCTTGCCTGAAATTCATCTGTTTGGCGATAGTGATGTATAGGCGTCTGTTAGAAAATTTTAAAACAACGCATGAGCGAAACTCTTCCATACTAGTTTAAAAATATAGCTGTGTACCCTGAAGGATTCATTCATTACACAAGGAAAAACTAAGCCAAGGCATAGGCGAACCACTCCTCTGACCCAACACTGTCGCAGACACAATTAAACATTGTCGGAACACCACAAACAATGCTTTTGTGTGTTAGCGGAACACCACACTAACGAACAGAGTGCAAGGAGAACACCATCCGCGCACCCTCATAAACATCAAGGCAAAACTGTGCTGCGTGTCAGTCGAATTATTAGCTCGCCTATGCATTATTATTTAACAACAATTTATTGCATTTAATATGGATCTTTTATCGATCACAGGTACACAGGATTTATTTAATCTAAATCTACACATGCAAAAACTCAGGAGAAGAACACTCAGTGAATATACTCACATTCTTCCTAATATTTCTGTACTACACAAATTAAACGATATGTTCACAAGAAGGTGAACAATACAACTGATCCTGAGCGTAAAGGATTCAGTTTATGATAACCAGTCCGTTTTTGTTTTGTGTCATAAAACACAATTCCGGGTAAAAGGGAAAATTACTGAAAGGAAAGATTCAATACTGTTTCGTGTGACTTTATTTTTTATTTAAACCTAAATTAATTTACGTCTTACATTCGGCCATCCTGCATTCAACTCGTCCCGAGTTGGTCATAGTTGGTTCTTCATCTGGGGATAGAACTACACCATCGTCTCCACTTTCACTGGGGGTTGCGTCCGATAAACCTCCTGAGGTGGTCCATGGCCTCATTCGATCTACAGCAATTGTGCGCTCATATGTGCCTCTTCTAGAGGTACGATGACCACCTTCCATATCCTTGACGATATAACGATCGTTAGGCAAAACAGCTTTAATAACAAATGGCCCGCTGTAAGGCGGAAGTAGTTTCCTGCTGGTATTTAAAGCCATTTCATTTTTCTCCACTAAAACCAGATCTCCTTCTTTGTATTTTCTAGGCTTCTTTCGTTTTCGGTCAAAGTGTTTTTTCTGGTTTTCCTGAGATTCAGCAATCTTAGTCGCAGCAGATTCTCTCTCAGCCATTACATCATTTATTATTCGAGCAGTCTGAGTCACTTCATCCTTTAATAATACATCGCTACCCCCTCTTGGTTTATAACCGAATAACAATTCGCTTGGGGTCCTTCCAGTGGATTTGTTAATCACATTATTGATCGCAAATTGCACTTGCTGCAAATTCTCATCCCATCTTTCCTCTTCCAAGGTACTTGTCATCAGTGCGTTTAATATCGATCGATTAAGTCTCTCGACTTGTCCGTTTGCTCTAGGTGTCGCCACAGCATTCTTTATTTGTTTTACGTTGTTTTGTCGACAAAAATTCATAAATTGCTTTGCCGTAAAACAGCTACCTTGATCGGAAATTATCACTTTCGGTGCGCCGTATACCGAAAACAAGTCTTTAAAATATTCGATGACATTTTTGGTTTTAGTTGATTTCACTGCACGGAGAAATGCGAGTTTTGTAAATGCATCAATAACTGCTATTATATATAAGTTCCCTCTTTTACTTTTAGGAAACGGTCCTAGATGATCCACGTGAACAGTCTTCATCGGTTCAGGTTCCTTGGGTATGGGGTGTAGAAAACCTTCTTTCTTTCCTGCTAGTCGCTTATTGTATAAACATCGGATGCAGCATGATATATATTTCTCGACGTATTGCCGCATTCTAGGAAACCAATAATGCTCACATAGTCTCTGCAATGTCTTTTCTAAAGCGAAGTGTCCAAGTTCATCATGTGATGCCCTCACAACTTGATACCTCATGCCTCGCGGTACTACCCACTGTATACCACGCGCAGTGATTCGATACACTCGTCCATCACGTAATGCATAATTTCGATATACACTCTTTTCGTATTCAGTAGCAGGTGGTCGTGACAAGATTACAAGGATTTCCTTAATTTTTTCATCTGTTAATTGTCCCGCCGAAACCCAATCAGCTTGGTCAATATGCATTATAGTTCCGGCTTCTTCATTGTTCGCTGGATTCCGGCTCAAGTCATCCACGTGTTTCATTCGGTTACCCGGTCGATACTTTACTTCAAACGAGAATTCCTGTAGCTGAAGCCACCATCGCGCAATCCTTGGAATCAGCTGTTTCTTTTCGCTTGTCGCTTTTAGGGCATTGCAATCAGTTACAACTACAAATCTTAGTCCAAGCAGGTATACACGAAATTTTTTTAAACTTTCCACTACTGCCAGGGTCTCAAGTTCATAAGAATGAAACTTGCACTCCGCATCTGTCGTTTGACGGCTGAAATATACCACGGGATGCAATCTCTTGTCTTCTTGTTCCTGTAGCAGAATTCCAGCAAGTCCAATTGCACTCGCATCTGTATGTACTTCGGTGTTAGCATCCGGGTTGAATAAGGCTGATACAGGTCGTTCGACTAATGCCTTTTGAAGCCTTCTAAATGATTTCTCCTCGATATCTGTCCACTTCCAGGCAACGCTTTTCCTCGTTAATGCTGTAAGTGGTCGTGCATGTATTGCGTAGTTCTTCAAAAAGTGACGGAAATATCCCGTCAGTCCCAAAAACTGTCGAATTTGATGTACAGTCTTTGGTACCTCGAAGTCTTCAACTGCTTTCATTTTATCTTTTCCAGGTTGAACTTTTCCATTACCAATTTCGAAACCTAAGAAGGTAACTTTGGTCGTCAAGAACGAACATTTCTTCAGATTAAGTCCTTCTTCCCGGAATATTTGCAGCGTTTTTCGTAAACCCTCCAGAGCTTCTGCAACTGTTCTGGCATGCAGTAATACATCGTCCAGATAAACTGCAGCTAAATCTCCAATCGGTGTCAGAATTTTATTTATAAACCGCTGGAAAGTTCTCGGAGCATTGGTCAGGCCAAATGGCACACGATTATATTCATATTGGCCTGAAGGTGTTATAAAGGCCGTATAGCGTTTTGATTCTTCCTTCATTGGTATCTGATGATATCCCGAACGCATATCCAAGCTCGTAAAGTATACACCTCCTTGGAGTCTGTCGATTTGGTCGTCAATTCTTGGCAATGGATAATTATCCTTTACGGTTAATGAATTCAACTTCCGGTAATCGATACATAGTCGTTGCTCGCCATTTTTCTTTCTTACCAATAATACGGGTGAAGAATAGCTCGAATTTGATTCTCTCACAATATCATTTGCTAAAAGTTCATTCACCATTTCATTTACAACTTCTTGCTCAAATCTCGCCATACGATATGGGCGGTAACAAAAAGGTTTGTCCTCTCTCACTTGTATTTCCATTTCTGCTGATTTGGCACAGCCCAACTCTCTTACATTTTGCGCGAAACAATCTCGATACTCAGTTAAGAGTGTAAACAGTTTTTGTTTGTTTTCTTCATCAACAGGTCCAACTGCGATTTCGTCGCTGCACAAACCAGACAATTCAGTATTTCTTAAACTAAGAATTCTTTCCAATGGTTCTTCTTCCCTTTCGCACGGCCAAGCGCGAGCAATCACTTCACCTTCTTTAATAATAATGTCTTGGTCAGATAAATTCACAAAAGGTACAACCGATATACTGTCGTCATTAATGTTTATAACGGAACGAGGTATGCAAGATTCACGCCCCTCGTGTGCCCGTATACTTGCTTCTACATATGCGTCACCGATGAATCTATCACTTTTTACTTTCACTGAACTCACATGATTAGGTGGCACAATTAGTTTTTTATTAGCCCGCAAAGTTATTTTGGTAATGTTTGGATCGATATTTATTTGTGTTAATTCTCTATTGTTTTTATTATGATCACTATCACTGGCATTTAAAAACTTTAGTTCTATGTTATCTTTATATACTACATTCGGAAGTTCTGTAAACGTCCGTCCAACGATTACAGGGATATTTTGCTCTTGGTCCAGTACAACAATTGCTTTGATTGTTGCTTCAACCTCATCAATCATAAGTCTAACTGTAGTAGATCCTACACTCGAAGTTTTTCCGTTGCCATATCCGTGTAATATTGTGCGATCCTTAGAGTTGACACCTAAATTTAATCGTTTAGTCTCATTTAAAGTGATTATAGTGCAAGAGCTACCAAAATCTACGTAAGCTTTCGAAAAAATGTTGTTAATTTTAATAGTTTTAAGATATTTACGATTTGAGGCGTCCCTGAGGGGGACTTCTAGTCAAGCAATCGTCTTTTTTGGTTCCGGTTTCCTTTTCTTGAAGCAGTTTGATTCATCATGACTACGGTTACCACACAGTCTGCAACGCTTGTCTTCCTTCAAACTGTCTGGACATTTATTTGCAAAATGGCCAGGCTTATCGCATTTAAAACAAATTATATTAGACTGTGCTGAATGATTTGACTTTTCGTGTTGTCTAGATCGTTTGTTACTCTTGAAAAATCCTTTGGCGCGATTATTTGATTGATTAAAGATCAATGTTGATGCATCGTTCTGCGAGCTTAAATAATTATATAGGGACTGAGGCGTCTTATGCTGTCCTGCTTTTGCTCCAGTCCTCACAACGCGATCCTCTATTCCACCAATTATATATGAAACCGCGTTTGCTCCTTTGATCTCACATGAATTTAACAAAGCTGCCTTTTCATAATAGTATTTGGCATAAGTTTCATTATTTCTTTTAGTGCGGTTTAGCATGCATTTCTTTGAAAACGTCGTAATATTCTGCAGTTGAAGGAAAAGCCTCTACCAATTTTTGTTTCCATTCGCTCCACGAGAATTTCAAAGACGACAGTCCTTTGTACCAAACTTCAGCTACTCCGCGTAATTTTGAAAGAGCAAAATATATTGTTGCATCCTCAGACCACTGAAAAATATCACGAAGCTCATCAACTCTATTACACCACTTTTGTGACGATTGATTTTTATCTTCTGGATTAAACACCGGCACAGTATCACCTTTAAAAGTAAAACTTTGATTTCTCGGAACTGATTGTTCTAATAATGACGCAACTGCATGTGTGAGATTGTCTAATGACTCAATAGTTATAGAAGACGTATCTCTATTTCTGTCTCTATCTCTTTCTTCGGATGATACCGAAACTGTGCGATGTCGTCGACTATGTCTGTCACGCTCACGACGGGATCGTTTATTTTTACCCATATTAGTCACTATCACTACCGTCGTAGCACTGAATCACAAATAATAATACCTTTATAAATGTCTTTAAAATACAACTTTTGGAATAACTACTAATATGCGCTAAAACTTTTCAGTTTTATCTTGCTCAAATTTATTTTCAAAAGAATTCGAAATGCACAACTTTATCATTGAAAACCTCAAACTAAAGTGTTTTACTACCATCGCCGCATCACATCGCCAAACAATTTCAGATAAAATCAAGGCCATAAAAATGTAATAATATTTAGGCGTATGCCCTGAGAAATTACAGGGAGTTTATCCCACTTCTGATATTTGTAAGGTCATATATTTTTTTTCTTTTTAAAACATAAAATATTTCCAGGTAAAAGTAAAATAGCTAATATCATAGCCCGACATCAAAGAGATGTTTTTACCTTATCCCTCTTAAATTACCTTGCCTGAAATTCATCTGTTTGGCGATAGTGATGTATAGGCGTCTGTAAGAAAATTTTAAAACAACGCATGAGCGAAACTCTTCCATACTAGTTTAAAAATATAGCTGTGTGCAAGGTAGTACCAGTCTTGTACTTACCTCATACTTAGTTTAGTACTATATATTCATGTAATCTATTATACAGCCATCAGCTGATAGACATTGATGTACATACTTTGTATTGTCATCTTGTGCTATGAAGACATATCGTAGCTTGTTTAAATTCTATAAATAAAGATCTATGAACTAAAAGTTAATCTTATATTTACATGGTGCCGAAACCCGAATAAACTAATAAATAAACGTTAGCCAATCTAACGAAACAAATAGTTTAGTAATATCAGAAGGATATTTTTCATAAAAATGACGGAAAACGTTGGAGCCAATCTTCTTCGTCCGCCAAAACCACTCATAATTGAGCATAATAAGGACATGTCAAAGGAATGGAAACTATGGAAACAACAGTATGGTTATTTCGAAATTGCAACACAGATTACAACGAAGCCACAAAACATCCAAATAGCTACATTCATGACAGCAATTGGTCAGCACAGCTATACAATTATACAACACGCTGCAACAGCCACTTCCAGTAACAGGTGAAGAGGTAACTTTAGAACAGGTAAAAAGTACTTTTGAAAATTTCTTTCAACCAAAAATAAACGTAACATTTGAGCGTTATAAATTTCACAAAATTTCTCAAAAAGACGGCGAATCCGTAAACGAGTTAATTGCGAGAATACGTTTACAATCACAGAATTGCGCATATGAGCATTTAACCGAAAACATTATGAGAGATCAGTTAATTCTAGGAGTAAAAAGCGAAGAACTTCGTACAAAATTGCTAGCCCAAGACATAACATTAACAAAGGCAATACAATTGTGTCAAGCTACCGAAATTTCTCAACAACAAGTAGAAGAAATCTCAAGAGAAAATGAACGTTCCATCGAATTGATTTATAAATCAAAGCGTAATAATCGCACACTTGACTGTCGTAAGTGTGGTACGCGACATGAAGTACGTAAATGTCCAGCATTTCAACACACCTGCAAAAAGTGCAGTGATAAAAATCATTTTGAATCAATGTGTAGAAACAGTCAAACAAACAAACAAAAAGGCAAACGGTTGACAAAAAATGTTAACATATTAGATGACAGCATCATACAAGTAGGTTTATTGTCAAATGGTACAGCGAAATCTGACAATTGGACAGAAAATATCACAATCGCAGATCATAAATTCGACATAAAATTAGATACAGGTGCCCAATGCAATGTACTACCGAAAAGTGTAATTGATGTTGTGAATGCTAAAATCGATAGGTGTAATGTCAAAACGCTTATGTCTTTCAGCAATCATCGTCTGAAAGTTCTGGGACAATCAGAAATAAAATGTCTCATTACAAATCAAATATGTAAAGTTATGTTTAAAGTCGTAGCTGAAAACATAAAACCAGTTCTAGGTGCCAATGCATGTGAACAATTAGGTCTCGTTCAAAGAGTTCACACAGTAATGGACGATGATATTTTTGAAGGTCTTGGATGTTTAAAAGGATTTGTATATGACATGGACCTAATTCCAAATCCACAATTCAGGATCCATCCACCAAGACGAATTCCGTATAAAATCAGGGATGAAGTCAAAAAAGAGTTGGAAAAAATGATAGAAATGGACGTGATCGAACCAATAAAGGAGCCTACTCCTTCAGTTTCACCAATGGTAGTAGTGAAAAAACAGAACAAAATTCGAATCTGTATAGACCCAACGGACGTTAATGTCAATATTCTACGACGCCACTATCCAATGCGAACTATTGATGAAATCGCAGTGAGGTTACAAGGTTCAAAGTTTTACACGCTTCTCGATTGTAAACGAGGATTTTGGCAAGTACGTGTATCAGAAAAAACTAAAAAAATCTTAACATTTTCAACACCATGGGGAAGGTTTTGTTGTAAGAGGTTACCCTTTGGGATTTCATCAGCTCCAGAAGTCTTCCAGGAAACAATGCAATCATTATTTTCAAAGATCAAAAACGTAGAAGTATCAATAGATGATATATTAATCCACGCACGATCCATAGACGAGCTCAGACGAACGACAGAGGAAGTAATTAAAATCTTGCGAATCAACGGACTGAAATTAAATAAAAACAAATGTGTGTTTGAACAAGTTAAAGTTAAGTTCTTAGGACACATCATAAATAGAAATGGAATGACTGCAGATCCAGAAAAAACAGCCGCGATCTATCGTCTAAAGGCCCCTACAAATCGAAAAGAATTGCAGAGAATTTTGGGTAAGTTCACCTACCTCAGCAAATACATACAAAACTTTTCAGAATTAACAACGCCTTTAAGAACATTACTGTCAAAGTCAACGCCGTGGGTCTGGGATAGGTATCAACAAATTGCGTTTGATAAATTAAAATCTACAATAGCCAAGCCACCTGTTCTTAAATTATATAACATAAATGAAGACATTAAACTCCAAGTAGATGCAAGTTCCACTGCACTAGGAGCAGTACTTCTCCAAAGAGAACAGCCCGTCGCATACGCATCAAAAGCCCTAACTGAATGTCAACAAAGATATTCACAGTTAGAAAAAGAAGCCTTAGCAGTGAAATTTGGATGTGAAAAATTCCATGAATATGTATGGGGTAAAAAGGTTATAGTCGAATCAGACCACAAACCTTTGGAAACAATTTTTCGAAAGCCTATACATTCTTCGCCTGCCAGACTTCAAAGAATCAGATTAAGTGTATTGACCTACAATCCACAAGTCATCTATAAACAAGGGATTAAGATGTACCTCGCAGATCCTTTAAGCAGAGACTGTGACAATCCAAGCCCAGATGACACCCACATGGATGAGGAATTAGAAGTACAAATGCTGCTTTCAATTTCTGATGAGGAATTAACAAGACTGACAAACTTGACAAAAAATGATGAAACATGTCAAATCCTTAAATCATTGATCCTAAAAGGATGGCCGGACAATATCAAATCCATACCGAATGTAGCACGTCCTTACTGGAACTTCAGGGATGAACTGTCTATATATGAAGGGATCATCTATAAATCGCATAAAGCATTCATTCCAGCCAAAATGAGAGCAGACTTGCTGAAATATATTCATAGCGGACATTTCAACTACGAAAAATGTGTTCGACGAGCCAAGGACTGTGTATTTTGGACAAAAATGAATAGAGACATATATGACTATATTCAAAGATGTGCGTCATGTCAAGCAAACCAGAAAAGCAACATTAAAGAACCTCTTGGTCGAAAAGTTATACCGACATATCCATTCGAAATTGTAGCAACCGATCTATTCCATTTTAAAGGAAAAGATTATATCGTTATAACGGACAGCTACTCAGGATTCATTAAGTTTGAAAGTCTTGATGAAATAACTACAGGAAATATTATAAAATTTCTTAAAAACATATTCTCAATTCAAGGTATACCAAGAGTGTTAGAATCAGACAACGGTCCGCAATACTCATCACTTGAGTTTAAAAATTTTTCGAAAATGTGGAAATTTAATCATCAAACTAGCTCGCCATACCATCCAAGAGGAAATGGGCTAGCAGAAAAAGCAGTACAAACTTCAAAAAATATTTTGAAGAAATGTGCCTACGATAATTCAGATGTCCAATTAGGAATATTGAACTTCATGAATACACCTAGAGAGAACTTAGGAACACCAGCACAAAGACTTTATGCACGAAACCTACGTTCACCTATACCTACTACTACATTATCACTTCTACCAAATCAGCCTATAGTAGAAGACGTACCAGAAGCTTTGCGAGAAATACGTGAGCAACAAAAAAAGTACGCCGACAAGAGTTCCAGAGAAAGGGAGCAATTAAACAAAGGAGATGTGATAGTAACAAGGACAAACAATAAAGCTGAATGGAAACCGGCTATTATTGAAAGTCAAGTTCATCCGCGATCATACATGATTAGGGACAGAAAAGGAAAAACATACAGAAGAAACTCTTCATGCATTAAGCGAACTCAAGCGCAAATGGAGTATCATACAAGAACGGTTCCCGAGAACAACGAAGACGACTCACATATACAACTAGAGTCAACGTTACCTTTGGTAGACGAGTCATCAGAAAAACATATGTCAAATAATATGACTAAACCTGATCAGACACCGTCAATTAGCAATCACCGTCAAACAGTTATAGATACTAAACAGAACTTATCTGAAATAACCAGTACAAGGTCTGGAAGAATAATTAGACCACCGGAGCGCCTAAATCTATAGCTCTCATCATTCTGGAAAAAGGGGGATGCAAGGTAGTACCAGTCTTGTACTTACCTCATACTTAGTTTAGTACTATATATTCATGTAATCTATTATACAGCCATCAGCTGATAGACATTGATGTACATACTTTGTATTGTCATCTTGTGCTATGAAGACATATCGTAGCTTGTTTAAATTCTATAAATAAAGATCTATGAACTAAAAGTTAATCTTATATTTACATTGTGTACCCTGAAGGATTCATCCATTACACAAGGAAAAACTAAGCCAAGGCATAGGCGAACCACTCCTCTGACCCAACACTGTCGCAGACACAATTAAACATTGTCGGAACACCACAAACAATGCTTTTGTGTGTTAGCGGAACACCACACTAACGAACAGAGTGCAAGGAGAACACCATCCGCGCACCCTCATAAACATCAAGGCAAAACTGTGCTGCGTGTCAGTCGAATTATTAGCTCGCCTATGCATTATTATTTAACAACAATTTATTGCATTTAATATGGATCTTTTATCAATCACAGGTACACAGGATTTATTTAATCTAAATCTACACATGCAAAAACTCAGGAGAAGAACACTCAGTGAATATACTCACATTCTTCCTAATATTTCTGTACTACACAAATTAAACGATATGTTCACTAGAAGGTGAACAATAAAACTGATCCTGAGCGTAAAGGATTCAGTTTATGATAACCAGTCCGTTTTTGTTTTGTGTCATAAAACACAATTCCGGGTAAAAGGGAAAATTACTGAAAGGAAAGATTCAATACTGTTTCGTGTGACTTTATTTTTTTATTTAAACCTAAATTAATTTACGTCTTACATAACGAATACGTTAAAACCATTCGTTATTCAAGAATAGGCCCCCGGGTCGAAATATAGTTGAAGTGACAGTTAAACATAACCGCGTATTTATTGTGTTTTGTGTGATAAAATAATAGAAGTTATAAATTTTGTTTAAATATTGACTTTAAAATCGCTAATACCAAAGAAAAACTTATTTTAACATCATGTGCAAGTTATATTAATCTGGTGCAGAAACATTTAATATCACAGTTGCAATTGCATCGAAATTTAATTGCGCGGATGCGAAAACGCTATTCTAAAAATCTGTCACGGGGACTAAAAGGAACAAACATATTGAACTCCTTGGATTGGTATTAAAAATTCTGGCTTATGTTAGCATCCGCGGCCATCCTCCGAATTACATCAAGCTTTGCTCACTCATTCTAATTAACTCACAAATGACGAATATCAAAATAATTTTGAGCGGTAACTTATATTTGATGAGATTTTTAACATTAAAATTCCCGACATTTACACTACACACTTCCCAACACATTTGACATTTCACAAATAAATTACTCTTCTTCTGCTTTTAAGTGCACAAAAAGAATGACATTTATCTTTAATGGCTATATTTCATACCTTCCAAATATTCGGGCTACCAGCATTGCTTTTTTTTATTTATTAAAGAACCACACACACATGCACACAAACTGTCAGCCAGGGCACACAGGGCACACATGCACCACGCGCTCATACACACACCCGCGCGCTCAAACACCCACGTCTGCCTGTGTGTGCAAACCGACAGAGATTACAAGGAAATAACCGTAACCCCCGGAATATACAAGCCATGAACAAAGTCGAAAAAAGGGAGCATCTGGCCGGTCAGCAGGCGACATCCATCGTCTTCTTGCTTTGTCTTACTGCAATAGTTTTTCATATAAAAGTTGCTTATATTTTGTTCAAACGCTATAATTTCCATAAATTTGTTTTACATGCTATTTTTTTTTAACTATTAGAAAGAAAACATATTTAGCTGCAATTTGTTTTAACTTCATTTGGCTGTGGGAGCGACAGTTTTGGTCTTTAGGACCTGTTTAAATTGAAATTTTATTTTTTCCATGACGAGTATACAAAAAGCAGTGAGAGTGAGCTCTTACTGCATGATGCTGTACCTGGCTTGATGCTGTACCCGGCTGAAATAAAAGACTGCGACACGCATTTGTCGACGCCAAAATAATTTTCGAATATATGTTACGACATTAAGGCATAGAAAATGCGGTGACGCGATATATACCATGTTTACATGCAGAGTTGGAAGATTGAGATTTAGTTGAGCTTTCGACTCGTGTTGAGCACACAGGGTTGAGAGATTGAGTTGAGAACGGGTCAAAATATAGTTGAAGTGACAGTTAAACATAACCGCGTATTTATTGTGTTTTGTGTGATAAAATAATAGAAGTTATAAATTTTGTTTAAATATTGACTTTAAAATCGTTAATACCAAAGAAAAACTTATTTTAACATCATGTGCAAGTTATATTAATCTGGTGCAGAAACATTTAGGGCCGTATTCACCAAGCCATTTAATACAAATTTAATTTTAATTTAATTATTAACAGCACTATTAAAAATATGACATTTGACTGCATGACACTGCAATCAGCTGACATCGAAATTAAAATTATTTAAGAGAGGGTAAGGCCTCACTTAAAATTAAATTAAAATTAAATTTTCAATAAATCCACTCGGTAAGTGTGGTTGGTGAATAGCTTTAATTGAAATTTTTTTTAATTTTGCTTGGTGAATACGGCCCTTAATATCACAGTTGCAATTGCATCGAAATTTAATTGCGCGGATGCGAAAACGCTTCTCTCAAAATCTGTCACGGTGACTAAAAGGAACAAACATATTGAACTCCTTGGATTGGTATTAAAAATTCAGGCTTATGTTAGCATCCGCGGTCATCCTCCGATTTACATCAAGCTTTGCTCACTCATTCTAATTAACTCACAAATGACGAATATCAAAATAATTTTGAGCGGTAACTTATATTTGATGAGATTTTTAACATTAAAATTCCCGACATTTACACTACACACTTCCCAACACATTTGACATTTTCACAAATAGCTTACTTTTCTTCTGCTTTTAAGTGCACAAAAAGAATGACATTTATCTTTAATGGCTATATTTCATACCTTAAAAATATTCGGGCTACCAGCATTGCTTTTTTTTATGGATTAAAGAACCACACACACATGCACACAAACTGTCAGCCAGGGCCGGCAGGTAGGGTACACAGGGCACACATGCACCGCGCGCTCACACACCCACGTCTGCCTGTGCATGCGTGTGTGAGCTTTTTAGTAAATGTTTTTCTATTTCATTCTATCTAAATTCTTCTTTACTACACATCAATTGAATATTCGGAATGAATAACAAAACGAAATGCTGGTAACCCGAATGTTCTGAAGGTATGTATATACCCATCAATAAGATGAATTTCACGCTTGTTGTGCGCTTAAAGGAAGAAGAAGATTAATTATTTGTGAAAATGTCAAATGTGTTGTGAAGCGTGTAGTGTAAATTTCAGGAATTTTAAAGTTAAATATCTCATCAAATATAAGTTACCACTCAAAATTATTTTGATATTCGTCATTTGTGAGTTAATTAAAATGAGTGAGCAAAGCTTGATGTAAATCGGAGGATGGCCGCGGATGTTAAAATAAGCAAGAATTTTTAATACCAATCCAAGGAGTTCAATATGTTTGTTCCTTTTATACACCGTGACAGATTTTTAGAGAAGCGTTTTCGCATCCGCGCAATTAAGGGCGTGTTGTTAAACTAAGAATTTTTCTGCATGTCAAGCAGCTGTCAACTGTACCATCTGAATGTGATTGAGACTGAGTTTTACAACACTTGACAGCTCATATCGTTTTGACAACTATGTAACTGTATAAACTTTTAAAATAAACCATATATTAACATTTCTGAATTCTATTAACTTATTTTCGTTGAATCTAATATGGAAAAAATGAAAAAAATTCTGACAAAAGTAAAGGGTTTTCCAATAAGAGGTGTTATTTTAATTAGCACGCTATTTCGCTAGATGTTTTGGAGCTGTTATTTTTGACATTTGACAAGTAGAAACTACGCCATTAATAAAAATGGAACGATACACGATTCAGCAACGCATTGAAATTATTACAATTCACTATAAATATGGTGAAAATGTGGCAGGCACGGTTCGTAAAACTCGAACATTTTTGGGTCGTCGTGAAGCACCTTGTCGGACCGCAATACAGAAATTGGTAGAAAAATTCGAGCTGTCGGGACAAGTTAGTGATGTGAAGAATAAAACCCGTGCACGTCGCTCAAGAACAGCCGAGAATATTGCTGTTGTAGCCGAAAGTGTTGAAAAAAACCCAGGTTTGTCCATTCCTCGCCATTCTTTGGAATTAGGCATTCCACACACGTCATTACACCGTATTTTGCATAAATATTTGGGTCTTAAGGCTTATAAAGTTCAGTTAACACAAGAACTCAAGCCAGCCAATCATCAACAACGTCGAGTCTTTGCTGATTGGGTCCTTGAAATGCATGAAAATGATCCGGAATTCCATCGAAAACTCATCTTGAGTCATGAGGTCCATTTCCACCTCGATGGCTTCGTCAACAAGCAAAATTGTCACATCTGGGGCTCGGAAAACCCAAGAGTTATTGTTGAAAAGCCTCTCTATCCTCAACGTGTGACTGTTTGGTGCTGTTTATGGTCCCGCGGGGTCATTAGACCTTACTTTTGCGAAAATGAGGCTGGAGCAACAGTTACGGTGAATGGATTGCGCTATCGACAGATGATTAATGATTTTTTATGGCCGGAATTGGATGGTATTGATCTGGACAACGTTTGCTTTCAACAAGACGGCGCTACGTGCGATACAAGCAACGAAACCATTGAGCTTTTACGGGAAAGGTTTCCGGACCGTGTTATCTCTCGAAGAGGTGATCACAATTGGCCACCGAGATCTCGTGACTTAACTCCTTCTCCATATACAAATTGAATTCATATTCAATGATGTTATGTAACTATGTTGCCAGGGATTTATTTTAGACGTGAAGTCCCAGCTGTCAGTATGAGTTGACAGTTCACTCGGTGGACAGCGCTGATTGCAGGGCGGCACGCTAGCACATCGGCTATTGCGGAGAGTTATAGGGGGGTTAACCAAAATGCCTACTGCTGCCACCAACCATAACAGAAAATAATAATCATTCTTACAAACCAAAAACGCCGGCACACATTCTGTCCTGAAGGGACCCTTACATCACTTACCCATTTCCCGTCCGAAGGCGCAGATGTGATGTCTTAGATCGCCGTTGCCCCAACCACCGTATCATAGGTTACATATTGTACAGTATCCCTGTAAGACCTGAAAAGAGAGGGTGTAGCGGACCTAGACAACCTTCATGTTAGAGGGCTCCAGGAAAGTGAGAGGAGAAAATGAAACGATTCACGACTCCAGCTACTATATCATATCAACAAGTTTAGACATTTATTTAGACGGGACTGTAGTCTTCCATACATATCGTACAATACTCTAAGTATACTATTAGGTTAGTAAAGTTGAGCTTAATATCACCCCCGTAGCATGTTATAGGATAACATCTTATTTTTCCAAGTCAATATTCTGTTCTGATGATTTCTTATAGATAGAAAACTTAGTTACCATACGTTAGCCCTCTAACTTCAAGAGGTAAGCTCTTTTATAACTACTTGCTGTGTTATTTCATTAACAAAATAAAGGCTTATAGCATAATCGGAATTTGCTTTTCTAAAAAAACTTAACTGTACGTTTATCCTACGCAGCAATTCAAGGAACAAAACTTAATGCCTCATGGCTATACTCTTGCACGGATAGTGCCTGATTACGTTATTCTACGGGAGTATTTTAACATCGGACACTTAGTGGTATGATAGTATACTATTATGTAAAAAAAAAACTAAGCTTAAGTATGTTATTCTATGCTATAAAAAAACAAAAAAGTTCAGCTGTACTGTGATACAGTGTCATCTGGAAAAACTTAAGTACAACTGGTCTACTCTAACATAGTATTCCTACAATGATCGTGTTAGTTTCCTGTCGCACATGTATATAAAGACAATAGACCTGACTAAAGCAGGTTACAGTCGTATATAAAAATTTCGTACTACATACTAATGACACAAAGAAGGAACATACCAGACAATTCAGATCTCCATCAGGAGAGGTCAGAGGTAAATCCCAGTCGTGATCGTTTATAATTTACCTGAGTGAAACGGTCCCTCCACGAAGGCCTTCTGGAGATACATTGTTCCTGAAAATAAAATTAAAAAAAGGAAGGAAAGCACATGACGTTACTATAAAACTGGCCGAGATTTTCTGTATATTGCCAAGTCGCGATTAGTTCGTTTCCTAGATCAGAAACATACTAGCACCAATAGTACACGAGCTTTCTTTATCATGAGCTCAAGCCATTGGCGACTCTTCACTTCTAAATGAGGACTCTCTCCTCGAACAGCCGTGGCTAGCAAGGTAGCCGTTTCTTTCAACGGTCAGTTCGACACTAAATCTCTTATAGTAACCCTTATTCAGGTCTACAAATAAATTCAGTATAGCAATGCATGATATAATTACACGGAAATAACTGAAAGGAGTGCTAACCTCCCATATTGGTGTTAGTATAGCTCTATAGAGGTTTACTTGATCAGATAAAAATGTAAGGTATTCTTCGTTATCATTAAATAGACCTGGCCTTAAATATAAAGCTACTATATTGTAACTACTCTGAAATTTTATATATAAAATAAAACATGCACAATTTATTCTACTTTTGTTATCCTTATCTTTTCTTTTTCCAGATGCTCCTCAGCAGCATGACGACAGCAAGATGGTGTGATTTCGTGATTTTTTCCAAGATGAAAATTCTGACTGGTGTGGGATCGCATTACCATTATACGATGCAAAATTCTCAGCAGAAGATAGATGTACGACATCCATATCCCCCCTTTTCCTTGTTTTTTGTTCAATTCAAAATGTACACTGGTCCATCAAATATATTAGTTTCAGCCACTGCTTTTCTTTCCTTTGTTGATAAGTTTTATGCCAATAAATGCCAAACACATTTCATACTTAATTGAAATGCCAAACATATTTCATACTTGATAGGGTGAGACCACCACTTTTGCTGGAAATCCTTATCAAATTCCTTCATTATCGCAACAATCCTTTATATTTCTGGACCCTTTTCTGTAATTCCTCGTACGGTTGTCTATTGGATCATCATTTTCGGTTCACTTTTGTGGCTTTTTCAATATTTTTACTCTCGATCACTTTTATAAAAATTTCCACCAACAAAAACTCTGACTTTTTACAATCAAACTCTCAGACGTCCAAAAGAAACCACACTCCTTCTTCTTCCTTTTCTTCCGGAAATCTCACACACACCACAAAAAGGTCAACTCTTCTTCTTCTTTAAGTCGCAAATTTTCAGCCTTATAACTAGTGAATTGGTAAGATACAAACGGAGGGTATCAGCTCCATATTTATTACCAGATTGTATTGGACCTGGATAATTTTTGTTTCATTTCGACAAATTTTCGTCCATCTGGAGCTAAAATACGGCCATTCTCACTTAAATTTTTGAAAGGCGGTATATTGAATAGAGCTGTTGAAGTTACTAAAAGTGTACAGAACCATCCTCGAGTTTGATCAATTGATTCTCTATGTAGATCGGTTAATTTTTTTGTCCACACAATTTTTCCAATTCTTTTATGCTACCAATGCAAACCAATTTATCACCTTTAGAAGATCTCCATATTGAAATTGCTGCACCCCAGTAACGATTTCGACTCACCGTCCAATCGCGAGTTTCCCTTAATCAGGTACTGAAACGTTTTCCTTTGACGAACTCTGGGACCCAATAAGTTTGCGAGCTACAATGAAGCAAGTGTTTCAACATGTTCCACATGAATGAACCAGGATGGAACTGCTTTGTAGATAAGTAGAGTATCAGCACGCCAACAAAACGGGTAGCCATGCTTACCTTGACTAGATGAAACAAGTAAACATTTCTGTTTTAGAAACTCTATTACATGTTTCTCAGCATCCTTTACAAATTGACTAACAAAATCTGTTACTTCTTCGATAAAACGACCGGAATCATCAACCGGGCAAATAATTTCGCATAATTTTGTTATGATACCAGCAGCCAAAGAAACTCTATAATAATCTTCTCCGAAGTATGGAGCCTGATGTACAACGCCTGCCCCGGAATCTTCTGTAACATAGTCATCAACAAGAACACGAAATGCATTCATTTTGTTTCCGTATTCTAGAAAATAAGGAAAAGGAGAAGTGTATTTGATATGCATAAGAGATTTTCCATGGAACTTTTATATGATATTGTACTCACTTGATGCTTTGAATACATAATTCAATCGGGACTTTGCCAAAATATTTTTTTCTTTCCAGTCTTAATATCCTCTATTTTTACGTAAATCATATCAGAATGGACACAAATAGATAGGTTCGATGGTAGAGTCCACGGTGTTGTTGTCCAGATAATAAAGCTAGTTTTATCCTCGCAATCAACTATAGGATATGCAACAATTACTCATGGATCCACAACTTCTTTGTTAATTTTAACAGATTCAAAATTGGATAAAGCAGTTGTACAAGCAGTGGAACAGGGCATAACTCCTACACCCTGATAAACAAGATGTATATCTAGATTTTCCTTTCGATAATCTGAGACAATTCTCAAACACTTTTCCGATTTCCAATAGATTAGGGTTGCTTCTTCTTCAGCAAGAAAATTTACATATTCCGGCCCACGACAAATATCCGCTTTTGTTATTAAAATAGACTGAACTACAATTAATAAAAGTAACCTCAATAAATTCCCAATATTCAATCGCGGCATGTGCCTGCGTGTATCGAAAATACTTCTTCATTTTCCACTGACAGCAAGCCAAACCAACGCAGAGGAGACGCACTTCTTTCGATCTGGGTGCGTTCGGGCTGTCTGTTTGACAGCAGACCGGCATACATGTTACATTTTGCCTCAGTGTAGCATACTGCTACATGCAGTACGCTACGACCATAACAGGGCAGAGTGGTCTAGACCACCCGCGGTTCAGACAACGCTGAAAAATGGTCGACTAAGCTAGCCGGTCTTAAACATAGGCCTCATCGCTGCGGTCGCCCAATTGTTACGTACTCCGCAGCACGTATTAAGCTAGCCCAGGAGATGGGGTGGTTCTATTAGGAATGGGCGTCATGTGATTTTTTATCTGGTAGGGTAAATCACAAAACCTTCCGATCAGGTTAATGCTTGGTTTATTTTAATCACACTCAAATTATTAATTCTATACTGTATATAATGCTGACCATTAGCAAAATAATTAAAAATAATAATAATGACAAAATAAAATAGAAAGAGATTAAATGCAACCTAAACTAAATCCTTTAAGCACTAATTTATCGCCAGCCAGCCACGGGTGTACCAAACAATCAAAATATATGCATATTCAAAACAAATATATTTAAAAAGAACCAAGTACTCAGCTTGAAAATTTTTGGTAGCTCCCAGGTGTCTCGATCATGAGATTATATCTCACATAAAATTATCTCCCGACGTGGTCCAGAAAATTCCGTTTCGCAATTTATTAATTTTTCTTGTTTCTTCCTTTCTTTTTTTTTTAGCTTTTTTTTTCCTTAGTTACTTTCGATTTAACTTTTGTTCTTTTACTCTTTTAACTTTTATTTTATTTAAAACCACTTTAACTTTGTGCAGCCATTTTAACCTGCCGTCCCAAAACTCAAACGCAAAAACAGGAAACTCTGTTCCAATTGCCGCCTGTATATTTTTCACCATCTCTGCTCCTTTCTATTGTTCGTACTTTAGTACTTCCGTTAAAATAATGGTTCAACAATTGCGTTCGATTTGTTTAATACTGCATTCACATATTTGTACTAGAATGCCAATGATGAGTTCATCAGTACACTTGGGGATTTATTTATTTATGTCTTGATTTGTTTTTATGACTTTTGCAGGTGATTAATATTGTTACGTGCAATAGAAAGAGACAACTGGTGACATCTACTGGCAATGTGGCAATGGAGAGGTAAACGACTTTAGGTTCGGAGAATTGATTATGGTATCTACAGGAAGATTCAGGAATAGAATGAATAGAACAGTCAAGAAGCTTCTGGAAAATAGAACACTCAAGAATAATCTAGAGAGTTTCTAGGGTATAAATATAACAGTTGTCATAGCCAGAAAAAGAGTCTTGTCTGAGACGTTGCAGTGTTAACAAGCGAAAGTAATAACGTGCGAAAGTGTTGTAATTATATTGCGATAATTGAAAATATCCAGCAGGAAGTGTTGGAAGTTCGACAACAAGTGTCGGGAGTACAACAAAATGTCACGGAACAGCTTGACAACGTTAAAGCAGATCTGGAAAGCAGATCTCTAAACGTAGCATCTGAAATATCCGGTTCAGGTAGAATGAAGCCTCCAATATTTGATGGACAAAATTCGTGGCATGTCTTCAAGAGACAATTTGAGGCAGCTTCAGAGGTAAATGGATGGAATGATGAAGACAAAGCTATAGCTCTGGTGTTAGCACTCCGAGCTCCTGCGTCAGAGATCTTACAAACTGTACCGATTGAAAATCAACGTGATTACACTTCATTAGTACAGGCGATAGAATTACGTTACGGAGATGAGCACATGCAGCAAGTATATCGCCTACAGTTGCGCAACAGGATTCAAAAGCATGGCGAATCACTACAACAATTGCAGGCTGATGTGGAAAGATTAGCGCATCTTTCATACTCCAGCGTAAATGCGGATTTCCTTAATGAAGTGGCAACAGAGGCATTTGTGAACGCTATTGCAGATCAAAATTTACAACAAGCGTTAAGGCTAGCAGGAAAGAAATCAACAGCAGAAGCACTAGCTTATGCATTAGCGTATGAATCCGCCAGACAAGCTTCACGGAGTGCAGTACGAGTAAGAGAAATTTCAGTGGAAGAATGTACTTGTAACAGAGTGCAATCATCACAGAGCCCGCCTTCACGTGGTGTCCTTCGATGCTGGAATTGTAATAGATCAGGGCACCTTCAAAGAGACTGCAGAAAACGTCGACGAGTGGAATCACATGAAGAAGGGAAAGAAGAATGCCAAAGATGTCGAGCCAGGGAACAAGCTATTCGTGGAGAGACTAGATATCAAGCAGTGACTAGTCGCATCAGCTCTCCTATTGAGCAATCGGAAAACTAGTAAAAACCAACTTTGTGGGGCAGAAGTTGGTTGGTGGAATCGGCAGCCCCGAAGTCATCATTCAAGTAGGCCAGTTGCACAGAAATAATAGCAGTCTTGTTATATATGGAAGTGTAGGAAAAAATGACTGCGCAGTCACTATCGATACTGGAGCTGCAAGATCAATTATTAGAACAGATCTTGTTAAGAATAAATGGCTTCATAATACCACCAAATATCTACTAAGAACAGCAACTGGAGCAGCAGCACGGGTGTTTGGAGAAATAACTTTAGATGTTCACCTAGGCGAACTACTATTTCCTCACACTTTCCTGGTTTCAGACATAATGGATGAATGCATTCTTGGAATAGATTTCATGACCACATACAAAATAAATCTGAATGTCGGAGAGCGGACTCTCAAATATGGGAACATAGACATTCCTACGAAATTAGGAGAAGGAGCAGATCATCCTGTGAAAGTAAGGACGATGGTCTGCGAAAATATAACTCTTTCGCCGTGCTCCGAGACACTAATATGGACAAAGCTTACTGATGACATCGGGACCTGCAGATTCTATCTGGTGGAGCCTAACCCCACAAAAGTCACATCGAGCATCATTGTGGGGAAGACTTTAGTGAAGGCAGAAGGTGCAACATTAATACCAGTCAGAGTGCTTAACACATCAGAAAATGAGGTACAACTAAAAGAAGGTGCTATAATTGGAAATTGTGAACCCGTTTACCAAATCGTCAATTTGGGTAATGGTAGTAATGTCAAGGAGACAAAAACTATACCAGCTACTACCCAACAGGTTCAGAAACTTCTTTCGTCCAGTGCCTTAAGTAAACAACAACACAACGATGCCAAAGAGGTGATCGATGAATTTTCGGAACTATTTGCAATGAATGATGATGACTATGGTAAAACAAATCTTGTCCAGCATCGGATCGATACAGGAGAGTCCAGGCCCATTCGACAGACACCACGAAGATTGCCATTAGCCAAGCAACCAGAAGTTGCAGACATGATGAACTCTATGAAGAAACAAGGCATAATAGAGGAATCTAACAGCCCTTGGACATCGCCGGTTGTTCTGGTTAGGAAAAAGGATGGCAGCACCCGATTCTGTGTAGATTACCGCCAACTAAATAACGTGACGAGAAAAGATAGCTATCCATTACCAAGGATTGATGACACGTTGGATACCCTTTCCGGAGCGCAATGGTTTTCCACGCTGGATTTAAAGAGTGGTTACTGGCAAGTGGAAATACATCCCGAGGACCGAGAGAAAACTGCTTTCTCAGTTGGCAGTGGCTTATGGCAATTCAAAGTAATGCCATTTGGGTTATGTAATGCTCCAGCCACATTCGAACGACTAATGGAATGTGTTCTACGTGGTTTAACCTGGAAAACAGGTCTTGTCTATTTGGATGACATAATAGTAATCGGAAGGACATTCAAGGAACATAAAAACAACTTACGGGACGTACTTCAAAGACTCAAAGATGCAAAATTGAAGCTCAGTGCGAGTAAATGTGCTCTATTCAAAGATGAAGTTAAATATTTAGGGCACATAGTTTCATCACAAGGAGTAAGAACCGATCCAGAGAAGATAGAAGCAGTCAAAAATTGGCCAGTTCCAAAGGACAAACATCAATTACAGAGTTTTCTTGGTTTAGCTACCTACTACAGGCGATTCGTGAAAGGTTTTGCAGATATAGCAAGAAGCCTACATCAACATACAGAAAAGGGAAGGCCGTTCATATGGTCGGATAAATGCAACGAAAGTTTTGAAAATTTGAAGCAACAGCTCTGTGAAGCTCCAGTACTTCATTATCCAAAGCCGGGAAAAACATTTATATGAGATACGGATGCCAGCAATGAAGGTATTGGTGCAGTGCTTTCGCAGGAGGAGAATGGTCAAGAAATTCCAGTAGCTTACTATAGCAAAACACTTTCAAAGCCAGAGAAAAATTATTGTGCTACAAGAAAAGAGCTACTTGCTATTGTAAGTTCAACAAAACATTTTCATAAATATCTCTACGGGCAGAAATTCATCCTTCGCACCGACCATGCAGCGCTTAAATGGCTTCTGCAGTTTAAGAACCCTGAGGGACAAGTCGCGAGATGGATAGAACGACTCCAGGCTTATGATCTTGAGATCCAACACCGAAGAGGTCGTATCCATGGAAATGCAGATGCCCTTTCACGACGTCCATGCAAACTTGAATGCAAACATTGCGCACGGGTGGAAGAAAAAGAAACAACAGCAACTATACAGTTGGTAACCGTAGAACCATCTACTGGTTAGGACAATGAGGAAATGAGAACAGCACAACGAGAAGATCCGGACATTTCACCTATTCTCGCTTGGAAAGAAGATATGGAAAGACCAGACTGGAAGGATATTTCGGAACGGAGTGAGAAGCTGAAAAGTTACTGGGCTCAATGGAACTCTCTTCATGTTGAATGTGGTATATTAAAACGCAAGTGGGAAGCACCTAACGGCGAATATTTCCGAATGCAGATAGTCGTGCCAGAATCAAACGTCAAAGATGTTCTAGAAGAAATGCACGGTGGAACCTCTGGAGGACATTAGGGAGTGAAAAAACAATTTCCAAAATACGGGAAAGGTTTTATTGGCTACATATGCGAGAAGATGTGGAGGAGTGGTGCCGCAGATGCACTGTCTGCGCTGCTTGCAAAGGTCCGCAACACAGAAGCAGAGGTGAAATGCATAAGTATAATGTCGGAGCCCCCTTTGAAAGGATAGCTGCAGACATCGCTGGACCTTTTCCTGAAACGGATGGCGGTAACCGTTATATTTTAGTTGCCATTGACTATTTCAGTAAATGGCCTGAAGCTTATGCAATCCCTAATCAAGAGGCAGCCACAGTTGCGGAACAAATAATAACGAATTGGGTCAGTAGGTTTGGAGTGCCTCACGAACTTCATTCGGACCAAGGACGGAACTTCGAATCGCGGACTTTCCAGAAGATGTGTAAAATGTTGGGAATAAGAAAAACTAGAACAACTCCTCTACATCCACAATCTGATGGCATGGTAGAGCGCTTCAACAGAACATTGATCGAGCAGCTAAAGAAAGTAGTTGACTATCATCAACGCGATTGGGATCGACACATTCCTATATTCCTAATGGCTTATAGATCAGCTATTCATAGTACTACCGGACAAACTCCAGCCAAAGTCATATTCGGAAGAGAGATGCGTTTACCTAGCGACCTCAAATTCGGTACCCCCAGAGGTGAACAAAAGTTACCAGAAGACTACGTATCGGAGCTCAAACAACAATTAGCTGATGTGCACGAGGCCACGAGGACGAAATTAGCAACAAATACTGATCGGATGAAGACCCGCTATGACCTACGCGCTAATTCCGCAGGATTCAATGAAGGTGATCTTGTTTGGCTCTACAATCCGAGACGACGTAAGGGACGTTCTCCAAAATTGCAACAACACTGGGAAGGACCGTATTCAGTAGTAACTAGAATTAATGACGTGGTATACAGGATTCAGCGTGGCACAAGAGGCAAGCATAAAATTGTTCATTTGGACCGCTTGTGTCAATACTACGAGCATCAAGACCGTGGACCACCTGTTGTTCGGGACGAACAAACTTAAGAAGGGGGCAGTGTTACGTGCAATAGAAAGAGACAACTGGTGACATCTACTGGCAATGTGGCAATGGAGAGGTAAACGACTTTAGGTTCGGAGAATTGATTATGGTATCTACAGGAAGGTTCAGGAATAGAATGAATAGAACAGTCAAGAAGCTTCTGGAAAATAGAACACTCGAGAATAATCTGGAGAGTTTCTAGGGTATAAATATAACAGTTGTCATAGCCAGAAAAAGAGTCTTGTCTGAGACGTTGCAGTGTTAACAAGCGAAAGTAATAACGTGCGAAAGTATTGTAATTATATTGCGATAATTAAAGTGTAGTTGATTAATAGAAAGTTTGTGAATTTTGTATGATTAGAGTGAAATAAAGAACTTGTATATTAAGTATTTAATATTGTGTTTTAAATCGAGCCAACCAAAAGCCACGCTCGCAACAATATTTAATACTATATTTGTTTTTATTATCTTATAATTGTCTTTTCCCCATTATTTATTCAGTTTGTTATTAGATGTTATTTTTTTTTTGTTTTTTTAAATATCACAGCTTCGTATTTTATTATACTTTATTTATTTTACTGTCCTTTGTATTTCATTTTATTTCTCTATTTAAGTTTTGTTTTTTTTTTTCCTTTTTATATTCACATTTTTTTTTTTTTAATTTTTTTTTTTTTTTTTGTGAAATCCCTGGACACACGTATATCAATCCAACTATCTTGCCCGCGGCATCTACTCACGACCTAAGGATGCCTCCAGGCTTCCAAGTTTCCTTTGGTTCCTTTCTTTATTTTGTTTTCTCTAGCTATTAAAATAGGTGAAACTGTGTCTAGATGGCTCTTGACAATTCTATAAAATTAATCTAATCTGTAAATTCAACGTTATTATTTAAATGCATATTTCGCACTAAATTTTAAGTCAATCCGAATACAAGCAACAATTGGCGTTATCAAACTAGTCCAATTAAAATTTCAACGTTATAACTTAAATACCTACATATTTTATACTAAATCTCAAACCAATCCAAATACAGGCAATAATGTACGTTACGGCAAAAGAATTTCAGACAATTAACGTTAATACTTAAGTACGGCTAGAGCAAATCAATGCAAGCATGAGGAAATAATAATTTAATTACAATTAATGTATAATAGTCTTTATCTTAATGTTGTTGAATGTTTCTTCGATTACCAAGATGACATCGAGAGGCTGCGTAATTATTATAACTCAACTTTTGGTAATGACGATGAAGTCGATGTATGTAACTCCAATAGCTGGCTGTTTAATCGCAGTTAAGGGATGTTTCAATCCAAGATATAGTTTACCGAAGGATCCAAAAAGCTTAGCTAATGTTAATTTCGATGACGACAGCAATTGCACCAGAAGTAGGAGAGAAAATACGTGACGCAATTAGTCCAAAGATCCGGGTCCATCAAAAATGTCAAATAAGCCTAAGAAGAAAGCAAAAATCTCAACAGTATCGTCAGCTAAAACAAGGACGAACACAACACAATCGGGGATAGACTTGTACAACGTAACAGAATGTCTCGGCGGGCATTACGAATCGAATAAGACAGTTGGACTTGCTCGACAGATGACGCATTGAGGACACATCCTTGAAGTCCCGTCAGTCTTCGGTCAGACCTCGACATCCTTCTCCGTGCTAGAAACCAAAGGTGCATTAGCAAGCTGGTAACCCAAAAAATCCAGCCGATCGATGTCTCTCTACTTTCCCTCACCGAGATGCTGAGAAAACTCGGTGGTCAGTAACCTATCCGACTGATCGCAAAGCTTTCCCGGCCCAACATCTCACCCTGATCTCCGAACAACGATTGTTCAAGGGTATGTCCCCAAGGCTTCGTCGGGATAGTGACATGCGGATTCTCATCCTAAAAAGCACAGACGTTAAACAGGTGGGATTGCTACGGCAACTTATCTGCCGTAGGGTTACCATAGTGGAGGGGTTCTGACGTGTTATCAGGCTAGGAATTGCGATAAAACGTCTTTATGTTCAAAAGGTATGCCGGCCAATAGGCTGGGAAATGTCCTAAGCGGCGCATTGGCATCCTGTGGTTTGCCAGTGAAGCTGGCTGGATGCCTTATTAGGGCTACCAGGAATAAACATGACAATAGATAGATGACGCTTCTAGAATGGATATCACGGCCTGATGTCTTTGGCGTGATAGACTCCTAACGGTTTCCCCTGCAGATCTTCAAGCTCGTAATAAGCGTTCCCTTTCTTGGCTTTAACCCGACACTTTACGAATTTTCGTCCCAGTTTAGTTTGCTGCTGGAAGTTGCTGTGGGAAAAATCCCGTCTGAATACTTCCTGACCTACTCTGAAATTAATAGGCTTCGCTCTGAGATTATAAGCCTTAGAACCCTGTTCAAATGCATGGTGTAAGTTCTCCTGCACCCTCGCATGGATCAATCTCAATTTATCATCAGCATCTACTCTCAGAGGCTCATTAAGAGTCCCACGGCTCCTTAAGGTGGAAAGTGTTCGTTAGGGAGAGAAACCAGTTGTTTGGTGGAAAGAGCTCCTGAGCGAGCTAGCTATATGGCTCAGATTCTCATTCCATTTTGTGTGTTCCTTCCGGATATATGCCCTAATCCCTGACAATACACACCTGTTCTCTTGCTCTGAGGCGTTTTCTTACAGCGAGTAGATTGCCGTTGGCAAGAGCTTCACCCCATACTTGTCCAGTAATCTGGCGAACTGAGACGAGCAAAACTGGACTGCATTGTCAGAGACTATCTTTACCGGGACTCCGAACAAATGGAATATTTCGATTTCTATGAACTGAACTTTGAAAAGTGGACAAGAACTATCAGTATGCAGATATTTCCTTTCACTGACCGAGGATATGGACCTAGAAAATCGATGTACAACTTTTGCTAGGGTCTTTCCTTCACAGACTGGACTCCCATCGGTGGTCTCTTTAAACACGTCACAGGCACCTACGTAGTTTCTGACATCAACTG
Source organism: Dioctria rufipes (assembly GCA_963924295.1). Lineage (NCBI taxonomy): Eukaryota > Metazoa > Arthropoda > Insecta > Diptera > Asilidae > Dioctria > Dioctria rufipes. The sequence goes on from OZ002740.1 coordinate 129,702,897, forward strand.
TCATTCGTGGCCAGCGCAGGTGTCTTCTTAGACATTCCAGTGTTTTCCCTATACCTTCGTGCGAAGCTAGTGGCAGGTCATGCGCTCTTGAAAAAACCTCGTAGACAAGCCCTCGTGGAAACCAAAGCTTCTAAGCTTCTTCCTACTGAATAGGATCGCCTGTTCTCGGAACAGTCCGAATATAGACAAATCCATCCCTGACGCAAAGATCTGGTAGTTTGCCAGAAGCTGTTTTAACCTTATGCCTCAGCTGCCCTTATTCCACCGAGTTGAAATAGGGCGAACTAAGGTCAACTTCAGGGCCAGGATCTTCAATGTTGACAAGCTGTCGCAATGAATTCGTGACAGCGGATCAGGAACGACATTCAGGCTTCCTGTTCGGTGTTCAATGGTGAAGTCGAAACCTCGAAGCTTCAAGTTCCACCGAGCAAAGTCTACCGCTGAGGTACTTTTGAGATATCAGCCATCACAAGCTCGCATGATCAGTCACTATCTTAAACGACATGAGTTCTATGAAGGGCTGGATCTTCTGTACGCTTAAAATTCCAGCTAAGCATTCCTGCTCTGTGACTGTATAATCTCGCTGTGCTGAGTTCAACCCTTTCGAGACATAGACTATTGGCTTCTCGTGGCCATCGTCATCTAGTTGAAGCAGAACTCCACCAATACCGTGTTGGCTCGCATCGCACTGTATATTGAACGGCTTGGTGAAATTTGGGCTCACTAACAGCGGAGCAGAAGTAAGTTTTAGTTTCAACAAATCTAGAGTCGTCTGGGCTTCAGGTGTCCATTTGAACTGACTAGGGTTTTTCAAAGTGTCTGTAATGGATGCAGTTAAGTCAGCATAGTTCGGGATGAACCGTCTGCTGATATCATCCTTCGGTACACCGCATTCAACTAACAGTCCCACGAAGGTGTGGAGTTCTGTCTCAGGAGAGCCCAGTACCAGTCCATTGCTGGACCAGAAAACAAAGTTGTCATGTGCCGGACTAGGAGACCAAAATCTCCGTCCAAGGCCGCGTAAGTTAGTGCTTCCACCCTGAAAACGAATTCGTCGACAGTAAGTCGAGAACTATCGCCACTATACGAGATATTTCATCTTCGGATGGGAATAACAGAACGTCGTTGTCCTAAGCTTGGCGGGATACGGTCAGATGGAGCCGGTGGAGGCTGGCTAGGGTTTAGTCTAGGCTGACCACTAGGCTGTAAACTAAGCTGACCACTAGTTTGACCAAGAGGCTGACCACTAGGCTGACCAAGAGCGACCGACGCTCTGCTAAACAACTGGTCATAGAGTGCACATTCTGTAAACCTGGGGACATAGATTCGCGGTTGACTCGTAGGTGGTGGCAGGTTGAAGACTCGTGCTGCCGGTCGAGTATCCTGATTGCCAGGCTTCGTGTGAGTCCTCGTCGGGACCGCACCTGTGTACTCAATAAAATCGTACGGATTAAGTTGCTGTCTACAATTTGGGCAGTTTGCCTGCTGTCCGATCTACGTCCGCAGACACGCCTCGTGAAAGACATGTCTACAGATCGTCTCACATGGCTTCCTCTTGCCTGACCAGGCTCCCTCCGGGCAGATGGACCACTTCTCGGGCAACTTGAGCGGTATATCAGCTACTAATGATGGTGTTCGCACTGTAGCCATTGTGTAACTTCAACCGCTCAGTCGTAAAACCAATATGTTTCAATATAACTCAGGAAAAATTTCAAAAAAATCGAGATAACAGAGATATCAATTTAAAAAAAAATCCAAAAGTTCGGAAGAGATACCAAAATTAAAAAAAAAAACCGTTTTTACCAGAAGTTCAGAAAAACTCTTGTCATAGTTACTAAAGTTCTATATATTCGGAAAGATAACGAAATTTCCAAATTTGGGAGTATTCTAAACTCCGAATTCGATACTTGTATTGATACAGTCGTTCAGTCAAAAGATATAAATGCTAATTTTTATAATAAAACCTACGAATAGACAACTCAGGCGTTCCAAAAATCAACAAGAAAAATTCATACCGTTTCTCCCTCCCACTCGAAGAGCTAACTCTCAACACACAAAAGTCTCCAAGTCCACCCTCTCCAATCAGATCAGAAGTAATGATACAGGTAAGTGACGTGAATGTGTGCATGAAGAAGAATTTGCGTTCTCACAGAGATCTGGGAAAAGTAAAGTTGGAGACGTCAAAGACTGAAAATGTTACTAGAGATTCTTCAGCCAGGCAGTTAGCAATATGCCACCTCCTGACTACTGAAGGTCTCCAGCATCACTTCCACCCTCTCAAAACTCTTTTTCTCCTCTTCGCCTGATCGTCATCTCTAGGTAGTCTCCCAGTTGGGCAGAGTCATAAATCTGGTCAACTAGTTAGATAAGCCAAAAAGTCGTCTCACAGACTCATGACTCTGTCCAGCCAGTTGGCCAAGAAAGACATGCCTCCACTTTTGTTTGTGATTTTGTGAGACCACCTACCATTTCCATGGCAGAATGCCAGCGGGAAAGATCACAATTCTAAAAAATTCAAAAAATTTCACAAACTTACAACTGTTCAGACTTGAGGCTTTACCAAAGTCAAACCAAAAGTAGAACATACAAAAGCTTTCAAAAAGATTTACTTTACTTTCATCAACAAATCAAAAAACCAAAATATCAAAAACTTTCAGAAACTCTAAAGTTACTCTAAAAAAAACAATCTCAACAAAAACCAATTAGACCCACGTCCGCATACAACTTCCACTGGATATGAGACTTGAGGTCAATCAACGAGCAGGTACCAGATAATCATATCACTGAAAGTCCCAATCCCCAATAAAATTTATACTTAGACCACCGAGGTCTAACTGAGGTAGTCCCACGTTGGGCGCCATTTTGTCATGTAACTATGTTGCGAGTGATTTATTTTGGACGTGAAGTCCCAGCTGTCAGCATGAACTGACAGCGTTGATTGCAGGGTGGCACGCTAGCACATCGGCTATGGTGGGAGAGTTATAGGGGGGAGGGGGGGGGGGTCTACCAAAAATCCTGCCGCTGCCACCAGCCATAACAGAAAATAATCATCGTGCATACAAACCAAAAATGCCGGCACACATTCGGTCCTGAAGGGATCCTTACATCACTTACCCACATCCCGTGGGAATGCTCAGATGTTCTGCCTTCCATCGCCGTTGCCCCAACTACCCTGCGATACTGCGGGCGATATTTTACAGTATCCCTGTAAGACCTGAAAAGAGAGGGTGTAGCGGACCTAGACAACCTTAAATGGAGAGGGCTCCATGAAAGTGGGAAAGTGAGTGGAGAAAATGAAAAGATTTACGACTCCAACTCCATGCTACTATATCATAACAACAAGTTTAGTCATTTATTTAGACGGGACTGTAGTCTTCCATACATATCGCAAAATACTCTAAGTATACTCTTAGGTTAGTAAAGTTGAGCTTAAGATTACGCCCGTAGCATGTTATCGGATAACATCCTATTTTGCCAAGTCAATATTCTGTTCTGATGATTTCTTATAGATAGAAAACTTAGTTACCCTACGTTAGCCCTCTAATTTCAAGAGGTAGGCTCTTTTATAGCTACTTTATGTGTTATTTCATCAACAATATAAAGGCTTACAGATTAATAGGACTTTACTTTGCTAAAAAAAAACTTTACTGTACGTTTATCCTACGCAGCAATTCAAGGAACAAAACTTAATGCCTCATGGCTATACTCTTGCACGGATAGTGCCTGATTACGTTATTTTACGGGAGTATTTTAAAATCTGACTCTTAGTGGTATGATAGTTACTATTATGTCAAAAAAGCTAAGCTTAAATATGTTATTCTATGCTATAAAAAAAAAACAAAAAAGTTCAGCTGTACTGTGATACAGTGTCATCTGGAAAAACTTAAGTACAACTGGTCTACTCAAACACAGTATTCCTACCATGATCGTGTTAGTTTCTTGTCGCACATATATATAAAGGAAATAGACCTGACTAAAGTAGTTTACAGTCGTATATAAAAATTTCGTACGACGTACTAATGACACAAAGAAGAAACATACTAGACAATACAGATCTCCATCAGGAGAGGTCAGAGGTAAATCCCAGTTCTGATCGTTTATAATTTACCTGATTGAAACGGTCCCTCCACGTAGGCCTTCTGGAGCAACATTGTTCCTGAAAATAAAATTTAAAAAAGGAAGGAAAGCACATGACGTTACTATAAATCTGGCCGAGATTTCCTGTACAATGCCGAGACGCGGTTAGTTCGTTTTCTAAATCAGAAACATACTAGCACGAATAGTACACAAGCTACCTTTAGCATGATCGCAACCATTGGCAACTCTTCACTTCTAAATGAGGACTCTCTCCTCGAACAGCCGTGGATAGCAAGGTAGCACTTTCTCTCAACGGTCACTTCTACACTAAATTCTTATAGTAACCCTTATTCAGGTCCACAACTAAATTCAATATAGCAATGCATGATATAATTACACGGAAATAACTGAAAGGAGTGCTAACCTCCCATATTGGTGTTAGTATAGCTCTGATATAGAGGTTGACTTGATCAGATAAAAATGTAAGGTATTCTACGTTATAATTAAATAGACCTGGCCTTAAATATAAAGCTACTATATTGTAACTGCTCTGAAATTTTATATACAAAATAAAACATGCACAATCTATTCTACTTTTGTTGCCCTTATCTTTTCTTTTTCCAGATGCTCCTCAGCCGCAAGATGGTGTTATTTCGTGATTTTTTCCAAGAAGACACCTCTGACTGGCTTGGGATCGCATTACCATTATACGATGCTAAATTGTCAGCAGGAGATAGATGTACGACATCTGTTTTCCCCCTTTTTCCTTTTTTTTCAATTCAAAATGCACACCACTGGTCCATCAAATATATTATTTTCAGGCACTGCTTTCCTTTCCTTTGTTGATAATTTTTATGCCAATAAATGCCAAACACATTTCATACTTGATTGAAATGCCAGACACATTTCATACTTGATTGGGTGAGACCACCATTTTTGCTGGAGATGCTTATCAAATTCCTTGATTATCGCAACAATCCTTTGTATTTCAAAACCATTTTCTGCAATTCCTCGTTCGGGTTTTTATTGTATGATTTGTTCAGAAAATTAGAAAACACTAATTCTGTATTTAGGATTACTTGAACTTAGAAAACGCTAAGTCAAGTATGTAAAAAATCACTCGTACTGAAATGAGGTTTCACTGATTCCAGTACTGGGATAGGATTGGATAGAGGATAGAAGACAACTACAGCCGATTAGATTATAATAAAAACTGACTTCTCTATTCCAACAAATGTTCCCTATATATATATATACAACAAATTAATAAAAGTAAAACTGAAACAAATAATCAATATTCATAGTCAGCAATAACTGCTGACTTACACATAATTTTTATCTTCATTCAATATTGCAACAAGCAACAACAGTCGGGTCACCGTACTACAAAAAAATATTAAATTCAATAACAAGTGCAATTGCTTCGTAAGCAAAACACAAAGGTGAAATTACGTTAATTATGTGTAAGGTGACTGACCGACCAACTGCTCGTGAATTATGATGTCTTATATCAAATTATGATTATTTCTGTTTTTTTTTATGCTTGAACATCCTGGGCCCCCTTAAAGTCTCCAACTTCAAAGCTGTAATCTCGAGCTTCTGGGTTCCTTCTGGGTAGTGGGATTGATTTACTCTTAAGCTTCATGGTCCGGTTGTTCTTACAGTGCGTTAGGCTTAGATAGATGATAATAACACTGATGATTCCTACGGTTACGTATCCTATGGTAAATTGATGTACATCATGTGGTTGGAGATCTTGTAGTTTAGTTTGATGTGCTTTGATGTTCTTGATTTCCTTGATTAAGTTATCAAACTCCTCTCCATGTGTTGTTAACCTTGACCGGTAGAATATTGGTGTTGAATCTCCCTCAAAATTGTCAAGATCATCTGGAGTAATATTAAAATTCGGTTGAAATGACTTCTTATCTGTCCGAGTTTGGAGATCATTAGATGTTTCGATTAGCAACTCATCATCTTTCATTGCACATCCGTGTTGCATGGATAATATTCCAGTTCCATCTAGAGCTTTATGAATGATACCATTGCCACAGATGAACGTGGGATTGTATTGCTTATCTAGGCAAAATAACCATTGATTTGGTGCAGCTAGTTTAATCCATATAATTGTTGGTTTTGTAATCCTTAAGGCGCATGTTCTAGGTAGTGTTCTACGTGTGAATAGTTCTACCTCGCAGATATTTGATGTCGTTGTCTTAATATGAAGTGGACGCCGTTGTTCACATAAATGATAGTTTTTTCCAATGTCAAAACATTGCATTAACTCAAATTTGTTCATCAAATAAAACCGATCTCTGAACAGGTTCGTCATCAGGAACTCTGTTGCCGGCGCTACAGATACAAATGTGTCGTTCACTAATGTTGGCAATGAAATTAGTCGGTATAACTCAAAGGTTGTGGACCGCACTAATGGTACAATGAGTTCAAAAATAATATAATCGTTCTGAAGTTGGCATTGAATTTTCATTAGTTTATATACTAATGACACACTAATTTGGCCATTGAAGGTAGGTAGCTGGATTCCTGATGGCAAATTGTCCTTGATAATTGATAATTGCATTCGAAGTTGCTCAGGAGATATGACTAAGGGGCTTGATCGTCCATGATGTGTATCTGTAACTACATCAAGAATAGCTTCTTGCATGAACTTGCATTCGTTAACAAGTGAGGCGACTAAAACTGAAAGAGTGTTGAAGGTCTGGATACTTCTCTGCTGCTTTTGTTCTGAACTCATATTACGCATTTTCTCATATGCAAGGTCCAGAGCTTCTTCTATCCTTTTTGTCTGCTTATATCTGTCTTCTTCAGACTTTTTGATCACATTGACAGTGGTTTCAAGTACTGATGTTTGATTTTTTATTAGTTCATGCAAGTGGTCTTCATTATTTTTTATTCTGTTAATAGTTTCAGTCATTCTCGATGCATATTCATTGTCTAAAACTCCAAATAATTTGTTAGCTATTGTACCAACTAGATCCAATGGTGATCTCTTGGCCCTTGGTTTTGTCGAATTGTTACTCTGGTCCTTCAGTAATACATTATTATTGTTTAATTCTTCAAGTTGATGATAATATTGAGATACTATTTCTAAGAAGTAATCATTGTGGGTGATGGTACGAGAGAGACGTTCTAAATGTTTTAGTGAGTCATGAATAATGTTAATAGAAGCCCAATAGCCCCTCAGATCATAGTATACTAACAGATTCCAGTTGCTAGCCGTTAATCTTGAAGCTCCTATGTTTTCAAAGTATATCCCGGCGTTGCCGTCAAGTTTGTGTACCTCTACTTGAGTTTCTGACCAAACTGCCTTCGCAGAAAGTGGTAAAAGTAACATTGTTAATAGGATGACCTTTAAAGCATTAATTGGTTTCTGCGATTGTTTTCTTTTCCTTGTATTTCTAGACACTTCCTCTCCATCTACCTCCTCTTCATTCGAGTAACTATTTTGTCCTTCATCAACTTCTATCATTTCTAATTGATTTGATGTATCTGTGTTATCATTTAACTCAACTGGTAGAGGTGCTAGTTGATGTATGGCTCTACGAAATATTCCTGTGGCAGTTCTTACGTCAGCTGCACGTATCCTTCCATCTGCACCCTGAATTATTTCCATGATTCTGCCTAATGACCATTTTAAGGGAGGAAGGTTTTCGTCCTTCATGATTACCAATGTCCCTGGTTGAATGTTTGGCTGGTGATCCATCCATTTAGTTCTTTTCTGGAGTTCCGTCAAATATTCGATCGACCAACGTCGCCAAAACTCATTCCGTATATGAGATACTAGTTCCCATCTGGCCAATAATGACATTTTCTGTTGTTCGATTACTGAATCTACAGTAGATGTCATTGGTTCTCCTATGATGAAATGCGCAGGCGTTAAAGCTACTAAATCATTCGGATCTGATGATAGAGGTGTAAGAGGTCTCGAGTTAAGGATGGCTTCTATTTCCGATGTTACCGTACATAGTTCTTCATATGTAAGAGATGCAGATGCGACTGTTCGTTGCAAAAAGTGTTTTGTTGATTTCACAGCCGCCTCCCAAAGCCCTCCGAAATGAGGTGATCGGGGGGGAATAAAATGAAATTGGATCTTTTGGTCTAGGCATCTATCGACAATCTTTGTTCTTGACTTGGTAGTGGATAACATATCACTAATTTCCTTTAATTTATTGTTAGCGCCTACGAAATTCCGGCCATTGTCGCAGTAAATGTGTTCGCATCTTCCTCGTCGGGCTGTGAATCTTCTTAATGCCCCTAAGAAACCTTCTGTTGATAAGTCGGACACGACCTCCAAATGGATTGCCTTCGTGGCGAAACAGCAGAAAACAGCAATATAAGTTTTTTGAGGTCTTTTACCTCGAATCTTATAGTGTGTGTATACTGGGCCGCAGAAGTCCACACCACAGTTGATAAATGGACGTGCCTTTTGAACTCTGTCTTTAGGAAGATTTCCCATTTGTTGATGGCATAATTTCGGTCGGATTCTTGTGCATCGGACGCAATTGTTGACAACGGATCGTGCTAGATTTCTACATTGTAAAATCCAAAACCTTTGCCTTGCAATAGCCTGCAGTGCTTGCGGTCCAGCATGCAAATGTAACGAATGTAAATGATTCATCAGTAACTTCGTAATGAAATGGTCAGCTGGAAGTACTATTGGATGTTTCGTATCATATTCAATGTCTGCATTATCTAATCTTCCCCCTACTCTTATGACTCCTTGTATGTCAATAAATGGAGCTGCATTTTTTAATTTGCTGTTTCTATGTACTTCATTATTTTTATGTAAGCTACGAAGTTCTTCTTGGAAACTGCAGTTTTGCATTTCCTTACAGATGACAATTAAAGCATCTTCGAGTTCTCTTACGGTTAGAAACGATGTGAGTTGTCGCCTACGTTTTCCTTGTTTGAACACTTCTACACCTCTAAGGATATATGCCATGACTCGTTGCAGTTTTCGAAAAGAGTTGCCATGATCTATAACATAAACTGGGTGCTGTTTGCCTTGATCTAGTGCGGTTACAGTTAGTCTTACTGTTTTTTCTTCTTCTTGCAACCTGATGGTTGTAGCTGTTTGTTGAGGCCACTGCATCTTTGATGTACTCAAGAATGCTGGACCCTCGAACCAAAGCTTTGCATTCACTAATTGCCCTGGAGTCAATCCCCTGGACACGATATCAGCAGGGTTGTCCTTTGTATTTACATATCTCCAACTTGTACCTTCTGTTAGTTCTTGAATGGCGACTACTCTATTCGCTACAAAAGTTTTGAGTAATGATGGATCTCCCTTGATCCATGACAAAACTATCTGCGAGTCCGTCCAAAAATGTATTTCATCGAATTTTATGTTGATGATGCCTTTTACATGATGTACTAAGTGAGCAGCGAGCTTTGCGGCGCACAATTCTAATCTTGGAATTGTGATCGGCTTGACTGGAGCTACCTTGGATTTTGCGCACAGTAACTTCACTGTCACTTTGCCTGTTTTATCCTTGGATCTGATATATAATGCAGTTCCGTATGCCCTTTCGCTGGCATCTGAAAAGCATGGAGCTCGATGTTGATTGTGGGTTCATTGCTAAACATGTATCTTGGAATTTGAATATCATTGAGTTTCTGTAATTCTGTACGAAATTGCAGCCATGATGATTGAAGTTCACTGGGTATTTCATCGTCCCAGTCTAGTTTTAATTTCCATAATTTTTGAATAAATATTTTACTCATGACCACTACTGGATTTACTAACCCCAAAGGGTCGAAGATTTGTGACATGTCGGCCAAAATTGTACGCTTTGTGAAATTCTTATAATTTTTAAGACATGTCGTGATTGTAAACCAGTCCATGATAGGATGCCATACTAGGCCTAACGTTTTTATGTGTTCACCTTCCATTTCAGAAAAGTTTAACTTGATCTCTAAATCTTCTCTTGGTATATTTTGGACCAATTTAGGATGGTTTGCACACCACTTCCTCAACTGAAACCCTCCAGAGCTTAATAGTTGCTTTAATTGTCTCTGAGTGTCTATTGCTTCATCTAAATCATCACTTCCTGTCAATACGTCGTCAACATAAAAATTCTTCACAGCAGCTGCTCCCAACGGATAATTTCCTGCTTCTTCGTCGGCCAATTTTTGTATGCACTTTACTGTCAAATATGGTGCAGATTTTGTACCATACGTGACTGTACATAGTTGATAATATTTAACTTTATCTGTTGGTTGTTTTCTCCACATGATTAATTGCAAATTTCTATCCTCCTCAGCTACCAAAATTTGTCTGTACATTTTGGCAATGTCAGCAGTGAAGACATATCTTTTGATACGGAACCTCATAATGATTGTACTGATGTCTTCTTGAATCTTGGGTCCATTCAACAATAAGTCATTGAGTGATAAGCTGGTTGTAGTTTTCGCAGAGCCATCGAAAACTACTCTTAGTTTTGTCGTACTACTTGTTGGTTTCAAGACACAGTGGTGCGGAAGGAAGTAGTAAGGCCTTGTCAGCCTTTGCGGGTCTAATTCTCGCATGTGTCCCAACCTGATGTATTCGTCTAAGAATTCATTATATTGTTTCCTTAAGTGTGGTTCCTGTGCCAGTTTTCGTTCGATGCTTATTAATCGTTTGAAGGCTAATTGCTTTGATTCACCTAGTAATTTTGGATCGGTCAGAATTGGCAGATTTACAATGAATCGTCCTTCAGCACTTCGACTCACTGTTGATTCAAAATATTCCTCACATTTTTTGTCAGATGATGACATCATTGGTTTGTTCGGGCACTGTTCTAATTCCCAAAACCGTTGTAGTTGTGTCTCTAGATCAGCATTTGTGATTCCACAAAATGGTGTTATATAATCCACACTTGATACCTTGCCTAGAACTATCCAACCTAATGTGGTGTTTTGTAGCGTTGGCAGGTTCTCATTTATTCTGAATTGACCATTTCTCATTATTTCCCCATACATTTCCGCCCCCAAAAGGATGTCAATCTTTTGCGGTAAATTAAATTGTGGGTCTGCTAAAGACATGTTGCTTGGAATATCCCAACTATCAATATTTATGTGTTGCTGCGGCTGGTTCGTTGAAATCTCCTTGATCACAAAAACTTCCAGTTGAGTTGCATAATCACTGACTTTGGACTTTAACGTAATGTTAAGTCTATTGTTTATTTTAACTCTTGAATCACCAATACCCGATATATTTAAATTCACCTTGTCGTCTGATAATCTTAATTTTTTTTCGAAATTTCTCCGAAATAAAATTCAATTGCGATCCGGAATCTAATAACAATCTGCATTGTATTGATTTTCCATCCTTGTCGATGACGTCTGCAAGAGCTGTTCCCAGGAATACGTATCCAGCGTAAGCGTCCCGAGTTTGAGCCGCTAAATTGGTTGCTGTCGCTGCCTGACTACCGGATGGCTTCATAATCTGAGTGCTAGCGTGCTGATTTGTTTGATAATGGAGCAACGTGTTATGCCTTTTGTTGCATTTTTGGCAACCTCTTGACCTGCACTGACTGAAATTGTGACCACTCTTAAGGCAATTTAGGCAAAGATTTAGTTCTTTAGCCTTTTCTTGACGCTCGAATGCTTGCATTCTCAAGAACATTTCGCAGAAGTATATTGGATGATTCTTCTTGCATATAACACATTCAATTTGATTTGTCTTGTTAGTTTGGTTGGTAATGAAGACAGAAGGCTTACTTGATTTCTGTGGATATTTTGAAATCAATGATTTTTGGCCCAAGGTTTCTAGTGCTTGGAACCGCTTTTCTAGAAAGCTCAGCAATTTTTCTACTGACTGTAAATCTCGTGGGGATGACAATGATTGTTCGAATAATGCATGCGTGTTTTTATCCAATTTTTTCAGTAGCATGTGAATGATGATCGGGTCCCAATGCTCCTTTACTGAGAGTCCCATGTTTTGTAGAGTAAGCAGACATTCTTTTGTAGTATCATGCAGATTTTTTAACGCTGACGCAGATTCTGTCGTAATCTGAGGTTGTGCCATTAATTTCTCTAAGACCGCTGTTACCAACAATCTTTTGTTTTGATATCTATTCTGTAGCATATCCCATGCAATTTCATAGCTGTCTTCTGTCAATGGAAGATGTCTGATTAATTTTTCAGCTTCACCTGAAAGGTTCATCTTGAGGTACCACATTTTCTGTGAGTTCCCTATTGGTTGATTATGAACCAATTGTGAAAACAGATCAAAAAATTGCTGCCACTTTAAGTAATCCCCATCGAACTTGGGTAGGGTTACTTTTGGAAGTTGTAAGCTCGATTGATTAGTAGGCACGGTCGAGCTTGTATTTACGTTATCTTCTATATCTTCATTGATTTTGATTAATATCTCATGCACCTTCTCCTGAAGTTTAAAATATTCATTCATATTATATCCGCAACTCGTAATATCATCTGTATTTTCCCAGATGCTTTTATTGTTGTCTTCTATTTGTTCCCAATAATTTGTTATTGTGCTTCTTTTTAAGTCGTAATATTGATTGGTTTGATCTTTACTGATTTTAATGCCAGCAATAATATTTGTGAGCGTAGTCATTACGCTCTTTTGTCTTCGTAGCAGACGAATAATGACGTCGCCATTTCCTGTGTCCGTACAGTCAGTATTGCTATTTGCCCGTGATTTTGGCAAATTCTCATGGGTTTTTAGCTTTGAAGTGTGTTTTTCTCCTTGCACGGATTTTGTTGATGCACTTTTGGATGTGCTTGAACTTGCATGATTAATTACTGTTGTTAATTCGGTTTTGAAGTCATCATATCCCTTTTTTACTATTTGATAGTAATCATTAGCAAAATATGGATGACCGCCAATTGATTCATCGTATTGATCTCTAATTTGATCATCGTTTGCTTCAAATTTGGTCCACAAATCTTCTAATGCTTGAAGTTTAGCTTGAAGGTATTGAAGACTCTTCTTGTCCGGAGATTCGCTTCGGTACTCGTTTGCTAATTTTTCAATGTCTTTCCCAAGTTGTGTTTGATTGACCGCTAAGGCTTCCATGATTAACTCTTAACTTGAAACAAATTTTCGTTTTTCTATTCACTGCACAAGGTAAACACAGTCTTCTTTTGAATAGTGCTCTTTTTTTAACGGGGTCACCAAAGAATGTTCAGAAAATTAGAAAACACTAATTCTGTATTTAGGATTACTTGAACTTAGAAAACGCTAAGTCAAGTATGTAAAAAATCACTCGTACTGAAATGAGGTTTCACTGATTCCAGTACTGGGATAGGATTGGATAGAGGATAGAAGACAACTACAGCCGATTAGATTATAATAAAAACTGACTTCTCTATTCCAACAAATGTTCCCTATATATATATATACAACAAATTAATAAAAGTAAAACTGAAACAAATAATCAATATTCATAGTCAGCAATAACTGCTAACTTACACATAATTTTTATCTTCATTCAATATTGCAACAAGCAACAACAGTCGGGTCACCGTACTACAAAAAAATATTAAATTCAATAACAAGTGCAATTGCTTCGTAAGCAAAACACAAAGGTGAAATTACGTTAATTATGTGTAAGGTGACTGACCGACCAACTGCTCGTGAATTATGATGTCTTATATCAAATTATGATTATTTCTGTTTTTTTTTTATGCTTGAACATGATTATTTTCGGTTCACTTTTGTGGCTTTTTCAATATTTTTACTCTCGATCGCTTTTATAAAAATTTCCACCAACAAAAACTCTGACTTTTCACAATCAAACTCTCAGGCGTAAAAAAAAACCACACTCCTTCTTCTTCCTTTTCTTGCGGAAATCTCACACACACCACAAAAGGGTCAACTCTTCTTCTTCTTTAAGTCGCAAATTTTCAGCGCGTATAACTAGTGAATTGGTAAGATACAAACGGAGGGCATCAGCTCCATATTTATTACCAGATTTCATTGGACCTGGATAATTTTTCTTTCGTTTCGACAAATTTTCGTCCATCTGGAGCTAAAACACGGCCATTCGCAATTACGGTTTTGAAAGGCGGTTTATTGAATAGAGCTGTTGAAGTAACTAAATGTGTATAGAACCACCCTCGAGTTTGATCAATTTTTTTGTCCAGACAAATTTTCCAATTCTTTTATGCAACCAATGCAAACCAATTTATCACATTTAGAAGATCTCTATATTGGAATTGGTGTATCCCACTAACAATTTCGACTCACCGTCCAATCGTGAGCTTCCCTTAACCAGTTACCGAAATGTTTTCCTTTGACGAACTCTGGGACCCAATGAGTTTTCGAGCTGCAATGTAGCAAGTGTTTCAACATATGTTCCACACGAATGAACCAGGATGGAACTGCTTTGTAGATAAGTGGAGTATCAGCACGCCAACAAAACGGGTAGCCATGCTTACCTTGACTAGATGAAACAAGTAATCATTTCTGTTCTAGAAACTCTAGTACGTGTTTGTCAGCATCCTTTACACATTGACTAACAATGTCTGTTACTTCTTCGATAAAACGACCGGAATCATCAACCGGGCAAATAATTTCGCATAATTTTGTTACGATACCAGCAGCCAAAGAAACTCTATAATAATCTTCTCCGAAGTATGGAGCCTGATGTACAACGCCTGCCCGGAATCTTCTGTAACATAGTCATCAACAAGAACACGAAATGCATTCATTTTTTTTTCCGTATTCCAGAAACTAAGGAAAAGGAGAAGTGTATTTGATATTCATAAATGATTTTCCATTGAACTTTTCTATGATATTGTACTAACTTGATGCTTTGAATACATAATTCAGTCAGGACTTTGCCAAAATATTTTTTTTATTTCCAGTCTTAATATCCTCTATTTTTACGTAAATCATATCAGAATGGACACAAATAGATAGCTTCGATGGTAGAGTCCACGGTGTTGTTGTCCAGATAATAAAGCTAGTTTTATCCTCGCAATCAACTATAGGATATGCAAAAATTACGCATGGATCCACAACTTCTTAGTTATTTTGAACAGATTCAAAATTGGATAAAGCAGTTGTACAAGCAGTGGAACAGGGCATAACTCTTACACGCTGATAAACAAGATGTATATCTAGATTCTCCTTTCGATAATTTGAGACAGTTCTCAAAAATTTTTTCCGCTTTCCAATACGTTAGGGTTGCTGCTAGAGTGCACTACATTCAATAAAATTAACCTCAATAAATTCCCAATAATCAGTCGCGGCATGTGCCTGCCAAACCAACGTCAGAAGAGACGCACTTTTTTCGAACTGGGTGCGTTCGGGCTGTCTGTTTGACATCAGGCAGGCCGGCATATATGGTGCATTTTGCCTCAGTGTAGCATACTGCTACATGCAGTACGCTACGACCATAACAGGGCAGAGTGTTGTAGACCCCCCGTGGTTCGGACAACGCTGAAAAATGGTCGACTAAGCTAGCCGGTCTTAAACATAGGCCTCATCGCTTCGGTCGCCCAATGTGTGGCTCGACCCATGACCCAATGAAAGCATTACTCATTACTCGGTCTCGGCGGGCATTACGAATCGAATAAGACAGTTGGACTTGCTCGACAGGCGACGCATCGAGGACACATCCATGAAGTCCCGTCAGTCTTCGATCAGACTTCGACATCCTTCTCCGTGCTAGAAACCAAAGCTGCATTGGCAAGCTGGTAACCCAAAAAATCCAGCCGGTCGATGTCTCTCTGCTTTCCTTCACCGATATGCTGAGAAAACGCGGTGTTCAGTAACCTAACCAACTGATTGCAAAGCTTTCCCGGGCCAACATCTCACCCTTATCTCCGAACAACGGTTGTTCAAGGTTATAACCCCAAGGCTTCGTCGAGATAGTGACACGCGGCTTCTCATCCTAAAATGCACAGACGTTAAACAGGTGGGATTGCTACGGCAATTTATCTGCCCATATAGGAGGGGTTCTGACGTGTCATCAGGCTAGGAAGTGGGGTAAAACGTCTCTATGTTCAAAAGGTATGCCGGCCGCTAGGCTGGGGAATTTCCTAAATGGCGCATTGACATCCTGTGGTTTTCCTGTGAAACTGGCTGGATGCCAGGTATAAACATGACAATAGATTGATGACGCTTCTAGAATGGATATCACGGCCTGATGTCTTTGGCGTGATAGACTCCTAACGGTTTCCCCTGCAGATCTTCAAGCTCGTAATAAGCGTTCCCTTTCTTGGCTTTAACCCGACACTTTACGAATTTTCGTCCCAGTTTAGTTTGCTGCTGGAAGTTACTGTGGCAAAAATTCCGTCTGAATACTTCCTGACCCACTCTGAAATTAATAGACTTCGCTTTGAGATTATAAGCTTTAGAACCCTGTTCAAACGCATGGTGTAAGTTCTCCTGCACCCTCGCACGGATCAATCTCAATTTATCATCAGCATCTACTCTCAGAGGGACATTAAGAGTCCCAAGGCTCCTTAAGATGGAATAGGAGCCCGCACGCTTAATCATTTGTTGACCGAAAGGTGTTCGGTAGGGAGAGAAACCAGTTGCTTTGTGCTAAGAGCTCTTGGGGGAGCTAGCTAACTGGCTCAGATTCTCATCCCATTTTTGTGTTTCTTCCGGATGTACGCCCTAATCCCTGACAATACAGACCTGTTTTCTCGCTCTGACGCGTTTGCTTACGGCGAGTGGACTGCCGTTCGCAAGTGCTTCACCGAATACTTGTCCAGTAATCTGGCGAACTGAGCCGAGCAAAATTGAACTGCATTGTCAGAGACTATCATTTCCGGGACTCCGAGCACATGGAATATTTCGATTTCTATGAACTGGCACACATTGAGAGTAGATGCCTTTCTCATAGGTTTGAGAATCGGGAACTTTGGAAAGTGGTCAAGAACTATCAGTATGCAGACATTTCCTTTCACTGAACGAGGATGTGGACCTAGAAAATCGATGTACAACTTTTCCCAGGGTTTTTCTGAAACAGACTTGACTTCCATAGGTGGTCTAAGAATGGTATTGGGGGCTTTGGTCTCTTTACACACGTCACAGGCACCTACGTAGTTTCTGAAATCAACTGTCACTCGCGGCCAGACAGGTGTCTTCTTAGACGTTCCAGTGTTTTCCCTATACCTCCGTGAGAAGATAGTGGCGGGTCATGCACTGTTGAAACCCAAAGCTTCTAAGCTTCTCCCTTCTGAATCGGATCGCCTGTTCTCGGAACTGTCCAAATATAGACAAATCCATCCCTGATGCAAAGATCTGGCAGTTTGCCAGAAGCTGTTTTCACCTTATGCCTCAGCTCCCCACATTCCACCGAGTTGAAATAGGGCGAACTAAGGTCAACTTCCGGGCCAGGATCTTCAGGTGTTGACAATTTGTCGCAATGAACTCATGACAGCGCATCAGGCATGACATTCAGGCTTCCTTTTCGTTGTCAATGGTGAAGTCGAAACCTTGAATCTTCAAACTGAGCAAGTCTACCGCTGAGGAACTTTTGAGATATCAGCCATCTCAAGCTCGGATGATCAGTCACTATATTAAACGGCATGAGCTCTATGAAGGGCCGGAACTTCTGTACGCTTAAAATTCCAGCTAAGCATTCCTGCTTTGTGACTGTATAATCTCGCTGTGCTGAGTTCAACCCTTTCGAGACATAGACTATTGGCTTCTCGTGGCCATCGTCATCTAGTTGAAGCAGCACTCCACCAATACCGTGTTGGCTCGCATCGCACTGTATAATGAACGGCTTGGTGAAGTCTGGGCTCACTAACAGTGGAGCAGAAGTAAGTTTTTGTTTCAACAAATCTAGAGTCGTCTGGGCTCCAGGTGTCCGTTTGAACTGACTAGGGTTTTTCAAAGTGTCTGTAATGGAGGCAGTTAAGTCAGCACAGTTCGGGATGAACCGTCTTCTGATATCATCCTTCGGTACACCGCATTCAGTTAACAGAGCTGCTTTTATATACTCCCACGAAGGTGTGGAGTTCTGTCTCAGGAGAGACAAGTACCAGTCCATTGCTGGATCAGAAAGCAAAGTTGTCATGTGCCGGACTAGTAGGTCAAAATCTCCGTCTAAGACCGAGTAAGTTAGTGCTTCCACTCTGAAAAC
Source organism: Dioctria rufipes (assembly GCA_963924295.1). Taxonomy (NCBI): domain Eukaryota; kingdom Metazoa; phylum Arthropoda; class Insecta; order Diptera; family Asilidae; genus Dioctria; species Dioctria rufipes. The sequence goes on from OZ002740.1 coordinate 129,721,049, forward strand.
GAATTCGTCGACAGTAACTCGAGAACTATCGCCACTATACGAGATATTTCATCTTCGGATGGGAATACCAGAACGTCGTTGTCCTAAACTCGGCGGGCTACGGTGAGATGGAGCTGGTGGAGGCTGGCTAGGGTTTAGTCTAGGCTGACCACTAGGCTGACCACTAGGCTGAACACCAAGCTGCCCACTAGGTTGACCAAGAGGCTGACCACTATGCTGACCAAGAGCGAACGACTGTCTGTTAAACGACTACCTACGTATGTCGTAAAAACTTGCGATGGTATCGGTTCACCCACAGGCGGAGGTGGCTGTAAAAAGTCAACTGTTGGCATTGCAGCTGATATTTGCCAGTTCCATTCGTAAGGTATTCAGGCTCTGCTTGAGGCCTTCGCGAACAAAGTCCCGCAGCTGCATGCGCAGACCTGCCAGCAAGGCTTCGGTCGCTGCTGAATTCTGACCCTGAGCAGCAGGTTGCGGGCTGTTCACTCGGAAAGTCGGGTGCGAAAAGATCATAGTATGCACATTCTGTAAACCTGCGGACGGAGATTCGCGGTTGACTCGTAGGTGGTGGCAGGTTGAAGACTGGTGCTGCCGGTCGAGTATCCTGATTGCCAGGTTTCGTGTGAGTCCTCGTCGGGACTGCACCTGTGTACTCAATAAAATCGTACGGAGTAAGTTGCTGTCTACAGTTTGGGCAGTTTGCCTGCTGTCCGATCTACGTCCGCAGACACGCCTTGTGAAAGACATGTATACAATTCTTCTCAACTGGCTTCCTCTTTCCCGACCAGTCTCCCTCCGGGCAGATAGACCACTTTTCGGGCAACTTGAGCGGTATATCAGCTACTAATGTTGGTGTTCGCACTGTAGCCATTGTGTAACTTCAACCGAACTCAGGAGTGCAGGCTAGATAGTCTTAACCTTCGTGAAAAGTTTAAGTAGCCCAGGCAAATAAAGGCAGGTGATGTCGCTGCTGCACTCAAGATAACCAAAATATCAACTTGGAAAAAATCACCAAGAGTTCGAAAAAGATAACAAAATTTCAAAAAAATGGAGATAACAGAGATATCAATTTAAAAAAAAATCCAAAAGTTCGGAAGAGATACCAAAATTTAAAAAAAAAACATTTTTACCAAAAGTTCAGAAAAATTCTAGTCATAATTACTAAAGTTCTTAAGATATTCGGAAAGATAACGAAATTTCCAAATTTGGGAGCATTCTAAACTCCGAATTCGATACTTGTACTGATACAGTCGTCCACTCAAAAGATATAAATGCTAATTTTTATAAGAAAAGGTACGAATAGTTAACTCAGGCGTTCCAAAAATCAACAAGAAAAATTCATACCGTTTCTCCCTCCCTCTCCAAGAGCTAACTCTCAACACACAAAAGTCTCCAAGTCCACCCTCTCTAATCAGATCAGAAGTAATGATACAGGTAAGTGACGTGAATGTGTGCATGAAGAAGAATTTGCGTTCTCACAGAGATCTGGGAAAAGTAAAGTTGGAGATGTCAAAGACTGAAAATGTTACTAGAGATTCTTCAGCCAGGCAGTTAGCAGTATGCCAACTCCCGACTACTGAAGGTCTCCAGCATCATTTCCATCCTCTGAAATCGCTTTCTCTCCTCTTCGTCTGATCGTCATCTCCAGGTAGTCTGCCAGTTGGGCAGAGTCATAAATCTAGTCAACTAGTTAGATAAACCAAAATGGCGTTTCACAGACTCATGACTCTGTCCAGCCAGTTGGCCAACAAAGACATGCATCCGTGAGAGTACAAACAAAACTGTTTGTGAGGCCACCTACCATTTCCATGGCAGAAGGCCAGCGGGAAAGATCACAATTCTAAAAAATTCAAAAAATTTCAAAAACTTACAACTGTTCAGACTTGAGGCTTGACCAAAGTCAAACCTGAAGTCGAACTTACTTACGAACGGAGAGTAGACTGCCGTTCGCAAGTGCTTCACCCCATACTTATCCAGTAATCTGGCGAAGTAAGCCGAGCAAAATTGGACCCCAATGTGTGAGTCTATCGTTTGCGGGACTCCGAACACATGGAATATTTCGATTTCTATGAACTGGCACACATTGAGAGTAGATGCCTTTCTCATACGTTTGAGAATCGGGAACTTTCGAAAGTGATCAAGAACTATCAGTATGTAGACATTTCCTTTCACTGACCGAGGATATGGACCTAGAAAATCGATGTACAACTCTTTCCAGGGTCTTTCTGTAACAGACTGGACTCCCATAGGCTTTGGTCTCTTTACACACGTCACAGGCACCTACGTAGTTTCTGACATCAACTGTCATTCTTGGCCAGTAGAGGTGTTTTCTCACACATTCCAGTGTTTTCCCTATACCTCCGTGAGAAGCTAGTGACGGGTCATGCGTTCTTGAAAAAACCTCGGAGACAAGCCCTCGTAGAATCCAAAACTTCAAAGGTTCTTCCTACTGAATCGGATCGCCTGTTGTCGGAATAGTCCGAATATAGACGAAGCCATCCCTGACGCAAAGATCTGGTAGTTTTCTAGAAGCTGTTTTAACCTTATGCCTCAGCTCCTCGTATTCCACCGAGTTGAAATAGGGCGAACTAAGGTCAACTTCCGGGCCAGGATCTTCAAGTGTTGACAAGCTGTCGCAATGAATTCGTGACAGCACATCAGGAACGACATTCAGGCTTCCTTTTCGTTGTTCAATGGTGAAGTCGAAACCTTGAAGCTTCAAACGTCACCGAGCAAGTCTACCGCTGAGGTCCTTTTGAAACATCAGCCATCTCAAGCTCGCATGATCAGTCACTATCTTAAACGGCAAGAGTTCTATGAAGGGCCGGAACTTCTGTACGCTTAAAATTGCAGCTTCGCATTCCTGCTTTGTGACTGTATAATTTCGCAGTGCTGAGTTCAACTTACGTAGGCTATTGGCTTCTCGTGGCCATCGTTATCTAGATGAAGCAGCACTCCACCAACACCGTGTTGGTTCGCATCGCACTGTATAATGAACGGCTTGGTGAAGTCTGGGTTCACTAACAGCCGAGCAGAAGTAAGTTTTTGTTTCAACCAATCCAGAGACGTCTGGGTTTCAGGTGTTCATTTGAACTGACTAAGGTTTTTCAAAGTGTCTGTAATGGAAGCAGTGAAGTCAGTATATTTCGGGATGAACCATCTATACCATCCTGCCATACCTAGTACGCGTCGGGCTTGCCGAAACGTTTTAGGTGACGGATAGTCAACTATGGCTGAAATCTTGTCGGGGTCAGTCCTTATACCTCCTTTTCCGACAATGAAACCGTACCGTAGTCTTACTTACTTACTTACCCTTCTCAACGTTGATAGTGAGGCCAGCTTTCCTCAAACAATCCGCTACACGGGTTAGCAGCTTGAGATGAGAGTCGTAGCCTGAGGAGAGAATGAATACATTTTCTAGATAGACGAGAACATTCGCACGAAGATCGAATGGAATGACCTTATCCATGAGGCGGCACATCGTTTGTGGAACGATGCATAGGCCGAATGGCATTACTGTGTACTGATAGAGAGGGTGACCTGACCAGGTACATTAAAAGCGGTTTTCTCTCTGGAATCAGCATCGACTGGGATCTGCCAAAAGGTGTCCTTCAGGCTCAGGCTCGTAATGTAGTTTGCCGGAGGTAGTCGACTCAGAATCGCGTCTATCGGCGGTAGCGGATAGGCGTCCTTCTTCGTAACGGAGTTGGCATTCCTGGTGTCTAGGCTTCCTCGCCAGAACAACTGGAGAGCTCCAAAGACTCTGGCTCTCCTCTATCACACCCAGTGATAGCATTCGCTCTAATTCAGCATCCGTCAAATTTTGTACGGCTGGTGAAATTGGATAAAACCGTTATTTTATCGCCTTGTGAAAGACGTGTCTACAGATCGTCTCAACTGGCTTTCTCTTGCCTGACCAGTCTCCCCTTGGCAGATGGAGCATTTCTCGGGCAACTTTAGCGGAACATTAGCTACTAAGAGTGGTGTTCGCACTGTAGCCATTGTAAAACTTCAACCGTTCAGTCGTAAAACCAATATGTTTCAATATAACTCAGGAATGCAGGCTAGATAGTCTTAACCTTCGTGAAAAGTTTACGTAGCCCAGGCAAAGAAAGGCAGGTTATGTCGCTGCTGCACTCGAGATAACCGAAATGTCAACTTGGAAAAAATAACCAAGAGTTCGGAAACAAAATTTCAAAAAAAATCGAGATAACAGAGATACCAATTTAAAAAAAAATCCAAAAGCTCGGAAGTGATACCAAAATTTCAAAAATAAAATTTTACCAAAAGTTCAGAAAAATTCTGGTCATAATTATTAAAATTCTAAGTATATTCGGAAAAATAACGAAATTTCAAAATTTGCGGCTATTCTAAACTTCGAATTCAATACTTGTACTGACACAGTCATCCAGTCAAAACATATAAATGCTAATTTTTATAAGAAAAGTTACGAAAAGTCAACTCAGGCGTTCCAAAAATCAACAAGAAAAATTCATACCGTTTCTGCCTCACTATCCAAGAGCTAACTCTCAACAAAGAAAAGTCTCCAAGTCCACCCTCTCTAATCAGATCAGAAGTAATGATACAAGTAAGTGACGTGAATGTGTGCATGAAGAAGAATTTGCGTTGTCACAGAGATCTGGGAAAAGTAAAGTCGGAGATGTCAAAGACTGAAAATGTTACTAGAGATTCTTCAGCCAGGCAGTTAGCAGTATGCCTCCTCCTGATTACTAAAGGTCTCCAGCATCACTTCCATCCTCTGAAAACGCTTTCTCTCCTCTTCGCCTGATCGTCATCTCTAGCTAGTCTCCCAGTTGGGCAGAATCGTAAATCTGGTCAACAAGATAGCTAAGCCAAAAAGTAATCCCACAGACTCATAACTCTGTCCAGCCAGTTGGCCAACAAAAACATGCCGCCGTGAGAGCACAATGAAAACTGTTTATGAGGCCACCTACCATTTCCGTGGCAGCAGGCCAGCGGGAAAGATCACAATTCTAAAAAATTCTAAAAAACATTCAAAAACCCTCAACTGTTCAGACTTGAGGCTTGACCAAAGTCAAACCTAAAGTCGAACTTACAAAAGCTTTCAAAAAGCTTTATTTTACTTTAACCAACAAATCCAAAATTAAAATATCAAAATTTTCAGAAACTCTAGAATTTCTCTACAAAAAAAATCTGATGAAAAACCAATTAGACTCAGGTCCGCATACAACTTCCACTGGATATGAGACTTGAGGTCAATCAACGAGCAGATACCAGATAATCATATCACTCAAAGTCCCAGTCCCCAGTAAAATTTATGCTTAGACCACCGAGGTCTAACTGAGGTCGCCCCACGTTGGGCGCCATTTTGTTATGTAACTATGTTGCGAGTGACTTATTTTGGACGTGAAGTCCCAGCTGTCAGCATGAGCTGACAGATCACCCGGTGGACAGCATTGATTGCAGGGCGGCACGCTAGCACCTCGGTTATTGCGGGAAATTGGTGGGGGGGGGGGGGGTTAACCAACAAGCCCGCCGCTGCCAACAGTCATAACAGAAAATAATCGTCGTGCCTACCTTACCTCACTTACCCACATCCCGTGGGAAGGCGCAGATGTTCTGCCTTCCATCGCCGTTGCCCCAATCACCCTGCGATACTGCGGGCGATATTGTACAGTATCCCTGTAATACCTGAAGCGAGAGGGTGTAACGGACCTAGACAACCTTCATGTGAGAGGGCTCCAGGAACTAGAGAGGACTAAATGAAAAGATTTACGACTCCATGCCTCTATATCATATCAACAAGTTTAGTCATTTATTTAGACGGGACTCTAGTCTTCCATACATGTCGTACAATACTCTAAGTATACTCTTAGGTTAATAAAGTTGAGTTTAAGATCACCCCCGTAGCATGTTATCGGATAACATCCTATTTTGCCAAGTCAATATTCTGTTCTGACGATTTCTTTTGGATAGAAAACTTAGTTACCCTACGTTATCCCTCCAATTTCAACAGGTAGGATCTTTTATAGCTACTTGATGTGTTATTTCATCAACAAAATAAATTCTTACGGCATGATCGGACTTTACTTTTCGAAAAAAAACTTAACTGTACGTTTATCCTACGCAGCAATCAAGGAACAAAACTTAATGCCTCAAGGCTATACACTTGAACGGATAGTGCCTGATTACGTTATTCTACGGGAGTATTTTAAAATCGGACTCTTTGTGATATGATAGTATACTATTATGTCAAAAAAAAACCAAGCTTAAATATGTTATTCTATGCTATAAAAAAAAAGTTCAGCTGTACTGTGATACAGTGTCATCTGGAAAAACTTAAGTACAACTTCTGTACTCTAAGGTAGTATTCCTACAATGATCGTCTTAATTTCTTGTCCCACATATATATAAAGAAAATAGACCTGACTGAAACAGTTTACAGTCGTATATAAAAATTTCGTACTATGTACTAATGACACAAAGGAAAAACATACCAGACAATTCAGATCTCCATCAGGAGAGGTCAAAAGTAAATTCCATTCGTGATCGTTTATAATTTACCTGAGTGAAACAGTCCCTCCACGAAGGCCTTCTGGAGAAACATTGATCGTGAAAATAAAATTACAAAAGGATGGAAAGCACATGACGTTACTTTAAAACTGGCCGGGATTCCCTGTACAATGCCGAGTCGCGATTAGTTCGTTTCCTAGATCAGAAACATACTAGCACCAATAATACACAAGCTTCCTTTAGCATGAGCGCAAGCCATTGGCGACTCTTCACTTCTAACTTCTCCTCGAACAGCCGTGGATAGCAAGGTAGCCCTTTCTCTCAACGGTCAGTTCGACACTTAAACTCTTAAACTCTTATAGTAACCCTTATTCGGGTCTACAAATAAATTCAGTATAGTAATGCATGATATAATTACACAGAAATAATTGAATGGAGTGCTAACCTCCCATATTGGTGTTAGTATAGCTCTGATATAGAGGTTGACTGGATCAGATAAAACCGTAAGGTATTCTACGTTATCATTAAATAGGCCTTGCCTTAAATATAAAGCTAATACATTGTAACTACTTTGAAATTTTATATTTAAAATAAAACATGCACAATCTATTCTACTAATGTTATTCTTATCTTTTCTTTTTCCTGATGCTCCTCAGCCGCAAGACGACAGCAAGATGTTGTGATTTCGTGATTTATTTTTTGCAAGATGCTTCTGACTGATGTAGGATAGGATTACCATTATACGATGCTAAATTCTCAGCAGGAGATAGATGTACGACATCCGTTATCCCCCGTTTTCCTTTTTTTTTTGTTCAATTCGAAATGTACACTGGTCCGTCAAATATGTTATTTTAAGCCACTACTTTTCTTTCCCTTGTTGATCATTTTTATGCCAATAAATGCCAAACACATTTCATACTTGATTGAAATGCCAAACACATTTCATTCTTGATTAGGTGAGACCACCACTTTTGCTGGAGATGCTTATCAAATTCCTTGATTATCGAAACAATCCTCTATATTTCTGGACCCTTTTTTGTAATTCCTCGTACGATTTTTTATTGGATGATTATTTTCGGTTCACTTTTGGGGCTTTTTCAATATATTTACTCTCGATCACTTTTATAAAAATTTTCACCAAGAAAAACTATGACTTTTCACAATAAAACTCTCAGACGTCCAAAAAAAAAACCACATTCCTTCCTCTTCCTTTTCTTCCGGAAATTTCGCACACACCAAAAAAAGGTCAACTATTCTTCTTCTTTAACTCGCAAATTTTCAGTGCGTATAACTAGTTAATTGCTAAGATACAAACAGAGGGCACCAGCTCCATATGTATTACCAGATTTCATTGGACCTGGATAATTTTTCTTTCGTTTCGACAAATTTTCGTCCATCTGGAGCTAAAACACGGCCATTCGTAATTAAATTTTTGAAAGGCAGTTTATTGAATAGAGCTGTTGAAGTAACTAAATGTGTATAGAACCATCCTCGAGTTTGTTCAATTGATTTTTGCTATTCTTTTATGCTACCAATGCAAACCAATTTATCACCTTTAGAAGATCTCCATATTTGAGTTGGTGCACCCCAGTAACGGTTTCGCTTCACCATCCAATCGCGAGCTTCCCTTAACCAGTTACCGAAACGTTTTGACTTTGACGAACTCTGGGACCCAAATATTTTGCGAGCTACAATGAAGCCAGTGTTTCAACATATGTTCCACACGAATGAACCAGGATGGAACTGCTTTGTAGATAAGTGGACTATCAGAACGACAACAAAACGGGTAGCTATGCTTAACTTGACTAGATGAAACAAGTAAAGCTTTCTGTTTTAGAAACGCTATAACGTGTTTATCAGCATCCTTTACAAATTGACCAGCAAAATCTCTTACTTCTTCGGTAAAACGACCGGAATCATCAACCGGGCAAATAATCTCGCATGATTTTGTTATGATACCAGCAGCCAAAAAAACTCTATAATCATCTTCTCCGAAGTATGGAGCCTGATATGCAACGCCTGCCCCGAAATCTTCTGTAACATAGTCATCAGCAAGAGCACGAAATACATTCATTTTGTAACCGTATTTCAAAAACTAAAGAAAAGGAGAAGTGTATTTGATATTCATACGAGATTTTCCATGGAACTTTTCTATGATATTGTACTCACTTGATGTTTTGAATACATAATCCAATCGGGACTTTGCCAAAGTATTCCCAGTCTTAATATCCTCTATCTTACGTAAATCATATCAGAATGGTCACAAATAGATAGTGTAAAGCCATGACCACGGTCAATAATAAACAAAAAAAATCAAACCAAAAATTAATCAAAACAAACAAAGTTTACACGACATCAAGAAGAATTTGCAACGCAAGCAAATTCCGCTATGCAAGCATATTTCTTGATAAATAAAATATTCTCACGTGAGGTCATTGCTTTACAATAGCGATACATTGTGACTCAATCAGAAATTGTGTGATCAGAAATGCTGACACTACAGTTTCTGATTAAGAATTTTGTATATTGCAATTCTGCAATAATCCCCCCTTTAGAACTGTAAAGAATACCGATTCCTTTGTATTCAATTTGTATAAATAAGATGGTACTAACTAAATAAAATCAGAATTAAATTCAACTTCAACAAGTAGTTTTTATATCTCTAAAACATCGGCATACTCTGCCATATAGAATAAAGCGGCATACTCTGCCTTTAAATTCAAAATTAGCGGCATACTCTGCCACATCATTAACAAATTGGCAATAGCCAATCATAAAAGTAACCAGGATTAACGGAGGAGTAATAACAATATCACAGCGGCTCTTTAGCCATACAAAACCGTAAGTTTGGCAGCTTTCTGCCGGTATAATATAATTCTGACATATTAATAAAAATCATCATGAACAGCTTCCGAAGAGATTGTAATAAAACGTATATTACATGGCGACCCTGCATATCGAACCATCGACTCTGCATATTGGACCATCAATCCCGCAAATAGGACCACCAAACTTGCAAAACAAACCATCAATTTCGCATAGCAGACATACAACAACCAAACTTCCGAGAGTACAATCAGAAATAATTGACCCTACGATACGCAAAAGGACGGCACCCAGGCGACTAATATGTCCAAAAAAAATTCAAGTACCAGAAATTAAATTGTACTCTAGTAATGATACCTACATACCGACCACGACAACAACAAAGGACATTCCTAGATACATTCCAACAAAAACAACTAAAGAAGACGTTCATGAGGAATACACACCTACAACAACTCTAATTAAAGAAGCTCCAGAATATTTCCCAACAACATCAAATAAACTAGTACAGAGAAAACCCAGTTTGCAAGAAGCATTACTGAATAATCCTACAGCTGGTCCAAAGGCAATCACAATTGCGCAATACAGAACGAGAAGAGAATCGACAAAAGAACCAATAAAAGAGAACTATACACCTCTTTACACGAAGAAAAAAAGGGGCGGCGCAGCTGTTAAGCTCAGACAGCAAATAGCAGAGCTATACAGAGTGATACCGATCACAAAAGACAAGAAATTAAAAAAACAACTGATACAAAAGCTGAACAATCTGAAAGAAGAAAGCCGCAATCGACGAAAGTAAGGGCGGAACAAAATAAAATAAATACGACCGAGTAATGGGCAAAAATTTCAGCGCAGGTACATCCAGTGGTTCAGCAATATATGTATGTTAGCTTTACATTTATTTTTATTTGAGGTAGCTTTTAGCGAATGAACTGTAAAATTTTTTTTTATATAAGTTCCGTTTTAATGTATCATTTTTTTATATAGATAGTGTCATAGATATTTAGATTTCATGGGTATTTTTATGTAGATAGCTTTTAGAGATATAATTGTAATGGGTTTTCTTTAATAAAAAAAAGTATATATATAAACAGTTCTAGATAACTTTTATTTTATGGGTAGGATCGAACAATAAAATTACTGCTTAGATGAATAATAATAACATTAACTGTCTTTGGGTTCTCCGAAATAAAAGAAATTGCTAGAAACCCTTAAGAAAAGCCCACTAAATTTAAAATGTTTCAAAATCAGCAAGCAGATACGCCAAATCTCTGGCAAAGAAACTCGGATGTAATAAAATATAAGAGTTCACCAGAACATCAGTCAAAGGATGATATGAACAGCAAAAATAAAAAGATAAATACTGAAAATAATCAGGAAAAATGGTCGACAAGCAATAGCGACAAATTAATAGGAGGACCAAACATAAAGAGAAAAATGCATGCGATAGTTCAAACTTATATTCCGACAGTGATGATAGCCACGCAAACATATACCTTCGAACAACACGATGCCGCATGCCAGACGGACGATGAATTATATACAAACGAATCCCATGATTTGGCATCGCATCATAAAGTGCACTACAAAAATGCAGCTTGTCAAACAGACAACCACAAACAGAAAATCAGAATCGCTGATGTAGAAAAATAACTGTTCAAAATTCGGATAACGGGCAAGGAGTCCCTGTAATTTAACGTTCAACTTTCAGAACGATAAATATAAAACGAAAAAGTGCACGCAAGTTTTTAAAACAAAAGATACATCGCAGAATTTATACCATTATAGCATGCAAGTTTAGGATTTCTAGAATAGAACACTCAAAAATTAACAAGAACTAAATACATTTGAAACAAGTCTTAGTAAGCCGATCATTATCTCAGCTTGATCAAAGGAGGCGGTAAGTGTTACAATTGAGATTGAGCAGTCTTTTGCAACAAGAAGATATCAATAGAGATGAGGTCTAAACAAACCTTCATGGATAAGGATATCGAAATTGTGTAAAAACAGGGAAAGTAAATACTAATGCAAATGCCCTGTCAAGAATAAAAATGGATTCTAAGAAACGATACCAAAAGAAATAAACGTTTTCACACGAAATATGAAGAAAAAGCAGCAAAACGGAATGGAAAATTGAGACAATATAGAATCAGGCCAATCCTATGTATGGGAATGCACATCCATCTCCGATATAAGAAGTATTAAAAAGTTACAATTCCACACAGCGTATGTACAGAATAATGCGAATAATAAAGAAAGTTTGCCAAAGATGAATATAAGAAAGGGGTAACCGTTCAGTACAGCGATAATCCTGCATTTAACTCTGGTTAAATCATGGAGAAGCTGATACAAAAGATGAACGAGAATAATATTACAGAATTAGCACTCGCAAAGGACGATGCTATATTGATATAAATGAATTCAAGAGGAAATTCAATGAGCTGCAGCAGAATGATAAATGTGGTAAGGCAACACCACTGAAGATACTACGTTATGAACCCCCAATAAGGACCAAGGATCCAAAGATTAAATAAGAGAATACCATGACAGTATGCATGGTGGACACGCTGGAATTAAACGCTGCAATAAAAGCACATGGAAAACTTAACAAAATGGTTAAGAAGTACATAAACAAATGTGATAACTGTGCGAAAAACAAATACAAAAAATACACAAAAGAACCTCTAGTGATAATAGACACACCAACCAAATAAATTAAAACAAAAATATATATGGAAAAACCTTAACATTTATTACATGACAGTAGTTGCGAAAAGATCTCAGTTGACACACTAGGACCCCTGAGAAGATATATATTTGCAATACGAATCAACAAAGTTCATAGAGGCATACCAGATATAAACAAAAAAAAAAGCAAAATAAAAGAAACCGGCTCAGACTCAAGACTAAGTAAATTAATAAAATGGTTAAATTTTGTAGAATAATTATATAAAAATAATAGAATAATATATCATATAGATAATAATATGCATAAGATTATGTAACAAAAAAAAAAAAAAAATTTTTTTTTCATATACAAAAATTTTTTTTTCTCTTTTAAGGGTAAGGATGTAAAGCCATGACCACGGTCAATAATAAACAAAAAAAATCAAACCTAAAATTAATCAAAACAAACAAAGTTTACACGACATCAAGAAGAATTTGCAACGCAAGCAAATTCCGCTATGCAAGCATATTTCTTGATAAATAAAATATTCTCACGTGAGGTCATTGCTTTACAATAGCGATACATTGTGACTCAATCAGAAATTGTGTGATCAGAAATGCTGACACTACAGTTTCTGATTAAGAATTTTGTATATTGCAATTCTGCAATAATCCCCCCTTTAGAACTGTAAAGAATACCGATTCCTTTGTATTCAATTTGTATAAATAAGATGGTACTAACTAAATAAAATCAGAATTAAATTCAACTTCAACAAGTAGTTTTTATATCTCTAAAACATCGGCATACTCTGCCATATAGAATAAAGCGGCATACTCTGCCTCTAATAAATAAACATCGGCATACTCTGCCATATAGAATAAAGCGGCATACTCTGCCTTTAAATTCAAAATTAGCGGCATACTCTGCCACATCATTAACAAATTGGCAATAGCCAATCATAAAAGTAACCAGGATTAACGGAGGAGTAATAACAATATCACAGCGGCTCTTTAGCCATACAAAACCGTAAGTTTGGCAGCTTTCTGCCGGTATAATATAATTCTGACAATAATTAGCTTGTGCTGTGTTTATGATCGGGTTATGTAAGCGTTATATTGGCGATTATTTTGGGATTATCTCCGATCTATGTTAAGTTGAAAAACATTTAAAATAAAAGAGTAGTTTTTATGACGTCTTTTATTTCAAAATATATATATATACTCCCAACGTTTCGACCCGCGGGATTTACGAGTCCTCTTCTTGGGGCTATAAAAAAATTCTTTTGTAGAATAGTATCGAGACACTTTTATAAATACAACAAAAATACCTTCCGATTATAATAAATTAAATTTTAAATATCACATATTGTAAATATCAAATAAACTAAAATATTACACTAAAAACATTGTTATAAATAAAATTAAAAAAAAAACCAAATTACACGGAAAAAACAGAGTACTGACAGGACATGATTAAGCTATTGACTAGACTGAACAATTATGTGTAGTTTGTGTAATGTTAAAAGTGAGCATTTTATGTGTTTATCGAATTAAGTATGTGGTGATACTCATTATGAATGGTCTCTTTGTCTAACCTAATATTAATTAAGTTGTGTTTGTTTATATAAATGTGGCAGGCTTCTTTGGTTTCTCTTTTTTCTCTGTTTTTTTCATTGGCAATGATCATGGCATCATCAAATTTGAATATATGCCCGGTTTCAAGGGAATGTGATGCCAATGCTGAGTGTGGGGTATTTTTTGCTATATATTTTGCATGCTGTGATAGGCGGGTTTTTAGTTTTTTGGAAGTTTGCCCGATGTATGCTGTGGGACAGTTGTCGCAATTTACTTTGTACACTACGTTATTTTTTTCAGGAGTTTTTATTTTGTCCTTCGTTTTGGTGTAAATCTTGTTGAGTCTATTGACGGGTTTAAAAGTTATATTTATTCGGTTGTCACCTGTGTGTACATGTCGTCTTATTTCATGAGATACTGGATATATGTAAGGAATTGAATTATAGATCTTACTATGAGGGTCTTCTAGTTCTAAAATAGCTGGCTGTAAATTGTTGTTGGTGGAAATGTTGAATTTTTTTCTTCTGGCTCTTTTATAACCCTGCTTCGTATGTGAGATGGATAGTTATTTTTTCTAAGGATTTTGTCAATTATAAGCTTGTTTTTTGCGTGAAATTTAATGTTACTTAAGCTTAGAACTCTGTGTGCAAAAACCTCTGCAGTATTTATTTTCATTGCCATTGGATGGTTAGAGTGATAATTTATCATGCGATTGGAGCTGCAGGGTTTGCAGTACCAATCCGTGATAATTTTCTGTTGATCTGTCCTAATGACGAGCATGTCGAGAAAAGGTAAGGTGTTGTTGTTGTTTTCCATCTCAAGCGTAAATTGTAGTTTTGAATTAATGTTGTTAAAAACATCTAACAGATCATTTACATGTTCTCGTGCTGTTGTACAGATGATGTCATCTACATATTTCATGATGAAAGTGGGTTTGTGTGTGGTGAGCTTCAGTGCCTCATCAATTACATAGTCCAGTGTGAAATCTGCGAGAATTCCTGACAATGGATTACCCATAGCCAAACCGAACTTTTGTTTGTATGTGTTGTTATTGTAAGTAAAATAATTGCAGTCTACGACACAGAAATTAATTATGTTTTTAAATGTTTTTTTATCAATAGGTGTGTGGTTTTCAATAATGTGCCATTTACTGTCGATAATTTGAAGTGCCATCTCTGCATCTATATTTGTGTATAGAGACTGTACATCCAATGAGATGAGTATGTCATTGGTCTTAATTTCAGTATTTTCTAAAAACATTTTTAGTGAGTTGGAATTTTTTATGTTGATGGGGTTGTCGGTATTGATGAGTTGTAAAATTTTTGCCATATATTTTGATAAAGCGTAACCGGGATTATTGATCATGGTCGTTACTGGTCTCATTGGTATGTCCGTTTTATGTATTTTAGGAAGCCCATAGAATCTAGGGCTGGTGGCTGTGTCGGTGCGTAGACAATTTTTTTGAAATTTGTTAATATATTTGTTGTCGAATAAGTTTTGGACTAGCCTATTGTTCTTTCTTTGTAGTACAGGCGTTGGGTCTGATTCCATGAGTATGTATGTGTTGGCATCATTTAACATATCCATGATCTTATTATGATATGTATCTTTATCCATGATCACGGTTTTGTTGCCTTTATCAGAGTTGACGATGTATAGACTGGGATTGTTATGAAGGAATTGTGTAGTTTTTTTGTAGCAGTGTGATATGAACTTGTTAACTTTGTTTGTTTTATTATTTTTTAAATGATGTGTGATTGAGTTAGTGATATTTCCCCTCGCAACATGTCTATTCTCAGTAGGTTGTATGTAGTTGACTATGTGTTCTGATGCGGCTATTAGATCAATGGTGTTATTTTTGTTTAGTTCAGTTGGTAAATTAAATTTCGGACCTAAGCTTAATATTATGTTTGCCTCTGTGGGAACTGGAACGCATGTTAGGTTTTCTACGCAATTTTCATCATACATAAAGTCTATATTGTCCGCTTGTGTGTGGGATAATTTGTTAATCTTCTTTTTTAGTCTGTTGTTATTGGAAGTAGTGATTCTTTTAAATCTGTTGCGTTGTGAGAGAAAGAAGTTTTTGGCAATATTTTGTGGAATTCCATCACATATTATTTGTATTTGTTGTCTTATGTGTTTGTTAAGATTATTTATTTTTATGTGATAGTCTTTTATTTCGATGTTAAGTAATGAAGTTTCAGTCTTTGTTTTTATATGGTCTAGTTTCTTACGAAGATTCGAGTTATGAACATAACAAGGAATATTTTTGCATCTATCTAAAATGTGTTTAGGAGTTAAGCTTAGAGACTTACATCTAAGTAGGAAGATTCTTTGAGATGTACTTTTGGCCAGAACTGTATTAAGTGACATATACCTTATGAGAGAGAGCTTCATGGCGACTCCGAAATCTTGTTCTATTTTACCCAGATCTAATAGCCGCATCAGAACACATAGTCAACTACATACAACCTACTGAGAATAGACATATTGCGAGGAGAAATATCACTAACTCAATCACACATCATTTAAAAAATAATAAAACAAACAAAGTTAACAAGTTCATATCACACTGCTACAAAAAAACTACACAATTCCTTCATAACAATCCCAGTCTATACATCGTCAACTCTGATAAAGGCAACAAAACCGTGATCATGGATAAAGATACATATCATAATAAGATCATGGATATGTTAAATGATGCCAACACATACATACTCATGGAATCAGACCCAACGCCTGTACTACAAAGAAAGAACAATAGGCTAGTCCAAAACTTATTCGACAACAAATATATTAACAAATTTCAAAAAAATTGTCTACGCACCGACACAGCCACCAGCCCTAGATTCTATGGGCTTCCTAAAATACATAATACGGACATACCAATGAGACCAGTAACTTCCATGATCAATAATCCCGGTTACGCTTTATCAAAATATATGGCAAAAATTTTACAACTCATCAATACCGACAACCCCATCAACATAAAAAATTCCAACTCACTAAAAATGTTTTTAGAAAATACTGAAATTAAGACCAATGACATACTCATCTCATTGGATGTACAGTCTCTATACACAAATATAGATGCAGAGATGGCACTTCAAATTATCGACAGTAAATGGCACATTATTGAAAACCACACACCTATTGATAAAAAAACATTTAAAAACATAATTAATTTCTGTGTCGTAGACTGCAATTATTTTACTTACAATAACAACACATACAAACAAAAGTTCGGTTTGGCTATGGGTAATCCATTGTCAGGAATTCTCGCAGATTTCACACTGGACTATGTAATTGATGAGGCACTGAAGCTCACCACACACAAACCCACTTTCATCATGAAATATGTAGATGACATCATCTGTACAACAGCACGAGAACATGTAAATGATCTGTTAGATGTTTTTAACAACATTAATTCAAAACTACAATTTACGCTTGAGATGGAAAACAACAACAACACCTTACCTTTTCTCGACATGCTCGTCATTAGGACAGATCAACAGAAAATTATCACGGATTGGTACTGCAAACCCTGCAGCTCCAATCGCATGATAAATTATCACTCTAACCATCCAATGGCAATGAAAATAAATACTGCAGAGGTTTTTGCACACAGAGTTCTAAGCTTAAGTAACATTAAATTTCACGCAAAAAACAAGCTTATAATTGACAAAATCCTTAGAAAAAATAACTATCCATCTCACATACGAAGCAGGGTTATAAAAAGAGCCAGAAGAAAAAAATTCAACATTTCCACCAACAACAATTTACAGCCAGCTATTTTAGAACTAGAAGACCCTCATAGTAAGATCTATAATTCAATTCCTTACATATATCCAGTATCTCATGAAATAAGACGACATGTACACACAGGTGACAACCAAATAAATATAACTTTTAAACCCGTCAATAGACTCAACAAGATTTACACCAAAACGAAGGACAAAATAAAAACTCCTGAAAAAAATAACGTAGTGTACAAAGTAAATTGCGACAACTGTCCCACAGCATACATCGGGCAAACTTCCAAAAAACTAAAAACCCGCCTATCACAGCATGCAAAATATATAGCAAAAAATACCCCACACTCAGCATTGGCATCACATTCCCTTGAAACCGGGCATATATTCAAATTTGATGATGCCATGATCATTGCCAATGAAAAAAACAGAGAAAAAAGAGAAACCAAAGAAGCCTGCCACATTTATATAAACAAACACAACTTAATTAATATTAGGTTAGACAAAGAGACCATTCATAATGAGTATCACCACATACTTAATTCGATAAACACATAAAATGCTCACTTTTAACATTACACAAACTACACATAATTGTTCAGTCTAGTCAATAGCTTAATCATGTCCTGTCAGTACTCTGTTTTTTCCGTGTAATTTGGTTTTTTTTTAATTTTATTTATAACAATGTTTTTAGTGTAATATTTTAGTTTATTTGATATTTACAATATGTGATATTTAAAATTTAATTTATTATAATCGGAAGGTATTTTTGTTGTATTTATAAAAGTGTCTCGATACTATTCTACAAAAGAATTTTTTATAGCCCCAAGAAGAGGACTCGTAAATCCCGCGGGTCGAAACGTTGGGAGTATATATATATATTTTGAAATAAAAGACGTCATAAAAACTACTCTTTTATTTTAAATGTTTTTCAACTTAACATAGATCGGAGATAATCCCAAAATAATCGCCAATATAACGCTATAATTCTGACATATTAATAAAAATCATCATGAACAGCTTCCGAAGAGATTGTAATAAAACGTATATTACAATAGGTTCAATGGTAGAGTCCACGGTGTTGTTGTCCAGATAATAAAGCTAGTTTTATCCTCGCAATCAACTATAGGATATGCAACAATAACGCATGGATCCACAACTTCTTTGTTATTCTGACCCGATTTAGAATTGGATAAAGTAGCTGTAGAAGCAGTGGGACAGGGCATAACTATTACACCCTGATAAACAAGATGTATATCTAGATTTTCTTTTCGATAATTTGAGACAATTCTCAAACACTTTTCCGATTTCCAATAGGTTAGGGTTGCTCCTTCTTCAGCAGGAAAATTTATATTTTCCGGCCCACGACAAATATCCGCTTTTGTTATTAAAATAAATTACACTACAACCAATAAAAGTAACCTAAATAAATTCCCAATATTCAGTCGCGGCATGTGCCTGCGTGTATCGAAAATAGTTCTTTATTTTTCACTGACAGCAAGCCAAACCAACGTCAGAGGGGACGCACTTCTTTCAATCTGGGTGCGGTCGGGCTGCCTGTTTGACAGCAGGCAGGCATACATGTTGCATTTTGCCTCAGTGTAGCATACTGCTACATGCGGTACGCTACGACGATAACAGGGCAGAATGGTCTAGACCACCCGTGGTTTAGACCACGCTGAAAAATGGTCGACTAAGCTAGCCGGTCTTAAACATAGGCCTCATCGCTGCGGTCGCCCAATGTGTGGCTCGACCCACGACCCAATTAAAGCATTACTCATTACTCGGTCTCGGCGGGCATTACGAATCGACTAAGAGAGTTGGACTTGCTCGACATATGACGCATCGAGGACACATCCTTGAAGTCCCGTCAGTCTTCGATCAGACCTCGACATCCTTCTCCGTGCCTGAAAACAAAGGTGCATTGGCAAGGTGGTAACCCTAAAAATCCAGCCGGTCGATGCCTCTCTGTTTTCCTTCACCGAGATGCTAAGAAAACTCGGTGGTCAGTAACCGAACCAACTGATCGCAAAGCTTTCCCGGCCCAACATCTCACCCTGGTCGCCGAACAACGGTTGTTCAAGGGAGTGTCCCTCAGGCTTCGTCGAGACATTGACACGCGGAGTCTCATCCTAAAATGCACAGACGTTAAACAGGTGGGATTCCTACGGCAATTTATATGCCGTAGGGTTACCATATAGGAAGGGTTCTGACGTGTTATCAGGCTAGGAAGTGGGATAAAACGTCTCTATGTTCAAAAGGTATGCCTGCCGCTAGGCTGGGGAATGTCCAAGCGGCGAATTGGCATCCTGTGGTTTGCATGTGAAGCTGGTTGGATGCCCAATTAGGGCTACCAGGAACGAAAATGACAATAGATAGATGACGCGTCTAGAATGGATATCACGGCCTGATAACTTTGGCGTGATAGACTCCTAACGGTTTCCGCTGCAGGTCTTCAAGCTCGTCATAAGCGTTCCCTTGCTTGGCTTTAACCCGACACTTTACGATTTTTCGTCCCAGTTGAGCACTAGTCTGCTGTTGGAAGTTGCTTTGGGAAAAATTTCGTCTGAATATTTCCTGGCCCACTCTGGAATTAACAGGATTCGCTCTGAGATTGAAAGCTTTAGAACCCTGTGCAAACGCATGGTGTAAGTTCTCCTGCACCCTCGCACGGATCAATCTCAATTTATCATCAGCATCTACTCTCAGAGGCTCATTAAGAGCCCCACGGCTCCTTAAGATGGAATAGGAGCTCGCATGCTCAATCATTTGTTGACCGAAAAGTGTTCGGTATGGAGAGAAACCCGTTTCTTGATGGAAAGAGCTCCTGAGGGAGCTAGCTATCTGGCTCTGCTTCTCATCTCATTTTGTGTGTTCCTTCCGGATGTATGCCCTAATCCCTGACAATATAGACCTGTTCACTCGCTCTGAGGCGTTTACTTGAGGCGAGTAGACTGCCGTTCGCAAGTGCTTCACCCCATACTTATCCAGTAATCTGGCGAACTGACCCGAGCAAAACTGGACTCCAATGTCAGAGTCTATCGTTTCCGGGACTCCGAACACATGGAATATTTCGATTTCTATGAACTGGCACACATTGAGAGTAGATGCCTTTCTCATAGGTTTGAGAATCTGGAACTTAGAAAAGTGGTCAAGAACTGTCAGTATGCAGATATTTCGTTTTAATGACCGAAGATATGCACCTAGAAAATCGAGGTACAACTTTCTCCAGGGTCTTTCTGTCACAGACTGGACTCCAGTAGGTGGTCTAAGAATGGTATCGGGGGCTTTGGTCCCTTTACACACGTCACAGGCACCTACGTAGTTTTTGACATAAACTGTCATTCGTGGCCAGTACAAGTGTCTTCTCAGACGTTCCAGTACATTCGTTATACCTCCGTGAGAAGCTAGTGGCGGGTAATGCGCTCTTGAGACAACCTCGGAGACAAGCCTCGTGGAATCCAAAGTTTCCAAGCTCCTTGCTCCTGAATAGGATCGCCTGTTCTAGGAACAGTCCGAATATAGACAAAGCCATCCCTGACGCAAAGATCTGGTAGTTTGCCAGAAGCTGTTTTAACCTTATGCCTCAGCTCCTCATATTCCACCGAGTTGAAATAGGGCGAACTAAGGTCAACTTCCTGGCCAGGATCTTCAAGTGTTGACAAGCTGTCGCAATGATTTCGTGACAGCGCATCAGGAACGACATTCAGGCTTCCTTTTCGGTGTTGAATGGTGAAGTTGAAACTTGAAGCTTCAAACTCCACAGAGCAATTCTACCGCTGAATTCCTTTCGAGACATCAGCCATCTCAAGCTCGCATGATCAGTCACTATATTAAACGGCATGAGTTCTATGAAGGGCCGGAACTTCTGTACACTTAAAATTGCAGCTAAGCATTCCTGCTCTGTGACTGCATAATTTCGCTGTGCTGAGTTCAACTTTTTTGAGACGTAGGCTATTGGCTTCTCGTGTCCATCGTCATCTAGTTGAAGCAGCACTCCACCAATACCGTGTTGGCTCGCATCGCACTGTATAATGAACGGCTTGGTGAAGTCTGGGCTCACTAACAGCAGAGCAGAAGTAAGTTTTTGTTTGAACATATCTAGAGACGTCTGGGCTTCAGGTGTCCATGTGAACTGACTAGGGTTTTTCAAAGTGTCTGTAATGGAAGCAGTTAAGTCAGCATATTTCGGGATGAACCGTCTATACCATCCCGCCATACCTTGTAGGCGTCGGGCTTGCCGAACAGTTTTAGGTGACGGATAGTCAACTATGGCTGAAATCTTGTCGGAGTCAGTACTTATACCTCCTTTTCCGAAAATGAAACCCAAGTATTTGGTCTCTTTGATACAAAACTTGCGCTTCTCAACGTTTATAGTGAGGCCAGCTTTCCTCAAACAATCCGCTAAACGGGCTAGCAGGGTGAGATGGGAGTCGAAGTCTGAGGACGGAATCAATAAATCGTCTAGATAGACGAGAACATTCTCGTGAAGATCGAATGGAATGACCTTATCCATGAGGCGGCACATCGTTTGTGGAGCGTTGCATTGGCTGAATGGCTTCACTGTGTACTGATAGAGAGGGTGACCAGGTACAGTAAAAGCGGTCTCCTCTCTGGAATCAGCGTCGAGTGGGATCTGCCAGAAGGCGTCTTTCAGGTCCAGGCTCGTAATGTATTCCGGAGGTAGACGATTCAGAAGCGCGTCTATCTGCGGTAGCGGATAGGCGTCCTTCTTCGTAACGGAGCTGACTTTCCTGGCGTCACACAAAGCCGAACGTTTCCAAGCTTCCTCACCAGAACAACTGGAGAGCTCGATTTATCGATCTCTAGAAACTGTCCGTCCGCCTGGTGGAGGCTGCTAGGGTTCAGTCTAGGCTGACCACTAGACTGAAGCGGACGACGGTCTGTTAAACGACTGCCTACTAATGTCGTGAAAATCTTGCGGTGGTATCGGTTCACCCACAGGAGGAGGTGGCCGTGAAAAGTCGACTGTTGGCACTGCAGTTGATATTTGCTGCCTGACGCTATTTGCTAATTCCGTTCGCCAGGTATTCAGGCTCTGCTCAAGGACTTCGCGAACTAAGTCCTGCAGCTGCATGCGCAGACCTGCCACCAAGTCTTCGGTCGCTGCTTAGTTCTGACATTGAGCAGTAGTTAGCGGGCCGTTCACTCGGGAACTCGGATGCGAAAAGATCATAGAGTGCACATTCTGTAAACCTGGGGACAGAGACTCGCGGTTGACTCGTAGGTGGTGGCAGGTTGAAGACTGGTGCTGCCGGTCGAGTATCCTGATGGCCAGGCTTCATGTGAGTTCTCTTCGGGACCGGACCTGTGTACTCAATAAAATCGTACGGAGTAAGTTGCTGTCTACAAGTTGGGCAGTTTGCCTGCTGTCCGATCTACGTCCGCAGACACGCCTAGAGAAAGACGTGTCTACAGATCGTCTCAACTGGCTTCCTCTTGCCTGACCAGTCTCCCCCCTGGCAGATGGAGCACTTCTCGGGCAACTTTATCGGTACATTAGCTACTAAGGGTGGTGCTCGCACTGTAGCCATGGTATAACTTCAACCACTCAGTCATAAAAAAAAAATAAATAAAAATAAAAATAAACTACAGCAATGGCACCGAAGCCGTCTGCCGGGATTAGCAACTTATCTAGCAACTTATTAGTAACCTAGAACTTACAACTTACAAATTAGCATAAAACCTATTTAATATTAAGTACTTATACCCTATATATTAGAGCGAAAATAAGACAGAAAAAAAGGTGTATAATTATTTCAATCCAATTTAATTACTAAGTTCTTTCACCAAGAAGTCTGGATATTTCCAGGCACTTATGGCATACAAATCGATATCCTCCTGGTCTAGATTACGCTGCCTTCATGCCTAAAGGGATTGGCGTTCAAATTTATAAGACCACCTCTATACCTACAAATTATATTAGTTTTTTAAATGGAATACTCATCACGGAAGTAGCTATTTTCATTCAAGTACTCCAGTTTACTGTAGAGCTCATGTCGTAGAGAACCCCTTGCCTTATCAATAGCTCTTTGTTTTATTTTGTATTCTTCGCTTTCTAAAAGATCAGTCAAAATATTTCGCATACTAGCTAATTCCTGCCAGAACTGGTACCAGAATACATGGTCGTGAACAGCCCTCCAGGCTAGTTGATAAGGAAGCCTATCTGGAGCGGGGCGAAACAAGAGATTCAACATATGATCAAAGTGGCACTTCAATGTGTATATATAAATATGAGATAAGCCAAACTCAATATCTAACATGTAGTGTTGAACACAGCTGGAAAGAAATAAAATAATTAGAACAATAACTAAAATATTTACTACTTCCCTAGACTAGAATTCCAAGATCCTGCATCCAGTCAGCACTAGCCTCCTGTATCTTCAAAGAAAAGTATCTGAAATGAGAAAAAAAGATATATATTAGTTCAATAGAATCAAATGAATTAACTATTAAACAGTACAATAAAAAAATTTAAATACATATATGCATACTGCCAAGAAACAAATTTCTTGGCAGTACAACAACAACACTACATGAAAACATAAACATTGCTATTTTTCAGCGAAATTCATGTTACTGGCATAATAAACTATTGCGAAACATGCAATTACGTTTAAATATGCGAATAACATAAACTCGCAAAAGCTACACACACTATTATTAATGAAAAATCAACAATTGTAACCATTGTTGACACTTCATTAATCACTTTTTCATCACAAAATTTGCGCATAATTTGCATGATTTTTGCAAATTATGCACAGGAAAATCATTAATTAATATTTAAAGAATATTTTTATAAACTTACCTTAATAATTAATCCAGTTGTTGATTAGCAATACACCACACAAAACACGGCACTTCATGACTTAAACACCGCGAAACGAACTGTCACCGCGACGAAGTAACTAATCACTTTAATGAAGTTGGCCGCGCTCTACCTGTTGGCAATAATTAAAAAACGCGAAAATGCCCAGGTAAGGAAATATTTAGAAAAAAAGGTAATTCTAATTCCCATAATGAGTGGGAAAGAGAACGATGTGGAAACGAGACAGAAGAAAATTCGTGAGAGAATTTATGTTTCACACCGGAAATTAACATAGTATGATAGGGAGCGGCCATATTGATAAGTTTTAGAAAAATTGAAATATTTCAATAAATGAATTAGGAAAAATTATGGATAATTAAAAATAAATTAATTCACATAATTTGGAATATTTTGACATTACAGCATGGATTTATAATGTGCAAAAAATACATGAAATTTGCATTTTTTCATGTGGAACTTGTCCGAAAATGGCGGCTCGGACATTATAAAAAGGAGGTGCTCCCTAAGTAAACTCTCATTAGTTTGACAGCGATCATACATGCAACTTCGCATAGATCCAGTGGTGTTTTAAAAAATCAAAAAGTGCAAAAAATTAATTCTCAATACAATCTTATAGCATAAATAAACGTGCCTAGCAAGGTACAGCATTCACATGCTATCAAGATTTTAATATCAAATTAATAAGTTGGTGTGACTTGAATTTGGTGGTGAACGTTTTAGGATAAGTATTTGTGATATATATTCTTAAAACATTTGGTGGTGGACAATTTAATTTAGTTTTTTCACATAGCATTGACTTCATGCAAGCCACGCATAATTAATGC
Organism: Dioctria rufipes; assembly: GCA_963924295.1. Lineage (NCBI taxonomy): Eukaryota > Metazoa > Arthropoda > Insecta > Diptera > Asilidae > Dioctria > Dioctria rufipes. Next base: position 129,746,047 of record OZ002740.1, read on the forward strand.
TTCATGTGAAAAACCAACGTAGATTAGTTAATATTAAGCTATACGTGAATTATAGTAAGTAAGAAACAGTGAAATTAATTGTAATAAAAGTGAATTAGTGAAAATCTGAGGTATAAAATTGAGCACGTGTCACGTTACGACACCTCAAGAATACATGCCTCCAGATAATTAATTACATTAATTAAGTACGTTTAAAGTGAAAAAATTACAACAGAATTCAGACTAACGTAAAATAAGTAATTTTTGGTTAATAAAGCAACAGTAAACACAAGCTCACATATCTTATCATTTTAACATACCGCTACACTAACCTACCTAAAATGCAGTAATATAGCTGTAGTGTTCAATTACCGCTACATTACAAAACATTTTTTGGTGGTTCCATCCAGGAATGTGTGCCTGTTTACTGTTGCGATTGACAATAATTCATTTACGATTAAATTAGTCAAGCAATTCTTACTGTTATTGTGCTGAAACGTGGCAGTTTTTAAGAAGTTTTCAAAATAATAACTGTGCTTAGACGTGGCAGTTCTTATTAAAAAACACAAAAATTAATTTATAAACGTGCTTAGACGTAAAACTTCAGGGTGCCCAGACGAGGCAGCTCGAATATTTTCGAAATTTCTATTATAATTACTGAACTTACATGTCAGTAAATCGTGTTACATAGTTAAGTGCTGAACTTACATGTCAGTAACTCTTAATAAATAGCTGAATAATTAAATTAACTAAAATTAGTAACGAAAAGTTAGATAAATATTTTTTCACGTCAATTTGTCATACACGGTATCAATTTACGTTCTTCGACTAAATTTACATTTATCCCACGTGGCATTAAATTGTTTTTTGTTTTCAAGTATCTTCATCATTTAACCCACACGGTTAATTAACTAATCGTAAAATATCAATCAACATGGATTCAGTAGATAAACTAATCCTTACGGAAAGCATATTGCGTGCAAGAATTGAAAAGTTAATCGAAAATGGAAAGAAAACGAACCTTGTTAAACGAACACAAGGCTTTTATGAAACTAAAATTACAGATTTGAAGAAACTATGGGAAATATATAGCGATACAGATATGGCAATAAATCAGGCTTTATTAGAAAGTTCTGATGAAAAGCAACATGAGTATTTAGCCCAAGATAATCATAGCTCAACAGAGTTAAAATATTCCGAATATATGGGAGAATTAGTAGAAGGATTGCGGAAATTCGTCCCAACTTCTGAAGCATCAAGCTCGGGACAAGTACCTATTCATTCTACAACTGTTGTTCAACAGGAATCATTCCTTCCGCGCATTCAGTTGCCCAAGTATAACGGCAACTACGATTTATGGCGATCATTTCATGATCTATTCATCTCTCTTGTTCATGACAATACAAAGCTAACACCAGTTCAAAAGCTGCATCATCTGAAATCTTGTTTAGTGGGTGATGCTGAGAAATTGCTGCGGCACACCCCAGTAACAAATGAAGATTACATGCCAGCATGGAACAAGTTAAAGGCTAGATATGAGAACAAGAGAATTTTAGTTAATCATCAATTAAAGGTTTTGGTAAACCAAGCCAAACTAAATGCAGAGTCTGCTAAAGGACTCAAGTCAATAATTGATACAACAGACGAATGTATCCAACAATTGCAAAGTTTAGAAGTTGATACGACATCATGGGATGTACTTCTAATACATCTGTTAGTACAAAAATTACCTTTCGTTACCCTCAAAATGTGGGAAGAAGAGCAGGGAGGCACACAAGAACTCCCAACATTTAAGTCATTTAAGCAGTTCTTAAATACACGTTTAAGAATTTTAGAATCGTTAGCAGATAGTCTAGTTAAGTCCACACCACATCACAAACCAAACACCACACCAGACGTGACAAAGTCATATCACGTTACAAATGAATTTAAATGCGCAGCATGCAATGCCAGGCATTACCTCCAAAAGTGTCCGAAGTATCTAGCGATGGACATACCATCCAAATATCAGATACTGAAGGCATCAGGTCGGTGCTCAAATTGCTTAGGAATTCACCACGTAAATAATTGCACTAGCAAATTTAGATGTCTGAAATGCAATAAGAGACATCATAGCACCCTTCATGAAGAGCACAATAAGGAAAAACCCAAGTCCTCAGCTGTTCATAATGAGCATAAGTCAGCACATGACAAAGTTAGATTGAGCTCAAGTCAAGCTAATCAATCTAGCTCCTCACAGGAAAGCTTTTCCCGGTTACAAGCAGTCAACAATACTGATGGCTTAAACACTAGTCATAACTTCGTAACCCGAGAAAGTCACAATGCTCTACTAGCAACTGCATTAGTAGTAGCACAGACAAAAAGCGGAAAACCTTATATTCTACGATGTCTGATAGATAGTGGCTCGCAATCATCATTCATCACGGAGGAAGCTTGCAGGAAATTAGGAGCAGTACAAAGCCCAACTGCAGTCTCCATCACAGGCTTAAACACTAGCCATACAGCCATCTCAAGGCACCAAACAATACTCTCTCTTCGGCCTCGAACAACGAGATCTACAGAAGTATTAGAAGAAAACTTTCTAATACTTAAGAACATTACAGATCCTCTGCCTTCTAGAATAGTGTCTAAAAAGGAATGCGCGAAGCTAAAGAAACTGCAACTCGCAGATCCCACATTCTGGAAACCGGGAAGGATAGATGCATTATTAGGAGCAAGAGTTTATGCTCAAATATTGCGAACCGGTATACGGCAAGGAACAAATACGACTCCTACAGCAGTCAACACAATATTTGGTTGGATTTTGCTTGGGTCTAGCATAGATGATGCAGAGCACAAAACGTCATCATTTACAATCACAACTGATGATGTGGCTCTTCAACTCAAGAAGTTCTGGGAAACAGAAGAATTTCCCACAAACCCCATTCTTAAAAAAGAAGACAAAGAATGTCTACAGAGTTATCAACTCAATCACCAGCGTCTGCATAATGGAACTTATCAAGTTAAGTTACCTTTTGTAAACGACGAGAACCCTACTCTGGGGCAATCGAGAATACAAGCAATCAAACGCTTTCAAGGAATTCAACGACAATTAGCCAGAAATCCAGACTTGAAAGTTGAATATGAGAGATGTTTGGACGAATATCTCTTGTTGGGTCATATGGAGGAAATACCTCCGCCCAATATCAATCAGCCCCATTATTATATACCTCATCATGCCGTTGTGAAGGAAAGCACGACAACAAAGGTGAGAGTAGTATTCGATGCCTCAGCTAAGACGTCGAATGGCAAATCTCTTAATGAGTATCTACTAAAGGGCCCAGTTCTGCAACCTAAGCTGTTCGCCACGTTGCTCAACTGGCGCAAATATAAAATTGCTATGAACGCAGACATTGAAAAGATGTATCGCATGATCACCATGCATCCCGATCACCGAACATTTCAGCGAATCATTTGGAGACATCCTAAAACTAAGGAGATTCAGGATTTTCAGCTGAACACGGTGACATTTGGAACGGCATCAGCGCCATACTTAGCTATTCAGACGCTACAACAGTTAGCAAATGATGAACAGCAAAGATGGCCTTTAGCCTCTACGGTTACAACCACAGATTTTTATGTGGATGATCTCCTGACTGGAGCTGACAATCTTAATGACGCCAAATGCTTATTAAATCAGCTAATAGGTATGATGAAATCTGGAGGATTCAATCTCAGGAAATGGACAAGCAACAGTACAGAGCTGTTAAGCCATCTTCCTGCAGAGCAATGTGAATTCACAGAAACACTAACGATCACAGACCAGGAATCTGTAAAAACACTAGGAATTCGCTGGCATCCTAAACTGGATAGTTTTTCCATTATAACCAAACCATGGACAGTTCATGCCAAGGTAACTAAACGAACCATTCTGTCTGACATCGCATCACTGTACGATCCTTTAGGCTGGCTGGCACCAGTGGTAATCACAGCCAAGGTGCTCATGCAAGCACTATGGATCACAGGATGTGCATGGGATAACAAGGTATCGGAAATAATAGAACAAGAATGGAATAAGTTTAAACGTAACTTAAAATGCATAGAAAATATACAAATCCCTAGATGGATCAACTATTCATCTGAGGCAAGCATTCAATTACATGGATTTTGTGATGCGTCTACAAAGGCTTTTGCAGCTGCCGTTTATTTACGGGTAGACGATCAGAACGGCTTAATTCATACCAATTTGCTTACTGCAAAAACTAGAGTAGCTCCAATTAAGCCAACAACAATTCCTAGATTAGAGCTTAATGGAGCTCTATTACTTGCACGACTGCTTCAGGCTACACTTGAAGATATGCGCCTACATCATGTGCCAATCTTCGCCTGGACAGACTCAACAATTGTCTTGCAATGGATCAAGGAACATCCAGCACGATGGAAAATCTACGTAGCAAACCGCGTCGTCGAAATACAAGACGTTGTACGCTTCGAACAGTGGCGTCACATATCTACAAAACACAATCCGGCAGATTTAGCCTCCAGAGGTGTTCCTGCAGCAGATTTAACCAGTAATCATTTATGGTGGCATGGACCATCATGGTTAGCTGAAGAACAGGACAACTGGCCGAAATTTAAGGACATTTCGGAACAAACAAATTTAGAAGCTAAAGAAATTCCTACAGTAAGTTTTTTAGCGAAATTAGAAAACAATCTTCTTTTACGATATTCGTCGTATACTCGCCTTGTGCGAATTGTAGCAAACATTCAACGTTTCATACACAATTGTCGGCATCCGCAATCGAAACTCGTTCAAGCTTTCACTGTGCAGGAATGGAATAATGCTGAAGTAACAATATTAAAACTCGTACAACAAGCTGCGTTCGCAGAAGAGTATAAGAATATGTTGGGCAAGAAACCATTGTCACAACATAGCAAATTAATCAAGCTCAATCCATTTCTGGACAACAACGGTCTAATACGATTAGGTGGTAGACTTCTGAATGCAACATTGCCATATAATAGGAAGCACCCAATCATCTTACCACGTGATCATCACGTTACACTAATACTAATTGACAAACTGCATGTGGATACTCTGCATGGCGGTCCATCACTAGTTCTCAGCACTAGTCGAGATAGATTTTGGATATTGGATGCTCGACGCCGAATTACTAGTCGAATACATAAGTGCATTATCTGTTTTAAACATCGCACTGCAACAAGAACCCAATTAATGGGAAATCTACCAACGTCTCGCGTGAATATAACGAGACCGTTCCTTAACGTAGGAATTGATTATGCAGGACCTGTAATAATAAAAGCATCAAACCTACGAAATGCAAAATTGTTGAAAGCATACTTTTGCATCTTCATTTGTATGGCCACAAAGGCGGTACATCTGGAGTTGGTATCAGATCTCACATCTGAAGCATTCCTCGCTGCATTAAAACGATTTGTAGCACGAAGAGGATTGTGTAGTGACATATACTCAGATTGTGGCACCAACTTCATTGGAGGAAAAGCGATTTTAGATAAGGATTTGCAAGCAGCAATTAAAGGTGCAACTCCAGTAGCAGCACAATATCTTGCCTCCAAGCAAATCAATTGGCATTTCAATCCTCCAGCCTCTCCACACTTTGGAGGGATATGGGAAGCTGGAGTAAAGGCAATAAAGTACCATTTACGCCGAACATTACAACACTCCAGATGCACATTCGAAGAATACTCTACAGTCCTGGCTCAGGTTGAGGCATGTCTAAATTCTAGACCGCTATGCTACGTGAGAAATGATCCAGAGGATTTACTTATCCTCACACCCGGACATTTTTAATAGGCCAAGCACTTAATGCCATTCCAGAGCCAGACTATACACATGAAGCAATACTACCGTCCAAACGGTGGAAGTACATACAACTATTATATAAACAATTTTGGGATAAATGGTCAAGGGATTACTTGAACCAATTGCAAAATCGACCCAAATGGTATACAAGACAACCAAATATTCAAGTAGGGGACGTGGTACTTGTAAAACACGATCAGATGCCACCCACAAGTTGGTTAATGGGCATAATCGAACAAGTGCATCCAGGGACAGATGATCTGGTTCGGGTAGTCAAGGTCAAAACGCGAAACGGTAGTTTTCTACGACCAATTGCAAAAATTAGTCCGCTACCATTAGCTATAGATTAACTACCTGTTCTTAGTGTCGTCATGTGTCTGTCCTTTTGTGTACTACTGTTGGCTGAGGGTTGTGTTCTATTCACGTTACGCCATACTAACTGGTTGCCATTTCAGATGTCATTCACCTACGAACAGGATGATACACTATACATTCTGGAAGACATTTACTTTAGCCCACCAGGAAGCCCGGAGCGGAGGATGTTGCGTGACCCGGGATGTGATGTCTTTGGCAGACCCAGGCCGGAGTCGGCCCACGAATTGGCTCCAGGAGGTCGAGAAGAAGTTGGAGGAGCTACAGAAGAAGTTTCCAGAACAAGAGGAGAGCCATCCACGAGCACAGCAGCTAAGAACTCAACTACGGCTACAAACTTACCGTTTGTAGGCCCGACTCCCTTTACGGATCCACACCCGGAGCAGACAGTGGTGGTTAATGGCAGTCGGATATCTCAGTTATCCAGACTCCTGCTGACCACAACCATAAATGAGTTCGAAATGAGGAGGAACAATAGCTTTCAAAAATTTCGAACGCGAGAAGGCGTAGACATATATCTGCCGCGATATGTCTTGCAGCGTATTAATGTTCGGGCAATACAGCAGCGGAGGAACCGCGAAAAATTCATTAATCTACCCGACAAATACCAAGTCAAATTAAAGGTCACTAAGGACGGAGAATTAATATTCCATCATTACCACAAGAGAGGTATACGCAAAATAAAAGAAGCTTTGGTTGAACAAACTGTTCAACGGGGGGGAGTATGTTGAACACAGCTGGAAAGAAATAAAATAATTAGAACAATAACTAAAATATTTACTACTTCCCTAGACTAGAATTCCAAGATCCTGCATCCAGTCAGCACTAGCCTCCTGTATCTTCAAAGAAAAGTATCTGAAATGAGAAAAAAAGATATATATTAGTTCAATAGAATCAAATGAATTAACTATTAAACAGTACAATAAAAAAATTTAAATACATATATGCATACTGCCAAGAAACAAATTTCTTGGCAGTACAACAACAACACTACATGAAAACATAAACATTGCTATTTTTCAGCGAAATTCATGTTACTGGCATAATAAACTATTGCGAAACATGCAATTACGTTTAAATATGCGAATAACATAAACTCGCAAAAGCTACACACACTATTATTAATGAAAAATCAACAATTGTAACCATTGTTGACACTTCATTAATCACTTTTTCATCACAAAATTTGCGCATAATTTGCATGATTTTTGCAAATTATGCACAGGAAAATCATTAATTAATATTTAAAGAATATTTTTATAAACTTACCTTAATAATTAATCCAGTTGTTGATTAGCAATACACCACACAAAACACGGCACTTCATGACTTAAACACCGCGAAACGAACTGTCACCGCGACGAAGTAACTAATCACTTTAATGAAGTTGGCCGCGCTCTACCTGTTGGCAATAATTAAAAAACGCGAAAATGCCCAGGTAAGGAAATATTTAGAAAAAAAGGTAATTCTAATTCCCATAATGAGTGGGAAAGAGAACGATGTGGAAACGAGACAGAAGAAAATTCATGAGAGAATTTATGTTCCACACCGGAAATTAACATAGTATGATAGGGAGCGGCCATATTGATAAGTTTTAGAAAAATTGAAATATTTCAATAAATGAATTAGGAAAAATTATGGATAATTAAAAATAAATTAATTCACATAATTTGGAATATTTTGACATTACAGCATGGATTTATAATGTGCAAAAAATACATGAAATTTGCATTTTTTCATGTGGAACTTGTCCGAAAATGGCGGCTCGGACATTATAAAAAGGAGGTGCTCCCTAAGTAAACTCTCATTAGTTTGACAGCGATCATACATGCAACTTCGCATAGATCCAGTGGTGTTTTAAAAAATCAAAAAGTGCAAAAAATTAATTCTCAATACAATCTTATAGCATAAATAAACGTGCCTAGCAAGGTACAGCATTCACATGCTATCAAGATTTTAATATCAAATTAATAAGTTGGTGTGACTTGAATTTGGTGGTGAACGTTTTAGGATAAGTATTTGTGATATATATTCTTAAAACATTTGGTGGTGGACAATTTAATTTAGTTTTTTCACATAGCATTGACTTCATGCAAGCCACGCATAATTAATGCTTCATGTGAAAAACCAACGTAGATTAGTTAATATTAAGCTATACGTGAATTATAGTAAGTAAGAAACAGTGAAATTAATTGTAATAAAAGTGAATTAGTGAAAATCTGAGGTATAAAATTGAGCACGTGTCACGTTACGACACCTCAAGAATACATGCCTCCAGATAATTAATTACATTAATTAAGTACGTTTAAAGTGAAAAAATTACAACAGAATTCAGACTAACGTAAAATAAGTAATTTTTGGTTAATAAAGCAACAGTAAACACAAGCTCACATATCTTATCATTTTAACATACCGCTACACTAACCTACCTAAAATGCAGTAATATAGCTGTAGTGTTCAATTACCGCTACATTACAAAACATGTAGTTAGGTGTATTTTGAGGTAACCAATATCGCTTTGTAGAAACCCGCACACTTGAGCTCCATAGCAAAACACTGCCCTTAAGACAGAGTTAAATAGAGCGATCTTGTTAGATGGTGTAACTTCATCTTTTCCAATAAAATTTTTCCAGGTCACATTCATCGCAACTTTAGCAAATTCCAATCTCTTCTTAAAATTGGAGGTTAAGGCAAGTTTTGGTGTCAATGTAATACCCAAGTAAGAATACTTTGTGACAATCTCTATCTCTGTGTTCATATAAACCCAATATTCATTAGTCTTTCTCGGACGATTTCCGCGTTGGAAGATCATGACCTTAGACTTCTCCAAGTTGACAACTAGGCTCCATAACCAGCAGTATTCATGAAGATATTTATCATACGCTGTAGTTTGCACGGATCATCAGCCAATATGACAATGTCATCAGCATATTTTAGCACTTTTAAGCTAATATCACCAAGAGTAAGACCAACTTCCATATAGTCTTCCAGGTCATTAATAAATAGCGCAAACAAAAGCGGCGGGCTCAGAATACGACCTTGTTTAACCCCCGATCTGGTATGAAAACCTGTCGACAAATACTCTCCGTTCCAAACCTGAGCAGTCGTACCTTCATACAGCCTTTGAACCATTCGTACAAACTTACTAGACATGCCAATATTAAATAATTTATAGAAAAGTGCACCGCGGTCTATTGTGTCAAATGCTGCCTTGAAATCCATGAAGAAGGCGTAAACTTTCTTTATATTGAGTGAATGACTAAACATTACTGGACTCATTAAATTAAAAATATTGTCATACATCGAATAACCGTTAGAAAACCAGCTTGATTCTCATTCAGAATACTGTAGTACCTTTCCCAGAAAATTGCTCTATTATATAGCATACCCACAAATAGCTTAGAAACTGTATTCATAAACGACAATTAGCGGTAATTTTCAATTCTATTTATATCATCTTTTTTATGAAGAGGAAAAATGATAGATGTAGTAAAGGAATCATGTATCTCACATTGACTGTAAATATAATTAAAATAGCTTACCAGCTTTACAAAAAAGTATTCTGGAGCATTCTTGTAGAACTCATAAGAAATTCTATCAATCTCCGGTGCTTTATTATCCTTAACTTTATAAAGTACAGCATAAAGTTCGGATAAATGGAAGTCATTATCTAAGATGTCATTGTCTATAAGCGGAGCAGATCGGTCTATTATCTGTTATCGGAGTAGTTCATTAGAGCATTTACATCAATACGCAAGCCTATTGTAAACCTTTTACCCGTAAGTTCTTTCGCCAAGGTCCACCAGGTCTTCGAGTCTTTCACAGAGTTAAGTTTATCTTTAATCGTCTCATAATACAACCTTCTTTTGGCCATGCACAGCATTTTAAAATATTTATTTATTTTTAAGCAGCATTCCCGCGCATAGTCTGTACTGCATCGACGGTACATATTAAGCCATTTGAAGGAAGCTTTCCTTGCCCGAACAAACTCATTGTCAAACCATTTCTCTCTAAATAACGGCCTAGCAGTAGCACCAGTAATAGAAGCATTCATTACCACTCCAATCAAATCTTCGATATATATGTCATTAGTTTGCAATTCCCAGTTTAATTTAGGAACCAAAGTCAAGGGCCTAGCCTCTTCCCTATGTGTAGACCCTACGTCAAGTTAAGACATGTTAAGAACAACCGGTAAATGATCTGAGAATACCTGTGATGTGACGTGCAGATCTTGCACCATGGACACAGATTATAAGATAAAGCTATAATCTGATTTGCAGAGGAACCACATCCGCCAATAAACGTATACTCTCCGTCATAGTCCCCTTTCGTGCGTCCATTCAGAACTGCTAAACCACAATCATCACAGAAATCTATAAATTTTTTACCCCTAGCATTGACTGCAGAGTCTTTAGAGTTTCTACAAAAAGTTAGGCCTGCACCGATGTCTAGTTGTTCAGGTAGGTTTTGCATTTGTCCGATTCTCACATTAAAGTCTCCTAAAATTACAATACTATAGCCATCCGCATATTTTACCACGTCCACAAATCGTTCAAAATCAGATTCCCAGCTATTACAATTAATATAAGCAGGAAGTAAGCGGAAATTCCCTAATTGTTGCTTTAACTCTAAAACGGGCCAATCATTCATCCAGAAAACGTTGATTACATTTCCAAGTATTTTCTTATCAACTCCTATTAACCAACCACCACTCGCTCTGCCATAATGTGAGACTCTAGTAGCGCCGACCCAATACAGTTCAAAACCGCTAAATTACTTATTATATTTACAGGTGTCCTCATCTACAACGTGAGTTTCATATAAGCACAAGATATTGTATCCCTTAACATATTGGAAGAAATTTGGAAAGAGCGACTTGTTCCGTAAGCCTGCTATATTGTACGACAAAACACTGATTTTATTTTCTGTATATTTTTCGCTCTGATCTACACAGAAAGAGGAATCAGTATTACCATGACTATAACTATTACTAACATTAATTTTACTTTTAAATATTGACATAGTTTCCTGGCAGACGGGAGGTTGTTATTTTTATTCAATTTCAACACCTCGTACCAGATTTTAAACAGAAATTACTTTTTTTCGGATAGCAGGCGGATAGTCCTTCTGAATAAAAATTTGTGAGCCCTTAAGCTTCTTCGAATTTTTCAATATGTTCTGTACTGATGCTGATGATGCAAATTCAACAAGGTAAGAAGAACCTCCTGAGCTTGACGCTGCTGTTAACTGACGGACACTTACAATTTCCGAGAATTTTTGTACACCCAGAACTTCATTGCACACCTTAGAAATAGTAGCCGCTGGATGTTCGTTAATTGCGTTATCGATTCCTTTGAAGATCAAATTATTTCTCCTATGCTTCTACTCAAGGTACTCAAATGAACGCCTAAGCTCCAGTTCTCGTGCAGTCAAATCAGATATCGCTTGTTTTAGCTCTAATTTTCATTTTTCAATGCTACTAACTGATCTTTCATTTCAGCAAAGTCATCTTTAGTTGCGAGTCGTGTAATTTGCTTTTGAATAACTTGAGTAAAAGCGTCCATGAGATCCCCACTGTATGATCACCATTCGATTCATAATGCACTGCCTCTTAATAGTTTCGTTAGAAGTACAATTGTCTGGTGATAATTGTGCAAGCCTCCTCTTGTTTGATTTATTCGATGTAGCAGACAATACTACTGTGAATTCGTTATCACTCATTAAAGCAGATCATGCAAATAAAGAAAAACTTTGTGCGGTAGAGTATGTTTTCCCCTTTTTCCAGTTGATGGTAATAATATTTTGGTGTAATGCAAATGACTTGTTTGCTCAAAAATTGAACTTCTTGTTATCCAGTGCAGTTTTTAGGTTATACAAGCACATTCAGTATGCCGAGAACGAAAATGGAATTTTTTGTTAGGTACAGAAATTAATTATTTCGGCAGAGCATACACTTTAGAGTGCAAATGTTTTACCTTTGTGGCAATAAAGCATCAGTGAAACATATAAGTTTTTTTCCCGCAAAATCGATCTTCAAATACGATCCTCATATGTAGCTGTCAAACTATTCCTCACCATATATTCGGAAAAGATAACTAAATTTAAAAAAAATCGAGATAACAGAGATACCGATTTAAAAAGAAAATCCAAAATTTCGGAAGAGATACCAAAATTTCAAAAAAACAATTTTTACCAATAGTTCAGAAAAATGCTGGTCATAATCACTAAAGTTCTAAATATATTCGGAAAGATAACGAAATTTCAAAACTTGGGAGTATTCTAAACTCCGAATTCAATACTTGTACTGACACAGTCGTCCAGTCAAAAGATATAAATGCTAATTTTTATAAGAAAAGTTACGAAAAGTCAACTCAGGCGTTCCAAAAATCAACAAGAAAATTTCGTCCCGTTTCTCCCTCACTCACCAAGAGCTAACTCTCAACACACAAAAGTCTCCAAGTCCACTCTCTCCAATCAGATCAAAAGTAATGGTACAAGTAAGTAATTAATTCAATAAAATCCTTTAATTTGAAGTCCAATACTTCAACCTATAAATAAAAAATTTTATGAATTTGAGGACAAAAAATAAAAGAATGTGGACTTTCGTTATATATGTATATGTATAATTCACTTTTAATATTTTCTTTTTCACAAATCCTTATTGCCTAATTATACAATCCTTAACTCTAATAATTCTAAATCAGTTTCAATAATTCACTAATTATTAATTCACTATTCACAAAACAAAAAAAAAAAAAACAAAGGTCATATTCAGACAACGTTACTTTGTTTCATTGACTGATTTTCAACCTTTGATAAATTGCTGCTTATGAATGCTGCCTTAAAACGTGAACCTTTTGCCAGAACTTTTTCCAAAAGAGAAGAGCTTCCAGCTCAAAGTATCGGCCTTTTATAGAACTTTTTCCAAAAGAGAAGAGCTTCCAGCTCAAAGTATCGGCCTTTTATAGAGGTGGGTTTCGCCATTATATTGGTAGTGCCACTGGTTCCATTCTCTGTTTGAAGAAAAGAAAAATCATAAGTTGACTTGTCACAAATTATTTTCAAAAGGAATGAAAATTCGCGAAATCATGAATAATAATTTTCTTTAAATTAATATTGAGTGAAACTCTCCGAATAATATAAAAATTTGCATTATTTTAATAAAAATTCACGTTTTTCTCCACGGAAATTTCAAGTTACTAACATCGAAAACATCGAATTCGCGTATGATAGTACTAATTTACTGCGCATGCTCTAATATTCGTATAAATTCGGTTAAAATAAATATTTTTTATCTTGTTTCTTTGTTTTTTGTCTCTTTTTCTCTTATTGTTTATATGGTTAATTTAAATTTTATTAAATTTCTTTAAAATTATTGAACTTCGCGTAAATATTATTCGATTTTCGAATTTCGCGTATAAAACTTTCTTAAAAGAATGTACTTGTGTCACCGAGACCATAAAGTTACGGACGTCAAATTAAATTTTATTGTGACATTGTGCCGTGTTTTATTTTACAAAATTTTCTAAGTTTCGGTGTAATTTTAAATAAATCTGTGTGTTGTTCGTATTGTTGGTGAGTTAAGTGTTGTTAAGTGTTTATTTGTGATCAAATATCTCACACGCAAATTATAATTATAATTTCTTAAAATTTGAGTGTGAGGTTAAGTACTTTGTTGTGATCATGTTTTCTAATTTCTTTCTATTTATATTTATCCATAATTATCTTTTTGTTTTAGGATTTTGTAACGTTGAAGATATGCAGAATGGATTGATACCCCTAGTGGAGCACCTTGATAGGATATGAGGAAGAAGGAAAAACGAAACATTAACTGGAGTTCAGATAAGTTTATATGTATTTCAACTATATTCTTTGTGAAAGTTTTTCTTTTTCTTTTCAGATTAATTCATTGATGTTGAAGATTTCGTTTGGTGAGTCAACATTCTCCCTCCTATTGAACCATTGCGTTCAACAACTCTGGCCTTCAGTTTGGTAATAGCGCGTCGATGATGATGGTGAAATACAACTTTTCCTTCCATGTTGACGTTTATCTTCACTTGGAATAGGTCGGGAAGATTGAGAGTAAATTGCTTTCGTTTGCTGTTGCGAATTCTTTCGAAGTCAATTCGACGCAATGTGTCTCGAGCAATAAACAAGTCTTCTCCTTCTCGAGTGATAAAACGTTGAATATCGTTTTCGATTCGCGTTTGAATTTCTTTGACCGTAGTGGAAAGTTTTAGCCGAGATAATGAGTCAAAAACCCTTCCGTTGATATTGAACCCAAGAGGCTGTTCTTCAGGTTTTTTACTTTTAGTCTTCTCATCATCTGGTATGACCTGAGTATCTCTGGGCCTTGCAGTTGATAGTGGTAATCCTGTTAATACATCATGACCAGGTTCCACAAAGCTTTCCAGCATAGGACTACCGGGTGGCGAAAATTGAATGTCTTCAAAAATTGTTAAATAATCGTCAAAGTCGGACTGCATGTTTAACTGTAATAAAAATATGAAATAGCTGAGTGTATTTATTTTTGATTGGACATACACTAACAAACAACAAAAAACACATAGATGTGATTTGATTATTCAGTTATCAATCGATTCATGTTATTGTTGTTGCCCATCTGATTCAATAGGAAGACGACAAACTTTTACAACTGGACGTTGTAATATGTTATATTTTGTACGTATTGTTACAACTCGTACTAGGCCATCTGAGCCTGGATGAATCCTTTCAATAATACCTAATGGCCAAGAAGTGGGTGTGTTACTCTCATCTTTAATAAGGACGACATCTCCAATTTTAAGGTTGGTTTGATACTTGCACCACTTTGGTCGTTGCTGTAAGCGATTCAGATATTCTTTGGACCATTTAGTCCAAAAGTGTTGGGTCATTTGCTGAATGCGCTGCCATCGTTGTGCTAGTGTAATATTGGAGGCGATGATATTTGGTTCAGGAATGGAATTTAAAGGTTGGCCGATAAGAAAGTGTCCTGGAGTCAAAACTGCTAAATCGTCTATGTCGTTACGCAGTGCACAAAGTGGTCGGGAGTTCAAACAAGCCTCGACTTGTGTCAACAAGGTCGTGATTTCTTCGAAGGTGCACACAGACGTACCTATTACTCTTCGCAAGTGATACTTTATAGATTTGACACCAGCCTCCCATAATCCTCCATGATGAGGTGCAGCAGGGGGATTAAAATGCCAGGTTATGCTGAGATTTGTTAAATATTTTATAACCTCTGGGGTGGCTTCCTTAATAGCTCGTTTTAGATCTTGGTCTAGCATAGTTTTGCCTCCTACAAAATTTGTACCGCAATCGGAATATAGGTCAGAGCAGAGTCCTCGTCTAGATACAAATCGTTTCAGGGCAGCTAGAAAGGCTGAAGACGTCAAATCAGATACTGCTTCGATATGTATTGCCTTCGTTGCCATGCACACGAATATACAAAAGTATCCTTTATAAATCTTGACATTGCGATGAGTTGACATCTTCAGACTAATTTGTCCTGCATAGTCGACACCAACATGAGTAAATACCTTAGTTATATTGACTCGAGGAGCTGGTAGATTGCCCATCAACTGATTTGAAACTGCCTGGCGCTGTCTAACACACACTAAACATTTGTGTAGCTGATGTGTGATTATTCGCTTAGCATCCAGGATCCAATATTGATTGCGAGTTGTGTTTAAAACGAGATTCGTGCCGCCATGAAGGGTTTCTTTATGAGTTTTATCTATTATTAGCTTGCTAATATGATGATCGCGTGGGAGTATGATTGGGTGTTTTCTGTTATAGGAAATGTTAGCATTTTCCAGTCTACCGCCTACTCGAATGAGTCCATCGTGATCAATAAATGGGTTAAATGTTAGTAGTTTACTTTTCCGTGAAAGCGGTTTATTTGTTTCTAGCTGTTCGTAATCCTTTGAAAACGTTGATATCTGTACAATTTTCAGAATTGTGTTGCTTGCTGTGTTCAATTCCTTGGTGGACAGAAAACCAGTTTCCTTTCCTTTAGTATTACGACAGTTTTGAGCAAAGCGTTGTATGGTAGCGATAATTCGTATTAATTTTGTATAGGAAGAGTATCGTGCTAGCAACTCATTCTCTGTTTGAACTAACAGAGTTGTTACAGTTGGTCTTTTCATCTCCAAATCAGTACGTTCTTTTGGAATTGAAGTTTGAGGCCAAGCGTTTTGATCTCTTGTAAGCCATGTTGGGCCATGCCACCATAAACTGCAATTTAATAGTTGACGAGTGGATATTCCCCGAGATGCCACGTCAGCAGGATTTTCTTTAGTTGGAACATAGTGCCAATAATCAGCTGCTAAAGTCTCCTGAATTTCTGCTACTCTGTTCGCTACGTAAGTCTTCCAACGTCCGGGGTGTTCGCGTATCCATTGCAAGGTAATCGTAGAATCTGTCCATGCAAAGACTGGTGTGGTTTGTAACTGCATGTCATGTATTGTTGTTTTAAGTAACCTGGCCAATAATAACGCGCCATTTAACTCTAAACGAGGTATGGTTACTGGTTTAACTGAAGCTACCTTAGTTTTAGATGTCAATAATACTGAAGTGGTAACGCCTTTATCATTTTGGATGCGTAAATAGATCACTGCTGCATATGCCTTAATGGAGGCATCACAAAATCCATGAATTTGATGTACTTGATGACGAGTTGAGAAACCAATCCACCGAGGAATTTTTAACATTTCCAATGCATGCAGATCTCGCTTAAAGGTTAACCATTGCTCAGATATGGTGTCAGAAACCTTACTGTCCCAGGAACAGCCAGTGATCCATAATGATTGTATAAGAATTTTTGCTACAATGATAATAGGTGATATCCATCCTAATGGATCGTACAGCGAGGCAATTTCCGAGAGGATAGTGCGTTTAGTACTGATTTTATATTTTTGTTCATGATTTGTTTTGAATGTGAAATAGTCCTTTCCAGGGTACCATTTGATTCCTAGAGCCTTTATTCCTTCAGTTTCTGTCAAATTTAGTGAGCCCTTTAATTCTCTGTCTTCCATTGGTAAATGGTCAAGTAGCTCTGCACGATTACTTGTCCACTTTCGCAATTTGAATCCACCTTGCTTAAACATTTCGATGAGTTGTCTTTGTAATTCTTGACCTTCTTGAACATTCTCAGCCCCAGTCAATAGATCATCAACGTAAAATTCATTTAAAGCAGATTGTGATGCCAATGGCCAGCGTTCTTCTTCATCTCTGGCTAATTGTTTTAATGTTCGTATAGCCAAGTAAGGTGCTGATGACGTGCCAAATGTCACCGTATTAAGTTGATAATCTTGCAGTTGCTTAGTCGTTGGGTCTCTCCAAAATATGCGCTGATACGTACGATGATCCGGATGCATCCAAATCATTCTATACATTTTTTCAACGTCTGCGGTCATTGCGACCTTGTATTTTCTCCAGTTAAGTATGATGGAAAGTAGTTACGCTATGCGGATTCTGGAACACTTTTTCCATACAAAAAGTGTCCGGAAATTTCAAACTATTTTGATGGCTCTGGACTGGGTTCTGGGCCACTGAGGGGGATTCCGTCTAGTGGTATACGTCACAGGGCATGCCTGGAGAATTCCTTTCCTACCGTCTGGCTGACCAGGAGCTGACATTAACTTTTTAGTAATAATTCAAGTTTTATTGTTTTTGCCCATGGTGTGCTGTGCCTAAATGTAGGCTTTTTATTATGATTTAGGTGTTTTCAATGTTGCACCTTAATGTAGGCTTTTGGTTTTGAACTAATATTAGTAATAATTAAAGTTAATAGTAGGACATTTTTGTTCATGCCAATGGATTCTAGAGCGTTGGGGCGGGGATATTAAGGGGGATAAAATTTTCATCAGAAATCCTCTACGAGCTCTGGTTTTCGAGATATTAGCGATTTGACCTTTTCAGATATAGTTAATATTATTAATAATTCAAGCTACCTAGGATAGTTTTGTTGATGCCAATAGATTCTAGAAGGTGTTAGAGGGGTAGGAGGTTAGAGGGGGAATAAAATTTTTGTTAGAAATCCTCTACGGGCTATGGTTTTCGAGATATTAGTGATTTTACCTTTTTAGATATAGTTAATGTTAGTAATAATTCAAGTTTATTTTGCTCATGGGGCGCTGCACCTAAATATAGGCTTTTTATTATGATTTTTTCTTGAGCGTCTAAATGCAGGCTTTTGGTTTTGAACTAATATTAGTAATAATTAAAGTTAATAGTAGGACATTTTTGTTCATGCCAATGGATTCTAGAGCGTTGGGGTGGGAATATTAAGGGGGATAAAATTTTCATCAGAAATCCTCTACGAGCTCTGGTTTTCGAGATATTAGCGATTTGACCTTTTCAGATATAGTTAATATTATTAATAATTCAAGCTACCTAGGATAGTTTTGTTGATGCCAATAGATTCTAGAAGGTGTTAGAGGGGTAGGAGGTTAGAGGGGGAATAAAATTTTTGTTACAAATCCTCTATGGGCTATGGTTTTCGAGATATTAGTGATTTTACCTTTTTAGATATAGTTAATGTTAGTAATAATTCAAGTTTATTTTGCTCATGGGGCGCTGCACCTAAATATAGGCTTTTTATTATGATTTTTTCTTGAGCGTCTAAATGCAGGCTTTTGGTTTTGAACTAATATTAGTAATAATTAAAGTTAATAGTAGGACATTTTTGTTCATGCCAATGGATTCTAGAGCGTTGGGGTGGGAATATTAAGGGGGATAAAATTTTCATCAGAAATCCTCTACGAGCTCTGGTTTTCGAGATATTAGCGATTTGACCTTTTCAGATATAGTTAATATTATTAATAATTCAAGCTACCTAGGATAGTTTTGTTGTTGCCAATAGATTCTAGAAGGTGTTAGAGAGGTAGGAGGTTAGAGGGGGAATAAAATTTTTGTTAGAAATCCTCTACGGGCTATAGTTTTCGAGATATTAGCGATTTGGTTTTGAATTAATATTACTAATAATTCAAGTTACCCTGGGGGAGTTGTAGATATCAGCATGACGTCATCTTGGATTTGCTTTGATTTACTTGAATATTTCTTAGTGAGGAATTTGTAGATATCAAAAGTTCCGGATCACTTTCTATGTGGGCTCTGGGGCAGTGATATTCTGGGTATCAAATATTAAATGTTTACCAAACATTAGGCATGCTCCCCTGTGTATGATGTAATTTGATATCACCGCTGTAAACAAATTCGCATTTAAGCTGAATGGTTCATACACACCTGTGTAAACTTCCTGTTTAAAAAATTCGCATTTTAGCTGAATGAGTCATGCACACCTGTGTAAACAAATTTAAGCAATATCAGCACATTTATTCTTTTCACGTAATTTGATACCACACTTAGTGTAGGCAGCCAAAAATTTTATTTTATTGTTCCAAGAATTTTACCGTTCGAAATGTTTCATTAGAATTCGCATAAAGTAAATAAATTTCCACTTTTTCTTTTTATCTTGAAATGCATTCATGTAAACAATCTCATTCGATATTTGGAATTTCAACCAGCAGAATAAAGTAATCAAATTAATTTGGATGATTCATGTTTTTTTTGTGTTGTATTGTTTATGCGATATCATCTCAGCCTGTAAGCAAATTCGTTGGAATTCATCCTGTACAATGATTATTGCAGCAACAGGATCATTCATGTTCACAAACTGTTGCTATAAAAGCCCAAGCAAACTCTTGGGGAGCATCAGTCAGTTTTAGTGAGCCTCAGTGATAGTTTAAAAACATATAAAAAATTAAAAATGTCTTCGATGTTAGTAAATAAAAGTTTTTCAATAATTGAAAATTTGCGAAAAGATGTGATGGAGTATTTAAAAAATTCAGTGAATAAAGACTATATTGTTAAAAAGTGCAATAGAAACATGCATAAATTTCAAGTTGCATTTCGGAAGTGCAATAAGAGTGCTAGGAAACGACATTTCGAGAGCTGTCTCGAGCAAATTAAAGCATTAAGAGCGCTATTGAGAACTCCCCGTCGAGGTGGAGGAATTACTCGCGTAAGAAGAAGTGATTTTGTAAAGTGGGAGGAAATAAAGACAGCGTTCGCAGACAGAATTCGACAAGGTGTTATTGCAAATTTAAAGCATATCGATCCGAAGCTATTTATGCAAGACGCTGCCAAATTATTTATGCGCCGCATTAAGAATACATTAAAACATTATTTTAATATTAAAGTTTCTACAACGTTTTGTGGTGAATTTGTTAAAGAAACTGGTGACAATGAAAAATATAAAAGACATTAAATATTTCCAAGCGAGAACTGCTGCAATTAGTACAGATGATAATTTAGAGGAGTGGTTTAAATCAAACATTTTGGGTCCAATACACACTCAGCTAGAAGAATTCCAGGAAAAAGACAGTGGCTGGGCACTGCACTCTATAATACATCTAGCAGTACACATCAACAAGTTTGAACAACTCCGAGGATCTTCGTATATACCTCTACCGAAGGAGATTGCATCAAAGAAAGCTTGCATTAATTTGAAAAATAATGATGAAGCATGCTTCGCATGGGCCGTAACATCAGCGCTATATCCTGCAGCAGCAAATGTTTGCTCCGATAGGATCTCATCATATCCACATTATTCAACTATACTTAATTTAACTGGAATAACATTTCCCATGACACTTAAGCAAATTACGCAATTTGAAGCCCATAACGAGATATCAGTAAACGTGTTCATCCTAGAGAAAGAGCGTTTCTTCACCACAGTTCCAGTTAGACTTACGAAACATAGGATGGAGCGACATGTAAATCTCTTAATGCTACAAGATGACTATGACCAGGATGAAGATCATATGGTTGTTGATGATGATGACGGCAGATATCATTTCTGTTGGATTAAAGATCTTTCACGCCTTGTATCGAAACAAACTTCGAAACATAAGTCTAGAGTGTACATATGCGATAGATGTTTGCTCTACTTTTACTCTGAAGAAAAATTAGAATCACATACTCCTGAATGTGAGAAACAAAACGACTGTAGGATTATGTTTCCCTCAGAGGAAAAGAAATGGTTGGAATATAAGAATTATAACCATAAGAATCCAGTCCCGTTTTGTGTGTATGCCGATCTTGAATCAATATTGAAGCCGATTCAGGGAAACGAACAAAATACACAGCGAATCCAGGAACATGAAGTTCACAGCATAGGATTCTATTTCCATTGCAAACATGATGCTAAGCTCTCATATTACAGAGCATATCGAGGCAAGGACTGTCAACAATGGTTTGCATTAGAATTGCAAAAGATTGCATCCATAGCTGCACAGGAGAAGCTGAACATCAGGCCAATGCAACCCTTGACTAAAGAGGAACGGCGTTCACATATGGAAAATACTTGCTGCCATATATGTGAAAAAACGTTTGCAGCCGATGAGGAACGAGTCCGGGACCATTGCCACTTAACAGGTAAATACTGAGAATCATAATTCAATTCATTTTTTCATAAATTCTTTTAACAGGAAAATACCGAGGGGCAGCCCACAATGCATGCAATCTGATGTATCAAGATTGTCCCATAGTTCCAGTCATTTTTCACAACTTATCTGGATATGATGCCCACTTCATTATTAAGGATATAGCTACATCTATTCCTGGGAAAGTGGATCTCCTACCAATAAATAAAGAAAGATATATCTCGTTCACCAAGCACGTTGAAGGCAGTCATATCAAATTCAGATTCATCGATTCCTTCCGTTTTATGGCAGAATCATTAGATAAGCTATCATCATTGCTACCAATGGATAAATTAAATATTACAAGAGCTGAATGGCAGGAATTGGATGATGATGACTTTAAACTGCTTACGCGCAAAGGAGTCTTCCCATACGACTTCGTTGACGATTGGACTAAATTGGATTTCCAACACTTACCGGCGCAGGAGCAATTCTATAATAAAATGACTGACAGTGATATATCCGCTGAGGACTACAATCATGCTGAAAAGGTCTGGCAGACATTTGAAATACAGACACTTGGCGAATATACCGATCTATACCTGAAAACTGATGTCCTCCTATTGGCTGATGTCTTCGAGAACTTTCGAGAAGTATGTATGAAAACGTACAATTTGGATCCAGCACATTATTACACCATGCCAGGTCTAACATGGGATGCTATGCTAAAATACACCAAAGTGAAACTAGAGCTGATAACCGACGTAGATATACTGCTATTCATAGAGAGAGGTATTCGAGGTGGTATAAGTCAATGCTCGAACAGATATAGCAAAGCAAATAATAAATATATGGATGATTTTAAGCCTGAGGAGAAAGAGAAATACCTGATGTATTATGATGTAAATAATCTTTATGGATGGGCCATGTCACAGCATTTACCAACCGGAGGATTCAAATGGGTTGATGCACCCAATATCAAGGTTTTCGAGATTCCTGATGATTCACCAATTGGATACATATTCGAAGTCGACTTGGACTATCCTCAACATCTACATGATACACATAAGGATTTACCGTTTTGCTCTGAGCATGCAGCACCACCTGGAGCAAAATTAGAAAAGCTTTTGACAACATTACATCCTAAAACTAAATATGTTATACACTACCGAAATTTGAAGCAATGCTTATCACATGGTCTCATCCTAAAAAAAGTGCACCGGGTTCTTCAATTCAACCAATCAGCTTGGCTTAAACCATATATTGACTTAAATACCACCAAACGGAAACAGGCTACCAGCGATCATGAGAAGGACAGCTATAAGAAGATGAATAATGCAGCTTTTGGTAAAACCATGGAAAATGTTCGCAAGTATAGCGATATAAAGCTTTGCGTAAAGTGGGAAGGTCGCTATGGTGCCAAAGCTCGGATTGCGGCACCCAACTTTCACAGTGCAACGATATTTGATGAGAATTTAGTTGCTGTGGAATTAAGGCGACTCAAAATCTTATTCAATAAGCCCCTCTATATTGGAATGGCAGTTTTGGAAATTTCAAAGATATGCCTCTATGATTTCCACTACAGTTTTATGCAGCGTGAATTTGGAGATAAATGTAAAGTCATGTATACAGATACAGATTCTCTAATATATGAACTTGAAGAGAAAAATGCATATGAGTTTATGGCCGAAAATATAAACAAATTTGATACAAGTGATTACCCAGAAGATAATCAATTCAATTTACCGCTCATGAATAAAAAGATTCCTGGTCTAATGAAGGATGAGCTGAATGGGAAAATCATGAGCGAATTTGCAGGCTTGCGCTCGAAAATGTACAGTCTACGTATAAACGATGGTAAAACTGTAAAGAAAGCAAAAGGAGTAAAGACTAATGTAGTCCAGAGGCATATCAATTTCGAAGACTACGTCGAATGTTTGAATAACAAGCGAGTATTAACTGCTAATCAGAGCTCCATACGATCGCATAACCATAATGTCTACACGATCAGCCAAAAGAAGATTGCATTGAATCCATATGATAACAAGCGGTATATTATGAGTGGGACAACGGATACTCTACCATGGGGACATTACTCTATTCAATCAGAACAGCAAGGAGCAGATGCAGAAAACACATAATCTAAGGCTAGTGTAAGATATGTATTGTAAATAAAAAATTGTATTATAGCTAAAATACCATTTAATGAAATAGTCTAAGATGATGTACACTATTGTAAAATAAAGGAAAATATTATAATTATAGGGTAACCTATTTAAGGAAGCCTAATATAGAATGATACCTTAAGAATTAAATGTTAATCTAGAATGATACCTTAAGAATTAAATGTTAATATTTTTCAATTTATAATAAATCAATAATAATATTTTATATATGGTATTCTTTTTTATTCAACTTCCCTACTAAGTCCAGAGCTCCTGAAGGTATTCTTTATCAATATTTGCCCACTACAGCAAGCTCCTAATCGGGCGGTTGAGCGTTTTACCCAGAATGCTAGGATGGCTTGAGAAAAAACATTTACACGTGGGCTAGAACTTGACCCCTGACATCACCTTTGAAACTGGAAGGGCATCAGGTCCTTGACCTTCATCCGAAAGTGTGTATTGGAGGCTACAACCTTGATTCCCTGTAGAAAAGCTGTTAAGCTGTTATCAGACCTGTCTAAAAAGCTGTTAAGCTGTTATTAGACCTGTTTAAAAAGCTGTTAAGCTGTTAACAGCTTTTCAAACAGGTCTGATAACAGCTTAACAGCTTTTTAAACAGGTCTAATAACAGCTTAACAGCTTATAAAACAGGTCTGATAACAGCTTAACAGCTTTTAAAACAGCTCTGATAACAGCTTAACAGCTTATAAAACAGGTCTGATAACAGCTTAACAGCTTTTAAAACAGGTCTGATAACAGCTTAACAGCTTTTTAAACAGGTCTAATAACAGCTTAACAGCTTTTTAGACAGGTCTGATAACAGCTTAACAGCTTTTCTATAGGGAATCAAGGTTGTAGCCTCCAATACACACTTTCGGATGAAGGTCAAGGACCTGATGCCCTTCCAGTTTCAAAGGTGATGTCAGGGGTCAAGTTCTAGCCCACGTGTAAATGTTTTTTCTCAAGCCATCCTAGCATTCTGGGTAAAACGCTCAACCGCCCGATTAGGAGCTTGCTGTAGTGGGCAAATATTGATAAAGAATACCTTCAGGAGCTCTGGACTTAGTAGGGAAGTTGAATAAAAAAGAATACCATATATAAAATATTATTATTGATTTATTATAAATTGAAAAATATTAACATTTAATTCTTAAGGTATCATTCTAGATTAACATTTAATTCTTAAGGTATCATTCTATATTAGGCTTCCTTAAATAGGTTACCCTATAATTATAATATTTTCCTTTATTTTACAATAGTGTACATCATCTTAGACTATTTCATTAAATGGTATTTTAGCTATAATACAATTTTTTATTTACAATACATATCTTACACTAGCCTTAGATTATGTGTTTTCTGCATCTGCTCCTTGCTGTTCTGATTGAATAGAGTAATGTCCCCATGGTAGAGTATCCGTTGTCCCACTCATAATATACCGCTTGTTATCATATGGATTCAATGCAATCTTCTTTTGGCTGATCGTGTAGACATTATGGTTATGCGATCGTATGGAGCTCTGATTAGCAGTTAATACTCGCTTGTTATTCAAACATTCGACGTAGTCTTCGAAATTGATATGCCTCTGGACTACATTAGTCTTTACTCCTTTTGCTTTCTTTACAGTTTTACCATCGTTTATACGTAGACTGTACATTTTCGAGCGCAAGCCTGCAAATTCGCTCATGATTTTCCCATTCAGCTCATCCTTCATTAGACCAGGAATCTTTTTATTCATGAGCGGTAAATTGAATTGATTATCTTCTGGGTAATCACTTGTATCAAATTTGTTTATATTTTCGGCCATAAACTCATATGCATTTTTCTCTTCAAGTTCATATATTAGAGAATCTGTATCTGTATATGTACATGACTTTACATTTATCTCCAAATTCACGCTGCATAAAACTGTAGTGGAAATCATAGAGGCATATCTTTGAAATTTCCAAAACTGCCATTCCAATATAGAGGGGCTTATTGAATAAGATTTTGAGTCGCCTTAATTCCACAGCAACTAAATTCTCATCAAATATCGTTGCACTGTGAAAGTTGGGTGCCGCAATCCGAGCTTTGGCACCATAGCGACCTTCCCACTTTACGCAAAGCTTTATATCGCTATACTTGCGAACATTTTCCATGGTTTTACCAAAAGCTGCATTATTCATCTTCTTATAGCTGTCCTTCTCATGATCGCTGGTAGCCTGTTTCCGTTTGGTGGTATTTAAGTCAATATATGGTTTAAGCCAAGCTGATTGGTTGAATTGAAGAACCCGGTGCACTTTTTTTAGGATGAGACCATGTGATAAGCATTGCTTCAAATTTCGGTAGTGTATAACATATTTAGTTTTAGGATGTAATGTTGTCAAAAGCTTTTCTAATTTTGCTCCAGGTGGTGCTGCATGCTCAGAGCAAAACGGTAAATCCTTATGTGTATCATGTAGATGTTGAGGATAGTCCAAGTCGACTTCGAATATGTATCCAATTGGTGAATCATCAGGAATCTCGAAAACCTTGATGTTGGGTGCATCAACCCATTTGAATCCTCCGGTTGGTAAATGCTGTGACATGGCCCATCCATAAAGATTATTTACATCATAATACATCAGGTATTTCTCTTTCTCCTCAGGCTTAAAATCATCCATATATTTATTATTTGCTTTGCTATATCTGTTCGAGCATTGACTTATACCACCTCGAATACCTCTCTCTATGAATAGCAGTATATCTACGTCGGTTATCAGCTCTAGTTTCACTTTGGTGTATTTTAGCATAGCATCCCATGTTAGACCTGGCATGGTGTAATAATGTGCTGGATCCAAATTGTACGTCTTCATACATACTTCTCGAAAGTTCTCGAAGACATCAGCCAATAGGAGGACATCAGTTTTCAGGTATAGATCGGTATATTCGCCAAGTGTCTGTATTTCAAATGTCTGCCAGACCTTTTCAGCATGATTGTAGTCCTCAGCGGATATATCACTGTCAGTCATTTTATTATAGAATTGCTCCTGCGCCGGTAAGTGTTGGAAATCCAATTTAGTCCAATCGTCAACGAAGTCGTATGGGAAGACTCCTTTGCGCGTAAGCAGTTTAAAGTCATCATCATCCAATTCCTGCCATTCAGCTCTTGTAATATTTAATTTATCCATTGGTAGCAATGATGATAGCTTATCTAATGATTCTGCCATAAAACGGAAGGAATCGATGAATCTGAATTTGATATGACTGCCTTCAACGTGCTTGGTGAACGAGATATATCTTTCTTTATTTATTGGTAGGAGATCCACTTTCCCAGGAATAGATGTAGCTATATCCTTAATAATGAAGTGGGCATCATATCCAGATAAGTTGTGAAAAATGACTGGAACTATGGGACAATCTTGATACATCAGATTGCATGCATTGTGGGCTGGCCCTCGGTATTTTCCTGTTAAAAGAATTTATGAAAAAATGAATTGAATTATGATTCTCAGTATTTACCTGTTAAGTGGCAATGGTCCCGGACTCGTTCCTCATCGGCTGCAAACGTTTTTTCACATATATGGCAGCAAGTATTTTCCATATGTGAACGCCGTTCCTCTTTAGTCAAGGGTTGCATTGGCCTGATGTTCAGCTTCTCCTGTGCAGCTATGGATGCAATCTTTTGCAATTCTAATGCAAACCATTGTTGACAGTCCTTGCCTCGATATGCTCTGTAATATGAGAGCTTAGCATCATGTTTGCAATGGAAATAGAATCCTATGCTGTGAACTTCATGTTCCTGGATTCGCTGTGTATTTTGTTCGTTTCCCTGAATCGGCTTCAATATTGATTCAAGATCGGCATACACACAAAACGGGACTGGATTCTTATGGTTATAATTCTTATATTCCAACCATTTCTTTTCCTCTGAGGGAAACATAATCCTACAGTCGTTTTGTTTCTCACATTCAGGAGTATGTGATTCTAATTTTTCTTCAGAGTAAAAGTAGAGCAAACATCTATCGCATATGTACACTCTAGACTTATGTTTCGAAGTTTGTTTCGATACAAGGCGTGAAAGATCTTTAATCCAACAGAAATGATATCTGCCGTCATCATCATCAACAACCATATGATCTTCATCCTGGTCATAGTCATCTTGTAGCATTAAGAGATTTACATGTCGCTCCATCCTATGTTTCGTAAGTCTAACTGGAACTGTGGTGAAGAAACGCTCTTTCTCTAGGATGAACACGTTTACTGATATCTCGTTATGGGCTTCAAATTGCGTAATTTGCTTAAGTGTCATGGGAAATGTTATTCCAGTTAAATTAAGTATAGTTGAATAATGTGGATATGATGAGATCCTATCGGAGCAAACATTTGCTGCTGCAGGATATAGCGCTGATGTTACGGCCCATGCGAAGCATGCTTCATCATTATTTTTCAAATTAATGCAAGCTTTCTTTGATGCAATCTCCTTCGGTAGAGGTATATACGAAGATCCTCGGAGTTGTTCAAACTTGTTGATGTGTACTGCTAGATGTATTATAGAGTGCAGTGCCCAGCCACTGTCTTTTTCCTGGAATTCTTCTAGCTGAGTGTGTATTGGACCCAAAATGTTTGATTTAAACCACTCCTCTAAATTATCATCTGTACTAATTGCAGCAGTTCTCGCTTGGAAATATTTAATGTCTTTTATATTTTTCATTGTCACCAGTTTCTTTAACAAATTCACCACAAAACGTTGTAGAAACTTTAATATTAAAATAATGTTTTAATGTATTCTTAATGCGGCGCATAAATAATTTGGCAGCGTCTTGCATAAATAGCTTCGGATCGATATGCTTTAAATTTGCAATAACACCTTGTCGAATTCTGTCTGCGAACGCTGTCTTTATTTCCTCCCACTTTACAAAATCACTTCTTCTTACGCGAGTAATTCCTCCACCTCGACGGGGAGTTCTCAATAGCGCTCTTAATGCTTTAATTTGCTCGAGACAGCTCTCGAAATGTCGTTTCCTAGCACTCTTATTGCACTTCCGAAATGCAACTTGAAATTTATGCATGTTTCTATTGCACTTTTTAACAATATAGTCTTTATTCACTGAATTTTTTAAATACTCCATCACATCTTTTCGCAAATTTTCAATTATTGAAAAACTTTTATTTACTAACATCGAAGACATTTTTAATTTTTTATATGTTTTTAAACTATCACTGAGGCTCACTAAAACTGACTGATGCTCCCCAAGAGTTTGCTTGGGCTTTTATAGCAACAGTTTGTGAACATGAATGATCCTGTTGCTGCAATAATCATTGTACAGGATGAATTCCAACGAATTTGCTTACAGGCTGAGATGATATCGCATAAACAATACAACACAAAAAAAACATGAATCATCCAAATTAATTTGATTACTTTATTCTGCTGGTTGAAATTCCAAATATCGAATGAGATTGTTTACATGAATGCATTTCAAGATAAAAAGAAAAAGTGGAAATTTATTTACTTTATGCGAATTCTAATGAAACATTTCGAACGGTAAAATTCTTGGAACAATAAAATAAAATTTTTGGCTGCCTACACTAAGTGTGGTATCAAATTACGTGAAAAGAATAAATGTGCTGATATTGCTTAAATTTGTTTACACAGGTGTGCATGACTCATTCAGCTAAAATGCGAATTTTTTAAACAGGAAGTTTACACAGGTGTGTATGAACCATTCAGCTTAAATGCGAATTTGTTTACAGCGGTGATATCAAATTACATCATAAACAGGGGAGCATGCCTAATGTTTGGTAAACATTTAATATTTGATACCCAGAATATCACTGCCCCAGAGCCCACATAGAAAGTGATCCGGAACTTTTGATATCTACAAATTCCTCACTAAGAAATATTCAAGTAAATCAAAGCAAATCCAAGATGACGTCATGCTGATATCTACAACTCCCCCAGGGTAACTTGAATTATTAGTAATATTAATTCAAAACCAAATCGCTAATATCTCGAAAACTATAGCCCGTAGAGGATTTCTAACAAAAATTTTATTCCCCCTCTAACCTCCTACCTCTCTAACACCTTCTAGAATCTATTGGCAACAACAAAACTATCCTAGGTAGCTTGAATTATTAATAATATTAACTATATCTGAAAAGGTCAAATCGCTAATATCTCGAAAACCAGAGCTCGTAGAGGATTTCTGATGAAAATTTTATCCCCCTTAATATTCCCACCCCAACGCTCTAGAATCCATTGGCATGAACAAAAATGTCCTACTATTAACTTTAATTATTACTAATATTAGTTCAAAACCAAAAGCCTGCATTTAGACGCTCAAGAAAAAATCATAATAAAAAGCCTATATTTAGGTGCAGCGCCCCATGAGCAAAATAAACTTGAATTATTACTAACATTAACTATATCTAAAAAGGTAAAATCACTAATATCTCGAAAACCATAGCCCATAGAGGATTTGTAACAAAAATTTTATTCCCCCTCTAACCTCCTACCCCTCTAACACCTTCTAGAATCTATTGGCATCAACAAAACTATCCTAGGTAGCTTGAATTATTAATAATATTAACTATATCTGAAAAGGTCAAATCGCTAATATCTCGAAAACCAGAGCTCGTAGAGGATTTCTGATGAAAATTTTATCCCCCTTAATAACCCCACCCCAACGCTCTAGAATCCATTGGCATGAACAAAAATGTCCTACTATTAACTTTAATTATTACTAATATTAGTTCAAAACCAAAAGCCTGCATTTAGACGCTCAAGAAAAAATCATAATAAAAAGCCTATATTTAGGTGCAGCGCCCCATGAGCAAAATAAACTTGAATTATTACTAACATTAACTATATCTAAAAAGGTAAAATCACTAATATCTCGAAAACCATAGCCCGTAGAGGATTTCTAACAAAAATTTTATTCCCCCTCTAACCTCCTACCCCTCTAACACCTTCTAGAATCTATTGGCATCAACAAAACTATCCTAGGTAGCTTGAATTATTAATAATATTAACTATATCTGAAAAGGTCAAATCGCTAATATCTCGAAAACCAGAGCTCGTAGAGGATTTCTGATGAGAATTTTATCCCCCTTAATATCGCCGCCCCAACGCTCTAGAATCCATTGGCATGAACAAAAATGTCCTACTATTAACTTTAATTATTACTAATATTAGTTCAAAACCAAAAGCCTACATTAAGGTGCAACATTGAAAACACCTAAATCATAATAAAAAGCCTACATTTAGGCACAGCACACCATGGGCAAAAACAATAAAACTTGAATTATTACTAAAAAGTTAATGTCAGCTCCTGGTCAGCCAGACGGTAGGAAAGGAATTCTCCAGGCATGCCCTGTGACGTATACCACTAGACGGAATCCCCCTCAGTGGCCCAGAACCCAGTCCAGAGCCATCAAAATAGTTTGAAATTTCCGGACACTTTTTGTATGGAAAAAGTGTTCCAGAATCCGCATAGCGTAACTACTATGGAAAATAGTTTTGGTTGTAATGTTGGCCCAACTAGTAATTGTTCATTTAATGACTTTCCATTGGATGTTCTTGCTGCGGCATCGAAAACGACACGTAGTTTAGTTGTGGTACTCTGCTTGACGACTGCATGGTGAGGCATGTAGTAATGGGTTTCTGTAGGTTTAGGCATATTGCATGCTTTCATATGTCCCAGTTGTAAATATTCATCTAAACAGTTCTCATAATCTTCCTTTAATTGTGAATTTTGATCAAGCCGTCTTTGTAAATATCCAAAACGTCGTAAAGCTTGACTTCGTGATTCACCCAAAACTGGCTCTTCTCCCGTGATGAATGGCAGCTTGACTTGGTATTGACCATTTGGAAGCCGGCAATAAGTTTCCTCATAGTTCCTTTGGAATTTTTGGTTTTCGGGAGTTTCGATTTTAATTTCAGTAACCTCTTCTGTTTCCCAAAATTTCCGAATTTGTAGGGTCAGATCATCCACTGGATTGATAGTTACTGTGAACGTTTTCGCTTGTGAAGTTGAAGGTGTGGGCGATGTATTTCCCAAAATTATCCACCCAAGCGACTGGATCTTCTTTTGGTCCTTGTTTAATTCCTTCGCGAAGGGCACGCCCATATGCATCTGCTCCGAGCAAAATATCAATGGGCCCCGGTTTCCAAAATGTTGGGTCGGCCAGCTCAAGGTTTTGAAGATGTTGCCAATTTCTATTGACGTACGTTTTGGCTGGCAATAGATCTGTTATCGTTTTCAATACGAGCATGTCCGTTTCCACAACTGCATTGCTTGATTTAAGAGACCTTAATTGGAGTCGGACCTGTCTTTTAGCGAGTGCAGTTTGGTTTTTATTCAGTCCTGATATTTCGATTGATGTTTCAACGCCACGTATTTGAAGCCTTTTGCAGGCGGCCTCTGTGATGAATGATGTTTGAGACCCTGAGTCCATCAGACATCGCATTATTGTTGAATGACCATTGCGGTCTTGCACTAATGCCAGCGCCGTTGATAACAAAGCATTATATTTCTCTCTGGTTAAAAAGGTTCTAGGTTTGCTCATGATGTTTTCTTGACTTGTGTTTAAATTGGCAGCAACAGTTGAATTAGTTGGGTCACTGGCTTGGAAACGATTTACAAACGGCTCTGTCATATGTAGTATAGTATGATGTAATTCCTTGCATTTTTTACACCTCTGCTTGTTTGGACACTTGCTTTTAACGTGTTTGCTTGAAAAGCAGTTTAGACATCTGCCTGCGTTTTTTATTACGTTACGGCGAGCCATTACGTCGAGTTGTAAGAATGTCTTGCAAGTTCCCACATAGTGCTTACTACTACATGCAGGACAATTGGAATTGTTTGTTATGTGGTACGCTTGTGTTGTTTCTTTCTTGATGGAAGGAGTCATTGGTTTTAAACTAATTGTGTTGTTAATTGATTCTAATACACGAACTCTTTTCTTTAAAAATGATAGAAATGTCTTGAATTCTGGTAAATTTTGACTTTCACCCAATTCTTCTTCCCACAATTAAGAAAATCAATAATGTACCCCATGAATCAGTATTCACTTTTAAAGCTTCTAATTGTTGCAAGCATTCTTGGGTGGTGTCCACCAATGTCTTTAAGCCCTTGCTATTTTCGTTAGTTAATTTTGGTTGATTTATTAACGTCTTCAGTTGCTGATTAACAAAGGTTCGTGTATTTTCATATCTGTGCTTCAGTTTATTCCATGCTGATGCATAATCCTGATTGGTAATTGGAGTATGTCGTAATACTCGTTCAGCGTCACCAATGAGGCATCCTTTCAAATAATGAAGTTTCTGAACTGATTGAAGGTTTGTATTGTTATGCACCAGAGCTTTAAACAGATCGTGAAATGATCGCCAAGAATTGTATTCTCCATTAAATTGAGGTAAAGTTATCTTCGGAAGTTGCGAAACTTGATTTGTTGCTTGCCATATTGAGGTATTATCTTCTGGCGCTAATGTTGTCAAGCCATCTTCTAATTCTCCCATGTATTCAGAATATTTTACTTCCATTGCGTCGAACTGCTCTTCAGCTATATATACATGCTCGCATTTTTCATTTGAAAAAATGATTTGTTCATTAATTTTCCTATCTTGTGCCACAAATTCCTTCCATAAATGACGTAAATCTATTAATTTTTGTTTGTAAAACCCTGCAGTCCTTTTTTCTATTTTAGTTCTTTTTCCATTTTCAATTGCCTTGGTAATCTTGGTTTTTAAAACAACTTGTTTCACCAGTAAATCTCCTACTGTACTCATTTTGGGAACCTTGTAAATTGAAATTAATTGAAACCATGTAAAGCAATAGAATTTCCTTTCTGTAACTGTGGATGGATTGTATTGTGTGTACTACCGCAATTTTAACAGTAACCAACACCAATTGAAAATACCGTAAACCAAGTCACACGAGAAAGGAACGTATAATTGGCAATAATTAATTTTGTGAAATTGTGCACTATTTATTAAACAAATTTAAATTTAAATAACGAGTCTCACATTCCTGGATGGAACCAAAAATAATTAATTCACTAAAATCCTTTAATTTGAAGTCCAATACTTCAACCTATAAATAAAAATTTTTATGAATTTGAGGACAACAAATAAAAGAATGTGGACTTTCGTTATATATGTATATGTATAATTCACTTTTAATATTTTCTTTTTCACAAATCCTTATTGCCTAATTATACTATCCTTAACTCTAATAATTCTAAATCAGTTTCAATAATTCACTAATTATTAATTCACTATTCACAAAACAAAAAAAACAAAAAAACAAAGGTCATATTCAGACAACGTTACTTTGTTTCATTGACTGATTTTCAACCTTTGATAAATTGCTGCTTATGAATGCTGCCTTAAAACGTGAACCTTTTGCCAGAACTTTTTCCAAAGGAGAAGAGCTTCCAGCTCAAAGTATCGGCCTTTTATAGAGGTGGGTTTCGCCATTATATTGGTAGTGCCACTGGTTCCATTCTCTGTTTGAAGAAAAGAAAAATTATAAGTTGACTTGTCACAAATTATTTTCAAAAGGAATGAAAATTCGCGAAATCATGAATAATAATTTTCTTTAAATTAATATTGAGTGAAACTCTCCGAATAATATAAAAATTTGCATTATTTTAATAAAAATTCACGTTTTTCTCCACGGAAATTTCAAGTTACTAACATCGAAAACATCGAATTCGCGTATGATAGTACTAATTTACTGCGCATGCTCTAATATTCGTATAAATTCGGTTAAAATAAATATTTTTTATCTTGTTTCTTTGTTTTTTGTCTCTTTTTCTCTTATTGTTTATATGGTTAATTTAAATTTTATTAAATCTCTTTAAAATTATTGAACTTCGCGTAAATATTATTCGATTTTCGAATTTCGCGTATAAAACTTTCTTAAAAGAATGTACTTGTGTCACCGAGACCATAAAGTTACGG
Organism: Dioctria rufipes; assembly: GCA_963924295.1. Taxonomy (NCBI): domain Eukaryota; kingdom Metazoa; phylum Arthropoda; class Insecta; order Diptera; family Asilidae; genus Dioctria; species Dioctria rufipes. Next base: position 129,780,742 of record OZ002740.1, read on the forward strand.
ACGTCAAATTAAATTTTATTGTGACATTGTGCCGTGTTTTATTTTACAAAATTTTCTAAGTTTCGGTGTAATTTTAAATAAGTCTGTGTGTTGTTCGTATTGTTGGTGAGTTAAGTGTTGTTAAGTGTTTATTTGTGATCAAATATCTCACACGCAAATTATAATTATAATTTCTTAAAATTTGAGTGTGAGGTTAAGTACTTTGTTGTGATCATGTTTTCTAATTTCTTTCTATTTATATTTATCCATAATTATCTTTTTGTTTTAGGATTTTGTAACGTTGAAGATATGCAGAATGGATTGATACCCCTAGTGGAGCACCTTGATAGGATATGAGGAAGAAGGAAAAACGAAACATTAACTGGAGTTCAGATAAGTTTATATGTATTTCAACTATATTCTTTGTGAAAGTTTTTCTTTTTCTTTTCAGATTAATTCATTGATGTTGAAGATTTCGTTTGGTGAGTCAACAAGTAAGTGACATGAATGTGTACATGAAGAAGAATTTTAGTTCTCACAGAGATGTGGGAAAATAAAGTGGGATATGTCAACGACTGAAAATGTTACTAGAGATTCTTCAGCCAGGCAGTTAGCAGTATGCCAACTCCTGATTACTGAAGGTGTCCAGCATCACTTCCATCCTCTGAAATCGCTTTCTCTCCTCTTCGCCTGATCGTCATCTCTAGCTAGTCTCCCAGTTGGGCAGAATCATAAGTCTGGTCAACAAGATAGCTAAAAGCCAAAAAGTAGTCTCACAGACTCATGACTCTGTCCAGCCAGTTGGCCAACAAAGACATGCCTCCGTGAGAGCACAAACAAAAGTGTTTGTGAGGCCACCTACCATTTCCATGGCAGAAGGCCAGCGGGAAAGATCACAATTCTAAAAAATTCAAAAAATTTCAAAAACTTACAACTGTTCAGACTTGAGGATTGACCAAAATCAAACCTACTTTAACAAACAAATCAAAAAATCAAAATATCAAAATTTTCAGAAACTCTAAAGTTACTCTACAAAAAAAATCTCAAGAAAACCAATTAGACCCAGGTCCGCATACAACTTCCACTGGATATGAAACTTGCGGTCAGTCAACTAGCAGATACCAGATAATCATATCACTCAAAGTCCCACTCCCCAGTAAAATTTATACTTAGACCACCGAGGTCTAACTGAGGTGGCCCCACGTTGGGCGCCATTTTGTTATGTAACTATGTTGCGAGCGATTTATTTTGGACGCGTTGATTGCAGGGCGGCACGCTAGCACCTCGGCTATTGCGGGAGAGTTATAGGGGGGGTTAACCAAAAGGCCTGCCGCTGTCACCAGCCCTAACAGCAAATAATCGTCGTACCTACAAACCAAAAACGCCGGCAAACATTAGGTCCTGAAGGGACCCTTACAGCACATACCCACATGCCGTGGGAAGGCGCAGATGTTCTGCCTTCATCGCCGTTGCCCCAACCACCCTACGATACTGCGGGCGATATTGTACAGTATCCCTGTAAGACCTGAAAAGAGAGGGTGTAGCGGACCTAGACAACCTTCATGTTAGAGGGTTCCAGGAAAGTGAGAGGAGAAAATGAAAGGATTTACGACTCCATGCTACTATGTCGTATCAACATGTTTAGTCATTTATTTAGATGGGACTGTAGTCTTCCACACATATCGTACAATACTCTAAGTATACCCTTAGGTTAGCAAAGTTGAGATTAAGATCACCCCCGCAGCATGTTATCGGATAACATCCTATTTTGCCAAGTCAATATTGTGTTCTGGCGATTTGTTTTAGATAGAAAACTTAGTTATCCTACGTCATCCCTCCAACTTCAACAGGTAGGCTCTTTTACAGTTACTTGATATGTTATTTCATCAACAAAATAAAGGCTTACAGCATAATCGGACTTTACTTTTCTAAATAAACTTAACAGTATGTTTATCCCACACAGCAATTCAAGGAACAAAACATAATGCCTCATGGCTATACTCTTGCACGGATAATGCCTGATTACGTTATTCTACGGGAGTATTTTAAATTAGGACTATTAGTGGTACGATAGTATACTATTATGTACAAAAAAACTAAGTTTAAATATGTTCTTCTATGCTATAAAAAGAAAACAAAAAAGTTCAGCTGTACTGTGATACAGTTTCATCTGGAAAAACTTAAGTACAACTGGTGTACTCTAAGGTAGTATTCCTACAATGATCGTCTTCGTTTCTTGTCGCACATGTATATAAAGAAAATAGAACTGACTAAAGCAGTTGCAGTCGTATATAAAAGTTTGTACTATGTACTAATGACACAAAGAAGAAGCATACCAGACAATTCAGATCTCCATCAGGAGAGGTCAGAGGTAAATCCCAGTCGTGATCGTTTATAATTTACCTGAGTGAAACGGTCCCTCCACGAAGGCCTTCTGGAGTAACATTGTTCCTGAAAATAAAATTAAAAATGGAAGGAAAGTATATGACGTTACTATAAAACTGGCCGTACAATACCAAGACGCAATTAGTTCGTTTCCTATATCACAAACATATTAGCACTAATATTACACAAGCTTCCTTTAGCATGAGCACAAGCCATTGGCGACTCTTCACTTCTAAATGAACCCTCTCTCCTCGAACAGCCGTGGATAGCAAGGTAGCCCTTTCTCTCAACGGTCACTTCGACACTAAAACTCTTATAGTAACCCTTATTCAGGTCTACAAATAAATTCAGTATAGCAGTGCATGATATAATTACACGGAAATAACTGAAAGGAGTGCTAACCTCCCATATTGGTGTTAGTATAGCTCTGATATAGAGGTTGACTTGATCAGATAAAAATGTAAGGTATTCTACGTTATCATTAAATAGGCCTTGCCTTAAATATAAAGCTACTATATTGTAACTACTCTGAAATTTTATATATAAAATAAAACATGCACAATCTATTCTACTTTTGTTATCCTTATCTTTTCTTTTTCCTGATGCTCGTCAGACGCAAGACGACAGCAAGATGGGGTTATTTCGTGATTTATTTTTTCCAAGATGAAACTTCTGACTGGTGTAGGTTCGCATTACCATTATACGATGCTAAATTCTCAGCAGGATATAGATGTACGACATCCGTTATCCCCCTTTTCCTTTTTTTTTTTTGTTCAATTCGAAATGTACACTGGTCCGTCAAATATATTATTTTCAGGCACTGCTTTCCTTTCCCTTGTTGATAATTTTTATGCCAATAAATGCCAAACACATTTATTTCATACTTGATTGAAATGCCAAACACATTTCATACTTGATTGGGTAAGACCACCACTTTTGCTGGAAGTTCTTATCAAATTCCTTGATTATCGAAACAATCCTTTATATTTCTGGACCCTTTTCTGTAATTCCTCGTACGGTCTTTTATTGTATGATTATTTTCGGTTCACTTTTGTGGCTTTTTCAATATTTTTACTCTGGATCGCTTTTATAAAAATTTTCACCAAGAAAAACTCTGACTTTTCACGACCAAACTCTCAGACGTCCAAAAACAACCACACTCCTTCTTCTTCCTTTTGTTCCGGAAATCTCACACACTCCACAAAAAGGTCAACCCATCTTCTTCTTTAACTCGCAAATTTTCAGTGCGTGTAACTAGTGAATTGGTAAGATACAAACGGAGGTCATCAGCTCCATATTTATAACTAGATTCCATTGAACCTTGATAATTTTTCTTTCGTTTGGACAAATTTTCGTCCATCTGGAGCTAAACCACGTCCATTCGCAATTAAATTTTTGAAAGGCGGTTTATTGAATAGAGCTGTTGAAGTTTGATCAATTGATTATCTACGGAGATCGGTTAATTTTGTTGTCCAGACATTTTTTCCAATTCTTTTATGCTACCAATGTAAACCAATTTATCACCTTTAGAAGATCTCTATATTGGAATAGGTGCACCCCAGTAACGATTTCGACTCACCGTCCAATCGCGAGCTTCCCTTAACCAGTTGCCGAAACGTTTTCCTTTGACGAACTCTGGAACCCAATAAGTTTTCGAGCTACAATGAAGCAAGTGTTTCAACATATATTTCACACGATTGAACCAGGATGGAATTGCTTTGTAGATAAGTGGAGTATCAGAGCGACAACAAAACGGGTATCTATGCTTAACTTGACTAGATCAAACAAGTAAGCCTTTCTGTTTTAGAAACCATATTATGTGTTTATGAGCATCCTTTTCAAATTGTCCAGCAAAATCTGTTACTTCTTCGATAAAACGACCAGAATCATCAACTGGGCAATAATCTCGCATGATTTTGTTATGATACCAGCAGCCAAACAAACTCTATAATCATCTTCTCCGAAGTATGGAGCTTGATGTACAACACCTGTCCCGGAATCTTCTATAATATTGTCATCAGCAAGAACGAAATGCATTCATTTTGTTACCGTATTTCAGAAACTAAGGAAAAGGAGAAGTGTATTTGATATTCGTAAGAGATTTTCCATGGAACTTTTCTATGATATTGTACTCACTTGATGTTTTGAATACATAATCCTATCGGGACTTTGCCAAAATATTTTTTATTTCCAGTCTTAATATCCTCTATTTTTACGTAAATCATATCAGAATGGGCACAAATAGATAGGTTCGATGGTAGAGTCCACGGTGTTGTTGTTCAGATAATAAAGCTAGTTTTATCCTCGCAATCAACTATAGGATATGCAACAATAACGCATGGATCCACAACTTCTTTTTTATTTTGACCAGATCCAAATTGGATAAAGCAGTTTTACAAGCAGTGGAACAGGGCATAACTCTTACACCCTGACAAACAAGATGTGTATCTAGTTTTCCTTTCGATAATTTGAGACAATTCTCAAACACTATTTCCACTTTCCAATAGGCTCGGGTTGCTCTTCTTCAGCAGGAAAATTTATATTTTCCGGCCCACGACAAAAATCCGCTTTTGTTATTAAAATAGATTGCACTACAATCAATAAAATTAACCTCAATAAATTCCCAATATTCAGTCGCAGCGTGTGGCTGCGTGTATCGAAAATACTTCTTTGTTTTTCACTGACAGCAAGCCAAACCAACGTCAGAGGAGGCAGACTTCTTTCGATCTGGGTGCATTTGGGCTGTCTGTTTGACGGCAGGCCGACATACATGTTGCATTTTGCCTCAGTGTAGCATACTGCTACATGCGGTACGCTACGACCATAATAGGGCAAAGTGGTCCAGACCACCCGTGGTTAAGACAACGCTGAAAAATGTTCGACTAAGCTAGCCGGTCTTAAACATAGGCCTCATCGCTGCGGTCGCCCAATGTGTGGTTCGACCCACGACCCAATGAAAGCATTACACATTACTCGGTCTCAGCGGGCATTACGAATCGACTAAGAGAGTTGGACTTGCTCGACAGATAACGCATCGAGGACACATCCATGAAGTCCCGTCAGTCTTCGATCAGACTTCGACATCCTTCTCCGTGCTAGAAACCAAAGGTGACTTGGCAAGCTGGTAACCCAAACAATCCAGCCCAGGTCGATGTCTCTCTGCTTTCCTTCACCGAGATGCTGAGAAAACTCGGTGGTCAGTAACCCAACCACTGATCGCAAAGCTTTCTCGGCCCAACATCTCACCCTGATCTCTGAAAAATCGTCGTTCAAGGGTGTATCCCCAAGGCTTCGCCGAGATAGTGACACACGGATTCTCGTCCTAAAATGTACAGACGTTAAACAGGTGGGATTCCTACGGAAATTTATCTGCCGTAGGGTTACCATATAGGAGGGGTTCTGACGTGTTATCAGGCTAGGAAGTGGGATAAAACGTCTCTATGTTCAAAGGATATGCCGGCCATTAGGATGGGGAATGTCCTAAGTGGCGCATTGGCATCCTATCGTTTGCCAGTGAAGCTGGCTGGATGCCTTGATGCCTTATTAGGGCTACCATGAATAAACTTGACAATAGATAGATGACGCGTCTAGAATGGATATCACGGCCTGATGCCTTTGGCGTGATAGACTCCTAACGGTTTCCCCTGCAGGTCCTCAAGCTCGTAATAAGCGTTCCCTTTCTTGGCTTTAACCCGACACTTTACGAATTTTCGTCCCAGTTTAGCACTCGTCTGCTGTTGGATATTGCTTTGGGAAAAATTCCGTCTGAATACTTTCTGACCCACTCTGAAATTAACAGGCTTCGCTCTGAGATTACAAGCTTTAGAACCCTGTTCAAACGCATGGTGTAAGTTCTCCTGCACCCTCGTACGGATCAATCTCAATTTATCATCAGCATCTACTCTCAGAGGCTCATCAAGAGTCCCAAGGCTCCTTAAGATGGAATAGGAGCTCGCATGCTCAATCATTTGTTGGCCGAAAAGTGTTCGGTAGGGAGAGAAACCAGTTACTTGGTGGAAAGAGCTCCTGAGGGAGCTAACTATCTGGCTCAGCTTCTCATCCCATTTTGTGTGTTCCTTCCGGATGTATGCCCTTATCCCTGATAGACCTGTTCACTCGCTCTGAGGCGTTTGCTTGAGGCGAGTAGACTGCCGTTCACAAGTGCTTCACCCCATACTTATCCAGTAATCTGGCGAATTGAGCCGAGCAAAACTGGACTCTATTGTCAGAGACTATCGTTTCCGGGACTCCGAACACATGGAATATTTCGATTTCTATGAACTGGCACACATTGAGAGTAGATGCCTTTCTCATAGGTTTGAGAATCGGGAACTTTGAAAAGTGGTCAAGAACTATCAGTATGCAGACATTTCCTTTCACTGACCGAGGATGTGCACCTAGAAAATCGAGGTACAACTTTTGCCGTCTTTCTCTCACAGACTGGACTCCCACAGGTGGTCTAAGAATGGTATTGGGGGCTTTGGTCTCTTTACACACGTCACAAGCACCTACGTAGTTTCTGACATGAACTGTCATTCGTGGCCAGTACTGGTGTCTTCTTAGACGTTCCAGTGTTTTCCGTATGCCTCCGTGAGAAGCTAGTTGCGGGTAATGCGCTCTTGAAACAACCTCGGAGACAAGACTCGTGGAATCAAAAGCTTCCAAGCTTCTTGCTCCTGAATCCGATCGCCTGTTCTCGTAAAAGTCCGAATATAGACGAAGCCATCCCTGACGCAAAGATCTGGTGGTTTGCCAGACGCTGTTTTAACCTTATGCCTCAGCTCCTCATATTCCACCGTTTCAGGGGTTGGCACGCTGTCGCAATGAATTCGTGACAGCGCATCAGGAATGATATTCAGGCTTCCTTGTCGGTATTCAATTGTGAAGTTGAAACCTTGAAGCTTCAAACTCCACAGAGCAATTCTACCGCTGAATTCCTTTTGAGACATCAGCCATCTCAAGCTCGCATGATCAGTCAGTATCTTAAAAGGCATGGGCCGGAACTTCTCTACGCTTAAAGTTGCAGCTAAATATTCCTGCTCTGTGACTGTATAATTTCGCTGTGCTGAGTTCAGCTTTTTCGAGACGTAGGCTATTGGCTTCTCGTGGCCATCGTCATCTAGTTGAAGCAGAACTCCACCAATACCGTGTAAGTTTTTGTTTCAACAAATCTAGAGTCGTCTGGGCTTCAGGTGTCCATTTGAACTGACTAGGGTTTTTCAAAGTATCTGTAATGGAAGCAGTTAAGTCAGCATATTTCGGGATGAACCGTCTATACCATCCTGCCATAACTAGTACGCGTCGGGCTTGCCGAAAATTTTGGGTGACGGATAGTCAACTATGGCTAAAATCTTGTCGGGGTCAGTTCTTATACCTCCTTTTCTGATAATTAAACCCAAGTATTTGGCCTCTTTGATACAACACTTACTCTTTCCAACGTTGATAGTGAGGCCAGCTTTCCTCAAACTATCCGCTACATGGGCTAGCAGCGTGAGATGAGAGTCGAAGTCTGAGGACAAAATCAATAAATCGTCTAGATAGACGAGAACATTCTCATGAAGATCGAATGGAATGACCTTATCCATGAGGCGGCACATCTTTTGTGGAGCGTTGCATACGTGTACTGATAGAGAGGGTGCCCAGAAATCATCGTCGAGTGGGATCTGCCAGAAGGCGTCTTACAGGTCCAGGCCCGTAATGTAGTTTGCTGGAGGTAGTCGATTTAATAGCGGATCTATCTGCGGTAGCGGATAGGCGTCCTTCTTCGCAACGGAGTTGACTTTCCTGGCGTCAAAACAAAGCCGAACGTTTGCAAGCTTCCTCACACAACTGGAGAACTCCAAGGACACTGGCTCTCCTCTATCACACCCACTGATAGCATTCGCTCTAATTCAGCATCCATCAAATTATGTACGGCTGGTGAATTTGGATAAAATCATTGTTTTATAGGAGCTGCGTCATTTGTCTCGATCTTGTGAGCGACCAAAAATTATTTTCCCAGGCCTAAAGAGGCGAAACATGGGAAAAGCTGCTTAGTAGCTTCCACATGTTGTTGATCTACACTGGAAAGAATATGGTAATCGGTGTCAGAGGTAGCTCCTAGACTTGGAGTCACTTCTGCAACTATACCTAGGACATCTGGAGCCAACCCAAATAGACGCCAGAAGTCTATTCCTAGATATAGTGCCTGTGTGAGTCCAGGAACCACGTAACAACTCACGTTTTGGGTCTTACCACGGAAAGTGATGTCCAAGTTCACATGAGCATGCACAGTCGTCATGGCACCATACGCAACTTTTACCTGTGTCCATTACCTCTTCCATTCAAGCTCTGCTTCTGCAAGCTTCTCTAGAGCTCCCTGTCCTAGAATACTGATAGCATTCTTTTTTCGGCATACGGTCGAATGTCGGCTGGCATTGACATGGAAATTTGTGTCAATTTTTTTCTTTTCAGTCTCATTCGTCGACAGTATTCCCGCCAACGAACGGTCGATCGCTTCTTTCTTGGTCTAAAGTCCAGGTTAGGATGCATTATTTCAGCTAACTCCGCCACTGAAGAAAAGATACGGTCTCTTACTGCATTATTATTCTGCAGATGGGTGTGATACAGCGTCAGCGGATGTAAGACAGGCTCACTCACACTCGTCATAACAGAGCTTGGTGGCCTTTTTAATACAAAAATAGAAGGAGGCCGACTCTCCTGCTCAGTAACATCGCCAGCTAAAGGTGCGGTAGGTGTTATCGGGAAATCGAAGATTAAAGACTCTTCCAAAGGAGTGTCTAATAGTGTCATGGGCTCGTGGAAATGGGAGCTTGAAGATCTGCGGAGAAGTCTATTAGATTCTCCGTCTCTATCAGTAGATCAGTAGAACTGTCAGGTGTTTTGCTGATATCATCAGAGTCACTGAATGATATCAGCGGAAAATCAGCGGTTCATCGTTAAGGTGTGCTAATGGAGCGGACGTTCCTCCTTGTTCAAGGCTTGAACTGGTGTGTTCATTGCCGCTGTCGTGCGGGACGTTGACACCGGTCGAGAAAAGGTGGTGGGATTTACGACCGGTCTCAGGTTTTTCTGTCGGCACTGGCTGCAGTTGGGCTTGAAGAGATTTTGGCGTCCGCATCCATAGCAGTACACTTGTTATCTTTTCTGCAGGCAATCTTGGTAAAAATGACCGAGCTGGTCACAGTTCCAACAGCTAACGTTAGTGGGTGCTGTTAGAGCAGATACTGTTACCGCTTCCTCAGTGCTTTCAGGTGACATACGCTGTTCCGCATCTGTCGGACGGCACTCATCCACCTCGCTGACTCTGGGGCTACGATAAGTGTTCCAGCTGCACGATATCGCGATTCGTTGCTATGTAGCCTGTATCTGCGTCACGAGACACCGCAGTTGGTGTATGGTGTTGGTGGGATGTAAACAGATTTTCTGCTGAATGTCCTCGCCGGGCGACGCACAGGAAGTTCCGTCCCGGAACGAAGGAGGCAACGAGGGAGCAACATCCGCAACAGAGGGTGGAGAACAAACACCCCCAACAAATTCAACAACAAGAGGAGTCACGTTAAGGAGTGGGACAATCCTGACAGGTCCCCAACAAGTAAGGCATAATTTAAATTTAGAAATATATTTAAAAAATTTGGAAGACAAAGTGCGAAACTCCTCCGAATTCTCTGTGAATCAGTGCGACTCAGTAGAAAAGCAGATCGAAAAGTCGAGAAAAGAAAGATTGGAAACAATCGAAAAATTTAAAATTAACACAGAGAAGTTCAAAAAGAGCTTAAAGGAGTTTGGAGAATTTTCGCACTCTCTCGGGGTAGATATAATTCAAAATAATAGTGCTGGATTAAGAGAAAGTGCCATCGAAGACAGTGTCAGTGATTCCACCGCGAGTAAATTCCTTTTAAATTGGCTGGGCGACTCCCTTCTGGAGACCAGCATAGAAGCAACTAGCGCCCCAAAAGTGTCAAACTCTAGTTTCAAAATCCCCAAATTAAACATGGCAGATTACGCTAAAATCGCCAAACTGACTGCCAAGCTCGTCCCTCTATTCTCGGGAGAGCAGCACCCAAAATTGAGCCTTGAGCTCCAAACTTTCCTAGGATGCTGCAGGCAAGTAATCCAGTGCATTTCGGTGGAGGAACTATCAGCATTTTTGCAAATCTTCCCCACCAGACTTCGAGGCGAAGCTTATCAGCTTTTTGCCTCAAATATGCCCACTACTTTCAAAGAAGTAGAAGAACGGCTAAATCGCACATACCCGCCTGGAGAAACTTACCAGGAACTGGTAAATAAATTAATAACTACAAGGCAGTATCCTTTGGAAAACCTCACAGCCTTCACGGCACGAGTGAAACAAATGCTGGCACTCTGCAATGAAGCAGAAGAATCCAAGTACGGAGCCACTGCAAAATCCGATACCCCATTCAATAAGTGCAACAACACCAAATAACGCACATTTTAGCCAACTTAATTCATCAGCTAATCACAGCGTATTTACTCCCGGCATAATGCCATTCGTTCCTCAGACCCTGCCAAACCCAAGCAGTCACATACCAACGTCACAGTTCACACAGGCAGGCACAGCATATATTAAACAGGAACCAAGATCGCCAAATAAAAATTATAATGTAAATAATAAAAATACCTATTTAAATAAAATCAGTTGTAGTTTTTGTAACTTAAGAGGCCATACATATGCTGATTGCCTCAAAAGGAAAAATACGCCTTATTGTGTGAACTGCAAAATGTATAACCATGACGTGCGTGACTGCAGAAGAAACAACAATAGTTTCCAGAGACCACACCATAATATTGGACCACCAAATCAACGTCCTAGAGAGCCGCAAAACTCCAATAACAACTCAAGAGTCTATAACGTGCGTAAAAAGTGCGAATTTTGTGGTCGTTCTGGACATGCAGTAAATAACTGCCAACAAAAACGTAACTGGGAAGCCCGGAGTCAGGGAAACGACGTAGAGTCCACCCAAAACTCCCCGTCTCGACTATAAATCTCCCATCTAATAAAACAGGGTCTCCTCAGCAGCCCGATTCCAGTGTCGCTACAGTAAAACTTCCTTTAGACATAGGCCTGAACGGCCAAACTAAACTAGTAGTAGACACAGGCGCTGAGGTTAGTATAATAAAGAAAAGGTCATTAAAAGATCTCAAAGAAATTAACCACAATGAGGCATGCACACTTCAGACCCCATTTGGTACCGGAAAGACGCTGGGAAATTGCCAGGGAAACTTCGTTTTCAAAAACAAAATTCCCTGCAAGTTCGTAAAGAACTTGCCTGGTCTTTCCGATGATGGACTTCTAAGAAATGATTTCCTAGCAAAAAACTGTAACGTTTAGGGTCCTAATAAGGCACTAAGGTTTCCTCGCACGGAGACTAATCCCGATGAATTTGCTTTGCCATTAGAGTTTGAAACGGACAAGCTACATTCTGAAAAAGCAGTCGAAGTAAGAACACTTGCAGAAGAAGTAGAGTCTACACGGGCTGAACTATCCACCTGCAGTGTCTTCAAGGCTTCTCAAACGAGAAAAGCTGGTTGCCAAGCTCCAAAAGAGCTCAATGAATGTGAAAAAGGCTGTCTGGGCGAACAAGAGGTCGACGAAATCAGGCAGCAATTGGTTTCCTTTAAGGAACCAATCTGCATACGCTCTCAAATTGTTGCCCCAGTCCCGTTACAAACTCAACAAGAAATGCTCTGTTTATCCCAAGAGATAAGCAATGGAGTCTTCTTGGCAAACAGTTTACTGTCGTCTGGAGAAGAATTAGTGCAGGTTAGTATTCTCAACGCTAACAGTCATCAAGTAGTCATACATAGCTTAAAGTTACAGCTATTTCCAATAAACGACTACACAATAGTCCCATTAAGACACACAAAAGACCACAAAAGAACACACATTCCACTACCAAAGTTAGAGGCAAATCAAACAACACAAGAGATGAAACTGAGTGTCTAAAGCCTGCCAAAAAGGTGCATATAGCTCTTCCGTCCAAAATCCCGAGGCATAAGTCACTATTAATCAATCAACGGCCATATAAGAATGGTAGCGAGTCGCCAAAGCCTATATTAAAGGTGCATATTACTCCACCGTCACACAACGCAAAAAATTCTACATGGTCAAAAAGCAATAGCATTGACGCGCATGAGTATATCACACAACCTAAGGCAAAGACCACACAGGTGTACCAAACTCAGCCGTCAACAAAGCAGGAAGCAAATACCCTGCAACATGCTAAACATAATGAAATAAAGCCTCAAAAGGAATTACAAAAGCCTCATCTACTTACAGGTAAAAAATTTAAAAGGAAGAATAAGTTAATCGAAGGTTCAGCTGAAAAAAACAGCAACCGTACAACATGTACGATATCTATACCCGGATTATGAGACTCCGGACAACCCAAAGCAATACCCACGTACTTCTAGGCTAGAGCACGAACTCAGCCTAGACTCTAATTTGACCGCGGAAGAAAAAATTTCGATATCGGAACTCTGCGAAGAGTATAACGATATATTCTTCCTCAAAGGTGACAAACTCACCTATACAAATGCGATAACGCATAATATTCCATTGGTATAAGATCAAGCACCAATCAATCAAAAAATGTACCGCTTACCTGAAACACAGCGGAAAGTAATTAACGAGCAGTTAAAAGAAATGCTAGACAGCGGAATAGTCCAGTCTAGTAAAAGCCCTTGGAATTCACCTCTACTAGTTTTCCCCAAGAAAGCGGGACCTGACGGTGAAAAAAGGTGGCGCGTCGTTGTCGACTTTCGGAAATTAAACGAAAAGACAATTAGAGACGCATTCCCGCTACCCCGAATCGAGGATATTCGCGACCAATTAGGTCACGCAAGGTATTTCACCACACTCGATTTGGCCAACGGCTATTACCAAGTTCTTGTCGACAAAAAATAGCGACATAAAACTGCTTTCAGCACAAGCTCTGGGCACTACGAGTTAAAGCGTATGCCATTCGGGCTCAAAGGAGCCCCCGCCACATTTCAACGCCTAATGAATTTCGTACTAACAGGCCTACAAGGCCTCGAATGTTTTGTCTACCACAACGAAAAGTTGAGGAAAGTCTTCAATAAGTTAAGAGAGAACAACTTAAAACTACAGCCAGAAAAGTGCCAGTTTCTTCGAAGAGAAGTTGTTTACCTAGGACATAAATGTTCTAGCGAAGGAGCCCTACCAGACCCAAGTAAGACGGCCTGCGTCCAAACATTTCCTGTTCCAAGAACAGTAAGGCAAGTTCAGTAATTTTTAGGACTTGCCAATTACTACAGGAAATTCATTCCAGACTTCTCCAAAATTGTACGTCAAATTACGAATTTACTCCGAAAGGATGTAAAATTCACTTGGACAGAGAAATGCCAAGAAGCATTTCAGAGCATAAAAAGTGCTTTAATTTCTCCACCACTTTTAATTTACCCCGATTTTTCGAAATCTTTTAACCTTACTACAGACGCAAGAAACGAGGCTCTAGGAGCTGTTCTTTCTCAAGGAGAAGTCGGAAGGGACCAGCCCATTGCCTACGCAAGCCGCACATTAAACAAAGCCGAAAGAAATTACTCTACTATAGAGAAAGAGTTATTGGCTATTGTCTGGGCTACCAAGAATTTCAGGTGCTATCTTCAAGGCCGGAAATTCACGGTCTATACTGACCATAAACCTCTCAAAGGTGTCTTCAATGTGAAAGACCCTACTTCCCGGTTGGTGAGATTTCACCACAAATTATCTGAATTCGATTACAACATCGATTACAAACCCGGGAAGTACAACACTAATGCAGATGCACTAAGTCGTATCCCTCAAGCATTAAAAGAAGACAGTTTAGGCAATACCTTAACGGTAAAAGCCCTAGTGTACCACACGATGGACTCAGATGTGGAGGAAGACGATTCCACAAATAATAAAAAGAAAAAGAAATCCGCTCATTGTTTAGACGTAACTCGAGCTCAGAAGCAAAAGGCTCAGGAGACAGTAAATAGCTCCCGTGTGGAGACAGAAGAGCACACGAAAGCGGACCAAAACGAAATTCAACTCACGGAGGCAGAAATACTAAACCCAGCATCGCTTGATCAAAAAGTAATTACTGGTAAGACACCCGAAGTTATCACGAGCCCTACGGAAATCCGAACAATCTTAAAAGATTACCACGATTCTCCATTTGGTGGCCATCAAGGTGTCATAAAAACTTACAAACATATAAGACGCAAGTATTGGTGGAGACACATGCTTAGCGACATCAAGAAATACATTAAAAAATGCCTTAAGTGCCAGACGATGAAAGCATCCCCACAATATGAAATGCCAATGGTTATCACGGACATCGCAGAACAACCGTTCGACAAAGTTTACCTCGATATTGTAGGTCCATTAGAAGAGACCACATCAGGAAACAAATATATCTTAACCTTCCCAAGATAATTTAACAAAATTTGTCGATTGGTATGCAATACCTAATGCGGAAGCAGTCACAGTAGCGCAAGTTTTCTTTGATGAAATCGTTACGCGCTATCGGATACCCAAAAGAATACTCACCGATCAGGGAACAAATTTCCTGAGTGAACTATTCAAAAGAGTATGTAAGCTTCTAAAGGTAAAGAAACTACAGACTTCAGCATACCACCCACAGTCTAATGGAGCACAAGAGCGTGCACATAGACCGCTGATAGAATACCTGCGAACAGTCGTAGACGAAAATCCCAAAACATGGGACCAATTCCTACGAACCGCTGCATTCGTGTATAATAATAGTGTACACGAGGGTACTAAACTTACCCCAATGGACTGCCTTTACGGCTTCACAGCGGATGTCCCATCAAATTTAAAACGGGATCCCGAACCCGTTTACAATCACGAGAGCTATTATCATATACTAAAGTATAAGCACCAAAAATCATACGCCACGGCAAGAAAGAATGAATTTATTAGCGAGTAAACAGAGCTCAAAGGGGTACTATGATAAGACAGTACGAACCCTAACTTTCCACATAGGAGATAAGGTCCTCATTAAAAACGAAAGCAGGAAACATAAGCTTTCCCAAATCTGGGTAGGACCTTATCAAGTGGAGTGAGCACCACAATAAAAATTGGTAAGCGTATTGTAACGGTACATAACAACCGTCTAAAACCATACTTCGAATGAAATAAACATGTTGTCACAGAACCAGGTTGACTCAAATTCCTACTCTGTTTGTTTCAAATTAATCCCATTTTAACGGCTCTCAGGAACACTTGCGGTGGAGCCACTCCACTGCCCGGCCTAATAAGTAAAGTCATACTTAAAGGATTATTTTCTTCCTCCCAATTGTCCACAGAAATGGCGCTACAAATTATTGCAATTGCCCTCCTCATCCAGTACACGACAGGAGAAATCGCCGACAAACCCTATGCTATAACCAAGCTAAATAGCTAGGGCATATTTTTCGAGGATCTAGGAAGCCTCATGGTGTATCATAATACTTGGAATGTTCTCACGGAGATAGACTTGGATGAGTTAGACACACAGATAGAACTAGCGGAACATGCAGAACATTTAGTGCACAAACTCTGCATAAATAACACGGACAAAGAAGACCTGTGCAACGTGCAGCAACTACACATACACGCTATAATAGATAGCGTACAAAAGCGCACGAGAACCATTGAGGAACTAGTTCCCGGATGGCGTAAGGCCAGATCACTATTCGACGGAATAGGCAATGCTATGCACTATTTATTTGGTACCATGGATAGTAACAACGAGAAGGAGATATACAGCTGCTTAGATGAAATTGAATCGAACACACAAGCCCTAGCTGAGCTAGAGAAACAACAAATAAGTGTGGTTAAAACTACCTTGGAACAGATTCAAAAACCATTGACTATGTTAATGGATCGTCAGCAAAACATAGCACACCAGATTAACGATCTGCATACTGTGACCGAGGACCTAACCAGAAGGCAGCTGACACAAGAGATCATATCGAGCTTATTGCTTCAAATCATCGAAGTCGAATACCGACAACAAGCCCTCCTTGACATTATAATAGCCACTAAAGGCAACCATATTCACCCACTCCTCGTGTCTCCCAAAAACCTGCTGGATGTATATCGAAAATCAACTTCGAAATGTCTAAACGACCAAAATTGTCTATCGATTCTGTACCAATCAGCAGGAGCCCAGTCACGCCTTATGCAGAACAAATTGGTGGTGAGAATAACTCTCCCAATTTTTGATTCCCCCAAAATGAGGCTACGGCAAGTCCGATGCTTTCCAGTACCACAACCAGCAAATTATTCCATAATCCCTGACCCTGGATACTCTTGTGTGGCAAATAGCGCTCGCACACAGGAATTCCTCTTATTAAAAGGCGAGGATATGAAAAGTTTCAAGAAAGTCACTCATAGCCTGGAGGAAAATACATATATAGGTCGACTAACTACCCCCATAATTAAGGCAACAACCTCAGATGAATGTATAGTGAAGGTGTTGTACAATCCTTTAAATG
The DNA here is from genome assembly GCA_963924295.1 of Dioctria rufipes. Lineage (NCBI taxonomy): Eukaryota > Metazoa > Arthropoda > Insecta > Diptera > Asilidae > Dioctria > Dioctria rufipes. The sequence continues at coordinate 129,797,614 of OZ002740.1, forward strand.
AAGTGCCCAAGTGTAGGTCTAGAGTACAAGTTCCCCAAAAAGACATGTTGATAAAGTTAAACAAGCCCAATGCGTGGCTATTTTCGTTTATTACCTCCACGGTACTACATATAACATGTCGAGATCGCTTTGCCCTCTCAAAATTAGAGGGGCAGGGGATACTAGAGATAACGCAACCATGTCAAGTGCAAATAGGGGAAAAGGTGCTAAGGTACGAAGGTGAAAATAAACACCCTCTCAAAATTACACAGCCTAAACAATTTCCTGAGCTGAATCATTCATTACTCAACCTGAATCTAGCCGAAATTTTACCCAAGTCTCAAAACCAAAGTGTACAAACCGAAATCATAACAGGGGACGATATTAATAAATCAATCTATACTGGCACTCATTCACTGGAAGATATCCAGCACAAATTAGACCAGTATAGTAACAAGGTATCAAGCAGACAATCCCATATCCTGTCAACAACTTCTCTATCAATTACGAGCCTACTAGTTCTGGCCATAATGATCGCTGTGGCAGTAAAATATCTTAACCCTGTTGTCATCAAGATGAGACAACAGAGAAACCAACCACAAGGTAACCCCGAAGTTTTATCAGAGGGAATCCCTTTAGAAGAGCAAACCCACGCTCCTGCACCTACCTTAAAACGAGCTCGGTCACTCCCCAGGACCAAATCAGTTCAATTAGTTTAAGTCGGCAGAAAGGAATACTGAGACTGCCAACATGAGCCACTTAATCAAAATAAATTTATAGAAAGTAGTAGACCTGGTAAAATATATAGAAAAGTACATAGAAATGAAAATGTAACAAAAAAAATCTATTGCAAAACAAAATAGATAGAATAATAAAAGTAAAGATGAAAAAATAGAATTAAAATAAAAAATATATTATATGGAGTTAGAAATAAAATAATAAAAGGAGAAAAATGTATAAAATATGTAAATTAAAACTAAAATGCCATAGATAAATAAAATAAACAAAATAATAGAACTAAAAGAGAAAAGAAATTACAATTACATAAAAATATAATATAGATCAAAGAAATAAATATAAATAGATAGGAAAGAAAATGTTAAAATTAACGTATTAATATAAAATAGCACACAATACCTACTAAAAACAGTAAAAAAAAAAAAAAAAAAAAAAAATTGGTAAAGATCTAATTGGTAAGAAATATGTAGGTATGACAAACATAAACTTTACCTACGTATTACCAGGCTACTAAAAACATAAATAATAAAAACAAACTAAATAAATATAATAGATATTAACAAAAACTAGTACTACTATAGGAAGATAAGTAAGCCTTACATAGGTTATAAAAAATTCTTTTTGAAAATTAGCAGAAGAAGAATATAAGAATTAATATAAAATTCTGTAAAGCCTAGCCGAACCGACCGGAATCCGACCCGCCAAAATAGCACCCACAATAATATAATAAACAAAGTAGTAGAAATAAAATAATAAATAAAACATTAGAAGAAACCAAAAAACAAAAGGTATAAAACACAAAAAAAAAAATTTTTTTAATTAGAATTAAAACAATACATATAAAATAAGAGAATTTGAAAGAAAGGCATTAAACAAGTAAACTGAATACTAGAATTACTAAGAAGAAAAACAAGAAAACTTTACCAGGCTACTAATAATACAAAAAAAAAAAAACAACATTATATTAGAATTAAATGCAAATAAAATAAAGGAAACAGTAGCAATAAACAAATAAATAAAAATAGATAGAGTAGTAATAAAAGTAAAGATAAATGCCCTAGAATTACAATAAAATACTAAAAAGTGTAATACAAAAAAAACGAGGTAATTCAAAACCTAAGAAAAGTTTTACCAGGTTAGATTACCAAAAAATGAAATAATAATAATAGATCTAGAAATTATTATATATTCATAGATTAAACATATTAACAAAAATTTTGTAAGCCCACACCGAACCGAAAACCCGAACCGCCCAATTAGCGCCAAAAACAGCTTCCCCTGAGAATTATTCCTCTTCAAAGAATAATTCTCTTTTTCTCAGGGGGAAGGACTGTTATATATAAAATATGCCTAAAAAGAGATCTGAAAAAAGGCAATAAATAATTATTTAAAATATTTCATACATAAATTTTCATATAAGCTAATCATGCTTAAAAACATGATTAGCTTATCTATTCAATCAGTGAAGAAAATTGTATCAGCAATTTTCTTCACGCAGCAAAATTTGTCAGTAGAAATATTTAATTTAAAAAATATACAACAAAAGACAAATCGTACCTTCAGTACGATTTGTCGTGAAAATTATAATATGTATGTACGAACGTACATACATATCACAAAAAAAGCTTTCGCGATAAGAAATGCGCGCCGCGAGATTACATTATATGTATACGCGCGCCGCAATTTCAATCGACGGGACGGTGGCTGATGTCCATCGAAAAATATTCTGGACTTGTTTAATCAAGTCCAGAATAAATGAAAATTTTTCTCAGGGCAGAAATGCAACTATGCATTTTCTACCCTGACCGACGGCTCTTGATCGCAATGAAAGTGAGCAAGAGCGCAGTCGAATCATAGCAGCGGGGTTGAAGTTAAAATTTGATTAACGGCGGTTCGTGAAAAAATATATTAAAGTTGAATTTTAGAGTATTTACGAGTTGAGTTGGCTTTTAAATAACAAAAAAAAGAAGAACGATCAGTAAAACGATAAAATCGAAACGGGTTGATTTTGAAAGAGGATTAACGGTGATTCGCGGTCGAGTTTGTAAAAAGAACAAGTGGTTGTACTTATGAAAACGTAGTACGGCGGGAGTTAAAAAGTTTTTTAAAGTTATAATCGAAACCTGGGTGACGGTCTCGGTCTCGGTCAGAGGAAAGCATATAGTAAAAAGTTTTTTAAGAAAGAAAAAGTTTGTAACAAGAAGGTTTGCGTAATAACGAAAAAGTTGTGATAACAGTTTATGTAGTACACACAAATCCCCCCAAAAAAGGAATAGGGTGTGTAATCCAGAAAAATATAACAAGCTGCATGAACAGACCTGCCAGCAAGGCTTCGGTCGCTACTGAGTTCTGACCCTGAGCAGTAGGTAGCGGGCTTTTCACTCAGGAAATCGGGTGCGAAAAGGTCGTAGAGTGCACATTCTGTAAACCTGGGGACAGAGATTCACGGTTGACTGGTTGAGTCATATGTGGTGGCAGGTTGAAGACTGGTGCTGCCGGTCGAGTATCCTGATTGCCAGGCTTCGTGTGAGTCCTCTTCGGGACCGCACCTGTGTACTCAGTAAAAATCGTGTGGAGTATGTTGCTGTCTACAGTTTTGACAGTTTGCCTGCTACCCGATCCACGTCCGCAGAGACGCCTTGTGAAAGATATGTCTACAGATCCTCTCAACTGGCTTCCTCTTGCCTAACCAGTCTCCCTCCTAGCAGATGGAGCGCTTCCCGGGCAACTTTAGCGGTACATCAGCTACTAAGGGCGGTATTCACACTGTAGCCTTGGTATAACTTCAACCGCTCAGTCGTAAAACCAATATGTTTCAATATAACTCAGGAATGAGGGCTAGATAGTCTTAACCTTCGTGAAAAGTTTACGCAGCCCAGGCAAAGAAAACCCAGGTGATGTCGCTGCTGCACTCGAGATAACCGAAATGTCAACTTTAAAAAAAAAAATCACCAAGACTTCAGGAAAGATAACAAATTTTAAAAAAAAATCGAAGTAACAGAGATATCAATTTAAAAAAAATCCAAAAGTGCGGAAGAGATACCAAAATTTCAAAAAAAACTGTTTACCAAAAGTTCAGAAAAATTCTGGTCATAATTACTAAAGTTCTAAATATATTCGGAAAGATAACGAAATTTCAAAATTTGGTAGTATTCTAAACTCCGATTTCAATACTTGTACTGACACAGTCGTCCAGTCCAAAGATATAAATGCTAATTATTATAAGAAAAGCTACAAAAATTCAACTCAGGCGTTCCAAAAATCAACAAGAAAAATTCATACCGTTTCGCCCTCACTCTCCAAGAGCTAACTCTCAACACATAAAAGTCTCCAAGTCCACCCTCTCTAATCAGATCAGAAGTCATGATACAAGTAAGTGACGTGAATGTGTGCATGAAGAAGAATTTGCGTTGTCACAGAGATCTTGGAAAGTAAAGTTGGAGATGTCAAAAACTCAAAATGTTACTAGGGATTCTTCAGCCAAGCAGTTAGCAGTATGCCAACTCCTGATTACTGAAGGTCTCTAGCATCACTGCCATCCTCGAAAAATCTTTCTCTCCTCTTCGCCTGATCGTCATCTCTGGCTAGTCTCCCAGTTGGGCAGAGTCATAAATCTGGTCAACTAGTTAGCTAAGCCAAAAAGTAGTCTCACAGACTCATGACTCTATCCAGCCAGTTGGCCAACAAATACATGCCTCCATGAGAGCACAAACAAAAGTGTTTGTGAGGCCACCTACCATTTCCGTGGCAGAAGGCCAGTGGGAAATATCACAATTCTAAAAAATTCAAAAAAATTTCAAATACTTACAACTGTTCAGACTTGAGGCTTGTCCAAAATAAAACTTAAAGTCTAACTTACAAAAGCTTTCAAAAAGCTTTACTTTACTTTAACCAACAAATCAAAATATCAAAATTTTCAGAAACTCTAAAGTTACTGTACAAAAAAAATCTGAAGAAAAACCAATTAGACTCAGGTCCGCATACAACTTCCACTGGATATGAGACTTGAGGTCAATCAACGAGCAGATACCAGATAATCAAATCACTCAAAGGCCCGGTCCCCAGTAAAATTTATACTTAGACTACCGAGGTCTAACTGAGATGGCCCCACGTTAGGCGCCGTTTTGTTATGTAACTATGTTGCGAGAGATTTATTTTGAACGTGAAGTCCCAGCTGTCACCATGAGCTGACAGATCACCCGGTGGACAGCGTTGATTGCAGGGCGGCACGCTAGCACCTCGGCTATTGCGGGAGAGTTATAGGGGGGGGGGGGTAACCACAAAGCCTGTCGCTGCCACCAGCCAAAACAGATAATAATAATCGTACCTACAAGGCCTTCCATCGCCTTCCATCGCCTTCCATTGCCCCAACCACCCTGCGATACTGCGGGCGATATTGTACAGTATCCCTGTAAGACCTTGTGATGGCCCAACATACGGAAGATTCTTCCAGCAGCCAAAGGTATTACAGCGAAATAATCAGCAATTGTTAAACAATAACCTCGCATGGTATTGTTCTGCAACTGTCGGTTGTTTTGCTGATTAGCCCAACAGCTGGCTGCGATGAGCGCTTAGTGGAGCAATCGACGATTACAATAATAATTAACCTCGCATGGTAATTATTATGTAAGGCGATTGTTTACTACTAAGCAACTCAGGTACTGCGACCGGTAGAACAAACGACAAGGTTGTTGTCGTTTGTTTACATCCGCGTTGTTAGTAAAGTTTACTTCCGAATATTGGTGCATAAAAGACCAATGACTGGTCTGGCGAGGGCCGTTAATTGTTCAGTCGCGATACTTTGGGTTTTAGAGTGTCAGGTTACAGTTCGGTTGGGAGTACTTTTAAATTATTAAGATAGGTCAGTTTGTTTGACGTGAAATAATAAAGTACATAGGTTCAAGAGATTCGAGCGTTGTTTTTCTGAAGTTTTATTATAATTAATTAATTCGATTGCTTTTGGGACACGACATTTGGCGCAGCCGGTAAAAGTTTAAGTAAGGTATGGTGATTTTTGTTTTTGGTGTTTTTTAATATAATTAATTTTTTTTAGCGGGTTTTAGGTATTGTGATTTTCGAAATTAATTTTTGTTATTCTGGGAGTTAACGCTTTTCAGCTGCTCCGTTATAAATTTTCTTTTCTTTTCAGGTTAAATTAAGTCTTGTTTTTGTAGTTTTTATGTTTTTTTTTTTGTGAAATTAAATTAGAAATTACAGTTACATCATTTGAGGAGTAGATCTTCATCAGCTACTCAACACAAACATACACTGGGAGCAAAGCTAATTGAGCTACTCCAAATACACACACTGGGAGCAAAGCTAATTTAGCTACTCCAAATACACACACTGGGAGCAAAGCTATATTAGCTACTCCTGCATACACACACTAGGAGCAAAGCTATATTAGCTACTCCAGCATACATTGATGAGATCGAGGAGTTGTGCTTTTACAAGCTACTCCCGCATCCCGTACAAACACCATTCTTTCAGATAAAATGCGTTAAAATTAAAATGTGATAAATTTCGGAGTAATTTATAAGGTGAAATATTTGTAAATAATTTTTGATAGAGGTATGTGTTTTAGCTATGTGAGAGTTAGTGATATGAATTTCATCAGTTTTTAACGTCACGTAATAACGTCGTGTTATCCTCACGGGAAAAAAACTTTGTTTAGGCGTACCTGCTCGGCTAAATGTTTTCGAATTCCACGCGGCTAAGTAGGAAGAAATTTTAAATAAAGTATGGTTATTGTATTTTTTTTTTATTGTGTGACATGTGCATCTGAATAAGAAAAACAAATATTGAGAAAACACGATTGTGTTGTATAGATGCTTAATAGATGAATTCAGAGTAATTGAGTGTGATTATATTAGAGTTTTGAATGTTTAGCGTTAGATACGAGTGTTGGTATTCTGCTAGCACCTATAATAAAGATATGAGTGGTGCGAAAGAACTTTTCTAGAGTAAGTTGTATAAAATTTGCGGTTCCATGTATATGAAGTATAGACGGTAGAAGTTATTTCATTTAAAAGTGAAATTTTGAAGTAACTATTATTAAGAAAACCAGTAAGAAAACAAGAGGAATCAAAATAAATAGAAAATCACCAACTGTGTACAAGATGGCAGATTCGTACGAGAAGATTATGGACCTGGTTTCTAAATATGTGCCGATGTTTTCAGGAGAAAGGTCACCGAAGTTGGCAAAGGAAGTATTTCGATTCCTTAGTTGCAGCAAAGATTTGCACGACCGTCTGGAACCAGCAGAGCAAAGCATTTTTATTAAATGCATAAAGTACCGCTTATCCGGTGACGCTTATTACATAATAAGTTCACATGAGCCAAAAGACTTCGCATCTTTGCAACAGGCGATTAAGACAGCCTACATGTCACGGAAATCTTTCAGTGAGTTACGCACTGAAATGTTAGCATGTAGACAGAGGCCAGGTGAAGGTGTTAGAGAGTTTGCGAATAGGATGGTGGAGCTGCTGGACCAGATTAAGTCTGCGGTATCAGCCAAATACCCCAATAAGGATGGAGGTCTTTTAGCCGAACTAGAGGTCGACGCGGTAGCTACTTTTAAAGCTGGTGTCGGCAGTCAGGCCACACGGGTATATCTTACTGGAAGGAAGTTTGGAGCACTAGAAGAAGTTCGAGAGGAAGCGCAGTACTTCGAAAAAGATTCGGAAAGGCTGCAGGCTATGGCACCAAGCGCCTGGAAAAAAATAGCGGATTACACCACAGAATTACCACAAGAAAGGTGGAAGAGCGAAAATTTGAGTGAAGTGAAGCAGAAACAACCCCAAAAATATTTCCAAGCTGTACAAAGACAAGCAATGAACTGGGAAACTCCAATCAGAGCAACACAGCAGCCTAAAGCGGTTAAATGCTTCAAATGCGGACAGCCAGGGCACTTTGCTAAAGAATGCCAGTGGAGAAAGCAGCCACATTACTGTACTGGATGTCAGGAGTATGGGCACAAGGTGGCCAATTGCCGAATTCATCACGTTAGAGTAACAAACTGTGCAGCTGGCATACAAGATGAATTCCATTCAGGAAGGGAGGGGCTTTATTGCCAGTTCTGCAGAACGCATGACCATTACACGGATATCTGCGTAAAGAAATATTTAGCAGAGAAGGAAAAGCAAAAATTTAATTCCAGGAGTAAGTTTATCATCACAGTGCCATCGAACATAGCTTTAGAAGGTAAGTTTAGGCTTTTAATTGACACTGGGTCCACGTGTAGTTTACTTAAATTCAATAGAATAAAAAGAGATACACCCATAAATACGCAACAGAAAATACGAATTGGAGGACTGTTCGGCTTTGCTTGGAGCTCCATAGGTACTTGTGAGTCAAAGTTACTGATAGATAACGGTCAGCAGGCCTGCAAATTTAACGTCATTGGTGATACCGATTCAATTCCAGCCGACGGTATACTTGGAATGGATTTCCTCAGTGACAAAGCTGTTATTGATTGCGTAAATAGGAAATTGTGGATTCAAGATGCCAATGAAGCGCAGAAAGAAAGTTCTGTTTTTAGAAATGTAACAGCTAGTGGTCAAGTGGGCTCCAATACTTTACATTGGTATAGTCAACGAAATCCTTTACAAGCCAGAATAGAGGAGGCTCGTAGGAACGTGGCAGAAAACATCAGACCAGGTATCAGTAATCCAGAAAGCAACCAGAAGAATATAACATGTAATGTAAAGGAAGCTTCAGGAAAGGGGGAGAAAAGTATACCCATATTGGATGAGCCAGTTCAGCCACAACAAGGGGAGAAGACTTCGACCATAGCTTACGACAGTGCGGAACTTAATAAAGTAAGAAATGAAGAAGCCAATGGTTCAAGAAGGAGGCCTCACAGGTATTATGGGTACAATGGAAATAGGCTGGGAGATGAACGTGCATTCGTAAGAATCGCCTATGAAACAGCCTATTTCGTAAAAAGTCCTAATTCTTTCCATGGACAGACGAAACCTCACCAATTTGACAGACGATCTGCATGGCGCTATAACTGTAGGAACAATATCTATCCTCAACTGGGGAAAGGAGAGGGGCTTAAGCAAAAGGGTAAGTTAAAGATGCCAAAACATAGTTATCAAACAGGTATAGCAGCGTCGCCGGTCCAAAATATGATTAATAGGATAAATCTTACGCCAAATTTGATCGGGCTGTACGAGGTAGGTAACGGTTATGACCCGGGAATCGGGGGACGAAACCAAAGAGATTTCCAACAAATTCCCTCCAATTTCAGAAGAAATTTGATGAGTGGAGTTTGACAGTCTCTAGCCGGAAAGAGATGGAAATGCGGTACCAAGATAACCCAGTGGATCCAATCGGTAAGGTAAATTTTTAGATTAAAAGGTAAGAAAATGTTATTAAAAGAATATTTTGTGAGATTTAAAAGAAAAAAAAAGAGAGGTTGTTTTAAATAAGTAAATAATGAGAATTAAAACAAAAACAGATAATAGTGATATTCAAAAGAAAAAGGATCTTGGAAGAAGAGAAAAAGGAATAAGAAGTTAACTAATAAGAGATTTTAAAAAGAAAAGAAGGAAGCTTAGAAATTTAAAGTAAAAAAAAAAGTTCTCTAGTAAAAAGAAAGAGAAAGAGTTGAAGAAATAATGTGTAAGACAAATAAAGATTGCAAAAACAAACTAAAAGGAAAGAAAAGAATTGAAATATATAACAAAGATGAAGATTTCTAAATAAAAGAAAAATATAGAAAATTTAAGTATTGACCTTGGCTGCTTTAAAAAAAAATAAGGAATATTACTTGAGAAGAAATAAAAAGAAAAAAAGTAGTAAAGATGTATAAGAAAAAAAAGTTCAATGGGAAAAATATTACCTCCGTATAAAAAAAATGTTATAAACTCATTGAAAAAAGATATAAGACAGGTTAGAACAATATTCCTTACTTTGAAAGAGTAAATGTATAAAATGTTTAACAAATGATTAAAGCTTAGACTCATAAAAATTAATGGAAATAAGGAAACATAAATAACCTAAGTTAACATTTGGATGTAAAAAAAAAAAAAAGATAATTACATAAATTAGTAATGGAAATCCTACGTTTAAGCATAGAATTTAAAAATAGTCGCTAACCATAGGTAGAAGTTGAAGCAACCTCAAGAGGACTGAAGCAGAATTGGCTACATCAGTTCCAGAAACATTTTTGCATAATTTACGTGGAGCAAGTTGATCATCAGAATAATACTATTGGTGGGAAAATGACAAAAATTATCTGTCGACGACTGTACTAACTACGCTTACAGTGTCCGAACTGTGAAGATTGATGAAAAGAAGGAAAGCGCTGATGAACTTAAAAAACAAAAAAGCCACTGGAAGAATCAGAAATTAGACTTCACGATAAAGCATCGTCTACTCATCAGGAACCCACATACACAATCACTGGGATATATGAGAGTTTCCAAGAAGTTCAAGTACCGAAGATCATGGCAATGTGTATGTTAAAGATGTGATTGAAGACCAAAATGAAGGTTATATAAAGGCAAATCTAAAACAGATAGCCCAATCAGTTATAAGACCTAGGAATCATGCAGAATTCTATGCAATTTTAGAAAGCACATTACAAAACTTTCAATAGAGAAAATGTATCTTTTTTACGTATGGGTGGACTGTCAGTAATATATGTAATTGGGAGAACTCCATCATGCATATGGAAGTAATACAAAAAAAAAACAATAACAAGATTCAAAGATCAATTAGAGTAAACAAAGGCATGTAGAGAAGTTCAGCAGCCAATGAGCGTTATAAGCAAAAGGCTTAACAGTAAACTGAAATATTAGAAATACCTTTTACAGCTTCCGAAGAGTATAGCCCCACAAGCTGATAGTTGCATAAGCGCGATTTACCTGAGATGAGTCAAACACCCGCGAGCTTCCACTGTACATCGGCGTTGATTGTTCTGAGGACAACTAGGAACACAGAACAAAGCAATTAAAACAGCACATGGAACAAAGGACCCAACTAGCATCAAGGTAATAGTCCCCACAACCAAACGAGTCCACTATAGTTGAAAAGTTAATCGAATAGCTGGAGTAGCCACAATAGGATGCAGCAGTGTTAGCGAACTGGAATTAATTATTATTGTAAATACGTACGTTCTATAGACCTGTAGGCAGGACAAAAGTAAATAAAATAGAGGTATCAAAAGAAAAGTTGTAAAAATTCATGATTAGAGATGGTAAGAATTACAAGTGCGTGTAATTGATAAAAAAGATATAAGATATGATACATTTACATATATATAATAGATAATGGAGGAAAGCTTTGATCAATGTTTTGCTATAGAAGGGGAAATTATAAATTGGTAAATAATGTAGAAAGTAAGGAAAGAAAATAGCCATTGGAAAAATGTTAGATGATAATGGTATAAGGAAATATATTGTATAAAAATTGTGGTATGGAAATAAGAAAAGTTAAAAAGAAAGTATGCAGGTATTGTTGTTACGGCCGTTAATTAGTTAAATGAAAACAAAAGAACATATAAGAGGGCCGTTAATTGTTCAGTCGCGATTCAACTTTGGTTTTTAGAGTGTCAGGTTACAGTTCGGTTCGGAGTACTTTTAAATTATTAAGATAGGTCAGTTTGTTTGACGTGAAATAATAAAGTACATAGGTTCAAGAGATTAGAGCGTTGTTTTTCTGAAGTTTTATTATAATTAATTAATTCGATTGCTTTTGGGACACGGCAACCTGAAAAGAGAGGGTGTAGCGGACCTAGACAACCTTCATGTTAGAGGGCTCCAGGAAAGTGAGAGGAGAAAATGAAAAGATTTACGACACCATGCTACTATGTCATGTCAACAAGTTTAGTCATTTATTTAGATGGGACTGTAGTCTTCCATACATATCGTACAATACTCTAAGTATACCCTTAGGTTAGTAAAGTTGAACTTAAGATTACGCCCGTAGCATGTTATCGGATAACATCCTATTTTGCCAAGTCAATATTCTGTTCTGACGAATTCATAGATATAGAAAACTAAGTTACCCTACGTTAGCCCTCTAATTTCAACAGGTAGGCTCTTTTATAGCTACTTGATGTGTTATTTCATCAACAAAATAAATTCTTACAGCATAATCGGACTTTACTTTTCTAAAAAACCTCAACTGTACGTTTATCCTACGCAGCAATTCAAGGAACAAAACATAATGCCTCATGGCTATACTCTTGCACGGATAATGCCTGATTACGTTATTCTACGGGAGTATTTTAAAATCGGACTCTTAGCGGTATGATAGTATACTATTATGTCAAAAAAAACTAAGCTTAAATATGTTATTCTATGCTATATAAAAACAAAAAAGTTCAGCTGTACTGTGATACAGTGTCATCTGGAAAAACTTTCGTACAAGTGGTCTACTCTAAGGTAGTATTCCTACACTGATCGTCTTAGTTTGTTGTCGCACATGCATATTAAGAAAATTGACCTGATTAAAGCTATTTACAGTCGTATATAAAAATTTCGTACTACGTACTGATGACACAAAGAAGAAATATACCAGACAATTCAGATCTTCATCAGGAGAGGTCAGAGGTAAATCCCAGTCGTGATCGTTTATAATTTACCTGAGTGAAACGGTCCCTCCACGAAGGCCTTCTGAAGTAACATTGTTCCTGAAAATAATATTAAAAATGGAAGGAAAGTACATGACGTTACTATAAAACTGGCCGGGATTTCCTGTACAATACCGAGACGCGATTAGTTCGCTTCCTATATCAGAAACATACTAGCACCAATATTACACAAGCTTCCTTTAGCATGAGCGCAAGCCATTGGCGACTCTTCACTTCTAAATGAACCCTCTCTCCTCGAACAGCCGTGGATAGCAAGGTAGCCCTTTCTCTCAACGGTCACTTCGACACTAAAACTCTTATAGTAACCCTCATTCAGGTCTACAAATAAATTCAATATAGCAGTGCATGATATAATTACACGGAAATAACTGAAAGGAGTGCTAACCTCCCATATTGGTGTTAGTATAGCTCTGATATAGAGGTTGACTTGATCAGATAAAAATGTAAGGTATTCTACGTTATCATTAAATAGGCCTTGCCTTAAATATAAAGCTATTATATTGTAACTACTCTGAAATTTTATATATAAAATAAAACATGCACAATCTATTCTACTTTTGTTATCCTTATCTTATCTTTTTCCAAATGCTCCTCAGCCGCAAGACGATACCAAGATGGTGTGATTTCGTGATTTTTTCCAAGATGAAACTTCTGACTGGTGTAGGATCGCATTACCATTATACGATGCTAAATTCTCAGCAGGAGATAGATGTACGACATCCGTTATTCCCCTTTTCCTTTTTTTGTTTTTTTTTTGTGCAATTCAAAATGTACACTGGTCCGTCAAATATATTATTTTCAGCCACTGTTTTTCTTTGCTTTGTTTAAAATTTTTATGCCAATATATGCCAAACACATTTCATACTTGATTAAAATGCCAAACACATTTCATACTTGATTGGGTGAGGCCACCACTTTTGCTGGAGATGCTTATCAAGGAATTTGATTATCGCAACAATCCTTTCTAATTCTGGACCCTTTTCTGTAATTCCTCGTACGGTTTTTTATTGGATGATTATTTTCGGTTCACTTTTGTGGCTTTTTCAATATTTTTACTCTCGATCGCTTTTATAAAAATTTTCACCAAGAAAAACTCTGACTTTTCACAATCAAACTCTCAAACGAAAAAAACACACTACTTCTTCTTCCTTTTCTTCCGGAAATTTAAACATACACCACAAAAAGGTCAACTCTTCTTCTTCTTTAAGTCGCAATTTTCAGCGCGTATAACTAGTGAATTGGTAAGATACAAACGGAGGGCATCAGCTACATATTTATTTCCAGATTCCATTGGACCTGGATAATTTTTCTTTCGTTTCGACAAATTTTCGTCCATCTGGAGCTAAAACACGACCATTCGCAATTAAATTTTTGAAAGGCGGTTTATTGAATAGAGCTGTTGAAGCAACTCGAGTTTGATCAATTGATTCTCTATGTAGATCGGTTATGTATGGAGCTTGATGTACAACACCTGTCCCGGAATCTTCTATAATATTGTCATCAGCAAGAACGAAATGCATTCATTTTGTTTCCGTATTTCAGAAACTAAGGAAAAGAAGAAGTGTATTTGATATTCATAAGAGATTTTCCATGGAACTTTTCTATGATATTGTACTCACTTGATGTTTTGAATACATAATCCTATCGGGACTTTGCCAAAATATTTTTTATTTCCAGTCTTAATATCCTCTATTTTTACGTAAATCATATCAGAATGGACACAAATAGATAGGTTCGCTGGTAGAGTCCACGGTGTTGTTGTCCAGATAGTAAAGCTAGTTTTATCCTCGCAATCAACTATAGGATATGCAACAATAACGCATGGATCCACAACTTCTTTATTATTTTGACCCGATTCAAAATTGGATAAAGCAGCTGTACAAGCAGTAGGACAGGGCATAACTAATACACACTGATAAACAAGATGTATATCTAGATTTTCCTTTCGATAATTTGAGACAATTCTCAAACACTTTTCCGATTTCCAATAGGTTAGGGTTGCTTCTTCTTCAGCAGGAAAATTTATATTTTCCGGCCCACGACAAATATCCGCTGTTGTTATTAAAATAGATTGCACTACAATCAATCAAATTAACCTCAATAAATTCCCAATATTCAGTCGCGGCATGTGCCTGCGTGTATGGAAAATACTTCTTCATTTTCCACTGACAGCAGGCCACACCAACGTCAGAGAGGACGCACTTCCTTCGACCTGGGTGAGTTCGGGCTGTCTGTTTGAGAGCAGGCCGGCATACATGTTGCGTTTTGCCTCAGTGTAGCATATTGCTACATGCAGTACGCTACGACCATAACAATGAATTCCTCTTGATTGTCTAAAAACTCCTTGTTTAATGCCTCCTGCATTTTCTTTATGGTGGTCCCCAATTTCTCAATTCATCGCGCTTTAATTCCTCTTCCGGATGCAGATTTTTGTTGTTTTCGTTATATTTCTAAATATAACAATATTTTTAATTATATAACAATAGTACGAAATTAAAATATTTCCATCTGCTGCTGATGTTAATGCAGTGGGTGTTTCTATACACTTTTCCATCGACATGTTTAATAGAATTTTGCTCTTGCATTATGCTAAGCATCATAGACGTCTCTTCGTATTCCCATATATTTCTTCTAGCCATTATTGAGAAATTATCACAAAAATTAAAACGCAAAACAACCTCAGAAAAATATAACCTAAACAAATATTTAAGTGGACACAAAACAATCAACAAGCAAACAATATCCCAGCTGTCAACTCAACTATTCAATCCGCGTTTGTACGACAGAGTTTCGACTCGACTTAGCCAGCAAAGCGTGGTTGAGTCGAGTCGACCCAATTTCAACTCAAACTGCGTATACATGGAGTTGAACCCGAGTTGAATCATGGTTCAACTCTGCATGTAAACATGGTAAATAATGTTGTCGTCAAAAAGTAGAGCAAATTTCTAATACCGATTTCCATTCAGTAATGCCACTTTGCTACAATTGTAGCAAAAATGATACTTTTTTTCATTTTCTGTCTAAAATGATACTTTTACATAAATTCAAACAATCGAGTTTATTAGATACTCAAAGTGGGGGAAGTTCGAAATAAATTTTCTGAAAGAATATCGGAGTTTGGAGAATTTCAGGATTATGCTGGTGTAAAGCAGAAAAAAATCCTTGACATATGCAGCTCCAAAGAGCTGCCTATCTTTAAAGGAAGTTTTTGACTGAATTTTGGGTGCAATTGCAAGCTCTTCAATTATTTCTTATATCATCTTCGTTAGAAGACGAAATCCTTTAAGTAAAATATACATATTTTTACTTTTTGTCACAAATCTGCCAAGTGGAACTACTATTCACTTAGAGTTTCAAGGAGAAAAATGTAGGTTACATAATTATGCAAAACAATTGAGACAAATTACAAGTTAATTTTGTCGTTTTTCATTAAACCTGACTTAATAAATAAAAGATCACCCGAATGACATTGACCTACAGCATCAAGAGAATTATTTGCCGCTTAATGAGATATACATCAGTGCAAATGCTGTTTTATTTATTGCAGAAAAGGGTTTAATGGATTCAGTTTTGACAACTGTAAGGTCACATATCTTTTCGTTTTATGTTGAATTGTGTAGTCAAATAAGAAAACGCTTCGATTTCAAAAGCAACATTTTAAAACACTTGTGTTGTCTAGATCCCGATAGAGCATGCAAATGTATAAACAAACCCTCTTGACGTTCCATAAATAATGGTCACTCAGGTTGCCTGAGATGTCAATTGTCGGATGGAATCATCAAGACGACAACACTTTCACGTCTATAAAACGCGAGCTGGCACCGAGAATAAATCTAAGAACTTTACTGGACTTAGCTGCGAAGAAGTGATTGACTCAACTCTCGCCAAGTTTGAGGTTTTCCGAACTAAAGATTTACCTATCAAATCCAGTAGATAGTAATATTCCGCTCCCGCCGAGTTTGAGGTTATCCAAACTTGAGACTTACCCATCTTCCATTGTATTTTAGTAATATTCTGCTCCCGCCGATTTTGAGGTTATCCCAACTTGAGACTTACCCGTCTTCCATTGTATTTTAGTAATATTCCGCTCCCGGCAAGTTGGATGTTATCCAAACTTGAGACTTACCCGTCTTTTCGTGTATATTAAATAAAAGAAATGAAATCTAAAACGTACACTTACCAAAAGAGCATAAGAAAGTCATCATCAGAGACAATAGAGTGGAAATATTATGTATTAGGTTAAGTTTGTGAACATGTGTAAGCACCTTATGGACAAAAGGTTAAGTTAAGTTAAAGTTTTGTAAAACACCTTATGGACAAAAGGTTAAATATAAATGTGAGGGTGTTTCTTGCCGCAAAATTAGTAAATCCTCCCAACCGGTTGCATCCTTCGTCTTAACTGTTTCAGCAGATGTGCAGGATAAGTTATTAGATCCCTTATTTTTGCCCTCTGGCGCTTTTACTAAATTATTTGTACCTTCTGGGCGCCAACCTAGAAATAAAGCTAAAATAATCAATATTATTCCAACAAACTGAAGTCACTTTCTCTTTACTATCAAAACGTAAGGTGGATTCGGACAAAAACTGGCACATATCTTCAAATCCTCTGTCGCAACTTGTTTTGATATTGTTACTTTCACTGAAACTTGGCTGCACCTTGGCCTTCGTGATGCCGAAATCTTAGACAATTCTTACCAGATTTTTAGAAAAGACAGACATACTGATTCTGAAGCTCGCGTCGGTGGCGTACTCCTCGCATGTAAAAACCATTTTAATTGCAGCCAAATTGCGGTCCCCAGTTTTTCCAACAATTTTGACACTGAACTTATAGTTCTTAAGTTGTCTCCATTAAAACACGAGTTATACATACTATGTTGCTATATTCCTCTAGATAAACATTGTTGATGACAAAGGTCATAATATTTACTACCTACTAACTTCAAACTCTAATTTTATTCATGGCATGATGCAACCTCTTGACGAACTTCTACTTATTGGTGATTTTAACTTACCCAACATACTGTTGCGAGCGTGGCTTTTAGTTCGTTATTTAAAACACAATATTAAATAATTAATATACAAGTTCTTTATTTCACTCTAATCTTATATTATTCACAAAATTCATATACTTTCTATTAATCAACTCAACTCTAATTATCGCTTAATACTATACTTTCAATTATCGCAATCTAATTACAACACTTACGCACGTTTATTACTTTCACTTGTTAACACTGCAACGTCTAAGACAAGACTCTTCCTCTGGCTATGACAACTGTTATATTTATACCCTAGAAACTCTCCAGATTATTCTCGAGTGTTCTATTTTCTAGAAGCTTCTTGACTGTTCTATTCATTCTATTCCTGAACCTTCCTGTAGATACCATAATCAATTCTCCGAACCTAAAGTCGTTTACTTCTCCATTGCCAGTAGATGTCACCAGTTGTCTCTTTCTATTGCACGTAACAATACATTGGGTACTAAATGAAGATGACGATGGCTATCTGCCTCTTAATAACTTATCAACAACGAAATCACTATTCCTAGACACTATCTCATCTCTTGGTCTTAGCCAAATCAGTAATGTAAAGAATGACCTGGTCTACTCTACTGACACGGGTAACTTGTAAGTCGAACCTAGCCCAGTTTTAATGTCTAATATTGACAAATACCCCCCCCCCCCCCCTATACTAATTACATACTGCTTTGAAACCGAAAACATTACAAATTGTGACGAAACACAATACTTCTTCAATTTTAGAAAAGCTAACTTTTTTCGGAACTCTCCAGTAGCCTTACCTCTATTGATTTCAACACATTACTGTCTAGTAATAGTGTTGACGAAGACATTTCTAAATTTTACATAACTCTTTTCAATTTATTTTCATCTCACGTTCCCCGCCAGCGACAGCGGTTCTCTAAAACATCTCCGCAATGGTTCAATAAAGAATTGAAACGTCTTAAAAATAGAAAAAATAAATTGTGGAAAAGTTATATCAAGGACAAAGACATTATAAGTCATAACAACTTCCTCACATCCTATAATGAGTTCAAAGAACGTTCCTCTTTACTTTATGATGAGTATATCCAAAGCATGCGTGCGAAATTATTTAATGATCCACGTATTTTTTCAAGTTTATTATGTCGATTTCGATGGGACTTTGGTGCAACACCAGTATTGCATTTTTTCCAGCAGTGCAGTGCAACACTGAAAATGTTCGATGGGACAATTTTTATAGCAGAAGTGCAACACAAGTTTTGCAACTCAAGTTTGCAACACAAGTTTTCCCCTACTTTTCACCGGATATTTTCTCGGTGTTACAAATACATATTGAAGTTGAATTGCCATCTGCTCTGTCAAAGGGTACTGTCGCGATTATTTGTTAAATTTTAGAGTTAAATGAATTACACATTTTCATTTGGATAATTGGCCTTAAGTTAAGAAAAAATTTGTTTCTATATATCAATAAACAACATTTATTACGTTTGACAGTTCCGTGTATATAATACGTGTGTCAACCTTAGAATATAGAGACAACAGGAAGTGTTGATTCCTGTAAAATTCGTGTGCATGAGCGTGGATTTTTTCACGGTCCCGTAAAGTAGGTCAGCATTATATTGAAGAAAGAGACAAATGTATTTTCAGCTGTCAAACGAAATTTTCTAATTTGTAACTATTTGTATTTAATTTAAAACTTGTGAAAAGTGAAAAATATTTTATTTAAAAATAGTGCTAAATAAAGTAAAGACTGTAAGTAATTATCTGTTGATATTATAGTGATATATTTCTAAGTGATGTTCATGTAATTTCAGAATGAAGTGTTCGGTGAAAAATTGTAACAATAACACCTAGGTACGACGTGGGAAATCATTTTTTAGGCAAGTATAGTTATAAAATATTATTTTGTATACTTTACACAACTTTGTATATTAAAATAATTAAAAATGCACAACAAAAGCGATGAAAAATCGAAAAAAATCCTTCCTCCGCCTAGATTTGTTTACGTTTGTGACAGTTGTGAAATTCCCTGGGTATGTTGGCATAATGACAGCGAATAAAAACATTTTCGATGGGAGCAAACGTAATATTTTCAACCATATATCTTGTTGCCCCGCTCTCTATATTGATTCTACTACACGGCTGTACTGAGCGTTCACTACAGCGGCAACAGATACTAACCCAACCAGAATTTGACTACACCAAATTTGGCTTATCACACTTCCTGTACTCTCTATATTCTAAGGTGTCAACAAATACAAGGAATATGACAGAAATATGTTCGATGGACTTCAGTTCTCCCAGTTTTCCGCTGCCAGAAAAAGTGCAAAACTGAAATGGTCCCATCGAAATCGATATAAGTATGAAGAAAAAAATAACAACTATCCCAATACCATGAGGTATAAGGATTGTGCTAGTGATGATTCATCTGAAATGTGCAATATGTTTGCCTCTTTTTTCGACAATGCTTTTTCTTCGTCCAATTTCCATCCTCGACATAACAATTTTAATCATATGAACGATTCTCATAACGTTTCATTCACTATTCCTACAATTACACAAGAGGATATACCCGATCATATTAATGCGCTTTCAAATGACTTTACAACCGGTCCTGATGGGATCCCTCCAGCATTTTTTAAGTCGTGCTGCCTTGCCCTGGCAGCACCGCTTAAAATAATATTTCAAAAATCGCTCGATAGTGGTTGTTTCTCTCAGCTATGGAAAAACTCTTTCACCATACCTATTCACAAAAAAGGTAGTAAAAATGAAATCTCTAACTATAGGCCTATTGCAAAATTATCCTGTATGCCCAAATTATTCGAATCTATTATTTACTCTCAGCTATCGGTTTCATGTAAGAATTTGCTCTCTTTAAACCAACATGGGTTTATTTCGGGCAGATCTACAACCACTAACTTGTTGGAATTTGTCTCGGATACCATTCGGGGGTTTGCAAAAGGCTACCAGATGGGTTGTATATGTATTTATACAGACTTTAGTAAAGCCTTCGACAAGTTATCTCACTCCGTGATACTCTTTAAAATGGAAAAGTATGGGTTTCCCCCAACATTTCTAAAATGGACAGAGTCTTATTTAGATAACAGAACATAACAAATCTTATTCCGCCATTCCATCTCTAGAGTCTTGAAGGTTTCGTCTGGCGTACCTCAAGGGAGTCACTTGGGCCCGTTGTTCTTTATTCTGTCTATTGACGACATTGTCTCTGTGGTGAGGTACTGTAAGGTCTTGATTTATGCTGACGATGTTAAACTTTTCGCTCAGATTAAATCTGTTCACAATTGTGAACTGATACAGGGTGACCTTTAAAAATTTTACAATTGGTGCGAGAGCAATAATTTGGTACTCAATATCGACAAATGTGAGGTTATGACTTTCCATAGGAATCAGACACCAATCACTTATGGTTATGAGTTCTATGATTCCTCGATTCGCAGTGTGGACTCTGTCTGTGACTTGGGTGTCAAATGTGACCACAAATTGAATTTTATCTCCCATATAAACTATATGGTATCAAAGAGTAGTTCTATGCTGGGTTTATTAAAACGTTGGTCGCGAGAGTTTTCGAATCCTATTATAACATTGTGTTTGTACACTTGCTTTGTGATACCACTTCTTGAATACGCTAGCCAGGTCTGGAGGGTGATTCTGATCTTTTGTCGTACTATTTAGTCGTCAATTTTGACATATTTAGTCGTACTTTTTGTTTCAACACAGTTCATTTTGTGTCTTCACTATTATCTACCACAAAATGAACTATAATGAACTTTCGGTGAACAAACGTCAAACAACACGACTAAATATACGACAAATTAGTCAACTGCTCCCAGAGGTTGTGACAAAAATTTTACACTGGTAAATAAAAATTCTACACCTAATTAGAGCATTAAAAGTGCTTAAATTCGAAATATTATTTTGAATTTGTAATGTGAAGTGACATTTTCAGTTCACTCTACGTCATGCAAGGGTTGCTGACCTGAATAAAAACACGAAACAATCAGTAGAAAAGTTCATTTCATTTAGTCGTATGTTTTGACATTCAAGTACGACAAAAGATCAGAATCACCCTCCTGGTCTCCATTTTACGGTACACACATCGACCGCATTAAGCTTGTCCAGAGAAACTTTTTACGATTTGCTCTCAGACACCTACCCTGGAATAATTCATTAATTCTTCCATCTTATGAGGATCGCTTGAAGCTTTTGAATATGCACTCGCTTGAAAAACGTTGTATGATTGCCGATGTAACGTCTGTGCATCAACTAATAAACGCGATTGTTGATTCTCCGCTGTTACTTAGTAAATTTTCTTTCCGCGATAGTGGACACAATTTGAGAAGACTACCTATGTTGCATGTTAACTCCGCAAGATCCAACTTTTGCATGTACGAACCCATTAACCGCATGTGCATTACTGTTAATACTAAAGGCCAAAACACAGTGAGAGCGACACAACAATGTTGGCAACTTAGTTGGCAATAATGTCGCATTTAAAACACAGTGGACCGACTCGACAAATGTTTTTGACAGCTATCTCTGTTTTATTTATTGTAAAAGAAATCGCAAAAAGGAAAATCGCTAGTATAGCTTATGCGGCTTACTTAAAATTTCAAAGCATAAAGAAAAAACTAAAAAGAAATCTAAGAAGAGATTTCTATACATTATTGCACATTTTCATTGCATTCATTTTCTCTATTAATTCCTCTTCAAAACCCATAATTTGTCAAACTAATAAATGAAATTAATTTTATACAAGTTTTTAATAACTAGTTTATTTACTATTATCTTTTAATTTACTATGTTTCATAAAAATTTCCAAATCCACATAACATTAATGTCAATTATTCACTGTCCACACAGAAATATCAATTATGTTGACGACTAATTTAGAGATTTTGCCAAACTTTTTGTTGGCAACTTATCGCGTCGCCCTCATTGTGTTAAGTATATGGGACTTCCATATATTCGAATCTTTGACAGCAACCAATTTACGGCAACTTTGTTGTGTCGTCCTCACTGTGTTTTGGCCAGGCTGAGCATTTTGTAGTTGACGCTTCTAGACATGTTTTAAAAAGACGTCTATATAATACTTATGTCGATTTCGATGGGACTTCAGTGCGACACCAGTGTCGCACTTTTCTAGCAGTGCCAAAACTGAGAATGTTCGATGGGAAACTTTTATAGCAGAAGTGCGACACTGGTGTCGCACTGACTTCCCCTACTTTGCACCGGATATTTTCTTGGTGTTACAAATACATACTGAGGTCGAATTGTCATCTGCTCTATCAAAGTGTACTGTCGCGATTATTTGTGAAATTTTGGAGTTAAATGAATTAAATTTTTTTATTGGGTTAATTGGCTTTAAGTTAAAAAGAAAATTGTTTCTATATATCAATAAACAACATTTATTACGTTTGACAGTTCCGTGTATATAATACGTGAGTACACAAATACAAGGAATATGACAGAAAAATGTTCGATGGGCTTTAGTTTTCCACTGCCTGAAAAAATGACAGCTGCAAGAAAAAGTGCGACACTGATTTGGTCCCATCGAAATCGGTATTAGTTCTCTTTTTCTATGTCGCTTTGCATATCATTTCATCCGGTGTTTGGTTTATGTTAACATGTTTAACATAGTAATACTAACACTGACTAAGTGATGAAACGCATGTATTGTTGACCGTTTATTTATTAAACGTGTCCATGCAGCGAGCTTGTGTTAAACCCAATTCAGAATCGGCGCAGCATGCATCAACACAGCATGCAGCAAGGTTTGATATCATTCGCAATCGGCGCAGCATGCATCATGATGCAAGAGTTTAGAAAATTTTAAAATTTGATGCATGCTGCAACAGTTCGCCAACATACTGAGGTAAAAAATAAATTTCAAATCTTATTTATCTCATATTTCGTCCGGATCTATTTTTTTAAAGAAAAACGACTAAATTAAAATTATGCACAATATAAAAAACTCGGTATTAAGGTGTTATGTTTGTAAATAATTGTGAATTATAAAAAAAGTTGTAATATTAAGTTTCCTACACTGCTTGGTGCAAATATGCTTGCTGCGCCGATTGTGAATTATTTATTAAACGTGTCCATGCAGCGAGCTTGTGTTAAACCCAATTCAGAATCGGCGCAGCATGCATCAACACAGCATGCAGCAAGGTTTGATATCATTCGCAATCGGCGCAGCATGCATCATGATGCAAGAGTTTAGAAAATTTTAAAATTTGATGCATGCTGCAACAGTTCGCCAACATACTGAGGTAAAAAATAAATTTCAAATCTTATTTATCTCATATTTCGTCCGGATCTATTTTTTTAAAGAAAAACGACTAAATTAAAATTATGCACAATATAAAAAACTCGGTATTAAGGTGTTATGTTTGTAAATAATTGTGAATTATAAAAAAAGTTGTAATATTAAGTTTCCTACACTGCTTGGTGCAAATATGCTTGCTGCGCCGATTGTGAATTGGCCGTCAAAATCTTTGCAGCATGCATCATGATGCATGCTGCGCCGATTCTGAATTGGGGGTTACACCTGCAAGTACAGCTTGCATGCAAGCTGCACTGCCATACATCTTGCACATTAATCTCTACTGGCATGCTGGCAGCTCAAATTTCCAAATTTCAGCGAACTTGCATGATGAAAGAAATGGCAGCTGAGGTGATAGTAATTTGACATTATGCAGTTTTCAAGATGGTGGAAAAGAAATGCTTAAGAGAATTTGTTAAAATTATACTGGAAAAATGAGATTTTCTGGGATTATTTGCATTATATCATTTACCAACACCTTCCTCTTAACTTTTTCTTGGGTTTTTATCGTTCTGCTACTTCCTTTATTGCTATAATTTTCCAATATACGCATGACTTTACGCCTTAATGCCATTTTTTAAATGAACTTGCATGCAAGATGATAAGACATCAACCGAACTGCATTATGCTGTCAAGTTAAAATCATGTTGGAAGGGAGGCTTACATGCCAGCTGTACTTGCAGGTGTAGCCCCCAGGTAAGCACCTTATGGACGAAAGGTTAATATTAAGAATGTATTAGTTAAGAAGTTCATTGTCGTAGACAAATAAAAAACCCAATGGTGTATGATATTAAAGAAGGAAATATAAATAAAATCAGTTCGTGTATTAGTTAAGAAAATTTATTATCACTGACAGTAAACAATTTTTGAGAAATAAAAAAAAACATTTGTTCAGTATAAAAATAAATAAGTGTTCTTTTTTTACGACTTCAAATCTGGTATATTTAATCTTCTTCTTCTCCGTCGTTGAACGCCTTAACCCTGGCCCCCTGGCGTAACTTTAAAGCTAACCCGAAAAGTGCAACTTAAATATAAACGATTACAACACAATGGCGAATCTTAAGGGTGCAATCGAATTTAAATCAGTTGACTGATCCTGAAAATTTTTTGACTTATCTTTCGACTTTTTAAAAACTCATTGGGGAAATAATTATTTTTTTTAACTTTATGATTTCGTAATGGATTTAATGTGTCTAATACACAGTTCGAGTCTTCTCAGATCTCCAACTAACGAAAACAAATAAGTCAAATAGATTTGACATTAAGACCATTGAATGCATAATGTCTGCAAAAGGACAAGTTACAAAGTCAAAAAGAAAAATACTATGTCTAAACACCGTAATTACATAAAGCAACTTAAAATCGCGTTTAATAGTCATAAATATCGAGATAAAATATTTAATATACATATATACATATATGTACTACCTTATGTGCTGTAAAATGGAATGAATTTATTTAAGGATAATATCAATATTTTTTGTTCAACTAAGCTCTACATACATTTTCTAATTCTGCGACTTATTCAGTTTTATTTTGTATGAATTGTCTTAATTTTTTTTTATTGTTAACAGAAAGATTTTTTATATTCTTTTTTGTAAATAAAATGTTAGTATTAATTTATACTTATTTTTCTGTAAGATTGCTACTTTTTCCCTCGAGTCTTGCTAGTTGTATTCCTACCCCTTCCATTGATCAAGTCTTCTAGCAGAAGTGTTACACTTTTCTTGAAGTGTTACACCGAAATTGTTCCATTGACCTGCACTACTTGAAAAAGTGTACGCCAAATGAGTCTGGTGCTACATCGGAAAATTCGGCGGTGTTACACCGAAAAACGAACATATCTACATGAGAAATGTCACAACTGAATGTCATATCAATCTTCTACCAAATTCATCTGCAATCACGCCAAAATCTTTTAAATAACAATTTTCATAATTTTTACGATATTCGTGATGGTATTTTTTCCAGAAAATTTCAATCTGACAAATTACACGGATATGAGCTACTATTCCATTCTCATCGCGTCATTTGCCACATTTGAGTTTGACAGTTCGTGGCTTGGTACATTTCACGTACTTTTCTTGTAAAACTGGCATAACTGCATATAAGCTTTAATGTAATTTATACTTGGTCTTAAAAAATGTAAAAAAAGATCTGTATACATCACAAAAAAGCAAAACCCAACTCAGCTGTCTTGAAATGACGACGATAATGTCGCATTCATTATATTACGTCTGCGACAAACGACGACGCTAATTGCCGTCGACAATTTCGTACCGCATTCATTGCATTTCAGGCTTAAGATTTAAAAGTCAAATTGCAGTCAGTAAAGGTGCGGTGAGAATCGCTCATTCCGTTAGAGCAAACAATAATGTCGCATTTCCAATAAGAGGTGTTATTTTGATATTCAAAGAAAAATGCCATTTTTTGAGAAAAATGATCGGATCTTTATTTCATTATAAAGAGGAAAGTATGCCGTTAATAATGGAAAATAACATCAGCCAAAAGACCACCACGACCACGCCTACAAGACCATATCCTGTTCATGAAATTTTCCATAACCAAATCGCAAAGTGGCTGCCCTATGTCCTCGATAGCCTCACGAATTCCATCTTTGAGGTCTTGAATCGACGCTGGGCTGTTGGCGTAGACCTTCTCTTTCACGTGGCCTCAAAGGAAGAAGTCGCAAGGTGTTAAGTCACAAGATCTCGGTGGCCAATTGTGATCACCTCTTCGAGAGATAACACGGTCCGGAAACTTTTCCCGTAAAAGATCAATGGTTTCGTTGCTTTTATGGCACGTAGCGCCGTCTTGTTGAAAGTAAACGTTGTCCAGATCAATACCATCCAATTCCGGCCATAAAAAATCATTAATCATCTGTCCAATGACCCCGCGGGATTATAAACCTCACCAAACAGTCACACGTTGAGGATAGAGAGGCTTTTCAACAATAACTCTTGGGTTTTCTGAGCCCCAGATGCGACAATTTTGCTTGTTGACGAAGCCATCGAGGTGGAAATGGGCCTCATCACTCAAGATGAGTTTTCGATGGAATTCCGGATCATTTTCATGCATTTCAAGGACCCAATTAGCAAAGACTCGACGTTGTTGATGATCGGCCGGCTTGAGTTCTAGTGTTAACTGAACTTTATAAGCCTTAAGACCCAAATCTTTATGCAAAATACGGTGTAATGACGTTTGTGGAATGCCTAATTCCAAAGAACGACGAGGAATGGACAAACCTGGGTTTTCTTCAACACTTTCGGCTACAGCAGCAATATTCTCGGCTGTTCTTGACCGACGTGCACTTGTTTTATTCTTCACATCACTAACTTGTCCCGACAGCTCGAATTTTTCTACCAATTTCTGAATTGCTTTTCGAGATTTAGAATTATTGTGTGAATGGTTACAGATGAATAAATTGAAACTGAATATAAGTAAAAAAACTATGACGATAAATATTAATACGGATGTGTGTATTGAAATGAATGGTGAGCTAATAGATTGTGTGAATGAATATAAATACTTAGGAGTGGTTTTTGATAAGAAATTAAATTTTAGATTACATATAAATTATATTTCTAAAAAAATTGGTAAAAAGATTGGATTTTTGAAGAGACTTATGGCTGATTTACATTACTCGAACATTGCTAGAAAACAGATTTTACTGACAAAGTGAGTGAGAGGGGCATATTACTTTCCACTGTTAGAAAAAAAGGAAGAGGTGATCGACTGTCAAAACATTATTTCCCACTCTTTTATAGCGAAGTGCCACTGTGGCATTTCATCAATTTGTCAGTTTAAACAATCTTTTATAGCGAAGTGCCACTGTGGCATTTCATCAATTTGTCAGTTGTGAGGTTTTGCACATCTAGATGTAAGTTGTCTCAGTATAAAGCAGGATTTACATTATGATGACATCCAATTTTTACAGAAATTGTGAGCGAGATAGTTTATTGAAATTTAAATGCTGCGGAAGCAACATCGCAATGCCTCACACGTACAGTCCCCTCTACTTTTTATGGCAAAACTCTCAAACTGTCTAATTGGAAATTGTCAAGTTTTTAATAGTTTTTTCGTAGATATTCAAAGACGGATCATGAAAAGAAGTATAATTTTACAATTTCTAAAATATTGCATGAAAGCACGCAGGAGTTCGAAGCAAAGGATGAGATTATATCGAAAAAATTTCTCGCAAAATATCAGGTGGTACTGTAATTCAGTTCTACAATCATCATTTTGTACGATAACGAAATTTTTAGTTAATAATTATTTCATATAGTAAACGAAAAGTTCAGTAACTAATTTGCTAATATTTAAACGTCAATCCACTTCATCCACTCAAGTGCTCACATGAAAATAATCCCAGTCCACTACCGAACTAACGCAGGTGAAGATAATTCCAGTCCGGTTCGTGGTCACATGACGGATTATCTTAAAGGCGGAATAATTCTAGCAAATTATAAAGGAAAAGCACCACTGCAGTTAATCTGTGAACACACTACTCTCTGCTTGTGGACAGAAAACTACCTCAGAAATAACTTCAATATTTTCTATAAAGCAATATTTAATAACTTTCAATTTCGCAATATTTAATAACTTTCAATTTCGCAATATTTAATTACAAACTCAAAACTTACTTTTGTTTATTTCGACAAATAATTTTACTTGACAGATATGTATCTGCCATAAAATTATAGTAACAAAACAGCAATATGGCAGCTCCAGTAGTCGAAATTGACAAATTAGGGTTGCCAATAAATATGTTTTAGTTTCAGTAACTATAAAAACTCCCTATGCTTGAGGTCTTTTTATGGTTCCGGACACGCACACAGTGACAATTCGACGTCCGGAAAAAATTCAGGACGCGTTTGCTTCTCTCGTCACTCATAAATAAATTTCCGTATACGATGCACTATCTCCCTCACAATTTCTGTAAAACTTGCATGTCATCATAATGTAAATCCTGCTTAAAGTTACTAAAAGTTGTCGAAAATTGGCCCAATTCTTTATTAGCTGCTACAAAATTTTTTCGCATTGTCGCTATAAAGACGGGAGCAGTCTGCGGATAATTTTGAAGTGTTCTACAGGCTACGAAAGGAGCGCAAGCAGTATCATAGGGGATATTTAGTAGGTTGTATTTCCTGATGGTTTCAGAGGGATCATTCCTGCATAATATGCATTGAAATACCAAGCGAAGTTTTCCGATTGGCGTTGAATACCATACCTCCCGTGCAAATTAAAAACACATTATTTGCAAAACCATGAATTTGAGAAAACTGAGATCAAAGACCGTGGTGTTAAAATTAAGAAAGGGTTTAAATTATAGCTGAATTTGGTCTCATTGTAACAAAGTATACACATCTTTGATACATTTAATAACATTCTATACAATTTCTTCACTTAATTCTTGGATATTTTTAAATATTAATTTTTATAATTTGTAAATTTGCAAAAATAATATCCTGAAGACAAATAAAAAACGCATTTTTCCACTTTAAGGTGTTTTTCATTTTTAGCTTAGCTAAAATTGTTTGCTTGAGAAAACAAACTTGCTTCAAATATTTTTATTTTGTGTGCGTGTAAACAATTATAATCGTACACGCTTGTAGTTATATGTATGAGTTTACTGCCATAATAGCAAAATTTACTGCCATAAAATATACTTCTGGCTAGAACTTTTTATGGCTAATTATGGCAGTAAAAATTTCCCCTTCATAGGGGAATTTGACATTTTACTCAGTAAAATTTTGCTGGATTATGTTTTGTCCTTATCGTTCTAAAGTATTTTCAGATAAGGGGAAACTACTTACTCTGTTTTCTAGCAATGTTCGAGTAATGTAAATCAGCCATTAGAAAGAAAGTTACGATGGCTACTGCGATAAATATATATAACAGTATTATAAAACCACAATTTGAATACTGCTCTACAATATTGTTTATATGTAATCAAGGTGATTTGAACAGGTTACAAAAATTAGAAAATAAGGCAATGCGTATAATTCTACGTTGTAATCGCTTTACTCCCATTAGTAGTATGTTAAATTCTTTATTATGGCTGGATATTAAACAAAGAATTGAGCTAAATGTATTGCTTTTTATATTCAAAATGAAAAATGGGTTGGTTCCGGAATATCTTTTAATATGATCACGTGGGTAGCAGAGGCGCAACCATATAATCTAAGAGGAACATCGGAGAACTTCAGACTACAATTATACAATAGATCGAGAACACAGAATTCGCTGGTATATAAGAGTTTCAAGAAATTTAATGAACTTCCAACTGAATTAAAAAGTGAACAAAATTTTAAGTGTTTTAAAAAAGGTTGTGTGTAATATATTAAAAATAGTGCAATATTATAAATTTTAAAGACGCATATTTGTAAAAGATAGGTGGTGGTATTGTATAGCGATAATATTGCTAATAAATAAATTATTATTATTAAAAAAAAAAACTGTAAAATGGAAGGGAAATTAAAGGCAGAAACACATCCAAGCAAGCCTCAGGCCTGGCCTCTCTCAGGCTTCCTCGCAGCTCGCCTCAAGGCTTGCCGCAGAGAAATGAAAACAATATGATACCACCGGGCTCCGTAGAATATACTTTGGCTCGGTGCTGTCATTTAAATTTTGTTAGTACATCTGTTAACAGAAGTAGGCCTGAGAGAGAAAAGTTTCGAACATTGAGCAAAGCTCGCTTTGCGGCTAGGCCTTGAGGCTAGCTGCTGGCTTGGTTTTGCGTTGCATCATTTAAAAGACCGTGTTGGAAATTATGACAACACCTCGAGGAAGCCTCCAGGCCTGGATGTGTTTCTGCAATAAAGGCAGAAACATATCCAAGCAAGCCTCAGGCCTGGCCTCTCTCAGTCTTCCTCGCAGCTCGCCTCAAGGCTTGCCTAAGAGAAATGAAAACAAAATGATACCACCGGGCTCTGTACTGTGGCTCGGTGCTGTCATTTTAATTTTGTTAGTACATCTGTTGACAGAAGTAGGCCTGAGAGAGAAAAATTTCGAACATTGAGCAAAGCGAGCTTTGCGGCTAGGCCTTGAGACTAGCTGCTGGCTTGCTTTTGTGTTGCATCATTTAAAACCCCGTGTTGGAAATTTTGACAACACCTCGAGGAAGCCTCGAGGCATTCACTTTTGTCTTTTTTAGGTGGTAGCACGCCGCGGTAATTTTAAAATAATGAGCTTTGAGGAAAAATAGATCGAGGAAATGCGAAATCCATAAAATAATTTATTGTTTACAAGATAGGCAAGACAAGTGGACAAAAAAGACAAGGGCTGGATGGATATTTTAAAGCATTTAATTTACTTAATTTCCGCATTTTCAGTTTTTTTCCACACTTTGGTTCATTGCATTTCTTTCAATATAATATAAAATATTCTTGATAAAAATCTCCTTTTGTAACGCTCGAAACATTTAACAAATAAAATTTCAATATCTTCTTCTTTCACAATCGTCGCTCATCGCCTGTCGTTGCAATTGTGTTCCCAATTTTTCGAATGCCTGTTTCGCAGCGAAATATTCGCTGTCGTCTGTCGTTCTGTCGCTCCTTCGTCGGAATTGTGTTTAAGCACTGACATGTATATAAATGGACTGCTTGTTGAACAAAAATGCATGAAAGCAAATGGCACCACTTTCATATTCCTGTCTCTTTCCGTGAGAGCATACTTTCCCACTGAACTGTAACGATTAGGAACGAGAAATTGCTTGTAAAAATCCTTGTAAAAAACACTTCCTTCGACTCATAATTAAAAATTAACGATACAAATAGTCCCAAATCCCTTTGTGGTAAATTCGGTAAATCCCACTGACATGCATATACGTAAATTCCCAAATAATTTAAATATAGCACCAATTTACGACAGTTGGTAGCATTGACAGTGAGAGCATACTTTCTGAAATCAAAATTGGTGCCACATGAAACAGGAGATCAAGCAGTCCATTTATATATATGTCAGTGTGTTTAAGCCTTAAGATGCTGTGTTTTTAGAAGTTTGGCAGCGATATATCGTCGTCGTTTGTCGTCTGTCGTTGGAATTGTGTTTAAGCCTTTAGGTTTTGGTTCTTATTTATTATTTCGATGAAATTTACGTATTTACATACCCGCATGAATATATTCCCACATGTTTTCGTAAACGTTAAATGAATGTGAATTTGTGCTGTTTTTATTGACCACTAGACAGGCCGCTAATAAAAGTAAAATAGTACGCGAGATTACATTCCATTGCAGGATTATATCTGATGTGCAATTAGAAACGAACGCACTATGACTACTAATTATTACATTAACGCTTGTTCGATGAAGTTTTTCAAGGCAGTGGGTTTGTAAAAGACAGTGAAATACCTGAGAAATGAGTCAATATGACTTTATGTGGATGGAAACTATTTTCAAAAGATAAACAAAAAAGAAAACGCGGAAAAAGTGAAATCAATCCTCTGTATTCATGCAGCCCGATTGGCACATCGAAAACGATAACTGAAGAAATAACAGGGGTATCAGCTGACACCAGTAAATGCCAAATGAGCGCAGAGGAGATGAAAGGAATTGAACAAGAGAATAGGATAGGTAAAAGCTCTAGGGATGACTCTGGAGATGAGGGTAAGTTCTAAATTCATTGCTACCTCATTATATGAAGTGTTTTTGTTCCGCTTTGAACCGCTGAGGATATTCTGATGAATTTGGTAAGAGGTACATAATTAGAATAGAATAGAATAAAATAATTACTGTTGTTATTCTCATCATATTGCATATGGAATTAAAACAGCCTCCTTCATATTTGGGAAGAATGGGAGGGAGTAACTTAAAGTACTTAAATAAATACATATATATCACATTCCGTAAGAGTTATTATCTTGATAATCAATGTTTTCAATTTTAAAAAGTGGTAGGTATAAGTGAAAAAATTAACAAATGGAAGTTCATGTAATTGAAGATTTGTGCCTTCTACTAATTCGCAATGCCCTAATGACATTTTCTGTGTTAAATTTTAAAATGTGGTAAAAGTGAAAAAAATAACAAGTGGAAGTTGATTTAATTGAAGATTTGTGTTTTCTATTAATTCGTAATACCATTTTTATTCCATTTTAATTTTTACATTGCACTTTTAATCATCTAGTAATAATTTAATTGTTTGGACACATTTCGTTCTTACGGAATGAGCGATTAGGCGGAACCACAATAGAAATATACGTAAGTACATTTACTTATGTAAAGCAAACGCGCCCTTTTAAATTAACAGGCGTACACAAATTAACTTTAAAACGTGTGAGGGGAACTTTCGGTTTAAATATCCAATTTTCAGTAAGTATTGTGCGGTAATAATCGCACATTCCGTAAGACCGCGATGTGTCAAACAGTTAATTTATTACTAAATGATTAAAAGTGCAATGTAAAACTTAAAATGGAATAAAAATGGTACTATGAATTAATGAAAGCACAAATCTTCAATTAAATCAACTTCCAATTGTTAATTTGTTCACTTTTACCACTTTATCTTGGCTCCGTAAATTTTTCATTAAATCTTTCTTTTATTGGTTTATTTTAGCGAATTTTAACAATTTAAAGTGGTGTAAACACTTATTGAATTAAAGAGATAAATTGATTGCGTGGAAATTGAGCATTTCGTTGAAATTGCAAGGGTTTTCATTTCACGTGCAGGCTAACGCTATCTCAGCGTCATCGCCATAAACATAACATAAACATCCAGTTATTTGAGCACCCATGCCAAAGGCACGCAGAGCGCTGGGCACATCATAGCAAGTTACATTAGTAGATACACATTACAGCAAAACGAAACATAAACAAGTAAGAGCAGTGGAGGTTTAGAGCGTCCATAGTAGCTAATTCATTAAGAATAAACAATATTAAAAATTACAGCAAAATATAATATTTGTAGTGTGATTTATAGTTTGATATAACAAGATTACAATACAATAGCAAAATAGAAAGACTGAACAGACCAGCGACAAGTAGTAGGGGATTTTAGCAACTAAGCAATACCTATAGTAAAGGTAACTAATGACTACTTAATGCTGAACTTAAAAATAAACTTAACTATATACATCAGATGCCATTTTGAACGCTTTTGAAAATTGAGCCAGTTCGTGTAAATTTGTTGTGTTAAACACTTATTAACTAGCTAAATCAAGTTTTCCGTTCATCACAAAGTGTTTTTATTGAAAATTGAAAATAGTGAACTGATAAACCAACATCGAAGACTGCTGGGCCTGATTAAAACTCAAGTAGGAAAACTGTTTCTCCAATACGCCGAAATCTAAAGCGTTGTCACTGCGAGTAAGGAATTGTACAGTTGCCTAAGACTGGCTGGCAAAGTATCATCTTGGAAGAAATATACAATAACATCATACCACCAGTTCGTCTAACACTGGGTGGCTTAAATCGAATTGAACTTCGCTGTTTAATAGAAGGAGGTATGCTATAGCCTGCTAGGGGCTCTAACTCAAACAAGTGATCTGTTAATAACATTTAAGCACAAACTTATATACAGGCCATCTGCTGGACTGTCTTCCTAATTTTAATTGATTCTTAACGCACTCATAACACATTGAATACGGGTGCTCAATTTACTAAGGAGACACACTTAAGCCTACAAGGCTTTGAATTCTAATAAATACTATAATGATAATTAATGTTTTTTGGTTACTTATTAATTAATTTTTGACAATTGATAATTTTTAGGTCATTGTAGATCTAATATATACTTATTCTTACAAACATATTTATATTCCTGAAATATCTCTCATCAGACAGCTCAGAGGCACGGTTCTGATATTGGCATTTTATTCACGTGTTGGACCGGGTAATATTGAACTTCCAGCAAGGCATTATATTCTAAATAAGCCTTGAATAAATACAGTGTACTTTCCAGTTTTCAGGTTGGTTGAATTGAGCAGGTTGTTGATCGTTTAGCGACATTGTTGCATATAAATCTTATCACACTGTAACATTGATGCATATTCCATTTGTCTATTGTACGATGGCATCGATACATATTCAGTTTGCTGATACATATTCATTTTATTGATATATATTCATTCATCTTAATCCCTCATGTAACATTTAACCATTTCAGTATACAGATTGTCACAATTTTCGACAACGAATATATTTTTGGAAAGAAAAGCTGTAATATCCAAATAATTAATTACAGTCATTTATTATAATCATAATTCTGAATTCTGACTGTCACTAATTGGTAAATTCGGCGGAATTTTGGGCAATGTCTCCTAAGGGGGGGAACAAAAATAATAAAACTACGAAACCAGACATAGAAGTTCGTACCTCGTCCAGACGTCACACTGTACCTAGCAGATATTTGGGTGTTCAATCCTCTTATGCGAAGGATAACAACACGACAATAGGCGCACCTAAATTAACCAAGCTACAGAACTCGGGTTCTAAGAACTTACCTAACACATCGAAAATAACAAAGGTCCCAACTCCTGAACCGAGTTTACTCTCACAAGAAACTCTTGCGGAACTCAAATCGAGGGCAGACAGTCATACTGACTCTGAGACTCTCACAGTTGAAGAGGTCTACATCTGCATTAATTGCAACTCTGGGGCTGACCCACCGAAAAAAACAACTGACGAAACTAAGGTAACTTGGTTACCTTGCTCAGGTTGTAAATGCTAAATCGGCTGAAGCTCTTAACATAACTCCAAAAGTAACAATTAATCACGCAGGAACGCCCTTCCCTAATCAAACTCCGAAGGCTGACTCACCATTAGATGGTGGATCAGCATTGGTTGGAAGTCACCATATATTAGCAGATTTGCAAAAAAAAAATCCTGCATCTTGCCGCAAAAATTGACTCCCATCACCTGCTCAACGAAAGAGTCAGTAAGCACCCTTGCTAGCATCAACATTACTTACTTATTTATTTATTTATTCTAATGTCAACATTATCATCATTATTACTATTAGCCTTAGTTACAATTCCTTAATATCCTTTTTTTTTCAAAATCCCCCTTTCAGACAGCTTAGCTGGTTTAAGAAAGAGGTTGAAATTCATTTAATTAACTACAATCTATTTATTCCTTATATATAGCCTAATAAGAATAGCATGTTCTAATTCAACTTAGTTATATTTCACGAAGACTACATATATGGTTTCTTACTTTCTTTGTGAAGATGTTTATATTCGAACTGATTTTAATCTCAAAAGGAAGTCTGTTGAAGATGAATCCTTTACGAACCCTTTCTGTCCTTGCTGCTTCTACTCTTATATCATTCCTCTGTCTTGTATTGTGCGTATGGAGATCTGCTGCCGTAGTGATTTTGAGGTTTGTTTTAATTTTTTTGTTTTTCAACTTATAGACAAATTTAGCTTTCTCTACGAAGATTATTTGCTTTAGACTAAGTTTTTCCGTTCTTCTTAGTAATTCCTTTGTAGACGTTAGCCAAGGTATATTATATAATGTTTTAAGAGCTCTATTCATAGTTATCTGTGTTCTATTAATTATATAGTTGGAGCATTGGGACCATACAGGTATGCTATATTTTATGTGTGATAGTACATGAGCATTATATATTAGATTTGCTGTTTTGTTATTTAATGTCAAATTCATTCTTTTGATAGCGCCCAACATCGGTATAATTTTATTAATTTTGCTGTTTATATGACTGTTCCACCTTAATTGCTCATCTAATATAAGACCAAGATATTTTATTTCCTTAACTCTCTGCAAGCTCATGGATCCAATTTTTATCTGTGGGTCAATATCTTCCTTATTGACTTGACGAAATATTATAAATTTGGTTTTTTCTTCGTTCAGCGAAAGTTTGTTTCCATCTGTCCATTGCTTATATCTTATGAGATCCCCGTTCATAGTTCTTTGAAGGATTTCTTTTGTTTTCGCCCCATATATAATGTTTGTGTCATCTGCATATATGATAGTCTCCTTTAATTCCTGCATTCTGCATGTTATTTATGTATAGTGCACTCCTACTTGGCAAATCAAAGGAGGATTTTCTCCCCGACCTATGCAAGGGTGTGGGTCTTGAACCCTCATTCACAAGCCGTATTGAGCTTGCTCTGCCTTTTAAACCCAAGGCAGTACCCCCGACCAAATCAAAATTAAATCCTAAATCTTTCATTAGATTCCATAACGAGGAAGACTGCAAAAAGTTCTTCCAGTCCTATATTAGGAGGCTTAGCTCAGCACCTCTCACGCTTAGCAAAATAGTGGCTGACTGCCCGGACTCCCGAGTATATATTAACGAAGATCTCGATACAGCTGAACTAGAGCTACTACATAGGGCACTTGACCTGAAAAGAAAAGGGAAAGTGATCAGCGTTTCCACTAGGGATCGAACAACCTATGTGACTTACAGATCTCAAGAGAATGCGGTGAATACTATCTCATCTCGCTTCTCATCCGAACTTGCTCTGAATCTGTTAGGCTCCACATCCACCGACAACCATACAATTAATCATGGATAGAGCTCATTCCACTCTATCCACACAGGAAGAGTTATCATCAGCTCTTTCTCCATCTGCATTTAACATACTGTCTTTTAACGCACGATCCACACCCAAAAATCTTCAACCGATAAGGCATTTGACAGACATCTGTAAAATCGGTGCTCTTATGTTATGTGAAACCTGGACGAAGATTCATCACTCATCCAAAATGGTTGAGATTCAAGGGTATAAACCACACAGACTGGACAGAGCTAGGAAAAGAGGAGGGGGTGTGGGAATCTATGTCACAAACACACATCAATCTCATCCAACATTGCGTGTCAGCAATAACAGCTGGGAAATGATGGCCGTTCAAATCTCAGGCTTTGGGAACAACTTAGAACCGATCACACTTGCAGTGGTCTACAGATGTGCAACCACTTTCACTGATGTTGAATTAGATGATCTCTCGGTATTTTTGGACGAGGTGCTAAGTCGCTCCTCGAGAGTATTAATTGGCGGTGACTTTAATATCAACATTGAATCAGGAACTGCGCTCTCAGGGGCGTTTAAAGATCTTATATTTGAAAAAGGGCTAATCATCATAAATAATGAACCTACCCGACATGGCACGAGCTCGGCCTCAGTCATCGATCTTCTAATGTCTCTCCCTCAATTCTGTCCATCATCAACTGGGCAATGTCCAGGAATCTCTGACCATGAAATTTTATTTGCATCATTGGATCTACCTTTATCTATTCCATTCCAAACTAAATCGTTTCGCAATTTTAATGGTATTCAGCAGGATGCTCTCCAGGCGGACCTAACCAGTGCGGACTGGTACCCTATTTATAATGAGCCTGACCCAGAAGTTGCGGCCATTCATTTCACAGACACCATCTGCGAAATCTTTGAGAGACAAGTTCCTCTGAAGACTATTAGGATCCACTCAACTAGCGAACTTATATTAAATACACCTGGAGTTCTTTTGGCTTGTCAAATTCGCGACATTGCATACAGGCAGTGGAAAGCGAACAAAACACACACTAACTATAGAGCTTACCATAAGCATCGGAGACTTGCAGACTACATGGTCAGAGCAAGGCTGCGATCCAATACCCTTAGAGGAATTAGAGAAGGGAATGCCATTAACTGGAGGAAGGTGAATGAGATGGGTTTGGGAGCCAAGGCTAAACAGAAATCTAATATTAACCCAAACGAGTTTGCCGACTACTTATGTAGTATGGTGGAACCGGTGCGACCGTCTAGGTCATCTGACGAATCATCTGAAACCACTAATGCTAGTTCGATTGAAATCAGTACCGAATCCACTCCTGTAGTATCGGAAGCTCTTAGCTCATTCTCAGGTTCAGCTGATCATTCTTTTCCATCCCGGACATCGGTGTCTGGTCATACCTCTAGTAGTACTAATGAATCAAATACCTCTAGTAGTTCCAATGAATCAAATGAAGGTCTACACTCAAATCCTGATCTACACTCAAATCCGGATACTAATCATGGCCATAGCAACTACATGGCTCAGTTCAGTTTAAGTAACATATCGGAGTTGGAGGTTGTGAACGCTTTTCAGCGTGTTAAATCAAATGCTATAGGATACAAAGACGCCCCCATCAAATTCTATAAAATAACACTACCCTATATATTACTTGTAATCACTCATCTCATTAACAGACTTTTGACCTGCTCACACTTCCCAGGCAGGTGGAAGGTTGTCATGATTACACCTATCCCCAAAACTTCGTCTCCTACTAACATTTCAGAATGGCGACCAATCACAATTCTACCTGCAATTTCAAAAGTGACCGAATTAATTATTGCCGACCAAATCTCTGACTTTATCAGTATGGAAGGGCTACTTAATAACAGGCAGTCAGGTTTTAGGCGCCTTCATTCAACCAACACGGCTCTTCTGGAAGTCACAGCAGATATTCGTAGCATGTGCGACCAGGGCCTTTCTGTTATTCATGTGCTTCTTGATTTTAGTAGAGCGTTTGACTCAGTCCCACATGACAAGATGGTATCAAAGCTCAGATCACAATTTGGTTTTTCTCAATCTGCATGCTTGATGATCGACAGTTATCTGTCTAATAGACTATTTATGGTCAGGTCAGGTGAGAATCACTCAACATTAAGGAGGGTGAACTCAGGAGTTCCGCAAGGGGCTATCCTTGCTCCCCTACTCTTCTCACTCTTCATCAATGACGTCAGCGAAAATCTAAACGGAATTGGTTTTCATATCTACGCGGACGACATACAAATCTACGCTGGAGCACGGATGGAAGAATCGGAGGCCTTGGTATCTAGCATCAACGGTGCCTTAGACAGGATCGTTAGCTGGGCAGTCCTAAATGAGCTTGCGCTGAATCCTTCCAAAACGCAAGCAATTTGTTATGGAATAAGGCCAGAGAGAAGCACACATATGGCATCTCAAATCACTTCGATAACCCTAATGGGTCATAACATTCCTCTCGCAACAAAGGCAGTAAGAAATCTTGGTCTCCTTATGGATTCCAATCTCACATGGAAAGCACAGATCAATCTAATGTGCGCGAGAGTATATCATGATCTACGATCTTTCTACGCAGCTTCACCCCATTTTGACGAAACAACTAGGCTTAGACTGTTCACTGCCCTGATTTTGCCACACTTTCATTACGCTGATGTTGTCCTATATCCAATCTCACAGACCGGGTTGAACAGGCTATTGAGGGCACTTAGAGCATGTGCCAGATACGTGTTTAATCTCAGAGGAAGAGCTCATGTAAGCCCACTGTTGGATATCCTGGTACCCGGATCATTAGAATGCATGTATGAACTCAAAGCACTGGCACTTATACATAAGGCAAGACTTGGCCTTTTACCAGGCTATATTAAGAATCGCTTCTCTTGGAGTAGAAGGGACAACAAAAGGCTTATTTACCCAAGCATAAATACACAGTTTGGTGGAAAAAGCATATTCGCTCAGGGGGTCACAAGCTGGAATAGATTGTCAGAGGAAATAAGGGAGCTTAGCTGGCCTGGCGAATTTTCAAAGAAGGCCTTACTTGCTCTTAGCTCTTAGGAGGTCGAACCTAATGTGCATCCCCAGGAACCTAATATATCTCTGTGTAAATCCAACTATCTACGGCACTACCCTGCTCACTTGGTCTGCCAAACGTTGACACCTTTTCTATGGTTCCTAAGTATTGGTGATGTCTGAACAATACGGATGTAGTACGCCATACGGATTTAGTACGCCATCCCATT
The DNA here is from genome assembly GCA_963924295.1 of Dioctria rufipes. Taxonomy (NCBI): domain Eukaryota; kingdom Metazoa; phylum Arthropoda; class Insecta; order Diptera; family Asilidae; genus Dioctria; species Dioctria rufipes. The sequence continues at coordinate 129,837,981 of OZ002740.1, forward strand.
TTACATCTTACTTTTACCATTCCACCTATTCTATTCTATTTTCTATTTTTTTAATACTGTTCTAGTTATTACTTTGTTCTCTTCAAATTGGTTCATTCTAGTTGTTTGGTTTTAATTGATTATATTAGTATACCGTATATGCAAATTTTGCAGTTTTCATACAACCATTCACTCGAATGTTCATCGGATAGGATCTTGAATCATCGGATCGAATCATGGATCATCGAATCAGTTCATGATTCCAGACTCCTTCCTCACTGATCTTCAACCCCTAACAGGCGGAATTTAATTCCTTAACATCTTCAACATACTTGCTCAACCAATTAACTTCACTGGATCTTCTGATATTTTGATCCTTTAGTACTCCCTAATTTCCAATTGTTGATCGGACAACTGGAATCATGGTGCCGTGCCTCTGTGCTAGTGCTAGGTTTAATGTGCTAGTGCTAGGTTTAATTATTTGGTGAATTAAGTTAAAACAGTTTATTGTTCCAATTATTTGGGGGCCTGATGATTTAATGATTTAGTGATTAAGTGATTTGTGTTTGAGTGTTTGTAGCAAGTTTGTAGCTGATAAATGAACTGTTATCTTTCTTTTTTTTTATCTTTTTTTTTTTTTTAATTTTTAATTTTTTTTTTAATTTTTAATTTTTAATGTTCATGCTACTATCTGTGCTGTTATTGGCCTCACCAATACTTGTAATAGATCCAAACTATCAACTAATGATTTATGACTCAATTTGAGGAATCGATATTCTATATACCTCCGTTACTATATAAGCAACTAATTTTATCTCATTTATCGATTTTTGGGATAACACTTGGTGGAATATGTTCCTATTAGGCATCTTCGTTTGAAAAAACAACAACAAAACACTTGCTCCGATTCCACAACAATTTATTTTTATTTTTTACAAAAAATTGAGTAAAAGCCTACGCGTTTCGTCTTATTAGGACATCATCAGGGCTTGCACTAAACCTGAATCTGGGTCAACTAAGCTGAGCTAGATACATACATACATACATACTACGCTAACCGAGTTACGTACATACACTAAACGCTACATGAATACACACAAACGTTACAAAAATAATAAGTTAACAGAAATAGACACGAACAAGAGATCACAGATGAGTTGTATATAATTTGTGAACTAATGTTATAACTTAACTAGGTTAGGGTTTAAAAGGGGGCTTCTATTATAAAAATCAATCTGATCATTCAGCAAAGTATAACCGTCGTCAATAGCCTTTCTGATTTCAAATATTTCATACCTATCCAATACTGGGCCTCCATTAATATTATGTATATTTTATGTATATTTTATACCGGACATAAGTGTACTACCCAAATATAAGCCTTTTACATAATATTAATGGAGGCCCAGTATTGGATAGGTATGAAATATTTGAAATCAGAAAGGCTATTGACGACGGTTATACTTTGCTGAATGATCAGATTGATTTTTATAATAGAAGCCCCCTTTTAAAATCTAACCTAGTTAAGTTATAACATTAGTTCACAAATTATATACAACTCATCTGTGATCTCTTGTTCGTGTCTAGCTCTGTTAACTTATTATTTTTGTAACGTTTGTGTGTATTCATGTAGCCTTTAGTGTATGTACGTAACTCGGTTAGCGTAGTATGTATGTATGTATCTAGCTCAGCTTAGTTGACCCAGATTCAGGTTTAGTGCAAGCCCTGATGATGTCCTAATAAGACGAAACGCGTAGGCTTTTACTCAATTTTTTGTAAAAAATAAAAATAAATTGTTGTGGAATCGGAGCAAGTGTTTTGTTGTTGTTTTTTCAAACGAAGATGCCTAATTTTATCTGTATAAGCTGTTTATTTAGGCTAACTGATTCTTGTTTAATAATATATTGTTTATTTTGCTATATTTTATATAAACTGTTTGTCATACTCTGTAATATCGTAGAACCCAGCGTTATACGCTGCTTTAAGCAGGGGTTTATAAATAAATACACTTTGATTTGATTTGATTTGAAAATGTCACTACTACTACTACTACCCAAAATATAAGCCTTTTACATAATATTAATGGAGGCCCAGTATTGGATAGGTATGAAATATTTGAAATCAGAAAGGCTATTGACGACGGTTATACTTTGCTGAATGATCAGATTGATTTTTATAATAGAAGCCCCCTTTTAAAATCTAACCTAGTTAAGTTATAACATTAGTTCACAAATTATATACAACTCATCTGTGATCTCTTGTTCGTGTCTAGCTCTGTTAACTTATTATTTTTGTAACGTTTGTGTGTATTCATGTAGCGTTTAGTGTATGTACGTAACTCGGTTAGCGTAGTATGTATGTATGTATCTAGCTCAGCTTAGTTGACCCAGATTCAGGTTTAGTGCAAGCCCTGATGATGTCCTAATAAAAATAAAAATAAATTGTTGTGGAATCGGAGCAAGTGTTTTGTTGTTGTTTTTTCAAACGAAGATGCCTAATTTTATCTGTATAAGCTGTTTATTTAGGCTAACTGATTCTTGTTTAATAATATATTGTTTATTTTGCTATATTTTATATAAACTGTTTGTCATACTCTGTAATATCGTAGAACCCAGCGTTATACGCTGCTTTAAGCAGGGGTTTATAAATAAATACACTTTGATTTGATTTGATTTGAAAATGTCATACGGGCACTGCAAATTAATAGAAGGCACAAATCTTCAATTACATCAATTTCCATTTATTAATTTTTACACTTTTACCACTTTTTAAAATTGAAAACATTAAATATCAAGATAATAACTCTTACGGAACGTGATATATATTTAGGCTAGAAATATCAATTTTTCGTAAGTAAACCCCAGTCTCGTTTAATTCGTAAAGTTATTTACTTCTATTGTAGTTCAGCTTATTCTTAGCGCACTATACTTACGGAAAATTGGATATTTAAACTTAACGAAAGTTCCCTTCACACGAGTTAAAGTCAATTTGTGTACGCCTGTTAAATAAAAGGGCGCGTTTGCTTTACGTAAGTAAATGTACTTACGTATACTTTTATTGTAGTTCAACCTTATGCGTAACGTAGCGTAAGCTGAGGTTCTTTAATACATGCTTTTCTATTCTATTTAGCTTGGATTTTAAAATACGCCATATGTATCGAGTTTTCCAATAAGAGGTGTTATTTTGATATTTAAAGAAAAATGCCATTTTTTGAGATAAATGATCGGTTCTTTATTTCATTATAAAGAGGAAGGTATGCCGTTAATAATTGAAAATAACATCAGCCAAATGACCACCACGACCACGCTTACGGGACCATATCCTTTTCATGAAATTTTCCATAACCAGTACAGTACAGTACATAGATACATACATATGTACATACATCGCGTCTCAGAGCGGAAGGCACTATTAGTACGGAATATTTATATTCTCATTGACAGAGCACAGTGAGAAGCTCTAGGATTTATAGAATAGAATAGCAGATCATTTATTGAAGAACCTCAGCTTAAGCTACGTAACAACATTAGGTACATCGAGTAAGTATTAGATAGTTGGCATAATTGGTATGGTGCTAACATGTACTAATTTAATACCATAAAGCTGATATTCAAGGCCAGACATGGTCTACTACCAAACTACATTACTAGACGTTTCGCTTGGAGCGCCCTGAACAACCACAGAATTGTCCTTCCCAGGGTTCGTACGCAGTTCGGTGGGAAAACTGTGTTCCTGAGTGGAACCGTTGTTGGAACCGTATGTCATATGAGGCTAGACGCAGTGCTTCACTAAATTCATTCAAGTCTGAAGCTCTGGACTTCCTAACAGCAACTATTTTATGGGCTTCCGCCTTCTATCCTATCAATAATCTTTGTGTCAATATTGTCTTCGGTTTTGCTTAATTTATACTTCAGTTGCCTCACAATCTCCGGTCGCGGGCTTTAATATGTTACCGGATATCCACCATTCAGAAGCTTCAATTATCTGTGCTGAACCTTTATCTTATTTTATTTAAACTATGTGCACATAATCCTATGTTAATCGAATTGATCCGATGTGTAACAGTTTCGGAGATGTTAGAGGCCATTGATGATATCAAATCTGATGCCACTGGTGATGACAGTATCCCTCCTAGATTTATTAAGCTTCTCCTTCCAGTTATATGTAGCTCTCTGCTATACATATTCAATTCTTGCCTCACGTACTCTCAATTTCCTCGTAAGTGGAAAAATTCTGTAGTATTACCACTGGCAAAGAACTCTGCTCCTAACGGTCCGAGCGACTTTCGTCCTATAAGTATACTATGCTTCCTAGGGAAGGTGTTGGAGAGGGTAATGGCCACGCAAATAATTAATTTTATCGATCGGAATGACATGCTCTTCAGATGGCAGTCTGGTTTCCGCACTGGGCATAGCTGCGAGACTGCTTTACTGAAAGTCACTACAGATATTCGAGGCGTGCTAGACAATAATCATCTATCTATATTAGTTCTGCTTGATTTTACTAAAGCATTCGACAGCGTTGACCACACACTTCTTCTACACAAGCTGCATGAAAAATTCTTTTTCTCCCGAACTGCAATTAGAATGATCAGCGAATTTTTATCTAATCGCTTCCAACAAGTCCTAGTTGAAGGAGTTAAATCTAACTCCCTTCCTCCTCAAGTTTGTAGTATAGTCCGAAAAATCTATGGTGGCCTCCGCAGTTTATGGCTTTCAGGGAGGTTATTGTCAGTTGGTTTGCGACTCAAACTGGTCAAGGCTCTGCTTGTTCCTCATTTTGTTTACTGCTGTACTATCTTCTCTTCCCTCGATGCAGCCTGTAATCGTAAGCTTAACGTAGCATTCAACGATTGTGTCCGTTTTGTTTATGGACTACGTCGCTTTGATCATGTATTACAATATACTCCCTCAGTTCTAGGGTGTTCATTGAATGCTTATCGTGATGTCACTGCCCTAAGTTTCTTACATCGTCTAATAAACACACGTTCACCATTGTACTTATTCGAACACCTGGGTTTCTTGCAATCGCACCGCCACTTCAGCCTACTTATACCCCGATTCCGCACACTAGTTGGGCAACGCTCTTACTTTGTCCACATTGCACGTAAATGGAACAATCTTCCCAATGATATCAGAACGATTAGCTCGACGAGGATTTTCAGAGAGAAATTAATTCAATTTTTAGTATCCACTGAAGTTTGAGGTCGCGAATGCATGAGCTGGGTCCGCTCCTAAAATAACTGCAGGTTGATTTTTATCACATCTTCATCTTTCTCTTCTTTTTCTTTTCTTTTTCTAATTCTTCATCTTTACATATTAGTTAGATAATTGTAAGCACATAGTTGTAAGATAGCTTAAAATTTTTTTTTATTTTTATTTAATTCTCTCCATTTTATATCTTGTATGCAAAATTAAAAGATATCTTGTTGCATATATTAAATAAATTATTGAATTGAATTGAATTGAATTGACCTAATATTAAAGCTCGATGCACTGTATTACTATATGTCTGAACTTGCTGTCAACTCTGACTATCATTAACTTTTAGTTCAGGAGATTTTCTGTACATGTATGTAAATCTATTAGCCAGATGCACTGTGCACTGGACTGTGCTATATTGTACTGCACTGTGCTGTATATTAAGATACTATTTCTATCTTGTTATATTTTATACTGTACTATATATTAAGACTAATGTTATTCTCATTCTTTTATTATTTCTGTGCTCAGCGCTATGCGTGCCTTTGGCACGGGAACTCAAATAAATAAATGTTTATGTTTTATGGTGCTAAAGTTATTTAGCAAACTAAAAGCAGCAACGAACAAACTCATTGCGGTAGAATATGATATTAGTAATATAGTTAGATTATGATGCCAAATAATAGCGAGATTAAAGTGCTTAAAATAAAGTTGGAAATGCAGATTTACAGACGAAATAAGGGACAGTAACAACAACAATAACAACTGTCAATAGACTATACATTATAAAATATTTAAAAAATTCAAAATGCTGTTTTGAACTAATTTTGACGCAGTGAACAGACTGACTACGGCTAAAAGCTATATGCTATTATAGTTAACTAATAGGATAAAGCGTAAAACATAAAACAATAAACAATAGAGAGCTTGGCTCAAAGCAAAAATACAGAAAAAAGATTCCTATCTTTAACAAATGGGCATTATATCCATATATGTAAGTACAAAGATGCTCAAGTTATTAACACGAATTAATTTTCATATTTAAGGTGAAGTTAGATTGTGCTAATGTTTATAACGTCACTTTGTCTGACTATTCGTCCGATCAACGGTCCACATATTTTTCTATATATCTACCTACTTCAGATGAACTCATTTAGTATACTAGAATGGAATAGAAAAGCATTTATTGAAGAATTTCAGCTTACTCTACGTTACAACGTTAGGTTCATCGAGTAAGTAATAGATAGTTGGTATAAGCGATAGAATCAAAGTTGATAAGAAAAATAACAAAAGAGCAACGAACAAACTCATTGTAGTAGAAAATTAAAAAATTAAAAAATTAAAATTTAATATTAGTATTAGGTCGCCTTCATATTGGCGAGCGGTGAGCGTTGAGCGATGAGCTGTGAGAGGTAAAACTCTGCTTAGCCAGGCGGTCGCTACGAAAGTTTTGACATTGAAGAGCGTTGAGCTGTGTCGTCGAGCGGTGTTTTCATAGCTCAGCTGAACTGAGCGGTGGCTGCGAGTTGCCCATTAGTAGTGGTGTAATTTAGTGTTATATAAAGTCTTTGCTCTGGACTTATTTGCTTTTTGAAGTTTGTCTTTTTTTCTGCAGACGATTTGTAAGTTTTATTAAAATGTAATCGAAAGTTTTAATTGACATTCGTAAAAATACAAAAAATTGCTCAGAATTTCTGGGACGATCTTCATATAATATGTTAAATTCACGACTCCAACCGGTTTTTATTTATTTTAAAAAAAATTGCTAGTCTTTTCCGTTTTCTTGCTAAGATCAATCTCTTTAACCGTAACTTATCTGAGGAATACCGTTTTTCTCATAAGCCTTGACACCATTATGCACTAAAAGTTACGATGCAACTAAAATATAAAATGGATCAATGTGAAAGCTTTGCCGCGTATCGCGCACCGCTCACCGCTCGCCAATCTGTAGGCGGCCTTATACATTAAGTTAATGACTTCAAGCAATGTAGAGCTGATACGTCATATTGACACTATAGCCAAAGATAATGAAACAAAATAAACACAATAATAATAATAATGATAGTAATAAAATCATGCAAACATTATTCAAAGCTACAAAGGAAATAGCATACAATACTAAGTTTTTCATTTCCTCCTCTACAATTCACGGTAAAGCAACGTCTTTAAAAGAAATCGTTTGCTGAAAAACACGTAAGCTGTGTTCTGTTGTGTCCCCAAAACAGAGCAGAACAAAAGATGCACAAATTACATTTTCATAGATTGAAGCGAGCAGTATAAATAGTCGGCTTTACCGGATGAACAACTTGTTTGCTCTGTTCGATGAAAACACGATAGGTCTGTCTGTTTTCTTTTGAGTAAAAATCTTTGCGTAAAAATCAAGTAAAAACTTTTATGCGGTAGAGGGGATAAATCAAGAAAAGTTACCAGACACTATTCGAGTAAATTTTGTTTAGCTTGTCATGTGTCAAAAATTTGGCTGCTACCTTTCCGTCTGAAACAGAAAACAATTAATTAATTTGAAATACGTTTTAAAAAACCCACCCTCTTTAATATTTTTTTTTTAATTTCGACTCTTTAGATTATCATTTTACATTATTTCGATAACCCAACAAACGGCTTAACCTCAAATTTAATACTTTTGACAGTCAGCTGATTGCATATCAAAGTTACACATCCTCTTGATCATGAGTAAAAATGTGCAACTTTGTGCAAGAGGGGAAACGTATAAATTTACTCGATTTTTACTAGTTAAAAGTAAACAGACGGTTTGTGAGTAAAAACTTTCGAGTAAACAGACAGACCTGATGTAAAACACCGTGTAAATTTTTCCAATATAATATGGCGGCTATTTACCCGGGGTTTTGTGCACTCATCGAACAAGATCTTTGCAGTTTAGGGTAAACCCACTGACATGTATATAAATGGACTGATTGATCTCCTGTTTCATGTGGCACCAGTTTTGATTTTAGAAAGTATGCTCTCACTGTAAATGCTACCAACTGTCGTAAACTAGCGTCATATTTAAATTATTTGGAAATTTACTTATAGGCATGTCAGTGGGCTTTATCGAATTTACCACAAAAGTATATGGGACTACTTGTATTGTTAAATTTTAATTATGAGTCGAAGGAGGTGCTTTTACAATACCGCTGAACCTCAAGCAATTTCTCGTTTCCAATCGTTACAGTTCAGTGGGAAAGCATGCCCTCACGGAAAGAGACCGGAACATGAAAGTGGTGCCATTTGCTTTCATGCATTTTTGGTTCAACGAGCAGTCCATTTATATACATGTCATTGGGTAAACCTAGTGTAATGAAATTTCTCTGACAGTTCTCCTGAGCATAATTTAACTTCTCACTGGTAATTGATTTGTGAAAATTTATTTATAAAATAGGTGAAATAATTAAAAATTTAAAAATAAATAAATATTAAAATGCGCAAAAAATATTCCTTAGTTTATTTTTAATTACATAATCTTTTATTAGCTTTTTTACATCGATGCCAGATATTATCGCCTTTTCTGTAACTTAACTTTCAAAAAATGACAATTGGTTCATCTGTGACCAGATATAGCTCCATCATTTCTGCAAGAAACAGTTGTGCTGCACTATTTTCACTTTTATCATCAGATGTTTTGTCACTAGGTATAAAATTAATAATGTTTGGAAGATCAAAATCTACAGAAATGATTTTCTCTATCCCGTTGGCTTCTTCTCGAACTATTAAACCCTTTTTTAACATCTGGTTTTAGAACTTTGAGAATTATATAGAATAGAAGAGAGTAGAATAGAAAATCATTTATTAAAGAACCTCAGCTTAAACTACGTTACAACGGCAGGTACATTGTTGGCATAATTGGTAAGGTACAAAAGTTATTTAGCAAACTATCAAAGGAGCAACGAACAAACTCATTGCGGTAGAATATGATAGTAATATAGTTAGATTATGATGTCAAATAATAGCTAGCGAGCCATTGTTGTTTGCTTCAAACCTATATGCTTGGTAGCTGTGAGGATAACGTGAAGTCTATAAAAATTACTTGTTAATAATGGTGAAAAAACATTTTTACGTTCAAAACTTCTTCTAGAAAGGCAGATCCTAAGATTTATGTTCCTCGACCTTAATCGCCTCCTCGAAAATTTCCTCATCATTTTCATTCGAATTTTCTATGTGCATATTATCGATGAGTATTTTATCATCCAATTTCTTATCTAACTCCTTTGTATAATCTAAATTTGGTATGAGCTCCACGATTTTTTCACTTTTTCATCGAAGAAATTCCAAGTGACAATTTACAAATGACAAATGTCAAACATTTACCCCTAGAAAATTTTAGTGTAAGTTCGGGGCACGAAATCAGAAACACCGGGTTTTCAACGAATGAGTTGATGTAGCCCCGTGTAAGCCCAGGTTTTTCAAAAAACAGGATAGTGTAGCCCGGTACACAAAAGAACACAGCTATAATTACACGAAATATGTAATAAGTGCTAAGCTGCCAAATTAAACAGCTTTTGTCCTGTCAGTTATAATAAATGTAATTGCTTTTTTTTTGGTTGGATGTAGAGCGATCGGCTTGACGTGAAGTCCAGACTGCCAAAATGAGCTGACAGATCACCCGTTGACTGCAGGACGGCACGTTAGCTCGCCTCGGCTATTGTGGGTAGTGTGTGTAGTGTGGGGAGGTTCCACGAAAACCTGTCGCTGCCACCAGCCATATACAAAAAAAATTTGTGCCTGATAAACCAAGGGCGTCACACATACCCAGTCCTGAAGTGATCTTTACACTACTTACCATTAACCATGTGAAGGCGCAGATGTTCTGCCTTCGGCTACATTGCCTCATCCACCTGTAATGGGTTACCGTTAAGTGCTGATCAGTTATTGCAAAATATATAACCCAGAAAAGCAATTGCGAGGCAATTGAATTCTTTAGGGTATCGACTTATAAGGTATCGATTATTTACTTTCGCAATAGTTGATCAACTTTAAATTTCTAAAAATGCGCTAATTTCGCTGATCCTACAATATGAAGCAACAAAAGAAAGTAGGTCAGTGCGAAAGCATGAAGAATGGTTTTTGAAAGAACTGAGGGCGAGTGATTAGATACGGGCGATTGAAGACGGACGAAAAAAGATACATCGGGCAAGTGATAAAACGGAGAGTAATTAATTTAAGATCGTAAAGCGTGTAACGGGAATAGATCAAATAAGTGCATAAAGTTATAGAAAATATTGATGAATAAAACAAAGAAGTGAAAAAGGTTGTAAAAGATATTAAATAAATGAAAAAAAAACTTTTAGGAAAATAAAGTGATAAGATAGAAAAGTTGTTTGTTGTTGAGTGAATAAAATAAAATAAGCGAACAAAGTCAACTGATAAATACATATATCATAAATTGATAAATACACTTATATAATATTAAAGCCTTTTCGGTTGTTTTTTCTAAAACTATTCCCATCCTAAAAGTAATATACCTACCTCTACAAATTGGCGCAGCCGGTAGGATGGGAAAGTGAAAAAATTAATATTTTGTAAATGTGTATTTACCAAGTGAACTTAAAAAGAAAAATAAATAAAAAAGAAAGAAAAAACAAAACAGAACAATACAGTGCAACTTATATATAAAAGAAAAACAAATACAACAGCAACAACACAGCACGTGAAAGTAAACAAAAAAAGTGGAGAAAAAAAAATTACAACAGCAACATCAAAGCACGTGAAAGTGAAAAAAAAGTGGAGAAACAAGACACCAGATCAAACCATATGCAGATTTTGGGCAAAGAGAAATATTTAAAAAAAAATCACTAAAATAGCCTTCATTCTTCAAAGGTGCACTTTGTCTACACTTGTAGAGTAAGCGAATTAAGTTTGGCTTGTTTTTCATACGAAGCACTCAACTTTTGCGGTATTTTCTTTTTACAAAACTTATTTTAATAATAAAAAAAACACCCAACAATTCAATTAGAAAAAAAAGGAATCAGTTTTTATAAAAATAATATGTAGAAATTTAAAAAACAAAAATCACCTTTAATTTTCTCAATTTTACCTTTTCTACTCTTTTTCGGCTATGTCAATTTGTCGTGTTCCCCATAAAACACTCGTAAACCACATATAAAAACTTTAATTGTGGTATTCAATTAATTCTAAAAACACCGTCAGTTTAGATTTACAGCTGATACTCATAACTTGATCACCGAACAACACAACTGAGCAACCCGATCCACTCACAAAGCCGGACCCCCTGCTAGAATCATTACAAGCGGAAGTGACTCTGACCTAGTGACCAGTGCTAGACCTTGCAATTAATCGCAAAGCATTACATCAGACACTGCTTCCAGCTGGGGATCCCAATACTGTTAGTAAACAAACAGTAAACCCAGGCGAGAATTTCACTATGCGAAGTGAATTACTTAATAATGGCTTAATGCTTAATTACAACAGCAGTGGATGCGACAGTTTTTAAATAAACAATTCGCAATCGCCAAGCATTTAACTGTTCAAAGTAAAATGCTTAGATATTGCAAACTGCTTAATTAGTCGTACATCTGCTGCTAAGTGAAATCATGATGTCACATCTCAATCATGATGTCACATCATTTTGGGCTACGACAGTAATGTAATTTTTTTTGCGGTTTCTGGACCACTTTCTGGGGGAAAGGCAGGAGGGAGACCATATTCTTCTTCATCCAATGGGGCAGAATACAGCAAGACTCCTTTCATGTAACACAAAGGACACGACTTGACCCATCGGGTCCAGCAACCAGTGCTATCGGTGGCTGCTGGTGCTACCCATATGATATCTGGATATTGTCAGAACCATTTCCATCTAAAAATTACAAGGCAATTGAAAAGCAAAGGAGTTGTCAACAGTTTAGCCATATATGCAGAGAATTAGAGCAGAGATGATTTCTGAATATTGTCAGAACCATCTCGATCTGAAAATGACAAGACAATTGACAATCAAAACAACTGTCAAAGCGTCCGCCACCCGGGGCTGTCAACAGTGTTGCCATATATGCGGAGACTTATAGCTGTTTAAGAAATGGATTTAATTTAAAGCTCATACACGCACACATGTAAAGAAAAAAAATTTCACTATAGGCTCAGCTACTTGCCGTCTTTCCGCTGGATCTTCTCCTCTTCAGAAGATACATCCCTGTAAAGTTGCTACATTTTGTTACATGACTCAGCATTTTTTTGTGAGATTTTCTACCAGGCAATGAGTTTAATTAAGCCTATATACCCATACTCACACACCCGCACAAATACGCACACACATGGAAATTAGTAAAAGCCTAATTTTTGGTCCTCAGGTGTAATGACTTAACACACCCGATAAACAAATTCGTACAGAGTCGAGTAATGTAAACAAACTACTACAGTGGAACAATGTATAAACAAAGTTGCAGTCGAATAATGTAAACAAGTTGAGCGTTCTATGTTTTTTGAAGTAAAATTTCGCTGTGCTCTTTTGTGTACCTTGTCTAGAACTCCCATATACTGGAGAGAGCAAATTGTTCTGTCGATTGAAGCGAACTATTTGTACTGTTCGCTTCATTTATATATCTTCTATGAAAATGTATGAGGCGTTCTTTTGTGTATCTTTTATTCTACCCTGTTCTGCGAACAACACAGCTTTCTTTATTGGGCTGTGAGTGAACTGCCGCGAGAGGGGAAATGAGTGACAAAACCCTGGCATTCCCCCTCTTCGCGACGTTCACTCCTCCTTTTTTGCTCATCTACGAGTCAACGCTCATAAAAATTGTTAATGGCTCGCGTTCGAGCACCGGTTCTCGTCTTCCAATAATGCATAACAATTCTATGGAAAAAATTTCCAGTAAATTTCTAAGAAAAATTTGTGGCCTTCCCTACATGTTTTTCAGAATTTGTATGCATTTGGACGGGGGTGCTTCGGGGGCGGCTAATAATTTTTATGAGCGTAGACGCTAGTTAAGCAATACATTCATTTCTTAGAAATTTACGAAAAATGTTTCGGTAGAATTTTTGGTCTTCAGGTATAATGACATAGCCAACATTCAGTTGAGAGTGGATTAATTAAAAGCTTAAACGAAAGAAGATCGTGCTATGATATTAATGTAGAATGATATGCTGACCTAGATAAGTAATGAAAATTTAATGAAAATTGTATGGGCGCAGCCTTATCAGAAAATTTTTATCTTCAGGTGTAATGGCATGACTGGTAATTTGATATCACATCTTGCGAAATTAGCACAGCTGCGTAAAGTAAACAGGTTGAGTTGTTTTTGTTGTTTTTGTATCTATTGAAAAGTCATACGATCAGTAAAAACCTTTTCAACAATGTCGTTTCATATTTATCTCCTCTAAAGTATCGTTCGAAATGGTGTTGTATCAGGAAGGAAGAAAAAGTTGATAATTCTCCAAATGCAATAGTTAAGACCATGATGTTGAGAGTGGGTACTGTAAGTTAAAAGCTTTGATTTGTCATGATATAATTCTAGTCGGTTATGGAAACTTTGATGAAGATGAAGACCGTGGCGGTGGTCGAGAGTGAATTTGTTTCTTATGCTCATCGAGTAAAATGTTATTATATTCTTTTAAAAACTCCTCAATATCCATCTTACAGTCTAACATTCAAGAAGACACTAACCACTAACCAAATTCTCATGCAATTTTGTTTTTCCCACTTGGATTTTTTATAAAACATACCAGTTTCTTATATAATTTTTCCTTGCTTATTAGATTTTGGATAGAACATACTGTTACAAAATTCTTGTAAAAATTTGTTTTACCACTATTTCTAAACATTATATGATATGCTTTCATCTAGAAGTGATTTGAGAAAATGGTTCTCGGCTTCGTTTTGGGTACAGCGGCCTATAGGAAATATCCCTACCGCATAAGGTCACTCTATTCTAGGTTCCTGCACATATAGATATCTAGAGTAATGAATAGACTGATAAAATATTTAAAAATGTTTCTGAAATGGATAACTCTGCAGTACTATCATATATGATGATCCCATTCGAATCTTTGAAGAGAGTTGTTACTAGGGAAACCTGTGAAAAAGCAAGTCTTCTGTCAAAATTTACTTACAAGTTAAAAATCAGGCGAGATTGCAGACTGTTTTAACATTTAAAATGTACACGGCTAGAAAAGGACAAAACAATAACAAAAAACTCAAACGCTTTAAAACTTTTATGAATAAGACAAAAAATGTGAAAGCGCATATTACATGCAACTAAACATAATGGCAAATCATCATTATATTCGTAAATAAATGAAAAGGGGCGGAGTTTCCAGATTTTACTCTTATAAAATGCTCCCGCGCTTTTGTGAAAACCGGTTTTCTTGAAATATTGAGAAATTATCCAATGTTTTTTCTATAAAAACCAATGTTTGTTGGTGTAGTTCCTATGATATTTGAACAGCGCGTGCTGCTGTTTACATTCGTTTTGCACTGAAGAGACTAAGTGGGAGAAACTCATGCTGGATTCTCTGATATTTTGGGGAAAAATGGGAATTTTGTTAGAGAGGAACTTTACATCTTCTTTCAGTACCTTGGGCAAAGCGAAATTTACCTTTATCTTAAAAAATTGAGATAGTTTGTCCCGATGTACATTATTATAGTTAGAATAGTTTGATAGGATTTTGAGTGTACGGCTGTTCTGTCGCTGGCTCCTCTTTATTTGTTCGTCGCGACAAGGACTGCGAAATACTTTCCACTAGGGAGCAAGTCGCTGGCCCTTTATGTTTGATTTTTACACTATTTTTTCATAAAATGTTGTTCTTTATTTTTGCACAACCGCGACTAGTTGTTTGTTTAAATTTATTTGTTTTACACTGTTGGGGGAGTCAACCTTGTTGTTTTACCTTTTGAAACTGACTCTTTACGAATTTTAATAACTGATTTAAACCTGTTTCTGTTAAAACTTTAGAACTGACTCTTTAAGAATTTTAATAACTGATTTAAAAACTGTTTCTTTTAACTGACTCTTTAACAATTTTAATAACTGATTTAAAAACTGTTTCTTTTTAAAAACTTTAGGGCTGATTGTCAAAGACTTATTTTAATTTAATGTAGAGTAGGTTGCCGTACCGCTGGTGGGGGGTCAACCTTATTCTTTTTAGAAACTCGCTCAAAAACTGACTGAAACTTACTGACTTCTCTAGGTTAGAACGCGGCTATTTATTTAGGCAGTTTTAGTACTTGCCATTCAAACACGGAAATCCGCGTGGAGGGAATTTACTTCCTCATCTTTAAAAAATGAAACACGCCCAGCTGCATAATATCATTGCAGTAGCACGCCGTTCAGGCACAAGCCGAATTGGCTGAATTGCTTCTATTGCGCAATGTTTTACATAACATGTATAAGCCGTTCAAGCATTAGCAAAGAGAATACGAAGAAAATGCCTGCTATTGGGCAATAGTGAATACATAATTTGTATGTATACCGACATATCGTCACGACCAGTAGTGCGGTGGCTTGAATCATGGTAAAGGTAAACATGTGGTGCATGTTTGTTTATTTCCATGATGTAAGACCCAGCGCTGTGGGGTGTATATGACGGTCAATTTTTTCAATTGCATAACCGTCGTGTACTTGAAAATGGGTTGCGACATTTTATGAGTTAAGCTTTGCTTCTATTGTGATGCGACTGCATTTTCACATATGGGAAATGTTTGTTCTTTGAACAAATGATCATGCGGAAATCTTTGGATAAGCGGAACTAATGTGGGAATATGTCGCATTGTTTATGCGGAAATTTTTGCTCTTAGAAAGCGAAACTAATGTATGTAAGTATACATTTGGATTTTTAAGATGAATTTTTTAAGGTTTATAGGTTTGTTTTTGTTTGAAATATCTTCCCTGGGAATTTAGAAATTCTCTACCGTGGGAATTGAAATTCGGATTTCCAGATATTGAGTTTATTGATATTATTTGGGAAATGAATGATGAAATATAAATTGAATGAATTGATGGAGCATTGGCGTTTAGCCTATTGGGGCAATGGAGAAAGTGATGAAGCTGTAGGCTCATTACACCATCCCCCTTAGAAAAAGAAAGTACAGGAGTGAACTTTCTGCTTAATAAAAAAAAATAGAGCAGTGAGTTCGGAGTCCAGTTCTACAGTGTGCTAATCTTTAAAATTGTATTAATTAATTCTTTAGTTTTATATCTCTAAGTTAGTTGTCAATTATCTTATTGCATATTGTTATGGTTATTCTAGTTACATTAATTTCATCAATAGTTTCTTATTGCATATTTTTAGGATTATTCTAGTTACGTTAATTTGCTTGTTGAAAGTAAAAAAAATGCATATTTTTAGGCCTTAATTAACTTACCTAATTGTATCTAGTCTAAGGGATATAAAAGTTACAAAAGTATGGAATATAAAGTCTCTCTCTTTTTTTTTAAGTTATTAATATATAGTTTTACAATTCTCGTTTTTCTTTTATTTATGTGGTAAGTAATATTATGTAAAAAAACAATACTACATGAAAAGTTAAAAATGTTTAAAATTATTTGCATATAATTAGTCGTTAATCATTATTTAAAGAAAATTTTCGGTAATGTTAGGAGTTACATATATAATTTTAAGTTTAATCATTGTGTTTAGAGTATATAGTGAACGCAGAGGCAATGAGTTCACAACTCAATAGTTGGCTCTAGATGTACCGAATCGAAGAAATTCTCTGTTCACATTAAATGTGATGATATAAATTTACTCTTTGGTTCTTGTTCGTGCTGCAGTGCAGCTAGATTTGCGCATCGCGTCACTGTTTATTGCATATTCTTCTCAATCGTTGTTGCCTTCCCGTACCATAGGCGCTGTTTTGTGCTTGTGTGGTGGCTTCACAAATCACTTACTTTTCATAGAATAAGTTAGGCGGGCGAAACGGGCAGGCGGCAATGATTAATTTAACTATGCATTGATGTGGCGGATTTTTGGGATCACTGACTTTTTCATAATTATGTACTAAGAAAAACAGAGGAGTAAATGTACGTTTTCTTTTGTGGATTTTAATTTCCAAGTGTTTTTTGAGACCAGATGACATTTTTGAGGCTGCATATGAATGAAGACCAAATTAAGGGTTTCTTTTCTATTGAAGGAACCATGGTAAGAAAATATACATTTACGTAGATAGACCTGGGGATTACACGAGGAAGTACAGCTTGTGTGCAAGCCTCCCTTCCATCACGTTTTTAAAATTGACAGCAGAAGGCAGTTCGATTGATATTTTATCAGCTTGTATGGAAAATCATTTAGAAAAATGGCATTGAGACAAAGTTTTATGTATGTCGGCGGAAGTCGCTTTTGCAAACTTTGATTCCTATTAGAAAATTTTCTGGCATTTAAGAAAATAATTTTTGTGTATATTAGAACAAACAAACAAATAAACTGATTTTAAAAATCTTGAGGTAGGTAAAATTTTAAATATTGTTCATACCAGGTAGGACAAGACAATATATTCTTTTGATGTTTGTATTACGAATAAATAGGTTTTCCTATTACCCTTTTTAACGTTCCTCTAAAATTCGAATTCCATCGCGTTGCTTGTTTAATTTTGATGACAAAATTCCATTCGCTTTTTTTATGTAAAATCTTATTAAGACTTTTATAATAAAATCCAGGTTTACTTCATGATGTAATGAGCATGATTTGGAAGTTATGCATTTTTGTAAAATACGAACAACTGTTTTTAAAATATTTTCCATGAATTGAGCTTACGCAATAATTGAATCGAAATTTTTAACTATTGTTACCAAATCGTCCACAAAGTTTGCTGATGGAACTGTTAAATTTCCATACGGAGAATCTATTTTAGTAGTAGCATAAGCTCGTAATCTTTTATAAGCTCACAACTATAATTGCTCTCTTCAGGGGAACATATCATGTATAACTTGCATGTAGAGCATCAATTTTTTCCAACCAGCTTGCGGGCAACATATCCACAAAAGTATGCTAGTGCATTGCTTTCCAACGACAGCAACCCGTCCTTCTTAAGAACATTCTCGGACAATTCTCCACAACCGCTAATGCCAATATTCTTTGGACAATTTTCTTAAGTTATTTGAATTTCTTGTGTCAGAACATTGTTCAATAATTTGTCTATATCTATTTCATCGCCATTAGTTAAAATGTCGTTGTCGTTTAAAGCTATCTCCCCCTGGGCTGATATCGATGGCTCCCCTAAAAACGTTTCAATATCTGCTATGTTGTAACCAGTTTTTACGGAGGGTGCAATATTTTGAAAAGCTACTTGCCGGAGATTGCCTGCTAGCCTAAGGTCAGATGGATTACGCTCATAACTACCCTTACATCTACGGAGGATAGATATACTGTTTTCTAGTGGGTCTTGATTGATGTGGGAAGTTAAATTATAGTTCTGTGAATTTTTCACATTATCCCAAATCAAAAGAAGACCGTTAATAGTTTGGACCATGCCATCAAAATAATATGGTCTTTTCATTTTTCCCATGTGCTGGCATTTAGAGATCCAGTTCTTATATTCAAGAATATTTTGCAAGATATTTCGACCAGCTTTACTGTCGGAAAGGGCGCATCTTTGTGGATTTGCTGAAATCCTTCTTTTGCTATTAAAATTGTCGAAAAGGTCATTTAATTTTTTGAATGAAGATGCCGTAAAACGAGCTATGTATATTTCTTCAGAACTGAATATTTTCAACTTGACTCCAAGATTGATACCAGTACCTACGTTATCACTAAAAACTTGAGACACAAGCTTAACACTAAGCTTGTCAAAAGAACCAGGCCAAACATGTCTTTCCGTTAATTTAAAGCACATTTTAATTATATTATTCTCTTCTTGTTTAAATAATTTTCTTATAATGTTCCAAGACATTTTATTTTCACCAACTGATATGTCAGCCTTTAGCAAAGAATTTCTAAAGCTTTGAAATAAATGCACAGGATCTAATAGTAATGCTATTTTTTTATCGCCTATCTCTAAATATGGCTTTTCAGTAGTACATCCTAACTTTTTATAAGAGCTACGATTTATTGAACTCTGGTCACGTTATTCCAACGACATCTAAGTCGATATTTTGCAAAATATTAACACTATTTAATATAATAGATTTGAGATCATCTGCATTTGTCTTTCCAACATAGTACGCGAAAGATTGCTTCCAATTTAAGTTCAATCCACGTACCATTAAAAGCAAAGCTGACGTTGCAAAGCAAAGCTGACGATGCGATGAACTTACATCGTTTTCCATCGCATAAATCATTAAATCCGTAAATAATATCTTCGTTGGAGTTATATTCTAACTCATTTTTTATGGCCATTTCATCAAAAAGAAGAATACATTTTCTCTCTAGCGCATTGAAATTTTAGTTTTTTTTTTTTTAAAAGACCTATAATTGTTAAGTTCAATCCTGGCTTAAATTCAATTTGGCTTTGCCAGCGCACAATTGTAGCAGGGTGGTGCATAGTAAATCCCATTGCCTGCATTTCACGAAAGCAAGCAGGTGATTTATAAAAAAGAAGGCTTTTTATTTACCAGTAAGTCTTCGTTTGTTTTACTTCTTTTCTTAACAGGCTCTGGAAACTGAGTAGGCGAGGGGGCTTTTCGTTTAGAAATTTGGGGTATTGAATAATTCCGTATATATGTTATAACATTATCTTCTCTATTTAAAACAAAAGGTGGAGAAGTTGATACGAAGCTTCCGCTCGGGTCAGAAATCGAACTTGAATAATCGATGACACACATTTCTCGTTGGGAAAGCTATTACGGGCTTACACAAAGGACCGATAGCAAGGCCATCACATTTACAAAAGTTTTTCTCATAAGGAAGAGGTATAGCAAAGGTATATCCACCGCAATGGAGAACTCATAAACTATACCTTTCATCTGATGGCATTTTAAAAAACCCATATTGACTACCAGGCGTATAAATATTATTACAATTATTGTAGTAACATGAACGACCCATTTCAAAATTTACAAAATTGTAATTCCAATAAATTCGGAAGTTACGAGATCGACCAGAAAACCAAATCCAAAATCGAAGCCAAATCAACAACAAAAGCAATAAGAACCAAAAATACAATTTCGGATCACAATAAATATGGAACCAATAATAAAAATTTTCAAAATTGATCAGATAACAGAAGCCAAATTCGAAGCCAAGTCAACAATGATAGTTCCAATTACCGAAAATGCAATAATCTACACTGTGAGATATCAAAATAGCCAAAATCGAGTCCGAGTCAATAATAATTATTTTTATTTATATTTTATTATAATAACCAATAATAAATCTCAAAATTCAAATTATCTTGTTATGGTCGTAGCGTATTGCATATAGCAATGCAATATGCTACACTGAGTAATACTGAAGCGTGTAGGCCGGCTGCTGTCAGACAGATATCTCGGACGCACCCGCGGCAAGAAGAGCGCTTCCTTTACTTTCGTCTGACAGAAGGAAGAAGAAGATAATCTTCTCCGTTTCAAACCTTCACAAGTGAAAAGCTCAAGGAGTTGGTACAGGAAAAATCTTCCGCGGACATCGGCGAAAAAATAAATCTTGTAAGTAATTTTAATACATTTCTCCATCTTAATATTAACCTATTCTCAATCAGCAAAATTATTTATCCATCGAAACGACGTACACGTAATTCACCTAAAATTTATCTGTACCGAACATACTGTCCTGAGTAACAAGAGTTTGCATTGCTATGCAAGAGGATATCGCCTCATTTTCATCTTTAATTTCATATCCCGAGGCAGCCAATCAACAAATTTATTATACACGACAAGTTCAATTTGCCGATGGCAACCATACGGGTGATGTGAGAGTTGGTACTCATAAAAGTGGAAGCGATTATAAAAGGGTAATCTTACTATTTTCCAACTACCCCGCACCAGGAGAAAATTCGCTACTCCACCTGAGGAAAACCATCGAGACTCCGACAGCATCTTCACCTCGGCGGTAAAATCGTGATAAATTCAACCGTGCAGCAATATACAAACAGAAAAGCTTATAAATAACACCAAAGCTTGTCATTGCTTGAAGGAAGCATGTAATTAGTTTATAAACTAGTTTACAAATATGATGCTTTTAGCTCGGTTAAATTAAATACTTGTGGCTAAGCCACCGTCATATTCCTTGCCGCGGCAATCCTCCGCTGCCCCCCGTTATCCTCAACTGTTGTTATGTACCTGATGGTGATGTTGGAAAAGAAAAAAAGAAAAAAACAAAAGAATTCGAGGTAAAGGTAGCAGGAACGAGATCATATCGGCATTCTGTTAGTCGTACAAGAACATCTGATGGCAATTACTAAATTTTAATCATAAGTGTCAAGTATTCAGGTAAAATCAGCAGTCTCGCCGAACGCATAGTAGGGAGTCAGGTGATATCATAAAGCTGTAACTAGCGTAGCCTAGACCTTCAATACAGACAGGTATGGGCAAGCTTGTAGATATAATTAAGCAACTTCTCTAAGTACGAATTGTCAGCCGTATCATAGGAAGCAAGAAACGTTTTTAGTATTAGCGCGGCAAATGTTTTTTTTTCTTTCGTAGACATCGTCATCACCTCCAGGGAGCTCTTTGGGGAAACGCCATACGTAAGTTGATGTTGTGTGTATATTTCTTTATATATAATTTTTGATCATATCGAACCATTCTTGATTATATTGAAGCATTTTGATCATATTGCCAAATTTTTGATTATATTCCAAAATTTTAAATTATATTGCAAAATTTTAAAATACATTTGATTCCATTACGACCTCTGTGATTGTCTCACACAATCGAGCCTATTATTAACCACCAAAGTATACGTGTGTGTAGCACTATTGATGTTTCCTACATCCAAGAGTACGGCAGGGGCCATGTGCCATTCGATAGATTATCTAGTTTGACGGAAGCATAGTGAAATCCTCAGATACCGGCAATAAATAAATAACAAAATGGAATCACATATGGGCACAGCTTAGAGTAACAATTATAAATGTATCCATTAAGTTTTCCGAACCAATAACGTAGATTAAGGTGTAGATATATCCAAATGTTTGTGAGATTATTTTAATTAATAGCTAGATTTAAAGTCACTAAAATTTTTTTGAAATACAAGCCTGAATTATAGCATATAGGAACGCTCATCGTTGATGAGAAAGTCACGCAGATGGCTCTACATGAGTACATACTGGGAAGTTTTATAGTGTATAGATATATTCAAATGTTTGTGAGATTATTTTAATTAATAGCTAGAATTAAAGTCGCTAAAATTTTTTTGAAATACACGCCTGGATTATAGCATATATGACCGCTCATCGGTGATGAGAAAGTTACGCAGCTGGCTCCACATGAGTACATATTGAAAGTTTTATAGTACCAGTCCTAGATAACTCGACTAACATTTTTGGTACTCTATGCTAATGTAAGCAGGAATAATCCTTTAGTTAGAAAACAGTAAGTCAGGTGCAGTCAGGTGAGCCCATATGGCGGATTTTTTTTGCAGAGCAGCTGCAACGTATATCTGTCAATAGAATTTTATAAGACTAAGGGTCCATACCTCGTTAAACGGTAGGACACGTTGGAGCGAGAAGCAGGTCGAAATAAAACAAAGGAAATAATTATAACGTAAAAATGATTTACTGAGAGCTTTTATTTCTTCCTTTACTTCCTGGAGCCCTCTCACATGAAGGTCGTATAAGTCCGCTCTAGTCTCTTTACAGGTCAATAAGGGACTCTGAAAAATCTTGCCCTCAGAGTCAATTCAATTTTCAATTTATTAATCTTAGGCCATAGTACAATAAGATATAATAATCTTTTGCCTGTACCGAACAATATTGCGGAGAGAGACTACTACCAATATTAATACTAATACTAATATATAATTATAATAGAAAAATAGAACAAAAAAAGGAAACATTTGATAGCTAATTCAAAATTAAAGGTTAATGATAAAAGAAAGAGAACAGAAAAAAGAGAAAAAAAAGAAAAAAGAAGAAAATGCATTATAAATTGGTAGAAAATTGTAAAAAGAGAATTGTTGTAGAGTCAAGATCGGAGGAAAAGTTACATATAAAGTATATGCGATTTATAAAGATAGATTGTCGAGAGGGATATATTGGGTAATAAGCCTCCGAAAGACACCCATCGAGCGCGTTCCCTGCAATTCAGCAGGAAGTGAGTTCCACACACGAACGAAGAAGGAGCTCTCCAGAATGGAGTGTCTGTGTCGAGGTATCAAAATGTTCACATTTCTAGAAGATTGCATGAATACAAGCTCACTATACAAGTAGGTGGGATTTTTTGAATAAATAAGTTTATGGAGGAATATTAAAGCCTTGCGAACCAAATGAACATTCAAAGAGCAGCCAAGTAGAGCGTGCCGATGTGGAGAAACATGGTCAAAGCGTTGCAGCCCGAACACAAATCGCGTACAGTCGTTGAAAGCAACATTGATCTTTCTTCGACAGACTGCGTCTAAATGAGGAAAAATTACGCTACCACTGGCAAAATAAGGCATGAGTAGTGTTTTGACAAGCTTCAAGCGTAACGGCCTTGAGAGAATACTAGCCGATAGCCATAGTCTGCGGAGACCAGCATAAATACGACGAACGACATTATTTATATGGCTACAGCACGTCATCGAGGCATTGAAATGAACTCCCAGGTTCCTCACGGAATCAGTATATCGCAAAATCTTCGAATCTAAAAAGACTGGAGGAAGATCATTAGCATCCACAGTCCCTTTAAATATCGCGATCGATTGGGATTTATCAGGATTAAGTACCAAATGATTCTCCACGGCCCAATTTGAAACCCTAACTAAATCTGTATTGACGCGGACTGCACACTCGTCCATAAGGCCTATTGGGCGTGCCAAATATAGCTGAACATCATCCGCATACAAGTGAATACTGCAATCCTCAATAACATCAGGGAGGTCATTAACGTAAGTAGAAAACAATACTGGACCAAGTATGGATCCCTGGGGGACGCCACATGTTAACGGCAGCGCATTAGATATAAAGCCGCCGACTTTGACCTGTTGGGATCTATCAGACAGGAAAGAATAAATTAAGCCAAGGACAGACGAAGAAAAACTAAACCTATCTGACAACTTAGACAGCAACTTAGCATGGCTAACACTATAAAAAGCCTTGGAGAAGTCCAGCAAGGCCAACAGACACAATTTATTATCGTCCAAAGCCCTGCGAATATCAGTCGATACTTTTAGGAGAGCAGTTTCACAACTATGAGCGGCGCGAAAACCTGATTGACAGCTGGTAAGGTAATTATTACTCTGAAGATATTCGATTATCTGAAGGGACATGATTTTTTCTAAAACCTTGAAAGGAAGCATAATAGACTAACCGGCCTGAAGTCGTTTAAATCGGTAGGGGAACTTTTCTTAGCTATCGGAATCACAGTAGCGATTTTCCAGAGAGAGGGAAACTCAGAAGTGGTAAGACAAGGGTTAAATAAATGTAAGAGCGGAGTGAGAATCCAGAGCAGAATATATTTTATGAATTTGGGGGGGGGGGGGGGGGGATTTCATCCGGTCCGATAGCATGCGATTTAATGGAAAGAAAAGCCTTCATAATCTCGTCAGCACCAACACAGTTAAAGCTGAAGCCATCTGACCTAATCTGAAAACTGCCAGGTGTGTCATAGACTGATGAGAAAAAATTCATCCCAAGATAAAAATGAGCATTCCTGTTGCAAAGCATCCACATTAATGCTATCGAGGTCACGATAGGCAAAAGTCTTGGTAGCTCTCCTTGCGCAATGCGAAAATTCGTAACTAATAAAAAGCATATCGTGATCGAGTATTGATGGAGGGGTAATCTGTTGATGCAAAAGAACCGATTTACTATCCGAAACAAGGAACAAGTCAAGTAAAGAAGGGTTAGAAGTATTAAAGTAGGTGGGTAAACAATTAATAGTGCTCAGAAGTAATGATTGCATCAAGTTCTTGAAAGTCACCACTCGCGGATTAGTTAAAAGGAGATTGACATTGAAGTCACCACCTATAATCACATTTGCGTAAGTGCTTGTTAGGTGCGAAATAATTTCTTCAAATTCTGAGGCGGATTCAATACTAAAACAATCGGGTGGACAGTATACAGCTGACAAAATACACTTATCATTTAGACTACTCACTTCAACACAAATAAACTCCAAATTGCAAGTGTGAGATCTATAAATTACTCTCGACTTTAGTTCCTCACTAACATATATAACAACGCCGCCTCCCATCCTCAAATCTCTATCGTTACGATAAGACCTATATCCGGCGAAGGAGACCAAAGAAGATGGAATAGACGAGTGAAACCAGGACTCACTGACTAAAATTGCATGAATGTCGGAACCTACAAAAATCTCACGAAACTCATCAATTTTGGGCTTAAGGCTTCTGGCATTAAAATGAACAACATTCAGGCCTCGAGCACGTTGGCATAGAACATTCAGAAGCACTCCGACCCCGTTCGACGGTAACAAACCACTAATCGCTGGCATTGAACAGTGAACGGCTGAGGGGATCTCTTAGACAGCTGACCACCAAAACAATCAAATGGCCAATGAATAAGCAAATATAAGCCTGCATGTATGACAATGGCACCGATCTCAACTCTTTACAAAACCCATTAATTATAAAGTAAGTACAAAAGAGTAATCTTAGAATAAGAGATAGAACTAGACAAGAAGTAAAAATAAGAGAATATCCACTGATATTAAAAGAAAACTAAAGAGAAAAAAACTCTACGCCACAGGAATTGAGTCTTATCACACATAGTATAAATTGCATGAGTACATATTTAATTACAGTGCCTAGCATCATAGATTTATATCCAATTTAACAAGTTTAGGCTCCCGAATTGGTATTCTCGATCGCACAAACATCATCCAGTTGCGTTAAGTCAGTTATTCGTAGCGCTGGACCATCTTTTGCTCTCTTCACAAATATTACGCCATTTCTGGAGAATGCAGAATGCAGGAGGTTGATGTAGCGCAGGCGTAGTGCTTCACGAAGTATGGCACGGTCTTGGGGTATGAGACTTTCATGAATGTACACAGCGCTGTCAGAAGTGAAGCCATCGATGCGGTTTAACTTAAGGGTACCATGCTTATTAAGCGCTTTAAAGAATGAGCTCCGTTCGGCGTGACAAGAGAATTTAGCAATGATAGGAATATCATGTTTATTAGCACTACCAGAGCTTTGGGCGTGTGATAGTTGACGCTTGTTGTTGATACGAAAAGCATCAGCATATGCCGATACATCATGCTTAATAACATTGCAGATACCTCTGAGAATTTTAAGAGGATCTTCACTCTCACATTTAGGTATACCTCTGATGACGATATCGCAGAGTCGCTGGGATCGATGATCGCAAAGAGCTCCAGATTTTTGGACTAGCGAAATATCTTGCTGAATTTTACTTACGGATTTTTCCAAAGCAGATAGCCGAGAATTATATGGTTTCAACATATTATCGAGCTGGGAAAAAATGCGTGCTTCGCATTTTTTTATAAGAATATCAATTTTGGAGAGAATCTTTGCCTCCAGGCTGGCCATCAGCTCCTCTATATTGGTGTCAATTGAACTCGTACTGCCATGAGTAATCTTCGCTGTTCCTCTGGTGTTACGATTTGTTGGACCAGCTTGGGAGGGGGCATCAGCATTTCCCCTAACTTTGCTCTCTTTTGTGGTTTTAGCTATCTCTGTAGAATTTTCTGGCATGATTGAACACCGCTTTTAATTACGGGAACTTTGCAAATTATAAGAAAACACACTAATTCAACGCTTCCGAATATAGTACACAAAAAGATAATAAACAGCGCAATCAAAATAGCACAGTCAGAAACTTCGCGGACAAAGAAGCAACTTGGAAACAGATTAATATCGGAAAAAAATCAGGAGCCACGAACTGAGACGTCTACTCTGAGTCACTCATACTCTACTCTGAGTCACTCATACTCTACTCAGTTGGGTGGTTGGGTCATGCAAGGAAGGCATAACATCTGCGCTTTCGATTTGGATGTAGGTAAGTGACGTAAAGGTCCCTTCAAGACTGAATGTGTGCCGGCGTTTTGGTTTTAGGCATGAATTTTTTTTGATTATGGCAGACGGCAGCGGCAGGTTTTTCGTGGAACCTCCCCACACTCTCCGCCAATAGCCAAGGCGAGCTAGCGTGCCACCCTGAAGTCAACGCTGTCCGTCGAGTGATCTGTCAGCTCATGCTGGCAGTCTGGACTTCACGTCCGATGTCAATCACTCAACATAGTTACATAACAATCTGTAATTCACTCAACAACTGTCAATTTACGAATGAAGAATAAATAAACCAGATGGGGCATATACCATTCCGCTTGATTTATTCTGGTGTGTGTGCAACTACTTATACTACTAACTATACCAGCCTACCTCAACCTACCTTGGCTCAGTTTTCAATTCCACGAAATTGAACCACCTATATTTTACCAAAGAGAATATCTAAACATGTACGTACATATATTAACAAAAAAAAAAAACAATAAAAATGGGAAAGCAGAATGTGAATACGAGCAAGAGCAGAGGAAAAAATTGGTATATTCATACATATATATATATAAATTTTTCCAAGAAGGAAGACATGGATTCTCCTCTAACGATTCAGCGTTGCAAACAAAATTAGAGCAACTCAACGCTCGACAAAATTCATCACATCATCTGACATCATTATTGTTTGCCCTGCTCGTCACTATTCCATGCAAAGTAGAAGACAAATGCACGCAAACACCTCTGACAGACGACGGTAAGAGAACGCTACGAAATATGTGCCGAAATGTGAGCGGAGCATGCCAGCCAACTGGCTGGTGGACACTACAGTGAATGGGCTTGAGTCTCGGGTAGTACAGCGACGTGGCGCCATTAGCGTGCAGTGTACCCAACAGCCGATTTCCATTCTTGCGTTCACTATATACTCTAAACACAATGGTTTAATTAAGCTTATTTTCTTCTTCTTCTTGTTTTTTTTTACATATGGATTTTGTAAGCTTTTTATGTATATCTAAGTAAAAAAATTTGAAATAAAGCTTGTGGAAATTGGTTTCTGCGCATTTTTTGGTTCAGCTACTGTATGTATGTAAGTGTTCTGTTTGCATGATCAGTTGGTTGGAAGTGTCATGCTGAACTTCCTCCAAGTGATCATTATTATCTTCTTCTTTCCCTTTTTTCAATCAATTCTTTCTCGAGAGTATTGCTCCAAAGACAATATTTCCAATGATAATTATTGAGTAAGATAGCGTGTAATGATGTATATCATGGAATGACAAGTTTTTTAATCTATGTGATTCTAGGTCTTTTTCCTTTTGTTTAATAGCGGCATTAAGTTCTTATAATTCCTGGTTGCCGTGAAATCTAATTACATGTGGAAGAAAATACGTTTGGTTTCAAGGGGACGCCATAAATTAAAGACTCTTCTAAGGAAGTGTCTAGCAAAAATGTCGAGGGCTCCCTACAGGTGGAAACGGGAGCTTGGAAACCTGCAGAGAAGTCAATCAGGTTATCTGTTTCCATTAAGGAACTATTATCAGCATTGAAACTGTCAGTTGGATTGTTGATATCACCAGAGTCACTGAGTGCTATCAACGGACAATCCAATGGTTCGTCGTTGATGTCTGCTGATTTAGCGGACCTTCCTCCCTGCTCAAGGTTTGAACTGGAGTAGTCACAGCTGTTGCCATTCGAGACGTTGAAAGTGGTCGAGAAAAGGTGTTGGGATTCCCGACCCGTCTCTCGTTTTTCTGTAGACAGTGTCTACACTTTGGTTTGAAAATATTCTTGCGTCCGCATCCGTAGCAGAACACTTGTTGCTTTTCTTGCAAACAATCTTGATAATAGTGACCTTGCTGATCACAATTCCAACAAATTGCTGCTGGTCTATTCGTGACAGCTGACTATTGTTACATGCAGGTAATATGGGTATGACAGGATAAGAATTTGAGTGTTCTCAAATGCACTTACCCGATGATGTCGATAAGGGTTCAGGCCACTAGCAGTCGCAATCCGCAATTGCGTAGCTTGAATCTGAGTGACAAGGAATCTCAGCTGTCCAATAGTATTGGTAAGGAGCAGACGGATCTTATTTTGAATCTCTGCCAGCAAGTTGGACTTAACTATTTCCAGGAATTCACTATCTGGTATGCTTGTGCCTGAGGGATGTTATTAGGCATCGGCTCCTGTGAATTGTCGGGTCTTCGTTGATTGTCTGCCAGGAATCTTGGGCATTTGCTGGTTTGGACAATTCCAATAGGGATCTTTGTTGTACTCGAGGCTCAACAATAGGTGGTGGTGGTCGAGTAGTATCTACTGGAGGATTTGGTACAGCTGGAGTTGCCTGAATGAGGTGATTGAAAATATCAGCTCGCCGCGTCTCCATACTCTGAGATTCCTACTTGTATAAGGTCTTATATTTGAATTCTAAGACCAGTCATCAACGCTTCAGAGGCTACTAGGCCTTGGCCATTCGTAGAGTGTGGCGGACTATTTATCCTAGAATTCGGGTGTGAAAAGGTCCTTGAATGTGCATTTTGCACATTCGGCGATAAAGATATACGATTTGGCTGTAGCATCGTTGGTGGTGGTAAATTAAACGCTGGTGCTGGCGGTCGAGGCTCTTGATTACCGGGCCTCGTAAGAGTTCTCTTCGGAACAGCACCTGTATAGACAGTGAAATCATATTGCGTCAAACGACACCTACAATTCGGACAGTTAGACTGTTCCCCTATCCACGCAGGCAGACACGCTTTGCGGAATACATGTCCAGAGACAGTCTCAACTGGCTTCCGTTTGACTGACCAGTTTCCATCTTGACAGATGGTGCACTGTTCGGGCAGCTGTATTGGAATGCCAGTCGTCTGAGGTGGAGTTCTCATGGTAGCCATTGTGTAAAATTTACAAAATTAATAGAACGTCAGGTATTACTAGAATCCGGTAACCAAATACTGCTGATTCGAGAATTCAGAACTTTCTCTCATCAATGAAAGGCTGATGTTGAAACAGAAAGGTAATGGGCAATGTCAATGCTGCTATCTTTCTAACTTTCAACCAAAAGTACTTCGTGTAGCCACTAATCTATAGAGCCATCCACATTCTTACAAGAATTCGACAATCGAAGAAAATTTAATCGAAATTTGTTTATTTAACATCCACGATAGATATACTATTCATTCAAGACGAACTATCAAACAAATCAAAGTCAGCAATCGCACCAGCTGAAATAAGCGAAAATAGAGTGTAGTAAAATAAATCGTAGCCTTACAATAACAAAGTTGGTTATGAGCTTAATTCAATATGTAATAGCAGAAATAAAAAAAAAATCATATAAAGTTTATCCCTCCCTCTCCCAGAGCTTACTCTCCAAGACAAGGGCCTCACAGGTCCACTCACAAACTAGTGGTCAGAAACGAAAGTAAAAGCAAGTGATTGTTTGCATTCTCAACGAAATCTCACATAAGTCGGGTTGGAAATCTCAAAGACTGAAAATGTTACTAGAGATTCTTCAGCCAGGCAGTTAGCAGTATGCAGCTCCTGATTACTGAAGGTCTCCAGCATCAATTCCATCCTCCAACAAATCTTTCCTTCCTCATCGCTCGATCGTAATACCGAACTAGTCCTCCAGCTATGAAAAACCATGAATCTGGTTAAATAGTTAGCTAAAAGCCAAAAAGTCATCTCACAGATTCATCACTCTGTCCAGCCGAATGACCAGAGAGACACGCTTCCGTGAGAATCAAACGAGAAAAATTTGTGCGGCCACCTACTATTTTCATGGCAGAAAGCCAGTGGGCAAAAAAATTCAAAGAAAATTCAACAAACTTTAACACTTTCAAACTTGAGGCTTGACCGAAGTCAAACTTCTGATAAAACAACAATAGCAAAACTTAAACTTTCAAAATCTCAAAAACTACTTTAATCAATTCAAACTTTCAAAAATTTCACCGAAAATATCCAAACTCACGCACGAAACGAACTTTACTTGAAAAACATTACTTTACTACAAACACCAGTCAGCTTCAGGTCCGCATATAACCTCTACTGGCTGTGAGGCTTGCGGTCAATCATTTAGCAAGATGCCAAATGATCATCTCACTCAGGTTTCAGTCCCCAGCAAAAGTCACAATTAGACCACCGAAGTCTAACTGAGGTGGCCCCACGTTGGGCGCTATTTTTGTTATGTAACTATGCAGTGATTGGATTGGACGTGAAGTCCAGACTGCCAACATAAGCTGACAGATCACTCTGTGATCGGCGATATCGCAGGGCGGCACGCTAGCACCTCGACTAGTGCGGAAGAGTTATATGTGGGTTAACCCAACACCTGCCGCCGGTCACGATCTATAAACAAAAGATAATCATGCCTATCAAAACACCCTAGACAACACATACAGCCCTGAAGGGGATCTTACATCACTTACCACTTCGCTTCATGAAGACCAGGTGTTAAGCCTTTCTGCTACTTGCCCCATCCACCCAATCGACACTGAGGGCAGAGTATTTTCCAGTGTCCCTATGATGATCTGGAGTTTAGAAGTGAAACAGCGGACCTACTCAACCATCATCAAATGCGAGGGCTCCAGGACAGGACGGAGGAAAACAAAACTTTTCCGTTTATTATTCAATACTGGATGCTATCGTATGTGTAAGGGAACTTTCTCAGGCAATTCAAAATTTATTCTAAAACAACTGAACGTATGAAAAGATCTACGTTCCCTTTCTTAGTTTCCTACACTTCATATGGCTAAGCGAGGAAGATAATTATGGCGAACATTAAACATTAAGATTGTAGTAAATATGGTTGATAAGTACTATTTCCTTTAGGTATGCTAACGTCATTGGAATGAATTTGAAATAAAACGGAATTGATAATAAGTGGGTTAGAGCCATATTGTTTTACCCGGAATAATTCATTATGAATGTAACTGCACCGTTTACCTAATATGGATCCATGCTTACGATACGTGTCATATCGATCATTTATCTCCTCGTTCACTCGATTTAAAATATCAGAAGTCTCTAGTTCAATTCCAGATATTAATATTCAGTTCTAAATGACAATTATTCCCCGATTCGGGTTCTATTCCAAAGGTTATTCGTAATATTTCAATTGGCAAATTTGAATTCCAATTATCAATGTTTATAGAATCTGAAAATATATCTTGTTCAATTCCAAAGTTTGCTATTTAATTTTCTACGTTTTAGTAACTAGGTTGGCCTGAATATAGAAATATCATATATTTTCAATTTTCCATTGCTATAAAAATAACGAATATAGTTTTAATGTTTCACCTTTTAAATTTTTCTTTCCTCAACCATCAACCTCGATTAGCATATGCGAAACTATTTATCTTGTTCAATTCCACCTTTCATATCCAAAAGCTAAATCTTAGTAACTAATTCGGGCTATATATCTGTAATTCTCAGTTCCGATAAAATATATATAAAAAAAGCACATATATTATTCTAATCTAAATAGTAGTACTTAAACTTTAAATTTTATAACTGATCTGATAAGAAAATTATTGTAAAGCAATGACCACGGTCAATAATTATCAAAATGAAAACGAAAATAATTAAAAAAAAAAACAAAGTTTGCTCGATCTCAAAAAGAGTTTGCAACGCAAGCAATTTCCGCTATGTAAGCATAATTCTTCATTGAGAAAATATACACACCTGAGATCATTGCTTTACCATGTCGACACATTGTGATTCATTCAGAAATTGGACAGAAATGCTGGCACTACAATTTCTGATTTTTAATTTTATGTATTGCAATTCTGCAATAATCCCCCCTCTAGAATTTGTAAGAAACAGTAATTCCTATGTTACCAATTAATATAAATAAGCAGAGACTAATTAATAAAGATCAGACTTAAATTCAACTTGAAAGAGTGCCTTTATTTCTCAAGTTAACATCGGCATACTCTGCGATCCTTATCATTGGCATATTCTGCCTACAAACAGCGGCATACTCTGCCATACATTATAAAGCGGCATACTGTGCCTTTAAATACAAATAGCGGCATACTCTGCCACACATATTACATTGGCATACTCTGCCTTTAAATACTACAACAAATAGCGGCATACTCTGCCACACATATTACATTGGCATATTCTGCCTTTAAATAAAATAACAAGAGCGGCATACTCTGCCATAGGAGGAGCTCTGGCATATTCTGCCATTTAATAACAGCAAGAAATATCATCATAAACAGCGGCTTCTTAGCCTAGCCTGTTATGGTCGTAGCGTATTGCATATAGCAATATGCTACATTGACGATACTGAAGCATGTAGGCCGACTGCGTTAAACATAAAAAAATTGAACGCACCCCGACTGAGAGTAATGCTTCCTTCAGCTCGTGTGACATGCGGGTTTGAAAAAGAAAAAGAAGAAGAAGACGTCTCTGTCTTGTCGAAATTTCTGTAGTGAGTGCACGGATGAGAACAAAAACTTATTTTCCAAAGGCATCGGAGAGAACGTAAAACCTGTAAGTAAGTGCAAATAATTTTTCATCCTTACCGGTGAAATATTAGCAATCGGTGAAATCATTTTTCATTTAGATCCGGCATAAAAAGAAAAAACAAAACCCGCACCGGCGAAAAATTTCCCGAAAGCAGCGAAATTCCAGAGGGACAGTCGCGGAACAAAAGAAATTTAAAGTTACGGTTGCCGTGACCTGTCCTTATACCTAGGTTTGGCAAAGTGGATTATCTATTGCTTTTGGTGCTCAGAGCCTTTTAGTGTGACCTCATTAAAGAGGAATTGTGATTTGGCAAAGTGTGTTCGGCAACTGTGTCTATCCAAAGGACAACGACGCGTCATAGGCCGCTGTCGGTCGGTAGTTCAGAGCAAGTTTTTTTAAGAAAAAGAAAGAAAAAAAAACTCCACCAGTGTTAGAAATCCAGTAAGATACACTGGCATCAAAATAATTACAATATTGATTGAAAATCACATAAAGTAGTGATCTCAACTTGACATTTTGCGCTAAACTTTTAGTGCCTACATACATCCTTGTATGTTTGACTGCTTCTGAATACAGTGTGTACTCTAAGCGCAATCGATATAAAAGAAGTCGAACATAAATAATAAGAGGTCAGATGGTAAGCTAAACCACGGCCGCCTGGAGACGGCATACAACAGCTAGGGATAAGGAACCAGCTAGTAAATTTTGCAAACGCTAAAAGATATGTCGCACGCGGAAGGAATCAACTCTCTTTATCAAATTGTTTCGCACGGAGAACATGTTCGTCCAACTATGATTCAGTCTAGTTAAGTAGATTTGTTCTTTTTATTATTGTATCTTGTGACATAGGTAGGACAGTCGGTTTACATTACGAATATTTCTTTTTGTATCTCCTTTAGCTCGGAAAGCTGTAAAGAAAAAAATTTTTTTTCATCCAGTGACATGATGAAACCTCATGGGTCGCCTCAGCGAGGGAGCATCGGCAACAAAAGTATGTAAGTTGTGTCACCCATTTGTTTTTTTGTTAAAGATTTACTTACTTTAGTTTTGGACTATTGAACTCAACTTTCATTAGCTCTTAAGATTAATATAATAAACAGGTGCTAGTATTATTCGTACTTACCTTAGTTTTGGATTATTGAACACAAAATTTTCATTAACTTATAAGATTAATATCATAAACAGATTCTAGCATTATTCGTACTTACCTTAGTTTTGGATTATTGAACTTGAACTTTAGCACCACAAATTTTGAAATAATTGAATTAGAAGGTCTATTGTCGTTCGTCTGGCATCACGGGCCATCTTGCTCTTTCCTTCTGAAGAGTTAAACATATAGGCAACTATGACGTCCGCTATCATATGATCTTGTCGCTTAAGTGTCTATTTTAGTTAGATCCTATTGTCACAATGTATTTGCATAATTAAGTTTAGATTCGAACAATGCTCAGTGTACCTAAAATAGGTCTAGCATCATGTATGGATGAGAACTTGAGAAATTTTATTATTAAAAGAACTGATTAAAGTACTTTGCTAGACAGAATGAATTTATAACGTAATGGCGAGTTGATTTTTTCTCATTTCCTCCTTCACCATCTTGAGGTCCTCACACATGGGATGACGGTGGCCTAGTCTCGTTTGCTCTTTTTACAGGTCAATTAAGGGACTTTGGACGATTGTGCCACCCAAAGTCAATGGGAGGATGGGGCTTGGCCAAGAAGGCATGCCATCTGCGCCTTCATGGGAATGCAGGTAAGTGATGTCCCTTCAGGACTGAGTGAGTGCGAGGCTTTCGTATGTAGGCACGAAAATCTTTCTTTTGATTATGGTTGGTGACAAGCGGCAGGTTATTTCGGGAACTCCCCCACACTCTCCGCCACCCTTAGCCGAGGTGCTAGCGTGCCGCCCTGTACTAACGCTGTCATCGAGTGATCTGTCAGCTCATGCTGGCAGTTTTGACTTCACGTCCTGACCATTCACTCTCAACATACATCCATAACAAGCCATCCATCCAATAATAAGTACGGCAGCGATCTGCCTCTTCAACAGAATTCCAATACAAATTATAACAATAAATAATCAAGGACAGATCATTGTGTGACAGTCAGAATAATCTTATTACATGGCGACTCTGCGAAACGAACCATCAGCGGAGATTTTCGACGCCAGCATACGTAAGAGGACGGCACCAAGGCGTCTAATATGCACCAAGAAACGGGCAACAGAAGAAGAATGCAAAATACCAACAGAAGAAGAATGCAAAAAACAAACAAAAGAGAAGATTAATGAAACTAGACTGGAAGAAAGACAATAGAAACAATCACCAAGCCACTGCAGATAATAGAAAATAAATACACGCCCACAGCAATAAAGAATGAAAATGTTCCAGTAAACATATCATCTAGAAAAGAAGCACTGCAGAAAATCCCCGTTCAGAGAAGAAAACACATCAACTATTCACATAAAAAAAGAAAAGGGGCGGTATAGCAATTAAGCTCCGCCAACAGATAGCAGCTAATAGAAAAGCTGAACCAACTAAAATGGGAAAACTGCAATCGAAAGAAGTGATTGTGGCTCAAAACGCAGCGACAATTCCGGTAGTGCAAACAATTTCAATTCAGGACGTATTGCACGTACCAACCGCTGTGTCGATTGTAATCATAATAATATTGTTAACAGCTGCAAGCTATGTTGGAAGAAGACTTCTAAAAAAATACATAGACAGCAACATTAAGAAAAGCGTAGACACTATGGCTAGCGTATAGTGGAATGATATAGCTGGAGTATAGCTTTAACAGATTAATTTTCTACATTCGTGTTCATAGATTTTATAGATAGCTTTTAGAGTTAGGATTGTAATATTTTTTTTTAAAATGGGTTTTCTTTAATGTAACATTATATTTCCTTTAGATTCATAAATAGCTTTAAATTAATATTGAATAGATAAATTATGAATAGATAGAAAATGACAAAAGCGACAAATTAACAGGAGGACTAAACATAAAAAGAAAAATGCACGCAATAGCTCAAGCTCATATTCCGACAGTGATGACAGCCACGCAAACAGATAACTGTGAACAACACGATTCCGCATGCCAGACGGATGATGGATCATGTAAAAATGAATCCTAGGATTTGGCATTACATCATAAAGTGCAATACAATAAAATAAGTAAAAAACGAGTTTTCAAACAAAACTGAGGCCAAGCCGCATGAAAAAGTAGAAAATAAACTTTTCTTCACATACAGAGGTGGAATCCAATTTTTTTGATTGGGACATTTCTCTTGAATATTCTTTCTCTTCATGAATCAAATCACTTTTTACCTCTGATTGATCATACTGAAATATATCGGTGATTGTCAGCGAATATAATATGAGATATTTTAAAACAATTTTATGACGGCTGAAAAGACACTGATTTACCAGTTTTTCAAAAAATTTATTCGAGTATCAAATCGTTGAAGTACTGCAACGGTTTTCTGAAATTCATATTATGTTTTAAACAGCGCTTTTTAGCTGTATTCCAACTTGATCCCATATAACATGAATTTTCCCGATTTTCCATGTTTTCCACAGGCTTTTCTTATTACCTACTATGATTTCTTTTTTTTTAATTTACATGAATTTTCCTCGATTTTGCATGCAAGTTTTCATGATTGTAGAAGAGAAAGTATTGATGCCAGTAGGACGCAAAAAAAAAACATGATTCCACATAGCTTATAAAAGTTTTTGTCGGAAAAGTCGCAAATTTTCGGAAAATTTTCCAGAAAAATTGGAAAATTCTGCATTTTTCCTGAAACAGATTTATCACTAATCATATCGATGAAAATTTTTTGGATGTTTTTCCCGCTTTTCCCGGTTCTCCATGGAGTTTTCCACAAAGGCAACTTTATGCAACTCATTTCGCTCTACAACTTTGTCTTGGGTTGCAAAACGCTCAAAGCTTCCTTGGGTGGAAAAACTCCGGAAAAGCGTTTTACTTGAATTTTCCTCGATTTTTTCTGCAAGTTTTCACCATTGTCGGAGAGAAAGTAATGATGCCAGTTGATAGGGAACTTGATCCTGCATAATTTAGAAAACTTTTTTACCGGAAACTTTTCCGGAAATTTTTTTCGGAAAAACCGGAAAACTCTGCATATTTCCTGTAACGGATTTATCACTATTTTCCGCGTTGTCCATGGAAATTTCTGGTTAAAATTTTGATAGATTCAATTGTCGAAAAGTGGGTCTACGAGAGTGTCGAAAATAGTAAAAAATAAATATATAAATAAATATACATACAGATAAATTCGTGTACGAGTTAAAGGGACGGGCTGGCCTCAAAAATGCAACTTGTCAAACTGAATTCCACAAACAGGAAACCAGAATCGTCGATATAGACAACTATTCAGAACTCAGATAACGGCAAGGAGTCCCTGAAATTCAACGTTCAACTTTCAGAACGACGAATAGAAAATGAAAAAGCGCTCACGCAAGCTTTCAAAACAAAGGATACGTCGCAGAATTTATACCATTCATAGCATGCAAGTTCAGCATTTCTAGAATGAAACACTAAAATAAGCACAGAAAAAAACACGTTTGAAAGAAGACTTAGTAAGCCGACCATTATGTCAGCTCAATCAAAGGCATCGATAGAGGCGGTAAGTGTTCCAACTCAGATTGAGCAATCTTTTGCAATAAGAATATTTCAATAATGATGAGGTCTAAACAAATCCTCATGGATTAAAATTTGAAATTGTGTACAAATAGGGAAACACAAACGCAGATCCCCTGTCAAGAATAACAATGGATTAATGATACCAAATGAAATAAACACTATCACAAGCAATATGTTGAAAACGCAGCAAAACGGAATAAAAAAAAAAAAAAGAGAAAGTATAGATTCAGGCCAATTCTATATATGGGAATGCACATCCATCTCCGACATAAGAAATATTAGGAGAATACAATTCGATACAGCGTACGCACAGAAGGATGAGAAAGATAAAAGTTTGCCAGAATATATAACTAAGAAAGAGGGTAACCGTTCAGTACAGCGATAATCCTATATTTAAGATGAACGAGATTTATATTAAAGAATTAGCACTCGCAAAAGACGATGCTATATTTAATTACATTGAGATAAATGAATTCAAGAAGAGATTGAATAAGCAGCAGCAGAATGATAAATGTGGTAAGGCAACACCACTGAAGATACTACTTTATGAACCCCAAATAAGGATCAAGGATCCAACGATTGAATAAGAATTAGTAAAAGAATACCATGGCAATAAGCATGGTGGACACGCTGGAATTAAACGCTGCATTAACAAATTTAAACATAGGTACATATGGAAAAAACTTAACAAAATGATAAAGAAGTACATAAACAAGTGTGATAACTTTGCGATGAACAAATCAAAAAGTACACAAATGTACCTCTAGTGATAACGGACACACCAACCAGTACTTGCGAAAATATGTATCTCAGTTGATATACTAGGATCTTTGAAAATCTATATTTACATACATTCTAATGCTACAATACGAATCAAAAAACTTCGTAGCGGCATACCCGAGATAAACAAAAAGAAACCGGCTTAGACTAAAGATAAAGTAATCCAATAAAATTGTTAAATAGTGTAGAATAATTATATAAATAAAGATTAGAATATGTTTAACTTAATTATACAAGATTATGTAACAAAAAAATTTTTTTTTATGTACAAATTTTTTTTTCTTTCAAGGGTGAGGATGTAAAGCCATGACCACGGTCATGAATTATAAACAAAAATCAAAACGAAAATCATTAAAAACAAACAAAGTTTGCTCGATTTCAAAAAGAATTTGCAACGCAAGCAATTTCCGCTATGTAAGCATAATTCTTCATTGAGAAAATATACACACCTGAGATCATTGCTTTACCATGTCAACACATTGTGATTCGTTCAGAACTTGTGTGAACAGAAATGGTGATACTACAATTTCTGATTTTTAATTTTATGTATTGCAATTCTGCAATAATCCCCCCTCTAAAATTTAGAAGAAATAGTAATTCCTATGTTACCAACTAATATAAATAAGCAGAGACTAATTAATAAAGATCAGACTTAAATTCAACTTGGAAGAGTGCTTTTATTTCTCAAGTAAACATCGGCATACTCTGCATATTCTGCTTACAAACAGCGGCATACTCTGCCATACATTATAAAGCGACATACTCTGCCTTTAAATACAAAATAGCGGCATACTCTGCCACACATTACATTGGCATACTCTGCCTTTAAATGATACAACAAATAGCGGCATACTTTGCCACACATATTATATTGGCATACTTTGCCTTTAAATAAAATAACAAGAGCGGCATACTCTGCCATAGGATGAACTCTGTCATATTCTGCCATTTAATAACACCAAAGGATATCATAAACAGCAGCTTCTTAGCCATCCAATAATAAGTACGGCAGTGATCTGCCTCTTTAACAGAATTCCAATACTAATTATAACATTGAATAAACATGGACAGATCATTGAGTGACAGTCAGAATAATCTTATTGAACTATTAATATTAAACATATACCGACTTGTGTAACGATACAGTAGATCCTCTTGTCATAAACTGCTGAAGCATGAACACATTCTGGTGTACCCATAGGGGGAATTTCAAGCCTCACAAGCAGAACAGTCTACCTAGAACTGAACGGACAGGCGGGATGTGGATTCGACTGCAGATTACAGCTGCAAAAATTACTGGCACCTATCCGGATATAACTGAATTGCGGGAGCCTTTAAGTGGTCGGCGTGTCTTATGAGCGTCTTAACAAAATCGGAGCTTTCCGGGACCCAGTCACGGTATAACTGCGTTAATTCTGTAGGCGATGCTGAATATAGCTAAGTAAGCAATTTCGAGATCCAATTGTATGAATGGAACAAAAGCTATTTTCCAATTCCCCTTAATTTGTCCTTGCGTCACCGTAAAAGTTCAGCGAGATGTTTAATCGATGAATAAATTAAATAATTAAGGCGATTGGAGAAGGCAGGTTAATACTCTTATTGGCACTCAATATATATTAAATTGAGGTTAGTGACAGCGCTAGTAATTATTAGGTGGAATTAATTTCGTTTTCACTGACACTGGATACAGATTCCAAATGAATTAACTAACCGGTAGTTGGACTATCCTAGAGATAATAAAAAAATCTGGAATTAAAACAATTTAATACTTTTAAAATGATTATTTTTAAGGATCCTCCTTTTCTTTTCACTCTGTTCTCCTATCACCGCCCTAAAAACAAGACGATCGTCTTCCCTTTTCTTTTCGTCTTGCGCCCTCTTTACCAATTAGGAGGCGTTCGCTTTTTCGAGTTTCTTCGCACCGTCCACATAGGCAGTAGCTTACATGTAGCGTGGTGCTACTAGCTGTCATGTAGAATACTACTGCATGCAGTATGCTACGACCATAACAGGGTCGCCATGTAATGTCTTTCACTCCTGTTCCAGCGTAGAAATTGGTGAATATAAATGAGAGCCTAATGTAGAGCGTCACTACAGAAGTTGAATAGGCTGTATGCTTTTTGCATAATTTTGTTATGGTAGTATGAAGAGTGATGGCTTTGGACGTAAAGTCCAGTCTGCCAGCATGAGCTGACAGATCACTCGACGGACAGCGTTGACTGCAGGGCGGCACGCTAGCTCGCCTCGGCTCATTGGCGGAGAGTGTGGGGAGGATCCACGAAAAACCTGCCGATGCCGTCAGCCATAATCAAAAAAGATTCGTGCCTACAAACAAAACGTCGGAACACAGTCGGTCCTGAAGGGACCCTTACGTCACTTACCTATATATATACAGTTGAAGGCGCAGATGTTCTGCCTTCCTTGCCTGTCCCAACCACCCATCTGACTCTGAGGGCAAGATTTTTCAGAGTCCCTAGTGGACCTGTAAAGAGAGAATAAACGAGCGAACCTAAATGATCTTCACGCGAGAGGGCTCCAGGAAAGTGGAAGGAAAAATAAAAGCGTTTAGCACTTCATTTTTACGTTATAATCGTTCCTTTTATTTCTACGTTTTCAAAAAGTTTGATAAATTTTGCAATTTTTCTATTAAACACACTTCGGGTGATAAAATAAAATCTAGATTTCTGAAACTAAAACTAATAATACCTTAATGACTAACAGTGTTGATTGCAACTGCTCTGTTCGCAATACGATATATAATTATTTCTCTTTTCTTTTTATTTCCTTCTATTTTTATTGCAATAATTTTCACGTGGTGGCGACCGTTTGCTTATTTTATATAAAGAGCGAGAAATGTCTACATTGACCAAAGATTAAAACGAACTTATAGGAAACTGAAATGTTGCTTTCCTTTTCCTGTAACTTGTCTAAAGAAATTAGAATGGCTTGTTTTTATACTGTTGGGCATTCTTTCATGATCCAGATATTTCACAAGCAAAATAAATATTCTAAACAATTTCACTTTCTCACGATGTTCATTTCCTTGAAATTCTTTTATTGCAAACAAACATCATAAATGCAACACAAACACTTCTGACCAGTTGCAGTGCTTGAGCAGCTCACATTACGTCTGGCCATTCAACACCCTCAAGGTAAAATTTCTTGTAAAAATTCTGATAAATTCGTGAAAAATATATTTCCCAGGGAGGAAAATATTGTATGCTATTCTTTCTTAATGAATTTAGCTAAGGTAGAATAAGATCGCAGGTAAGAGGTTTTTTGTTATAAAAAAAGTGTGAATTATTGGAATAAAGTTAGTTGCGTTCAGTAATTTTAAAAGAAACAAGCCTATTTTTATTTTCTCTTGGTGAGGCTGCCGAGAGCATAACCTTTCAAAACAACTGGAGTATCAGTATAAGCACTGTTTGCTCCCACAGCAAAATCACGGTACAAGCACCGTTGATTTGATTCTGACCAAAATAAGCATTTTGGTAATCTTCGTTATCACAACACAGCGAGTATTAATACAAGCACTAATTACTCCATCAACAAGACCACGGCTCAAGCACCGTTGGTCCTCTCCAAAGATCGACGCAGTCAAGGCAAAGGAGTCTTGGCTCATCATTTGGTGACCCCGACGTGATCTGTTCACGCCAAGTATCAGAATTCAGCAACATAGACAAGAAGATTCATTCAGCTTTCTCTTGATCAACATGGACCTGGAAGAACTAGCGCTACGTCAAACAGAGACAGGTGGCGAAATTGAACGATTAATGGAAAACTTCCGCAAGGATTCAATCACCCGCAAGACAGCGGAGTACTTGCAGAAAAAGCTTCTTATGCTAGATGAATTATGGAAGGACTTCGAAGAGACGGACAACATTATCCGTATAAACCATGAGAACAGGCTTGATCACCCCTACTTCAAGCAGAATTATTACGACGCCATTTACCGGGGGTACGAAAAATTAAGACAAAAGATAGTGAGCATGCAAGTGGCAGGCGAGCCAGCAATTTTTGAAGATGCAGCGAATGATCCAGAGCAAGACCAAGACACTTCTCAAGGTGCAATCAATACAGCGAAAGAGAAGTCCACGGACAAGGCGTGTGAAGAAGACAATTTTCCAGCTGCACACCACCTGAGAAGATTACCGGACTTGGGGGCCTATCCTAAGACAAAGGGCACCCTACCGTCAAGCATGTCACCCGTGAGCCTAGCACAAGATGCAACTAAAGCAAATTCACTTATTCGAAGACAACATTCCATTATGAATGACTTGCGAAAGCTTCTTTCGAGTCTCCAAACACAATGTCAGACTCAATCAATACATTTTTATCAAGTGAAGATACACGCTATCCAAAATTTTTGGAGTGAGATTCAGAGCATTCACTACCAAATATGGGAGCAAATCAACGATCCCAGCAGCATGGGATACAATATTGAGACACACTTCAAGTTAGAAGAAGTGGTTCAACAGGAACTCATTCGATTGCACGAATTGATGGGTCAATCGACGCCAATTCGCTCCAGAAGGCCAAGCATGCCTGAACCTATCAATGCTCACAACAACATGGTCAGACTACCAAAGATAATCCTTCCTACATTTGATGGAGACTATCTGAGGTGGAGACAATACAGAGATCTCTTCACAGAATTGGTGCATAACCAACACATCAATAACTGTCAAAAGATGTGGTACTTGAAGACCAGTCTTTCCGGAGAAGCCAAAAAACTTATCAGGCATCTCACAACGTCCGAAGCAAATTACACAGCGGCATGGAAAATAATCAACGATCGATTCGAAAACACGAGATTATTAGTCAATGCTTTGCTCAGCAAACTATTATCCCAATCAGCCACCTCCATAGAGAACGCATCAGCCATCAAATCGCTTCACGACACAACTCAAGAGTGTCTTCTTGCATTAGAGAACTTAGGAGTATATACGGAACTATTGGATCCGCTTTTACTATACATATTGATCAAAAAATTAGACAAGACTACACATGCATTGTGGAAACAGTCGCTGGCCCAACCTAGAACACTGCAGCAACTCAAGACATTTATGCAGTTTCTGGAAATGCGATTTCAATCCTTAGAAGCATTAGGAATCAAGGGAAGGCCTACAGAAGATAAAAAGTCTCACATTCAGAGGGCCCTCACATCAACAGTTGACTCGGGAGCAGTCTGGCCAGCATGCAAAAATACTCATAAGCTTTTTGCCTGCCAGAAGTTTCTAGAAATGACACCACCTCAGAGAATAAGTCTAGT
This sequence comes from Dioctria rufipes, assembly GCA_963924295.1. Lineage (NCBI taxonomy): Eukaryota > Metazoa > Arthropoda > Insecta > Diptera > Asilidae > Dioctria > Dioctria rufipes. The sequence continues at coordinate 129,882,350 of OZ002740.1, forward strand.
AAAAAGATCCAGCATTTGCTTCAATTGTTTAAGGCCTGGCCACACCTCGGAGGCCTGTCTATCAGGGTCATGCACAAAGTGTTCTCGTCGTCACAATACACTACTACACATTCCAGGCGTTCAAGGAGTACGAGGCAAACACAACCAGGACTCACAACTAAAAAGGCAGGAGGCTTCGGCGGTTATGCAGACTGCTACTCAAGTCAACGTCGCTCAATCAATAGACACCGCCATTTCACTAACCACGAAGACAGACCCAAAGATCAGGGGATACACACTTCTTAGAACAGCCTTAGTAAAACTATCAAATGGCAAGGGAATCACCACCGAATGCAGGGCCATCCTTGACTCGGGATCACAGATTAATTTGATTACCGAAAGGATGGTAAAGAAACTGCAACTGACAATGACTTCTGAAGTCGTGTGCATTGAAGGCATCGGTTTGCGGAAGCAGCAAAGTCAACGCAGAGTGAGCATCCTTCTACAGTTAAGGATAAATGGCTTCACGTCAACACTAGAAGCTCATGTACTACCACGAATAATATCGTCACAACCCTCTCAAGCAATAGACACCGCAGCATGGTCCATTCCAAACAACATTCAACTAGCCGATCCTCACTTCAATCATCCAGATTCAATAGACTTATTGATTGGAGCCGCACTCTACTATTGTCTCTTGTCAGTTGGGCAGATAAAACTGGGAGACGAACTGCCAATCCTGCGAAACACCGTCTTCGGGTGGACAGCAGCTGGAAAAACATATAGTTCAGGTCAAGTTAAAGGGGCATCTTGCGGAATATGCAATGAAGAAGAGTTAGATCATCAAATTGAGAAATTCTGGAAGTTAGAAGAGCCGTCAGCTTCCAAAAACAATTTCACCGCCAGTGAGGAACGCTGTGAAGGTCATTTCAACTCATCAACCAGACGAGACTGCGACGGTCGTTTCGTTGTCAGACTACCATTTATCAATGAGCCCGGCGCATTAAGGGAATCCAAGGACATAGCTTTTCAGCGATTATTAGCCCTAGAACGAAGACTCTCCCGACACCTGGAGTTGAGATATCAATACATTCAATTCATGAACGAATATATAAATCTTGAACACATGAAAGAAGTAAACTTCAACGAGATCCAACATAACCCCCATTACTTCATGCCTCATCAAACCCAATAGCAGTAGCACTAAGCTGCGAGTTGTATTTGACGCCTCGGCCAGCGTCCAACATTTCTCTGAAGGACATACTGTCAACGGGGCCGACCATCCAGGACGACGTCTTCTCCATTCTATTAAGGTTTCGCATGCCCCGATTTGTATTCATGGCCGATATAGAGAAAATGTATCGACAGGTAAGAGTTGATGAAGCTGACCACAAATATCAATTAATTTGGTGGAGGAAGGATCCCAATCAAAAAGTGAAGTGCTTTCAACTGTGCACTGTCACGTACGGAACAACTTGCGCTCCTTACTTGGCGACAAAATGTCTTCAAAAATTAGCACTTAAGGAGACGGAAAATCACCCTTTGGGGGCCGCTGTTCTTGCACACGACTTTTATGTTGACGATGTACTCACGGGCTCAGACAGCCTCACCACCACCCACGAAATGCAGCTTCAACTTAACCAAATCTTGGCTTCAGCGGGCTTTAAATTGAGGAAATGCTGCGCAAATCACCCTCGGATGAATTTGTGATCAAAACAGCTTGGAATGAGAGAGGAAAGATTACCAAACGCACAGCCTTATCCGACATTGCCCATATCTTTGACCCGTTGGGGATAATGGGTCCAGTCATCATAACAGCAAAAATATTGCTGCAGAAATTGTGGGCAATGAAACTAGACTGGGATGCTGCCCAGCCACAAGGACTACACTCCTCCTGGACTCAATATCGGGAAGGTCTAAGTCCTTAAATAGCATCCAGTTTCCGAGACACTTATTCTCTCATAAAACATCGAAACTAATGCAACTACACATATTTACAGATGCCTCAGAAAAGGCCTACGGTGCAGGGGCTTATGTAAGATCAGTAGACAGACACAATATCATAACAGTAAGATTATTGTGCGCAAAGTCAAGAGTTGCTCCAGTCAAGCAAATAATGTTGCCTAGGCTTGAACCTACACTTCTGGACAGACTCGGAAATCGTCCTCGCAAGGATAAGTTCATCCTCTTCCTCACTTCACACCTTTGTGGCTAATAGAGTGGCTGCAATCCAGCGACTTTCCGGGTCGCAGCAATGGCGTCATGTCTGCTCAAAACACAACCCGGCCGACATTCTATCTAGAGGCATAAGCCGAGAAAGGTTGTGTACATGCAACCTGTGGTTTTATGGACCGCTCTTCCTTCATGGCGGCGAAGAAATATGGCCCAATCCTTATACAAAGAAGCCAATTAACAACGATCCAGAGAGACGGCGTTGCACTGCAACAAAAATAACCGCAGACGATTCGGAGCACTTCATTAATTCAATTAATCATCAAAATTCCTTTTTTAAGCTTCAGAGAATCACAGCATACATGTTTCGATTCACGGCACATGCTAGACAGCCTAACCAAGGAACAACAGAAAATGTCTCACTCAGCCCAGAGGAACTTGATAAATAATAATAATAATAATAATTTATTAGCTTAACAAAAGCCACTTTTACAACAATAGATTACATTTTCTCTCTTACGTAAGATATAATATTCTTTTTGAAATTTCTAAAATTTATTTCATACTTTAGTCTATCCGGCAGCTCATTAAACATACGTAATCCTCTAAACATTATGCTGTTCTGAGTTCCTGAACTCCGAAAAGATGGTAGTCTGAAGTCATTTGCAGATCTCAGTTCATACGGCTGGCTATCACGCACGTTATTTATTTGTCCAGTTAAATATTCTGGTAGCATGTTGTGTCTTATTTTGAATATGAATACAAAAACGTTCGCAGCTATTCTTTGCCTTACACTTAGCCATTTCAGTGCCTCCAACATGAATGTAATAGCTGTATATCTGCTACATCTGAGAATAATTCGCATTGCTTTATTCTGTAAGGTCTGCAGTTTTTGCAACATTTGCTGGCCTCCCATGAGAAGAATGGTGGAGCAATATTCGAAGTGGGGTCTCACAATAGTGTTATATACATTGATCGCCGTATAAGTTGATAGGTTACCTCTAATTCTTCTTAGGAAGTCAATTTTTTTTGCTATTTTTTTAGTGATATATTCAATATGTTTCGAAAATTTTATATCCTTATCAATAACAATCCCAAGATATTTTATTTCTTTGACAGCTTCTATTACTGCTCCGTCAACCATTAGGTTCAAATTACCTTCACCGTTAATTAATAATGACTTAGTTTTTGATACATTTAACTTCAATTTATTTGCTTTACGCCATTCACTAAGTTCGCTGAGGTCCTCTTGCAACAATCTCTCCGCCTCGCTAATGTCTTGTCCTGCAATATATATATTAGTGTGTCGTCTGCAAAGAGTGCCACCTTTGAATATTTTACTACTCTACTAATGTCGTTAATATACAACGAAAACATGAGTGTCCCCAGTACTGAACCCTGCGGCACCCCGATATCGACCGATACCTCTATCGATGTTGCTTGCCCCACTTTCGTTTTCTGTGTTCTCCCAGTCAAAAATTCTGTAAACCAGTTCAATTCTTTACCTCTTATTCCATATTTATACATTTTTTGTAGTAAAAGTTGATGATCAACAGTTTCGAAATTCAGGAACACGCAAGCGATTTTATTTCTTGATGCTATCTGCGCTTTCCAATCAACCATCACCATATTAAGCGCCGTTTCACAGGAATGCCCCTGCCTGAAGCCCGACTGATTAGAGATTATAAATGCATTTCCCTCTAAATATTTTATAAGCTGCTTATACACTATCCTTTCCAACACTTTTTCATATGTCGGCAACGCATTCACTGGTCGATAGTCCTCACACTTAGCTGACTTTTTTATTTTAGCTATTGGTGTTACTATTGATTCCTTCCATGAATCAGGGAAACTTCCTTCCAACAGAGATTTATTAACAATATCTACAAATATTTTTCCTAGCGCTCCAAAGCAATCAATCAACATGCTTGGACTTAAAAAATTGCTCTTTTTTTTTGCTTCATTTCTCTCAATGCTTCCTTAATATCCTTATGACTTATTGTATTAAAAGTAAAAGAAGTACTTATGCATGGTATTGTTTCAGCATACCTCACTATAGGTATAGATTTGTGTATGTCAATTATACTTTGCACAAAGAATTTGTTGAACGCCTCTGCAATGTCATCATTCCTATCCAAGGTGCTACCGTTTATTTTAATTCCTTTAATATCTGATCTTCTTTGCTTCAACACTAACTCTTTTAATACTCTCCACATTTCTTTTTAATTGGCTGATTCATTAATCTTATTTTTAATGTATTTGTCTAATCTGAGAGCGGTCCTAAATCATCATCATCAAGCTCATCGGCATAAATTCTAAAATTCATTGTATATATGTACATAAGTAATTACGTATAAATTGTTCAAAACTAGTCTGGCTCTATTGAATCATTTGTAAATTCAGTTACATTCCAATCTATTGTTCTCTTATCTAAAATTCATTAACACTTGTGCAAAATATTTCTTCTGATCTGTTCAGTTAGCAGTGATATTTCTCCATGTAAAGAACTCGGCTTCGAGCAATAAATTTAATTTGTGCAATTCAAAAACTCTGAGTGTTTCATTTGAAAATCCTTGTAATCCTTTATCCAGTCTATTTCTAACATGGTCCTTCGAGTCGGATAAAGGACTCGCGACAAGGATTCAAGGAATAATCGTGTCTTTTGTTTCAAAACTTTTATCGGACTTTCGGTATATGAAATTGCAGTTATCGTGAAACTTGCTTCATATTAAAAAACAGTACCCAAATTCTTATCAGTGGATTCTGTGTCCGTGAAAATAAAAGAAAGTGAATTCTGCTAACTGTGATAAAAATTTGTAATTTACATATCGTACCATAGTTGCACTATCTTGTGTTCTATCGATCTTGAATTTTTTTTGGCATAGTTAATTCGTACTGTGAAATTTTCAATTAACAATCAGACTAATCAAACTGATTTGTGAACAGTGATCGGTAATTAATTATATGAATAAGTGGATTTTTGGATACACACACATTTAATCATCATCAAAGGTCATTCAGGTCATCACTCATCTCTGCAAGTATTTCAGTCAACGATTTGCATGCACAAAAGTTTGTATATAGTATACTAGATATCGTTTTATTTAAAGCCGGTGAGTACTTTATTTTTCTCATTTATACGCTCATACGCATACACATATATCTATACAATGGATAAATTGTTAAACCAACAAGAGCGGCATTGCGGTTTAATTTCTAGATTTATTAACAATACCGATAAAACCATCGGTTTAGACAAACAAAGCATAGACTTTTTAGAAGCTAGAATACAACTGCTTGATTCATACTGGAATTTATTCGTAAAAAATAATGACCTTTTGTACGATGGTGGAGATTTAGACTTTTTAAAAAACGATTATTTTAAGAAAGACACCTATGCAACTATCGAACACGATTATACTGAAGCATTAGGAGAATTACGTGGACGTTTGCGAAAGCTAAAACTTGAAATCACCCTTAATCGCAGTCGTGATCAGTCAACTTTGAACTTGGATACTATTCCAAAGCTTCCTAAAATATCTATTCCTGCATTTAATGAAGATTATTTAGAATGGCCTACTTTTCGCGATTTGTATAATTCACTAATTCATAATAATAAAGGCATGCCAGATGTTCAAAAGTTTTATTATTTAAAATCCTCTCTGTCTGGAGAAGCTCAGAAACTAATAAAACATATTACGGTTACGGATGCAAACTACGCTTCCGCTTGGTGTATCTTAACTACTCGCTATGAGAACTCAAGAATCTTAGTAAATTCATATATTTCGACCATCATGAGCTTACGCACTATGACATCTGAATCTTCTTCTGAAATTAAACGCTTGTTAGATACTACGACACAAGCTTTAGGAGCGTTAAAGAACTTACGTCGACCTATAGACCAATGGGATGACTGGTTAGTTTACGTAGTTGCACAAAAGTTAGACTCACAAACACGACGAGATTGGGAAGAGTCATTATCTGCAGACATTCCTAACTTTCATTCGATGAAGATATTTCTGGAAAATAGACTTCGTACTTTAGAAGCAATAAAGCTGAATACAAGTGTAAACAAACCAAAATTCACGTTTTCACGCCCTACATATACCTCTCGCGCTCATGTTTCAACAACTCCAGCGAAGCGATGCCTGATGTGCAGCGGAAAACATTTGCTAATTTTCTGTGCAACATTTCGTGCTAAAACTGTTGAACAACGTCGAATTTTTGTACGAGAAAAGAATCTTTGCTTCAATTGTTTACGTGCAGACCATTCTGTCTATCATTGCACTATTTCAGCACGCTGTAAGCATTGTAAACAAGCTCATCATACTATGCTACATCAGTCAGCTCCTGTATATAGTCACACAGTCAATGATCCTCCGCAGAATGAATTTCAACCTTCTACTGCTCCCATAGTCAACAGATTGCAAATGTATCAGGATAAACCTACTGTTGCTCACACATCAACTCATTCGACTTTCCCCAAGGTTTCGATTCTTTTAGCAACTGCCAAAGTCTTAGTCCGATCTCACAGCGGGGTAACTAAATCCATTCGGGCTTTATTGGATCAAGGATCAGAGTCTACATTCATCTCCAATTCAGTAGCACAGTCTTTACAACTTACACGACGACGAGTAAATATACCTATATTGGGGATAGGAGGCTGTGAGGCTGGTCTAGCAAGTTCACAAGCAAATTTTGACATTCTTCCTTTGAAAGATCAAACAATATCGTTCAATACGTCTGCTTTAGTACATCCGAATTTGAGCTCACTTCTTCCAACTACAAGAGTGAAAGCTGAACATTGGACTCACATACAAGGTCTAGAGCTTGCAGATCCTAATTTTGCTATACCCTCGCCAATTGACATGATAATAGGAGCCGACTTATATGCACAATTAATCTTAGATGGTATACGTCGTGGTCTTCCAGGTACTCCCATTGCACAGCGTACATATTTGGGTTGGATCCTGTCAGGACCGTGTAACTCCGTAGACACTCAACATTGTGTATCTTCTATTGCGTTTCATCTACGACTTGGAGATGATGTAAACTCCATTTTACGTCGATTCTGGGAGATAGAGGAACTGCCTTCCAAGGCTATCTCGACTCCAGAGGAAATTGAATGTGAAAACACCTTTCAACAAACAGTTAAACGAAACTCTAGTGGCAGATACATAGTACGTTTACCGTTTAAAGCTAATCATCCAAACCTTGGTGCCACACGTCACGGAGCAGTAGCTGCGCTGATACGTATGGAGAAACAATTCTCAAAAAACCCTGATCTTCGCATCCAGTACACAACATTCATGGAAGAATACTTAAAACTTGGTCATATGAAACCAGTAGCTGATGAAGAGATGAGTATACCATATACTCAACACTATTACTTACCTCATCACGGAGTGGTCAAGCCTAGTAGTACCAGTACACAGTTGCGTGTTGTTTTCAATGGCTCCTACCGATCAGCTACAGGAACTTCATTGAACGATTGCTTACACATAGGTCCAAAGGTGCAACAGGATCTTTCAACTATCATTCTAAGATGGCGAATGTATCCATTTGTTTATACGGCAGATATCGAAAAAATGTATCGGCAGGTACTTATTGATGACGCCGACACAAATTTTCAACGCATTGTTTGGCGATCAAGTGACTGTTCAACGATTATAGATTATAAGCTAGTAACAGTCACCTATGGAACATCTTCAGCTCCATTTCTAGCCTGTCGTACATTAAACCAGTTAGCATATGATCAACAAAAGAATAATCTACTTGGATCAGATATTCTTCTACATCATTTCTATGTAGATGATGTTTTATTTGGAGCCTACGACATCTGTGCAGCTAAACAAGCTAGGATCGAACTTAACAGACTTTTACAGTCTGGGGGATTCAACCTTCGCAAATGGTGTTCAAATCACGAAGAGCTTCTTATGACGATTCCTGAGGAAGAGAGGGAGCTTTCTACTTGTCTGCGAGTTTTCTATGATACTGAAGTTAAAGCTTTAGGCATTTATTGGCAACCGAGTACAGATGTTTTTCGCTTTACGGTTCAACTTAACACTCGCCAGAACACTTGTTCAAAGAGAGCTATCTTATCGGACATTAGCAAACTACTCGATCCTTTGGGCTGGCTAGCTCCAGTAGTCGTAGTTGGCAAAATATTTCTACAAAAGCTTTGGCTAGCGAAACTCGATTGGGATGATGATTTACCTGCAGATCTCTACTCAGAATGGACAAAGTACAAAACTGATCTCAAAGACTTAGAGGGCATTCGCATTAACCGCTGGCTTGGGACTCCCAACAAAGAAACTCCTATTGAGATTCATGGGTTTAGTGACGCGTCCACCCTAGCTTATTCAGCTGTTATATATCTTCGAATTCTACACAACATAGATTGCGCCCAGATAAGCCTGATTGCCTGCAAAACAAAAGTAGCACCATTAAAAACAATCTCACTCCCCCGATTAGAGCTTTGTGGAGCTGCATTGCTCGCAAGATTGTTGAAATCAGTATTAGACTCAATGAAACTTGATTCTGTTCCAGTTTATTTATGGACAGATTCTACAATTGTTTTGGCATGGTTAAAGGGACATCCAGCTCAATGGAAAACTTTCATAGCAAATCGAGTTTCTGAGATTCAAACGATATTACCAGAAGCTAATTGGCCTTTCATTTGTACACACGACAATCCGGCTGACTGTGCTACGCGAGGTTTAAGGCCACAGGAACTAAAAACATTTTCTTTATGGTGGAATGGACCTAACTGGCTTGCTTTGCACTCTAAAAAATGGCCCACAGAAACAGCAAAGACAACTTCTGATGAGGTGCCAGAAAGAAACGAAAAGGTATTAAGTAATGCTACTCAAATAGCAGAACCATGGGATCTTCTGACAAAATATTCATCCTTACAAAAATTACTGAACGTTACAGCATGGTGTTTAATATTTGTCCACAATTGCAAATTAAGTCTTAGGCCAACCATTTCTGCTCTTTCACCGACCGACTGTGACAAAGCACTAACCTTTTGGATTAAACACATCCAAAATCTAGCTTTCTCAGACGAAATTCGAAAGATAACTGCAGGGCTTCCTGTACCACGTAAAAGCAAACTTTTGTCGCTTAACCCTATGCTTGATGTTAACCAAGTATTACGTGTTGGAGGACGACTACAACATGCATTTATCTCATACTCTGTTATGGAAGTATGTGAAGGCGACTTGACCAGGACGTTAAGTCCAAACTGCCAGCATGGGCTGACAGATCGCCTGATGACAACGATAGCACAGGGCGGCATGCTAGCACCTCGGCTAAGGGTGGCGGAGAGTGTGGGGGAGTTCCCGAAAATACCTGCCGCTGTCATCATCCATAATCAAAAAAATTTCATGCCTGCATACAAAAGAGCCGGCACACACTCGGTCCTGAAGGGACCCTTACGTCACTTACCTACTACTGTGGAAGGCGCAGATGTTCTGCCTTCATGGCCTTGCCCCATCCTCCCTATGACTCTGCTCGGCACTATCTGCAAAGTCCCTTATGGAAATTTGTGCATGCTCTCAAAGAAAAGGCTGCCATTTTCTTTAGGAAAAACAGGGAGAACAAGGAGACCAGAAAGTTGTTCAGTGACGAATATTAGTCCCATCGAAAAGAAAGAAAAGAGATCACAAGCAAAATCATCAAGTTCAACTTTGTTCTATGAAGACTTTAATACCGGAAATTCCTCTTTACAACACGGTAAAATCGTCCACTGACGATAATATTATTAGTATATCGGAATCATCATGACGAGGTGTCGTTGTCATTTGTCCAGATAGCTATTCAATTATGATTATAATAAGCATAGTATATTACACACTCAGGGAAGCCGTGTAGTAGCCGTAGAGTAGCTTAGTGTAACTACGTCACATGATTCAACCTAATTACTTTATTAAGTTTAAAGTTTTATGTAATAGCAGCAGCAAGGCGGAGCATCACGGAGGCCTCTGCGATGGATTGCACAGCAATAAAAACGTAAGTTGCCCTTTTTCATTTTATCATTTTATTGGTCTTCCATGCATATATATATTTTGCGCTTTCTTAAATAAGCAAAAAAAGAAAACTAGAAGACGATTAAACACATAAGAGTGAGGAAAGCGCCTGAGAAAAGAGTTGTATTTAATTAATTACATTGAGTCTAGTTGATGAAATTATGGCACAACACATGAATTTTAAATTTAAGTGACCTTAATAAGGTAATTATACGTTAAAGCGTTTCGTGAAGTTACGGTTCAGAATATGAAGTTGAAATTTAAGTTGTTTGAATCAATTACTTAAATATAGACTAGTTGGTACAACTAAAACGACATACTTTAGACAGGCGTTAGGCTTTTTGAATAACGAAGTATCTTAAAGTATTTATATTAGTGTAAGTAAAGTACAGTAAAGTAAGCAGGCATAGTATAAGCAAAGTTCATATTGCATAAGTATACGTAAGTACATATACGCAAAGGGTAAGGTCGTAGAATACAATTCTGCTACGAGGAACTCTAGGTTACTATTCTGTTCGAACTCAAGAGTAAGGCAACAGAAAGTGTATAAAATTCATTTCAATAGATAGTAGCAACTTTTCATAACAAAAATATCTTAGTAACATTTAGTCAGACTTTGCTTGGTAGTCCTGAAAGAAATAAAATTTTCTGTTATGCACATAGGTCTCCTGATCTTTCAGGAAGTTGTAACTACTAAATTCACCCATTAATATAGTATTAGGATTCAAACGTGCGTAAAGCCAGCAAGTAATTATCTTCAACCATCAACTCTGCAAATTGTTATGATGTACCGATGATGATATTACGTTTAAAAGTGATATCCTAGATTAGAGAACTGGGTAGGATTCTAGTTTGTGTTAATAAAGGCAAGTTTATAACGTAATGCTGGCCTAACGGTATTTAAATTTTTCTCCTTCCAATTTCCTGGAGCCCTCTCGCATGAAGGTCGCATAGGTCCGCTCTAATTCCTTCCACAGGTCAGCCAAAGGGACTTTGCAGATAGTGCCGAGCAGAGTCATAGGGAGGATGGGGCAAGGCCATGAAGGCAGAACATCTGCGCCTTCCACAGTAAGTAGGTAAGTGACGTAAGGGTCCCTTCAGGACCGAGTGTGTGTCGGCTCTTTTGTATGCAGGCATGAAATTTTTTTGATTATGGATGATGACAGCGGCAGGTATTTTCGGGAACTCCCCCACACTCTCCGCCACCCTTAGCCGAGGTGCTAGCATGCCGCCCTGTGCTATCGTTGTCATCAGGCGATCTGTCAGCCCATGCTGGCAGTTTGGACTTAACGTCCTGGTCAAGTCGCCTTCAACATACCTCCATAACAAAATGGCGCCCAACGTGGGGCCACCTCAGTTAGACTTCGGTGGTCTAAATATAAATTTTACTGGGGACTGAGACTTTGAGAGAGATGATCATCTGGTGTCTGCCAGTTGATTGACCTCAGGTCTCACATCCAGTAGAAGTTATAGGTGGACCTGAGTCTAATTGGTTTTGTTGAAAATTTTTTTTAAAGTAACGTAATATTTTGAAAGTTTTATTGGAAGTCTTTGATATTTTGAATTTTTGGATTAAAGTAAAGTAACGTTTTTTGAATTTAATGAAAGTTTTTTGGAAGTTGAAATCCGGCTTTAGGTTTGACTTCGGTCAAGCCTCAAGCCTGAACAGTTGTTGAATTTTTTTTGAATTTTTTGAAATTGATCTTTCCCGCTGGCCTTCAGCCATGGAAATGGAAGGTGGCCTCACGAAAGTTTTTTATTTCGATTCTCATGGAGCCTGTCCATTTTGATCGTGCGACTGGACAGGGCCATGAGCCTGTGAGACAACTTCTTGGCCTATAGCTAATTAGTTGACCTCGTTCATGGCTGTGCCCAGATGTGTGACTAGGTAGACGGAGCAATCGGAGGAAAGGAAGGGGGGAGGAAATGTCTGTCTCGTGGAGCTGACCCGGGATTGTTTTGGTCGGTTCGACGGGGGAATGGTGGCTGCGTCGGCATCTCTTTAGCCTGGTGGCCCCGCGGTATGGCTAGTTCATACCAAGAGGAGGATGTCGATTCACCATTCCTTAGTTTGGTAACCGACTTGAAGCGACCAATACAATACTCGGTGAGGTCTCGTGGGATGGGACTGGAATGGTTGCTTGATACCCTCGGAGCCCGGAAGCTGGCATGTGCTAACTGTCTGACTGAGGGATATCATTCAACTTTTCCAGCCCCCAATTTCTCCAGCTGACTTTCTCCAAAGATTCCCATAGAGAATCGTGAATATGTAGTTTTTTCATGCACCACTCACGTCACTTGCTTGTATAGATATTCTGACCTGGAAAGGGAGGGAGCGACCTGGATACCTCTTATGTTGAGAGTTCGCTCTTGGAGTGTGGGAGGAGGAAGCATCGTTTACTAGATCCCCCTTTGTATCAATTCTTTTAGGAATTGTTTTTTTTTTTTTGGCTTAATGCCACGATACCTTTTGGTAGATTTTTATGTTTGGAGTTTTCGTTCATGTTATGAGAATTTTTTTTCCGAATTTTCATTAGTCTTTTTGTGATACTTCATTCAGCTGTGATATTAGGTATATACACTCGTGATGTCCATATATACACTCGTGATGTCCATATATACACTTGTGCTGTCTATATATATACATTTATTTATTTCAATGTTCGCACCTGTTGAATCTTTTATTGCTGGGACCCTTTTATTTGCGCAACGATTAACTTCAGGGATGTGTCTTCGATGCGTTACCGGTCAAGTAGAGTCTGAGGATGAGGAAAACATAGGGTCGTGGGTCGTGACACACATTGAGCGCCCGCAGTGATGAGGCCTATGTGTAAGACCGGCTAGCTCAGTCGACCATTTTTCAGCGTCGTCTGAACCACGGGTGGCGCAGACCACTCTGCCCTGTTATGGTCGTAGCATATTGCATATAGCAATATGCCACCACGGACTGAAGCGTGTATGCCCGGCTTGTTGTCGACTACAGCATGAAACCAAAACGCGCCCCGACCGAGAGAAATGCTTTCTCAAGCTCGGTGTCATGTTCAGTGACAGAAAGAAGAAGAAGACCATCGATATCGGTCTGTCATAGTTTGCTAGCAGGAAAGTAAGGTTGCTAAAATTGAAAATCCCGCAAAATCAAATATTTCTCGCCGCAATCCGACGAAGAAAACCAGACCCTCACTAACCAAAGATTAATCCGCCAACGGCACCCCATAAAACTTGGTTTCTCCCTCCGGAGCCCCATTTGTGAGGTGAGAAAAGGGATCTGTTGGAGTTCGAATCTGGTGTGGCGTACGTCAGGAAAAACCTCGAAAAGAGAGACGAGAAAACGATTGAGATTTTATTCTTAAACGGAAAAACCAATCGTAGTTTATATTTTTATACGAAAATTAATCGAGTATATTTTTAAATATAAGAAGCTGGGGAAGTTCGTCAGAGGTAAATAGTTTCTAACTGATAAAATTTGCGTTACGCATGGGAAATAAGAGTGGAACTATTAAATAATAAGGCGAATTAAATCGGATAATAACTGAATCATCTCCAGGACTCATGAAGTCCCTTATGGAAATTTGTGCATGCTCTCAAAGAAAAGGCTGCCATTTTCTTTAGGAAAAACAGGGAGAACAAGGAGACCAGAAAGTTGTTCAGTGACGAATATTAGTCCCATCGAAAAGAAAGAAAAGAGATCACAAGCAAAATCATCAAGTTCAACTTTGTTCTATGAAGACTTTAATACCGGAAATTCCTCTTTACAACACGGTAAAATCGTCCACTGACGATAATATTATTAGTATATCGGAATCATCATGACGAGGTGTCGTTGTCATTTGTCCAGATAGCTATTCAATTATGATTATAATAAGCATAGTATATTACACACTCAGGGAAGCCGTGTAGTAGCCGTAGAGTAGCTTAGTGTAACTACGTCACATGATTCAACCTAATTACTTTATTAAGTTTAAAGTTTTATGTAATAGCAGCAGCAAGGCGGAGCATCACGGAGGCCTCTGCGATGGATTGCACAGCAATAAAAACGTAAGTTGCCCTTTTTCATTTTATCATTTTATTGGTCTTCCATGCATATATATATTTTGCGCTTTCTTAAATAAGCAAAAAAAGAAAACTAGAAGACGATTAAACACATAAGAGTGAGGAAAGCGCCTGAGAAAAGAGTTGTATTTAATTAATTACATTGAGTCTAGTTGATGAAATTATGGCACAACACATGAATTTTAAATTTAAGTGACCTTAATAAGGTAATTATACGTTAAAGCGTTTCGTGAAGTTACGGTTCAGAATATGAAGTTGAAATTTAAGTTGTTTGAATCAATTACTTAAATATAGACTAGTTGGTACAACTAAAACGACATACTTTAGACAGGCGTTAGGCTTTTTGAATAACGAAGTATCTTAAAGTATTTATATTAGTGTAAGTAAAGTACAGTAAAGTAAGCAGGCATAGTATAAGCAAAGTTCATATTGCATAAGTATACGTAAGTACATATACGCAAAGGGTAAGGTCGTAGAATACAATTCTGCTACGAGGAACTCTAGGTTACTATTCTGTTCGAACTCAAGAGTAAGGCAACAGAAAGTGTATAAAATTCATTTCAATAGATAGTAGCAACTTTTCATAACAAAAATATCTTAGTAACATTTAGTCAGACTTTGCTTGGTAGTCCTGAAAGAAATAAAATTTTCTGTTATGCACATAGGTCTCCTGATCTTTCAGGAAGTTGTAACTACTAAATTCACCCATTAATATAGTATTAGGATTCAAACGTGCGTAAAGCCAGCAAGTAATTATCTTCAACCATCAACTCTGCAAATTGTTATGATGTACCGATGATGATATTACGTTTAAAAGTGATATCCTAGATTAGAGAACTGGGTAGGATTCTAGTTTGTGTTAATAAAGGCAAGTTTATAACGTAATGCTGGCCTAACGGTATTTAAATTTTTCTCCTTCCAATTTCCTGGAGCCCTCTCGCATGAAGGTCGCATAGGTCCGCTCTAATTCCTTCCACAGGTCAGCCAAAGGGACTTTGCAGATAGTGCCGAGCAGAGTCATAGGGAGGATGGGGCAAGGCCATGAAGGCAGAACATCTGCGCCTTCCACAGTAAGTAGGTAAGTGACGTAAGGGTCCCTTCAGGACCGAGTGTGTGTCGGCTCTTTTGTATGCAGGCATGAAATTTTTTTGATTATGGATGATGACAGCGGCAGGTATTTTCGGGAACTCCCCCACACTCTCCGCCACCCTTAGCCGAGGTGCTAGCATGCCGCCCTGTGCTATCGTTGTCATCAGGCGATCTGTCAGCCCATGCTGGCAGTTTGGACTTAACGTCCTGGTCAAGTCGCCTTCAACATACCTCCATAACAACTCTGAGGCTCATCCTATTATACTTCCTTCAGATACTTATTTCACGACACTTCTAATTCAAGAGGCGCATAGGAAAACCTTGCATGGTGGAGCTCAACTAACGTTGCAGTATATAAGAACAAAGTACTGGATTATCAACGCCAGGAACAAGGTACGTTCCTACATTCATCAATGCGTAAGATGCATTCGCTATCGAGCACACAACCATAATCAAATCATGGGTGATCTTCCAGCATCTAGAATCACTCCTTCAAAACCTTTTGATAACACCGGAGTTGATTATGCGGGACCATTCAGCGTTACACCCTTGAAATCTAGAGGGGTCAAGTCTTTTAAAGCTTACATAGCTGTATTTATATGCTTTTCAACTAGGGCAATCCACATTGAGTTAGTAACACAACTCACTTCGGAAGCATTTATTGCTGCATTACGTCGTTTCATGGCACGTCGAGGTCGATGCAGTCACATTTACAGTGACAACGGAACAAACTTTGTTGGTGCTGCGACTTCACTTACTAAGGAGTTTCAAGAAGCCCTACAATTTTTTGAACAACCTATTCGTGATGCTCTACTTCAAGACCATACAACTTGGCACTTCATACCACCCTCCTCTCCTCATGTTGGTGGACTTTGGGAGGCGGGGGTTAAATCAATGAAGCACCACCTTCGTCGCATCATAGGATCTACCATTTTAACTATTGAAGAAATGACAACTCTTCTAGCTCAAGTTGAGGCTTGCCTCAACTCAAGACCGTTATGTCCTCTCACTGATGATCCTGAGGATCTGGCTGTGCTTACACCAGGACATTTCTTAATGGGTGGTGCGCCATTGACAGTACCAGGACCATCCATTCTTGACTGTTCACTAACTAGTCTTTCTCGTTGGAAACTAGTGCAAGCTATGCTGCAGCACTTTTGGGAGCGGTGGCACAAAGAATACCTCCATCATCTTCAACAAAGGCGAAAATGGAGTGAAAGACAGCCAACTATAAAACTTAATGATCTTGTTCTAATCAAGGATGACCACTTACCACCTTGCAAATGGATGCTAGCAAGGGTAATAGAAATCTATCCCGGAACAGACAATATCACTCGAGTCGTCATGCTGAAACATAAAAATGGTCAAATTAAGCGGCACATCAATAAACTATGCATTCTTCCACAATCTTAGTCTCATATCTATTTTTACTTCTAGAAAAGACACTCATCAATTCTTGACCTAAATATGAAGACCTCATGGCGGGCGGACCCTACTCCTGTCTTGCTATCTACTTTCGTTTGCAACGAGGCGGGCGGAATGTCTAATCTGAGAGCGGTCCTAAATCATCATCATCAAGCTCATCGCCATAAATTCTAAAATTCATTGTATATATGTACATAAGTAATTACGTATAAATTGTTCAAAACTAGTCTGGCTCTATTGAATCATCTGTAAATTCAGTTACATTCCAATCTATTGTTCTCTTATCTAAAATTCATTAACACTTGTGCAAAATATTTCTTCTGATCTGTTCAGTTAGCAGTGATATTTCTCCATGTAAAGAACTCGGCTTCGAGCAATAAATTTAATTTGTGCAATTCAAAAACTCTGAAAATCCTTGTAATCCTTTATCCAGTCTATTTCTAACATATTCATTCTTATATTTTCGCACCCTTACTTTATATTTATTTCTAATGAGCTTATATGATGTCCAATCACTATATAGATTTGTTAGTATTGCACGTTGTCTTGCTCGCATTTTTTTTTCTTTCAACACACGAATATCAGTGCTAAACCACGGGGTATCACTAGTCCGCCGATTCACTTTTTTCATAAATTCATTTATTACTCTAGATAGTTCACTTTTAAATAACATCGACATATCATTTAAACTAGCTCCATTATTAACATTTACTAATTCACTTTCGTTAATTTTACTTATAAAACTTTCTCTATTATATTTTAGAACTCTATAACTAATTTCTTCTTTTTTACTTTCACCGCAAATCGATATATCAATCAAAATACTTTCGTGATCACTCACGTTTAGACTTGGTTCCACTCTTGCTTGAATCTCATTATCGTTCGAAATAACATAGTCATGAAGCAGAAACTATCATCATAAAACTAATGCAGAAACAAGAATTCAAAGAGGACTTCCAACACTTGGAGCAGTTGGGAGAAGTAGCCCGAAACAGTTCACTCATCAGCCTCACACCCTGTATTGACGAAAAAGGAATCATTAGAGTGGGGGGAAGATTGGAAGCATCTCAGTTATACAACGCCAAGCATCCAGTGTTGTTGCCACCGTCACACCAGTTCACTAAATTATTGATCAATGATATTCACAAATCGAATTATCACGTGGGACCCCAGGCCTTGCTCTCAATAACCAGGCAGAAATTCTGGCCTCTGAAGGTGTTATGGTTTTAAGTAGAAGTGACTGATTGGTTAGGACGTGAAGGCCAGACTGCCAGCATGAGCTGACAGGTCACTCGGTAACAGCGTTGATGTGCAGGGCGGCACGCTAGCTTCCCTCAGCTATTGGCGGAGAGTGTGGGGTGGGTACCACGAAATACCTGCCGCTGTCACCTTACCATAAACAAAAAGAAATCGTGCCTGTCGTCCTGAAACGGAGACAAAAGAAAAGCACACACTGATCCAGAAGGGATCGCGTACATCACTCACCTTAGGTTGATCCTACGGATCGGATGAACTGATCCGTTGCCGTCCCCAGCCTCGCATGACATCTCTGGCTTTAGATTTAGGATGTCCCTTCACGCTTCACCTGTTGGAGAAAAGAGAGAGACTCAGGGAGAGGAGAGAAAAAAACCCTTTTACTGAATCATGTTAATTTTTATTTCGCTTCGTTAGCTGATAAAGTACCATTTTTGTTATTTCTTAAATTCACCCCCGACGAGTAAGCACAAATAAGCTATTTTTGTTTTGTTTGTTTTTCTTTTCTTAAATTCACCCCCGAAGAGTTGTAGGTCATGGACTCGTCTGTCAGTTCCAATGGTCCTCCGTCTTTGAACCCAATGAGACTGTTCCTTAGACAAAACCATTCGACTTCTGTTTTCAGAGGATTTACAGCTGATGATGCACGTCGTGCGTTCCGTTTTTTTTTCTTCAAATTTTTTTTTTGTTGCAGTTTTCGTCTGCAATAGGCCTCCTGGAACACGGTCTGATATCCTTCATTTACAACCGTAAAATAACACTCACTCTCGTTGGGTTGCACTATTCAAACTTATACGTCTATGACTTAATTGGATAGGCTTCTCGCGGGAAAGCCAAAGAAAAAGAAGTTTTATAATATGCCTAGAATTCGATGATTTCAATTGTTGCCTTAATTAACAAGTAATTAAAACAATTTAAACAGTGAATGCCTGAGGTGGCTGTATTATTCTATTGGTAAGTTCAAAAAGGGTAACTTTAGGACTTGACTAACAACCCTACTAAGCATGACAAAAAAATTAAATACAACTTGGAATATTTCTATGCTACTTCCTGTATCTCTTTTGACCTCACAACACTAATAAGTCATAGTCCCCGAAATGCTTAATGATACGAGTATGTAGGGGTATGTATTAACTAAATATTTTATGTATATTGTGCAAAGATTACTTCGTAATTTGAGAATAATGATATGTCTTCCTTTAGGCACTCTCTTGTCCTACCGGCAACACGGCAAGTAGGTACCTATTTTACTTATATAGGTCCCGAAATGTTTACTAGTATTATGTATATAACGAAATTGAATTCACCTGATTTAAAGATAGGTCGTCTATTCAGATGATCTGTACGTCTAACGACACCAATAAGTTCCTCTTTAGTTATTAATATAGTTCACGAAAGTTCCACTAGTACGTGTATATATAACGAAAATTGAATTAAATAATGAAATAATGTTAATAAAATTATCAACTAAATGTCTTATGTATATTGTACCAAGATTACTTCGTAACTTGAAAGTGATGATGCGTTTTCCTTCAGGCACTCTGTTATCCTACTGGCACCACGGTAAGTAGGTATCTAATTTACAGATATAAATCCCGATATGGTTACTAGTATGATGTAAATAACGAAATTGGATTCACTTGCTGTAAAGATAGGTCGTCTATTCAGGCGATCTGTACGTCTAACGGCAATAATAATTTTCCCTTTAATTATTAATATAGTCCACGAAATTTCTACTAGTACGCATATATATAACGAAAATTGAATTCACTTGATTTAAAGATAGGTCGTCTATTCAGATGATCTGTACGTCTAACGACACCAATAAGTTCCTCTTTAGTTATTAATATAGTTCACGAAAGTTCCATTAGTACGTGTATATATAACGAAAATTGAATTAAATATTGAAATAATGTTAATAAAATTATCAACTAAATGTCTTATGTATATTGTACCAAGATTACTTCGTAACTTGAAAGTGATGATGCGTTTTCCTTCAGGCACTCTGTTATCCTACTGGCACCACGGTAAGTAGGTATCTAATTTACAGATATAAATCCCGATATGGTTACTAGTATGATGTAAATAACGAAATTGGATTCACTTGCTGTAAAGATAGGTCGTCTATTCAGGCGATCTGTACGTCTAACGGCAATAATAATTTTCTCTTTAATTATTAATATAGTCCACGAAATTTCTACTAGTACGCATATATATAACGAAAATTGAATTCACTTGATTTAAAGATAGGTCGTCTATTCAGATGATCTGTACGTCTAACGATACCAATAAGTTCCTCTTTAGTTATTAATATAGTTCACGAAAGTTCCACTAGTACGTGTATATATAACGAAAATTGAATTAAATATTGAAGTAATGTTAATAAAATTATCAACTAAATGTCTTATGTATAATGTACCAAGATTACTACGTAACTTGAAAGTGATGATGCGTTTTCCTTCGGGCACTCTGTTATCCTACTGGCACCACGGTAAATAGCTATCTATTTTACAGATATAAATCCCCATATGGTTACTAGTATGATGTAAATAACGAAATTGAATTCACTTGCTGTAAAGATAAGTCGTCTATTCAGGCGATCTGTACGTCTAACGCAATAATAATTTTCTCTTTAATTATTAATATAGTTCACGAAAGTTCCACTAGTACGTGTATATATAACGAAAATTGAATTAAATAATGGAGTAATGTTAATAAAATTATCAACTAAATGTCTTATGTATATTGTACCAAGATTACTTCTTAACTTGAAAGTGATGATACGTTTTCCTACTGCCACCACGGTAAGTAGGTATCTATTTTACAGATATAAATCCCGATATGGTTACTAGTATGATGTAAATAACGAAATTGAATTCACTTGCTGTAAAGATAAGTCTATTCAGGCGATCTGTACGTCTAACGCAATAATAATTTTCTCTTTAATTATTATTATAGTTCACGAAAGTTCCACTAGTACGTGTATATATAACGAAAATTGCATTGAAACTCGAGTAATGTTAATAATATTTTTAACCCAAATGTTTTAGTCTCAATTATGTTGTACAGGCCCCAAAAGGTACTTGTAAGTAATAATAACATTTCCTGTAAGCGCTCTGGTGGCCTCACGACGTCGCCGTCGATCATCACCTCTACATGAGGGTTCGGTGCATGAATATTCGTGACCCATTTGTCGGCGGATTTAATTTATAAAGTTCGTAACATACCTGTTCTTTGATGATGTCGAAAATTTTCTTTCTAATACGTGGCCTGCTGGCACATGAATTCATCTAACCTCATCCTTCGACTTAATCCTCCAAAATCTTCACAATCTTCTTCGTTTTCCTAAATTTTTGCTTATCGCCTAATCCTGACCTTTCCAACTCTCGATATTTTTGTTTTTTTTCTTTACTGAGTGTGAAGTCTTAGTTTGCACGGTTTTTGATTTTTTTTCTTCTATTTTTCTGACTCAGGCTCACTTCTTACTGTACTTCTTTCCAAAATCTCCCATCCTTCACCTTCCTCTGTTCAACACTTAATCCCCCGATGGCCGGTGGTCACTTCCTCCCACCTTATCGTTCCCCGTTTTTCTCTATTCCACCGCATGGTGTCCGCTGTTCCATTGACAGTCATGGGTGGGTAGATGTCTGTACTATGACAAGGCTATGTTTACACCCGCGACCATAACAGGGCAGACGATCCTGGAAGATGCTCGACTGAGCTAGCCGGTCTTATCACGTAGGCCTTGTCCTGAGGCGCCCAATGTGTGACCCTCATAACGAGGCTAATCCAGAAGGGATTAGAGACGAAACATCTATACATTCAAGATAGAGATGGGCTAGACTAGGATCATCGTCCTTTATAAATTTTCGCTCGACGACCGCAGACTGAAGAAGTAATGAAGAGAAGACAGAAAATTAACATCCTCATAACGAGGCTAATCCAGAAGGGATTAGTGGTGAAACATCTACACATTTAAGGTAGAGATGGGTTAAACTAGGATCATCGTCCTTTATGAAAATGTTGGCTCGACCACCACCGACTGAAGAAATAATGAAGAGAGGACAGAAAAGTAACATCCTCATAGCGAGGCTAATCCAGAAGGGATTAGAGGTGAAACATCTACACATTTAAGGTAGAGATGGGTTAAACTAGGATCATCGTCCTTTATGAAAATGTTGGCTCGACCACCCCCGACTGAAGAAATAATGAAGAGAAGACAAAAAAGTAACATCCTCATAACGAGTGGTGAAACATCTACACATTTAAGGTAGGGATGGACTGGTTAAATTTTCGGAGTCGGTTCAACAACTGGAATTGCTACAGTAGCTCAGCTCTCCGTAGTGTACCATGTGGGAGTGAGAAATCAAAGGGAAGAGGGAAAAGATGGGCTTACTAACAAGAGGTATACCGGCCGCTAGGTTGGGTGGGTCCTAAGCGGCACATTGGTACCCTGTAGTTACCAGTTAAGCTGGCCGGATGCCTTTTTAGGGCTACCAGGAGGTAAACAAGCATCATATGTACTTATATTCGGTCACTATCTGGTCATGGCCTGATATCCTTAGCGTGGAAGACGCCGATGAGTTTTCCTTGGAGGTCTTCGAGTTCATATAACGAATTCCCTTTTTGAGATCTGATTCGACATTTACGGAACTTGCGACTTAGCTTAGCACTGATCTGATTTTGGAAACTACTCTGTATGAAGTTCCGCCGATATACTTCCTGACCTACTTTGAATTCTACAGGTTTCGAGCGCAGGTTATAAACCTTTGTGCTTTGCTCAAATGCATGATTTAAGTTTTCTTGAACCTTGGCCCGAATTAACTGCAATTTGTCGGTCTCATCCACAATTATGGGTACGCTCAACGTGCCTAGTGTCATCAGTAGTTTATAAGAATTTGCGTGTTCCACCATGTGAAATCCAAAAAGCACTTTATACGGGGGGGGGGGGGGAAACCAGTCGCCTGATGTATTGAGCTCCGCAAAGAGCTGGCGATGTAGCTCAGTTTCTCGTCCCATTTATTGTGTTCGTTGCGGAGACATGCTCGGATTCCAGCTAATATGGATCTATTTACTCGCTCGGACGCGTTTGCTTGCGGGGTGTAGACTGCGGTTCGTAAATGTTGCACGCCGTATCTCTCCAGTAATTTAGCAAAGTGAGCAGAGCGAAATTGGGACCCATTGTCCGTGACGATGGTTTCCGGCACTCCGAACATGTGAAATAATTCCGTTTCCACGAACTTTCAGACTTGCTTGGCGGATGTTTTTTTTAGAGGTTTCAGCAGCGGGTACTTTGAGAAGTGGTCCAGAGCGATAATTATGCAGGTGTTTCCAGATGTAGACCTGGGATAGGGGCCTAATAGGTCAATATATACTCGTTGCCAGGGTCGTTCTATCTTAGCCTGAGCTCCCATTGGTGGTCTTAAGATGGTATTTGGAGCCTTTATTTCCTTACACACGTCACATGAGCCTATATAATTCCGAACGTCGACGGTCATCCTTGGCCAATATAGGTGTCTTCGTAACCGTTCCAGAGTCTTTCCTATGTCTCCATGAGAAGATAATGGCGGATCATGCGCTCTTGAGATGACGCTGGTGACAAGCCCACGTGGGATCCAAAGCTTCCAGGCTTCATCCTCCTGGACTGGATCCCCTGTCCTTGGAACTGTTCGGATGTAAACGAAGCCCCCTCTGACGCGTAGGTCTGGTAGCTTGTTTGAGGCCGATTTAACTCGCTGCCTCAACTCCTCATACTCCAATGAATTGAAGTGTGGAGAGGTAAGGTCGACCTCGGGACCAGCCTCTTCTCCGGCTGTTAAACTGTCACAATGTATTCGTGACAAGGCGTCAGGTACTACTTTGAGGCTTCCCTTCCGATGTTCTACGGTGAAGTCAAAGCCCTGAAGCTTCAGACTCCACCGAGCGAGCCTACCGCTGAGGTCCTTTTGGGACATCAGCCATTTCAAGCTAGCATGATCCGTCACGATCTTGAACGGCATTAGTTCTAGAAACGGTCGGAACTTCTGTACACTTAGTACTGCTGCCAAACATTCTTGCTCAGTGACGGTGTAGTTACGCTGTGCCGAGTTTAATCTTTTTGAGATGTACGCAATAGGTCTTTCGTGGCCTTCGTTATCCAGCTGCATCAGTACTCCACCAATTCCTTGTTGGCTGGCGTCACATTTAATGACAAACGGCTTGGTGAAGTCTGGACTCACTAGCAGTGGAGCAGATGTAAGCTTTAGTTTCAATTGTTCCAGGGACGTTTGAGCTGCCGGGGTCCACTTAAACTGACTAGGATTTTTCAGGGTGTCAGTTATCGAAGCCGTCAAGTCAGCGTAATTCGGTATGAAGCGTCGATACCAGCCTGCCATACCCAATAGGCGTCGAACCTGACGAACAGTTTTAGGGATAGGATATTCAACTATCGCTGCAACTTTGTCCGGGTCCGTTCCACGTTCTCCGACTATGAAGCCCAAATACTTAGTCTCCTTTATGCATAATTTATGCATAATAGTGAGCTCAGCCTTCCTCAAGCAGTCTGTTACTCTGGCTAACAACGCTAGGTGTGAATCGAAGTCTTGAGACAGGATTAGTAAGTCATCTAGGTAGACCAGGACGTTGTCGCGGAGATCGAATGGGATGACTATGTCCATAAGGCGGCACATAGTCTGAGGAGCGTTGTATAGTCCGAGGGCATCACTGTGAAATGATAGAGTGGGTGACCAGGCACTGTAAAAGCGGTCTTCTCTCGGGACTTTTGGTCTAGCGGAATCTGCCAGAATGCGTCCTTTAGGTCCAGACTTGTGATGTATTTTGCCGGAGGCAGTCGACCCAGAAGTCCGTCTATCTGCGGTAGCGGATAGGCATCCTTCTTCGTGACTGTATTCACCTTCCTGGCGTCAAAACAGAGTCGGAGCTTTCCTGGCTTCCTTACTAGTACTACTGGGGAGCTCCATGGGCTCTGGCTCTCTTCTATCACTCCCAGTGATAACATTCGCCCCAATTCGGCGTCCATTAGACTTTGCACTGCTGGTGATATGGGGTAAAAACGTTGTTTTATCGGAAGTGTAACGCCAGTGTCGATCTTATGAGTAATTAGCGAAGTTTTGCCCAAACCTAAGGCTGAAAAAGATGAAAATAACTGTTTGGTGGCTTCAAGGCGTTTCGACTCTTGCTCCGAAAGAAGATGGCAGTCAGTGTCTGAGGCCGCTAACAGACCTGGTTTCACCTCCGCAACTGCCCCCAGGACATCTGGAGCTAACCTAAATAAGCGCCAGAAGTCTATCCCCAGGTACAGAGCTTGAGTGAGCCCCGGAACCACGTAGAAACGCACGTTCTGAGTCTCACTACGGAAAGTGACATCCAGGTAAACATGACCATGAACACTCGTCATGGCACCATTAGCTACCTCCACTTGAGTCTTGTACCTCTTCCATTGGACCTCCGCCTCCGACAACCTCTCAAGAGCTCCCCGGCCTAGGATACTGACAGTGGCACCACTGTCTAATAGTCCTGACACGGTTTGCCCGAGTAGGTGGACTTCAGCATACGGCCGCATGTCGTCTGGTACTGACACTGTAATGTGGGCCAACTTCTTTCTTTCGGCTTTGACACGCTTGTTATGTTCACGCCACCGCACAGTGGATTTTTTTCGGGCTGGATAATAGTACATCTTTGTAATTGTCACGTCCGAGTGATCACTAGCGGGCGAGAAGATCCTGTTTCTCACGGCGTGATAGTTCTCCAGACGCTCGTGATAGGGTGTCAACGGATACTGAACCGGCTCACGGTCACTTGTCATCGCAGACGTTGATGGCCGTTTCAGTATCTGATAGGTGGATGTCGGGGTCTCCTTCTCCGGAATTCCCGAGGGTTGAGTCGCAATTGGAGTTAGAGGAGTGTCGAGGATCATAGACACATCGGAAAGACTGTCTAGCACATGTTCGCCGTCATTAGTAGTGAACTCCGAGGATGAATTCAGCGTTTCTACGTCTAATGTTGTAGGTTGTGTCTCGAGATCTCGGATCTCGGCCTTCAGACTGGTAAAACTGTCTGGTGGAGTACTGTCGGGATTGTCTTCAAAGGATATCAGGTCCTGGGCTGTAGGTGGGCTTATTGAGGAGTTTGGTGGCTCTCCGTAACGGTGATCGGAGCGGCAGCCGGCTGAGAAACTGGAGTTGGAGTCGACGGTGTTCGAGGATACCTCGTTGAATTCGGCCGGAAGCTGGTGTTGTTGCTCCCGACCCGTCTCATGTTTTTCGTGGCACACGTTCTACACTTGGGCTTGATTATGTTTTTCTGGCCGCATCCGTAACAGATGTAGCCTGTAGGAGTTTGCGGACAATCTGTGTAAAAGTGGCCTCTTTGGTCACAATTCCAGCACATAGAATCCGGCCGGAGCTCTGGTGTTTAGTTCCGCCACTTCCAACTCTTGAGGGTTGGGGAAGGCAGGATTGTCTGACTCTACGTTTAGGCTATTTAATTCATGGACCTGATAAGGCGGATTTCTCCCTGAATTTATCGCGGTTGAAAAAGATAATGCCAGGCTTCTGTTATTCACGCCCGAGCTGGTTGACGATATTATACGGTTGTGGGTGGCTTGAATCTGCATTACCAACGCCGGCAATTGGCTTATTGAGTTCGTTGGATGTAAGCAGATCTGACACTGAATGGCCGGCAAAAGGTTAGTTTTGATAAGGTCGAGAGATTCTCGCTCCGACATGGGATTCTGCAGCTGATTTCGCAGTTCCACCATTGCTTGAAGGTACAGGTTGAAATTTGCTCCAGTTTCCTGTCTCCTGTTCATCATCTGGCGCCGTATCCTAATATCGTCTTTAGGATCGCCCCATTCCGTTAATAGAGCAGCTCGAATTTGCCCCCAGTTAGGGGTAGGATTTATTCATAATAATGACCAGCACCAATTGGTCGCTCTGTCATTGAACAGGGTGTGCATATGTCTGACCAAGAGATCAAAGTCGCCATACAGCGTAGTGTTAGTTAACGCTTCTACTCGAAAGATGAAATCTTCCACGGAGAGCCGAGAATTATCTCCGTCGTATGTCAATCTCCATTCCTTGATCGGGCTTGACGATCGTCTGGGCCATTGTTGAGTTGATTGACGAGAGGACCGCCCAAAGTTGTTCCCTTGCTCTTGCACGGGAGGTATTCGTGGCAAGGGCGGGCGTGGCATAGCCCTCGGGTCTTGTCCGGCGTTAGGCGCATTATGGTTGGGGCCTCTTTGGTTGAAGTAGCCAGGTAGCCCTGCCCCTGGAGATAAAGATCGGGACAAATTTGGGACCACCGGGGGTGGACGGGTTAGATCTACTGGCGGCACCCCAGGCTGCGGAGGGTGGGCTTGAGCCCTCAATTCGATCCGAAAGTCGTTGAGACAGCGAGACATTTCACCTCGAACAAGGTCGGCGATTTGTGCTTGGAGACCTGCTAAATCTAGGTATGTCTCTCTAGTCCCGTGATCGCGTCCAGCTGGGGCACTTTGTGGACCCCCTCTAGGTATTCCTTCCTCGGACCTATTCGTTCGAGGACTAGGGGGGAGTGACAACGGTCGGGTGGGCGACGACGTTCTTGGCTGTGTAGTTGACGATAGAGTTTCCGGACGCTTGGCTCTCCTACCTGTATACGTGAAGTAATCGCCCTGGCTGAGAAACAGCCTACAATTTGGGCAGCTGGATTTTTCTGTGATCCATTTCTGGATACATTTTTTGTGGAACACGTGTCCGCAATAGGTGGACACAGCTCGAGACTTAACTGACCAGTGAGCATCTAGACAGATCGAGCATATCTCTAATGGGCCAACCTCCAGTGGAGATCTTGCCGTAGCCATTTTGTTAAGGCTCCAAGCAATATCCTATTCAGGAGAACCAATGTCGCTACACTCTATCCTCCAAATTCAAAAAGAATTCCTCGATCAGGGCGAACAAGTGACGTATATAAATATGTATTCAAAAAAAAATCTTCTGCAATCAAGAAGAACAAGAGGTTTCCTAGCAAAAAATTTCTTCTATTAAGAAGGACAAAACTCGTCTGCGAATGTGTATTCAAAAAAAATTTCTTCTATTAAGAAGGACAAAACTCGTCTGCGAATGTGTATTCAAAAAAATTTTCTTCTATTAAGAAGACAAAAGTCGTATGCCAATGTATTTCAAAAAATTTCTTCTATTAAGAAGGACAAAACTCGTCTGCGAATGTGTATTAAAAAAAAAATTTCTTCTATTAAGAAGACAAAAGTCGTATGCCAATGTTTTTCAAAAAAAATTTCATCTACTAAGAAGGACAAAAGTCATCCGCGAAAGTGTATTCAAAAATTTCCTCTAGTACGAAGAATACAAGTCATCTGCGAATGTGCATTCAAAAATTTTCTTCTGCTACAAGAACCAAGTATCGTACGCAGCTTCCAACAAAATCGAAATATTTTTCTTCTACTTTAGGAAAGCAGTTATCATAAAAATTTATCAGAATTTTCTACTGTCGAGACGAAGTAGTATCGCGAACGTAAAAATGCTCATCCACCAAGGTGGGAAAGCAACAACAATTTTGTCAAAAAAAAATCGATCGGCTTCTCTAACTCTCCCCCTCCGAAGCCCCCCTCCTCCAAGGAACACCCCACTGGTATACAACATTATAGGACCCTTAGAAAAGTCGGTTATCGCTGTCAAAGACCGAGAACGCCACCAGAGACTCTTCAGGCAGGCAGCTAGCAGTATGCCAATTCCTGATCACTGAAGGTCTCTGGTGCCACTCCCACCCTCCAACAGCTCCTCCCTTCTTCTCTTCAGGTCAGGATCTCTTTCGGTAAGTGACGTACTGTGTGCTGAAAAAATGTGAGGTTCCCACAGAAATCTGGGAAGATTCAAGTTGGAGTTGTCAGAGGCCGAAAATGCTACTAGAGTCTTCAGCCAGGCAGCTAGCAGGATGCCAACTCCTGATTACTTAAGATATCCAGCATCAATTCCACCCTCCAAGAACTCCTCCTCTACTCCTCACCGGATCATCATGTCTAGCTAGTTCGCCAGCCGGGCAGAGTCACGAATCTGGTCAACTAATTTGCTGGAAGCCAACCAGTTGTCTCGCAGGCTCATAACTCTGTCCAGCCAGTTGGCCACCAGAGACATGTCTCCGCAAGAGCTCACACAAAAGTTTTGGTGGGGCCACCTACCATTTCCATGGCAGAAGGCCAGAGGGAAAGATAATCAAAAATTTAAAAAAAAATCCAAAAGTGCAAACAAATATTTTTTCAAAAACTTAACAGACTTTGGGATGGACCGAAGTCCAACCTAAAGTCGAACTTACAACCTTTCAAAAACTTTACTTTACTCTAATCATTACAATTCCAAAAATCAAAATATCAAAACTTTCATAAAATCAATACGTTAGTCTACCAAAAATTTACTAACACCAAACCAGTTAGACCCAGGTCCACATATAACCTCCACTGGATATGAGACTTGAGGTCAATCAACCAGCCGACACCAGATGATCGTCTCTCTCTAAGTCTCAGTCCCCAGTAAAATTTATACTTAGACCACCGAAGTCTAACTGAGGTGGCCCCACGTTGGGCGCCATTTGTTATGGTTTTAAGTAGAAGTGACTGATTGGTTAGGACGTGAAGTCCAGACTGCCAGCATGAGCTGACAGGTCACTCGGTAACAGCGTTGATGTGCAGGGCGGCACGCTAGCTTGTCTCAGCTATTGGCGGAGAGTGTGGGGTGGGTACCACGAAATACCTGCCGCTGTCACCTTACCATAAACAAAAAGAAATCGTGCCTGTCGTGCTGAAACGGAGACAAAAGAAAAGCACACACTGATCCATAAGGGATCGCGTACATCACTCACCTTAAGTTGATCCTACGGATCGGATGGACTGATCCGTTGCCGTCCCCAGCCTCCCATGACATCTCTGGCTTTAGATTTAGGATGTCCCTTCACGCTTCACCTGTTGGAGAAAAGAGAGAGACTCAGGGAGAGGAGAGAAAAGAAACCCTTTTACTGAATCATGTTAATTTTTATTTCGCTTCGTTAGCTGATAAAGTACCATTTTTGTTGTTTCTTAAATTCACCCCCGACGAGTAAGCACAAATAAGCTATTTTTGTTCTGTTTGTTTTTCTTTTCTTAAATTCACCCCCGAAGAAGAAGAGGTATACCGGCCGCTAGGTTGGGGTGGGTCCTTAGCGGCACTTTGGTACCCTTTAGTTGCCAGTTAAGCTGGCCGGATGCCGTTTTAGGGCTACCAGGAAGAAAACAAGCATCATATCTACTTATATTCGGTCACTATCCGATCATCCCTTTTCGAGATCTCATTCGACATTTAAGGAACTTGCGACTTAGCTTAGCACTGATCTGATTTTGGAAACTACTCTGTATGAAGTTCCGCCGATATACTTCCTGACCTACCTTGAATTCTACCGGTTTCGAGCGCAGGTTATAAACCTTTGTGCCTTGCTCAATTGCATGATTTAAGTTTTCTTGGACCTTGGCCCGAATTAACTGCACTTTGTCGGTCTCATCTATTGAAATGGGTTCGTTCAATGTGCCTAGAGTCCTCAGTAGTTTATAAGAATTTGCGTGTTCCACCATGTGATTTCCAAAAAGTACTTTATACGGAGAGAACCCAGTGGCCTGGTGTACTGAGCTCCGTAAGGAGCTGGCGATGTAGCTCAGTTTCTCGTCCCATTTATTATGTTCGTTGTTGAGACATGCTCGGATTCCGGCTAATATGAACCTGTTGACCCGGTCGAATGCATTGGCCTGTGGGGAGTATACAGCATCTCGTAGATGGTGTACGCCGTACTTCTCTAATAATTTTGCGAACTGGGCCGACCGAAATTGGGATCCATTGTCTGTTATTATGGTTTCTGAGACTCCAAACATGTGAAAGAGCTCGGTTTCCACAAACTGGCAAATTTGCTGAGCAGAGGTTTTTTTTTAATAGGCTTTAACAAGGAATATTTCGAGAAGTGGTCCAGGGCAATGATCATGCAAATGTTTCCGTTTGACGATCTGGGGTAAGGACCTAGTAAATCAATATATATGCGCTGCCATGGTCGTTCGCTCTGAGACTAATTTCCCATGGGTGGTCTTAAAATGGTATTTGGAGCCTTTATTTCCTTACACGGGTCACATGAGCTTATATAATTTCGGACGTCGACGGTCATTCTTGGCCAATATAGGTGTCTTCGTAACCGTTCCAGAGTCTTTCCTATGTCTCACCTGGACTGGATCCCCTGTTCTTGGAACGGTTCGGATGTTAACAAAACCCCCTCTGACACATAGATCTGGTAGCTTGTTTGAGGCCGATTTAACTCGCTGCCTCAGCTTTTCATACTCCACTGAATCGAAGTGCGGAGAGCTAAGGTCGACCTCGGGACCAGTCTCTTCTCTAGCTGTTAAACTGTCACAATGTATTCGTGACAATGCGTCAGGTACTACGTTGAGGTTTCCCTTCCGATGTTCTATGGTGAAGTCAAAGCCCTGAAGCTTGAGACTCCACCGGGCTAGTCTACCGCTGAGGTCCTTTTGGGACATCAGCCATTTCAAGCTAGCATGATCCGTCACGATATTGAACGGCATTAGTTCTATAGAAGGTCGGAACTTCTGGACACTTAGTACTGCTGCCAAACATTCTTGCTTGGTGACGGTGTAATTACGTTGTGCCTAATTTAATTTTTTGGAGATGTATGCAATAGATCTTTCGTGGCCTTCGTCATCCAGCTGCATCAGGACTGCACCAATTAACAATTCCTTGTTGGCTGGCGTCACATTTAATGACGAACGGCTTGGTGAAGTCCTGACTCACTAGTAACGGAGCAGACGTAAGCTTCAGTCTCAATTGTTCTACAGACGTTTGAGCTTCCGGGGTCCACTTGAACTGACTAGGATTTTTCAGGGTGTCAGTTATCGAAGCCGTCAAGTCAGGATAATTCGGTATGAAGCGCCGATACCAGCCTGCCATACCCAATAGGCGTCGAACCTGACGAACAGTTTTAGGAGTAGGATACTCAACTATCGCTGCAACTTTGTCCGGGTCCGTTTTTATCCCACGTTCTCCGGCTATGAAGCCCAAATACTTAGCTACTCTGGCTAGCAACGTTAGGTGTGAATCAAAGTCTTGAGACAGAATTAACAAGTCATCCAGGTAAACCAGGACGTTGTCGCGAAGATCGAATGGGATGACCCTGTCCATAAGGCGGCACATAGTTTGAGGAGCGTTGCATAGTCCGAATGGCATCACCTTGAAATGATATAGTGGGTGACCACGCACTGTCAAGGCGATCTTTTCTCGGGACTCTTGGTCTAGCGGGATCTACCAGAATGCGTCCTTTAGGTCCAGACTTGTGATGTGAACACTCGTCATGGCACCATTAGCTACCTCCACTTGAGTCTTGTACCTCTTCCATTGGACCTTCGCCTCCGACGATCTCTCAAGAGCTCCCCGGCCTAGGATATTGACAGTGGCACCACTGTCTAATAGTCCTGACACGGCTTGCCCGAGTAGGTGTACTTTAGCATACGGCCGAATGTCGTCTGGTACCGACACTGTAATCTGGGAAAACTTCTTCCTCTCGGCTTTGACACGCTTGATATGCTCGCGCCACCGAACAGTAGGCTTTGTTGCAATTGGCATTAATGGAACGTCAAAGATTAACGACGGATCCGACGGAAGGTCTAGTTGGTGGTCCCT
The DNA here is from genome assembly GCA_963924295.1 of Dioctria rufipes. Classification (NCBI taxonomy): domain Eukaryota; kingdom Metazoa; phylum Arthropoda; class Insecta; order Diptera; family Asilidae; genus Dioctria; species Dioctria rufipes. The sequence goes on from OZ002740.1 coordinate 129,915,048, forward strand.
AGTGCAGCTATTATCCCCCAAGGTGGGATTTGTGACTCCTATGTCCAATAAGGACGAGTGCTTTTCGGAATCATCGATTTCGATTTTTAAACTGTTAGGGTTATTATCTTGAACGTTTCCTGGATCATCTCCCCAGGAGATCAAGTCCAGAGGTGCTGGTGGACTTATTGCTGCGGGGCATGACTGCTCTCTGCTACTGCAGTCGTTGGGACTATTGTCTGAGATGCTATAACAGGGGTCGGAGTTGTCCGGGGATACCTCGTTGCGTTTGGCCGGAAGCTGGTGTTGTGGCTCCCGACCCGTCTCATGTTTTTCGCCGCGCAAACTCGACAATTAGGCTTTATTATATTTTTCTGACCGCAGCCATAACAGAAATATCCCGTCGGGGTGCGTGGACAGTCTGTAGCCTACTAAGCCACGTTGCTTTCAGCTGGCATTAACCAGTAACGATGAAAGCGCATAAATAAATTGTAAATTCAATTTTTATTTATTCCGGACTGGAATCGAACCTACACTTTTAGAATCGGTCAATGATGGAGAATTGAAGAAATTTAAGAATTTTTATTTTTAACGATTCCAAATCAAATATAAATACATTCATGTGCGCTTTCATCGTTACTGGTCCCGGTTTCAAACCCCGGATGAGACGGTTGTTTTTTCTTCTTGTATTTATAATTTGATTTGGAATCGTTAAAAATAAAAATTCTTAAATTTCTTCAATTCTCCATCATTGACCGATTCTAAAAATGTAGGTTCGATTCCAGTCCCTAATAATTATCTTCGATTAAGAGGGATGCGTGTTGCCAAAATTTCTCTTCTACCAAGAAGGATGAATATCAAACTTTTCCAAAAATTTCTTCCACTAGGAAGAATGTTATCAAATAACTTCAAAAAAATTTCTTCTACCAGGAAGAATGAATATCAAGTAATTTCGAAAAATTTCTTCTACCAGGAAGAATGAATATCAAGTAATTTCGAAAAATTTCTCCTATAAAGAAGAATGAATATCAACAATTCAAGAATTTTCTTCTACAAAGAGGAATGTTATCAAATAATTTCAAAAAAAATTCTTCTACCAGGAAGAATGAATATCAAGTTTCACAGAATTTCTCTTTCTGCAAAGAAGAATGTACTCAAATGATTTTCAAACATTTTCTTCTACCGAGAAGAAAGTATATAACTAAAGTGTCACACGGATGAATGCTTGTCCCTCTCTCCTCCTCCTCCCCCGAGGCTCTCCCATACAGTGAATACCACATTGGTATACATAATTTGTCACGGTCACGGATGCAAGAGACTGAGAACGCCACCAGAGATGCTTCAGCCAGGCAGCTAGCCGTATGCCAACTCCTGATTACTGAAGGTCTCCGGTGCCGTTCCCATCCTCCAATAGCCATTTCCTTCCTCTCCTCGGACTGCGCTATCTATCTGGCTCTCCCGCCGGGCAAGGCCATGCATAAGGTTGACTGTCTGGCTTAAGCCAAGGGGTCATCTCGCAGATGCATGATCCTGTCCAGTCAGATGGCCAGCCATGACAGGCCTCCGTGAGAACTGAGTAAAAACTTGGGTGAGGCCATTTCCAAGGCTGAAGGCCAGAGGGAAAGATATACAAAAATTCAAAGATTCTCACAAAATTCAAAAATTTCCACGACTTGAGGCTTCACCAAAGTAAAAAAAAAACTTTCAAAACCAAACTTTACTTTACTCACATATCTCAAAAACAAAAACAATATAGCAAAACTTTAAAAACTCTAACGTTACTCTACTAAAATTTTCGACTAACAAACCAGTTAGACCCAGGTCCGCATATAACTTCCACTGGATATGAGACTTGAGGTCAATCAACTAGCAGACCCCAGATGATAGTCTCACTCTAAGTCTCAGTCCCCAGTAAAATTTATACTTAGACCACCGAAGTCTAACTGAGGTGGCCCCACGTTGGGCGCCATTTGTTATGGTACTATTACAATGTTGAGTGAATGATTTGGACGTGAAGTCCTGACTGCCAGCATGAGCTGACAGATCACTCGGTAACAGCGTTGACTGCAGGGCGGCACGCTGGCTTACCTCAGCTATTTGCGGAGAGTGTGGGGTGGATACCACGAAATACCTGCCGCTGTCACCTTACCATGAACAAAAAGAAATCGTGCCTGTCTTCCTGAAACGGACACTCATAAAAAGGAAAGGCACACACTAATCCTGAAGGGATCGCGTACATCACTCACCTGAAGTTGATCCTAAGGATCGGATGACCTGATCCATTGCCGTCCCCGGCCTCCCATGACATTCTGGCTACTCGGTTAAGATGTCCCTGTTCACCTGTTTAGAAGAGATATAAAAAACCTCGTGAGAAGAAAAGAGAAGAGAAACAATCGGTGAGTTTACTCACTTCATTCTTTACTTGTTCAATACTAATAACACGAATATCAAAAAAATGTTTTTTTATCTTATATTCACCCCCGAAGCGTTACAGCAGGTCTGGATCTCCTCTCGTCTCCTTATGGCATCAGCTACTTATACTTAATAACAGCTGAGTCAAATACTACGCTCACTCTAAGCTCTACCAAATTCCTAGGATACTTCAATTGCTTAACTACATGGGATGTTCACAGGGATTTCCTCTCACTTACCATTTCTTTTAATTCTTATCATCGGACTAGAATCTCTACCAAGGTTCGCAAAAAGGCCCTTTCGCGAATGTATTTTACGGACACGAATACCGCGTTCCAAGAGGATTCTCCTATTGGGGACCCTACACCGTTGTGTGGCTATAATAACATATTGGCTAACGCTTAGAAGTCAGTGGATAATCCTATTGGCTATTTCAATAAATGACTATCAGAACCAGCTTAACACAAGCTCGCTGCATGGACACGTTTAATAAATAAACGGTCAACAATACATGCGTTTCATCATTTAGTCGGTGTTAGTACTAGTATGTTACACTAAACATAAACCAAACACCAGATGAAATTACATGCAGAAAACATTAAACAAAATAGATTAAATATTATATAGACGTTTTTTTAAAACATGCTTTGAAACGTCGAGAACAAAATGCTCAGCCATATTATTAACAGTAATACACATGCGATTAACAGGTTCATACATGCTAAAGTTAGACCTTGAGGAGTTAACATGCAACAAAGGTAGCCTTCTTAAATTGTGCCTACTATCACGGAAAGAGATTTTGTTAAGTAAAAATGGAGATCCAATATTCTCGTTTAAGAGTTGATGCACAAACGTTATATCGGCAACCATACGACGTTTCTCAAGCGAGCGCATATTTAAAAGCTTCAAGCGATCTTCATAGGGTGGAAGAATTAATGAATTATTCCAGGGTAGGTGCCTGAGAGCAAATCGTAAGAAGTTCCGCTGAACAGACTCGATACGATCGATGTGTATACCGTAAAATGGAGACCAGACCTGGCTAGCGTATTCAAGAAGTGGTCTTACAAAGCAAGTGTACAAACGCAATGTTATGGTAGGATTTGAAAACTCTCGGGACCAACGTTTTATAAAACCCAGCATAGAACTACTCTTTGATACCATATAGTTTATATGGGAGATAAAATTCAATCTGTGGTCACATTTGACACCCAAGTCACAGACAGAGCTAACACGGCGAATCGAGGAATGCGAGAACTCGTAATCATAAGTGATTGGTTTCTGATTTCTGTGGAAAGTCATAACCTCACATTTGTCTATATTTAGTACCAAATTATTACTTTTGCACCAGTCGTAAAATTTGTGAAGGTCAGCCTGTACCTGCTCACAATCGCTAACAGATTTAATCTGAGCGAAAAGCTTAATGTCGTCAGCATATATCAAGACTTTACAGTGCCTCACAACAGAGACAATGTCGTCAATAGATAGAACAAAGAACAACGGGCCCAAGTGACTACCTTGAGGCACGCCAGACGAAGCCTTCAAGACTCTAGAGATGGAATGGCGGAATAAGATTTGATATGTTCTGTTATCTAAATAAGACTCCGTCCATTTTAGAAATGTTGGGGGAAACCCATACTTTTCCATTTTAAAGAGTATCACGGAGTGAGATAACTTGTCGAACGCCTTACTAAAGTCTGTATAAATACAATCTGTCTGGTAGCCTTTTGCAAACCCGCAAATGGTATCCGAGACAAATTCCAACAAATTAGTTGTTGTAGACCTGCCTGAAATAAACCCATGTTGGTTTGAAGAGAGCAAATTCTTACAGGAAGATGATAGTTGAGAGTAAATAATAGATTCGAATAATTTGGGCATGCAAGATAATTTTGCAATAGGTCTATAGTTAGAAATCTCATTTTTACTACCTTTTTTGTGGATAGGTATGATAAAGGAGTTTTTCCATAGCTGCGGGAAGCAACCACTATAGAGCGATTTTTGGAAGATAATTCTCAGCGGAGCTACCAGGGCGAGGCAGCATGACTTAAAAAAGGCTGGAGGGATCCCATCGGGACCAGTTGTGAAGTCATTTGGAAGCCCATTAATATGAATGAGTATATCCTCTTCTGAAATTGAAGGGATAGTGAATGAAACGTTATGGGAATCGTTCATATGACTGAAGTCGCTATTATGAGGATAAAAATTTGACGAGGCAAAGGCATTGTCAAAAAATGAAGCAAACATATCGCAAATTACAGACGAATCATCACTAGCAGAATCCTTGTACCTCATGGTATTGGGGTAGTTGTCAGTTTTTTTCTTCATATTAATAAATTTAAAAAAGATGCGTGGGTCACTAAATAATTTCGTACGCATCATTTGAACATACTCATCATAAAGTGTAGAAGAAAGTTCTCTGAACTCATTATATGATGTGAGGAAGTTGTTGTGAGTTATAGTGTCCTTGTCCCTCATATAACTTTTCCACAGTTTATTCTTCCTATTTTTAAGACGTTTCAGTTCTTTATTGAACCATGGCGGTGATGTTTTATTCAACCGCTGACGCTCGCGGGGAATACAAGAAGAAAATAAATCGAAAAGAATTGCGTAAAACTTAGAAACATCTTCATCAACACTATTGCAAGACAGCAGTGTGCTGAAATCAATAGAGGCAAGTCTACTGGAAAGTTCTGAAAAGTCAGCCTTTCTAAAATTGAAAAGGTATTCCGCTTCGTCACAATATGTGAGGTTTTCGGTTACATAGGAATGTGTAATTAGAAGAGGGGGGTGATATTTGTCAAGAGTAGACATTATAACTGGGCTAGGTTCAACTAAAAAGTTACCCGCGTCAGTAGAAAATACCAGGTCTAACTGTCTACCCATGTCATTCTTAACATTACTGATTTGGCTGAGACCAAGAGATGAAATAGTGTCAAGGAAAAGTGATTCCCTTGTTGTCAAGTTATTAAGTGGAACATAGTCATCGTCATCATCATTAAGTACCCATTGTATATTGGGTAGGTTAAAATCACCAATAAGTAGTAATTCGTCAAGAGGTTCCATCTTACCATGGATAAAATTAGATGTTAAAATGAGTAGGTCATAAATATTCTGACCTTTGTCGTCGACGATATTTATGGAGTCTGGTGGAATATAGCCACAAAGTATGTATAAGTCATATTTTAATAGAGACACCTTAAGAACTATAAGTTCAATGTCGAGAGTGTTGGAGAAACTGGGGAGCTCAACTAGGCTGCAATTTAAGTGGTTTTTGCAGGCGAGGAGTACGCCACCGCCACGAGCTTCAGAATCAGTGTACCGATCTCTTCTAAAAATTTGATAAGAATTGTCAAAGATTTCAGCATCGCGAAAACCATGATGCAGCCAAGTTTCAGTGAAAGCAACTATATCAAAACAATTTGCAACAGAGGATTTAAAGATTTCTGCAGTTTTTGTCCGAATCCCCCTTACGTTTTGATAATAAAGGGAGAGCGACTTGAGTTTTTTGAGATATCGCTGCTTTTTTTAGCTGTACTTCTATTTTGGTGCCCAGAAGGTACGAACAATTTAGTAAAAGCGCCAGAGGGCCAAAAAGTGGGATCCAATAACTTATCCTGCTCATCCGCGGACACAGTTAGAACAAAAGATGCAACAGGTTTAGAGGATTTACTAATTTTTCGACAAGAAATACCATCTGTTGCAATATTCTTGGACTTCAAATACTTCAATATGTCCTCGCACATCGTTTCAGGAGAGAAACGGGTGACAAAAACAGTCGAAGGTTTAGGTACCGTTCTCAAAGAGGCACCACCACCATTTCCTAGAGAGGACACAGATGAAGTATCATTCGATACTGTGGAACGCTCCCTCACTTCAGCTACAGAAGCAGATGTAACGAGAGCCAGAACACCGCTTGCTGTAGATTGAACAGTGTCCTGATTTGAAAGAATCGCCTCATTGGGGCTATGTTGGCGTCTTCGGTGCTTCCTCTGCTTTTTGGCTGGTTTACTACGATGTGTATTAGGTACCGGACGGTTAGAGTCTACTCCTTGCTGCACGAGAGGTGATGGTTGAGAGTCAGACAATTCCTTATCCACTGGAAATAATTTCTTGACATCAGTCGCCAAGGAGCTGATAAGTCTCGAGTTTTCGGAAACAGCAGATACCCAAGACCCAATATCGCCTTCAACACGCCTTAAACTACGCCGAACGTCGTCGATTACTGGGATAAGTAACGTGCTGTTGGAATTTTGAGACGCAGATGGTGAGTCATTGGCAAATACTGCATTAACATCAACCAGTGAGTCAGACAAATTTTGAACCTTTAAAGATAGGTTATGAGACTTTTCAAGGAGTGTGTCTGAATTCATGCTCAATACATCCACAAGTTTCAACAGCTTATCAATTTTACCATTTAAAACATTAATGTCATCGGAAAATACTTCAAGACCAGTCCAGTTCATAGATAAGCTATTAAATTTATCCGCAATGAGAGACTGAACGGTAGAGAAAGAGTCAAGACGTTCGGTAAAGCTTTTTAAAAACCTTAATGTGTGGCAGGGCTTTATATCCGAGCATTCGCTGCAGGTTGTAAGTCCAGGAGTAGGAGCTCTAGAGCTCCGTTTTAAGCAAGAAGCGTGGAAAGATTTACCACATATACCGTCACAAGCCACCACCTCCTCTGATTTCTCTAAAGAGCAGACTTTACAAGTTGCCATTCTCAGTGACGGCAATTGAGAAAAAAAAAAAAAAAAAAATTGGAGATGTACAGAAAAAATAAATAAAAAAAATAAAGAAAAATTTTGAGTCGCAATGTACTTGCCCGTTGAATGGTTTAAGCCCGCGGAGAGAATATCGAAAATGCACAATTATCTCCGCAAAGCGAGAATAGTCACAAATAGAGGGCGGAAATACAATAGAAAACAATAACAAATGAAAAATGAATATAGGTAAAAAATAAATTATCTTTAAAAACAAATACCAGCGATTAAGAAGAAGTTCCCATTCTCAATTCACAAAAGAGAAAAAACAATAAACAATAAAGATGAGCACGAGCGACGAGCCTCAACCGGCATACAAAAAGGGCAGAACAGCTGCAGTCACTAATCTGCATTAAAACCAAGCCGAGTACAAGACAAGCAGATGATAACAAACAACACTATGGCACGTAATGGCTAAATTACGATATCACTCACGAACATCAAATATTTAACGATAAAACCACTAAATTAACAAAAAAAACAAGCATGAAAACAGAAACTTGTAATGACAGATGGGAACTTTGGTTTTTCCTATGTATCCTCTCAGAGGCTTCGGTGCCCTAACTGCTCCCTAACCATTACTTATAAGATTCATACAAACTAAAGTACTATCACTTTCACTGATATTGCCAACGTCTCGAGTTCTTCTCTAGCCCTATGCTAACTAGGTCAGATTCTAATTCGAGACTGTCTATGCCGACTTCAATAGTTCAATAAGAGTTCGATATCACAGGTGTATTCGTATTACTAAAACTATGAAAAGGGAGGAATATTGTCCAAATTCCTTTACAGGCGTTTTCATCGCCTAACGACACCGATGTCAGCATTCGATCATTAACGTCACACGCGAAAATTTGATGATTATTATATATTTTCACCGAAGAATTAAAGTCCACTGCATATAATAGTGTGCCTTTCGGACCGGCCATTAACGTCACCCGCGAAAATTTGATGATTATTATATATTTTCACCGAAGAATTACAGTCCACTGCCTATAATAGTGTGCCTTTCGGACCGGCACTATGTTGTCCTACCGACAATTGTAAGCATTTTTTGTTTCAACATAATATTGTTGCATACCTAAAACATACCTGGCTTTCATTACTTCCTTAAAATCTTTAAATTTAGATTTTTAATGGTAATGCGGTAATGTAGGAATGCAACCAAATGCAAAATGGTGTTACATACCTAAAAATACCTGAAAAAAGGTAGAAAATAATTATTCAAAATCATACATGAAAAAAGGTAGAAAATAATTATTCAAAATCATTAAATTTTCATATCAGCTAATCATGTTTAAAAGCATGAGTAGCTTATCAATTTAATCAGTGAAGAAAATTGCATCAGCAATTTTCTTCACATACCATTTCGTTTTTACAAAAATGTTCCCAGGAAATATTTAATAAAAAAAAAGCGAAAGACAAATCGTACCTTCAGTACGATTTGTCGGGAAAATTACCATATGTATGTACAAACGTACATACATATAAAAAAAAAGCTTTCACGCTCAAAACCGCGCGCCACGAAAATACATTGTATGTATACGCGCGCGCAGTTTCAATCGTCGCAACGGTGGCTGATGTTTATAAAAGCATCAAATTCCAAGCCTCCGTCCAACGAAAAATATTCTGGACTTGTTTAATCAAGTCCAGAATAAATGAAAATTTTCTCAGGGTAAAAATGCAACTATGCATTTTCTACCCTGAACGAGGGCTCTTGATCGCGACAAAAGTGAAGTTAGTTAAATTCTGAATTTAAAAAGCGGAGGATCGTGATCATTAAAGAAATAATCGGCAGTCGACGAATAATCCAAGAAATAGAGTTGAAGAAAAGTTGTGAATTAAAATTTTATATCGAGTTGACTGGAAGAGAAAACAAAAAAAGGGAATTGAATAAGGTCGGTTCGCGGGCTATCTAATTAGGTGTTATTGGAAACCACCCAAAAAAAAAGTGTGCACAGAAAATAATCGTGAATGTTAAGAAAAGTTACAGTGAAAGTGTATCTGAAGAAGATTCAGAAAACAAAAATTAAAAGAAATAAAATATAAAAAATAATAGAGAAAAGTGTTTTGGATAACTCCCCTGCCAAAGTCACAAAAAGGTACATAACAATTGGCGCAGCCGGTAGGATAGAGGCAGCCTACTTTAAACAAACGAAGTATAAGCGCTTGAAAACCCTCTATCCTACGAATCAAAAAGGAGTTCAGGACGAGTTCGAATACTGGGCAAGACACACTACCCTCTGCCTGAAGTTGAGTCAGGCTTCAGGAGTATTTCGATCTTGTCGGCTCCTAACGCTCGGGGTCGGACAGCTTTAACTGCCTCTGTTCGAAAAACACGCAGCCACCCCCTCATCAAAGCACAAAGTGCCAACGTGGGACCATAGTGGACTTCATCCCAGCCCAGGAAAAATAGACGCCCACATTAAAAGGAAAATCCCAACGCGAAAACCTGAAGGAAGATCAGATACTCCAATCTGCGATCCGGAGCTGAAAGGGACTTCGAAGTAAGCAACGCGCTCCCCTTTCAGCTTTTATCCAGGGGAATTTGAGAAGGCCACGGAACCCCCCGGCAGCAAAAGAACTCCAACCAAGAGAACCAGCGATCCTGAATTGAGAGGGACCTCGAAGAAGGCAATAAGCCCCCCTCTCAATTTGAACAAAGGGAATTAAGACGGCAGAGGCCCCCCTAGCTGCAAATTTTACATACGGCGGTCCATGAGTGAAGAAAGCTCTCACCAGGAGACGCCGCAGGAAATCTCACCAATTCCACCAACTCCACGAAGGAGGCAACGAGGGAGCAATAGCCGCAACAGAGGGTGGAGAACAAACACCCCAACAATATCAACAGTAAAAGGTCTAACACTCAGGACTGGGACAATCCTTACAGGTCCCCAACAAGTAAGACCTTCTAATTTAAATTTAGAGAATTATTTAAAATATCTAGAGGGGAAAGTGCGAGACTCCTCCGAACATTCTGTTATACAGTGCGATTCTATTGATAAACAGCTCATAAAGTCCCGTGAACGGTGGCTTGAGCAAATCTCGCATTAAAAGAAAGTACGGACAAATTTAAAGAAAGCTTAAAGCAGTTTGGGGAACTCTCGCACTCTCTCGAAACAGAAATTACAAATAATAGTGTAGAATTAAGAGAAGGTGCCATTGAAGACAGTGCACATTCGGGTATTTGAACGATTTACGCGGCCAAAAGTCAATTTACCAAAATGCGAAATGGTTAAAAAAACAACTACCTGAGCTAGTGCACTAGTCTGAGAACAATACCCAGCCCCTCCCGCCTTCCCTCTGTGCACGCGCCGCGTGTTTACGTTCAGTCGAAATTCGATCGTCCCACTCGGTGTATGTGTCTGTTCTCGGCATTCGTGTGAAAGCAAATTTTAGTAGTGAATATTTATTATTCTACCTTCATCTCGGAAGTAAAAGTGATGGATACTGATACAGCAGGTAATAACTCACTAACTATATTAGGATTAAGATTTAGTGTTTCGAAAGTCACACGTATTATGGAGAATTTTTAAGCTATTATTTTTGTTTATTTATGTATTTCTTATACTTCCAAGTTAGATCCTGCTGTAATTCCTAATAAAGTTGAAGGTTTGAAGCTTTCAGTAGTAAATCATAAAAATATTAGCCGCGGAAAAGCGCGGATAATTATTATTTCGATACTTCGAACTTTTTTGGATTAAAACGTCTAAAAATTATGATTGAAGTTAAAAGCATTTTCAAAGAATGTCTTTTTGTTTTAGGTTCAGAAGGTATCTCGGGAGTAAAAATTGTGACCCGTAAATACTTGTTCGACCGCATGCAGAATTTTAGTTTGCCTAATTTGGAAGAAGGATACACGGAAAACGAAATTGAAAGCTTAAAACACAATTTTTCACACTTCAAATCGCAAATTAGGCAAAGATGGTCAAAAGCCCATAAGAAAGAAGACGTATTTCTCAAATACAATCATTCATGGCTAGAAGGAACGTTTGAGATTCCTGTGGTTACCACGTAAGTCATTTGGAGAGTCAAGTGAAAGAACTAAAAGGAGAAAAACTGTGGAGGTTCGTTCTACTTTGAAAAAGGAAGTTATTATTCATGCTGCTCAGGTTGAGTTGCGGAAAACTGGAAAACGAGATGCTTTCGATATTCTCAAAGAAATCACTAGTACTCCGACACGTGCAACAAAATATAAAAGAGCATTTTCTAAATCAAGGAAAGAATAAACTTGCTCTCTTACGCCAACACAAGCATTATCAATGTTCGTAGATGCTGATTTAACTCGTCGACAATACGAAGTAATTAGAAATACTAACAAGAAATTCTTCCCTTGTTATAGCCTGTTACAAAAAGCAAAGCAAGAATGTTACCCGCCCAAAGAATCATGCAGAGTAACGAGTACCTACGCCGAAAGCGATTTACAACCTTTGGTTGATCTTACCATTAGGCGTTTGTCTACCTTCCTAGAAGAGGTCCTGATAACATTGAAAGAGCAAGAACGAGATACCCTGAAGATTATTTGTAAATGGGGTTGTGACGGATCTCAGCAATCTCAGTTTAAGCAAAAATTCGAAAATGATGGCGACTCAGACGCGAACATATTTCAGAGCTGTTTCGTCCCTCTACGATTACTTGCTGGTAATGAAGATGAAAAAATACTATGGGAAAACCCAACACCTTCTTCTCCGCGGTATTGCCGACCAATAAGATTCCGTTTTGTTAAAGAGAGCACTGATATTACTGAAGAAGAAATTAATTACGTGAAAAATTCTGCGAAATCGCTAAACGCAACAGAGGTTGACTTAAATGGGAAGAAGTTTTTAATTAAACATGTCTTCATGATGACAATGGTAGATGGCAAGGTCTGCAATGCTGCCACTGGCACGAAATCTACATATGTGGTGCAACTTCTAAGAAATTCAACCGTTTGGATTTTGAAAAAGATATCAGTTTTGAGGCTACCGAGTTTGGGCTTTCAGTTTTACATGCCAGAATTCGTCTTTTGGAAAGCATCTCCACTTGGCTTATAAGTTACCAGTAAAAAATACAGAGAGAGGAAAACCGAAACGGAAAAAAATATCGAAAAGGAAAGGAAACTAGAAATCCAGGCCAAATTTCGCAACGAAACTGGTTTGTTGTTGCATGTACCAAAGGCAAATTTTGGCAATACCAATGATGGCAACACTAGCCGGAGATTTTTTGAAGATCCGAAATTGGCTTCCGAAATAACGGGCATCAGTTATGACCTAATATATAGATTAAAAGTCATACTAGAAACTATTTCGAGCGGACATATAATTGATCCGGAAAAATACGACAAATACGCATTAGATACTGCTCGCTTGTATGTCCATCTGTACCCTTGGCACCCAATGACTCCAAGAATGCATAAAATTCTTATCCATGGCGCAGCTATTGTAAAAAACGCATTGTTGCCTATTGGGCAGCTTTCAGAAGAGGCCGCGGAAGCGCGAAATAAACATTTCCGGTTATACCGCCAAGACTTCTCGCGAAAATTTTCCAGAGAAAATTGCAACAGAGATATTTTCAATCGGCTACTTTTAAGTTCAGACCCTCTCTTAAGTAGTATGAGGAGCGTAAAAAGAAGACGATTAAATTGTTTTTTGCCAGAAACAATTGCTCTACTTGTGTCTGCGAAGCCTAATGTTGCTGGTCATTCTTCAGAGAGCGAAGATGGACATTTATCTGAAGAATGTTAGATAATTTTTTTTTTTAAATGTATTTTTTGTGAATAAATATGTCTTCATCAATAATAGAAAGCTGTTTTTATTTCGTAATATCGTTTAGAATTGATGTAGACAATAAAATAATTTTGGCCGCGTAGATCCATCAAATACCCGTATGTGCAGTGTCAGTGATTTCACCGTTAGTGAAATCCTATTGAATTGGCTGGGCGACTCCCTTCTGGAAATCAGCATAGATGAAACCAGTTCCCCAAAAGTGTCAAACTCTAGTTTCAGAATCCCCAATTTAAACATGGCAGATTACGCAAAAATCGCAAAGCTAACTACCCAGCTCGTTCCCCTATTTTCGGGAGAACAGCACCCAAAATTGAGTCTTGAGCTCCAAACTTTCCTAGGATGCTGCGGACAAGTGATTCAGCTTTTCGCCTCAAATATGTCTACTACTTTCAAAGAGGTAGAAGAACGGCTAAATCGCACATACCTACCTAGAGAAACTTACCAGGAACTGGTAAATAAATTAATCACTACAAGGCAGTATCCCTTAGAAAACCTCACAGCCTTCACGGCACGAGTAAAACAAATGCTGGCACTGTGCAATGAAGCAGCAGAATCCAAATACGGAGCCACAGAAACACCAGCTGTTAAAACACAGCTGGAAGATTTCGCGAAAAACGCATTTAAGACTGGCGTAAATAACCCATATATGTGCCAATACCTTCTGACCATGACTGACGGCACGGTGGATAACCTCGTACAAAGAGCACTTGACATGGAACGTATCCAGCAAAGTGCTCTATTTCTGCAACCTTCAGGGCAATTTCAGCAAAATGTGATACAAAATCCGATACCCCATTCAATAAGTGCAACAGCACCAAATAACGCACAATTTAGCCAATTTAATTCATCAGCTAATCACAGCGTATTTACTCCCGGCATAATGCCATTCGCTCAAGTTTCTCAGACCCTGCCAAACATAAATAGTCACATTCAGCAGCCGCAGTTCACATAGGCAAACACATCACCATACATCCAACAGGAGCCAAGATCTCCTAATAAACATTATAATGTACAAAATAAAAATCATTATTTGAATAAAATGAATCTAAGAGGCCACACATATGCTGATTGCCTCAAAAGGAAAAATACGCCTTATTGTGTGAACTGCAAAATGTATAATCATGACGTGCGTGACTGCAGGAGGAACAACAATAATTTTCAAAGACCCCAAAACAGAGAAGCACCAAACCAACGTCCTAGAGAGCCGCAAAACCCCAATAACCACTCCAGAGTCTATAATGTGCGTAAAAAGTGTGAGTTTTGTGGCCGTTTTGGACATATATTAAGCGCATGTCAATAAAAACGTAAATGGGAAGCCCGGAGTCAGGGAAACGACGTTCAATCGACCCAAAACTCCCTGGCTCGACTATAAATCTCCCATCTAATAAAATAGGGTCTCCTCAGCAGCCCAATTCCAGTGTCGCTACAGTAAAACTTCCTTTAGACATAGGCCTGAACGGCCAAACTAAACTAGTAGTAGACACAGGCGCTGAGGTAAGTATAATAAAGAAAAGGTCATTAAAAGATCTCAAAGAAATTAACCACAATGAGGCATGTACATTTCAGACCCCATTTGGTACCGGAAAGACGCTGGGAAATTGACAGGGAAACTTCGTTTTCAAAAACAAAATCCCCTGCAAGTTTCAAGTCGTAAAGAACTTGCCTGGCCTTTCCGATGATGGACTTCTAGGAAATGATTTCCTAGCAAAAAACTGTAACGTTGAGGGTCCTAATAAGGCACTAAGGTTTCCTCGCACGGAGACTAATCCCGATGAATTTGCTTTGCCATTAGAGTTTGAAACGGACAAGCTACATTCTGAAAAAGCAGTGAAGTAAGAACACTTGCAGAACAGGTAGAGTCTAAACAGGCTGAACTATCCACCTGCAGTGTCTTCAAGGCTTCTCAAACGAGAAACGCTGACTGCCAAGCTCCAATAGAGCCCAAGGAATGTGAAAAAGCTGTCTGGGCGAACAAGAGACCGATGAAATCAGGCAGCAATTGGTTACCTTTAAGGAACCAATCTGCATGCCTGCGCGCTCTCAAATTGTTGCCCCAGTCCCGCTACAAACTCAAGAAGAAATGCTCTGTTTATCACAAGAGATAAACGATGGAGTCTTTTTGGCAAACAGTTTACTGTCATCTGGAGAAGAACTAGTGCTGCATAGCTTAAAGTTACAGCTATTACCAATAAACGACTACACCATGGTCCAATTAACACACACAAAAGACCACAACCAAACGCACCTTCCCATACCAAATAAAGAGGCAATACCAAACACCACAAGAGACGGAACTGAGTGTCTAAAGCCTGCCAAAAAGGTGCATATAACTCTTCCGTCCAAAATCCCGAGGCATAAATCACTATTAAACAAACAACGGCCATATAAGAACGGTAGCGAGTCGCTAAAGCCTATATTAAAGATGCATACTACTCCACCGTCACACAACACAAAAAACTCTACATGGTCAAAAGGCAGTAGCATTGACGCGCATGAGTATATCACACAACCTAAGGCAAAGACCACATAGGTGTACCAAACTCAGTCGTTAACCAAGCAGGAAGCAAATCCCCTGCAATATGCTAAAAATAACGAAATAAAGCCTCAAAAGGAGTCTACCAAGACGAAAAGTTGAGGAAAGTCTTCAATAAGTTAAGAGAGAACAACTTAAAACTACAGCCAGAAAAGTGCCAGTTTCTTCGAAGAGAAGTTGTTTACCTAGGACATAAATGTTCTAGCGAAGGAGCCCTACCAAACCCAAGTAAGACGGCCTGTGTCCAAACATTTCCTGTTCCCAGAACAGTAAGACAAGTTCAGTCATTTTTAGGACTTGCCAATTACTACAGGAAATTCATTCCAGACTTCTCCAAAATTGTACGTCCAATCACGAATTTACTCCGAAAGGATGTAAAATTCACTTGGGCAGAGGAATGCCAGGAAACATTTCAAAGCATAAAAAACGCTTTAATTTCTCCACCACTTTTGATTTACCCCGATTTTACAAAATCTTTTAATCTTATTACGGACGCAAGTAACGAGGCTCTAGGAGCTGTTCTTTCTCAAGAAGAAGTCGGAAAGGACCAGCCCATTACCTATGCGAGCCGCACATTAAACAAAGCCGAAAGAAATTACTCCAACAATAGAGAAAGAGTTATTGGCTATTGTCTGGGCTACCAAGAATTTCAGGTGCTATCTTCAAGGCCGGAAATTCACGGTCTATACTGACCATAAAACCTCTCAAAGGTGTCTTCAATGTGAAAGACCCTACTTCCCGTTTGGTGAGATTTCACCACAAGTTATCTGAATTCGATTACAACATCGAATATAAACCAGGGACGTACAACACTAATGCCGATGCACTAAGTCGCATCCCTCAAGCATTAAAAGAAGACAGTTTAGGCAATACCTTAACGGTAAAAGCCCTGGTCCACCACACGATGGACTTAGATGTGGAGGAAGAAAATCCCACAAATAATAAGAAAAAGAAGAAATCCGCTCATTGTTTCGTCGTGACTCGAACTCAGAAGCAAAAGGCTCAAGAGACAATAAAAAGCTCTAGTTTGGAGATAGAAGAGCACACGAAAGCGGACCAAAACGAAATTCAACTCACGGAGGCGGAAACACTAAAGCCAGCATCGCTTGATCAAAAAGTAAGTACTGGCAAGACACCCGAAGTTATTACGAGCCCCACGGAGATCCAAACAATCTTAAAAGATTATCACGATTCTCCATTCGGTGGCCATCAAGGTGTCATAAAAAACTTACAAACGTATAAGACGCAAGTATTGGTGGAGACACATGCTTAGCGACATCAAGAAATATATTAAAAAATGCCCTAAGTGCCAGACGATGAAAGCATCTTCACAATATAAAATGCCAATGGTTATCACGGACATCGCAGAACAACCGTTCGACAAAGTTTACCTCGATATTGTAGGTCCATTAGAAGAGACCACATCAGGTAACAAATATATCTTGACCTTCCAAGATAATTTAACAAAATTTGTCGACTGGTATACAATACCTAATGCAGAAGCAGTCACAGTAGCGCAGGTTTTCTTTGATGAAATCGTTACGCGCTATCGCATACCCAAAAGAATACTCACCGATCAGGGAACAAATTTCCTGAGTGAATTATTCAAAAGAGTATGTAAGCTTCTAAAGGTAAGGAAGTTACAGACTTCAGCATATTACCCACAATCTAATGGAGCACTAGAGCGTGCACATAGACCCTTGATAGAATACCTGCGAACAATCGTAGATGAAAATCCCAAAACATGGGACCAATACCTACGAACCGCTGCATTCGTGTATAACAACAGTGTACACGAGGGTACTAAACTTATCCCAATGGACTGCCTATACGGCTTCACAGCGGATGTCCCATCAAACTTAAAACGGGATCCCGAACCCGTTTACAATCATGAGAGCTACTATCACATATTGAAGTATAAGCTCCAAAAATCATATGCCACGGCAAGACAGAACTTATTGGCAAGTAAACAGCGCTCACAGGGGTACTACGATAAGACAGTACGGCCCCTAACTTTCCATGTAGGAGACAAGGTCCTCATCAAGAATGAAAGCAGAAAACATAAGCTTTCTCAAATCTGGGTAGGACCTTATCAGGTAATCGAAATACCAAGTGGTGTGAATACTACCATCAAAATTGGTAAACGTATCGTAACGGTACATAATAACCGGTTGAATCCATATTTTGAGTAAAAGCATGTTGAATAAAAATGAACCAGGTTGACTTGAAATTCCTACTACAGTGTCCATTAAACCTCGTTTCAATACTTCCGCATAAACATGTGCGGTGGAGTCACTCCACTGCCCAGTTTAAAACGGCACAATACAAGTACAAATATGCTTAAAGGATTGTTTTCTTCTTCTGCATTGTCCGCAGAAATGGCGCCAAAATTCACCATAGTTGCCCTCTTTATCCAGTATACAACTGGAACAATAGCTGACAAACCTTATATAATGACCCAGCTAAATGACTCGGGTATACTTTTCGAGGACCTGGGAAAACTGATGGTATATCATGACACCTGGAATGTCCTCACCGAAATAGATTTGGATGAGTTAGATACCCAGATGAAGCTAGCAGGATATGCAGAGCACTTAGTGCTTAAACTCTGCATAAATGTAACCAACCCAGAAGACCTGTGTAACGTGCAGCAACTACACATACACGCTATAATAGACACAGCGTATGGAAGCGCACGGAAACTATAAAGGAACTAGTACCAGGAAAACGCAAGGCCAGATCGCTGTTTGATGGAATAGGCAATGCCATGCACTACTTGTTTGGCACTATGGACAGCAATAACGAAAAAGAAATTTAAAGCAGGTTAGAAGAACTTCAATCGAATACACAAGCCCTAGCCGAGCTAGAGAAACAACAAATTAGTGTTGTAAAAACTACCTTGGAAAAGATTCAAAAACCGCTGGCTATGTTACTGGACCGACAACAAAAAATAGCACACCAGATAAACGATCTCCACCATGTAGCCGATGATTTAACTAGGAGGCAATTAAGACAAGAGATTATATCAAGCTTGTTACTCCAAATCATCGAAGTTGAATATCGACAACTAGCCCTCTTGGATACAATAATGGCTAGTAAAACCAATCATATTCATCCACTCCTAATGTCTCCCAAAAATCTGTTGGAGATATACCGCAAGACGGTCTCGAATTGCCCAAATGACCAAAATTGTCTATCTGTCCTATATCACACAGCAGGAGCTCAGTCGCTCCTTATGCAGAACAAATTGGTGGTGAGAATTACTCTCCCAATTTTTAACCTGCCAAAAATGAGGCTACAACAGATTCAATGCTATCCTGTACCCAAGTCAGCAAATTATTCATTAATTCCAGACCCTGGTTATTCATACATAGCCAATAGCGCAAAAACTCAGGAATTTCTCTTATTAAAAGGCGATGACAGGAAAATTTTTAAGAAAATAACAAGTAATTTGGAAGAAAGCACGTATGTAGGCCGGCTAAGCACGCCTATAATCAAAGCGGCAACGTCCAACGAATGTGCCATTAAATTGCTATACAATCCTTTAAATGAAGTGCCCAAATGCAGGACCAGAGTACAAGCTCCCCAAAAAGACATGCTGATCAAACTAAGCAAGCCCAATACGTGGCTATTTTCATTTAGTACCTCCCAGGTGTTACATATCACATGTCCAGATCACTTTGTAATCTCGAAACTAGAAGTACAAGGGATATTAGAGATAACGCAACCATGTCAAGTGCAAATAAGTGACAAAGTGCTCAAATACGAAGGTCAAAGGAAACGCCCGCTGAAGATGATTCAACCCAAACAATTTCCCCAATTTAATCATTCCTTATTTAATTTGAGTCTGGCTGATATTGTACCAGAATCTCAAAACCAAACGCAAGTTTCAATAGAGCTTTTAACGGGAGACGATATTCACAAGTCAGTCTACCAGGACACGCATTCATTAGAGGAAATTAGAGACAAAATTATTAAATTATCCTGTCCACCACATCTATATCATTTACGAACCTACTTGCTCTGGCCATAATGATTGCGGTGGCAGTAAAATACCTTAACCCTGTTGTCATCAAGATGAGACAACAGAGAAATCAACCACAAGGAAACCCCGAAATTTCATCAGAAGGAATTCCTTTAGAAGAACGAACTCCTGCTCCCCAACCCAGTTTAAGGCGAACTAGAAGCCTCGCTAAAGCAAAATCAGTCCAAATCGTTAAAAAAAAAAATGGAACACGGACACTGTCAACATGGATCACCAAATCAATGTAAAATTGAAACAAAAGGGGTAGCCCTGGTACACTATATACAAGAAGTATATAGAATTAAAAATAATTAGATGAGTAATACACAAAAAAAAAAATTTTTTCCGTTAGGATTAATGCTAAATAAATATACAAAAAAAAAAAAAACAAAAAACACAAAATTATATTAAAACTAACCAAGAACAAAACAAACTGTAATAGAAATAAAGAAAATAAAGAATAAGCAAACCAAACTAAAAATGGTTAAATAATAAAAAAAAAAACAATGTATAAAGAACATGCAGGACAGGCAGTAAGGCCGAAATAGGTTATGTACTACAGAAATATACAAATATAAAAAATATAAAATATATAAAAATAAAGTGACATTAGAATTGAAAATTTATAAAAATAGAGTAAGGTACGTAACAAATATGCTTAACGGTACTAAAAATTAGCATTAACATTTCTTAAAAGTAGAAATAAAAAATAACTAAATAATTACATTATAATTAATCAAATTAATTAAATAAATAATTACATTATTAGAAGAACATGCTATAACAAAGATAAAGGCAAGAACTTTTCAAAACAAAAAAAAAAAAAAATGTAGAGCCTAGCCGAGCCGACGTAGTTCAATACTAACACCCCAATAAAAGCAAATAAAGAATGGAATATACTTAAATTACTTAAAACTAATAGTTAAAGAAACAAAAAACCCAAGTCGAAAATCGAATTAGAACAAAAAAAAGGGAAAATTCTTTTTTTGGAAGCGAAAATATTCCTTCGAAAATTGTAACTTCCGAAACGCGAGCACATTGGATCATGCAAAGTGAACTAAAGCCTAAGAGAAAAGGTACATAAAATAGCTTGCAAGAACAAT